>CM061555.1:20005452-22443672 GCA_030864225.1 Capsicum baccatum var. pendulum | reverse complement strand
ATATTCTTTTTAGCTCTATTCATGATGGATGTTTATGATCAAAGGATAGATAAGTAGATTAGCACGTAAAATAGATAGATAAATAGATTCATATAAGAGATTCACTTATCAAATTAAAATGAGACACAGTAATAGACTAAAGCTAGAGATTCATGTGTTTCTTCTCTTTTAAACCAAAGGTTCTCTTCTCTTCTTCCTCTTGAGTGTCTATCTGGAATCTCCGTTATCTTCACTGTCTTATTTTCTTTTTCAGTCAAAGTACCACACGCGATCATATGCCTAATTACAAATTCAGGAACTTTATTAGAGACACAAAAAGCCAAGACAGAGAAAAGCACAATCAACAAAGCAAAACTACAGATCGATCAACGTACAGTTCAAACTTGTTAATCTACATCTCAGCTTTGGTAGCTTTAATATCCTCACCACCAGCAGATTTTCTTTCCTCTGCAGTACTAATCACCTTATTCTGTTTCTTCAATAATCTTCAACACACCATTTTCCAAATGAGCCTTGATGTGTTCCAAATCAGCATTTCCAGGCAGTCTAAACTGTCTCCAGAATTTCCCACTACTTCTTTCAGCTCTGTGCCATTTTTCGCCTTCTTCAATTTCTTCTTCTTCTTCTATTTTTCTTTCTCCACTTACTCTCAACACCCTGTTTTGTTCCACCTCAATCTTTATGTCCTCCGTCTTCATCCCTGGTATGTCAACTGTAATTACATGCTCCTGTTCAGTTTCCTTCCAATCTGAACTAACGAGCTAATAAGGCGATTGATTAGACACCCTTCGGGATTGTGAGTGGGGTTTGTTCAAGAATCTTGAAAGGATCAGCCTCTTGTGGAAACATTATGTCCCCCCATATGGGGCGTGTGTATGGTATTAGTGCCTCATTTTTTTTATGGAAGAAAGGCCATAGCAATTGCTAAAACTAGAAAACTTATTAAGCTAACATTGCTTTCACCATCTTTTTCTCTCTAAATATACTGTTTTCCTTTTAAGGGAATTGAGTATGTTGGAGATTGTTTAGGGTCTGCAAGGCAACTGAGAGGAACTTTTCTTAGGTATATTTGTGAGTGATGTTAACAAAGTGAGGACTTATTTATATAAGGAACGAGAGATCTACAAGTTTCTGGAGAAAGTTTTCTCAGGACACTTGGATATATATAACACAGTCGTCATTTCTGGAAAATTCATTTCTCCTCTTGAATTTTTCCAGGGAGTATATTCACCTAAATAATTTTCTTAAAAGATACTTCCTCTATCTTTATTTATTTATTCATGTGGCATCATTCAAATTTAAAGAGTTAAATAATTTAATTTTGATTTTAAATTCGAGCATAAATTTTTTAATATTTCAAAAATAAAATCAACATAATTAAAAATCACATAAAAAGTTAATATGAGACGCAATGATTTATAATTCCAAATATCTAAATGTAACACCCTGCATTTCGGGCTAGAATAAAAATCATGATTTCGATGAGTTGATAATCCCGAAGCCATAAATCCTATGCCACTATGGCATATGTTAATTTTTTGCATAGTATGTGAATCTATTCTAGCTTGAATTTAGACCATAGAGGTCCTTCAACACAAGAATGAGTTGAAACTATTTCGATCGATTAAGTTTTAGTGGACGTTGTAATTTATGTCAGCTTCCATTGACCATAACTCTCTCTATATATCAAATTAGAGAGCCTACTATGTGCCAAATGATAGGTTTTTGAGTTAGCTTTCTAATGATACCAATTTTCCTAAAATCCGACACCTGAGTAAGAAGTTATAGCCTTTCAAAGTAGTAGGCGGCGCCTATGTAAACATAGGCGATAGCATAGGCGGTGACTATGTAAACATAGGCGATAGCATAGGCACTGCCTATGTAAAGGTTTCAGGTGACTTAAACACTCCGTTTTTGGGGCAAAATTGTCCTTTTCCACCCTTATTTAACCATAAACACGAAATTCAGTTCCCAAAGACCCCAAAATACACCTTCATTCATCCAAATTGTTCAAGAACTCTCTCTAGGGTTTCAAAATAAAAACCCAAATAGTTCAAGATTCAACCATGGGTTTTCAAAACAAATTGAAGATTTGGAATCTCCACAATGTAGGCTTCAAGAAGCACCTATCATATTTGCATATAGAGGTACGTGGGGTTATCTCAAAAATCTCATGGGCTTTAAAAATTCATGTTTTCAAATAGGGGTTTTGAAATTACGAGTATGATTATGTTTTTAAATATTTTATGATATTGATTTGGCCCTTAGGCCTACTCCAAAAGTGATTTGCTATATGATATATGTATATGAATGTATTCCGAAAAGATGTTAACTTCAGAGCATGAATGATATGAAATTTCCTCTCTTGATGTGAATTTGTTTTAAACGTTCATATGATGTAAATTGTTTGAAACATCTTGAAGAGCATGACATGAAATGTTTTGAGAATTGATATGATTTTGACTTGAAAATGAGAAGGTTATTCATGTTGAATACAATGGTTGAATGAGAAGAATGATGTGATATTGATGGTTTGCAAGTCGGGTATGATGATACCCTACAGAATATGATATGTTATTGAACTAGATGAAATTTGAATGCATTGATTTTACATGAGATAGGTGGATGCCCGAAGAAGGCGTTTGAGTGTAAGGGCTCATCGCTGGAAACCGTGTTTGCCAACACAGGGATTTGGTACCAGGCTAAGTGATCTTGAGTACTTGACTTTATGTCATTCCAAAATTGAGATTATAGGTAGGAGCCCGGGCTAAGTGATCTTGGGCACTACCATTGGCTTGAGACACCATGCTATGTGATCTTGTGTGTCTTTCCCTGACTTATACTCTAATCTCGACGGCAACCGAGGATTGAAAGTTGGTGTAAATTATGTAGGGTATTCCACCTAGCTCAGTTGCATTTCATTGTTATTGAAAAAATTACATTATGCCCATGTGTTTTCAAATGATTTGATATGAAACTGTTTTATAATGGCTCTCACCTATATTGTGTAAAAAATATTATACTTCTGTTTTGATTTCTCTGCGTACTAGTACTTTTGTATTGACCCCCTTCCCTCCCAGGTTCGGAGGCACAGTCTAGGGGTCCAGATAACCAGTAAATTTCTTCCAACAGATCGTAGAATCAAGCGGTGAGCCTTCTATATTTCAGAAGGCCTGATGTCTGCTGTTTCATTTATCATTTATTAGTTTTGGGTCTGCTGGGGGCCTTGTCACAGTTTTCAAATAGACATTGTTTCAGTCATGTAGTAGAGATTTCGTAGACGATTTTAGAGATGTTGATTTAGATTGTGGGACACTATTCCCCATTTTCGTTTTCATATGATTCTTGTCCATGTTTCCATTATATTATGTTTCTTCCGCATTACTTTGATCATATGAATTAGGTACATGCTTACCAGACAGATAGGGGTGTTTCGGGCCTCCATGGTTTGAAATGCTCGTCACGGTTAGACCCTGGTTCGGGTCGTGACACTAAAAGGCATATGAATAAAAATTAAACCAAACAAAAAATAGGTTGAATGTCAAAATGTAATGTGTCACTTAAACGTTCACATCTGTTACTTACACTCTCAAACCATTGCTTGAATTTAGTTTAACTTTAATATACAGTTTCATTAGGAGGTGCTTTACACTTTACACGAATTGAATTGTTTTAGGGGGGAAGTTGTAAAAGTTCTTGGTTAAGTAGTGTGTTTCAGCAGAAGTATTAGCAGATTAGTTTGAATTCCCAAAAACAGATTTAATTTTGAACGAATTTATACAACTATACAATATGTCTAGCAGTATTTTATTAATAATTCTCAATAGGGACGACAAGTCTAAGCAAAAAGAGTTATGTTGACTGTCGGGTCCATACGGTTCATTTGAATATACAGACTTCTTTATACGATTTTATACAATTTTTATCTGGTGGGCTAGTTTTTAAAATTGAATTAAATCCATTTTTTTTGTTTGTTTTTTTAACATTGTGAACAGAATATGATTAAAGTCGTCAGCATCCGCAAATTCAATGCACCATTTAATGACTACTTGACAAAAAGACCATCCTCAAGAAATATTTTTCATGATAAAAAAAGTCATAGTTTTGCAGAATTATTTTGCTAAAAAATCAAAAGCCCATAAAATATTTTGGGCATGGAGGAACACAAAGTTAGGCAAGTATGGAGAATATGATTTTTTGGGTAAGGTTTTGAATTTCCAGCCCTCCATGAAATTGTCACTTTAGATAAATTCTTTTCCTTTATTTATGAAAAAATTACGACGAGTACAAAACGTCAAGTCATAATTATCATACGTAGCTCATATTTAACATAATTACAATATTTTTGAACTACATGGGTGAAAAGGGCCCATGAATGAACATCACACATATCTTAAACCCTTAAGCTTGAAAGAGACACCAATCTTGATGCTTTCTTGAATGTTACTGGACTGGGCCGGGAACTTCAATTCTTTGTTTTCTTGGAGAGAAACTGAGAAAGTAATGGAATTTGATGATGATCTTGGGGGAGGAGAGGGTTTGTTTTTGAGAGGAGAGAAGATGGACAAATAATGTCCTAACTAAGCTTTAAGTCGTGAATTTACAAAATTAAGTTGAGGGGAAAAGACATAATTTCCCCTCAAACATTTAAATTTGTAATTGGAATACGGATTAATACGTCACCGCGATGCGATGAGGACTCCATTGCTATAGCCACCGCGATGCGACGCTACCGCGATGAGCTGCTGGAATCATGAACCAAACATGACCCAATCCTCGTTTGAAATATTCGAAATTTCTCCGAGACATCTTGGAGTCAGGAAGACCAATTTTAAAAAATTTTCGAAGTTAAGAGGCCTTACAAATGACTAAGTCGCCAATACTTACTGAAATTTTCAGGTTTTAAGCCTCTTATACATGCAACTAGGAGCTAAATTGAGTTAAGAATAATGTGGGGTATTACACTTAGGGAGGACATGACCCTTGATAAAAAGGTATGGAGAACGCGGATTAGGGTAGAGGGTTAGGAGGTGGGAGTGTTGGTATAAGTCCAATGGCCGACTTAGCTTTCCATGACATCATTTGAAGTCAGTATGTGGGAAATCAAGCTTTGGTTGTATTGAGGACATGGGATCCTACATGGAGGGGCCGATTAGAGTACACCAAAGAATAATCCCGCATGTGGAAGATTGCTTGGAGCATTGAAGATTGCGGACTCATGGTTTTGGGCCCTTCATTAATGGCATTTTGGTCGCTTAGACTTGTCCAAGTAACACTCCATGGCCTCTCCACCTCATTAAGGGTATTGGAGTCATTTTGTGTTCCATTATGTAATAAGGCTATATAAAGTCTCTTTTAGGTCTTTTCACTTTAATTTATGCAAGAGGAAAGATTGAAACATTTGAAATTCTCTCTCTTGAGAGTTGGCCACCTTAGTATAGTCTTAGTTAGGACTTGAAAAAGTCATCCTTAGTATAGAGCTTAGAAAAGTCAATATTGTTCTTTGCTTGGAAACGGTGGATCTTGAGGTGAGTCGATCACCTTGGCAGTCACCGTAAGAGTGTTGCTTTGATTATTACATTTATTAGGGGTTAATGTTGAAATATAATTGGTTCTTAATCTAGTAATATTCTTGGTCTCACTATCTATACTTTCATTATTTTGCAAATCCGTGTGTTTTTATGTTTGTCATCTTGTATCCCTTGTGTTGCTTGTTCTTTTCATATTTTATAGACATTTTTGGCATCTTGGTGGACTGATTCGTATCATTTGGTATCAGAGAAAGGATTGATTTTGTTCCTATGGAATAAATCTTGGTCTTGTCAACTCGAAAATCATAAAAAAAGAGGTGTTGAAAAACCAAAAATTCAAAAGAGAAACATTCTGTCCCATTTTTGGTGTATAGGCCAAAATTTGTATCATATATTTAGGAGATATTTATGTGTTTTTGTTGTTTCTAGTATTAGCCTCTTCTTCATTAACACTAAAAGAGTCAAGATCCAAATTTTGAGCCATTTTTTAGTTGTTCTTGAACTTTGATGGTTGCTGTTTTTTGAGGATTTATGGCTTAAAAGTGTTTTGTTGATGTTTGTTGTTGAGGATGTGGGATTCAAACATGTTTTTGTTGTGGAGTTCAACGTGAGCTAAAAGAAACCAAAATTATTCAATTTGGAGCTCATTTGAGTTGGTTTCCATTCTTGAATGTTCTTGTTGTTCATGTATTGTTGAGAAAGAAGATTTAAAACGGAGTGGTTTGACTTAAAAGGGTGAATAAAGGAGTGTGGTTTTGTGTTTGTCTTGAAAGACACAATCCCAAGACCTCCAAAAAGGAAAGGGGACAAAAGGGCTTCCAAAAGTCTTGTCTACCAAAAGGGAGTAAGAGCTTATTCCAAGACTAACAAAAGAGGAAAGAGCCAACAACCTTTCAAAAAGGTGTCTTGCCAAAAGGGTGCAAGGAAGTCAAACCATTTTTAAATTAAACAAAAAGGCTCCAATTCTTGTTGTTTCCCTCCCAAAGCTTATTTTCACCTTTTCAAATTAAAATTTGACCGATCCAAATTGCAAACTGCCACATCACCAAATTGCCACATCACCAAACTGCCACATCATCAAAGTGCCACATCATCACCCTCCAAAAACAACCTTAGGCTCAAAATTTCAGAGTTCTAAATTTCTTTTCTTTGTTTTCTTAGTTTCATTTCTTGAGTCTAGTACTAATTAGCAACTAGTAATCACCTACTAGATTGTGAATTAGTTGTTTGAGTCCGCTTTTTTTTTTCGTGTTTTCGCTTTTTGTGTGCTTTTCTCGTTTTGATTTGTTGAACTTCTTTGTTTCAAGTTCGTAAGTAGAATTTTCTATTTTGTGTCTTGAGTTGATCAAACAAGAATCTATTCTAGCCGCTAAGTAGAATTGACTTCTAATTGACAACAACTTTCAATATTCGCTGCTCTAATTGAGAGGATCACAAAAGTAAGTCTCTACGATTATTGGTGATGAGCTTTTACTACTAATCTTGTTTGTTCATTTTGTAGGTTTGTTTCTTTGTTTGTTTTAGGTACAATTGCAATAGAACCCAAGGCTTCCACCTCTCAAAACAGGGACTACAATGTCACCAATGTTATTTTGGCCTACCTTGACACCATTTCCCGAGACGTGGCTATGGTGAATGAAAGATTGGATCGTATGGTAGGTCCAAGGAAGAAAGTGGGCTGCCTAGACACATGTCAAGATGAAGAATATAACTCATGTGATCTACAAGGTAAAATAGCTAACTCTTACACTTTTATGCGTGAAAATAAGAATTGTGTGGCTAGTAGCCCATTTAGTGTGAGAAGTGGCTTACTTACTTGTGAGTCTACTAATTCTTTTCCTCTTTTTGATGATGTACATGTTGTGAGTGTGGATACACTAGTTGATCCTATTTATGATCAAATTGACTCTTCTTGTAAGATCAATTTATGTCCACCTAGTGTTGAAGCCAATATATTAAACGAGAGTACATCATCTTGTGTAAATGGTGTTGATCAGCTTATTTGTAAAACTTGCCCACCACTTAAGGTTATATGTGTTGTAATTAATGAAACTCAAGCGAGTGAAGTATTTGAGAATGTTGGTCAAACAACTAGTAGTGAACCCGTGACCTATCCTTGTGATATGGATTCCATTGTTTTGCGTTACTCATAGGGATTATCTTGTACTTGAAACCTCTTTGAAACTTGTTAATTGTCTTTGAGACAGTAAAGAACTTACTTGTTCTACATATGCCCGTGAGATAGATCATGATCTCTTTACGTATAATGTCTTCTTTGAATATGATTTGAACACTCCTAATTAACCTAGTGGTGAAAATGGTGGTATAGCTTGCCTTGGAGGCTATAGCCTATATGTTAACCCATTATGCTATGACAACATTCCTCCTAAAGATGGAAATCTCCTTTTGAAAGATGAGAGTACTCTTAAGGGTAAGGAATGTGTAGTCCTTCTTGAAAACCCGAGGGCAAAGGTGCCATTGATTCCTTGGGGTAATGTCTCTAAATTTGCATCCTTGCTTGAAACACTTGTGCTTACATTGCGTGAATACCAATTTAAGAATGCCAAGTTGCCTATTTTCTTGAAGGAAAGAATTTGTATCTGCTTAAATACTTTATCTTCACCCGTGTACACCTTTACACTTGGTTCTTTCCTATACTACCTCTTTTCCTATGATGACATCCATGCTAGTTTTGGATTTCCATTATGTAGAGGTAGGAAACTTGTTGGTTGGTCTACTTGTTCTAATGACTATGCAATGTGTGTTTGGTGGGCTTTAAGACCAATAGTGGCACCACGTTTGATAAGGGAACTTGAAGAGGTAATGAAACAATTGTACTTTATGGTCCCTAAGTTACGGGTAGGCTTACCTTTGGGACTTCGAGATACCATTGATTCCTTTGTAGTTTCTTTATATCTTGATACTTTTCATAACCATGCCCTTTGTGATGTTTTTGGTAAGCTTTTCATGACTAACACAACGGATTCATGGTTATATTTCAAGTATGTTCCGCCTTGGCATGATGATGTTTATTATTGTGCTAACTTTAACCTCATGCCATGAGGATGTTGTGCTTGTTTGTCCTTTCTCTTGTTTTGCAAGGTATGGATTCGAGGACAAATCCTTTTCAAGGAGGGGAGGATGATACAAGTCAAATAGCCGGCTTAGCTTTTGATGACATCATTCGAAGTCAGTATGTGGGGAATTAAGCTTTGGTCGTATTGAGGACATGGGATCCTACATGGAGGGGACGATTAGAGTACACCAAAGAACAATCCCATGTGTGGAAGATTGCTTGGAGCATTGAAGATTGGGGACTCATGGTTTTGGGCCCTTCATTAAGGGCATTTTGGTTGCTTAGCCTTATCCAAGTAACACTCCATGGCCTCTTCACCTCATTAAGGGTATTGGAGTCATTTTGTGTTCCATTATGTATAAGGCTATATAAAGTCTCTTTTAGGTCTTTTAACTTTAGTTTCAGAAAGATGAAAGATTGAAACACTTGAAATCCTCTCTCTTGAGAGTAGTACACCTTAGTATAGACTTAGTTAGGACTTGAAAAAGTCATCCTTAGTATAGGGCTTGGAAAAGTCAATATTATTCTTTGCTTGGAAACGGTGGATCTTGAGGTGAGTCAATTACCTTGGAGGTTGCCGTAAGAGTGTGGTTTTGATTATTACATTCATTAGGGGTTAATGTTGAAATATATTTGGTTCTTAATCTTGTAATAATCTTGGTCTCACTATCTATCGTTTCATTATTTTGCAAATCCGTGTGTTTTTGTGTTTTTCATCTTGTATCCCTTTGTGTTGCTTGTTCTTCTCACGTTTTATGGACTGTTTTGGAATCTTGGTGGAATGATTCGTATCAAGTATGTCAGTTACAGTAGGGGAATGTTCTTTATTTATGTCTGATATTTCTTGTTCGTGATGTTGAGTGTTGTCTATGATTTTGGATAGATAGTTTTTAGTATTATCTTGAGGCTAGCGGTGTTAGTTTGTTTGTGCATACTGTACGAGCTTATATGCGTATATGTTGTGTTTGTTATATTGTTGTTGGTCGTAAGCCAAGGGTCTATCCCAAACTGCCTCTCTACTTCACCTGAAGTAATTGTATGGTCTGCGTTCTTGTTGTTGTTATTATATATTTTTTTAGGTGATAAGTTCAATAGAATTATTGCTCGTATTTACGATTTTACAACTCTTTTGATTAATGATTGTGTAATGATTGTTTCTATTTTCCAGACTAATTTGAAAATAACTAACTAGTTATTTGTCCATGAAAATTAAAAAAAAGTGAAGTTGAAGTTATGTTTGGCCATACCTTTAGAAAAGAATGAAAAACCTGCTACAACTCTGCATCCGGATCATTAATTTTTAGCAGACATACAATACTAAAATGAATAAAAATTACTTACTATGATTCTGCAGTTTTCTGGCCAACTTTGGATACCTATTGCCTATGAGTATCACTTTCTGGATAAACATCTTTTCCAACACTTTACAGTTCTTGCATTTGCCTTGAACTAGACATATATTCCTTTTCTTCCACACATATATGGTATGTTATATTACTCTAGCCAAGGTGATTTTGTATATGACAATATCAACATTCTTGCCTATTGTAAGTGCAATATAATTGCTTATTGCATTTTCTTCAGGCCACTTCGTCACTGTTTAATCATTCGTTGCCGTTATAACAGTTTGCTAAAAATTTCAGTAGAAATAGTGCATTTGAAGAATAGATGATCCACACTCTCTAATCTCTTCATCTGCTTTATGAAAACGAAGGCGGGAGCAAAACCTATTGATAGATTAATTAGTTGACTAACCTAATTGTTGGCTACTCGCAATTTGTAATTAATAAGAATAAAGTTATGGACTTAAAATCATCCTCTTTTAGAAGCTTAAAAAGTAGCGTCTGAAATAGTCAAACATGAAATATAAATCATGGATCAACTAAAGCCTTTCAAGAATTTTATTAAAGAGGAACATCATGTAAATAACATGAAGGAAGATTTGATTCTATTTATGGATATTCCGTAACTATTCCAAAACTGAAAAATTTAACACACATTCTTGTTTTTATTTGTTGGGGAAAATTGAAGGCATGCATGCAGGTACACATGGAATAACCTGAGGGGAAGTTTGGCAAAAGTCCATTTCCCAAATTTTTTTTGACATTTATCCATCAAGTTTTTTTAATTTGAAGAATAGACACTTTTATGGAACCACAAAAATAAAATGCAAATCTAACACTTAACTTACAAAATCTATACTTCAGCCCCTTTTCCCATTTCAACGCTAATTTTGTTAAAACTACACTTGAGTCCATCTTGAAAAATATAAATATTGGATAAATAATTAAAAAAATAAAAATCCCAAATCTTCTCAACCAATCCACTTGAAACCACCCTATTTTAGGACCATTTTCTCAATTTTCCGACTATTTTTCGATCATTTTATGTCGAATTTTCCGGTATCTATCTGAAAGTGACATTATCTCCATTGTTATAAGCCTCTTTCAATTATTTTTAGCTCCAATTTTTCTTCCATTTTCATACGAAAAGCTCGAAATTCAGTCCCACATTTCAAAATCGATTCTTGGGTCAATAGCAACATTCCAATACTGCTTAGGTTGTTTGTAAGCTGAAATTCATCGGATTATTACGGTGGTCGTCGGAAAAGGGTCAATCGTGCACTATACGGCCATCAACTAGGAAGAAGATGACTTTAGTCTATTAAGTCTAGGCGCATAAACCACTATTCAAGTCTATTGAATACTATGATCAAGGTATATTATGTCTATTAGAGATTACGTGGTTGTTGGTGGTATATTTTCTGATGAATGGGAGGAGAGTTCTAATTTTGGGTTTGGAAAACCGCGTCTAAGGAGACAGTGTCCATTTCCCTTCGCCGCAATGGTTCATACGCCGACATGATTAAAAGCGTAATGGAGAGTGGTGAATTAAGTTGTGATCAAAGCGAGGTGTTAATTAGTTACTTGATGAACGGGAAGGGAAAATCCATCCAACGTTCATAAGGAATGATAGACATGTGGAAATACATATGCTTTACGTTTATTCTGATAACTACAGACCTATATTGCTGGTTAAAGTTTTTGAAAGGTCCTGGAAAGAAGCTTCCACATCAGCGCCACTCTTATCCTCACCCCCACCCCCACCCCCGAATGTCGATGATAGGTCAATGGAATACGATTTCATGGGTTGTGATGAATGGGATAATTGTGAAGATTATGAAGAAGATGAGTGTGGAGGAGGTGAGGACAAGCAGCTCGAACCACAAAGAAGCCACTCTTTCTCGGACAACACAAATCTTTTTTTGGGACAAACATTCAAGGATAAGAAAACATTAAAAAATTTGTTGAAGCAGGCGTTGGTGAAAATGTCATCAATTACATAACTCTGAAGAGTAGTAAGAAATACTTGAGGGTGAGGTGAGTAGATCATACTTGCCGGTAGATGGTGCGCGCATGTGCTATCGGAGAATCATGTTGGTTTCACATCCACAAGTACGTGGGAGAGCATACTTGTGGCATTTATCATATCAGAGGACAGAACAAAAATGTCACCGTGGATATCATTACCTCACTTATTTTGAAGTTTTTCATCGACAACAAAGGTCCAATCCTGAAAGAGCTCGAGAGAATCGTATTTAGGGAGCTACATTACAGGCTGATCTATTTGAAGTGTTGGATGGAATGCGTCATTGTGAATAACATAGTTTGAGGTACGCCCGAGCATGGATATGCAGTGCTTCTCGTATTTTCATATATTTTCAATGGCCTCAACCCCGGGTCTATTAATTCCCTTAGGTTCGAGGAGGAGTCTGGCAGGTTTATTTACTACTTTACGGCATTTGGGGCTTCTATCCATGGATATGCACACATGAGAAAGGTCGTTGCCATTGATGGAACGCATTTGTCCGGCAAGTATGTGGGCGTGCTACTATCTGCTGTCGCTCAAGATACGCAGAATCATATCTATCCCTTAGCATATTATGTGTTGGATAAGGAGAATGATGCGTCGTGGGGCTTCTTATTTGAGAAGATTAAGGCCTTTGTTGTCGACAAACCAGAGCTGTGCGTTATCTCCGACAGACACGTAAGCATAGCCAACAGCCTCGCTAGGCATTAGCCACTTACGCATCACGGTGTTTGTATGAGGGATCTCTGTGAAAATCTTTGAATAAATCACCATTGTTTCTATTCTCTATATTTGTACTACCATGCGGCCAAAACGTACACGGTGGAAGAAATTAATGACTACTTCAACGCCCTTAAAGAAAGATGCCCCAGCGCAGCAGCTTTCTTCGAACATGAAGTAGGATTTGAAAAGTGGAGTCGGGCTCACTTTCCAGGTAATCAATTCAAGGTCATGACCTCAATCTTCGTCGAGTCACTCAACTCAATGTTGCGCGATGAAAGAGAGTATCCAGTGGTGGCCATTTTCAATTCAATTGCACATAAATTTGGAGAAATATTCAGGAAGAGGTATGTGGAGGTGGACAGTTCAAAGACAACCTTCGTTCCCGTAGCTGAGACGATCTTAAGGGAAAACATGACCGAGGTGGACAAATTATATGTGAACAACATAAACAGAAGCACCGACAAATTCACCATGCTTGGCTACGGTCGTTCCACAAAAGTTAATCTTTCGAGAAAGTCATGTTCTTACAGAAAGTATGACTTGGTAAAATTGACATGCACTCATGCAATAGATACGTTGCGTGTGAAGAACAGGGAAAAATACGGCACTAGCATTTACAACTGCTCTTCACAAATATATTCAGAAGAATCATACCTCCTTGCATAATTGGAACCTATTTGTGCTGCACCACTTCAGTCAGAGTGGAGTGTGGCTTGAGAGTATCTTGAAATGCCAGTTCTTGCACCCGACATCGATCCCAAACTTAGATGAAGGAAGGTGAAATGTGTTAAGGGTGTGTTGGAGCCTTCAAGGTGCAAAAAAGGAAACAAGTTCTCCAAGTGCAAAAGGCCGGGACATAAGAGAAAAACATGCAACCTTAACATAGGATAATATGATTGGAATTGTATTGAATGTTTTTGTTTGTTCAAATGCACTGGACAATATGTAATGTGTATTCTATTTTGAAAACCACTGAACTGCAGTTAAAATAGAATTTTTTGTTGTACATTATTGATTCCTATTCATATATTATATACTACATACTAAATAGATTCTAGACTTAAATAATCGACAAGACTCTTAATATATAATATATCAGTTTTTGGTCTACTAAGTAAATGTTCAGTACGTAGTGTCTAATAAACCTACCTGGTGTCTATTGAACAAACCCTTTTCTTCATACAATGTTGAATTAGAAATAATTACGACACATGGAATGGGTGGCAATTTGAAAATTGTCTTTTCAAGTTCTGAAATCGACTATACACATTACACATCGACTAGACTCAAAATATATAATACATCGATGCATTGTCTAGGGGGTATAGTGTAAAATACATAGTCTAACATCGATCAGTCATGTAGTCTATTACAGAAACCCTATTCCTCATACACTGAACCTTTCAATGTAATTATTACACTTCGTAAAACGACAGTTTTTTAAATACCTCGACTAACACAACCATCGTGACTTTTCATTTCTTATTCTCACACGCCTTCTCCCCTTCAATCAACATGTGTAAAGCTTCTATTGGTCAATTTTATCATGGTATGGCCTATTTAAACAAACCATGGTTGATTTTGAACACAATTTCAGAAGAAAAAAGACTTAAGAGAGAAGAAGATGGCTAGGAGGATGCACCCACTACGACCATTGCACAGAATGTCAACAGTAAACAACATAGAGTTTCTAAGGCTTCAGAGTGACCTGGATTTTCTTTTCGAGAGTCTTGCCTCCAATCAATGACGTCTAGATATAGAGCTTCGCCGGATGGCTCATCTCTTCGGGCCACAGCCGAGAGGTTCAACCTGGGCCCCCGTGAATTCATCACCCGCCCTTCGTCCCCCTAGTGTAGTGTTGTTGATTTTTTTTTTTGGTTTGTAGTTCATTGATTAATGAAGCTTTCATGGTAGAATTGTGTAAATGAAAGCTTCATTTTTGACTTTTTGTTTAGGATTTTTTCCCCAAAAATTGTAAATATAGATGCAATGAACATTTATATATCTATAAACAAGTTTCAAGTTTCTATATTCATGATGTTCTGTTTATCTATAGTGATTTGTTTGTGTTTCTTTAGTAGTCCCTGTTTTAAGATTTACAAACTTTATTTACACTCTAAGTATAGTAGGAATAAATAATCGACTACGGTAAATACACATTCTATAATCGATTGTGTCACGGGTGAATTATAGAATGAAATCAGTGTTCATGATCCTGTATACTGAGAGATTATCGACTTATAAATGAGTCTATTATTGACTACTCATATAGTCTATGATCGACTTACTGAATATATTGACAGCTTAAAATAATGGGAAAAAGAAGAAATTAAATAAAATAAAATTAGGATATGTCAATTACACCATTAAAATATTGTAAAGAAATTTTGAGGCATCAATTGTGACTCCCAATCACTTTTGGAAGTGATCAAGTGTTATCTTAGATACGGCGTAGTCGTAAATCATTGAGATGACATAAAAAGGAGAAGAAATAAAATAAAATAAAATAAATATTAATCATCCAAGCACTAATGAATGACCACTTATCATGACAAGAGATTAGACTTGTGTGATGACCATATGGATGAGTGGTGGTTGTTAATTGTGAGTGTTCAATGGACAAGTAGTGTATGACAACAATGCGTCCTTCTTAACAGAGACGCTTGTTCTAGGTAATTGGTTGTTACTACCATTTACCTCCCCTATACCTATTTGATCGAGTGTCCAATTGATTTGTAATCTTATATTATGATATTTAGTCATTTTACATTACGTGAGTGACGTTATTTTATTTTATTTCTCCCTTTTTTTAATCTCACCTCTTTTGAAAATAGACTTGTTATGATATCTTGAGTATATAGATAAATAGCTTTATCTATACCAGACTTTATTATTAGTTATGTATCGACCAAAGAAGTTTATTTTTAAAGGATGTGAGATTAAAAAAAGGGAGAAATAAAATAAAATAAAATAAATTAACATCACTCACACAATGTAAAATGACTAAATATCATAATATAAGATTAAAAATCAATTGGACACTTGATCAAATGGGTATAGGGGAGGGCAATGATAGTAACAACCAATTACCTAGAACAACCGTCTCTGTTGAGAAGGACTCCTTGTTCTCATACACTATTTGTCCATTGAACACTCACAAGTAACAACCACCACTCATCCTTATGGTTATCACACAAGTCTAATCTCTTGTCATGATAAGTGGTCGTTCATTAGTGCTTGGATGATTAATATTTATTTTATTTTATTTTATTTTATTTCATTTCTTCTCCTTTTTATGTCATCTCAATGATCTATGACTACGCTGTGTCTAAGATAACACTTGATCACGTCCAAAAGTGATTGGGAGTCACAATTGATGCATCAAAATTTCTTTACAATGTTTTAATGGTGTTAATTGACATACTCTAATTTTATTTTATTTAATTTCTCCTTTTTTCCCATTATTATAAGCCATAGACAGATTAAACCGTAGTCTTAATCGATAATATTCTAATACACAGGTTAATCAACACTGACATCAGTAAATAAGTCGTAACTCACCCAGTCGATAATAGAAGACATATACATTCGTTAAAGAACCTTTGAAGTAAAAGATAATCCATTTAAATTTTCTCCAACACTACAATTCTAATGGGTAGAATTTTCCAACGGTCAGATTTTGATAGCCTTACTATATTAATTAAAGGGACCCTTTTGGACTCCTACATGTTCATTTATTCATCAATTTCAAGTTTTGCATCAACAATAACATTGTCGCAGTCATCTCAAACTTTTAAAAGTTCTTATATTTGCCGTTGTGGTAATCCTGCGGTGTTGAAAACATCACTCACCGACAGAAATTCGTGGCAAAAATTCTAAAGTTGTGCGGTTGGAAAGGTTTATTTTGGATTAAATAAAAATTTCTTTGTGTTCATCTCATAATTCAATTTAATAATTTATCCTCATTATCTTATTTCAAGTGGGTTTCCTCCAATGCTGAGGTGTCAAAATTTTAAGGCATCGTAAAGTTTGAAATGTTTGAAAGGCTTCGAGATTCCAAATAAAATAGGGATCTTCTAATGACATTATATAGAGAATCGGAACATAAGATTGATCAGTTAAAGAGATTGTTGAAAGATGTCGAAATTGAGAGGGATCAACTTAAGTATAAGTTGGCTATGACTGAAGAAAAAGAAAAGGGCATGAAATTTATGGTCTATGGTTTACTATTAGTTTTAGCTTTTTGGAAAGGTGTAATGGGGTTGTAGTGGGATTGAATGTATTCTGAATGTTTTATTAAACGACTACTTCTTACTTATATTATAAATGGTTTACCTTCTTCATTCATCTACTACACATCGCTCTACTGTATATGCTTTACCTTTTAATCAGAGTCTATAATCAATGATGACAATTCATGTAAAAGCAATGATACGTTGATTATATAAAATGAAAAATGTTTATCATAAACTATAAAGGCAGTTTAGAAAACAAAATTGTTCAGTTCTACGCATCCCGAGCTGAAAGTTAGAAGTTAACATTATTCAATCAAATAAAAATAATCATCAGTTAGAAATAAAAATTTAATAATTGTCTAAAGATTCCACATTTTCTATTTCCACCATCATCTTGTCGATTTCCTGACTAACTTCATTAAGAAATTCATCCAAGATTGAAAATTCATTCTCATTATCCTTCTCCGCGATGCCTTTTTTTTCTGGTGCATCACTTTTTCCTTCTTCTTTATGTTGATCTTTCTCTACTTCTTGTGCATTCTTCTATTCTGTTTTCTCTCCATCTCCTTCATTGTTTTCTTATTCACAACCACTTTTTTCATTTTTATCATTTTCATCCTGTCCGCCTTCGTCATGATCCTCCTTCTCCACACCAGCTGATCCATCAACTTTGTTTTCTTCTTCACAAACAACTTTTTTGTTTTCTTCTTCTTCTTTCTCTTCATCGCCTTCATCTAGATTTTTATTCTCTACAATAGTTGCAAATTCAGGGATCATCACCTCATCACAATTGATGAAGGTATGTTCCAAAGCTGTTACCTCAAGGAGGGCTTCTTTGATGCTGCTGTCATTGTAGCTAGCCTCGCCGCTGAATGACGACTTTGCACCTATACACCTGCATTTTCAAGTATTTACCATTTATAATGAACTAAGATATCAGTTGATGAAGAATGGTATAGATTAGATTATTATAAGTAAAAGGGATTATATAAAATATGCATCTTCTATAATATATAGAGCATATATTACCTTCAGCTTCATCTCTCTTCTTTTGCCTCTCCTTTGTTGCTCTCCTCAGCCTCCCTTCTTTTACAAAATCAGTGATGTCCTTGATCGAATCCTCCAGTCTAAACATGCGCTCTTCCAAATTTACAAACATCGGTGTCTTTCCCGATGCTCTTGGCTTACTTATCCCCGCACCCCTAGTGACATGCTTTGAAACAGCATTTCCACTCAAATTTTGGTCATCATCCCCATCCTCACCATCCTCCGATGAGGTGATGACAGTCATACCCTCTAGACAGGCCTTCAAGCCAACGATGAATGTGGCATTCTGTTCGTCTGTAAATTCTTTGATGTAGTGTTGCTTCATTTCACGGACTGTGGGGATAAGGTACGAGTACACTCTCTACAGATAAATAGGAAAATGTGATTGATTAGCATAACAATATAAGTAAAATTATTCATCGAAAGAAATGTTTCATACCTTTGTACTTCATCCGTTCAAATATGGTTCACCTTTGATTAGTTTATTGCCTTTTGAGATATGCCATCTGAGCAATCGGGTAATGGCCAGTGGGTCTATAGTTGATTTACCATTTTCCCTGCCGAGCACGGAAAAGGATTCGTATATCCAAATCTGTGATCAATAGAAAAAACAAAAACATAAAACTGAGAGTAAGTATATTATAAACACCATAGATGAATTACAGTATACAATAAACTGCTTCAAAGGTTTATAATCAAATACTATAAATGCCCAGGAAAATCTGTAGAGAGTGTACGACGAAACTCCCTTTGTCTCAAATGTCTTCTTCTGCCTGATGAAGTCTACCCGCTTCATTAGATAGTCTAGAATCAAGGAAAATGACTCCTTACCCCAAGGGTATTTCTCAAAGAAACGCAAGTTATCCGCCATCTTGATGGTGTCTATGTCCACGGTTTTTGACAAGACCCGTGCAAGCAATATGCAGTGCACGAAATAAACCAAGCAATATTTGAACTTATCCTCCTTATCTAGCCTCCCACCTCTAATAAGATTCAACAATTTCTTTGCATTTACACTATTTTTTTTCACAATCTTTTTGAAAAAAGCTTCACCCTCCTCCACCGCTTTGACATATCTTGATTCACAGGGATAACACCCACAATTTAAACTAGCGATTAGCGCAAAATCCTTCAGGACAAAACATGCAAAACATGCAGCCTGTTATTGATGTTGAACCACATTTCATGTAGCTTGTTGTCCGATTCAACTCAGCTCAGAAGTGTATAGTGGACAAGCTGTCCATTGAACTTCATATGTTCTGGTAGGTCCCATAAACCACCAAAACAGGAATTCTTAAACCTAGACTTTAGATGTTGATCAACCACTACTTGTTTGAATTCATTAAACATCTTCAAACGGGACTTAACGAATATCTTAGCCAAAAATGATCCGACATTATCCAAGACTGGGGCGAGTTCGTACCTCTCAGCCGAAACAAACCTTGCACAGTGGGGAAAGATCAGTGCTTCCTCGTCTATCCCAGTCTGGAGAGGATCTATTTCCTCCGGGTCATCTCAAACTGAAGCTTCAACTGCTTCCTCGCTGCAATTTTTATTCTCCAATTGATCAGCTACTCGCTTTTTTCTTATCTCAGACCTATCACCTTCTGAAGCCTTGCGTTTCTTAACTCTAGCTATTTGTTATGATCTAGGACAAGAACTACCATTTTCCAGCTATAACAGCAACTACAATTCCTAATCGACCTAGCAGTCTATTAACATGGTAGCAGTTGCAGCACCAAAAAATCTACTTTGTAGAACAAGTTTCTTCGAAAACAACCCCATCACCCACAAGAACATGCATCTAAATCACCATTATATTGAACAAAAATAGGAAAGAATCTAGATTTTAAGATCGCAAATCGAGAACAAATCGCAAAAAGAACTCAATGCAATCGTTATGGAAAGTTAAAATCCAATGAGAACAATGCACAAATAAATCAAATACCAACTTGAAAACACAAATTATAAGTAAAATCAATTCCTATTTCTTAAAACCACAAATTATAAGTAAAATCAATCCCTATTTCTTAAAAGTCAATTGACAGCAGATACAATACCTAATCCACCTAGCAGTTTATTAACATGGCAACAATTGCAGCACCAACTCAATGCAGCAGTTGCAAAAAAAAAAATCAATTTACAACACATTTTTATCACGCAAACCGACAAAAAGTGGCAAAAAAATCTCAATTCAATCGTCGAGGAAAGTTAAAATTCAACACAAACAATGCACAAACAAACCGAATACCAACTTAAAAACACAAATTATAAGTAAAATAAAGCCCCATTTTTTAAAAAAAAATTTAACTTTTCGAGTCTAATTATCAAATATGTAGTGAAGAAATCCCCAACATGAACATGCTTCTACAACACCCTTACATTGGATAAAAGTTTTAACAAAAATCACATATCTTGCCACATTCCGACGAAATTAGTGAAGAAATTTCAACATGCAATCGCAAAGGATAATTGATAAACACCAATTATCCGTAAATACCAACTAAAAAAAATAACTTTCACTAAAATCAAGCCCGATTTTTTAAAAAAAATCAATTTATTTGAACTCCAACAACTTCACCCGCCATAAATGAGTACGGAAAAAAATGAAAAAAACCCCCTCAATATGGAGCACAAATTAACCAGAACAATAATATCGGTTACCTGGAGTTGGAGCTGATTTACACGAGCTTGAAATTGAAAATGGTGGAAAGGGAGACGAAGCGGTTTTGGTAAAGACAGAGAAGATGAGTGAATTTTTTTTTTCGTATTTAATGGAAGAGTAGGGTTAAATATGTATTTAATAAATACATAAAGGGTTCCAAAAGATTTTAAAAATACATAAGGGGTGCCAAAATATTTTTCTCTTTTACACTTAAGCCCATGACCCACCAAACCCTAAAAAATTAGGATTTGCCAAAATGAGTGTCCATTTGTTAAAATAAGTTTTCAAAGTGGACCAACAACTAAATCTTCTCCAGCTAGCTAGTATGCCACTTGTATAGTGTATCCCTAGTATAGTCTTTCATGGGCTACTAATTAAAACAATCATTTGGAATAGGCTAAGATGTTACAAATAAATTTTCTCCATACAATATTAGGAAAGATGTCTAACAATCTCTGATACATACGTTTGGTTACTCTTGCTAAGTTGTTAGGCTTTTATGAAACATTCATGAATTCTGTTTATCCATAATCTATTTATTTTGATTATATATGATATTCAGTTAAAATTGTATCCTTATAATGTAGGAAATATAAGACATGTCATTGATAATATCATAGGGTATAAAGAGGAGCTCACTTCATATTATTAATAAAACTCCAATATGACTATAACAAAGTTAATGAGAGGTAAATGGGTAATTTAGCCTATATTATTAATATTAATTAATAAAATTAAAGTGGGCAAGCCAAAAGACAAATCTCCTGCCCTTTTTATTCTTGTGAACGCATGTTCTGGTTAAGGAGTAAAAGGTAGGGTTAATGTTTTTTTTTTTTTCAGTTTTCAGAAGCAGCAACACCTTTAGAGGAGTAGAAAAGAAAATTAGAATTAGGGTAACTAATCTCTTTTACTCTTGGAAGGGAACGAGCCAGTGATGTAGAATAATATTAGCCAGCAACACCGGTGAACCATCATATTTATAAGGTATGAGTCTTGTTTCTGATTTCTTAATGTGGAAACTGTACGTGCACCCAATTTAGTACTTATTTGAGAAGATAGATTCTAATGATATTAAAGGAATTGAATGGAAACCACTGATTACGTTCTGATTGAAGAGAAAAAAGAAAACATTATGATGGTATAATGATTGAGCAGTGAGTAGGGAGAAAAAGGAAACATTATGATAGCTAGTATGCAACTTGTATAGTGTATCCCTTGTATAGTCTTTAATGGGCTACTAATTAAAACAATCATTTGGAATAGGCTAAGTTGTTACAAATAAATTTTCTCCATACAATATTAGGAAAGATGTGTCTAACAATCTCTGATACATACGTTTGGTTACTCTTGGTAAGTTGTTAGCCTTTTATGAAACATTCATGAATTCTGTTTATCCATAATCTATTTATTTTGATTATACATAATATTCAGTTAAAAGTGTATCTTTACAATGTAGGAAATATAAGATGTTTCATTGATAATATCATAGGACATAAAGAGGAGCTCACTTCATATTATTAGTAAAACTCCAATCTGACATTGCAAGATCAGAAACAGGGCTTATATAGGTGTCAGTAGAGTCTTCTAGACTCACACCTATTAAATACTTCCATAATTAAATCTAACCACATTGATAATATAATTAAGATCTACCTAAATGATACAAAAAATCATGCAAACCTAGGAAAACTAAAAGACATTTGAATGTCAACACATAAACAACATTTAGATTTACTATTTTCAACATATAATACCTTATCCCATTTTATCTTATGCATAATTATGTCCTTATATTATTATCTTGGGTGCTTTGTATTCATTAAGAGTTTTAGGTCATTAGAAAATCTATTAGATGAACACGACCAAAAGAAAGTGTTTTGTATTTGAAGCAAAAGAAAGAGGATTAAAGGATGGTCCAACTCGACTAAGGACCTCGCGAAGTTAGACAAACGGACGAGCCAAGGAACAAGAGGGGTTTTATTGTTGGTCAGGCTCGTCCGGCGTCATAAAAACACTGCTCAAAAACATATGGAGGGTGATTTTTAATTTTTTTTAGACTTTTAGAAAAGTCTTTTGCAAATATAATTTTATACCCCAATTTTTAAAAACTATCAAAATCACCTATATCATTGGATGAAGCATGTAACAAAACCTCATTTTTATCAACACTATTGAGATTTAAAAGTAACAAGCTTTGATGCAATCTAAGTGAATAGATTAATAGGTTAGCTAGGGTTAATTCGAGAGAATAACACTAGGAAATTACTACACTTATTGGTCGAGAGATATCTATGGTAAGAAAAGATCCATGATCGATAGAGATTAATTTGGCGAGGTTATAGCTAATATAGTGACAACGAATCCGACAATCATAGAAATCATAATTTAGTCCTTCTTAATCACGAAATCAACCCACTTTCTAGATAATTGATTTATTAGTTATGTAGTTTAAAGCAAAAAAATCTTAATCATGAAAATCAAATAGTTGTTCCATTTTATTTTCTTAGCGATAATGAGCAATTATAACTGAATCATAGTTCGCTGTAGAGTTAGACTCCATATCTAAAAATCAAATTATATTTACAACGATCACTTAACCTTTTTAGGGCGAGCTATTGACGTGATTAATATACGATAAATACCCCCCCCCCCAAAAAAAAAAAAAAATTAGTTAGCGTTTGACCATGTTTCACTGTGAAAATAGAAAAACTTAGGTTTTATTTTCGAAGTGAACAATGGTATTTTGAAAATTAAAGTTGTGCTTGGCAATGAAATAAAATTGAGGTTTTTGAATTTTTATGGGTAATTTGGAGTGAAAAAAGTGACAACTTATGTTGTTTTGTGAAATTTTTAAAATTCTCGAAAAAGTAAAAATATTTTTTAAAAAAATTTTATGATCAAACATGTTTCTCGAGTTCAATTCTTGGAAAACGTGAAACTTATGTAGTAGGATACTCCTTATTAATGCAATTTGATTGAAATATAAAAAGTCAATTTCTTTTTGTGTTAACTACTCTCCACTGAAGTATAATAGCAAAGCTGAACAAAGCAAGAAGCCAAAAAAACTACTCCTCTCTTTCACTCTAACAAAAAAATGGTATCGCCAGAACGACCGACCAGTTCCCTACCGTCCACCGGAAAGAAGAGACCATCATCTTACATCATCCTATCGTCCAATGATCGTCCGTAGGTTCCACAACTTTTCACTTATTTTGTTTTGTTTTTTGTTATGCATTTTACGAGTGAATTGATTTTGATTGATGTGAATTGATCGTTTAAATATATGGTCTAAAGCGTTAAAGGTACACTCAAATTTCCACTTTATTCATTCATTTAATTCATTTTTGCTTTGTTTAAGCGTTCAATTAGTAAATTAATTCTTTTTTATGAGTGTGAATTGAATATTTTGGGTAGATAACAGTGCAACATCGAAAAAAAAATTGGTGCCGTCATCAGAGAAGCCGAAGGAGTTATGCTCGATTGATCAACTAGAATTTGGCCAGAGACGTCTCAATAAAGGACCCAAACCTTAATAAAATGCCTAAATATATACACATACATATTAAAATAGTAATAGCATAATAATTTAGAATTATTTTTTTTCTTCTATATTTTTAAAAGATACATAACCTTCAAATTCACATATTAATATAATTTTAATAAAAGTAAGGATTAGTTCTAGCTAATAAGATATTAGGGTTTTGCTTGCAATACATTAACTTGGATCTTGTTGTTAAAACTTTATTTAATAATATGAAATTTGAGTTGTTTAATTCAAAGTTCTAAAATATTTATGAAAAAAAATTAGCAACCTTTTTCTTTCTTTTTTAAGATAATGTTTTTAAACGTATTTTAGAATTTTTATTATTATTTCAACTGAAGTTGAAATCATAAAATTACTATTAAAAATTTTGAAGCCTCAAAATCTTGGGGGCCTAAAGTAAATGTCTTGTTAGCCTTACTCTTGAGCCACCCCTGAATTTGAGGGTAGGGATGATGATGGAACATTTGATGATAAAGCTAATGGAAAAGTAAAAGTTGTCACATCTATCACAGAAGGCAGGGCAAGTTGGCCAAAAAGGCTCTTTTAAAAAGTGATTTATTAAAAAGTTATGAAAAATTTGCCAAATACCTTTCTTAATCCACGTCACCACAAATTTATCCTACTCAACAAATTCACCCACAATGTTTTTCATACTACACTTTAACCCAATATTTTCAGCTTAACAAATTCATCCCTAAGTTTTTAATAATACACTTCAACCCACTTCATCATCCATCATTATAAAATGTCTAGGTTTCCAAAAATATCAAAAAATAAATTCAAAAGATAAAAATAGAAGGTGTTTCTTTTCCTCCAAAACAAGCTCTGATTCCAGCGTCCTTTCTTGCGTTATTTTTCGGAGATCAGCTCTAAATCAGTCCACAAACCTCATAAGCTCGTCCATTGCATCTATTTTACCCCATTAGTTTGTTATCTTCTCAAACACACTTTACACCATTGTTAAAAGGATTTAAATCAGTCAAATCAAATAAAAACTCTTTAGAAGTACATTACAATAACTGAGGCGACTCTAAGTTCATTCTTTATTCCATAAACCCAACGACCATTGATTAGAGGCAATATTTGAATTTTCAAGTTTCTGTATGGATATCTGCACAGTCATCAACCGATAATTGTCATTCATCGACTGTGCATACATTCCGACATAGACCCTAAGCTTATTCTACCGTCGACCAAAGGTTAATTCTAGGATGTTTGTTACAGAATTTGTTCTGGTTGCAGGTGATTTCATGGAAGAATGGGTGAATAATCCTAGAGGTTTGAAATGGAGATCTTTTACCAAGTTGACATTGTCCATTGTTGTTTGCTGCAACAGTTCATACAATGAATTGGTTGAAAGCATAAAGCAGAGAGGGGATCTAGATTGAGCGTCGAGTAACGTGGTGATTAGTTATCTAATGCATTCAAGGAAAAAGGTTACTCCTACGATCATAAATAATGATGCACGTGTGTCCCTCTACATGATGGATGTTGATGTAGATGGCTTTAGGCCTGTTTTAAGGATAAATGTAGTCGATAGGTCCTTTGAAGGACCAATGAATTCATCACCATCCCTACTTCAATTCCCAATAGTCGATGAAAATTTGAATGATTACAAGAGCGATGGCGATCATCCCATGTATATGGAAGATGACTGTGTGCATATGGAAGATGTTTCATCGAACTCACAAGATGTGGAAGAAGACTATGAAACGTGATCCCAACCAGTATATTTCTTCTCTGAAGGAACCAATTTCTATCGTGATTAAATATTTGCCAACTAGAAATAACTCAAAATGCTACTAGACGGAGCAGTGGTGAGAGAGTCTTTTGATTATCGTATGGAGAAGAGCTGCACCAAATTATTGAAGGTGAAATGCGTGTCTCCTGGTTGTGGATGTTTGTTGTGGGCAAGGAAGGATGAAACCTTGAACAGATTTCACATATACAAGTATATCGGGGAGCACACGTGTGGTGTTAAACACGCCACCCGCAAGCACAAGAAAATGTCATCCGAATTGATTGCTTCACTATGTGTAAATTATTTTCGGGATGGTAAGGGGCCAAACATAAGTGAAATTCAAAGGATTTTGTTGAAGGAGTTGCCTTGCCAGGCAAGCTATTGGATATGTTGGAAAGAAAGTGTAAATACAAAGAACATCATTCGCGGGACACCGAAGCATGGATATGCTTGCTTGCCGATTTTTTCCCACATGGTGGAGTTGTTGAATCTATGGTCTTCGTACTCTATCATGGCAAACCAGATTGATGGATCGTTCGATTACTACTTCTTAGCATTTGGAGCTTGCATACGGGGATATGCCTACATGAGAAAGGTAATTGCCATCGATGTCACATATTTCTATGGAAAGTACGGGGGCGTGGTCCTCAATATAGTTGCACAGGACATCGAAAATCACATCTTTCCAATTACCTTTTGTGTCATCAATAAAGAGAACGATACTTATTGGACCTTCTTCTTCCAGAAGTTAAAGTCTATCGTAGAAGATGAACCAGATCTATGTGTGATCTCCGACAGGCACATTAGCATCGCCCATGCCTTCTCCCGGGTAAACAGTCGTGCATATCACGAACTTTGCGTAAGGCACCTTGCTGAAAATCTCTATGTAAGTTAACACTGTGGAGAACATCTTTATCTATTGTACACCACGGCAAAGGAGTATTCCTTTGATGAGTTTAGAAAAAATGTTAAGGAATTGAAGTATAATTGCCCCAAGGAAGCACATGTCCTTGAAAATGTGCTTGGGTTTGAAAAATGAAGTAGAGCAGACTTCCTGGGAAATAGGTATGATGTGATGACCACAAACATCACCAAGTCGCTCAACTCAATTTTGATGGATGAACGGGAGTACCCCATGTCATACACATTCAATTCAATTGCCAAAAAGTTTGGTAAAAAGTTTAGGGAGAGGTATGCCTATGTCGATGGTAAAGAGAATATATTTATTCCATGTGCAGAAAAGATCCTAAGGGATAACAAGAGTGCGAGCGATTCCTTGTATGACACTAATCCAAACGGTGTTCTCGACCAGTACACGGTGTTCGGTAATGGTGTTACTGCCAAGGTCAATCTCTTGGAGAGGAGTTGTTCTTGTCAGAAATTTGACTTGGTGAAAATGTCATACGAACATGCGATGACAGCTTTGTGAGCAAAGTATGGCGATGGTGTAGGTTATGGAAACTCTGTCTACGAGTACTCTTCGCTAATTTATAAAGCTGCAACTTACCTCCTCGCATACTAAGAAACAATTAATGTTGTCCCTCTAGAGGAAGAATGGAATGTGCCACAGGAATTGCTAGACACTAAAATTTCTCCACTCCCCTACGATCCCAAACTTGGAAGAAAGAAAGTGAAATGCACTAAGGGCATCAGTGCGACGTTCAAGTCCAATAGGAGTAATAGGCGTTCAATATGCAAGAAATTTGGGCACAAAAGAACCACGTGTAGCATAGCCAACAAATCATAGGTGGGCTTTATTTTGCTTCAGTTGTAAAGCTGCTGTTTTGGGGTATAAATGTGCATTTCAGTAGAATTTAACGTTCAATTTTTATCAGGTTAAAGCTTTGTCTATGATAGACTATATACATTCTATGGTATATATTTAACTCGGTCTGCTAAATAATATATATTTGTTATATGATTAATCATCAAACACGCTATGTAGGTATTTATACCGCCATATCTTTCTAATAGATACATTAAATCATTATTTCCTATTTCTAATTAATTAAAAGTTGTAAACACGTCTGTTCTCAATAAAAACCTTTGGTATACGCAAACCAAACATTTTCTATTCCTACACCCATCGACTGACCATTGGTTGGTTATATAAAAGGATGCAAACTATAGGTCTATAAGTACAGGCCCTATTTCTACGTAACCCTTCACTTGTATCTAAATCCAAAATATCAGCAACCCTCTTCTTCTTACCCAAAACATCAGAAATTATGTCTGGTCGTAGAATTGCCCTTCGCCCAATCAGACGTGTTCCCCCTCGTCACTACAATTTGCTTCTACTTTGAAATGATTTTGACCGGCTATTCTACGGACTGGGAGAAGAACGCCGTTACTTGGATGTGAGCTCCAGCGAATTGCTCATTTTCTCTGAGCAATTCTGAAGCTTCTTGGAATGGACGACAACGACTACATCACCCCCCATCATCCCCATAATTTAGTTTACTATTTTTTTTGTTTATGTTGTTATTTTTTTATTGGTTTGTTCATTGTTGAAGTAGCTTTCTCAGTAGGACTTTGTTAGAAGAAAACTTCTTCCATTTTTCCTCTTTTGCTGTAAATTTTATCAAGTAATGCAATGAACAAGTTTAATGTAAGTTTCAGTTTCACTTTAATGAACAATTTCAGTTTGAACATTATGTTTACTACATTTGTTATGATTCATTTTTCTTTCTTGTGGCGGTTATTCTTCTGTACAAACACGAATTTCACATATGTATGTCTCGTTCAATTAACAGTACTGTAGTTTGACTTTGTTAATTTCAAGTTTATTTAAAAAGTGATATATAGTCTATCATGAATCATATACTCCGTCATTCATCGACCTTGTATGGTAGTCGATCGTAGATAATGTGAGTCGATGCGTCACTGGTTAAATTAAAACTGACAATAACATATTTTGGGACTAGTGGAACCAAATAATTAAATTAAAAATAATTTAATCAGACAATAACATATTTTGGGACTGGTGGAACAAAATAATTAAATTAAAAATGATTTAAACAGATGATAACATATTTTGGGACTGATGAAACAAAATAATTAAAATAAAAATGATTTAAACAAACAATTACATATTTTGGGGCTGGTGGAACAAAATAATTAAATTAAAAATAATTTAAACTGATAATAAGATATTTTAGGGTCGGTGGAACAAAATAATTAAAATAAATCGATAATCTTGAGGGTCCATCGATTAGTCTGGTCTATAGACTGGTGGTGACACTTAATAGAACGTAGTAGATCATGGCTTATGTTAGCCATCGATTAGATTGGTCGACCATAGACGTACACCTTTAGATGTGCATCGATTGATATCCTAAGTATGCGTAGACCACACTGATCGATGTGCACTGCCATAGACCGTCACTTGGATGTAGTTAAAAAAATGAATAAATAAATTAAAAATAAATGTAGTGTTGTTTTCTACACATGTGAGTGAGTGTAAACAAGACACACAATCATACTAGAGCTTGTATAAAGTGAATTAAGTAGTGTGTGGATGGGTAGTGGTTGAATGTTCAATGTGCTAAGAGTAATATTTATCAAAGCACAAGTATGTATTAAGGATATATATTGTATTTGATGACTACACATTCCACATACTTCTTCCATCACCACCCCTAAATCAAAATAGTGTGTCGAATGGATAGTCGTTGAACAATCATCATCCTCAATACAATATATATCCTTAATACATACTTGTGCTCTGAAAAACACTACTCTTAGCATATTGAACATTCAACCACTACCAATCCACACACCCTTAATTCACATTGTACAAGCTCTAATATGATTGTGTGTCTTGTTTACACTCACTCACATGTGTAGAAATCAACACTACATTTATTTTTAATTTATTTATATATTTGTTAACTACATCCAAGTGACGGTCTATGGAAGTGCATATCGGTCAACGTGGTCTACATATACTTAGGATATTAATCGATGCATATCGAAAGGTGTAAGTCTACGGTTGACCAGTCCAATCGATGGCTGACATAAGCCTTGATCTACAACGGTCTATTAAGTGTCATCACCAGTTCAGAAAATAAAATTACTGCTCCAACGGTAATAAACAACTACTTTTATAATCCATCAGTGTCAACACTTCATTTTTACTTCATATATAAGGTCGGTCATCCCTAATTATTTTATTTCATTCGCTTTATTTTGTTTTTAAAAATTCTACAATGTCTCAAGCCTCTCAAACGTCCAATTCTAAAAATACTCTAATTTGTCATTGTGGGAATGCGGCTGCCATGAGGACATCACGTACAGACTCAAATCCAGGTCGCAAATTTTATAATTGTGCAATTGCGAAGGTAAGCGGTGTGTGTCTTTTTTATGAAGTTAAGTTAGTCGTAATGTAATTATTATTTTTTTCTAGGATAGTGGCGCATGCTTTTTTTTTAAATGTCTTGATGAGCTATCACCTCCAACCTATCCATCAACATTGAATCCGGGACCTGAGACATCAAATTTCAAGGCTTGGCAAAATTTAATCTACTACAAAGGCTCCAACAATGTGAAGAAAATAAATATTTTCTCATGACTTTGTTCAAAGAATCCTAAGAACAGAGGGATCACTTTAAAGTGTTGCTACATGACACCAAAATAGAGAGGGATAATTTAAAACAACAATTGATTTTGATCGAAGAAAGGGAGAATGACCTAAAAATGATGTTATGTGCTATATAATTCTAGTATTCGTTCTTTGGAAAGGTGTAACATGGATGTAGTGATATTGAATAAATAATAATACTTCTATTTTTCTATAATGTTAATACTATTTTTGATAGAATCATGGTCAATCAAACAACACGTCAACTTAAAACCGACCAGCATGGTAATGATAAACCATGCAAGCAGTATACGAAAGATTATGTATGCATTCTATGACATCAACCATACACTACACCAACTATGACAACACCCTACATATTCAAATGGCAATGCCACTAATCAGATTGATAGAGACAGATTCAGTGCATAATCATAACTAGTACCATAAAATAAAACAATGTTTCTAATAAAAAAAATATTTGTCCGATCCTAATTACCGATCATTCAACAACACATTAACAATATTAGCATTCAAATGTCTTTTTCCCTGTCTTCCTCATCAACAAAAATGTTACTATTAATTTCACCTATGATATTCATGACCAAAATTTTTGTGGCCAGCTTCAGCTCATTTTTTCTCAGCAGCTTCGGCTACTTCTTCATGCTCACCTTCTTCTCCTACTATTTCAGCATTTGCAGCAGCTGGTACTTTTTTGGCTGGTGCTTCTTCACCTTATTCTCCTTTTTCTCAACATCTACTATTGTTTATTTTTCAGGTTCTTCTTCTGCTTCTGCAACTGTTTCTTTCGGACTTTCTTCGGCTGATGCTTCTTCACCTTATTCTACTTGTTTTACAACACCTACTGCTGCTTCATTTTCAGCTTCTTCTTCTGCTTCTGATGCAGCTGCTTCTTTTGGACTTTCTTCTTGGCACATATCTTCTTCTTCATCCTTCTTTTCTTCTTCTTTTTCCTCTCTCGCCATAACAAAGGCCAACTCATCCATTTTGCTTCTTTTTTCACCTTCTTCATTTCTCTTTGATTCACGAAGGTCCACATTCACTGTATCATCTTAGTACAAAGTATTACTAATATTTAAAGCTAAAAATTCATTAACAACGTCAATTATTAATTGAATGAAGTTATCTTGCTCATGTTGTCGTTCATCTTGTTCCTTTTTCTTTAGTCTTTTCTTGCTAATATAGGCAGCAATATCCAACACCGCTTCCTCAAGCGCAACAAAATGCTTATGAAGATCCCTGGGTCATGAGATACCCGCTGCATCTTTGGAGGTGCTCGGAGTATCATCATCACCAATGCGTACTTCAACGGGGTTATCGCCCAATTTCTTTCATCATCACTATCCTCATATGAAATAAGTAGAGTCACCCCTTCTAACTCTTTCTTTAAGCCATCGAGGACGTTATTCTTCACCTCGTCTGTATATGGCTCAAAGAAAATCATGTAATCCATCTTTTCTCACGAAGAGTAGGGATGAGGTACGGGTGCACATTCTACAAAATATCAATTAACAATTACATAACATTCGATACAACAGTAGTATTATTATTGCATAATAAAAAATGAGTTCATACCTCGGTAATTTTTTCTTTGTACTTGAATAGGTCTCCTTCGATTATCTGGTCACTTTTTACAGTGTGCCATCTGAGGATGCGGGGAATGGAAAAGGGCTCATCCGTTGATTTTCCAAGATGAGGAAATGCCTCGTAGATCCAAACCTGTAAGTAGTATATCAGTGAAAAAATAACTCAGAGTATATGACATAGTATAAATAAAACAAGAATCTATGACAAACTCACTAAAGGGTTTATGGTAGATACCATGAATGCCTAGGGAAATCTAAATAGAGCATAGGATGCCTTCTGCTTCTCTTCAAATACTTTCATCTGCTTCTCCAGGTCACTTTTCTTCTTTAGATAGTCCAAGGTCAGTTGAAATATCTCTTTTCCCCACGAATAATTCTCGAAGAAACTCAAAGAATCGACCATTCGAATCAGTTTCGTGTCCACAACCTTCGTCGAATCTTTTGCAAGCAATATGGTCTACAAGAACCAAAGTAAACAACACTTAAACTTTTGGTCCTCGTTCAGCTTATTCCCTCTGATCAGGTGTAGCAAGTTGGCCACTGTATTGTTTTTGTTTTTCGTCACCTTAAAGTAAAAATTCTCCCCCTTTGCTAATGCCCTATTCATTTTTCATTCACTGGGATATGATGAGCAGTTCAACCCCATGATCAAACAAAACTTTTTCAAGCTAAAACATGCAGACTTGTTGTTAACGCAGAACCACATCTTTTGACATATCTTATCGTTCTTGACGCATCGCAACAACAAATAATGAACCAACTGCCTATTGAACTTGAGATGTTCTGGCAGGTTTCTCAGGTGTCCAAAACAGGACTCATTGAATCTTTTCTTCAACTCTTGGTTGACAAGAACTTGCTGGAAATCTCGATAAGTAGCCATTCTTGATCTGACCGATATCTTTGCCGGGAAAGATCCGACATCGTTCATTATCATTCGAAGGTCATACGTCTCAACGAAAATGAACCTTGAAAGATATGGCACGAAAAAGTGATCATTATCCCATCAACACTGTTTCTTCCACAATCTTCGCTCTCTTCACTGTCATCACTAGCACTGTGCTTGGCAACATCTTCACTGGAATCGACATAGTCGCTTATCTCCTTTAACTTTAATATGATTTGGACACCAACTCTTTAGTTTTATTCCTTTTTGAGACATTTTCAATTGCCTCAGCTTTTCTTTTTCTATTGCTACCAGCAGTATCAGAAACGGTACTATCTTTGCGTTTAGAAAGGATGTATTTTTTGCCCATTTTCAACACAATCTACACCTGCAGAACAAATATCCCATTTTTAGTTCATAGACCACAAGTTTATCAACAGAAATAGACCAATGCTCGAATGAACCCCCCTTCCCCCCAAAAAATTAAGAAATGCCCCACCAAAATTCAACACGCAGTATCAAAATCAAACTAGTGCACCTAATCAAACTAATTAGCTATTAATTTTTTAATTTTTACTATTTCAACCATCATATTTTAAATGAATTTCCTACGTCTAAAAATTGATTTCAATCTAGGGCATTCTCATTTCATAAACCATGGGTTGATTTCATAGACCACGGGTCTACAGACAGAAACAGGTCACTATTCGAATCAAAATGCCAAAATAACTCTTCCACCATCAAACAGTTCACTACACACTTCAATAGCTAAACCAAAATCCATCATGTAGCATCAAAACACAACAATTTTTAAAAATTAAATTTGAGTTATTTTTATTTTCAAAGTGAACAATGATATTTGAAAATTAAATTTGTGCTTGGAAATTAAATAAATTTGAGTTATTTTTGAATTTTTGTAGGTAATTTGGAGTGAAAAAAGTGACAGCTTTTTTATTGTTTTTGAAATTTTAAAAATTCTCGAAAAGTAAAAATATAATTTTCCAAATTTTATGACCAAACATTTCTGAAGTTCAATTCCGGAAAAAAGAGAAAAAAATTTCGTTATCAAACGGGTCCTTTAATGATATTTATGTTTTTTCTTACAATAATAAATGACTTATGCAGTAGAATACTCCGTATTAATGTAATCTCATTGAAATATAAAAAGTCAAATATTTTTTTTTGGTTAATTACTCTTTTGCCCAACTGTGCTTACCTGTCTATACTCTAATATCTTTCAAAAAAACCAACACTACTGAAGTATCAACAGCAAAGTTGAACGAAGCAACAAGCCAAAAAATCAACAAATTACTCTCGTTCACTCAACAAAAATGGTATCGCCAAAACAACCGAATGGTTCCTTACCGCCCACCGGAAACAAGAGGCCATCATCGTCGTCTGATGATGTACCTCCATTTTCGAAGCATCCAGAGATTCATATAAATTTTCACTTCATTCGTTTATTTTATTTTAGTTTTTTGTCAATCATTCGATGAGAACTGATTCTTCTTTTTTTTCTCTTCCTTGATTGTATCAAATTCAAATTTGTTTAGGTGGATGATGCACCTCCTTTTGTGAAACGTCTAAAGGTGCACTCAAATTTCTACTTCATTCATTTTTTTTTTGTTTTTTTGTTAAGTGTTTGGTTAGTAAATTAATATTTTTGGTAGGTGATATACCTCCTTTTCTAAAACGTCCAAGGATTCACTCAAAATTCTACTTATCTTTGTTTTTTTTCTGGGGTTTTTGCTAAGCGTTTGATGAGTAAATTGATTCATTTTTGGTTCTTTTTGATTGGTGCAAATTGTTTTGTTTAATGAGATGACAATGTGGATACTTTGGAAAAACAAATCGATGCTGCCATCTGAGAATTCAAAGGAGTTACACTCAACTGATCCACCAGAACTTGAAGCTGGCAACGTAGCTGACCAAAAAGTTAACGACACAGCTGACGAAAAGGCTGTGGTCGCGGGTGACGCTGCAGTGGACGGTGGAGTTTTCACACCTGCCCCAGTAGGCAATTATTTTTTGTTTTTTACTTAGTCCCTCCACTTTAGTCACACCTTGCAGAAGGCAAGGTATAATACAAATCTAACGGCAACTTTTTTGCATATCCAGTTTAAAAATAATTTATCTATTTATTCCTAATTTGTTCTTATCAGTTTAAAAATAATTTATCCTTTTAATTCCTCATTTACCCTTGTTATTACTTAGAATCACTTCACAATATATTTACTAGATTTATTATATTCAGAAAGGTGTTATAATAAAATTGTGTTTGATGTCAAGTCAATTATGGACAAACAAAAATTGGACGTAGGAAACACTTTATTTGTCTTTTCTATTTTCTTTGGAGAGTCTTTGATGTCATTCAGGTTTTGTATTGGACAAGCCTTGGTGCCGACTCATATCAGAGTATCCGGAGATTTAATATTAGTAGTATTTGTTTTTCTTTAACGATTTTTCTGTTGAATATTGGCTTATAGATTTGACATCTAATAGAATGTACATTCAGCATAACCCAACAGTAGAGGTTAATAAGACTTTTTTGGTGGTTGGTGCGAACAAAGACACTCCTACTGCTGCGATTACGTGCTTTATAGGGCTTGTAAATCCCCGCAGCGCAAAGCGTGAGCTTAAACGAGTCAAACAAAATTGATCCTGTGAATTTTGAATTCCCACACATATTAGGTCATAAAAGCACGCTAGAAAACATGTTGACGATGTCCGCAACAAAAACGCCAAAGATTCTTTGGGAGGCAAGAACACGGAGAGAGGTGGAAGCGAAGATATATACGACTTAGTGTTTCACTTGATCCTTTCTTTTACTTGCTGTTATGGAATTCTACGCTATCCATGTTCTTAAACATTATTATAAGTAGCTTGGTTCCTTATCTAGAGTTTCACGGGCCTTTTGTAGGATGTCAATTCTTCTTATGTTTTTATATAATTGACTCATTATGTTTATTTCTACTTGTTCAACTACACAATGATTGTAGTTAATTGACTTGCCGCCAGCTAACTGTTAGGAAAGACGGGCACACAATCAAAGAGCCCGACAGGGTAGCAACGGAAAATACCCAAGACTAAAATTTCCCTTTCAACTTGAACCAAGAGGATACAAATAAACCCAAGCAAAATAGAGTAATATACATCAAACAACTCAACCAAATGAAACAAGACAAGAATAAAGGAAATCACACGAGACACAAGATTTACGTGAAAAACTCTTCAGTGTGAAGAGTAAAAAACCATAGGATCAAAACCTCCACTATATACACCAAAGAGTTACTATATTGTCCTCCAAAATAGCCACTAAACAAGTGCCAAACAACAAGAAACAATACATAATCCACAACACCAAACACTAGAGAAATAAAGGAGTGAAAACACAACAAATGAAGTTACTGTTCGGGAATGAAGAACAGGATCTACAGGCCACTAAATCAAGCTCTGTCAGTTCCTAATCAAAGATTGAGATGAGAGGAACAAGCAGTCCAAAAATTGCTCAATCGGACAAGAAACGAAGCGGGAATCCCAATTTGAAATTGACAGTTGTGGCTGAAATTTAGGTGCAAAAATCAGCTTTGTTTTTCTCTCTTTGGCTGCTGAAAACTCTCTTTTTGTGATGGTGAATAAGACCTAAAAAGATCAATATATATTTCCTATAGTAATGGGCCTATGGGAAAAAGTAGGTTGGTCCAAAATAGGCTTCATTTATCCATATAGGAAGGGAAAAAGACCCAATAACCCAACAATTCTCTCCCTCCCAACTATGTGGAGGAGACCGCCATCCAGGCGATCATGCAACAATCTTCAAACTTCCTTCTTGGCAAATCTTTAGTCATCATGTCAGAACCATCAAAATCTGTATGAATCTTCTCAAGTTCAAGCAACTTAGAATCCAACACATCCCGAATCCAATGGTATCTCACATTAATGTGTTTAGACCGACCATGAAATATTGAATTCTTTCCAAGATGTATGGCACTTTGAATCTCGCAATGAAGCACATACCTATCTTTAGCACAAACATGTTCCCCCAAGAATCTCTTCATCCAAAGCAATTCTTTACAAGCTTTAACAACAGTATTAAGCTCATCTTCTATAGTAGATAGAGCAACACATTTTTGCAACCTAGATTACCAAGACACAGCTCCCCCTACAAAAGTAACCAAATACCCTGAAGTAGACTTGCGAGTATCAATATCACCGGCCATATCTGAATCAGTATAACGACAAAGACTAGGCTTCCTTGTACCAAAACACAAACTCATACTAGAAATGCCACAAAGATATCTCATAATCCACTTCACAACATTCTAATGTTCTCTTCCCAGATTAGAAAGAAAACGACTAACAACACTAATAATATGAGCAATATCCTGTCTTGTGCAAACCATTGCATACATCAAAGTACAAAAAGCTGCAGGATAAAGAACTTTCTTCATATCTTCCTTCTCATCATCACTGGAAGGGCACTGCTTCGTGCTCAACTTGAAGTGCATAGCTAAAGGTGTACTGACAACCTTACCCTTGTCTATGTTAAACCTTCGAAGTACTTTCTGAATGTACTTCTCTTGTGATAACCATAACTTCTTGGCCTTTGTATCACAGACAATCTATATGCCAAGAAACTGTTTTGCTGGTCCTAAGTTTTTCATAGAAAAAGACTTACTCAACTCTTGCTTCAACTTTTGAATCCTGCAAGCATTATGACCAACAATAAGCATGTCATCAACATAAAGCAACACAACAATAAAGTCACCATCAAAGAATATTTGCACAAAAATACAATGGTCTGAAGTAGTCTTCCTGAAGCCTTATTGACTCATAAAGGAACCAAACTTTCTTTACCACTGCCTAGGAGCTTGTTTCAAACCATACAATCTCTTCTTTAATTTACAAATATCATTCTCTTTTCCCTTGACTTCAAAACCTTCGGTTTGCTCCATATAAATCTCTTCATCCAAGTCACCATGGAGAAAAGCAGTTTTAACATCCATTTTCTTAACCTCTAATTCTAGACTTGCAACTAAGCCTAGAACCACACGAATGGATGACATCTTCACAACCGGAGAAAATATCTCATCCAAATCAACTCCCTTTTTCTAGTTAAATCCCTTCACAACCAATCTAGCTTTGTACTGTGGAATTGGATTACCATCTTCATGATTCACCCGAAAAACCCACCTATTTTTCAAAGCTTTTCTGTGTTTAGGCAGCTTAACCAAATCAAAGGTATGATTATCTTGCAAAGATTTAATTTCATCTTCCATAGCATCAAACCACTTTTCTTTTTCTTCACTTTCCATGGCCTCATCAAAACTCTCAGGTTCTCCCCCATCAGTCAAGAGTACATACTCACTGGGAGAATAACGAGATGAAGGTATTCTCTCCCTTGTAGATCGTCTGAGAGAACTCTCTGAAACATCAACAACTAGTTATGGATCAACCATATCAACTTGTACTGGAGCATCAACAACTTCTTGTTGGTAATTCTAAACATGATCATCATCTTCATTATCAATATGATTTTCATCATCATAAAGATTTTCTTCAGGAGCAGTAGTTAAAGGAACTGGATCAACATCAACTAGGCTCTCACTACTCTGAGAATCAACCTTCTAAGCTTTGTAAAAATCTTCAATTGTTTGGTCTTTAAAGAACACAACATCATGGCTTCTAACAAGTTTCTTCTCAACTGGATCATAGAAATGATAGCGAAATTCATCTTGACCATAACCAATGAAGATACACTATCTATTTTTAACATCCAACTTTGACCTTTCATCCTTAGGAACATGAACAGAAGATTTACACCCAAAGACTTTAAGCTGATCATAAGAAACATTCTTATGCATTTCAATTTTTTCCTTGTCTTTTCAACCAAGGCCTGAAAATTTTTGAACATATCAAGTACTTGATCCATGGACTTCAAAGGAAATACCCAGAGTTTGCGAGAATGATTATGAATAAAAGTCACAAAGTAAAGTGCACCACCATGAGACCTTACTTTTAAAGAACCGCACAAATCAGAATGCACCAACTCTAGCAAATCGAGCTTTCTTGATGGCGGATGACTCTGAAAAGAAACTCTTTTCTGATTACCAGCTAAGCAATGGACACACTTCTTCAACTTTGCTTGTTTTACTCCAAAAAGCAATTTTTTCTCAGCAAAACTATCAATCCCATTCTCACTCATATGACTCAACCTTCAATTCCACAAATCCGATGAAGTATCATTCTCCACCAAGTTTATCAAGCCTTTAGAAGTAGAACCCTGAAATGCGTACAAGTTAGACAACTTGTCACCTCGAGCCACAATCATCGAACCTCTAGCAAGCTTCTACTGGCCAACACCAAGGGTGTTAACATAACCCTCATCATCAAGTTTCTCTACAGAAATCAAATTCAATCGAACATCTGAAGCATGCTTGACATTATTGAGAACTAGTTTGGAACCATCATTACTTTCCAAACAAATCGTGCCAATGCCAAGTACTTTAACTTCATCATTGTTGCCCATTTTCAATATCCCAAAATTACCTGGAGTATAAGAAGAAAACAATTCCTTATTTGGCGTAACATGAGAAGTAGCACCAGAATCCACAGACCAGATAGACTCATCGCGAACAAGATTAATGGCATTCTCACCACAAGATATAAGAAAATCATCATTAGCAAAAACAATAACATGATTTTCATTATCGCCTTCTTTCTTTTGTCATCTTATATCTCTCTTATGCTTGTAACAATATTTCATGATTTGCCCCTTTTTGTTGCAATAGTCACATGTAACATTCTTAAATTTGGACCTTGACTTGCTTCTACTTTTATCTCTATCATTTAAATCTCTGGACTTGTTTATCTCCCTCTCTTCAATAACCAAAACATCAGAGTATGAAGATGAAGAAGATGAGGCTTGAGATCTTCCTCTCATCTCTTCATTCAAGACACCACTCTTAACATATTCCATAGTTACAATACCACCGAGATAAGAATTAGTCAAAGAAACTCCAAGAGTTTTCCAAGAATCAGGCAGAGTATTAAGAAGCCAAAGCCCCTGAATTTCTTCATCGAACTTTACACCCATTCCGGACAGCTGGTCAAGGATACCCTGAAACTTATTTATATGATTACAAATAGGAATGCCCTCTTTATACCTGATATTCATCAATTTCTTAAGCAGGAAAAACTTGTTATTGGCAGTCTTCAAAGTATAAAGTATGTCGAGCTTGTCCCACAAACTTATAGAATGTGTCTCATTCACAATATGATTTCTAACATTATCTTCAACCCATTGTCTGATATCCACAAACATGTAAGTGCTCAAATTCCCAATCCTCATCTGTCATGGATTTAAGTTTAGTAGATGCAAACACAGGTAGATGCATTTTCTTGACAAATAGAAGATCTTTCATCTTGCCTTTCCAAGTATGACAGTTACTAACATTCAAACACATCATCTTGATCATATTTTCCTTTATCATTCAAATCGACAATCAACAACAACTAACTCTATGATACCACTTGTTAGGAAAGACGGACACATAATCAAAGATCCCAATAGGGTAGCAGTGGAAAATACCAGCACTAAACTTTCCCTTTCAACTTGAACCAAGAGGAGACAAATAAACCCAAGAAAAATATAGTAATATATAGCAAACAACTCAACGAAATGAAACAAGACAAGAATAAAGGCAATCACACGAGACACAAGATTTACATGGAAAATCCTTCAGTGTGAAGAGTAAAAAATCAAGGGATCAAAGACTCCACTACAATCACCAAAGAGTAACAATATTTTCCTACAAAATGACCACCAAAAAAGTTCCAAACAACAATAAATAATACATAATCCACAGCACCGAACACTAGAGAAATAAAGGAGTGAAAGCATAAAAAATGCAGTTACTGTTGGGGAATAAAGAACAGGATCTACAGGCGAACAAATCGTGATCCGTAAATTCCTAATCAAATATTGAGATGAGATTCACAAGCAGTCCAAAAATCAGCTCAATCGAACAAGAAACGAAGCAGAAATCGCAATTTGAAGTTGACAGCTGTGGCTGAAATTTAGGTGCGAAAATCAGCTTTGTTTTTCTCTCTTTGGCTGCTGAAAACTCTCTTTTTGTGATGGTGAATAAGACCTAAAAAGATCAGTATATATGACCCATAGTAATGGGCCTATGGAAAAAAGTGGTTTGGTCCAAATTGGGCTTTATTTATCCACATAAGAAGGGAAAAAGACCCAATAACGTAACACTAACAATGCTATCATATTTTGTTGTTTTCGAGAGCGACTCTGGTATTAGGTGTTAGTTGAACAATGTCACTTCGAAGAATTGAACTATTAGAAATGGTTAATCTATGTGATCCGTTAAAAGTTTGGCTCCTTTATGCCATTGCCATTACAAAACAGGCTCATTTGTGTCATTACTTTTTAACGGTGGTTTTGTAAAACAACCTTTGCTATGTGGACTCTTGTTAGGGGTTCACATCACCAAATTAGACTCAGTAAAAATATTACTCATTTTAAATAATATAACCATATTCCATATTATTCTATCCTATATCAATTATATTCAATAACTGATTTTTATTTAAAAAAAAGAAAGTTTGAAAATGCAACAAAATCATTTATAAAAAAATGCAAATGCTTCTTTGTTGCGTGTGGGGTGGGTGGGTGGGGTGGGGGTTGATCTCGATGAAACTAAAAACTGCAAGTATTGTGATTGTTTTGCATATTGTTCATATCATTGATGAATTATTGTTCAATATATCAGAAGTGTATATTGTGTAGTTGAAGGATGTGCATGGCCTAATGGCTTCTATAGAGCCTTCATGTTGGATTTTAGTCAACACGACTCACGAGTTTGTTTCTATGAACAACTTGTCTTATGCCAAGGATACAATGTTCTAGGGTTGAACTTAGTTTTTGGAATGATTTACTTTCACTTGTTATGTTTACTTGTTTATCTTGCCTTCTTTTTTGTTTTGAATAGCAGAATTCTCAACCCATTGATCGCTTTGTTGTGAAAAATAAAAAAAACAACTTATTCATCAATGATAATGAACAATATGCAAAACATTAGCAATATTTGCAATTTTTAATTTCATCCCTCTAGTATTTGCGGGTTTTTTTTTATAAACGATTTTCGTTGGATTTTCAAACTTTTATTTTTAATTTTTTGATTATTGGATTTGACTGATATTGGATAGAGTAAAATCAAATATGGTTATGCTATTTAAATTTTTAAATGAGTAATATTTTCAGTGTGTCTAGTTTTGTGATGTGGACCTCTAATAAGAGTCCATATAACAAAGGTGGTTTTACAAAACTACCGTTACAAAATAATGATATAAATGGGCCTGTTTTGTAACAGCAATGGTATAAACGAGACCAAACTTTTAACGGATGACATAGATGAACCATTTCTAATAGTTCAATGACATATTTGAGCTTTTTTCCTTAATAGTTTAATGATTGGGATTTAAAAGTGGAGTTTTTTTTTTTTTTTTTTGGTTTCCCATGCGGTGTCCGGTACCCACATTGGAGTTCAACTAATCCGGATTCGCGCCGGGTAGGGCCCCATTCGGGGCTAGTGCTCCCAACAGAGTTTTCTCTATGTCTAGGGTCGAACCCTCGATCTCTAGTTAAGGGTGGAGCAGCCCCATCCGCTGTGCCACAACCCATGTTGTTAAAAGTGGAGGTTAAGGATAACGAAGCTTTGATGCAATCTAAGTGAATAGATTAATTGGTTTTTCTAGGGTTATAAATTCAAATGGATAACACTAGAAAATTACTAAACTTATTGGTCCAGAGATATCTGTGGTAAAAAAAAGATTCATGATCGGTAGAGATTAATTTGGCTAGATTATATAACTTAGTGATAATGAATCCGGTAAATAAAGAAATCATAACTTTAGGCTTCTTAATCATGATATCAACCCATTTTCTAGTTAGTTTGATTTATTGGTTATATAGTTTAAAACAAAAATCTTAATCATGAAAATCAAATAATTGTTCCAACTTATTTTCTTTGTGATACTGAACAACGAATCTTAGTTCACTATAGAATTTGACTCCGGTCTTAAAAACCAAATTATATTTACAAAAATCACTTAACCTTTTTAGGACAAGCTTTTGGCTTGATTAATAAACAATAAATTACCCCCCCCCCCCCCCCCCCCCCCCCCCGCCGCCAAAAAAGAAAAGTTAGCATTTAACCATGTTTCATTGTGAAAATAGAAAAAAATAATTTTTATTTTCAAAGTAAACAATGATATTTGGAAATTAAAGTTGTGCTTGGCAATTAAATAAATTTGAGCTATTTTTGAATTTTTGTGGCTAATTTGGAGTGAAAAAAGTGAAAGCTTTTTTATTGTTTTTGCAATTTTAAAAATTCTCGAAAAGTAAAAATATAATTTTCCAAATTTTATGACCAAACATTTCTGAAGTTCAATTCCGGAAAAAAGAGAAAAAAATTTCGTTATCAAACGGGTCCTTTAATGATATTTATGTTTTTTCTTACAATAATAAATGACTTATGCAGTAGAATACTCCGTATTAATGTAATCTCATTGAAATATAAAAAGTCAAATATTTTTTTTTGGTTAATTACTCTTTTGCCCAACTGTGCTTACCTGTCTATACTCTAATATCTTTCAAAAAAACCAACACTACTGAAGTATCAACAGCAAAGTTGAACGAAGCAACAAGCCAAAAAATCAACAAATTACTCTCGTTCACTCAACAAAAATGGTATCGCCAAAACAATCGACTGGTTCTTTACCACCCGCTGGAAACAAGAGTCCATCATCGTCGTCTGATGATGTACCTCCATTTTCGAAGCAACTAGAGGTTCATATATAGTTTTTTGTTAAGCATTCGATGAGTATTGATTCTTTTTTTTTTCTCTTCCTCGATTATATCAAATTCAATTTTTTTTTATGTGGATGATGCACCTCCTTCTGTGAAGCGTCAAAAGGTGCACTCAAATTTCTACTTCATTCATTTTTTTTTGTTTTTTGTTAAATTTTTGGTTAGTAAATTAATATTTTTGGTAGGTGATATACCTCCCTATCTAAAACGTCCAAGGATTCACTAAAAATTCTACTTATCTTTTTTTTTCTTGGAGTTTTTGTTTGAGCTGATGAGTAAATTGATTCATTTTTGGTTCTTTTTGATTGGTGTGAATTGATTTTTTAGGGAGATGACAATGTGGATACTTTGGAAAAAAAAATAGATGCTGCCATCTGAGAATTCATAGGAGTTACACTCAACTGATCAACCAGAACTTGAAGCTGGCAACGTAGCTGACCAAAAAGTTAACTACACAGCTGATGAAAAGGCTGAGGCCGCGGGTGACGCTGCAGTGGATGGTGGAGTTTTCACACCTTCTCCAGTAGGCAAGTATTTTTTTTGTTTTTTACTTCCTTAGTCCCTCCACTTTAGTCACACCTTACAGAAGGCAAGGTATACTACAAATATAACGTCAACTTTTTTACATATCCAATTTAAAAATAATTTATCTATTTATTCCTAATTTATTCTTACCAGTTTAAAAGTAATTTACTTCTTTAATTCCTAATTTACCCTTGTTATTATTTATAATCACTTCACAATATATTTATTAGATTTATTATATTCAAAAAGGTGATATAATAAAATTGTGTTTGATGTCAAGTCAATAATGGACAAACAAAAAATGGACATAGGAAACACTTTATTTATCTTTTCTATTTTCTTAGGAGAGCCTTTGATGTCATTCAGGTTTTGTATCGGACAAGCCTTGGTGCCGACTCATATCAGAGTATCCGGAAGTTTTAGATTAGTAGTATTTGTTTTTCTTTAACTATTTTTCTGTTAAATATTGGTTTATAGATTTGATATCTAATAGAATGTATATTCTGTAGAACCCAATAGTAGGGGTTAATAAAACTTTTTTTGGCGGTTGGTGCGAACAAAGACACTCCTGCTGCTGCGATGACGTGCTTTATAAGGCTTGTAAATGTTGTTCTCTAAATTTGGACTGCCTTGACTTTCCTATTTGTTCAACAGTTTAAGTCTGTTTGCCATAATTCAAAACTTGCTGTCTACAAGTGAAAATTTTAGTATGAAGATGCTTTTCGAAACAAATTAAAAGAAATGATTTTTTTCTTTGCAATGCTGATGCACAGATCTTTTCTGGATCAGAATTATATGTAGTATCTTCAAAAATTCTCTTTGGACGCTGTTATATTTATTGGAATCTCTTAAGGCAATTGGAGCAAACTATCTTTAGGCACTTTTCTTCCTGAGAGATTACCATATATAGAAATTTAAATATGAACATGTCGCATACTGAGGTGAAGTCAGGATTTCGATGAAGAGGGTTCAAAATTTGAAGAAAAACTAATCGAAGAGGTCGACATCTATTATATATACATAAAATATAATTTTACTAATGCATAAATAATATAATTTTTTACCGCCTGTTCTAATGACTGGCAGGTCGCATATCGAAGGACTGCATTAGTTGAGATTTGTTTGACTATTTTCTAAGGTTGTGAGCTTCATAATGTATGTAGATTACTCATTGTTTGTGGAAATGATAAGCATCAAGGCAAGTGGGTGGCTTTGCTTGATAGAAAAGGAAGCGGCCATGTGCAAGTCAACGGAAAGACCATCAGCAAATATTCTATTTGCTTTCTCAATTCAGGCGATGAAGTTGTCTTAAGTCAAGCAGAAAATAATGCTTACGTATCCTCTACATGTTGTTGTAGGAGCTATTGTGATTCCATTTGTATTTGCTTAATCCTTACGGTTTTTGTGATTCTTTATTATTTCTCATCTATATGATTGAATAACCTTGACATTGTTCTATATAGATTGTTCAGTTACTATTGGAGTCACCTTCAGATGTTGGGACCAGTGCCGGAAAAGGAAAACTGTTGAACATCGAAAACCTGGTAGAAGATGCTTTAGCTATTGCTCGTGCTTTTGATTTGTCAGTATTTTCAAACCCATGTCGAGATCTATTTTCTTTGAAACCGACATCTCAGGTTAGTGGTAAAAAACACCCAAGAAATGAGCTGCATGCCTCCTTCCCTTGTTATTAATGATATTCTGATATTGAATTATCCATTGGTACAGGCAATTCTAAGTCATTCGCTGAACCATTTCTTTTGGCTTTCTTGCTACGAGCACGCAAACTGATCCATACATAACTAAAAAACTTATTTATTAACAGATGTTGGAGGAAAGACGGGGGATTACAGAATCAATGCCTGCTTCAACTTCAGAGATGTCTTCAAAATCTGCTGTAGTTATGGAAAAACTTTATGCTGCAATCATTGACGGACAAAATATAGAAGTATCATTTGAAGACTTTCAATTTTACTTAAGGTGGGTAATTAGGCAATAAGATCACACAACATAATCCAGTTACCATTGTATATCTGAAGTTGTACTTAGTTTCCTTTATTTTTTTCTCTAGAGTTCTTTGGTCTTTGGACATTTCCTGATACTTCTTATATTTTCTTATATTCTAGTTAAGAAATAAAAATATTTTGTTTTCACTATATGTTAGACAGGTTTTAATTTTTGTTCATGTTAACTTATTAGTGAATTAATTAATTTTGCAAAAAGAAAAAGAAGTTGGTATGTAATATTTGTGTTAGACAAAAAAATTTGAGACCTTTGAACTAATGCTGATTTAAATAGTGACTTCATAAAAAGGAAAAGAATATAGTAATTTTGTTGGTCCCAACTCCTAACTATTACCTAAAATGCAAGACAAACTTCAATAAAATAATAAGATATATATATAAGAACATTCACAAATTCTATATAGTATTATGAAAACGTTCACCGGTGCTTTAGTCTAAGAATTTGTTGAAGTGCTAGGAAATATAAATTATCATAAATAGTGAAAGTACTTGGTTTATTGAATTAACTATTCTTTTTCTTTCCAAAATTGAAAATGGGGTCTATAGTAAGTGTTATCCCTTAGACAAAGCATGACCATGATGTAAGCAAAGGATAAAGTAGTCAAATAGGTTCGAATTTTTCAAGTGAGTTACAATAATTTTTCAAGTGTTTAAATATAAATGTTGAGTTCCACAACTGTGGGATGAAGAAAAAGTGGTCTCCCGGATCCATTTCTATATAAAAAAAATAATCACTTGTGAATGTGTAAAAGTCTCTAATCTTGTTCCAACTGACTACTTCTATGTTTTTATCTAAGACAATCTTTTTTCTGTATGATTTGTGTAATTTTGGTTTTAGGGTATTACTTTCTTTCTATACTTAGGTCACATATTTGAACCTCGAGCCATGCAAACTAAGCCTTGTATTGGTATTTACATAGAGAAAGGTAGAGGCGCGGTCCCATTATTCTCAAATTTCGAAGCTACAGTTGGTTATGGGTTGACCTTAGATGAATTTCTCGGTCATAAAAAATTAATTAATCAATGAATTAAAAGTGTGTTCAGTTTAACAATTTAAATTTTTAGATGAGATAGATTACACATTACAACTTAGTATCGGAGCCATACTCATTCTCGTTCATGACTTAAACAATGCAAGGCCCCCTTGTTATATTGTCGACGAACTAGATATCCAATTCTAGACATGCAATAGGGTATTGAATGGATCACATTTGTTCATACAATGGACATTACTCTTTTATTAGATGTTGCCGTTTACCAAGGGTTAGCCATGCCTCATCTTGTTTTGATGGTTATTGAAGAATAATGCAGTAACTCACACTAAGAGTAAATCAGTGTAAGTAGAGAGAAATGAAGGAAGAGATAGGAGAAGATCAACTATCTTATAATCAGGGAAGAAAAGAGAAGAAGAAGAGCAAATCATTGTGTTGTATTGATGTATTCAGAATTCTGTTCTTGCTAGTAGTACATAGTCGACTATATATAGATTAGATGATAGCTTAGTAGTGCGGTGTCAACTAACTAACTGACTTCAACAATGTAACTATCTTATTGACACTTTAACTTACTTTCCCTTCTTTTTCTTTCTTTACTCTCATGCCTCTACCCTCCTCCTCAAACTTGGAACTACAAAGAGATTGACAAGGTTAAGCTTGGACATTAAGTATTTATGTTGAACCTTGGTTAAGCCTTTAGTGAAAGCATTTGCGGGTTGGGCATGAGTGAATATATATTCAGTCTTGAGCAGATCTTGTTGGATCTTTTTCCTCACAAAGTAGCAGTCTATTTCTGTATGTTTAGTCTCCATATGGTAGCTATAGGATTTGTATCTATTTGCAAAGCTTCTTTGTTGTCACTGAAGATAGTCAGAGGTAGTTGTAGTTGAACACCTAGATCCTTGATCAAACCAACTAGCTATGTAAGTTCTGCAACTGTGGAAGCAAGGCTTCTATACTCTGATTCAGCTAAACTCCTAGAAACAGTTGATTGTTTCTTTGACTTCCAAGAAATTAGAGATTCACCTAGTTTAATAGTAAATCTTGTAATAGACTTCCTAGAGAAAGCATATTTAGCCCAATCTACATCACAATGAGATTTAAAAACATCTTCTTTTGAGCTGAACATGAGAAGACCTTATTCTGATTATCCTTTTTATATTTGATGATTCTAAGTGATACATTCTTGTGAGACTGTTTGGGACACTGCAAGAACTTACTCAAGGTCTGCATACTATATGTTATGTTTGGTCTTGTTACTGTGAGGTATAACAACTTACCTATTATCCTTTGGTACATCCATGACCAGCTAATACTTCATCTTTTGACCTTGCATCATCTGAAGTATGTTGATCATATTCTGTAGTTGTTAATTTCTCTATAGTATCAAGTGGAGTAGGTGCTGGTTTAGCAGCACTGAGACCTGTTTTTGAGATTAATTCCACTACATACTTCCTCTGATGCATCACAATTCCTTGTTTAGAACTTGCAAATTCAATGCCTAGGAAGTATTTTAGTTCCCCAAGATCCTTTATCTTAAAAGCTTTGTGAAGAGCCTCTTTGGTTTCACTTATTTGATCAAGTTTGCTACCAGTCACTAGTATGTCATCTACATAAACTAGTACAACAACTATTCCTTCACTTGTCTCTTTTATGTAAAGAGAATAATCACACTGACTCTGTCTGAAGTTATATATAATCAAGGCTTGATGCAGTTTTGCATTCCATTGTCTTGGTGCTTGCTTCAATCCATACAAGGATTTTGAAAGTTTGCACACATGTCTCTTCTCCTGACTTTTAAAACCTTGTGGAAGTTTCATATAGTCTCATCTTCCAAATCGCCTTGTAAAATGGCATTGTATACATCCATTTGATGGATATACCAATTCCTAGTTGCTGCAAAATAGCCAAGAAAGTCTTCAGAGTAACCATTTTTACCATTGGGCTAAACGTTTCTTGATAGTCTATCCCTTCCTTTTGACTGAAACCTTTTGATACCAACTTTACCTTGAATCGTTCTATTTGTCCTGAAGCTTTGCACTTGATTTTGTCAATCCATTTGCACCCTATAGGATACTTGTCTTCTGGAAGAGTGACCACCTGCCAAGTATTGTTATTTCAAGAGCAGCTATCTCAATTGCCTAACATCTACCCACCTAGCATCTTTAACTGCCTCTGCATAAGTGGTTGGTTCAATAAGGTTTAAGAAGTTAGATAAGGACCATTGATACTTGTCAGAAAGATTAAAGAAACATAGTTTGATAGAGTGTATAAGATGTTGTCATTTATAGTTAATGACACAAAGTATTTCATCCATCTAGGAGGATGTGTGCCCCTGGTGGATTTTCTTTGATCAAGGTGTATAGTAGCTTGTTGAGGCAATTCAACAGCATCTTATCTAGTTATTCTTCTTGTGTAGTATCTTGTTATAGCAGGAATTTATGCAACAGGAACTGTAGTGGACTGGACTAGAGTAGTATTTGTTGTATTTTATAGTTGTTTAGTATGATTTTGTGATTATGATTCATTCTCAATAGTTGGTTGTGGTTGTGAGTTGTTACCAGCAGGTGCTTGTGACGGTGAACCAGGCTCAACTCCTATCATATCAATAACTAACTCATCACTACTTCCTGCTGTCAAGTCACATATAGGAAATAACGATTGTGAAGCTTAAGTCATAGTATTCTTGAATGGAAATATATCTTCCAAGAAAATGACATCCTTGTTAACAAAGAATATCTTGTTAGTAAGATCATAAAGGATATAACCTTTTTTTGTTTCTGAATAACCCATGTGAATAACCTTTCTTGATCTAAGCGTAAGTTTATCCAATTCATGTACTACCTTAGCATAGCCTAAGACCTTTAGATGATCTAGTGTAGGTTTCTTGTTGTACAGTTTTTCATAAGGTGTGATATATCCTAATATCGAAGAAGGAAGTCTGTTTATTAGATATGTAGAAGCTTTCACACAGTTTCCCCAAAACTTTAAAGGTATATTAGCATAAAACCTAATAGCTCTTGTTATTTCTAGAAAATACCTATGTTTCCTCTCAACTGCACCATTTGCCTGTTGTGTATCTGAGCAAGAAGTTTGATGAGTTATGCCTAGATTTGCAAAGAGTTCAGAACATATGTGCTTGACAAATTCAGTACCATTATCAGTTCTAATCACTTTTACACAAGTATTAAACTGGGTTTGAATGTAAGACAGAAAATACTTAAGAACAATAATGACATCAACTTGAGTAAAAACACCTATATCATTCTATTAAAATCATCCACAACAATTAAGAAGTACTTGTGTCCATCATAAGAAGGAACATTATAAGGACCCAAGAGATCCATATGTAATAAGTCAAAAGCTTAAACACTAGATGTACTGTTAGAAGGAAAGGCTAGCCTAGTTTGTTTATCAAATGGACAGACTTCACACTTATTTATATTGTTATTTACATGAGTTTTTGAAACAGAAAACATGTGAGATAGTCTCCTAAAAGGAACATGTCCAAGCCTATTATTCCATAGCCTTATATTAGATTTATTTGTATTCTGAGTATTGAACACACAGCCCGCTACTTTGCCATGTCCCGAAAACTTTTGTCTCAATAAGAGGTATAGGCCATTTTTATCTCTGCCAATTCCTTCACCTTCCCACTCCAAATTAAAGATCCTAAAACACACAAAAGTTAGGGAAGAATGTAGCTGAATAGTTAAGTTGCTTAGTAACCTTTCAGGCTGATAATAGATTGTATTTAAACTGAGGTAGATGAAAAACATTTTGGATAGTACTATCTTCAGATAAATAACTACATCCCATGTGTTTCACTAGTGACACATCACCATTGGGTAGTATTACTCTTTTTGGATTGAGATATTGAATCTTTTTTTAGAAGATCAATATCTGCAGTTATCTGGTTTGTAGCACCTGTGTTAATAACCCACTCAAGTGGATTACTGTAAACCATGAAGTCACTGCCAATACCTGACATATTTACTGCACTAGTAGATGGAATGGAAGATGTTACTTGATTGTGTTGTTCCAGCATCTTAGAAATCTAAGTATATTGCTCAGGTGTGAACCTTGGGGGCAAAGATAGAAGTACAAGACTTTGGTTTTGATGATGCTGACCCAATCCTCAGCCACAAATTGTGAGCACTAGAAGAAACTTTCCTCTGCTTGTACTGTGATCCTAGCCAGTTCTAGCTTCATTTTGAAGCTTGTGGTCTCCATGTTTAGGAAGTCCAGGAGGGTAACCAACAAGTTTGTAGCAATCTATCTTGTAATGACTTTTTATTTTACAGTGATCACACACAACACTAGGATTATATGTTGACACATAGTTTCTCTTCTCCTTTTGATAGTTACCTTGATAACTACCACCTTGATAGCTAGTCTTAGAGTACATGGAAACTTCATTAGCTGCATTAGGGGCAGGACCAAGAAGACTCATCGCATGCACATACTGAGCCACAATTTTTTTATTCTCATCACTTATGATCATAGAGTAGGCCATGTTGACAGTTGGTAGTAGTGTCATCAACAAAATTTGGCTTTTTACTTAGGAGTATGTGTCATTTATGCCCATTAGAAACTGATATAAATTTTGTGTTTGAAGATAACCCAACAACGCTCTTGATTTTTCAAATGCTCTAAAGATTCAAACTCATCCCATAAATCTTTCAGCTTAGTTAAATATACAGACACAAATTAAACTCCCTGAGTCATGGTTGGAATTTCTTGGTGCAAATTGTAAGTTCTTGAACCATCTATTTTATCAAATCTTTCCTTAAGATCTAACCATACAAAATATGTAGTCGAGGCATGGACCAGTAACCCTCCAAGTAGTTCAGTAGAAACTACATTCACAAGCCAAGAAAGTACTATAGCATTGACTCTTTCACATTCGTTTCCCAGGTCAGTAGAGAAGTTTTCACTTACAAGAGCCATCAACTATAGCAAATTTTTTACGCCCTAGTAGTGCAATTCAAACAGCCTTACTCCATACAACATAGTTTTCACTCCCCTTTAATTGGAAATACACAAGAGAAGTAGTTGATACATCTGCCATAGATAAGAACCGAGGATGATTTTAATCTAATGGAGACTACAGTGGCCGTGGGATTGATCCACTATTGTTGGAAACTAATCCAATTCTTTGTGCATCAAAAGTCATCTTCAATAGAGTAGAGTTCCTTTTAGAGCAACTCACTTAGTCAAGCAGTTACTTTCAGAGTAACCAAGAAATTACCAAAATTCAAAAATTCCTGAATGTGTAGATGAACATAAAAAATTGAAAACAAAAATTGTTGGATCAACAAGAGCACTAATTCAATTTAGTAAGCTCTAATACCATGAAGAATAATGCAGTAACTCACACTAAGAGTAAATTACTGTACCATAGAAATAGAGGAAGAGATTGGAGAAGATCAACCATCTTAGAATCAGAGAAGAAAAGAGAATAAAGAAGAGTAAATCATTGTGTTGTATTGATGTATTTGGAATTTTGTTATTGTTAGTAGTACATAGTCGACTATATATAGAGATGTTAGAGTTGTGACCTGAATTTTGTTGATCCGACCCTGAAAGTTTCGCGGTACGACTCATGTTTGTGATTTTCAAAATACCAAGCCTGTAAGTACTCCATTAGAAGCTTGTAACTTCAAACTATCGGCCACATTATCTCCAAAGACGGATGATGAGCGCGACTATATGTCTGGAGTTCCATACTCTAGTGCTATCGGGTCTCTTATGTATGCGATGGTGTATTTTCGACCAGATTTATCTTATGCCGTTAGTGCAGCTAGCAGATACATGGAAAATCCTGGCAAAGAACATTGGAAAGAAGTTCATTGGATTTTTAGAGACTTGCATGGATCTGCTGATATTTGTTTGCAGTTTGGGAAAAATAGAGACGGAGTAATCGAGTATGTTGATTCTAATTTTTCAGGAGACCATGATAAAAGGAGATCCCTTAAAGGCTATATTTTCACCATTGGTGGTTGTGCTATCAGTTGAAATGCAACCTTACAGACTACGGTTGCTTTGTCAACTATTGAGGCAGATTACATAGCTATTACAGAGGCTTTCAAGGAAGCTATTTGGTTGAAGGATCTGTTTGGTGAACTTAGAAAAGACTTACAGATTACTACGGTCTTTTATGATAGTCAAAGTGCTATCTTCCTTACGAAAGATCAAATGTTTCATGAGAACGTGAAATTATTGGTACTGGTGATATTATGGTGAGCAAGATTAGTACCCATGATAACCCGACTGATATGATGACCAAGACACTACCAAGTGCCAAGTTTGAGCATTTCTTGGACTTGGTTGGGGTTAGCTATTAATATGTGACCTTAGGGGCTTTTGTGGATGAGGTAGAGAGTTTGTCTTGAATTGGATTTGAGTTGTGAATTAGAATTCGTGTCAAGGTGGATATTATTAGAACTGTGACAAAAATTTTACTGATTCGGCCCTGAAAGTTTCGCGGTGTGACTCATGTTTGTGACTTTTAATAGGGTCTGTGGTGGTAGCGTAGGATAGGCCTGATCCCAGAGCCAGAATGCACCTTTATATTTTTGGGCCTAGGACTTATTTGTATGTACGTATTATATAAATGCATTTAGTGGGTTATTTTGAGTATTCAGAAAATACTCACATTATCCACATTGTACTCCTTTCCTTTTCTAGTGAAATTTCTCTGTCTCTGCCCGTGGTTTCTCCCGCAAGGGTTTCCACGTAAATATGTTGTGTTGTTCTTGTTTTTCTTTTACTTGTCATTTGCTTTAGTCTGTTCGAATCTAACAAGAGTAGAAGATAGCTTAACAGTGTGGTGTCGACTAACTAACTGGCTTCAACAATGTAACTAACTTCTTGACACTTTTACTAACTTTCCCTATTAACTTTATTAAGGATCGTAGTAGCAGTATTGTAATACCCCGCATTTTGGGCGAGAACGAAAATCATCATTTCCTTCATGTAAGGGTTCCAAAAGCCGTAAATCCAATGCAATTTTAGTGTTTTAATAAATTATATAGTGTGGAAACCTATTTGAGCATGAATTGAGATCATAGCGGTCCCCAAGCTCAAGGAAAAGTTGAAAGTTTTCCTATCGTTCGAATTTTAGTGAGTGTTGAAACATAGGTCAACTACAATCGACCATTACTCTTTGTATATATTGAATTAGAATGCCTACTATATATCAAATGAAAGGTATCCAAATTATCTTTGCAACGATACTAATTTCGCAAAAATCCGACACCCGAGGAAGAAGTTATGGATATGTAAGTGGAGTGTGTCGTGTAGCATAAGGTGTATGACGCACACCCTAACTTATGACATAAGGTGAGCGATGCACAACCTAATGTGTGTGATAAAGAGTGCGCCGCACAACCTATATTATGCGATAAGGTGTGCACCGCATATATTATTACTCAAGTGACTTAAACACTCCGTTTTTGGGGCAAAATGGTCCTTTTCCCACCCTTATTTAGCCATAAACATGAAATTCATTTCCCAAATACCCTAAAATACACCTTCATTCATCAAAATTGCCCAAAATCTCCTTAGGGTTTCAAAATAAAAGCCCAAGCAACTCATGATTCAACCGTGGATTTTTGAAACTAATTGCATAGTTGGAATCCCTAGAACATAGGCTTCAAGAAGCACCTATCATCTTCACATATAGAGGTACGTGTAGTTATCTCAAAAATCTCATAGGCTTAAAAATTCGGGGTTTTGAAATTATGAATATAATCCCGTTTTAAATATTTTATGATATTTATTTGATCTTTAGGCCTGTTCCCGAAGTGATTTGATATAAGATATAGGTATATGCATGTATTCCAAAAAGATGTTAACTTGAGAGCATGAACTATATGAAATCTCTCTCTTTATATGATCTTGTTTTAAATTCTCATATGATGTGAAATGTTTGAAATCATCTTGACAAGCATGACATGAAATATTTTTAAAATGGTCATGGTTTTGACTTGCAATGAGAGGGTTGTTGTGTTGAAATATGATGAATATAATGGTTGCGTGAAAGAATGATGTGATGTTGATGGCTTGCAAGTCGGGTATGACGATACCCTACAGAATATGATATGTGATGGAATTAAATGAAGTTGAATGCATTGATTTTTCATGAGATAGGTGGTGTAACACCCTGTAAATATTTTCGTACACTTATCGCTATTATATGGAGTCCTAAAGGCTTGCGTATGGGTTAAATTAAGTTTATGGTGTTCGAACGTATCCCATCAATAGTTGTGTGTGTAGGTATTGGAATAAGTTTTCCAACGATATAAAGTTTACCCAAAACAGAGGAGTATTTCATATAAGCAAGCACATTCGAAATTTCAAAACGGTGGCCGGGAAGCCTGTGAACCGTAAATCTGCAGGAAAATTACTGCAGCTAGGCAATTATTTTTTTGGATCAACTTTAGACTATCATAAATCCTTGTACAAAAAGAACTGTGTGAGCTGCTATATATCGACGAAAATCTCCGAGAGTCTTCTTTCCTATTAAATTGGTTTCATCCAAATCCAATGTCTGAGTAAGGAGCTATACCCGTTTTACTACAGCCTACCAAAAAACAAAAAAACAGAATTGTGGGACAGATTTTTGGGTCAACTTTAAACGACCATAAATCGTTGTAAAGGAAGAACTGGGTGGTATATTTTACATGAAAATGAAAAACCTTTGAATTATCATTCCAATGCAATTGGTTTCACCCAAATCCGATACCGGAGCAAAGAGTTATGATCGATTTACTTCAGCCTGTCAAAACTGTCCACTGGGGACAGATTCGAATTTATTTAAATTTTTAGGGCAAAATGGTCATTTTTTATTACCTCATGGACGAAAATGGGTCTTTATAAACCTACACTTAGCCTCATATATATCATATACCATCCAATTATTAAGAGAAGGTGAAACCCTAGCCTAATTTCAACTTCAAATATTTTGTGATTCAACCGTAGAAAATTCGAATTGGTTCCGTAGTTGTGTTCAGCATCTCGAAAGCTTCGAGAAGCACCCCATGGTTATGTAAGGAGTATTTTAAATACAAGAGTTCATTGTTAAGGTATGAATATTGTTTATTCTTGATTTTTATCCATGAATAAGTATTGATAAAGGATTATGAGTATTGTCTTGATGTTGGAAGATAACTAGAAACATAGTTATGAATTGTTTTGTATAAATTGTTAGTAGTAAATTATGGAAGTTGTTGTATTGGATTATGGAGGATGAATTGTGGTGATATATCATTATATTAGTGGTTATGTATGTCTAGCGATGATGTTGGTATTGAATGGTGATTAAGAAGGGAAATAAAGGCTAAGAGTGATGTTGAGGGATATTTCATGAAAATGCATGATATGTGAATGTAATAAGAGTATAAGAGGATGTATGTAGCACTCTTATTGATGAGTTAAAGGATTACTTCCTAGACATTATTTGGCGAAGTTAATACCTAAATGGTAAGGTTTGGTCGCTAATACTAGTTTGACACAAATGACTTATTGTAGATAAGTGTTAGAAGAGTACGGGAAGTCAAGTTTGACTTGTATTGAAGTGGTTATATCAAGGTATGTAAGACATACTCTATCTAATCTTTGGAATGAATAATGACCCATGGCACTCTCAAGTAAGCTTCCAACATTGTCCTACGACACATGACACATAATAACATCATATTATCTTCGACACTACCAATTGAACTTGTTTTCACTTTTAAGATGTCCGGGTAGTCAAAAAAATGTCCATATACTATTGTTGACTCCGAAATGGTTTAATGAGGTATCCATGATTCTCTACTTAATTTTCATGATATTGATTACCTATTTACATGTTTTTCCTATTGAGGTATCATGGTTTCAAGTTCCATAAGGTGTGACCACAAAGTAACCAATCTCAAAGATTAATTGAATTAAGAAATGGAATGTCTGTATTTTAAATTGATGATATGATGTATTGTATTAGCACCACTGATCAGTTGGCCATTATATTATAAAGTTTATGTATATATGCTATTCCAGGGGTGGTCCCTGATGTATTGTATTAGTACCACTGATCAGTTAGCCATTGTATGACATATGTTATGTATTGATAAGGATTACGGGAAGTACTGATATGAAAGTAATGTGCAGGTATCCCATCAGCTCTTTTAATTGTGGTCTACTCATACTGTTTATTCACTGGTATCTGGGTTCTGTTGATCTTTTGTATCTCATCTTGATACTCACTGCCTTACATACTCAGTACATATTTCCGTACTGACGTCCCTCATGGGTGACCCGTATTCATGCCTGCAGGAACAGGTACTTCAGGTCGTACACCTCTGCAGTAAGAGCCAGGACATTCTATTGTTAGTGGTGAGCTCCAGTTGTTTCGGGGCATCCCAAGTAGTTTCTATATGTATTTTTGGAATTTTTATAAAAGTCTTTTGTGGGCGGGAGTTTGTCCCGACCCTACCTCAGTTGTGTATCTATGTAGAGGCTTTTGTAGACATACTGTATAGCCATAGGAGTGTTTGGTTGATAGACGTGATGGCTTTGACGGCCAATTACTGTTTATATATATATTTATGCGTGTCTGCTGAGCTGATACAGGTACTGTTTTCTTCTATTTACAACGAAGTGCTACCCAAATTTCTAATTTTCATAAGTAATGTAAATGTGAAGGTATAGGGTATGAACGGGTTCTCCCGGGCCTCCTCGGCTACGGGTGCCAGTCCGCTCCAATGGGATTTGGGGTATGATAGGTGGATGCCTGAAGAATGGATTTAAGTGTAAGGGCTCATCGTTGCAAACCATTTTTGACGACATGGGAATTTGGTACTAGGCTAAGTGATCTTGTGTACTTGACTTTATGTCATTCCCAAATTGGGACTATGGTTAGGAGCCCAGGCTCTCTGTTGTGTGATCTAGTTTATCTTCCCCTCACTTATACTCTAGTCTCAGCGGCAACCAAAGTTTGACAGTTGGTATAAATGTCATATGTAGGGTATTCCACCTTGCTCAGCTGCATTACATTGTTGTTGAAAACCATTACATTTTGCCCAAGTTTTTTCAAGTGATTTGATATGAAACTTCTTTATAATGGTTCTCACCTATATTTTGTAAAAATATTATGTTTTTGTTTTGATTTCTCTGTCTACCAGTACTTTTGTAATGACCCCCTTCGCTCCTAGGTTCAGAGGCACAGTCTAGGGGTCCAAAAAATCAATAGATTCCTCATACAGATTTGCGGAGTCCCTTGGTGACCCTTCTATATTTCGGAAGGCCTAATATCTAGCAGTTTCATTGATCATTTATTAGTTTTGGGTGTACTAGGGGCCTTGTTCCAGTTTTTCGATAGTTACTTTTTTCAATCATGTAGTAGAGATTTTGCAGATGGTTTTCGAGATGTTGATTAATATTGTGGGACATTATTCCCCTTTATTGTTTTCATATGATTCTTGACCATATTTCCGTTATATTGTGTATCTTCCACATTTCTTTTTATCATATGAATTATGTGCATGATTACCAGTCAGATAGGGGTGTTTCGAGCCTTTATTGTTCGGAATACTAGTCACGACCAGGGCCTCGGTTCAGGTTGTGAAAAACTTGGTATCAAAGCATGGTTCATGGTCCTAGAGTGTCTACGAAATCGCATCGGGTAGAGTCTTGTTTATAGGTGTGTAGCGTGCCACACTTATAAGTAGGAGACTACTAGGCATTTAGGAATGTCTCTCTTTCTTCATGTCTAGTTCGTGCAATAGAGTTAAAGTGTTCCTCTTTCATTCTCTCATTCGTACTATGGTATCGCCCATATAAAAGTAAAGTCATCCCAAAATTCTTTCCTTACTCTGATGTTCTCGCAAATGTCCCATTATTGGGGTGATTCAAGTGCAAAAAGTTTATTATCTACATGATATAGTCCTTTTCGATTGAGTCATATAAGATTTTAAAAATTTTGCAAAGACTCGAGGGGAGTCTTTTAGTGCTTCAATATGTATTGATTCTAATGTAAACGTTGATCCTAATGGAATCATGCTTTCCAACTTAAGGTATTAAGTGCATCTAGTCCCTCTCAAAATCTTGTTACAGATGTGGACAATGTATAGCATAATGTTGGAACAGTACTCCCACCCGAATAGTAGAATAAGTTAAAGTGTTGTTTCCATGACCTATTGGTAGTAAAATTAGACCAAAAAGTTGGTGATATTAAGTCACAAGGTTAGGGGTCAGAGTGAGGGTGACCTTTGTGTAAATAAATATTTATAGCCGAATAACCATTGATTGAGAATGATTTACCATATCTTTGTGTTAGGCTAATATGGTAATACTAATTGTGGATTGTATGGTAGTCCATGGAGGAAGTGTTTGAATCAAATTTTTATTTATACAGAGTAAGATGTGTATCCTTACATCATTGAATATTGTGTATCAAGTTTCTATCTCTTATAATATGTAATCTTGTTATCATGGTGTTTTAGAAAAAAAAAAAATCAAAGTCTAGTGAAGCCGTGTGGGGCTTTTTCGATTCACTAGCATAGTTGACTTGTCATTCATCTCATTTTCTTCTTCAAAATAATCAAAGTCAAGTGAAGCCGTGTGAGGCCTATTTTGATTCACTAGCAACTTGTTGTCCAAATTGTTGTTCTTGTGTTGGTTTAATATATATATATATATAGCTGAATCTGTCTACATGAGATTGAGTTGGTAAAGAGGTGATTTGTCCTTGTGTGTTAGTTTAGTAGAAGGTAGAGAAGAAGTTGTTAGTTAGGATGATTTGTCGGTTTCTTGAAGTGTGAAAATGGTTTTATTAGCCAGTAAGTTGTAAGTATAGACTCATGGTTGTTTGTGGAATTTGAAGATAGTCTAAATGTATGTTTGGGTAAGTAAGTATGAGGTGAGCAATTCATATAAGTAGAAAAGATTGTATGGCGTTATAATATAAGATTAAGGTAGATCATGTAAATTATGTAACTTTACCCATTGACCTTCTTTTCATTGGTAATTGTAAACTAGTACTACTTGTGAGAAGGTATGTAGTGATTTTTGAGGCGTTTGTATAGTATGTCCCAAATTTTATGGACACGCATATTATGTTGCATTTTTTAGTAGTGATAAATGATTGGTATAGGACTATATGCTTGAATTTAATGTAGAATGTGGTGGTAAAAATAGTTGCATGAGATTAATGATGTATGTTTTGTGGAAAAAAAAATTAGATGGCTTGATGTGTTAAAGTAGTCCGTGCTAATGAGTTATGAAAAGGAAAACCGTATGGTCAAGATCAATTATTTGTTGTTTGGAAGTTCTAGTGTACTAGTGTTTCTTGATGTCTATTTCATGGTATCCAAGTGAGAATCATGCGTAAGGTTGGGTTGTAAAATCATGTTTAGCACTAGACATTATGTTTTGAACAATTGATGTCCATGAAGGTAGATGTGATGATTTCTTTGTTAATGATACTAGTTTTATGGAAGTAATCTAATAGGATTGAACGGTATATGCAAGAGCTTAAGTTTATTTGATTCGTAGTGAAGTATGATGCATATATATTGTAAAAGTATGCCCAAGGTGATCTGAGGTTGCGGTATTTTCTAAGACTATTACACATTTTGTGTGATGAGTGGTACCGTTGAGTTGCTATGTGGAGAAAGATTGGTTAGAAGGTATATGGTCTTCTAAATAGCAAAGTTAAGAAGTTTTGATTAATAGTGTTGAGCCTTTTTATATGATCTTGATTCTCATAGTAGAGAGATGGAATTTTGGTGTCGCGATATTGGTAGGCTATGTCGAAAGTAGTATGATTCATTGAAGGCTTGGTAATATCCATGTTGAGTGCTAGATTCTAAGTTTGAGTTTTTGAAGGTTGAACTAATAGAAATAAGAGTTAAAACACTAGAGGGTGTGTAGTCCGACTATGGGGATACCCATGAAGACCCAAAGTTAGTAAGTGTACAAGTATTATATGATGACTACTGGGTCCATAGAATGATAAAGTGTATCTTAGAAGGTAGTATTAACAGTGATTTTTCCACTTTCAGGTGTAGTCTTTCGGGTTAAGTGCCATGATATACGTGTATAATAGTTGTCCAGACCCCAGAGTGCAATGAGTGTACTTCAGTTTAGAGTCTAGTAAGGGATCTCCCAAAATTAATATGATGGCTTGAAGCTAAGGGGGAGATGATAGAGCGAATAACCAAGTCAGGCTTTCAGATTCTAGTAGTGTGTCAGTATGACATAGAACATCAGAAGGGAAGAGTGAGGCTCAACCCATACCTATCTCAGTATTTTTCAGTGATCCTAATACATGATCATGCCTTACATGTCAGTTCGATAATCATAGTTCATGTTCAAGTATATGATAGAGAATCACGTGCTCCTCCATATTCATAAATGAGGAACTTCTGTTCATTCAGCAGTCGGGATCACATTCTATATGTTATGAACTCTAAATTGAGGTCATACATCTCATGACTCATGTATTCACGCTTTATAGTGTGCTCAGTTCCCATAAATCCAAGATATATTCTGTATGATGGGCAAAATATAGTTCATAGCCATATATGTCCCAATTCAGATCTTTCTTTGATAAATCCCGGATGTTGTTTGGCCATTCCTCAGGCCTCAGTTAAGTGTCAAGTTTCATATAATATCCTTCCATGCTTTACGATCTTATGTTCTATTCTTTAGTGGCTCCTCTTTATGTGATAATAGTGGTGATGAGTAAGTGTTTCTTGCTGATGGCAGATCCTAGTATGTTTTTTTTTAGATAAGGCCTTAAGTGTGAAGTAAGGTTTGGGGTAAGTCTTTCATACATGTGATGGTTAGTGGAAAAGTTTGTGTGTGTATATTTTTAGGGTAGCGCGTGGGAGTTATATTGACAATAGTTTAGAAACTATGTGAAATATGTATTTATGGGTGGTTGCCTTGAAGTTAACATGCGGTTATAAAATAGGTTTGAATAACATTTTAGGATTGCAGTGGAAGGTCGTAATATGCATTAGCGACTTCATATTAAGAGTTCAGAGTAGTCATTGAAGTGGTAAGGCATGTTATGCTTAGGATGTGATCTTTAAAAAAGGTATAGAAGGTGGCATCATATGGTTAAGAATAATAGCATGGTGTAGCATGTTGTATTTTTGTGACATAGAGTTAGGCTTGATCGCGGTGTAAGGATTAAGCTATTTTAGACATTAGTAGAAAAATTTGTCAATGCTCATATGACAATTTTAAGCCGAATTGAATGAATATGATATTTATAGGGAATAGTATAGTTAAGGGATATTCAAGAAATGTGCTAAGCTTGAAAGTTAGAAGTTGTATTGCCAAAGGTCTGGTAATTCTATCCCAATTTATGAGTTATATGTCTATATTCTAGACTGCAAAGTAGTGTAAATGTTGTGATTTCCCTCAGTTGGATGTTTTATGTAATCCATACCCAACATTCATGGCTTCCTATTACTGCTAGAACATCTTTAGAGATAGTGTTGAAGAGATACTCTAGTTGAGTATAAGTGTTTGGTATAATTCAGTCTATAATTCAGTTTAATAGTTGGGCAGACAAGTTACTATGATTTTTCCACCTTTTCACCCGGTCCTACTATCCGAAGTCTCATGCATATGGCCATTCCCATGAGATAATCCGTTCCATCCATATAAATTGTAAGTTTAGTTCATTCCAAGCATCATGTTTCAGATTCAGCTATCTATTCATGACTCGGTGCATGAAAGTTCAACGTATAATCTCAAAAATTTTCAAGTATTTTAGTTCAGATAGTGTAATACCCTTGTACGATCTAAGTCTTGATGTCTTATGATTCGTACTTGCATAAGTTATCACTTCCTAATATCGATTTGTATGATTGGATCATGAATATTTCAAGGGAATCCTAAATTTTCAGCACGAACCAGCTTCTTGAAGCAAGAAAAGTTAGGTCAGCTCAGAATTCAGTTTCATTATAGAAGTTTAAATATTTCAGATCAGCTATGTCCTTTCTTAGAAGGAACATCATGTACACGTTATTCCATACCTTTAAGATTCAACAAGTTCCTACCCATCATCGGGGACGAATGATCCCAAGGGGGAGATAATATAACACACCGCACTTCGGACGAGAACAAAAATCGTCATTTCCTTCACGTAAAGTTCCAAAAGCCATAAATCCAATGCAAGTTTAGTGTGTTAATAAATTATATAGTGTGGAAACCTATTTGAGCATTATTTGAGATCATAGAGGTCCCCAAGCTCAAGGACAAGTTGAAAGTTTTCCTATCGTTCGAATTTTAGTGAGCATTGAAACTTAGGTCAACTTCAATCGATCATTACTCTTTGTATATATTGAATTAGAGGGCTTAATATATATCAAATGATAGGTATTCAAATTATCTTTCCAACGATACTAATTTTTTAAAAAGCCGACACCCAAGGAAGAAGTTATGGATTTATAAAGAGGAGTGTGTCGTGCAGCATAAGGTGTACGACACACACCCTAACTTATGCCATAAGGTGTGCGACGCACAACCTAATGTGTGTGATAAAGAGTGCGCCACACAACCTATATTATGCAATAAGGTGGGCGCCACATATATTATTATTCAAGTGACTTAAACACTCCATTTTTAGGGCAAAATTATCCTTTTCCCACCCTTATTTAGCCAGAAACACAAAATTCATTTCCCAAATAAACCAAAATACACCTTCATTCATCAAAATTGCTCAAGAACTCTCCTTAGGGTTTCAAAATAAAAACCCAATCAACTCAAGATTCAACCGTGGATTTTTTAAACTAATTGCATATTTGGAATCCCTAGAACGCAGTCTTCAAGAAGAACCTATCATCTTCGTATATAGATGTATGTACGGTTATCTCAAAAATCTCATGGGCTTAAAAATTCATGTTTTAAAATTGGGGGTTTTGAAATTATGAATATAATCCCGTTTTAAACGTTTTATGATATTAATTTGGTTTTTAGGCCTATTCCCGAAGTGATTTGATATAAGATATAGGTATATGCATGTATTCCAAAAAGATGTTAACTTGAGAGCATGAATTATATGAAATCTCTCTCTTTATATTATCTCATTTTTAATTCTCATATGATGTGAAATGTTTGAAATCATCTTGACAAGCATGACATGAATTATTTTGAAAATGGTAATGGTTTTGACTTGCAATGAGAGGGTTGTTATGCTGAAATATGATGAATATAATGGTTGCATCAAAGAATGATGTGATATTGATGGCTTGCAAGTTGGGTATGACGATACCCTACAGAATATGATATGTGATGGAATTAAATGAAGTTGAATGCATTGATTTTTCATGAGATAGGTGGATGCCCGAAGAAGGCGTTTGAGTGTAAGGGCTTATCGCTGGAAATCATGTTTGCCGACATGGTAATTTGGTACCAGGCTAAGTGATCTTATGTACTTGACTTCATGTCATTCCCGAATTGGGACTAAGGTTAGGAGCCCAGGCTAAGTGATCTTGGTCACTATTATACTTTATTGGGTCGCAAAACCCTGCTGTCTGATCTTGTGTGTCTTCCCCTCACTTATACTCTAATCTCGGCGGCAACTGAGGTTTGACAGTCGGTGTAAATTGTTATATGTAGGGTATTCCATCTAGCTCAGCTGCATTACATTGTTGAAAACCATTACATTTTGCCCATGTATTTTCAAGTGATTTGATATGAAACTGTTTTATAATGTCTCTCACCTATATTTTGTAAAAATATTATGTTTTTGTTTTTATTTCTCTGAGTGCCAGTACTTTTGTATTGATCCCCTTCCCTCCCAGGTTCGGAGGCACAGTCTAGGGGTCCAGAAAATCAGGAGATTCCTCAGACAGATTTGCAGAGTCCCTTGGTGAGCCTTCTATATTCCGGAAGGCCTAATATCTGGTAGTTTCATTGATCATTTATTAGTTTTTGGTCTACTGGGGGCCTTGTCCCAGTTTTCAGATAGTTACTTGTTTCAATCATGTAGTAGAGATTTCGCAGACAGTTTTCGAGATGTTGATTGAGATTGTAGGACATTACCCCTCATTATTGTTTAAACATGATTCTTGATCATATTTCCATTATATTGTGTATATTCCCCATTTCTTTTATCAAATGAATTATGTGCATGATTACCTGACAGATAGGGGTGTTTCGGGCCTTTATGGTTCGGAATACTCGTCACGGCGAGGGCCCCAGTTTGGGTCGTGACAAGTATATTAAATTAACATTATCAAATTAATATTATTAAAATGTTAGTATTAAATTAACGTAATCAAAATATTATTAAATTAATGCAGGACGGACCTACCTGGTTGTCATGGGGTTCACCCGAACCCTCTCGGTAAAAATATTATATTGTATATGTAAGATAGAAAATCTATATTTATGTATGTACATTAATGTTGAACCACATGAAACAAGAAACTTTGATAACCCAGTGGTGTTATTTGCTCTTCTTGGGCGCTTCCTTCAGCTTAGTGCGCAGATTCGATCCCCGCTAGTTTTTTAATTAAAAAAAAAGCTAGGTGCTGCTATAGAAATAAAAGAATAAGTAATAATAATAATAATAATAATAATAATAATAATAATAATAATAATAATAATAATAAATACCAACCCTTTTGTAAGTAATTACACTCTCTCCCATTTTTTTTAATTACTTTACTCTCTCTCCCGATTATTATACATAACATAGCCGACATATACATAAAATTCCCTGTTTATGTTGGTATTTTTGTAATATGTTTATGGAGTTGAGATTTTTTGTAATATTGAAAACATAAGTTGTGTAATTTTTAGTAATAATAATAATAATAATAATAATAATAATAATAATAATAATAAAAACGACGTCGTTTTAACACAAAAAGCAAAACTTTGACTGTGCACAAATATGACCTTTAACTATTCAAAACTGCACAAATATGAACTTCCTCCAAGTCAACCCTTTTAACGATGTGGCACGTGTGATTGGATGTGCTTTCCACGTAGGCGCGAGTGAAACTCACGCATGGGGGTTGAAAAATCGGATGTCATATTTGTTCATGTTTTGAATAGTTAAAGGTCTTATTTGTGTACTATCTATCAAAGTTTAAGATCAAAGTTAAAATTTGGTGTCAAGTTTAGGGTCTTATTTATGTATTATTGTGCCAGTCAAACACCTTCACATAAATTGGGATAGGAGTATTTGTTACTTCCTATTTTATTTGTTTAGTTTATAAAGTTAAGACATAATATTTATTTTTCTGCATTTGTAGGCAGTGAATTGTACTTTATCTGCTGTACCACATCTTGTTCTGCAACCGCCCATTCATATATTTTAGTACAATCTGAGTCTGTTATTTTTAACCTTCTCTGTCTTGTTCCATTGTTCCAGGGCCCAGCATTTGGAACTAGAGGGAAGATTGTATTGTCTTTCAAAGATAGTCCATCGGCAAAGGTTGGCGTACAATTTGATAAACCCATCCCACGTGGCATTAACTTAGGTGGTCTTTGCGAAGATGCTCACGGATTCTTTTGCAAAAGTACTTTTGGAATGCCAGTTAACTATTTTCCTTTAGTTTATATATTAAGTTAACATCATTCTTAAGTAAGCAGTCATAGTTTTACTTCCAATGCATTTTACCATCACTTCCTCTCAGTCGATGAACTGTGCTTAGAAGGCATTAGACAAGATGATCTGGAAAATTTACTGGTTAACACATTGTTTGAGGTGTGATTTCTTTCAACAAATAAGAATAAGTTCGTTTGAAAACTAATATGTGGGATTTCTGTTCCTTTCTTTTTGTATTTTGTTGTAAACTTTAGTCTTTACCTTTCATTCTACTTTTTCAGGTTGTAATCAGAGAAAGCAGAAATTCCCCAGTCATATTGTTCATGAAAGATGCTGAGAAGACTACAGCAGGAAATTCAGTGTCATATTCAATGTAAAAAAGTTGGCTTGAGAAGATTCCAGATAATATTGTGATCATTGGGTCTCACATTCATTCAGATGATCATAAGGAGGAGGTACTATTTTCTGATCATAATGCCCAAGAATAGATGCCTGTGGTTATATCTTTTCCTGTTATAATGTGTATACAGTGCATTAAGTGGCCTGTAATGGAAATTTCTTATGGATTAAATTTCTTGGCTTTAGTAGTTATCGGTGCCAAAACTTTGTGAGACCGATGCTTGATCGAGAGGATGAGAGGAGACTCTTATTATAGCAAAAAGTTCAAAATATCAACTTCACATCACAAAAGAGACATTAGTTTAGCTAGATATATCAATGCATGCATGCACATGCAGCATACACAGACACAGACAAACACAGATCATTTTCACACACACACATATGAACACTACATAGTGTGGCATACACCCACACTCTCAATGAAAACAACAAAAATGACATACCCAATGTAATCCCACAAGTAGAGTATGGGAGGGTAGTATGTGCGTAGACCTTACTCCTACAAGGTAGAGAGACTAGTTCTGATAGATCCTCGGCGCAAGTAAAAGCATTACAATGAAAAACAATTTGAAAGAATGACCAACGTTCTTAAAAGCGAGAAGCACAAAAAAGCTCTAAGGTACGTAGTGGGTGATACAATCCCACATTAGTTGGGTATTGGAGTGGTGGTTTGTTTATATGGACTTGGGTAAATACTCCCCTAATGAGCTAGCTAGCCCTTGGGGTCAAGTTATGCCCAATGCCATATTTTTACACATATATCCTTTCAATTGCTTGACAAAATAAGGCCTACACCTGCTTTTTCTATTCTACTCTTTGCAGTCACAGCCTAAAGGATCTCTCTTCACCAAATTGGGCAGCATTTTATATGAGCTCGTCTTTCCGGTATAAGCTCTTCAGTTTTTTTAAAGAACTTTCAGTTAGTGCTGAAAATATCTTGTAAATGAGGATGTCGAATTATAAATAACGGGAAAAGAACCCAGCTTTACATGTAGGCTGCCTGTGTTCTTTTTCATCTTTATTTTTTGGGGTTCTGTTGAGCATTTTGGGGGGATTAATTTTGGAAGAACAATATGTCTTTGATATTAAACTAAGGCATTTGGATACAAATTACTACTAGTTTGTTTGGAAACTAGGCTTATTTTGTAAAACAATCTAAAAGGATTTTCAGAAATTAAACCATCAAAGCGATCTTATTTTCTAAAAGTAGCTACTTCTTTGATAAATGTCTCAACCAATATTTTATAAAACCAAACCACAAAAATATTCTAATTCTAACTAAGTTCCTCTTGCTTATGGCCGTGAATTAGGCCTTTATTGTCCTCATTTTTTTAAAAAATAATTTTTCAAATTCTTCGTTGTCTTTCGGTTCCTTTCCTCTTCATTTTAGGTGCTTTTTCCGCTTCACCAACTTTAGTGTTGTTTACATTGTTTAAAAGAAATTTATCTTTTCCAAAAAAGTGTCATTTACATTCGAAAAACCTGGATATGAATTTGCCCTTGTGTTGTATTACCGTTGAATAAACACAGCCATATGACAACTTAATTGTCTTTTTAAAATAGTACTGAATTTTGACGTGTTCAGGATAGTTTTGGGAAGATGCAAGACAAGGGGAAACAGGTTGCAAGCACAAATAAATTTCTGACGAAACTTTTCCCAAATAAAGTGGTTATCCACATGCCGCAGGTCTGTTTTTTAAATTCTATAGAATTTTAAATTCTTTAGCAAATCACTGAGTATTGCAGGATGAAGCACTTCTGTCTACTTGGAAAAAACAACTGGATCAAGATGCTGAAACCCTAACAGTGAAAGAAAATTTTAATAGCTTGAAAACAGTAAGGCTTTCTGACCTTTAAAGTTATGAATGACCAATTTTTCACCTCACATTTGTGAATCCCCTCAGAAAGTACGACATGTTTCCAACTTAAAATGGAGACTTGACTTCCCAAATATGTTACCAAGGCAATTTGGACCCCTGTGTAAAAACAATAAGTTGACCTTGCTGTAAAGATCGTCTTACTGTAGCCTTTCCATGTTAAGTAATCTTCACTGTCTGTTGTCCCTCTGGGACACCTCCAGCTACTGCAGAAGTTGAGTAACTCCGTCAATTTCTTAGCTGCTTGTTATCCCTCTGAAACTGAAATTCCACCCTCGTTGACTCAATATATTCATGATTTCCCCAAGAATTCTGTCAATGTATTTCCAGCATTCTAACACTAGGTTACTTCTCTCTGATATTCTTTTTTTAAAAAAAAATTGTGTGAACTAGTTGAATGATTGATTTATGAATTCAATAGATTAATGACATGACTTCAGTCTTTAACTACTTATTGCTATATGATTGTCGTTCTTATATTGGTTCTGAGACGGATTGGGTTAGAATGCAACGGACTGGAGACATTGTGCATCAAAGACCATAATTTTTCTGTTAAAAGTAAGCTGCGGCTTTCACTGTTCTTGCTTTCTCTTCACATAGTTGTGGGAAGGGGGTTGAGGGATGTGTGGGATACTTTAGATTCTCACTATTATATACATCACTATGTCTTTTAGATCATTCAAAATCTATATCACATCCGTGTCAATCCGACACGATTTGGGTGTGGGTGTAGGATCTATACAGTATTTGATCGAGCTAACTTATGTGGTTTGACTATACGATAGGCTAAGATCATAGGTTGATTGGATATTATGTGTTATCATCATTGGTGGATCCAGGAATTTTCTTCAGGAGGTTCGAAAAATAAAGGTGTGAAAAAGCCAATAAAATTTACAATTCCAAGGGATGTAAAATATTTTATTTATTTATTTATATAGCAGTAGCACGTAGCATTTTTTTTTTTATATAATAAGAGCTGTACAGTACATTTAATTTTTATAATAGGAGATGGCAGTGAAAAAAACACCACTGGGCTATCTAAGTGCCTTGTTTCATGTGGTTCAACATTAATATATGTACATAAATATAGATTTTCTACTTTCTATATACAACGTAATTTTTTGCTGAGGGGGTTCAGCCCCTGGTGAACCACCTAGGTCTGCCCCTGGTTATCATAAGTTGTTGTTCTTGTCATTCTTTTACTTGTAGTTTGCTTATTCCATCCGAATCATAACATCCTTCATTACCAAAAAACAAAGAAGAAAAGAAAATTATGTCAACAAGGTGGCTTTTTTTTTTTTTTTTTTTTTTTTTGCAAAAAGAGCTGAATTATTGGGTGCTTGAAGGTGCAGAGAAGGTTGTTAGATGGGAGTTGAGCCATCATTTGATGCAGAACACTCAAGCAGATGTTGACATGAGGCTTGTCTTCTCTCCCGTTAGGTAATAGAACTAGCAGCATTTGATATTCTCCTATCCATGATTTTCTTTGACTGTAGTGATTGTTGAATTGAACAATTGGTGGAATCTTTTGCGATTTAACAACATTCAGTATGAGTTGGAACTCTTACAAGCAAAGCAAAATGATACCAAGATCTTGAAGAAGTCACTCAAGGTGATTATAATATTCCTTATTTGATGCTATTGTAATCTGTGTAATCTACAGATTATGTACTCCCTATAGGGATAACTGATGAAGAAAGTATAGTAGGAAATAGTGAAGAAGAAGAGAATTAAGACAAAGCATGTAGAATGTATTGATTATTTTTATTGAACTGTACACTTGGCAGGTATTTATACACTAGTTCAATGAGTAACTACCTCTAACTGCCTTAACTAAACTTGATCAACCCCTTAACTAACTGCTAATACAGTGGCTGTATAATTGAGACAATTACTAAACTACCCTTGCTTGTTGCTTACTCTCAACACTCCCCCTCAAGCTAGGAGTAGTGAAGATGTCCTACAGTCCAAGCTTAGAGCTGAGATAGTGTTGTCGAACTGTCACACCCCAAATCCCATTGGAGAAGACTGGCACCCGTAGCCGAGGAGGCCCGGGAGAACCCGTTCATAACCTATACTTTCACATTCACATTACTTATGAAAATTAGAAATTTGGGCAGAACTTCGTTGTAAATAGAAGAAAACAGTACCTGTATCAGCCCAGCAGACACGCATATATATATATATAAACAGTAATTGGCCGTCGGAGCCATCACGTCTATCAACCAAACACTCCTATGGCTGTACAATATGTCTACAAAAGCCTCTACATAGATACACAACTGAGTTGGGGTCGGGACAAACTCCCGCCCACAAAAGACTTTTATGCAAATACCAAAAGTACATATAGAGACGACTTGGGATGCCCCGAAACAACTGGAGCTCACCACTAACAACAGAACGTCCTGGCTCTTACTGCGGAGGTGTACGACCTGAAGTACCTGTTCCTGCAGGCATGAATGCAGGTCCCCCGTGAGGGACGTCAGTACGGAAATATGTACTGAGTATGTAAGGCGGTGAGTATCAAGATGATATACAAAAGGTCAACAGAAACCAGATACGAGTGAATAAACAGTATGAGTAGACCACACTTAAAAGAACCTGCACATTACTTACATATCATTACTTCCCGTAATCGTTATCAATACATAACATATGTCATACAATGGCCAACTGATCAGTGGTACTAATACAATACATCAGGGACCACCCCTGGAATAGCATATATAGATAATCTTTATAATACGATGGCCAACTGATCAGTGGTACTAATACAATACATCAAATCATCAATTTAAAATATAGACATTCCATTTCATAATTCAATTAATCTTTGAGATTGGTTACTTTGTGGTCACACTTTATGGACCTTGAAACCATGATACCTCAATAGGAAAAACATGTAAATAGGTAATCAATATCATGAAGATGAAGTAGAGAACCATGGATACCTCATTAAACCATTTCGGAGTCAACAATAGTATATGGACATTTTTTTGACTAGCCGGACATCTTAAAAGTGAAAACAAGTTCAATTGGTAGTGTCGAAGATCATATGATGTTATTATGTGTCATGTGTCGTAGGACAATGTTGGAAGCTTACTTGAGAGTGCCATGGGTCATTATTCATGCCAAAGAATAGATAGAGTATGTCTTACATACCTTGATATAACCACTTCAATACAAGTGACTTCCCGTACTCTTCGAACACTTATCTACAATAAGTCATTTGTGGCAAACTAGTATTAGCAACCAAACCTTACCATTTAGGTATTGACTTCACCAAATAATGTCTAGGAAGTAATCCTTTAGCTCATCAATAGGAGTACTACATACATCCTCTTATACTCTCATTACATTCACATATCATGCATTTTCATGAAATATCCCTCAACATCACTCTTAGCCTTTATTTCCCTTCTTAATCACCATCCAATACCAACATGATCAATAGGCATACATAACCACTAATATAATGTTATATCACCACAATTAATCCTCCATAATCCAATACAGCAACTTTCATAATTTACTACTAACAATTTATACACAACAATTCATAACTATGTTTCTAGTTATCTTCCAACATCAAGACAATACTCATAATCCTTTATAAATACTTATTCATGGATAAGAATCAAGAATAAACAATATTCATACCTTAACAATGAACTCTTGTATTTAGAATCCTCCTTACATAACCATGGGGTGCTTCTCGAAGCTTTCGAGATGGTGAACACAACTACGGAACCAATTTGAATTTTCTGCGGTTGAATCACAAAATATTTGAGGTTGAAATTGGCTAGGGTTTCACCTCTCTTAATAATTTGGATAATTTCTGGGATACTTGAGGCTAAGTGCAGGTTTTTAAGACCAATTTTCGTCCAAAGGTAATAGAAAATGACCATTGTGCCCTCAAAATTTAAATAAATCCCGAATCTGTCCCCAGTGGATAGTTTTGACAAGCTGAAGTAAATCGATCATAACTCTTTGCTCCGATATCGGATTTGGGTGAAATTGGTATCATTGTAAAGATAATTAAAAGGGATTTCATTTCATATAAATTATGCCACCCAGTTCGTCCTGTACAAGGAGTTATGATCGTTTGAAGTTGACCCTAAAAATCTATTTTGAGAGGCTGAAGTAAAACGAGTGTAACTCCTTACTCAGATGTTGGATTTGAATGAAACCAATTTCATTAGAAAGAAGACTCTCGGAGCTTTTCGTATATATATAGAGGCCCACACAGTTCCGTTTGCACAAGGAGTTATGATCGTCTCAAGTTGGTTTGCCTAGCTGCAGAAATTTTCCTGCAGAATCACTGTTCACAGGCTTCCCGGCCACCGTTTTGAAATTTCGAACGTGCTCGCTTATATGAAATACTCCTCTGTTTTGGGCAAAATTTATATCGTTGGAAATCTTATTCCAATACCTACTCATACAACTATTGACGGGATACTTCCGAACACCATAAACTTAATTTAACCCATACGCAAGTCTTTAGGACTCCATATAATCGCGATAAGTGTACGAAAAAAATTTACGGGGTGTTACATTATCCCCCCCTTAAGAACATTCGTCCTCGAATGTTAGCATAGTTACTCAGTTAAGACATGTCCAAGCTTACAATTAACACATTCATCATCATAACATCCTTGCATAAAAACAAACACTTACTTGTTATTGTACTTCTTCCGTCTCATGAACTTCCTCCTCATCGTTGAATAGGTAAGGGTACTTAATCTTCATCGCTTCCTCAGCTTCCCATGTGATCTCCTCAACTTGTTGATTCCTCCAAAGTACTTTTACCGATGCTATCTCTTTATTCCTTATCTTTTTAATTTGGCGATCAAGAATAGCAATAGGCATTTCTTCAAAAGTGAGATCTTTTGTAATTTGTACATCTTCCGTAGTAGTGATGTGCGATGGATCTCCGATGTACTTGCGAAGCATCGAAACATGAAATACAGGATGAACTGCTGAGAGCTCTTGAGGTAGCTCTAACTCATAAGCAACTTTTCCAAATCTTTGAATGATCTTATACGGACCTATGTATCGTGGACTTAACTTTCCTTTCTTGCCAAACCTCATCACTCCTTTCATTGGTGATACTTTCAAGAATACCCAATCATCGATAGAAAACTCAAGTCCTCTTCTTCTAACATCCGCATAAGATTTGTGTCGACTTTGAGCTGTTGCAAGCCGTTGTTGGATCACTTTAACCTTCTCCATTGCTTGATAAACAAGATCCGGTCCAAATAAAACCGCATCACCTGCTTCAAACCATCCTATTGGCGATCTACACTTTCTTCCATACAATTCTTCATATGGTGCCATTTTGATACTTGAATGATAGCTATTATTGTAGGCAAACTCGATAAGAGGTAGGTGATCATCCCAGTTGCCTTTGAAATCTAATACACATGCTCGTAGCATGTCTTCAAGTGTCTGGATGGTACGTTCCGCTTGTCCGTCCGTTTGAGGATGAAAAGCCGTACTTAGATTTACTTGTGTCCCCAAACTCCTTTGAAAAAACTTCCAGAAATTGGCGGTAAATTGGGTTCCTCGATCGGATATAATGGAAATTGGAACTCCATGTAACTGAACGATCTCCTTAATATACAACTTCGCATACTCTTCCGCCGTATAAGTTGTCTTAACTGGTAAGAAGTGCGCAGATTTGGTAAGCCTATCAATGATCACCCATATGGAATCAAACTTCCGATATGTACGAGGCAAACCGGTGATGAAATCCATATTGATCTTGTCCCACTTCCAGACTGGAAGATCTATACATTGCATGTAACCACTGGGTTTCTGGTGTTCTACTTTGACTCTTTGACAATTCGGACATTCAGCTACAAATTCGGCAATATTCCTCTTCATGTCATTCCACTAATATATTGCTTTCAAATCTTGATACATCTTAGTCGACCCTGGATGGATGGAATACCTTGAACAGTGTGCTTCTGTCATAATTCTCTTTCTTAGCTCAACTACATCAGGTACACATAAACGATTCTGACACTGAAGCACTCCTTCTCGCGTAAGTTCAAATGCCTTTGTCGTGCCACTCTGCACATCCTCCTTAAGATGTAATAAAATTGGAGCTGCATACTGCTTCTCTTTCACTTCAGCTATCAATGAAGATTCCGCTGCATTACGTACAATAACCTCTTCATCTGGAGTTTCGAGAAGTCGAACTCCCAAATTAGCTAGTTGGTGAAGATCCTTAATAATCCCCTTCTTTTCTATAGATTCCATTTTAAACTTACGACTCAGTGCATCCGCTACCACATTCGCCTTCCCTGGATGATACAAGATATCAACATCATAATCTTTCAACAATTTAAGCCATCTCCGCTGCCTCAAGTTTAGATCTTTCTGACTGAAGATATATTGCAGGCTCTTATGATCGGTATATATGTCAACATGAACCCCATATAAGTAGTGGCGCCATATCTTCAAAGCAAATACAACTGCAGCTAGCTCAAGATCATGCGTGGGATAATTCCTCTCATGAGGTCGCAACTGTCTAGAGCCATAGGCTATTACTCTACCATGTTGCATTAGTACGCATCCTAAGCCAATTCTCGAAGCATCACAGTACACCGCATACCCTTTTGTGCCTTCAGGAAGTACCAATACCGGTGTAGAAGTCAACTTGCTCTTCAGATCCTGGAAACTCTTTTCACAGGCATCATTCCATTGAAACTTGGAGGCTTTATGCGTCAACTTAGTCAAAGGTGCAGAAATAGAAGGAAAACCTTTAACAAACCTTCTATAATAACCAGCCAACCAGAGGAAACTACGAATCTCCGTAGACGTCGTGGGTCTTGGCCAATTCTTCACAGCCTCAATCTTCTGAGTGCAACTTTTATGCCTTCACTGGATACAATATGGCCCAAAAATACCACTGACTTGAGCCAAAACTCACATTTAGAAAACTTCGCATACAGCTTACGATCACAAAGAATCTGCAACGCCTGCCTTAAGTGATTAACATGGTCCTCTTCTGATCTAGAGTAGACCAGAATATCATCTATGAAAACTATCACGAACACATCTAAAAACGGCTTAAACAGCCTATTCATCAGATCCATAAAAACTGCGGGTGCATTTGTCAGCCCAAATGACATAACCAGGAATTCATAATGACCATACCGTGTTCGGAAAGCTGTCTTGGGTATATCTTTATCCTTGACCCTCACTTGATGATAGCCTGATCTCAAGTCAATCTTGGAAAAACACTGGGCACCCTGCAACTGGTCAAATAAATCATCAATTCGGGGAAGGGGGTACTTATTCTTAATAGTCACCTTATTCAATTGCCGATAGTCAATACACATCCTCAGCGAACCATCTTTCTTACGCACAAACAATACTGGTGCTCCCCAAGGGGACATACTAGGCCTGATGAATCCCTTCTCTAGCAAGTCTTTCAGTTGCTCTTTCAATTCTCGCAACTCTGCTGGTGCCATTCTATAAGGAGGTATTGAGATTGGCTGTGTGTCTGGCAACAAATCAATACCAAACTCCACTTCTCGTTCAGGAGGTAAACCTGGTAGTTCTTCAGGAAATACATCAGGAAATTCATTCACAACCGGAACGGTCTGAAAAGTTGGCGGCTCTGCCTCTACATCCCTTACTCTAAACAGATGGTATATGTACCCCTTGGAAATCATTTTTCTTGCCTTAAAGTAAGAAATAAATCTACCTCTCGGCGCGCCAGCATTACCCTTCAAATCAAGGACTGCCTCATTTGGGAAATGGAAATATACCTTCTTAGAACGGCAATCTACTGTAGCATAACAAGACGCTAACCAATCCATGCCCATAATAACATCAAAATCTACCATTTCCAACTCAACAAGATCGGCCAAAGTATCACGACCACAAATATTCACAACACAATTTCGATAAACATTCCTAGCTATAAGAGATTCCCCCACTGGCGTTGATACTTCAAATGGCTTGGCTAATAATTCGGATGTTCTTCCGAACCTTCCCGCAACCAAAGGAGTAGCATACGATAATGTAGAACCAGTATCAATTAAGGCATACACATCAAATGCAAAGATGGACAACGTACCTGTAACCACGTCTGGAGAAGCCTCTAAATTCTGCCGATCTGCTAGGGCATACACACGGTTCTGAGCTCCGCTAGCACTAGCTACTCCTCTATCACCTCTACCGTGACCCATAGGTTGTGCACCCCTACTCAAAGGAGGCACCGAAGATAACGCAACAGCTGATTCGGTAGGTCGTGTTATACTACCTGTGGTCCTGCGTGGGCAATCTCTAGCCATATGCCCTGGATTACCGCACCAAAAGCAATTATTCGTCCCAAGCCGACATTTGCCAAAGTGAAATTTTCTACAAATGTGGCACGGGTGTCGTGGAGGTCTCAATTGACTCATACTCCCTTGCCCTTGATACCCCACTGTTCGCGAACTCTGATTTTCACTGCTTTGCCCGAACTGATTACCTCTGAACCTTTGAAATTGTGGTGGAGCACTAATTGCAGGATAAGAAGATAACGGGCTAGGCAATCTATGAGAGAACGAAGGCCTAAAACCTCCCTGAGATGCCACAAACTGCCCTATAGCTCTGGGCCGCTTAGAATATCCTTTTTCTGATTCCTGGGTTCTTCTTCTTTGCCTCTACTCTTCCATCTTCTGAGCGAAAGCTTGTATCCTCGCTATATCCATGTCCTTGTTCAAAGCAGCAATGGTACAATCTCTAACCAAGTATGGTTCCAATCTATTCACATAGTGATGAACTCTGTCGTCCATAGTAGCTACCACATTAGAAGCATATTGAGACAATGAGTTAAATCGAAGACTATACTCTCTTACACTCATATTACCCTGACGAAGATTCAAGAATTGATCTGCACGGGCCTGACGAGTCTCAAATGGAAGATAATGATCAATAAATGCATTTTTGAACTCTCCCCACGTAGTTGGAGGTGCATCAATACCCCTAGATCGTTTCCAATCCTCGTACCACAATATAGCCTCTCCTTTCAGTCTATATGCTGCTAGCTCAACCATCTCTTTACCGGATACATGCATAACATCTAGAACCCTTTGGGTTTGATCGACAAAGTCCTGCGGGTCTTCATTAATATCTGATCCGGTAAAAGTAGGAAGATCCAGTTTCAGAAAATCCTGAGTCCAAAGGCTAGCTGCTCTATCCATACCACTAGAACCCGTGGTAGGAATATCTTGCCCTTGAACTTGACCGACAACTATACGCGTCAGAAGTTGTACTGCATCCCTCAAATCTCGATCAACAACATTAATAGACGGCCCTTCCGGAGGAGAAGAAGCGCCTGATATATGCTCAGCTTGAGACTCACTTTGCTCAACTTGTGCCGGTGGTGACTTACTAGTACCTTCTCCGGCCACTGTATCTACTCGCTTCCACTTATTCTTTCTCCTTGTAACCGGCATCGTCACTATAATAAATAAAAAAGAAACAATTGGATTAAGCGATTGATTATGACTTTAACTCTAATATGGGATCTATTGCACGATCTAAGAAATGAAGAGTGGAAACAATCCCTAAATGTCCAATAGCCTCCTGTTTATAGATGTGGTGCACAACACACCGATAAACGAGATTCTACGTAGACACGGCTTTGTAGACTCACTAGGACGAACTTCTCTGATACCACTTTTGTCACACCCCAAATCCCATTGGATCAGACTGGCACCCGTAGCCGAGGAGGCCCGGGAGAACCCGTTCATAACCTATACTTTCACATTCACATTACTTATGAAAATTAGAAATTTGGGCAGAACTTCTATGTAAATAGAAGAAAACAGTACCTGTATCAGCCCAGCAGACACGCATATATATATATAAACAGTAATTGGCCGTCGGAGCCATCACGTCTATCAACCAAACACTCCTATGGCTGTACAATATGCCTACAAAAGCCTCTACATAGATACACAACTGAGTTAGGGTCGGGACAAACTCCCGCCCACAAAAGACTTTTATGCAAATACCAAAAGTACATATAGAGACGACTTGGGATGCCCCGAAACAACTGGAGCTCACCACTAACAACAGAACGTCCTGGCTCTTACTGCGGAGGTGTACGACCTGAAGTACCTGTTCCTGCAGGCATGAATGCAGGTCCCCCATGAGGGACGTCAGTACGGAAATATGTACTGAGTATGTAAGGCAGTGAGTATCAAGATGATATACAAAAGGTCAACAGAAACCAGATACGAGTGAATAAACAGTATGAGTAGACCACACTTAAAAGAACTGATGGGATACCTGCACATTACTTGCATATCACTACTTCCCGTAATCCTTATCAATACATAACATATGTCATACAATGGCCAACTGATCAGTGGTACTAATACAATACATCAGGGACCACCCCTGGAATAGCATATATAGATAATCTTTATAATACGATGGCCAACTGATCAATGGTACTAATACAATACATCAAATCATCAATTTAAAATATAGACATTCCATTTCATAATTCAATTAATCTTTGAGATTGGTTACTTTGTGGTCACACTTTATGGAACTTGAAACCATGATACCTCAATAGGAAAAACATGTAAATAGGTAATCAATATCATGAAGATGAAGTAGAGAACCATGCATACCTCATTAAACCATTTCGGAGTCAACAACAGTATATGGACATTTTTTTGACTAGCCGGACATCTTAAAAGTGAAAACAAGTTCAATTGGTAGTGTCGAAGATCATATGATGTTATTATGTGTCATGTGTCGTAGGACAATGTTGGAAGCCTACTTGAGAGTGCCATGGGTCATTATTCATGCCAAAGAGTAGATAGAGTATGTCTTACATACCTTGATATAACCACTTCAATACAAGTGACTTCCCGTACTCTTCGAACACTTATCTATAATAAGTCATTTGTGGCAAACTAGTATTAGCAACCAAACCTTACCATTTAGGTATTAACTTCACCAATTAATGTCTAGGAAGTAGTCCCTTAGCTCATCAATAAGAGTACTACATACATCCTCTTATACTCTTATTACATTCACATATCATGCATTTTCATGCAATATCCCTCAACATCACTCTTAGCCTTTATTTCCCTTCTTAATCACCATCCAATGCCAACATGATCAATAGGCATACATAACCACTAATATAATGATATATCACCACAATTCATTCTTCATAATCCAATACAGCAACTTCCATAACTTACTACTAACAATTTATACACAACAATTCATAACTATGTTTCTAGTTATCTTCCAACATCAAGACAATACTCATAATTCTTTATCAATACTTATTCATGGATAAGAATCAAGAATAAACAATATTCAACACTTAACAATGGACTCTTTAGAATCCTCCTTACATAACCATGGGGTGCTTCTCGAAGCTTTCGAGATGGTGAACACAACTACGGAACCAATTTGAATTTTCTACGGTTGAATCTTGAGTTATTTGGGATTTTGTTTGAAACCCTAAAGGGTATTCTTGAGAGAAAATTAGAGAAAAGGGGTATATTTTGCTGAATTTGGAGCTGAATCAGATGTTATAGACGAATTAGGGGTGAGGTGAAATGACTAAAATGCCCCTAAGAAAACAAGAAAAGTCAAAACTATCCCTCAGTTGACAAACTGACAGGCTGAAGTAAAACGGATATAACTCCTTAATTAGATGTTGTATTTGGATGAAACCAGTTTCATTGGAAAGAAGACTCAAAGATCGTTCGTTTGATATATTATAGCTCACACAGTTCATTATATACAGGGAGTTATGATGGTTTGAAGTTGACCCTGAAATGCTGAAAAAAAAACTGGGCAACAGGCTTTGCGTTTTGCTACTGTTTTGAAATCCAAACGCAGCCTTATGCATTCCGAAAAATTCCAAAACTTTTCCGAGATGTACTATGAGATTGCCCGATGGTAACGCAACACGAAAATCTAAAAATGAAGGTCGGAAAGGTCGAGAAGTTGTATCCCGAAGGTTGCCAGCTAAAATGACTCGAAGTTACACTTGGAAAATTTTTTCAAGTTTTTAAGTCTAAGAGCACTCTATTAAAGGCTAATTCATGCACGACTTTTACAGGGGGTTACAGCAGCCTTCATGGATCTTATGAACAGAGTTTTCTGTCAGTTTCTTGACTCGTTTGTCATTGTATTTATTGATGATATTCTGATTTATTCTAAGAGTAAAGAGGATCATATCGATCACCTCCGAATCATTCTTCAGACCCTTAAGGATCATCGGTTGTATGCCAAATTTTCCAAGTGTGAGTTCTAGTTAGATGCTGTTGCCTTCTTAGGGCATATTGTGTCTAGTGACGGGATTAGAGTGGACCCCCAGAAAGTTGAGGCAGTGAGAAAATGGTCCAGACCCACGACTCCAACCGATATACAGAGCTTCTTGGGTTTGACAGGTTTTTATAAAAGGTTCGTAGAGAGTTTTTCATCCATAGCGGTCCCTCTTACTAAACTGACTTAGAAAGAGGTAAAGTTTGTGTGGTCTGATTTATGTGAAAATAGTTTGAAGAAGTTGAAAGACAGACTGACCACTGCACCTGTTTTGACTCTTCCCAAGGTTGTTGATGGTTTTGTGGTTTACTGTGATGTGTCCCGTGTGGGACTTGGCTGCGTTTTGATGGAACATGGTAAGGTGGTAGCTTATTCATCTAGGCAGTTGAAGGTGCACGAGCGGAACTAGCCTACTCATGATTTGGAGTTAGCGTCTGTGGTGTTTGCCCTTAAGATTTGGCGGCACTACTTGTACAGTGTTCATGTTGATATCTTCACTGATCACAAGAGTCTGCAGTATGTTTTCTCGCAGAAAGAACTAAATCTCAGGCAGAGGCGGTGGTTGGAACTTCTGAAAGACTATGATATGAGCCTGCATTACCATCCTGGCAAGGCAAATGTTGTAGCCGATGGCCTCAGCAGGTTGTCTATGGGTAGCCTTTCTCCTGTAGAAGAAGAAAAGAAAGAGATGGTGACGGACATTCACCGTCTTGCGAATCTGGGAGTGCGACTGTTAGATTTCGAAGACGGAGGGGTGATTGTTCATGAGTTAGCTAAGTCATCCCTTTGTGCTGAAGTGAAGGAGAAGCAGCTTGAAGATTCAATCTTGATGCAAATCAAAAAAGATGTGGGTCAACAGAAGGTGATGTCTTTTGAAATTGGTGGTGATGGTGTTCTGAGGTTTCAGGGTAGATTATGTGTTTTGAATGTCGACGGGCTTCGAGAAAGAAATCTTGATGAAGCTCACACCTCGAGGTATGTTGTCCATCCTGGTTCTACTAAGATGTACCATGATTTAAATCTATGTTTTGGTGGAATAATATGAATCGAGATGTGTCTAACTTTGTTTCTAAGTGCTTGAATTGCCAACAAGTGAAAGTAGAACATTTGAGGCCAGGAGGTACTTCCTAAGAAATAGCGTTGCCCTTGTGGAAGTGGGAAATGATCAATATGGACTTTATTATAGGACTTCCGAAGTCCCGAAATCATTATGACTCTATATGGGTGATTGTAGATAGGATGACCAAGTCAACTCACTTTCTGCCTGTCAGGACTAACTATTCGGGGGAAGAGTATGCTAAGCTGTTCATTGCAGAAATTGTCCGTTTGCATGGAGCGCCTGTCTCCATTATATCCGACCGAGGTACGCAGTTTTCTTCTCAGTTTTGGAGATTGTTTCAGAAAGGTTTAGGTACCCAGGTGAACTTAAGTACAACATTACACCCTCAGACTGGTGGGCAAGCTGAACGCACCATCCAGACCCTGGAGGACATGTTGAGGGCCTGTGTGATTGACTTTAAAGGTTGTTGGGTTGATCACTTGCCACTGATAGAGTTTGCCTATAACAACAGTTTCCACTCTAGTATTCAGATGGCACCTTTTGAGGCATTGTATGGTAGGAGATGTAGGTCTCCAATAGGCTGGTATGAAGTAGGTGAGATGCAGATGTATGGGACTGATCTTGTTCATCTGGAAATAGAGGATGTGAAACTCATTAGGGAATGAGTTAAGACAGGTCAGAGTCATCAGAAATCCTATGCCGACGTCAGAAGAATAGAGTTAGAGTTTGAGATTTGAGATTGGGTTTTCCTCAAAGTTTCTCCCATGAAGGGAGTTATGCATTTCGGGAAGAAGGGTAAGGTAAGTCCTCGCTATATAGGCCCGTATCAGATTGTAAGGAGAATAGGTGGAGTTGCGTATGAATTAGAATTGCCTGCAAGTTTGGGTTCTGTTCATCCAGTATTCCACATATCCATGTTGAAGAAGTGCATCGGAGATCACTCTTTGGTGATGCCCATTGATGAGATCAAGGTGGACGATTCCTTGTCTTACGAGGAAGAGCCCGTGGAAATCCTAGATCGACAAGTGAGAAAATTGAGGAGTAAGGAGATAGCCTCAATTAAAGTGTTATGGCGAAATCAGAAAATTGAAGAAGCAACTTGGGAGTTGGAGCATGACATAAAAGTGAGATACCCAAGCCTATTTGAACCAGCAAATAACGAATTGGAAGGTACAATTCTTGCTTTATGTTTCCTTCTATGTATGAATCTGCTTGCAATCGTGCGTGACTATTCCCGCGTCATCATTCGGGGATGAATGATCCCAAGGGGGGGATAATGTAACGCCCCGTAAAAGTCATGCATGTATTAGACTGTAATTTCTGAGCTTTAGACTTAAGTTTTAAATTCTTCTAAGTGTTGAAATGACTTAGACTCATTCTTAGATGGCAACCTTCGGGATACAACTTCTCGACCTTCCCGACTTTCATTTTTGGATTTTTTTGTTGTGTTACGATGGGGCAAGGTTGTAGTATGTCTCGGAGAAAATTCAGAATTTTTGGACGAGCCTAAGGCCTCATTTGGATTTCGATCCAGTTGCAGCGCGCGATTAGCCCGCGCCACCTGCTGGATCGCGCTCGGCCAAAATGTTCAGTCCATCTGGATTTTAATTGCATTTCAATAAATACTCATTCTCCTATCAACTTAAACACGGGATTAAATCCCTAAAGAGCCAAAATATCATTATATTCTTCAAATTTGCTCAAGAACTCTCCCTAGGGTTTCAACATTAAAACCCAAGCAACTCAAGATTTAACCGCGGGTTCATGAAACAAATTACAGATTTGAAATCCGATTGAAGTAGGCTTCGATAGACACCCGAAATTCATAGAGAACAAGGTACGCGGGACTTTTCCTAAATTCTCATGGGCATAGAAAAAAATCATGTTTTAGAATGGGGTTTTAAATTATGTATATATATTTATGTATAAGATGTTTTAACATCATTGTTTTGGTCCTTTGACCATCTCCAAAGCGATTTGACAATTTATATACATATATGAATGAATGTGTTTCAATTTTGAATACATGAACTTGCTAAAGACATTTGACCACCAGGTGTTTGATGAAATTTCTGCATGAATTGAACTTTAAGTTTTGTAATATGAAATCCTTTACATCAGTTACATGTTTTGGTGGCCCAAACTATGTTTTGAATGAAAGCTCTTGCTTAATAAATTATGGCTCAGAAAAATCATGACTTGCAATGTCTTGGTATGGCGATACAAATTCAGACTAACGCCATATCAGACTCAGACTAACAGACATTTCAGACTTTCATGATTTTAGACATTCAGAATGTTGCATGTACAGAAAAGGTTAAAAATGGGCATACAGAGACGTTAGGTGGTTCCCCAAAGAGGGCTTGAGTTCAAGCGACTCATTAACTAAAACCGTGGTTTGCCGACCCAGGTATACTATTATGCGCTGACTTAAAATGTCCTGTGGCGTATCAGACTCTGACACTCCAACCCTTGCAGCACACTTGGGTTTGGGGATTTCCCGCCGAGTCAATGATGGATTCCATACAGCCCGATAAATCTCAGACTTGTAGGGGAATACCACCTAACTCAGAAATAAAACACAGATCTTGATTTGAAATGAACAGGCAGGTAACATGTTTTCAGAAAGGGCCCATGTATTTTTCGGAAAGAGTTTTAAACATGATGTCTTGATGAAAAATTGCTTTCACTTAATATATATATATATATATATATATATATATATATATGTATGTTCCATTATACTATTTTTGGATGCTTCGCGTGCCAGTACTTTTGTGCTAACCCCCCCCCCCCTCTAGGTCCTGAGGCACAGTGTAGGGGTCCAGCTACTCAGTAGACATTCTCGGATTTGTAGACTTGATCTCGCAGTGGTAAGCCTTCTATTATTCGGAAGGCCTAATTATGTCAGACATTATCCTATTTATTATGTTTTTGGCTTATTGGGGCCTTGTCCCAGTTTCTTTTCAGACAGATGTTTGTGTTCATAGTAGAGATTTCGCAGACTGATGTCAAATAATATTATTCAGAAATGTTGCAAAACTTGACCATGTATTCCGTACTCAGTTTCAATTCCGCATTTTATTATGATTACGAATGTTGTGCATGATAACCAGATAGAGAATGGGTGTTCCGGGCCTTCATGGTTCGGGATGCTCGTGATGGCTAGGGCCTAGGCTCGGGTCGTGACAATTAGTGTTTTCCATTGAAGGAGAAGAATCACAAGGCAATGAAGATTGTTCAACAGGAGGATTGGAAGACGAAGATGAAGTAGGAAAAGAGTTAGATTGGAATGGGATTATAGAGTGAGAAGATTCACTAATGGGGATAGCATTCCAATTTGAATTGGATTATTAATCTAAAGGATAAGTTTGATATGAAAACACATTTTAAAGAAAAACAACATGACGTAAGGTAATGTATTGTTTTAGATTTAAAGTCATTACAAATATATGCACTCTGATGCAAAGAGTAACCAAGAAATACGTAGGGGACAGACTTGAGATCAAATTTGGACTTGCTATAAGGACGAAGACAGGGATAACAAAGGCAACCAAAGACACGCAAGGATTGATAATTGGGAGAGCGGTTAAAAAACTTTTGATAAGGAGAAGAAAACTGAAGAAGTGGTGTAGGAAGACGATAAATAAGGTAGGTGGCTGTTTTGAATGCAAAGGACCAAAATGAAGAATACAAGGAAGAAGTTTGCAGTAATATAAGGCTAGTTTCAACTAGGTGACGATGGCGACGTTCCGTAGCCCCATTATGTTGTGGAGTATGAGGCGGTGTTTGCAGATGATTCACGCTACATGATTGAAAATATTTTTTGAGTGCAACATATTCTCCACCCCCGTCGGTGTATATCAATTTTATCTTGACATTAAAGTTATTTTTGACAAGTTTTTGAAATGGTGGAAAGATAACATACACTTCTGATTTAGCCTTTAAAGGAAAGAACTAGATATATTTTGTGTAATGGTCCACAAAGATAATATAATAACGGAATCCATCAATTGATTGCACAGGAGCAGGACCCCATAAATCAGAATATAGTAATTCAAGAGGTCTACTGCTTGTTATAGAAGAAAAGCCAAATGATTGACGATGACTTTTATTACATTGGCAAGGATTACAAAGAAACGTTTTACTAGAAGATGTTGGTAATTGAAACTTAGACAAGATAAAACTTACATTGGGATGACCAAGACGTTGATGCCACGACTCTGATGAAAGCTGAATGTTGAAGGAGACAGGATTATTTGAAATAGCTTGTACAAGGATTGATCAAGTGGGCCTTTGAACTGAATCTCCCCCGTGAACTGATCCTTCACAAGAAAATAGTCAGAAAAGAACTGAATTGACACTTTGTTAGAATTACCAAACTTTGATACAGATATGAGGTTGGTTTTAGCGGATGGAACACACAAAACATTAGAAAGATGAAATTTTTTGGTAGGGAGAGAAATAGTACCAGAACCAACATGGGAGATGGACAAACCTGAGCCATCAGTTTGGTGTAGCTCGTCACTACCATCATATGGTGAATGAAACGAAGATTGCCCAAGTCATTAGTGATATGATGAGATGCGCCAGTGTCTAACAACCATTGCTGATCAGATCCCGATTTAGCATTAAAGTAGTGTGATTGAGGATTCTGTGAAAACAAGTCCCTAAAATAGTCACGTGCTCGATAACACCGTTTTACATGATGTCCCAATTTGTCCCAAAATTGACATTGAACTTTGGCTTGAGATCCCGTGCCTCGAGATTGTTGTCTTGGTCCAGAATTTTGAGGCTTATATGATGAGGAATTCACTGGAAAATCAACATTAGAATTTTCATATTGAAAATACTGGTTCTTCCCTGAATTACCTTGTTTTTACTGATACAAGGATCTAGTATTTGTACCCTTACGGACATGATTTGCTAAGACAGGAGTGGTGTCAAATGAGGGATCTATTTGTTTCAAATACAATCCATGAGCCAGTAACTTTTCTTGGAGTTCATCAAATGATATGATGGTATCTCTCGCATGAATAGCTGCAGCAGTATCTCGAAATTCAGAGCCAACACCACTAAGAACGTGAACCACAAGATCAACATCAGTAATAGGACTTCTACACAAGGAGAGTTCCTCGGCAATTGATATGATAAGCTGAAGATATTCAGCAACTGGATGTGAATCTCTCTTTGCTCTAGAGAGTTTTTCACGCAAGGATAAAATCCGCATAGCTGATTTGTTTGCAAATGCCATTTGTAACTTGGTCCATGCCTCCACTGAGGTTTTGGCATCTGCGATGGTATTCATTACAGAAAGGATATAGAGGCAATGATGGCTGCCAAAATTAATTGGTCTTGACAGTCCCAAAATTCATAATCAGGATTAGAGACTTGCTGACCATCTTTACCAATGGTGGTAGGCGGTGACTTGTTGTCACCAGTGACATAACCCATAAGATTATGACCACAAACTAAAGGAGTAATTTGCGCCCTCCAAGTGGGGTAGTTTTGAGAATTGAGATTCAATGGAAGTTGAGATCCATTGATAGAAATCAGAGTTTTTCCAGAAAAGTGAGCAAGATTATTTGTGCTAGGGGAAGCCATGAGAAAGAAAAAAATCAGCGTTTTTCAGAAGCAAGTTGGATCACTTCTTTGATACCATAAATAGTTTTAGAAGAGAATAATTCTGTCAATTGTGTTTCCATAATGAAGATTACATGTATTTATGGATACAAAATAAAAGTAGTTACAAAAGATAAGGAGTCTACATTAGATTGAGTTATCCTAGAGGGTGTTATGATAAGGTTTAGTTATCCTTTTGATTTTGAATATGATAGGATAGGATTATCCTTAACACTTGTAGAGGGTTTTCAGTCCTATCAAAGAATTGACTAAGATTCTAAGATTTCCCAGAATATTTTTTTAGCTTAGATGTCTACCTTACCCAAATATTTTAACAAGAGTAGATGTCTAGGTTTATTATTTGATACCTTGTAAACCTGAAAAGTCCATTTTGTTGCAAGTGAATGATGTGTTGGAGTTGCATGCAGAGTATTGCATTAAGGGGTCGTTTGAACAGCCTTATGTAATGTTGGGATTAAGTAATGTCGAGATTATTTTTTATCCATCATTTGGTTCTGTTTGGTGTATTAAGGGTAGTTCTAATTTGAGAAATGGTTATACTCATCAGTTATACACCTTGTGTATTATCTGATGACAAAGTTGAAGAAATTACTGGTGCGCTATTATGCCACTAAGACGATTCACTGTAATCTATAATTCCGTGGGCTATATACAATCCGTCTTTGACTCGGAGGCCAATCCTCCTATCCAAGTTTGTCGCAAGGATTGGAGTTTCTATAAGGAGGACACGCAAGATCACACAACAGGGTGCCAAAATCCTCAATCAAATCAACATGTCATGGTAGTGCACAAGATCATAAAGCAGGGCTCCTAACCATAGTCCCAATTTGGAACGACATGAATCAAGGTACACAAGATCACAAAGAATAGTACCATAATCCCGTGTCGGCAAATCACGGTTTCTAGCATAGAGTCCTTCAATTCATACTTTCTTCGGATAACCATTTAACTCTTTTTAAGCCCATTTTTAAACGTTTTATTAAACATGCATCTTTCAAAATTCATAATATGAAAATGTGATTTCAAACATGTGTTCTATTCTGTTCTGAATTAATATGGTTTTAACTGAGTTGGTGTCGTCACACGAGGACTTGCAAGTCCTACTGATGATCCATATTGTACCATGCATGATTCTTTCATTAAAACATAATTCAGACCACCCAAGCATGCAAATAATATAAGAGATTTCATGTTCCGAAAATTATGCAAAAATTCTTATTCTTTCAATAAATATGTGGTGATTATGTAATCTTTGACAAACCATGCAACTCTTCTCATTATATATTTATATTCAACATTAGTCAACATAAACATCCCTCTCTTTTGAAATTAAAACCATAATTCAATCATAGCATTAATCAAGACGTTTCATATCATGCTTTTCAAGAAGCATTCAAAACAGTCCATAGCATATGAAAATTGAAAAGTAAAGAAAAATCATAACAAGAGAGGGATTCTTTAGTATTCATGCTGTCTATTGTATATTCATCCTTAAACACATGCATACATATATATAGAGTTTAAAATCAATTTGGGGGAAGGCCTGAAGACCAAAACAATACTGATCAAGGCCTCTAAAACACGCTAGTAGTTGTAAATTCAAGACCCCTTTCTTAAAATTCATGATTTCGAGACCAAAAACTCCACGTACCTTAATTTATGACTCTTGAATGATCTCGTGCTTTAGGGATGCTATTCGAACAATTGATGGGTGCTTCTTGTAGCACTCACAATGGGGATTCCAAATCTCAATGAATTATTAAAAACCAATGGTGAAATCTTAAGATATGTTGATCTTTGGGTAGAAACCCTAGTAAGTGTTCTTGGTCATTTTGAGAGAGAATGACCTTATTTTTGTATTTGGGGGATTTAATCTCGTGTTATGGCTGAATAGGGGGAGTGGAAAATACCAATTTTGCCCTTAAAAGGGCAAAAAATGAACCTGGTGCGTGCGATAGAGCGTGCGACAGAGCATTCTTCGCATGCTAATCGCGTGCTTCTACTATCTCAGTCACGGAAATGGCCATAAATTTTTGCTCGGGTATCATATTTTTGCGAAATTGGTATTTTTGTAACGAGAATTGGAGGAACTTTCATTTGATATATAGTAGGTCCTCTAATTCTTTATATACAAAGAGTTATGGTTGATTGAAGTTGACCCAAGTTTCGACGCTCACTCAAACTTGAACGATAGGAAACCTTTCAGATCAGCCTTGAGTTAGGGGACCTCTATGATCTCATTCATGCTCAAATAGGTTCCCACACTACATAGTTGATTAACATGCCAAATTTTCATGGGATTTATGTCTTTTGGATCATCTACGCATAGAAATGACGGTTTTTCGTTCTAACCCAAAATGCGGAGTGTTACATTATCTCCCCCTTGGGTTCATTCGTCCCCGAATGATGGGTCGGAATGTTGAAGCTTAAAGGTATGGAATAATGCAGACATGATGTGTCTTCTAAGAAAGGATATAACTAATTTGAAACATTTAAACTTCTATCATGAAACTAAATTCTAAGCTGACTTGCCCTTACTTGTTTTAAGGTGTTGATTCATGCTGAGAGTTTAGGATTCCCCCCGAAGTGTTCATGTTCAAATATCACACATTGGATTTGGAAATGATAACTTATATAAGTACGAATCATGAGGCAACAAGATTTAGATCGTACAAAAGCATTACACTGTTTGAGCTAAAATAGCAGGAAAAATTTGAGATTATGTGCTGAACTCTTATAAACTGAGTCATGTCTAAATAACTGAATCTAAACATGATGCTTGGACTGAAATGAGTTCGCAACTTACACGGATGAAATAGATTATTTTATGGGATGGTCATACGCATTGGACTTCGGATAGTAGGACTGGGTAAAAAGGTGGAAAACCACAGTAACTTGTTTGCCTGACTGCTAAACTGAATTATACTAGACACCTATACTTAACTGGAGTATCTCTTCAACACTCTTTCTAAAGAAGTCCTAGTAGAATTAGGGAGCAAATAATCTTTGACATGAGTTACACAAGACATCCAACTAAGGACTAACAACAATGACACTACTGTACATCATGGAATATAGACATATAACTCGTAAACTAGGACAGAATGACAAGGCCTTAGGCAATGCAACTTCTTACTTTCAAGCTTAGCAAACTTCTCGAATACTCCCTCAACTAAACATTTCCCCTTAAATATCATACTCATTCGATTCAACTTATAATTCTCATAGGGGCATTGATAAATCTTTCTATATCCTTTTAAAGTTTACACACTAAGCATAACGTGCCTTCCCACTTCGATCACCAACTATGAACTCTTACTATGGATTCACTAGCACATATTGCGTTTCTCCACTTAAATCCCAACATGTCCTTCAAACCTATCATTATAATCACATATGAACTTCAAGGCAAACACCCATGGAGTCATACTTCATATATTCTCTAAACTACTATCAATACAACTCCCACGCACTACCTCATGAACATACACACACAAATTTCAACTAACCATCATATGCATCAAATATTTGGCACTAATCCTACTTCACACTTATGTCCTTATCTAAACAAGCATACAATGATCTTCCAACAACAAGAAATATTTACTCACTACCACTATCATTACATAAGGAGGAGTCACTAAAAGGTTAGAACATAAAACCTTGAAGCATGGAAGGATATTATATGAGACTTGACACTTAGTCGATGCCTGAGGAATAACAAATCAACATCAGGGATTTATCAAAGTGATTTGAATTGAGGCAAACATGACTATAAGCTAAATCTCACCAATCAAAATGAGTATAGCATGAGTTATGGGAACTGAGCACACTATAAAGTGTGAGTACTTAAGTCATGAGCTGCATGACCTCAATTTGGAGTTCATAACATATGGAATGTGATTCTGACTACTGAATGAACTGGAACTCCTCGTTTTGGGACTTCAAGAGTACATGATTCTCTATCACAAGCATGAACACAAACTATGATCATGGAACTAAAACATAAGGCATGAGTAGATATTGGGATAACTGAAAAATATTGCGGTAAGAATGGGTTGAGTCTTACCCTCACTTTCTCATGTTACATGTCATACTGATATCACTACTAGAATCTGAGAGCTTGACTTGATTATTCGTCCTATCATCTCCCCTTTAGCTTTAATACATCAACTTAAGTTTGAGAGATCCCTTACTAGACTCTAAACTGAACTACACTTACTGCACTCTAGGTTTTGGAAAACGACAATGCACATATATCATAGAACTTAACCCGAAAGACTATACTTGATAGTGGAAAACCCACTACTAATACAACCTTCTGAGACCAACTCCTATCTTTCTATAGCCCCAATAGTTATCACATAATACTTGAACACTTACTAACTTCGAATCTTAATGAATATCCCCATAGTCGGGGTGCACACCCTCTAGTGCTTCAACTCTTATTTCTATTAGTTCAACCTTCAAAAAAACTCAACTTAGATTCTAACATTTAATATGGATATCACCAAGTCTTTGATGAACCAATTCTACTTCCGTCATAGCCCACCAATATCTTGACTTCAAGCTTAAATCTCTCTACCATTAAAATTCAAGATCATATCAAAAGGCTCAACACTATCAATCAAAACTTCTTAACGTGGCCATTTAGAACACCATGTACCATCTAACTAGTCTTTTTCCATCTAGCAACTTAACGGTACTACTAGCCACACGCAACATGCAATAGCCTTAGAAAATGCCGAAACTCCATATATCTTTGGGAATATTTCTACATCATACATATAACATCATACTTCACTACGGCTCAAATATATTTAAGATCTTGCATACGTTGTTCAAGTCTATTAGATCACTTCTCTATAACTAGTATCATTAACCAAGAAATCATCACATCTACCTTAATCAATAACCTATACTCTTTTGGAACAACAAACACCGTCAAAAACTCTTTTCTTACTTCAAGCAAACAACAATTCACCTTAACAAATAACTCCTTCTCTACCTTCTACTAAACTAACACACAAGGTTTTATCACTTCATTACAAACTCAATCTTATGCAAAAATATTTGGCTATACATATATTCGAGAAATCATCCTTACCACTTTTATTGTCATTACACTGCTAAACCCCCGTTCCAACCAATACAAGAACAACAAGATGGACTACAAGTTGCCAGTGAATAAAAATAGGCCCCACACGGCTCCACTAGACTTTGATTTTGTGTTTTGAACAAGAACTGAGATGAATGACAAGGCAACTATGCTAGGGAATCGAAAGAGCCCCACACAACTTCAATAGACTTTCAGTTTCAACAACACAATGATAACAAGATTACAAGAGATAGAAACTTGACACACAACATTCAATGATCTAAGAATACACATCTTACTCTGTATAAATAAAAAAAATCTTAGTCAAACACTTCCCCCATAAACTACCTTACAATCCACACATGCTACTAGCTACCACTATACAATGGTAAATCATTCTCAAACATCAGTTATTCAACTAAACACATTTATCTACACAAAAGTACCCTCACTCTGATTTTTAACCTTACGACTTCATATCACCAACTTCTTTGTCCAATATCAGTACCAATAGTTCATGATACCATTACTTTAACTTATACTACTACTCAGGTGGAAATACAGTTCCAATATTCTGCTACACATCGTTCCCCTTGAAGAATGATGTCTACAACATTAGTTTGAAAAGGACTAAATACACTAATACTATAGGCTGAAAAGCATGATTTCATGAGAATCAAAGTTCAAACTAGAATCAATACACCTGGGAGCACTAATGGACTCTTCCCAAGTCCTTGCATAAATTTTAAAATGTTATATGGATTAATCAAAAACGACCATACTGTTTAGACTTTAAACTTCGGTACTTGATGAGACATATCTGAGCATATCAAAGTAAGAAAAGAACTGCGATGACTTTACTTCCTTATGGGTGACACCATATACGAATTAGAGTATGTAAGAGGAACATTCCGACTGCATAGAAAAAACTAGAACATGAAAAAAAAGAGACATTCCTGAATGCCTAGTAGCCTCCTGCCTGTAAGTGTGGCACGCTACACACCTATAAATAAGACTCTACCTGACGCAATTTTGCAGACACCCCGGGACCATGAACTGTGCTCTGATTCCAAGTTTATCACAACCTAAACTGGGGCCCTAGCCGTGATGAGCATTTCGAACCATGAAGGACCGGACACCCTTCTTATTTGTAATCACATACCCTTTCCTCATATGAAAAAGATAATGCAAAAATACGTAATGAAATAGAATCATGGTCATTAAATTTGAATTTAAATTTTAATGAAAACTGCAATTCAAAACATCTGAGTTATAACTGACTCATTTTGCAAAATCTCTAATAAATGCATAAATCCAACTGTCTGAAAACTGGGACAAGGACCTCCAAAGACCAAAATATAATAATGATAAATGACTGAACTAAACTAGGCCTTCTGAAATACAGAAGGCTTACCACGAAACTCTGCACTTCTATCTGGAGAAAATCTTCTGCTTATTGGGACCCCTAAATTGAGCCTCAAAACCTGGAAGGGAGGGAGTCAATATAGATATACTGGTACGCAGAGTAATCCAAAATAATAAATTTATATATAACATAAGTGAGAGCAATTCATAAAACATTTTGCATATAATATATGAAAAAACATGGGCACATTTTAAAGACTTTAAAACATTTCTTTGAAACCATGACTCACTCTTTGTCTTATTTCTGAGCTAGATGGTAAACCCTACAATATGTAATTGCATGGGCTATATGGAATCCTCCCTTAACTCGGCGGCCAAGCCCCCAATCCAAGTTTGTCGCAAGGATTGGAGTTTCTATAAGGAGGACACGCAAGATCACACAACAAGGTGCCAAAATCCTCAATCAAATTAACATGTCATGGTAGTGCAAAAGATCATAAAGCAGAGTTCCTAACCATAGTCCCAATTTGGGATGACATGAATCAAGGTACACAAGATCACAAAGCATGGGACCATAATCCCGTGTCGGCAAATCACGATTTCTAGCATAGAGTCTTTCAATTCATACTTTCTTCGGATAACCATTTAACTCTCTTTAAGACCATTTTTAAATGTTTTATTAAACATGCATCTTTCAAAATTCATAATATGAAAATGTGATTTCAAACATGTGTTCTATTCTGTTCTGAATTAATATGGTTTTAACTGAGTTGGTGTCGTCACGCGAAGACTTGCAAGTCCTACTTATGAGCCATATTGTACCATGCATGATTCTTTCATTAAAACATAATTCAGACCACCCAAGAATGCAAATAATATAAGAGATTTCATGTTCCGAAAATTATGCAAAAATTCTTATTCTTTCAATAAATATGTGGTGATCATGTAATCTTTGACAAACCATGCAACACTTCTCATTATATATTTATATTCAACATTAGTCAACATAAACATCCCTCTCTTTTGAAATTAAAACCATAATTCAATCATAGCATTAATCAAGACGTTTCATATCATACTTTTCAAGATGCATTCAAAACAGTCCATAGCATATAAAAATTGAAAAGTAAAGAAAAATCATAACAAGAGAGGGATTCTTTAGAATTCATGCTCTCAATTGTATATTCATCCTTAAACACATGCATACATATATATAGAGAGTTTCAAATCAATTTAGGGGAAGGCCTGAAGACCAAAACAATACTGATCAAGGCTTCTAAAACATGCTAGTAGTCGTAAATTCAAAACCCCTTTCTTAAAAATCATGATTTCGAGACAGTTAGCATGAATTAAAGTTGGTTTCTTTGCCCACAAAATTTCACACCAAGACTTGCAATTCCTACTTTTGAGCCATATTATACCATGCATGATTTTTTCATTAAAACATAATTCAGACCACCCAAGCATGTAAATAATATAAGAGATTTCATGTTCCGAAAACTATGCGAAAATTCTCATTCTTTCAATAAATATGTGGTGGTCATATAATCTTTGACAAACCATGCAACTCTTCTCATTGTATATTTATATTCAACATTGGTTAACATAAAAATCCCTCTCTTTAGAAATTAAAATCATAATTCAATTATAGAATTAATCAAGACATTTCATATCATGCTTTTCAAGATGCATTCAAAATAGTCCATAGCATATGAAAATTGAAAAGTAAAGAAAAATCATAACAACAGAGGGATTCTTTAGGATTCATGCTCTCAATTGTATATTCATCCTTAAACACATGCATACATAAATATAGAGTTTCAAATCAATTTGGGGGAAGGCCTGAAGACCAAAACAATACTGATCAAGGATTCTAAAACATGCTAGTAGTCGTAAATTAAAAACCCATTTCTTAAAAATCATGATTTCGAGACCTCTAGCATGAATTATAGATGGTTTCTTTGCCCATGAAATTTTAGAAAAACCCCACGTACCTTAATTTATGACTCTTGAATGAACTCGTGCTTTAGGGATGCTATTAGAACAATTGATGGTTGCTTCTTGTAGCCCTGGCAATGGGAATTCTGAATCTCGAAGAATTATTGAAAACCCACTGTGAAATCTTAAGATATTTTGATCTTTGGGTTGAAACCCTAAGACATGTTCTTGGTGATTTTGAGAGAGAATGACCATATTTTGGTTTATGGGATATTTAATCCCGTGTTATGGATGAATAGGGGGTGGAAAATACCACTTTTGCCCTTAAAAAGGCAAATATAGTACCTGGATAGTGTGTGCGTGCGACAGAGCGTGCATCTCACGCTAATCTGTCTCAGTTACAAAAATGGCCATAACTTTTAGCTCGGGTATCAGATTTTTGAAAAATTAGTATCGTTGGAACGATAATTCGAAGAGCTTTCATTTGATATATTGTAGGCCCTATAATTCTGTATATACAAATAGTTAGGGTCGATTGAATATGACCAAAGTTTTGATGCTCACTCAAACTCTAACGATAGGAAAGCTTTCAACTCGTCCTTGAGTTAAGGGACCTCTATGATCTCAATTCATGCTCAAATAGGTTCCCACACTACAAAATGCATTAACATGCCAAATTTGCATAGGATTTATGGCTTTTGGATCATCTACACATAGAAATGACGGTTTTTCATTCTAGCCCAAAATGCATAGTGTTTCATTATCTCCCCCCTGGGATCATTCATCCCCAAATGATAGGTTGGAATGTTGAAGCTCAAAGGTATGGAATAACTCAAACATGATTTTTCTTCTAAGAAAGGATATAACTGATTTGAAGCATTTAAACTTCTATCATGAAACTAAATTCTGAGCTGACTTGCCCTTACTTGTTTTAAGGTGTTGATTCATGCTGAGAGTTTAGGATTCCCCCCGAAGAGTTCATGCTTAAATCCCACACATTGGATTTGGAAGTAATAAATTATATAAGTACGAATCATGTGGCAACAAGATTTAGATCATACAAAGGTATTACACTGTTTGAGCAAAAATAGCTGGAAAAATTTGAGATTATGTGCTGAACTCTTTTGAACTAAGTCATGTCTAAATAACTGAATCTAAACATTATGCTTGGACTGAACTTACTTCGCAACTTACATGGATGGAAGTATATTAGTAGGCAGTGGTATGAAAAACTGGTTTAATCCTTATGTTTGCAGGGTTATGTACAGTCTGCTAGTGATTACTCTTTATTTTACAAGAAAACTGATGCTTCCACAGTTTTTGTAGTTGTGTATGTTGATGATGTTATAGTTACTGGTACTAATGAGAAGGAGATACACCAGCTGAAGTTGTTTTTACACAACAAGTTCAAAATCAAAGATTTGGGACATGTATATTATTTCTTGGGGTTAGGGGTATTATACAAACATGATGGAATTTTAATTTCCCAGAGAAAATTTGCCACTGATTTGTTGAAAAAGTATGATCGCCTCAACTACAACGCTACTGCTTCCCCTCTTGATCCCAATGTTACGTTACTGGCAAATGAGGGAAAGTTATTGTCTGACCCAACACGTTATAGAAAGCTGGTTGGGAAGCTGAATTTTCTCACAAATACTAGGCTAGAACTTGCCAATAGTGTGCAACATCTTAGCCAATTTATACAGGCTCCTAGAGAGCCCCATTACAAAGTTGTTTTATATGTCCTAGGTACTTAAAATCAGATACAACCTTGGGTATTTTCTTTTTAAATGATCCCAACTACACTCTGTCATCTTGTTGTGACTCTGATTGGGCTTCATGTCCAGATTCAAGGTCTTTCAGTGGATATATTATGTTTCTTGGCAATAGTCCAGTTAGTTGGACATCCAAGAAACAAACTACCATTTCTCTATCATCAGCTGAGGCAGAGTATAGGTCACTTAGAAAGGTTGTTGGTGAACTGGTATGGGTTGATAGACTGTTGACTGAGTTAACTATTGTCTCCACCAAGCTTATTTCAGTACTTTGCGATAGTCAAGCAGCCATACACATTGCAAGGAATCCTGTTTTTCATGAGAGAACTAAGTATATAGAAGTAGATTGTAATTTTTTCCAGGACAAGCTACATGAAGGCCTCATTACTTTACAACATGTTACTACAAATACTCAACCTGCAGATATCTTGAAAAAGTCTCTTACTGGAGTTAAGCATCATACTGTATTAGGCAAGTTGGTTGTACTTTCAGCACCTCCAACTTTAGGGGGGTGTTGAGATTATTGAAGAATCATGTAGAGTTTGATTAGCTGGTAGATTAGAATATTTATTTATGCTATTAGTGGTAGTTAGTTAGTTGACTAGTCTTAGTTAGTTAGATAGTTGTGCACAGCCGGCACCTACACAGACTTATATATATGTTGATTTTGCATTCACAAAATAAAGTTAGCTATCATTTCACAAAATATCTTCTCGTGATCTTCTCTCAGTTCTCTCTCTCTCAATCAAAGCTCAAGGTTAACTGCACAACAATGGCAGATTTCAGTTTATTGTCTTTGTTGGCTGCTCTCCTTTTGTCAACAACTGCTGCTCATATTTCAACAATTGTGGATGATGAAGACATTTGTGACTTTGTGTTTTCAACATTAGTGGCTGCATTCATATATGAAGGCAAGACTTTTGAGGTCCAGATTTGGCTATAAAAGCCAATGCTACTTCATTTGCAAAGACACCTCCACAACATTTCAATAGTCAATCTCTCCTTTATATTTTCTTCTTTCTCCACTTCTTGGTTGAGTATTTCTATACTCGTAGAGAATTAGTAAGGGGCTATTTTGTCTTGTTAGTCCCGAGAAAATATTTTGTACTCTCGTTAATATTAGTGAAATTTTTGGCTCTCTCGCCGGTGGTTTTTTACCTCTATTTAAAGAGGGTTTTTCCACCTAAAATCTTGGTGTCAATTTTACTGTTTTTATTTATTTCTCGGAATCTTTGGTTGAATTTATCACGCTTCCACACTCTGTAGCCCTACAAATTGGTATCAGAGCCACGATAATTCAACCGAGATTTTTTTTTATTAAAAATGTCGACGAAGTTCGATATTGAGAAAGTTGATGGTAAAATTAGTTTTGCTATCTGGCGAGTCCAGATGCTGGCTGTTCTTACCTAAAATGGCCTAAAGAAGGTTCTGTCTGGCAAATCGGCGAAGCCAGCCACTACAACGGAGGAGCAGTGGGAAGAGACGGATGAAAAGGCGTTATCCACAATCCAATTATGCTAGTCCCGTGAGGTGCTACGCGAAGTCATCAATGAGAAAACTGCAGCCGGCATATGGAGTAAATTGGAGTCTCTGTACATGACCAAAAGTCTTGCAAATAAACTCCGGTTAAAGGAGCGACTTTTCACACTCCGTATGTCTGAAGGTACACCCATCCAATCTCATCTTGGTGAATTTAATTCCATCATAATTGATTTGGAAAATCTAGATGTCGAAATTGATGATGAGGATAAAGCCGTACTACTTATTGTTTCTTTGCCACCCTCATATAGACATTTCAAAGAAATTATGCTATATGGTAATAATGTTACCTTGAGTTTTGATGATTTCAAGTCTAACCTACTGTCCAAAGAAAAATTTGATACCCAAATTCATTCTGAAAGTTCAGGTGAGGGACTAGTAGTTAGAGGGAGAAACCACGAAGTAGGTGCTAGCGGTAAAAACCAATCCAAATCCAAAGGTAAAAACTCTAAGTATTGCCGTTATTGCAAGAAAAGAAATCATGAAATCTCTAAGTGCTACAAATTGAAAAATAAGCAAAACAGAGAAGATAAGGGTAAGCAACCCAAAAAATCTGCCGAAGTTAGTTTTGTAGAAACCGAATCTGATGGAGAGTGTTTTATTGCTTCTGGTACTGAACAAAGGTCAAAAAATGAGTGGGTTCTTGATTCTGGTTGTACATTTCATATGTCTCCTAATAGAGACTGGTTTACCACCTATGAATCTTTTAATGGTGGTCTTGTCTTAATGGGCAACGATGCTCAATGCAAAGTTGTCGGCAAAGGCACAATCAAAATCATGACACATGATGGAGTCATTAGAACTTTGACCAGTGTCAGACATGTCCCTGATTTGAAACAAAATCTCATTTCCCTAGGCACTCTTGAATCTCAAGGGTGTAGATACTCAGCTGAAGGTGGAGTTTTAAAAGTGTCCAAAGGAGATCTTGTGTTACTAAAGGCAATTCGATCTGGTAGTTTGTATTTTCTTCAGGGTTCAACTGTTATAGGTTCTGCAGTCGTCGCCTCATCCAACAAAGATAACACGAAGTTGTGGCATTTGAGGTTGGGCCACATGAGTGAGAAGGGAATCCAAATTCTCAAAAAGAAAGGCTATCTTGGCAACCATTGTACCGGTAAGGTCGATTTCTGCGAGCATTGCGTTTTTGGTAAGCAGAGAAAGGTTAGCTTTTCAAAAGCCATTCACAGGACCAAAGGTACTTTGGACTACATCCATTCAGATCTTTGGGGTCCATCGAGAGTTCCCTCCAGAGGTAAATGTCATTATATGCTGACATTTATTGATGATTTTTCACGTAAACTCTGGGTATATTTTCTCAAGCAAAAGAATGAAGCTTTTTCCACCTTTAAAGAGTGGAAATTATTAATTGAGAACCAGACTGGCAAGAAGATCAAGAGGCTAAGGACAGACAATGGCCTCGAATTTTGTTCTAATGAGTTTAATGATTTCTGCAAGAAAGAAGGTATTGCCAGACATTTCACCGTTCCAAGAACTCCACAACAAAACAGAGTTGCTGAAAGGATGAACAGAACTATCTTGGAGAAAGTTCATTGTATGCTCTCCCATTCTACTCTGGGGAAAATTTTTTGGGCAGAAGCAGCTTCAACATCATGCTACTTGATAAACCGCTCACCAAATCGATCACTCGACTGCAAAATTCCAGAAGAAGTTTGGTCAGGTAACCCTGTTGATTATTCTAATTTTAGAATATTTGGTTGCCCTGCTTATTCTCATGTGAACGAGGGAAAATTGGAACCTCGTGCTAAGAAATGCATTTTCTTAGGTTATGGCCTAGGGGTTAAAGGCTATCCTTTGTATGACCCTGAATCTCGCAAAATATTTCATAGTCGGAATGTAACCTTTAATGAAAATGGTATGCTATCTTCTGGAAAAGATACTGTTGTTCTCTCCACTGATACAGGTGATCAGGAGGATGTTCGAGAGAAGGTTGAGTTTGAGACAGAAGCTCCCATTTTGGAAGCAAATATCCCTAATTCTTCCACCACATAAGAAGATGAAGTCACTGCTGAACAAATGAGTCCACGACAACATCCACCTCAACGTCGAGGTTTACCACAACCATGGTCTATGGATCAAGAACTTCCACAACAAAGTCCAAGAAAACCGACTCAAAGACTGATCACAGAATCTGCCAACATTGCTTATGCATTGACTGTTGCACAAGATATGGGTGAAGATGGTGAACCCAAGAATTATTCTGAAGCTATCTCTGGTGATGACTCAGCAAAGTGGACTGTTGCTATGCAAGAAGAAGTCGAGAGTCTTCTCAAAAATGAAACATGGGATTTGGTGATGTTACCGGAAGGCAAGCGAGTCATTAGTTGCAAATGGATTTTTAAGAGAAAAGAAGGCATCCCCGGTGTTGAAAATGCAAGGTACAAAGCAAGATTCGTAGTAAGAGGTTTTAATCAACAGGAAGGTATTGACTTTAACGAAGTATTTTCTCCCGTTGTTCGTCATTCTTCAATTCGTGTATTAGTTGCTCTAGTTGCCTTGTATGATTTGGAGCTGGAACAGTTATATGTGAAAACTGCTTTTCTTCATGGTAACCTTGAGGAAGAAATTTATATCCAGCAGCCAGAGGGGTTCGTTGTTCCTGGAAAGGAGAACCATGTATGTCGTCTAAAGAAATCTCTTTATGGTTTGAAGCAATCACCAAGACAATGGTATAAAAGGTTTGATTCCTTCATGACTGGACATGGCTATTCTAGAAGTAGTTATCATAACTGCGTCTATTTTCAAAAAATATCTGATGGATCACTAGTATACTTGCTGTTATATGTTGATCATATGTTAATTGCTGCAAGAGATAAAACTCTTGTTGACAAGTTAAAGGTGCAGCTCAACAGTGAATTTGATATGAAAGATCTAGGTCCTGCCAAGAAGATTCTTGGAATTGAGATTAACAGAGATCGTCAAGCTGGAAATCTTTTTCTATCACAGAAAAGGTATGTAATGAAGATGCTTGACAGATTTGGAATGCGAGATTGCAAAGCTGTTAATATTCCACTTGCTGCCCACTTCAAGTTGTCATCAGATCAATGTCCACAATCAAAAGAGGAACAAAGGCGCATGTCACATGTCCCGTATTCTAATGCAGTCGGAAGCCTTATGTACTAGGACTGATTTGGCTTATGCGGTTAGTGTTGTTAGCAGATTCATGCACAACCCAGGAAAACAGGAGGCGTAGTTGGTTATGTTGACGCCGACTACGGTGGTGATTTAGATCGGAGAAGATCACTTTCAGCCTATATCTTTACACTCTGCGGCTCTGCTATCAGTTGGTATTCATCACTTCAAGCCATTGCGGCTTTGTCCACCACTGAAACAGAATATATTGCTGCTACTGAAGGAGTGAAAGAGGCTATCTGGCTCCGAGGCTTGGTTGCTGAACTTGGTTTACAACAACACATTCTTGTTATGTTCTGCGACAGTCAGAGTGTTGTCCACTTGGCCAGGAATAGCAAGCATCACTCAAAGACCAAGCATATTGATATTAAACGCCAGTTTATCCGAGATATTGTTGATGCAGGAGAAATTACTGTGGAAAAAATCCATACAACTGAAAATCCTGCAGATATGTTAACCAAACCACTTCCAGCCGCTAAGTTCGATCATTCCTTGGACTTAGCTGGTATTATTCATTGTTAACAGGATTTCATGGCGAGAGAGTATTTCCGGTCAAAAGGAGATCAAGGTGGAGATTTGTTGGCTACTCTTCTTTTGTCAACAACTGCTGCTCATATTTCAACAATTGTGGATGATGAAGACATTTGTGACTTTGTGTTTTCAACATCAGTGGCTGCATTCATATATGAAGGCAAGACTTTTGAAGTCCAGATTTGGCTATAAAAGCCAATGCTACTTCATTTGCAAAGACACCTCCACAACATTTCAATAGCCAATCTCTCCTTTATATTTTCTTCTTTCTCTACTTCTTGGTTGAGTATTTCTATACTTGTAGAGAATTTGTAAGGGGCTATTTTGTCTTGTTAGTCCCGAGAAAATATTTTGTACTCTCATCAATATTAGTGAAATTTTTGGCTCTCTCGCCGGTGGTTTTTTACCTCTATTTAAAGAGGGTTTTTCCACCTAAAATATTGGTGTCAATTTTACTGTTTTTATTATTAATTTCTCGGAATCTTTGGTTGAATTTATCACGCTTCCACACTCTGTAGCCCTACAGTCTTCATAAATCGTCAACTTTAACAGACTTGCGGGAACGGGACTTGGAGAGGCCAAACTTGTGCTAATCACATCAATAATCATAAGGGATCAGTCGTGGGATATAGAAGAAATTATATATACACTAGTAAAGAAAATAAAACCAGTAGTAATACTAATTGACTGATGAGAGAGTACTTCATGGGGATGATTTCTTCAAGGAAAACAACATTCCCAAAAAATATTATGCAGTTTGCCGAATCAAGAAGCATATATGATGGAAAAAGGTGGATGATGATGATGCAGTCAATATGGAGGAAGACGATACTTTGGAAACAATCTAAGGTATGGTGGTTGAACCTGATGCTGTGCCTACTGCACAACACAAGAAGTTATAGAGTAGACTGGTCAGTGGAACTATATCATCAATGAGGCATGTGATGAACATGTAGACATGTTGAGAACATAATGATGAATTGATACCAAGCGGTATCTAAAAGCGCACGAAAACAGTCCGCAAACACACAAAACAGTCCACACGCACAAGACACTAAACGGAAACAACAAACTCAAACTAAAATGATAAAGAATATATGTAACTTGACACAATGAGAACTCATAATGAAGCAACTAAAGAGTGTATTAATACTCTAAAACCTCTGCAAAATAAGTTAAGAAGCACCACGTTCTTACGGAACACAAGAGGAGCTCGATTCCCTCAAGCAGTCTCGTTTCTAGCCGATACACACAACAAAAGAAGAAACCATTTCTTGTGCTATCAAATAGAGGTCTACTCTCTTCTTGAGTGGAAGATGATGTTCAATATTACAATTTATTTTTAAGAATAAGCTAACTAAAGAGAACAAGACTAAAGAAACACCTTAAATAGTCTTTACAAAAAGGATGGCGAAAAGACCCCTTTGCCCTTAATGAAAGGGGAGGTGTGGAGTGTTTAGGGCAGCCTTGGGGTGTATTTTGGGCCCCTAATGTCATCCCCCAAATTTCAATACGTACACTCCCTTGGGCGAGTTTGCAACAAGCTCAACCGCGTCCATTTTCATAAACACGCCTTGAAGCCTTTGTAGTTCCCAAGCTTGACTTCTAGTAAATGGTCTCGATCCCGTGACACCCGTATCATGAATTGAGATGATAATCTTCTCATAGGTATCAATGATTTAGGTGATATAATTGTTGTTCTCCAGAATCTATTTCGGTGATATAATTTTGTGTTTTGTAAGCAAGTTTGTAGCTTTAGTGATAAACTTACTTGCAACAAGCATTTCCTTGTATTCATGTTGAATATCATAAGTAATTTTGACAATCAAGAATTTCCTTGTATTCATGTTGAATATAAGTAATTTTGACAATCAACTTATATATGTGTATTTTTGGAATCCCTCTTTTCTAGTGCGGCCAAATTAATTCTTCTAGTTTAACATAAAGATAGTTGTAAATAAATAATTTGGATGAGCCAAATTATTTTTTAAAGTTGAACATAAAGACATACAGTTGTAAATAAAGTAATTTGGATGTGAATATTCTTTTTGGCTCTATTCATGATGGATGATTATGATCAAAGGATAGATATGTAGATTAGCACGTAAAATAGATAGATAAATAGATTCATATAAGATATTCACTTATCAAATTAAAATGAGACACAGTAATAGACTAAAGCTTGAGATTCATGTCTTTCTTCTCTTTTAAACCAAAGGTTATCTTCTATTCTTCCTCTTGAGTGCCTATCTGAAATCTCTGTTATCTTCACTGTCTTATTTTCTTTTTCAGTCAAAGTAGCACACGTGATCATATGCCTAATTACATTTTCAGGAACTTTATTAGAGACACAGGAAACCAAGACAGAGAAAAGAACAATCAACAAAGCAAAACTATAGATCGATCTACGTACAGTTCAAACTTGTTTATCTACATCTCAGCTTTGGTAGCTTTAATATCCTCACCACCAGAAGATTTGCTTTCCTCTGCAGTACTAATCATCTTATTCTGTTTCTTTAATAATCTTCAACACACCATTTTCCAAATGAGCCTTGATGTGTTCCAAATCAGCATTTCCAGGCAGTCTAAACTGTCTCCAGAATTTCCCACTACTTCTTTCAGCTCTGTGCCATTTTTCGCCTTCTTCAATTTCTTCTTCTTCTATTTTCCTTTCTCCACTGACTCTCAACACCCTTTTTTCTTCCACCTCAATCTTGATGTCCTCCGTCTTCATCCCTGGTATGTCAACTGTAATTATATGCTCCTGTTCAGTTTCCTTCCAATCAGAACTAACGAGCTAATAAGGCGATTGATTAGACACCTTTTGGGATGGTGAGTGGGGTTTGTTCAAGAATCTTGAAAGGATCAGCCTCTTGTGGAAACATTATGTCCCCTCATATGGGGCGTGTGTATGGTATTAGTGCCTCATTTTTTTATGGAAGAAAGGCCATAGCAATTGCTAAAACTAGAAAACTTATTAAGCTAACATTGCTTTCACCATCTTTTTTTCCTCTAAATATACTGTTTTCCTTTTAAGGGAATTGAGTGTATTGGAGATTGTTTATGGTCTGCAAGGCAATTGAGAGGAACTTTTCTTAGGTATATTTTTGAGTGAGGACTTATTTATATAATGAACGAGAGATCTACAAGTTTCTGGAGAAAGTTTTCTTAGGACACTTGGATATATATAACAAAGTCGTCATTTCTGGAAAATTCATTTCTCCTCTTGAATTTTTCCATGGATTATATTCACCTAAATAATTTTCTTAAAAGATACTTCCTCTATCTTTATTTGTTTATTCATGTGGCATCATTCAAATTTCAAGAGTTAAATAATTTAATTTTAATTGTAAATTCGAGCATAAATTTTTTAATATTTCAAAAATAAAATCAACATAATTAAAATTCACATAAAAAGGTAATATAAGATGCAATGATTTATAATTCAAAATATCTAAACGTAACACCCCGCATTTCGGGATAGAATAAAAACCATCATTTCCAAAGCCACAAATCCTATGCCAATATGCCATGTTAATTATTTTCGTAGTATGTGAATCTATTCAAGCTTGAATTTTGACCATAAAGGTCCTTCAACTCAAGGACGAGTTGAAACTATTTTGATTGATTAAGTTTTAGTGGACGTTGAAATTTGTGTCAGCTTCCATTGACCATAACTCTCTGTATATTTCGAATTAGAGAGCCTTCTATGTATCAAATGATAGGTCTTTGAGTTAGCTTTCCAACGATACCAATTTTGCTAAAATCCGGCACCCGAGCAAGAAGTTATGGCCTTTCAAAGTAGTAGGCGGCGCCTATGTAAACATAGGCGATAGCATAGGCACCGCCTATGTAAAAGTTTCAGGTGACTTAAATACTCCGTTTTTGGGGCAAAGTGGTCCTTTTCCACCCTTATTTCGCCAAAAACATGAAATTCAGTTCCCAAAGGCCCCAAAATACACCTTCATTCATCCAAATTGTTCAAGAACTCTCTCTAGAGTTTCAAAATAAAAACCCAAATAGTTCAACATTCAACCATGGATTTTCAAAACAAATTGAATATTTGGGATCTCCACAACGTAGGCTTCAAGAAGACCTATCATATTCGCATATAGAGGTATGTGGGGTTATCTAAAAAATCTCATGGGATTTAAAATTCATGTTTTCAAATGGGAGTTTTGAAATTACGAATATGATTATGTTTTTAAACGTTTTATGCTATTTATTAGTCCCTTAGGCCTACTCCCAAAGTGATTTGATATATGATATACGTATATGCATGTATTCCGAAAAGATGTTAACTTGAGAGCGAGATGAGATTTCCTCTCTTAATGAGAATTTGTTTTAAATGTTCATATGATGTAAATTGTTTGAAATATCTTGAAGAGCATGACATGAAATGTTTTGAGAATTGATATAATTTTGACTTGAAAACGAGAAAGTTATTCATGTTGAATACAATGGTTGAATGAGAAGAATGATGTGATATTGATGGCTTGCAAGTCGGGTATGACGATACCCTACAAAATATGATATGTGATTGAATCAAATAAAATTTGAATGCATTGATTTTACATGAGATAGGTGGATGCCCAAAGAAGGCGTTTGAGTGTAAGGGCTCATCGCTGGAAACCGTGTTTGCTGACACGGGGATTTGGTACCAGGCTAAGTAATCTTGAGTACTTGACTTTATGTCATTCCCAAATTGGGATTATAGGTAGGAGCCTGGGTTAAGTGATCCTGGGCACTACCATTGGGTTGAGACACCATGCTATGTGATCTTGTGTGCCTTTCCCTCACTTATACTCTAATCTTGGCGGCAACCGAGGATTGACAGTTGGTGTAAATTATGTAGGGTATTCCACCTAGCTCAGTTGCATTTCATTGTTATTGAAAACGACTACATTATGCCCATGTGTTTTCAAATGATTTGATATGAAACTGCTTTATAATGGTTCTCACCTATATTATGTAAACAAATTTTATACTTTTGTTTTGATTTCTCTGCGTACCAGTAATTTTATATTGACCCCCTTCCCTCCCAGGTTCGAAGCCATAGTCTAGGGGTCCAGATAACCAGTAAATTTCTTCTATCGCAGAATCAAGAGGCGAGCCTTCTATATTTTGGAAGGCCTGACGCTTGCTATTTCATTTATCATTTATTAGTTTGGGGTCTGCTGGGGGTCTTGTCCCAGTTTTCAGATAGACATTGTTTCAGTCATGCAGTAGAGATTTCGCAGACGGTTTTAGAGATGTTGATTTAGATTGTGGGACACTATTCCCCATTTTCGTTTTCATATGATTCTTGACCATGTTTACATTATATTGTGTTTCTTCCACATTACTTTGATCATATGAATTAGGTGTATGATTACCAGATAGGGGTGTTTCGGGCCTCCATGGTTTGAAATGCTCTTCACGGTCAGGCCCTGGTTCGGGTTGTGATACTAAAAGGCATATGAAAAAAAATTACACCAAACAAAGAATATGTTGATTGTCAATATGTAATAAGTGTCACTTAAACGTTCACATCTGTTAATTGCACTCTCAAACCATTGCTTGAATTTAGTTTAATTTTAATATACAGTTTCATTAGGAGGTGCTTTACACTATACACGAATTGAATTGTTTTAGGGGGGAAGTTGTAAAAGTTCTTGGTTAAGTAGTGTATTTCAGCAGAAGTATTAGAACATTAGTTTGAATTCCCAAAAGCAGTTCTAATTTTAAACGAATTTATACATATGTCTAGCAGTATTTTAATAATAATTCTCAATAGGGACGACAAGTATAAGCAAAAAGAGTTATGTAGTAAGAGAATACTAGCATTTTGTATGTTGACTGTCGAGTCCATACGGGTCATTTGATTATAAAGACTTCTTTATACGATTTTAAACAATTTTTATCTGGTGAGCTAATTTTTAAAATTGAATTAAATCCAATATTTATTTTTTTTTTGATTTTTTAACATTGTGAACAGAATGTGATTAAAGTCGTCAGCATCCGCAATTTCAATGAACCATTTAATGACTACTTGACAAAAAGTTCATCCTCAAGAAATATTTTTCATGAAGAAAAAAGTCATATTTTTGCAGAATTATTTTTCAAAAAGATCAAAAGCCCATAAAACATTTTGGGCATGGAGGGACGCAAAGTTAGGCTAGTATGGAGAATATAATTTTTTGGGTAAGGTTTTGAATTTCCAGCCCTCCATGAAATTATCTCTTTATATAAATTCGTTTCCTTTATTTATGAAAAAATTATGACGAGTACAAAACGTCAAGTATAATTGTCATACGTAGCTCATATTTAACGTAATTACAATATTTTTGAACTCCATGGGTGAAAAGGGCCCATGAATGAACATCACACATATCTTAAACCCTTAAGCTTGAAGAGAAACACCAATCTTGATGCTTTCTTGAATGTTACTGGACTGGGCCGGGAACTTGAATTCTTTGTTTTCTTGGAGAGAAACTGAGAAAGTAATGGAATTTGATGATGATCTTGGGGGAGAAGAGGGTTTGTTTTTGAGAGGAGAGAAGATGGACAAATAATGTCCTAACTAAGCTTTAAGTCGTTAATTTAAAAAATTAAGTTCAGGGGAAAAGACATAATTTCCCTTCAAACATTTAAATTTGTAACTGGAATACGGATTAATACGTCACCGCGACGCGATGAGGACTCCATCGCTATAGCCACCGCGACGCGATGCTACCGCAATGAGCTACTGGAATTGTGAACCAAACATTACCCGATCTTCGTTCGAAATATTTCAAATTTCTCTGAGAGATGCTCCTTACATCCCTGAATATGAATTAACTCAAAAACCAACATCTTGGAGTTGGGAAGACCAATTTTAAAAGATTCTCAAAGTTAAGAGGCCTTAAAAATGACTAAGTCGCCAACACTTGGTGAAATTTTCAGGTTTTAAGCCTCTTATGCATGCAATTAGGAGCTGAATTGAGTTAAGAATAATGTGGGGTATTACACTTATGGAGGACATGACCCTTGATAAAAAGGTATGGAGAACACGGATTAGGGTAGAGGGTTAGGAGGTAGGAGTGTTGATATAAGTCCAATGGTCGCCTTAGCTTTGATGACATCATTCGAAGTCAGTACGTGGGACATCAAGCTTTGGTTGTATTGAGGACATGGGATCCTAAATGGAGGAGCCGATTAGAGTACACCAAAGAACAATCCTGCGTGTGGATGATTTCTTGGAGCATTGATGATTGAGGACTCACGGTTTTGGGCCCTTCATTAAGGGCATTTTGGTCACTTAGCCTTGTCCAAGTAACACTCCATGGCCTCTACACCTCATTAAGGGTATTGGAGTTATTTTGTGTTCCATTATGTAATAAGGCTATATAAAGACTCTTTTAGGTCTTTTCACTTTAGTTTATGAAAGATGAAATATTGAAACAATTGAAATTCTCTCTCTTGAGAGTAGGCCACCTTAGTATAGTCTTAGTTAGAACTTGAAAAAGTCATCCTTAGTATAGGGCTTAAAAAGTCAATATTGTTCTTTCCTTGGAAACGGTGGATCTTGAGGAGAGTCGGTCACCTTGGCAGTCACCGTAAGAGTGTGGCTTTGATTATTAAATTCATTAGGGATTAATGTTGAAATATACTTGGCTCTTAATCTTGTAATAATCTTGGTCTCGCTATCTATACTTTCATTATTTTGCAAATCTGTGTGTTTTTATGTTTGTCATCTTGTATCCCTTTGTGTTGCTTGTTCTTTTCATATTTTATGGAATTTTTTGGTATCTTGTTGGAATGATTCGTATCATTTGGTATCAGAGAAAGGATTGATTTCGTTCCTATGGAATCAATCTTGGTCTTGTTAACTCGAAAATCATAAAAAAAGGTGTTGAAAAACCAAAAATTCAAAAGAGAAATATTCTGTCCCATTTTTGGTGTCTAGGACAAAATTTGTATCTTAGATTTAGGTGATTTTTATGTGTTTTGGTTGTTTCTAGTGTTAGCCTCTTCTTCATTAACATTAAAAGCGTCAAGATCCAAATTTTGAGCCATTTTTGAGTTGGTCTTGAACTTTGATGGTTTTTTTTTTTTGAGGATTGATGGCCTGAAAGTGTGTTGTTGATGTTTGTTGTTTAGTATTTGGGATTGAAACATGTTTTTGTTGTGGAGTTCAACGTGAGCTAAAAGAAACAAAAATCATTCAATTTGGAGCTTATTTGGGTTTGATTCCATTCTTGAATGTTCTTGTAGTTGTTGTTGTTCATGTATTGTTGAGAAAGAACATTTAAAAGGGAGTGGTTTGATCTAAAAGGTTGAATAAAGGAGTGTGGTTTTGTGTTTGTCTTGAAAGACACAATCCCAAGACATCCAAAAAGGAAAGGGGACAAAAGGGCTTTCAAAAGTCTTGTTTACCAAAAGGGAGTAAGAGCTTATTCCAAGACTAACAAAATAGGAAAGAGCCAACAACCTTTCAAAAAGGTGTCTTGCCAAAAGGGTGCAAGGACGTCAAACCTTTTTTAAATTAAAAAAAAAAAAAGTCCAAGTCTTGTTGTATCCCTCCCAAAGTTTATTTTCACTATTTCAAATTAAAATTTGACCAATCCAAATTGCAAACTGCCACATCACCAAACTGCCACATCATAACCCTCCCAAAACAACCTTAGGCTCAAAATTTTAGATTTCTAAATTTCTTTTCTTTGTTTCCTTAGTTTCATTTCTTGAGTCTAGTACTAATTAGCAACTAGTAATCACCTACTAGATTGTGAATTAGTTGTTTGAGTCCGCTGTTATTTTTCGTGTTTTCGCTCTTTGTGTGCTTTTCTCATTTTGATTTGTTGAACTTCTTTGTTTCAAGTTCGTAAGTAGAATTTTCTATTTTGTGTCTTGAGTTGATCAAACAAGAATCTATTATGGAAGCAAAGTAGAATTGACATATTATTGACTACTGGAGTATAAGCAACTTTCAATATTCGCCGCTCCAATTGTGAGGATCACAAAAGTGAGTCTCTACGAGTGTTGGTGATGAGCTTTTACTACTAATCTTGTTTGTTCATTTTGTAGGTTTGTTTCTTTGTTTGTTTAAGGTACAATTGCAATAGAACCCAAGGCTGCCACCTCTCAAACCATGGACAACAATGTCACCAATGTTATTTTGGCCTACCTTGACACCATTTCCCGAGATGTGGCTATGGTGAACGAAAGATTGGATCGTATGGTAGGTCCAAGGAAGAAAGTGGGCTTCCCAGACACATGTCAAGATGAAGACTGTAACTCATGTGATCTATAAGGTAAAATAGCTAACTCTTACACTCTTATACGTGAAAATGAGAATTGTGTGGCTAGAAGCCCATTCAGTGTGAGTAGTGGCTTACTTACTTGTCAGTCTAATAATTCTTTTCCTCTTTTTGATTATGTACATGTTGTGAGTGTGGATACACTAGTTGATCCTATTTATTACCAAATTGACTCTTCTTGTAAGATCAATTTATGTCCACCTAGTGTTGAAGCCAATATATTAAACGAGAGTACATCATCTTGTGTAAATGGTGTTGATCAGCTTATTTGTAAAAAATGCCCACCACTTGAGGTTATATGTGTTATAATTAATGAAACTCAAGCGAGTGAAGTATTTTAAAATGTTGGTCAACAAACTAGTAGTGAACCCGTGACCTATCCTTGTGATATGGATTCCATTGTTTGAATCATAGGGATTATCTTGTACTTGAAACCTCTTTGAAACTTGATAATTGTCTTTGAGACATTAAAGAACTTACTTGTTCTAAATATGCCCATGAGATAGATCATGCTCTCTTTAGGTATAATGTCTTGTTTGAAGATGATTTGAACACTACTAATTAACCTAGTGGTGAAAATGATGGTATAGCTTGCCTTGGAGGCTATACCCTATATGTTAACCCACTATGCTGTGACAACATTCCTCCTAAAGATGAAAATCTCTTTTTGAAAGATGAGAGTACTCTTAAAGTTAAGAAATGTGTAGTCCTTCTTGAAAACCCGAGGGCAAACGTGTCATTGACTCCTTGGGGTAATGTCTCTAAATTTGCATCCTTGCTTGAAACACTTGTTCTTACATTGCGTGAATACAAATTTAAGAATGCCAAGTTGCCTATTTTCTTGAAGGCAAGAATGTGTATGTGCTTAAATACTTTATCTTCACTCGTGTACACCTTTACACTTGGTTCTTTCCTATACTACCTCTTTTCCTATGATGACATCCATGCTAGTTTTGAATTTCTATTATGTAGAGGTAGGAAACTTGTTGGTTGGTCTACTTGTTCTAATGACTATGCAATGTGTATTTGGTGGGCTTTAAGACCAATAGTGGCACCACCTTTGATGAGGGCACTTGAAGAGGTAATGAAACAATTGTACTTTATGGTCCCTATTGTACTTTATGGTCCCTAAGTTACGGTTAGGCTTACATTTTGGGACTTTGGGATACCATTGAGTCCTTTGTCGTTTCTTTATATCTTGATACTTTTCATAACCATGCCCTATGTGATGTTTTGGGTAAGCTTTTCATGGCTAACACAACAGATTCATGGTTATATTTCAAGTATGTTCCGCCTTGGCATTATGATGTTTATTATTGTGCTAACTTTAACCCTCATGCCATGAGGATGTTGTTCTTGTTTGTCCTTTCTCTTGTTTAGCAAGGTATGGATTCGAGGTCGAATTCTTTTCAAGGAGGGGAGGATGATACAAGTCAAATAGCCGGATTAGCTTTTGATGACATCATTCGAAGTCAGTACGTGGGGAATCAAGCTTTGGTCGTATTGAGGACATAGGATCCTACATGGAGGGGCCGATTAGAGTACACCAAAGAACAATTCCGCATGTGGAAGATTGCTTGGAGCATTGAAGATTGAGGACTCATGATTTTGGGCCCTTCATTAAGGGTATTTTGGTCTCTTAGCCTTGTCCAAGTAACATTCCATGGCCTCTCCACCTCATTAAGGGTATTGGAGTCATTTTGTGTTCCATTATGTAATAAGGCTACATAAAGTCTCTTTTAGGTCTTTTCACTTTATTTTATGAAAGATGAAAGATTGAAACACTTGAAATCCTCTCGCTCGAGAGTAGGCCACCTTAGTATAAACTTAGTTAGGACTTGAAAAAGTCATCCTTAGTATAGGGCTTGGAAAAGCCAATATTGTTCTTTGCTTGGAAACGGTGGATCTTGAGGTGAGTCGATTACCTTGGTGGTCGCCGTAAGAGTGTGGTTTTGATTATTACATTCATTAGGGGTTAATGTTGAAATATACTTGGTTCTTAATCTTGTAATAATCTTGGTCTCACTATCTATCCTTTCATTATTTTGCAAATCCGTGTGTTTTTGTGTTTTTCATCTTGTATCCCTTTGTGTTGCTTGTTCTTCTCACGTTTTATGGACTGTTTTGTAATCTTGGTGGACTGATTCGTATCAAGTATGTCAGTAACAGTAGGGGAATGTTCTTTATTTATGTCTGATGTTTCTTGTTCTTGATGTTGAGTGTTGTCTATGGTTTTGGATAGATACTTTTTAGTATTATCTTGAGGCTAGCGGTGTTAGTTTGTTTGTGCATACTGTACGAGCTGATATGCGTATATGTTGTGTTTGTTCTATTGTTGTTGGTTGTAAACCAAGGGTCTATCCCAAACTGCCTCTCTACTTCACATGAGGTAATTGTATGGTCTGCGTACACTCTAGCCTTCCAAGATCCCCCACTATGTGCATCCCACATAGGTATGTTCTTGTTGTTGTTATTGTATATTTTTTAGGTGATAAGTTCAAGAGAATTATTGCTCGTATTTACGATTTTACTACTCTTTTGATTAATGATTGTGTAATGATTGTTTCTATTTTCCAGACTAAATTGAAAATAACTAACTTGTCATTTGTCCATGAAAATTAAAAAATAGTGAAGTTGAAGTTATGTTTTGCCATACCTTTTGAAAAGAATGAAAAACCTGCTACAACTCTACATCCGGATCATTAATTTTTAATAGACATACAATACTAAAATGAATAAAAATTACTTACTATGATTCTGCAATTTTCTGGCCAACTTTGGACATGTATTGCCTAAGAGTATCACTTTCTGGATAAACATCTTTTCCAACACTTTAAAGTTCTTGCATTTGCCTTGAACTAGACATATATTCCTTTTCTTCCACACATATATGGAATATTATATTTCTCTAGCCAAGGTGATTTTGTATATAACAATATCAACATTCTTGCCTATTGTAAGTGCAATATAATTGCCCATTGCATTTTCTTCAGGGCACTTCGTCACTGTTTAATCATTCGTTGCCGTTATAACAGTTTGCTACAAATTTCAGTAGAAATAGTGCATTTGAAGAATAGATGATCCACACTCTCTAATCTCTTCATCTGCTTTATGAAAGCGAAGGCGAGAGCAAAACCTATTGATCGATTAATAAGTTGACTAACCTACTTGTTGGCTACTCGCAATTTGTAATTAATAAGAATAAAGTTATGGACTTAAAATCATCCTCTTTTAGAAGCTTAAAAAGTATCGTCTGAAATAGTCAGACATGAAATATAAATCATGGATCAACTAAAGCCTTTCAAGAATTTTATTAAAGAGGAACATCATGTAAATAACATGAAGGAAGATTTGATTCTATTTATGGATATTCCGTAACTATTCCAAAACTAAAAAATTTAACATACATTTTTGTTTTTATTTGTTGGGGAAAATTGACGGCATGCATGCAGGTACACATGGAATATCCTGAGGGGAAGTTTGGCAAAAGTCCATTTCCCAAACTTTTTTTGACATTTATCCACCAAGTTTTTTTAATTTAAAGAATTGACACTTTTATGGGACCACAAAAATAAAATGCAAATATAACACTTAACTTACAAAATCTACACTTCATCCCCTTTTCCCATTTCAGCGCTAATTTTGTTAAAACTACACTTGAGTCCATGTTGAAAAATATAAATATAGGACAAATAATTAAAAAAATAAAAATCCCAAATCTTCTCAACCAATCCACTAGAAACCACCCTATTTTAGGACCATTTTTTCAATCTTCCGACCATTTTTCGGTCATTTTTCATCGAATTTTTTGGCATCTATCGGAAAGTGACATTATATCCATTGTTATAAGCCTTTTTCGATTATATTTAGCTCCAATTTTTCTTCCAATTTCATACAAAAAGCTCAAAATTCAGTCCCACATTTTGAAATCGATTCTTGGGTCAATAGCATCATTCCAATACTCCATAGGTTGTTTGTAAGATGAAATTCATCGGATTATTCCGGTGGCCGTTAGAAAAGGGTCAATCATGCACTGTACGGACAGAATCTAGGAAGAAGAAGACTTCATTCTATTAAGTCTAGGTGCATAAACCACTATTCAAGTCTATTGAATACTATGATCGAGGTTTATTATGTCTATTATAGATTACGTGGTTGTTGGTGGTATATTTTTTGGTGAATGGGAGGAGAGTTCTAAATGTTGGGTTTGGAAAACCACGTCTAAGGAGACAGTGTCCATTGCCCTTCGTCGCAACGGTTCATACGCCGACATGGTTAAAATCATAATGGAGAGCGGTGAATTAAGTTGTGATCAAAGCGAGGTGTTAATTAGTTACTTGATGAACGGGAGGGGAAAATCCATCCAACGTTCATAAGGAATGATAGACACGTGGAAATATATATGCTTTACATTGATTCTGATAACTCGAGACCTATATTGCGGGTTAAAGTTTTTGAAAGGCTCCGGAAAGAAGGTTCCACATCAGCCCCACTCCCACCCTCACCCACACCCCCACCCCCACCCCCGAATGTCGATGATACGTCAATGGAATACGATTTCATGCGTTATGATGAATGGGATAATAGTGAAGATTATGAAGAAGAGGAGTGTGGAGGAGGTGAGGACAGGCAGCTCGAACCACAAAGAAGCCACTCTTTCTCGGAGAACACCAATCTTTTTTTAGGACAAATATTCAAGGATAAGAAAACATTAAAACTTTTGTTGAAGCAGGCGTCGGTGAAAATGTCATCAATTACACAACTCTGAAGAGTAGTAAGAAATACTTGAGGGTGAGGTGAGTAGATCATACTTGCCGGTAGATGGTGCGCGCATGTGCTATCGGAGAATCGTGTTGGTTTCACGTCCACAAGTACGTGGGAGAGCATACTGGTGGCATTGATCACGTCACAGGAAAGAACAAAAATTTCACCATGGAGGTCATTGCCTCACTTATTTTGAACTTTTTCATCGACAACAAAGGTCCAAGCCTGAAAGACCTCGAGAGAATCGTATTTAGGGAACTATATTGCAGGCTGAGCTATTTGAAAGTGTTGGATAGAATAAATCATGGTGTTTGTATAAGGGATCTCTGTGAAAATCTTTGAATAAATCACCATTGTTTCGATTCTCTCTATTCGTACTACCATGGGGCAAGGCGTACACGGTGGAAGAAATTAATGACTACTTTAACGCCCTTAAACAAAGATGCCCCGGCGCAGCAACTTTCCGCGAGAATGAATTAGGATTTGAAAAGTGTAGCCGGGCTCACTTTACATGTAATCGATTGGATGCCATGACCCCAAACATCGCCGAGTCGCTCAACTCAATGTTGCGCGATGAAAGAGAGTATCCAGTGGCGGCCATTTTCAATTCAATTGCACATAAATTTGGACAAATATTCAAGAATAGGTATGTGGAGGTGGATAGTTCAAAGACAACCTTCGTTCCCATAGCTGAGACGATCTTGGGGGAAAACATAACCGAGGGGGACAAATTATATGTGAATAACATAAACAGAAGCACCGACGAATTCACCGTGCTTGGATACAGTCATTCCACAAAAGTTAATATTTCGAGACAGTCATGTTCTTGCAGAAAGTAAGACTTGGTGAAATTGCCATGCGCTCATGCAATAGATACATTGTACTCTTCACAAATATATTCAAAAGAATCATACCTCCTTGCATACTTATAACCTATTTGTACTGCACCACTTGAGTTAGAGTGGAGTGTGGCTTGAGAGTATCTTGAAATGCAAGTTCTTACACCCGAATTCAATCCCAAACTCAAACGAAGGAAGGTGAAACGCGTTAAGGATGTATTGGATCCGTCAAGGTACAAGAAAAGAAACCAGTTCTCCAAGTGCAAAAGGACGGGACATAAGAAAACAACATGCAACCTTAGCATAGGATAATATGATTGGCATTATATTGAATGTTTTTGTTTGTTCAAACGCACAGGACAATATGTAATGTGTATTCTATTTTGAAAACCATTGAACTGCAGTTAAAATTGACTTTTTTTGTTGTGCATTATCGATTCCTATTCATATATTATATACTACGTACTAAATAGATTCTAGACTTAAATAATCGACAAGACTCATAATATATAATATATCAGTTTTTGGTCTACTAAGTAAATGTTCAGTACGTAGTGTATAATAAACCTACCTGGTGTCTATTGAACAAACCCTTTTCTTCATACAATGTTGAATTATAAGTAATTACGACGCATGGAATCGGTGGCAATTTGAAAACTGTCTTTTCAAGTTCTGAAATCGACTATACACATTACACATTGACTAGACTCAAACTATATAATACATCGATGCATTGTCTAGGGGGCATAGTGTAAAATACATAGTCTACCATCGATCAGTCGTATAGTCTATTATAGAAACCCTATCCCTCATACACTGAACCTTTCAATGTAATTATTACACTTTGTAAAACGACAGTTTTTTAAATACCCCGGCTGGCAGAACCACCGCGACTTTTCGTTTCTTATTCTCACATGCCTTCTCCCCTTCAATCAACACGTGTAAAGATTCTATTGGTTGATTTTATTATGATATGGTCTATTTAGAGAAACCATGGTCGATTTTGAACACAATTTCAGAAGAAAAAGACTTAAGAGAGAAGAATATGGCTAGGAGGATGCACCTACTACGACCATTGCACAGAATGTCAACAATAAACAACATAGAGTTTCTAAGGCTTCAGAGTGACCTGGATTTACTTTTGGAGAGTATTGCCTCCAATCAACGACGTCTAGATAGAGAGCTTCGCCAGATGGCTCATTTCTTCGGGCCATAGCCGAGAGGTTCAACTTGGGCCCCCGTGAACTCATCACCCCCCCTTCGTCCCCTTATTGTAGTGTTGTTGATTTTTTTTTGTTTTGTAGTTCATTGCTTAATGAAGCTTTCATGGTAGAATTATGTAAATAAAAGCTTCATTTTTGACTTTTTGTTTAGCATTTTTTCCCCAAAAATTGTAAATATAGATGAAATGAACATTTATATATCTATAAACAAGTTTAAAGTTTCTATATTCATGATGTTCTCTTTATTTATAGTGATTTGTTTGTGTTTCTTTAGTAGTCCCTGTTTTAAGATATACAAACTTTATTTACACTCTGAGTACAGTAGGAATAAATAATCGACTACGGTAAATACACATTCTATAATCGACTGTGTCACGAGTGAATTATAGAATGTAATCAGTGTTCATGATCCTGTATACTGAGAGATTATCGACTTATAAATGAGTCTATTATTGACCACTCATATAGTCTATGATCGACTTACTGAATATATTGAAAACTTAAAATAATGGGAAAAAAGGACAAATTAAATCAAATAAAATTAAAGTATGTCAATTACACCATTAAAACATTGTAAAGAAATTTCGACGCATCAATTGTGACTCCCAATCACTTTTGGACGTGATCAAGTGTTATCTTAGACACAGCATAGTCGTAGATCATTGAGATGACGTAAAAAGGAGAAGAAATAAAATAAAATAAATATTAATCATCCAAGCACTAATGAATGACCACTTATCATGACAAGAGATTAGACTTGTGTGATGACCATAAGGATGAGTGGTGGTTGTTAATTGTGAGTGTTCAATGGACAAGTAGTGTATGAGAACAAGGAGTCCTTCTTAACAGAGATGCTTGTTCTAGGTAATTGGTTGTTACTACCATTTCCCTTCCCTATACCTAGTTGATCGAGTGTCTAATTGATTTGTAATCTTATATTATGATATTTAGTCATTTTACATTGCGTGAGTGACGTTATTTTATTTTATTTTATTTTATTTCTCCCTTTTTTTAATCTCACCTCTTTTGAAAATAGACTTGTTATGATATCTTGGGTATATAGATAAATAGTTTTATCTATACCAGACTTTATTATTAGTTATGTATCGACCAAAGAAGTCTATTTTTAAAGGATGTGAGATTAAAAAAAGGGAGAAATAAAATAAAATAAAATAAATTAACATCACTCACACAATGTAAAATGACTAAATAACATAATATAAGATTAAAAATCAATTGGACACTCGATCAAATGGGTATAGGGGAGGGAAATGATAGTAACAACCAATTACCTAGAACAAGCGTCTCTGTTGAGAAAGACTCCTTGTTCTCATACGCTACTTGTCACTGAACACTCACAAGTAACAACAACCACTCATCCTTATGGTTATCACACAAGTCTAATCTCTTGTCATGATAAGTGGTCGTTCATTAGTGCTTGGTTGATTAATATTTATTTTATTTTATTTTATTTCTTATCCTTTTTATGTCATCTCAATGATCTATGACTACGCCGTGTCTAAGATAAGACTTGATCACGTCCAAAAGTGATTTGGAGTCACAATTGATACATCAAAATTTCTTTACAATGGTTTAATGGTGTTGATTGACATACTCTAATTTTATTTTATTTAATTTCTCTTTTTTTCCATTATTTTAAGCTATCCATATATTCAACAAGTTGATCATAGACAGATTAAAAGGTCTATAATCAACCGTAGTCGTAGTCGATAATATTCTAATACACAGGATAATCAACACTGACATTGGTAAATAAGTCGTAAGTCACGCAGTCGAAAATAGAACACATATACATTCGTTAGAGAACCTTTTAAGTAAAAGATAAAGATAATCCATTTAAATCTTCTCCGACACTAAAATTCTAATGGGTAGAATTTTCCAACGGTCAGATTTTGATAGCCTCACTATATTAATTAAAAGTACCCTTTTGGACTCCTCCATGTTCATTTATTCATCACTTTCAAGTTTTGCATCAACAATAACAATGTCGCAGTCATCTCAAACTTTTAAAAGTTCTTATATTTGCCGTTGTGGTAATCCTGCGGTGTTGAAAACATCACTCACCGACAGAAATTTAGGGTGAAAATTCTACAGTTGTGCAGTTGGAAAGGTTTATTTTTTACTAAATAAAAATTTATTTGTGTTCATCTCATAATTCAATTTGCTAATTTATCCTCATTATCTTATTTCAAGTGGATTTCATCCGATTTTGAGGTGTCAAAATTTAAAGGCATTGTAAAGTTTAAAATGTTTGAAAGGCTTAGAGATTCCAAATAAAATAGGGATCTTCTAATGATATTATATAGAGAATCGGAACACAAGATTGATCACTTAAAGAGATTGTTGAAAGATGTCGAAATTGAGAGGGATCAACTTAAGCAAAAGTTGGCTATGGCTGAAGAAAAGGAGAAGGGTATGAAATTTATGGTTTATGGTTTACTATTAGTTTTAGCTTTATGGAAAGGTGTAATGGGGTTGTAGTGGGATTGAATGTATTCTGAATGTTTTATTAAACGACTACTTCTAACTTATATTATAAATGATTTACCTTTTTCATTCATCGACAACACATCGCTCTACTGTATATGCTTTACCTTTTAATCAGAGTCTATAATCAATGATGACAATTCATTTAAAAGAAATGATACGTTGATTATATAAAATGAAAAATATTTATCATAAACTATAAAGGAAGTTTAGAAAACAAAATTGTTCAGTTCTACGCATCCCGATCTGAAAGTTAGAAGTTAACATTACCTAGTCAAATAAAAATAATCATCAGTTACAAAGAAAAATTTAATAATTGTCTAAAGATTCCACATTTTCGATTTCCACCATCATCTTGTCGATTTCCGGACTAACTTCAGTAAGAAATTCATCCAAGATTGAAAATTCATTCTCGTTATCCTTCTCCGCGATGCCTTCTTTTTCTGGTGCATCACTTTTTTCTTCTTCTTTATGCTGTTCTTTCTCTACTTCTTGTGCATTCTTCTCTTCTATTTTCTCCACGACTTGCTTGAATTCATTAACCATCTTTAAATGGGACTTAACGAATATCTTAGCCGAAAATAATCCGACATCATCCAAGACTGTGGCGAGTTCGTACCTCTTAGCCAAAAAAAACCTTGCACAGTGGGGAAAGATCAGTGCTTCCTCGTCTATTCCAGCCTCGAGAGGATCTATTTCCTCCGGGTCATTTCGAACCAAAGCTTCAATAGCTTCCTCGCTGCAATTTTTATTCTCCAATTGATCGACTGCTAGTTTTTTCTTCTCTCAGACCTATCACCTTCTGCAGCCTTGCGTTTGTTACCTCTAGCTATTTGTTATGATCTATAGACAAAAAATACCATTTTTCAGCTATAACAGCAACTACAATTCCTAATCGACCTAGCAGTCTATTAACATAGTAGCAGTTGCAGCACCAAAAATTCTTATTTCCAGAACAAGTTTCTTCAAAAACAACCCCATCACCCACAAGAACATGCATATAAATCGCCATTATATTGAACAAAAATATGAAAGAATCCAGATTTTAAGCATGAAAATCGAGAAAAAATCTCAAAAAGAACTCAGTGCAATCGTCGAGGAAAGTTAAAATCCAATGAGAACAATGCACAAATAAATCAAATACCAACTTAAAAACACAAATTATAAGTAAAATCAATCCCTATTTCTTAAAACCACAAATTATAAGTAAAATCAATTCTTATTTCTTAAAAGTCAACTGACAGCAGATACAATACCTAATCGACCTAGCAGTCTATTAACACTGGCAGCAATTGCAACACCAAATCAATGCAGTAGTTGCAAAAAGAAAAATTCAATTTACAACACATTTTATCACGCAAATCGACAAAAAGTGGCAAAAAAATCTCAATTCAATCGTCGAGGAATGTTAAAATTCAACACAAACAATGCACAAACAAACCGAATACCAACTTAAAAATACAAATAATAAGTAAAATAAAGCCCCATTTTTAAAAAAAAAATTCAACTTTTCGAGTCTAATTATCAAATACACAGTGAAGAAATCCCCAACATGAACATGCTTCTACAACACCCTTACATTAGAGAAAACTTTTAACAAAAATCACATATCTTGCCACATTCCGACAAAATTAGTGAAGAAATTTCAATATGCAATCGCAAAAAATAATCGATAAACACCAATTATCCGTAAAAAAAATAAGTAAATACCAACTAAAAAAAATAACTTTCACTAAAATCAAGCCCCATTTTAAAAAAAAAAATCAATTTATTTGAACTCCAACGACTTCACCCGCCACAAATGAGGACGGAAAAAATTGAAAAAAATTCCATCAATATGGAGCACAAATTAACCAGAACAATAATATAGGCTACCTGGAGTTGGAGCTTATTTGCACGAGCTCGAAATTGAAAATGGTGGAAAGGGAGAAGAAGCGGTTTTGGTAAAGACAGAGAAGATGAGTGAATTTTTTTTTCGTATTTAATGGAAGAGTAGGGTGAAATATATATTTAATAAATACATAAAGGGTTCCAAAAGATTTTAAAAATACATAAGGGGTGCGAAAATATTTTTTTCTTTTACACTTAAGCCCATGGCCCACCAAACCCTACAAAATTAGGATTTGTCAAAATGAGTGTCCATTTGTTAAAATAAGTTTTCAAAGTGGACCAACAACTAAATCTTCTCCAGCTAGCTAGTATGCCACTTGTATAGTGTATGCCTAGTATAGTCTTTCATGGGCTACTAATTAAAACAATCGTTTGGAATAGGCTAAGATGTTACAAATAAATTTTCTCCATACAATATTAGGAATGATGCCTAACAATCTCTGATACATACGTTTGGTTTCTCTTGCTAAGTTGTTAGGCTTTTATGAAACATTCATGAATTCTGTTTATCCATAATCTATTTATTTTGATTATACATAATATTCAGTTAAAATTGTATCTTTATAATGTAGGAAATATAAGACGTGTTATTGATAATATCATAGGGCATAAAGAGGAGCTCACTTCATATTATTAATAAATCTCCAATCTGACTATAACAAAGTTAATGAGAGGTAAATGGGCAATTTAGCCTATATTATTAATATTAATTAATAAAATTAAAGTGGGCAAGTCAAAAGACAAATCTCCTCTCCTTTTTATTCTTGTGAATGCATGTTCTGATTAAGGAGTAAAAGGTAGGGTTAATGATTTTTCTTTTTTTTTTTTCAGTTTTCAGAAGCAGCAACACCTTTAGAGGAGTAGAAAAGAAAATTAGAATTACGGTAACTAATCTCTTTTACTCTTGGAAGGGAACGAGCCAGTGACGTAGAATAATATTAGCCAGCAACACCGGTGAACCATCATATTTATAAGGTATGAGTCTTGTTTCTGATTCCTTAATGTGGAAACTGAGCACCCAATTTAGTACTTATTTTAGAAGATTGATTCTAATGATATTAAAGGAATTGAATGGAAACCACTGATTAGGTACTGATTGAAGAGAAAAAAGAAAACATTATGATGGTATAATGATTGAGCAATGAGTAGGGAGAAAAGGGAAACATTATGATAGCTAGTATGCCACTTGTATAGTGTATAACTAGTATAGTCTTTCATGGGCTACTAATTAAAACAATCATTTGGAATAGGCTAAGTTGTTACAAATAAATTTTCTCCATACAATATTAGGAAAGATGTGTCTAACAATCTCTCATACATACATTTGGTTACTCTTGGTAAGTTGTTAGCCTTTTATGAAACATTCATGAATTCTGTTTATCCATAATCTATTTATTTTGATTATACATAATATTCAGTTAAAAGTGTATCTTTACAATATAGGAAATATAAGATGTTTCATTGATAATAACATAGGACATAAAGAGGAGCTCACTTCATATTATTAGTAAAACTCCAATCTGACATTGCAAGATCACAAAGAGGGCTTATATAGGTCTCAGTAGAGTCTTCTAGACTCACACCTATTAAATACTTCCATAATTAAATCTAACAACATTGATAATATAATTAAGATCTACCTAAATGATACAAAAAATCATGCAAACCTAGGACAACTAAAAGACATTTGAATCTCAACACATAAACAACAATTAGATTTACTATTTTCAACATATAATACCTTATCCCTTTTTATCTTATGCATAATTATGTCCTTATATTATTATCTTGGGTGCTTTGTATTCATTAAGAGTTTTAGGTCATTAGAAAATGTATTTGATGAGCACGACCAAAAGAAAGTGTTTTGAATTTGAAGCAAAAGAAAGAGGATTAAAGGATGGTCCAACTCGACTAAGGACCTCGCGAAGTGAGGCAAACAGACGAGCCAAGGAACAAGAGGGGTTTTAGAGTTGGTCAGGCTCGTCCGGCATCATAAAAACACTGCTCAAAAACATATGGAGGGTGATTTTGAATTTTTTTTAGACTTTTAGAAAAGTCTTTTTCAAATATAATTTTATACCCCAATTTTTAAAAACTATCAAAATCACCTATATCATTGGATGAAGCATATAACAAAACCTCATTTTTATCAACACTATTGAGATTTAAAAGTAACAAGCTTTGATGCAATTTAAGTGAATAGATTAATAGGTTAGCTAGGGTTAATTCGAGAGAATAACACTAGGAAATTACTACACTTATTGGTCGAGAGATATCTATGGTAAGAAAAGATCCATGATCGATAGAGATTAATTTGGCGAGGTTATAGCTAATATAGTGAGAACGAATCCGACAATCATAGAAATCATAACTTTAGTCCTTCTTAATCACGAAATCAACCCACTTTCTAGATAATTGATTTATTAGTTACGTAGTTTAAAGCAAAAAAATCTTAATCGTGAAAATCAAATAGTTGTTCCATTTTATTTTCTTAGCGATAATGAGCAATTATAACTAATCATAGTTCACTGTAGAGTTAGACTACGAATCTAAAAATCAAATTATATTTACAACGATCAGTTAACCTTTTTAGGGCGAGCTATTGATGTGATTAATATACAATAAATACATCCCCCCCAAAAAAAATTAGTTAGCATTTGACCATGTTTCACTGTGAAAATAGAAAAAATTTGGTTTTATTTTCGAAGTGAACAATGATATTTTGAAAATTAAAGTTGTTCTTGGCAATGAAATAAAATTGAGGTTTTTGAATTTTAATGGGTAATTTGGAGGGAAAAAATTGACAACTTATGTTGTTTTTGAAATTTTTAAAATTCTCAAAAAGGTAAAGACATTTTTTTTTTAAATTTTATGATCAAACATGTTTCTCGAGTTCAATTCTAGGAAAGCGTGAAACTTATGTAGTAGGATACTCCTTATTAATGCAATTTGATTGAAATATAAAAAGTCTTTTTTTTTTTGGGTTAACTACTATCTACTGAAGTATAATAGCAAAGCTGAACAAAGCAAGAAGCCAAAAAAACTACTCTCTTTGACTATAACAAAAAAAATGGTATCGCCAAAACGACCGACCAGTTCCCTACTGCCCACCGGAAAGAAGAGACCATAATCTTACATCATCATATCATCCAATGATCATCCACAGGTTCCACAACTTTTCAGTTATTTTTTTTTTATTTTTTGTTAAGCATTTTATGAGTGAATTGATTTTGATTGATGTGAATTGATTGTTTAACTATATGGTCTAAAGCGTTAAAGGTACACTCAAATTTCGACTTTATTCATTCATTTAATTCTTTTTTGCTTTGTTTAAGCGTTCAATTAGTAAATTAATTCTTTTTTATGAGTGTGAACTGAATTTTTTGGGTAGATAACAATGCAGCATTGGAAAAAAAAATTGGTGCTGCCATCAGAGAAGCCGAAGGAGTTATGCTCGATTGATCAACTAGAATTTGGCCAGAGACGTCTCAATAAAGGACCCAAACCTTAATAAAATGCGTAAATATACACACATACATATTAAAATAGTAATAGCATAATAATTTAGAGTTATTTTTTTTCTTCTATATTTTTAAAAGATACATAACCTTCAAATTCACATATTAATATAATTTTAATAAAAGTAAGGATTAGTTCTAGCTAATAAGATATTAGTGTTTTGCTTGCAATACATTAACTTGGATCTTGTTGTTAAAACTTTATTTATTAATATGAAATTTGAGTTGTTTAATTCAAAGTTCTAAAATATTTATGGAAAAATTAGAAACCTTTTTCTTTCTTTTTTAAGATAATCTTTTTGAACGTATTTTAGAATTTTCGTTATTATTTCAACTGAAGTTGAAATCATAAAATTACTATTCAAAATTTTGAAGCCTCAAAATCTTGGGGGCCTAAAGTAAATATCTTATTAGACCTACCCTTGAGCCACTCCTGAATTTGAGGGCAGGGCTGATGATGGAACATTTGATGATAAAGCTAATGGAAAAGTAAAAGTTGTCACACCTATCACAGAAGGCAGGGCAAGTTGGCCAAAAAGGCTCTTTTGAAAAGTGATTTATCAAAGAGTTATGAATAATTTGCCAAAGACCCTTTTTAATCCACATCACCACAAATTTATCCTACTTAACAAATTCACTCACAATGTTTTTAATACTACACTTTAACCCAATATTTTCAACTTAACAAATTCATCCCCAAGTTTTTAATAATACACTTCAACCCACTCGATCATCCATCATTATAAAATATCAAGTTTTCCAAAAATATCAAAGAATAAATTCAAAAGCTAAAAATAGAAGGTAGTTCTTTCCCTCCAAAAAAAAGCACTGATTCCGGCGTCCTTTCTAACGTTATTTTCTGGCGATCAACTTTAAATCAGTCCACAAACTTCATAAGCTCGTCCATTGCATCCATTTTACCCCATTAGTTTGTTATCTTCTCAAACACACTTTACACCATTGTTAAAAAGCTTTAAACCAGTCACATCAATTAAAAACTCTTTAGAAGTACATTACAATAACTGAGGCGACTCCAAGTTCATTCTTTATTCCATAAACCCAATGACCATTGATTAGAAGTAATATTTGCATTTTCAAGTTTTTGTATGGATATTTGCACAGTCATCGACTCGTCATCGTCATTCATCGACTGTGCATACATTCCGACATAGACCCTAAGCTTATTCTACCATCGACCAAAGGTTAATTCTAGGATGTTTGTTACAGAATTTGTTCTAGTTGCAGATGATTTCATGGAAGAATGGGTGAATACTCCTAGAGGTTGGAAATTGAGATCTTTTACCAAGTTGACATTGTCCATTGCTGTTTGCCGCAACAGTTCATATGACGAATTGGTTGCAAGCGTAAAGCAAAGAAGGGATCTAGATTGCACGTCAAGTAACGTGGTGATTAGTTATCTAATGCATTCAAGGAAAAAAGAGAATCCTACGATAATAAATAATGATGCACGTGTGTCCCTCTACATGATGGATGTTGATGTAGATGGCTTTAGGCCTGTATTAAGGATAAATGTAGTCGATAGGTCCTTCGAAGGACTAATGAATTCATCACCATCCCCACTTCGATTCCCGACAGTCGACAAAAATTTGAATGATTAATAGAGCGATGACGATCATCCCATGAATATGGAAGATGACTGTGTGCATATGGAAGACGTTTCATCGTACTCACAAGATGCGGAAGAAGACTATGAAACGGGATCCCAACCAGTAAATTTCTTCTCCGACTGAACCAATTTCTGTCATGATTAAATATTTGCCGACAAGAAACAACTCATAATGCTACTAGACGGAGCAGTGGTGAGGGAGCCTTTTGATTATCGTATGGAGAAGAGCTGCACCAAATTATTGAAGGTGAAATGTGTGTCTCCTGGTTGTGGATGGTTGTTACGGTCAAGGAAGTAGAAAACCTCTAACAGATTTCACATATACAAGTATGTTGGGAAGCACACGTGCGGTGTTAAACACGCCACCCACAAGCACAAGAAAATGTCATCCGAATTGATTGCTTCACTATGCGTAAATTATTTTTGAGATGGTAAGGGACCAAACATAAGTGAAATTCAAAGGATTGTGTTCAAGGAGTTGAATTGCCACACAAGCTACTGGATATGTTGGAAAGAAAATGTAATTACGAAGAACATCATTCGTGGGACACCGAAGCATGGATATACTTTCTTGCTAATTTTTTCCCAAATGGTAAAGTTGTTGAATCCAAGGCCTTCCTAATCTATCATGGTAAACTAGATTGATGGATCGTTTGTTTACTACTTCTTAGCATTTGGAGCTTTCATATGGGGATATGCCCACATGATAAAGGTAATTGCCATCGATGGCACATATTTGTATGGAAATTAAGGGGGCGTGGTCCTCAGTACAATTGCACAGGACATCGAAAATCACATATTTCCAATAACCTTTCGTATTATCAATAAAGAGAACGATGCTTATTGGACCTTCTTCTTCCAGAAGTTGAAGTCTATCGTAGAAAGTGAACCAAATCTATGTGTCATCTCCGACAAGCATATTAGCATCACCAATGCCTTCTCCCGGGTATACAGTCGTGCATATCACGAAATTTGCATGAGGCACCTTATTGAAAATCTCCGTGTAAATCAACACTGTGCAGAATATCTTTATCTATTCTACGGCACGACAAAGGAGTATTCCTTTGATGAGTTTACCAAATATTTTAAGGGATTGAAGTATAAATTCCCCAAGGTAGCACATGTCCTTGAAAATGTGCTTGGTTTTCAAAAATCAAGTAGAGCACACTTCCTGGGAAATAGGTACAATGTGATGACCACTAACATCGCCGAGTTGCTCAACTCGATTTTTATGGATGAACGGGAGTGCCCTGTGTCGTACACATTCAATTCAATTGCTAAAAAATTTGGTAAAAAGTTTAGGGAGTGGTATGCCTATGTGGATGGTAAAGAGAACATATTTGTTCCTTGTACGGAAAAGATCCTAAGGGATAACAAGAGTGCGAGCAATTTGTTGTATGTGACTAATCCAAATGGGGTTCTCGACCAGTACACGGTGTTCGGTAATGGTGTTACTTCCAAGGTCAATCTCTTGGAGAGAAGTTGTTCTTATCATAAATTTGACTTGGTGAAAATGCCATGCAAATATGCGATGGTAGCTTTGTGAGCAAAGTATGGAAATGGTGTAGGTTATGGAAGCTCCGTCTACGAATACTCTTCGCCAATTTCTAAAGCTGCAGGTTACCTCCTCACATACTAAGAAGCAATTAATGTTGTCTCTCTAGAGGACGAATGGAATGTGCCACAGGAATTGCTAGACATAAAATTTCTCCACCCTCTACGATCCCAAACTCGGAAGGAAGAAAGTGAAACGCACTAGGGCGTCAGTGAGATGTTCAAGTCCAAAAGGAGAAATAGGTGTTCAATATGCAAGAAATTTGGGCACAAAAGAACCACGTGTAGCATGGCCAACAAATCATAGATAGTCTTTATTTTGCTTCAGTTGTAAAGCTGTTGTTTTGGGGTATAAATGTGCATTTCAGTAGACTTTAACGTTCAGTTTTTATCGGCTTAAAGCTTTGTCTACGATAGACTACATACATTCTATGGTATATCTTTAACTCGGTCTATTAAATAACATATATTTGTTATATGATTAATCATCAAAGACGCTATGTAGGTATTTCTACCGCCATATCTTTCTAATAGATACATTAAATCATTATTTCTTGTTCCTAATTAATTAAAAGCTGCAAACACGTCTGTTCTCAAGAAAAACCTTTGGTATACGCAAACCAAATGTTTTCTATTCCTACACTCATCGACAGACCATTGGTTGGATATATAAAAGGATGGAAACTATAGGTCTATAAGTACAGGCCCTATTTCTACGTAACCCTTCACTTGTCTCTAAACCCAAAATATTAGCAACCCTCTTCTTCTTACCTAAAATATCAGAAATCATGCCTGGTCGCAGAATTGCCCTTCGCCCAATCAGACGTGGTCCCCCTCGTCACTACGATTTGCTTCTACTTTGAAATGATTTTGACCGGCTATTCTACGGCCTGGGATAAGACTGCCGTTACTTGGAGTGTGAGCTCCAAAGAATTGCTCATTTTCTCCGAGCAATTTTGAAGCGTCTTGAAATGGACGACAACAACTACATCACCCCCCATCATCCTCATAATTTAGTTTACTATTTTTTTTAGTTTATGTTGTTAATGTTTTGTTGGTTTGTTCATTGTTGAAGTAGCATTCTCAGTAGGACTTTGTTAGAAGAAAACTTCTTCCATTTTTCCCCTTTTGCTGTAAATTTTATCAAGTAATGCAATGAACAAGTTTAATGTAAATTTCAGTTTCACTTTAATGAACAATTTCTTTTTGAACATTATGTTTACTACATTTGTTATGATTCTGTTTTCTTTCTTGTGGCGGTTATTCTTCTATACAAACACGAATTTCAAATATGTATGTCTCGTTCAATTAACAGTACTGTAGTTTGACTTTATTAATTTCAAGTTTATGTAAAAAGTGATATATCGTCTATCATGAATCATATACTCCGTCATTCATCGACCTTGTATGGTAGTCGATCATAGATAATGTGAGTTGATGCATCACTGGTTAAATTAAAACGGACAATAACATATTTTGGAACTGGTGGAACCAAATAATTAAATTAAAAATGATTTAATCAGACAATAACATATTTTGGGACTGGTGGAACAAAATAATTAAATTAAAAATGATTTAAACAGATAATAACATATTTTGGGACTAATGAAACAAAGTAATTAAAATAAAAATGATTTAAAAAGACAATTACATATTTTGGGGCTGGTGAAACAAAATAATTAAATTAAAAATAATTTAAACAGATAATAACATATTTTAGGGCCTGTGGAACAAAATAATCAAAATAAATAGATAATCTTGAGGGCCCATCGATTAGTCTGGTCTATAGACTGGTGGTGACACTTAATAGACCATAGTATATCATGGATTTTGTTAGACATCGATTAGATTGGTCGACCATAGACGTACACCTTTAGATGTACATCGATTGATATCCTAAGTATGCGTAGACCACATTGATCGATGTGCACTGCCATAGGCCGTCACTTGGATGTAGTTAAAAAAATGAAAAAGTAAATTAAAAATAAATGTAGTGTTAATTTCTACACATGTGAGTGAGTGTAAACAAGACACACAATCATTTTAGAGCTTGTATAAAGTGAATTAAGGAGAGTGTGGATGGGTAGTGGTTGAATATTCAATGTGCTAAGAGTAATATTTATCAAAGCACAAGTATGTATTAAGGATATATATTGTATTTGATGACTACACATTCCACATACTCCTTCCATCACCACCCCTAAATCAAAATAGTGTGTGGAATGGATAGTGATTGAACAATCATCATCCCCAATACAATATATATCCTTAATACATACTTGTGCTCTGAAAAACACTACTCTTAGCATATTGAACATTCAACCACTACCAATCCACACACTCCTTAATTCACATTGTACAAGCTCTAATATGATTGTGTGTCTTGTTTACAGTCACTCACATGTGTAGAAATCAAAACTACATTTATTTTTAATTTATTTATATATTTTTTAACTACATCCAAGTGACGGTCTATGGAAGTGCATATCGATCAACGCGGTCTATGCATACGTAGGACTTTAATCAATGCATATCTATAGGTGTAAGTCTACGGTCGACCAATGTAATCGATGGCTAACATAAGCCATGATCTACTACGGTCTATTAAGTGTCACCAACAGTTCAAAAAATAAAATTACTACTCCAACGGTAATAAACAACTACTTATATAGTCCATCAGTGTGAACACTTCATATATAAGGTCGGTCATCCCTCATTATTTCATTTCATTAGCTTTGTTTTATTTATAAAAATTCTACAATGTCTCAAGGCTCTCAAACATCCAATTCTAAAAATACTCTAATTTGTCAGTGTAGGAATGCGGCTGCCCTGAGGACATCACGCACAGACTCAAATCTAGGTCTCAAATTTTATAATTGTGATTGTTAAGGTAAGCGGTGTGTGTCTTTTTTATGAAGTTAAGTTAGTCGTTATGTAATTATTATTTTTTCTAGGATAGTGGCACATGCTTGTTTTTTAAATGTGTTGATGAGCTATCACCTCCAACCTGTCCATCAAGATTGAGTCCGGGACCTGAGACATCAAATTTTGAAGTCTTGGCAAAATTTAATCTACTACAAAGGCTCCAACAATGCGAAGAAAATAAATATTTTCTCATGACTTTGTTCAAAGAATCCGAAGAACAGGGGGATCACTTTAAAGTGTTGCTACATGACACCAAAATAGAGAGGGATCAACTAAAACATAAATTGATTTTGACCGAAGAAAGGGAGAATGACCTAAAAATGATGTTATGTGCTATAATTCTAGTATTCGTTCCTTGGAAAGGTGTAACATGGATGTAGTGATATTGAATAAATAATAATACTTCTATTTTTATATAATGTTAATACAATTTTTGATAGAATCATGGTCGATCAAACAACACGTCGACTTAAAACCGACCAGCATGGTAATGATAGACCATGCAACTATTACAACACCCTACATATTCAAATGGCAATGCCACTAATCAGATTTATAGAGACAGATTCATTGAAGAATCATAACTACTACCCTAAAATAAAACAATGTTTCTAATAAAAAAAATATTTGTCCGATCCTAACTACCGATCATTCAACAACACATTAGCAATATTAGCATTCAAGTGTCTTTTTCCCTATCTTCCTCATCAACACAAATGTTACTATTGATTTCACCTACGATATTCATGACCAAATCTTTTTGGCGAGCTTCAGCTCATTTTTTCTCAGCAGCTTCGGCTGCTTCTTCATGCTCGCCTTCTTCTCCTACTATTTCAGCATTTGCAGCAGCTGGAACTTTTTTGGCTGGTGCTTCTTCACCTTATTCTCCTTTTTTCTCAACATCTGCTACTGTTTCTTTTTCAGGTTCTTCTTCTACTTTTGCAACTGCTTCTTCCGGACTTTCTTCGGCTGATGCTTCTTCACCTTATTCTCCTTGTTTTTCAATATCTACTGCTGCTTCATTTTCAGCTTCTTCTTCTTCTTCTAATGTAGCTGATTCTTTTGGACTTTCTTCTTGGCACATATCTTCTTCTTCATCGTTCTTTTCTTCTTCTTTTTACTCTCTTGCCATAAAGAGGACAACAAATTCATTTTGCTCCTTTTTTTGACTTCTTCATTTCTCTTTGATTCACGAAAGTCCACATTCACTGTATCACCATATTACAAAGTATTGCTGATATTTAAAGCTAAAAATTTATTAACAATATCAATTATTGATTGAATGAATTTATCTTGATCGTGTTGTCGCTCATCTTGTTCCTTTTTCTTTAGTCTTTTCTCTCTAATATAGGCAGCAATATCCAACACCTCTTCCTCAAGCGCAGCAACATGCTTATGAAGATCCCCGGGTCACGAGGTGTCCGCTGCATCTTTGAAGGTGCTCGGAGTATCATCATCACCAACGCCTACTTCAACGGGTTTACCGCCTAAATTTCTTTCATCATCACTGTCCTCATTTGAAATAAGTAGAGTCACCCCTTTTAACTCTTTATTTAAGCCATCGAGGACGTTATTCTTCACCTCTTCCGTATATGGCTCAAAGAAAATCATGTAATCCATATTCGTCTCACGGAGAGTAGGGATGATGTACGGGTGCACGTTCTACAAAATATCAATTAACAATTACATAACATTCGATAAAAAAGTAGTATTATTATTGCATAATAAAAATAAGTTCATACCTCGGTAATTTTTTCTTTGTACTTGAATAGGTCGCCTTCGATTATCTGGTCACTTTTTGTAGTGTGCCATCTGAGGATGCGGGGAATGGAAAAGGGCTCATCCGTTGATTTTCCAACAAATTTTCCAAGATGAGGAATTGCCTCGTACATCCAAACCTGTATGTAGTACATCAGTGAAAAAATAACTCGGAGTCTATGACATAGTATAAATAAAACAAGAATCTATGATAAACTCCCTAAAGGATTTATGGTAGATACCATGAATGCCTAGGGAAATCTAAATAGAGCATAGGATGCCTTCTGCTTCTCATCAAATACTTCCCTCTAGTTCTTCAGGTCACTTTTCTTCTTTAGATAGTCCAGGGTCAGTTGAAATATCTCTTTTCCCCACAGATAATTCTCGAAGAAACTCAAAGAATCGACCATTCGAATCAGTTTTGTGTCCACAACCTTCGTCGAATCTTTTGTAAGAAATATGGTATACAAGAACCACAGTAAACAACACTTAAACTTCTGGTGCTCGTTCAGCTTATTCCATCTGATCAGGTGTAGCAATTTGGCCGCCGTAATGTTTTTGTTTTTCGTCACCTTAAAGTAAAAATTCTCCTCCTTTGGTAACGCCCTCTTCATTTTTCATTCACTGGGATATGATGAGCAGTTCAACCCCGTGATCAAACAAAACTTTTTCAAGATAAAACATGCAGACTTGTTGTTAACGCAGAACCACATCTCTTGATGTATCTTATCGTTCATGACGAGTCGCAACAACAAATAATGGACCAACTGCCCATTGAACTTGAGATGTTCTGGCAGGTTTCTCAGGTGTCCAAAATAGGACTGCTTGAATCTTTTCTTCAACTCTTGGTTGACAAGAACTAGCTAGAAATATCGATAAGCAACCATTCTTGATCTGACCGATATCTTTGTCGGGAAAGATCCGACCACGTCCATTATCGTTCGAAGGTCATACCGCTCAACGGAAATGAACCTTAAAAGAGATGGCACGGAAAAGGGATTATTATCCCCATCAGCACTATTTCTTCCACTATCTTCGCTTTCTTCACTGTCACCACTAGCACTGTGCTTGGCAACATCTACACTGGAATTGACGTAGTCGCTTATCTCATTTAACTCCAAATCTGATTCGGACACTAACTCTTTATTTTTCTTATTTTTTGAGACATTTTCAGCTGCCTCATCTTTTCTTTTTCTATTGCTACCAGCAGTATCAAAAATGGTACTGTCTTTGCGTTTAGAAAGGATGTAGTTTTTGCCCATTTTCAACACAATCTACACCTGCCGAATAAATATCCCATTTTCAGTTCATAGACCACAAGTTTATCAATAGAAATAGACCAATGCTAGAATGAAACCTCGCTTCCCCCCAAAAAATTAAGAAATACCCCGCCAAAATTCAATATGCAGTATCAAAATCAAACTTGTACACCTAATCAAACTAATTAGCTATTAATTTTTTAATTTTTACTATTTCAGCCATCATATTTTAAATGAATTTCCTATGTCTAAAAATTGATTTCAATCTAGCTCATTCTCATTTCATAAACCATGGGTCAATTTCAGAGACCACGGGTCTACAAATAGAAACAGGTCACTGTTCGAATCAAAATGCCAAAATAACTCTTCCACCATCAAACAGTTCACTACACACTTCAATAACTGAACCAAAATCCATCATGCAGCATCAAAAAACAACAATTTTTAAAAATCATACTAGTGCACCTAATCAAACTAATTAGCTATTAATCTTTCAATTTCCACTATTTCAGCAACCATATTTTAAAAGAATTTCATACGTCTAAAAATTGATTTCAATCTAGGGAATTCTGATTTCATAGACCACGGGTCTACGAATAGAAATAGGTCGTTGTTTGAATCAAAATTCCAAAATAACTCTTCAAATAACGATTATCCCATAATTCAACACTTTTTTGCTAAACAAAACCGGAACTAAACCAAAGCTCCTTAATCAACCAAATGAAAAAAATTTAAATTTCCTACATCACTACGAATTGATCAACAAAGAAACCCATTTAAATGGATCTAGAAATGATCGCAACTTGATTTTAACTAACCTTACGATGCAATAACGACCCCTTAGCTACTGGAGAAGAAGAAGAAATGTAAATGGCAATTTTGGGATGAAGGTTTCTTAAGCGAGATTTGAGAGAATTGAACAGGAAAGAGAGAGGAATTTTTTTGGATATTGGAATAAGTGTAGGGTGTTAGTCTAGCATATTTAATTTGCAAAGCTCTAAAAATGATGAAATGGTCTGTTGATCCACGTGTGGGCCCCACTATTTAAAATTTTTCCAAGTTTTTATACCCTAACACTAAAAATTAAATCAAAAATAATTTTAGTGGGTAAATGACAAAATAGTTTTGGAAGTGGGTAGTTATGCCAATTTTTCCCTAGAAGGTAAGCGTGAAAAGTAGCAATCTAAACTAGTAGGATATGAAACATATATCATGGAATTATAAGAGGAACGTCCTCATGTAAACAACATGGAATAAAATTTGAATCTATTTGTGGAGATTTCGTAACTATTCTAAAACTGAAAAGTTTGACACAATTAATTAATTAATTGTCTTTTATTTTGGAAATTGAAAGCATGTAGTTATAAATGGTACAACTAGTTACTATAGTCTTTCATGGGCTACGAAAATAACCATTTGGAATAGGCTAAGTTGTTACAAATTATTTGGAAAGATGTTTAACAATCTCCGATACATACAGTTGATTAATTAAGAACTGATCATTTCAACATGCATAGACACTTATGAATAGGGATTAGGAGCCTATTATGTACATTCCAACTATCAGCACTCTGTGAACCATCTATTACAGGTATCCCGTGAAATTTCTTGAGGTGCACAAAAGTTGATCCACACATCACGATCTTAAAAAAAAGAATATTGTATATTAACCTTGCTAAGTTGTTTGTCTTCTATGGAATGTTATTCATAAGAATTTTATGTGTATAGAAAATGCATTAGATGAACACGATCAAACTAAAGTGATTTTTGCTTGATTTAAAGCAAAAGAAGGAAGAAGGATTGCCGGACTCTTCTAAGTACCTCGGACCTCATGAAGTGAGATAGACAGAAGAGCCAGAAAACAAGAGCAACTTTAGAGTTGACCAGGCTCATCTACTATCCCCACAAAGCGTGAGCTTAGACAAGTCAAAAAAAATTGATCCTGTGAATTTTGAATTCCCACACATCTTAGGTCATAAAAACACCCTAGAAAACATGTTGAGGAGGTGGGCAACAAAAAACGCCAAATATTCTTTGGGAGGAAAGAACACAGAGAGAGGTGGAAGCGAAGAGATATTGGACTTAGTGTTTCACTTTCTCCTTTCTTTTACTTGTTGTTGTGGAATTCTATACTATGCATGTTCTTAAACAATATTATGAGTAGCTTGGTTCCTTATCTAGAGTTTGACGGGCCTTTTGTAGGATGTCAATTCTTCTTATGTTTTTATATAATTGAGTCATTCTGTTTATTTCTATTTGTTTAACTACACAATGATACTAGCTAGTTAATTAACTGGCCGCAGGCTAACAATGCTATCATATTTTGTTGTTCTCGAGAGCGACTTTGAGATTAGGTGTTAGTTGAACAATGTCACTTCGAAGCATTGAACTATTAGAAATGGTTTATCTATGCGATATCCATTAAACGTTTGGCTCGTTTATGTCATTGTCGTTACAAAACAGGCTCATTTGTGCCATTATTTTTTAATGGTGGTATTGTAAAACAACCATTGCTATGTGGTTAACATCACCAAATTAGACCTAGTAAAAGTATTACTCATTTTAGATAACATAACCATATTCCATATTATTCTATCCTATATCAATCAAATTAAATAACCGATTTTTTATTAAAAAAAGAAAGTTTGAAAAATCCAACGAAATCGTTTATAAAAAAACTGCAAATACTGCTTTGTTGTGTGTTGGTGGGTGGGTGGGGTGGGGGTTGATTTCGATGAAGCTGAAAACTGCAAGTATAGTGATTGTTTTGCATATTGTTCATATCATTGATGAAATATTGTTCAATATATCAGAAGTGTATATTGTGTAATTGAAGGGATGTGCATGGCCTAATGGCTTCTATAGAGCCTGCATGTTGGAGTTTAGTCAACACGAGTTTGTTTCTATGAACAACTTGGCTTATGCCAAGGATACATTGTTCAAGGGTTGAACTTTGTTGTTGGGGATGATTTACTTTCACTTATTATGTTTACTTATTTATCTTGCCTTCTTTTTTGTTTTGAATGGCAGAATCTTCAACCCATTAATCGCTTTGATGTGAAAAAGAAAAAAACAACTTACTCATCAATGATAATGACCAATATGCAGAACAGAAGCAATACTTGCAGTTTTCAATTTCATCCCTCTAGTATCTGCGGGTTATTTTTATAAGCGATTTTCATTGGATTTTCAAACACCTTTTTTTTAATTTTTTGATTATTGGATTTGATTGATATCGGATAGAGTAAAATCAAATATGGTTATGCTATTTAAATTTTTAAATGAGTAATATTTTCAGTGTGTCTAGTATGGTGATGTGGAACTCTATTAAGAGTCCATATAGCAAAGGTGGTTTTACAAAACCACCTATACAAAATAATGACATAAATAAGCATAACGGCAATGGCATAAACGGGACCAAACTTTTAAAGGATGACATAGATGAACCATTTCTAATAGTTCAAAGACATATTTGAGCTTTTTTCCTTAATAGTTTAATGATTGGGATTTAAAAGTGGAGGTTTTTTTTTTCTTTTTTTTGGTTTCCCATCCGGTGTCCGGTACCTGCATTAGAGTTCAACTAATTCGGACTCGCGCCGGGTAGGGCCCCATTCGGGGGGTTGCGCACCCAACAGAGTTTTTATCTATGCCCAGGGTTGAACCCTCGACCTCTAGTTAAGGGTGGAGCAGCCCCATTCGCTGCACCACAACCCATATTGGTAAAAGTGTAGGTTAAGGATAACGAAGCTTTGATGCAATCTAAGTGAATAGATTAATTGGTTTTGATAGGGTTATAAGTTCAAATGAATAACACTAGAAAATTAGGTCCTGAGATATCTGTGGTAAAAAAAGATTCATGATCCATAGAGATTAATTTGGCTAGATTCTATAACATAGTGAGAATAAATCTGGCAAATAAAGAAATCATAACTTTAGTCTTCTTAATCATGATATCAACCCATTATCTAGATAGTTTGATTTATTGGTTATATAGTTTAACAGAAAAATTTTAATCATGAAAATCAAATAATTGTACCCCCACCCCCTCCAAAAAAGAAAAGTTAGCATTTGACCATGTTTCATTGTGAAAATAGAAAAAAATAATTTTTATTTTCAAAGTGAATACTGATATTTGAAATTTAAATTTGTGCTTGGCAATCAAATAAATTTGAGTTATTTTTAAATTTTTGTGGCTAATTTGGAGTGAAAAAAGTGACAACTTGTTTATTGTCACACCTTTAGTCACACCTTATAGAAGGCAAGGTATAATACAAATATAACGGCAACTTTTTTGCATATCCAGTCTAAAAATAATTTATCTATTTATTCCTAATTTGTTCTTATCAGTTTAAAAATAATTTATCTTTTTAATTCCTCATTTACCCTTGTTATTATTTATAATCATTTCACAATATATCTACTAGATTTATTATATTCAAAAAGGTGATATAATAAAATTGTGTTTGATGTCAAGTCAATAATGGACAAACAAAAAATGGACGTAGGAAACACATTATTTATCTTTTCTATTTTCTTGGGAGAGTATTTGATGTCATTTAGGGTTTGTATCAGACAAGCCTTGGTGCCGACTCATATCAGAGTATCCGGAGGTTTAATATTAGTAGTATTTGTTTTTCTTTAACTATTTTTTTGTTGAATATTGGTTTATAGATTTGATATCTAATAGAATTTACATTTTGCAGAACCCAACAGTAGAGGTTAATAAGACTTTTTTTGTGGTTGGTGCAAACAAAGACACTCCTGCTGCTGCGATGACCTGCTTTATAAGGATTGTAAATCCCCGCAGCACAAAGCCTGAGCTTAAACGAGTCAAAAAAAAATGATCCTGTTAATTTTGAATTCCCACACAGCTTAGGTCATAAAAACACACTAGAAAACATGTTGAGGAGGTCGGTAACAAAAACGCCAAAGATTCTTTGGGAGGCAAGAACACGGAGAGAGGTGGAAGCCGAGAGATATACGACTTAGTGTTTCACTTTCTCCTTTCTTTTATTTGTTGTTATGGAATTCTACGCTATGCATGTTCTTAAACATTATTATGAGTAGCTTGGTTCCTTATCTAGAGTTTCACGGGCCTTTTGTAGGATTTCAATTATTCTTATGTTATTACATAATTGACTCATTCTGTTTATTTCTATTTGTTCAACTACACAATGATTCTAGTTAATTGACTTGCCGCTAGCTAACTGTTAGGAAAGATGGGAATACAATCAAATTGCACGACAGGGTAGCAACGGAAAATACCCAAGACTAAACTTTTCCTTTTAACTTGAACCAAGAGGATACAAATAAACCCAAGAAAAATAGAGTAATATACAGCAAACAACTCAACCAAATGAAACAAGACAAGAATAAAGGAAATCACACGAGACACAAGATTTACAAGAAAAACTCTTCAGTGTGAAGAGTAAAAAACCATGGGATCACAGCCTCCACTATATACACCAAAGATTTACTATGTTGTCCTCCAAAATAGCCACTAAACCAGTTCCAAACAACAAGAAACAATACATAATTCACATCACCAAACACTAGAGAAATAAAGGAGTGAAAGCACAAAAAATGCAGCTACTGTTCGGGAATGAAGAACAGGATCTAAAGGACACTAAATCAAGCTCCGTCAGTTCCTAATCAAAGATTGAGATGAGAGGAACAAGCAGTCCAAAAATAGCTCAGTCGGACAAGAAACGTAGCGGGAATCGTAATTTGAAGTTGACAGTTGTGGCTGAAATTTAGGTGCAAAAATCAGCTTTGTTTTTCTCTTTTTGGCTGCTGAAAACTCTCTTTTTGTGATGGTGAATAAGACCTAAAAATATCAATATATATTTCCCATTGTAATGGGCCTATGGGAAAAAGTGGGTTGGTCCAAATTGGGCTTCATTTATCACATAAGATGGGGAAAAGACCCAATAACCCAACAATTCTCTCCCTCCCAACTAGGTGGAGGAGACCGCCATCCAGGCGATCATGCAACAATCTTCAAACTTCCTTCTTGGCAAAGCTTTAGTAATTATGTAGAAACCATTATCATCTGTATGAATCTTCTTATGTTCAAGCAACTTAGAATCCAACACATCCCCAATCCAATGGAATCTCACATCAATGTATTTAGACCGACCATGGAATGTAGAATTCTTGCCAAGATGTATGGCACTTTGACTGTCGCAATGAAGAACATACCTCTCTTTAGCATAACCAAGTTACACTAAGAATCTCTTCATCCAAAGCAATTCTTTACAAACTTTAACGATAGTATTAAGCTCAGCTTCTGTAGTAGATAGAGCAACACATTTTTACCACCTAGTTTATCAAGACACATCTCCCCTTGCAAAAATAACCAAATACCCTAAAGTAGACTTACGAGTATCAACATCACCGGCCATATCTGAATCAGTATAACGACAAAGACTAGGCTTCCCTGTACCAAAACACAAACTCAGACTAGAAATGCCCCAAAGATATCTCATAATCCACTTCGCAACATTCCAATGTTCTCTTCATAGATTAGAAAGAAAACGACTACCAACACAAAAAACATGAGCAATATCCGGTCTTGTACAAACCATTACATACATCAAAGTACCAACAGCTGCAGCATAAGGAACTTTCTTCATATCTTCCTTCTCATCATCACTGGAAGGACACTGCTTTGTGCTCAACTTGAAGTGCATAGCTAAAGGTGTACTGACAACCTTAGCCTTGTCTATGTTACACCTTCGAAGTACTTTTTGAATGTACTTTTCTTTTGATAACCACAAATTCTTGGCCTTTCTGTCATGGACAATCTACATGCCAAGAATCTGCTTTGCTGGTCCTAAGTCTTTCATAGAAAAAGACTTACTCAACTCTTGCTTCAACTTTTGAATCCTGCAAGCATTATGACCAACAACAAGCATGTCATCAACATAAAAAAACACAATAATAAAGTCAGCATCAGAGAATTTTTGCACAAAAATACAATGTTCTGAAGTAGTCTTCTTGATGCCTTGTTGACTCATAAAGGAACCAAAATTCCTTTACCACTGCCTAGGAGCTTGTTTTAAACCATACAATCTCTTCTTCAATTTACAAACATAATTCTCTTTTACCTTGACTTCAAAACCTTCGGTTTTCTCCATATAAATATCTTCATCTAAGTCACCATGGAGGAAACCAGTTTTAACATCCATTTGCTCAACCTCTAAATCTAGACTTGAAACTAAGCCTAAAACCACACGAATGGATGACATCTTCACAACCGGAGAAAATATCTCATCCAAATCAACTCCCTTTTTCTAGTTAAATCCCTTCACAACCAATCTTGCTTTGTACCGTAGAATTGGATTACCATTTTCATGATTCACCCGAAAAACCAACCTATTTTTCAAAGCTTTTCTGTCTTTAGGTAGCTTAACCAAATCAAAGGTATGATTATCTTGCAAAGATTTAATTTCATTTTCCAAAGCATCAAACCACTTTTCTTTTTCTTCACTTTCCATGGCCTCATCAAGACTCTCAGGTTCTCCCCCATCAGTCAAGAGTACATACTCACTTGGAGAAAATGAGATGAAGGTATTCTCTCTCTTGTAGATCATCTAAGAGAACTCTCTGGAACATCATTAACTGGTTATGGATCAACCATATCAACTTGTACTGGAGCATCAACAACTTCTTGGTGGTCATTCTGAACATGATCATCATCTTCATTATCAACATGATTTTCTTCATCATGAAGATTTTTTTCAGGAGCAGTAGTTAAAGGAACTAGATCAACATCAACTATACTCTCACTACTCTGAGAATCAAACTTCTCAGTTTTGTCAAAATCTTCAATTGTTTGGTCTTTAAAGAACACAACATCGTGGCTTCTAACAAGTTTCTTCTCAACTGGATCATAGAAATGATAGCGAAATTCATCTTGACCATAACCAATGAAGATACACTGTCTAGTTTTAACATCCAACTTTGACCTTTAATCCTTAGGAACATGAACAGAAGATTTACACTCAAAGACTTTAAGATGATCATAAGAAACATTCTTATACATTTCAATTTTTTCCCTGTCTGTATTTCAACCAAGGCCTGAAAATTTTTGAACACATCAAGTACTTGATCCATGGACTTCAAAGGAAATACCCAGAGGTAGCGAGAATGATCATCAATAAAAGTCATAAAGTAAAGTGCACCACCATGACACCTTACTTTAAAAGGACCGCACAAATTAGAATGCACCAACTCCAGCAAATCGAGCTTTCTTGAAGGCGGATGACTCTGAAAAGAAACTCTTTTCTGTTTATTGGCTGAGCAATGAATACACTTCTTCAACTCTGCTTGTTTTACTCCAGAAAGAAAATTTTTCTTAGCCAAACTATCAATCCCATTCTCACTCATATGACTAAACCTTCTATTCCACAAATCTGATAAAGTATCATTCTCTACCAAGTTTATCAAGCCTTTAGAAGTATAACCCTGAAATACGTACAAGTTAGACAACTTGTCACCTTGAGCCACAATCATCAAACCTCTATTAAGCTTCTACTGGCCAGCACCAAGGGTGTTAACATAACCCTCATCATTAAGTTTACCTACATAAATCAAATTCAATCGAACATCTGAAGCATGCTTGAAATTATTGAGAACTAGTTAGGAACCATCATTACTTTCCAAACAAATCATACCAATTCCAAGTACTTTAACTTCATTATTGTTTCCCATTCTCAATATCCCAAAATTACCTGGAGTATAAAAAGAACATAATTGCTTCTTTGGCGTAACATGAGAAGTAGCACCAGAATCCACAAACCAGCTAGACTCATCGCGAACAAGATTAATGGCATTCTCACCACAAGCAACAAGAAAATTATAACACCCCGTAAATTGTTTCGTACACTTATCGCGATTATATGGAGTCCTAAAGGCTTGCGTATGGGTTAAATTAAGTTTATGGTGTTCGGAAGTATCCCGTAAATAGTTGTATGTGTATGTATTGGAATAAGCTTTCCAACGATATAAAGTTTGCCCAAAACAGAGGAGTATTTCATATAAGCGAGCACATTCGAAATTTCAAAACGGTGGCCGGGAAGACTGTGAACAGTAAATCTGCAGAAAGAACTGTGTGAGTTTCTATATATCGACGAAAAGATCCGAGAGTATTCCTTCAGATGAAATTGGTTTCATCAAAATCCAATATCTGAGTAAGGAGCTATACCCATTTTACTACAGCCTATCCAAAAAAAAAACAGAATTGTGGGACTGATTTTTGGGTCAATTTTAAACGACCATAACTCCTTGTACAGGACGAAATGGGTGGTATACTTTATATGAAAATGAAATACCTTTGAATTATCTTTTCAATTCAATTGGTTTCACCCGAATCCGATACCGGAGCAAAGAGTTATGATCGATTTACTTCAGCCTGTCAAAACTGTCCACTGGGGACAGATTCAGATTTATTTAAATTTTTAGGGCAAAATGGTCATTTTCTATTACCTCTTGGATGAAAATGGGTCTTTATAAACCTACAGTTATCCTCATATATATCATATACCATCCAATTATTAAGAGAAGGTGAAACCCTAGCCTAATTTCAACTTCAAATATTTTGTGATTCAACCGTAGAAAATTCGAATTGGTTCCGTAGTTGTGTTCACCATCTCGAAAGCTTCGAGAAGCACCCCATGGTTATGTAAGGAGGATTCTAAATACAAGAGTTCATTGTTAAGGTATGAATATTGTTTATTCTTTATTTTTATCCATGAATAAGTATTGATAAAGGATTATGAGTATTGTCTTGATGTTGGAAGATAACTAGAAACATAGTTATGAATTTTTTTGTATAAATTGTTAGTAGTAAATTATGGAAGTTGTTGTATTGGATTATGGAGGATGAATTGTGGTGATATATCATTATATTAGTGGTTATGTATGCCTAGTGATCATGTTGGTCTTGGATAGTGATTAAGAAGGGAAATAAAGGCTAAGAGTGATGTTGAGAGATATTTCATGAAAATGCATGATATGTGAATGTAATAAGAGTATAAGAGGATGTATGTAGCACTCTTGTTGATGAGTTAAAGGATTACTTCCTAGACATTATTTTGTAAAGTTAATGCCTAAATGGTAAGGTTTGGTTGCTAATACTAGTTTGCCACAAATGACTTATTGTAGATAAGTGTTCGAAGAGTACGGGAAGTCAAGTTGGACTTGTATTGAAGTGGTTATATCAAGGTATGTAAGACATACTCTATCTAATCTTTGGCATGAATAATGACCCATGGCACTCTCAAGTAAGCTTCCAACATTGTCCTACGACACATGACACATAATAACATCATATGATCTTCGACACTACCAATTGAACTTGTTTTCACTTTTAAGATGTCCGGCTAGTCAAAAAAATGTCCATATACTATTGTTGACTCTGAAATGATTTAATTAGGTATCCATGATTCTCTACTTTATTTTCATGATATTGATTACCTATTGTTGTATCATGGTTTCAAGTTCCATAAGGTGTGACCACAAAGTAACCAATCTCAAAGATTAATTGAATTAAGAAATGGAATGTCTGTATTTTAAATTAATGATATAATGTATTGTATTAGTATCACTGATCAGTTGGCCATTGTATTATAAAGTTTATGTATATATGCTATTCCAGGGGTGGTCCCTGATGTATTGTATTAGTACCACTGATCAGTTGGCCATTGTATGACATGTTATGTATTGATAAGGATTACGGGAAGTAATGATATGAAAGTAATGTGCAGGTATCCCATCATCTCTTTTAAGTGTGGTCTACTCATACTGTTTATTCACTAGTATCGGGTTTCTGTTGATCTTTTGTATCTCATCTTGATACTCACTGCCTTACATACTCAGTACATATTTTTGTACTGACGTCCCTCACGGGGGACCCGTATTCTTGCCTGCAGGAACAGGTACTTCAGGTCGTACACCTCCGCAGTAAGAGCCAGGACATTCTGTTGTTAGTGGTGAGCTCCTGTTGTTTCGGGGCATCCCAAGTCGTTTCTATATGTATTTTTTGTATTTGTATAAAAGTCTTTTGTGGGCGGGAGTTTGTCCCGACCCTAACTCAGTTGTATATCTATGTAGAGGCTTTTGTAGACATATTGTACAGCCATAGGAGTGTTTTGTTGATAGACGTGATGGCTCTGACGGCCAATTACTGTTTATATATATATTTATGCATGTCTGTTGGGCTGATACAGGTAGTGTTTTCTTCTATTTACAACGAAGTGCTGCCCAAATTTCTAATTTTCATAAGTAATGTAAATGTGAAAGTATAGGTTATGAACGGGTTCTCCCGGGTCTCCTCGACTACGGGTGCCAGTCCGCTCTAATGGGATTTGGGGTATGATAAAAATCATCATTAGCAACAACAATAACACGATTTTCATTATCGCCTTCTTTCTTTTGTTGTCTTATATCTCTCATATGCTTGTAACAATATTTCATGATGTGCCCCTTTTTGTTGCAATAGTCACATGTAACACTCTTAAATTTGTACCTTGACTTGCTTCCACTTTTATCTCTATCTTTGAATCTCTGGACTTGTTTATCCCCCTCTCTTAAGTAACCAAAACATCATAGTATGAAGATGAAGAAGATGAGGCTTGAGATCTTCTTCTCATCTCTTCATTCAAGACACCACTCTTAACATATTTCATAGTTACAATACCACCAGGAGTAGAATTAGTCAAAGAAACTACAAGAGTTTTATAAGAGTCAGGCAGAGTATTAAGAAGCCAAAGTCCCTGAATTTCTTCATCGAACTTTACACCCATTCCGGACAGCTAGTCATGGACACCCTGAAAATTATTTATATGATCAGAAATAGGACTACCCCCTTTATACCTGATATATATCAATTGCTTAAACAGGAACAACTTGTTATTGCCAGTCTTCGAAGCATAAAGTATCTCGAGCTTGTCCCACAAACTTATAGCATGTGTCTCATTCACAATATGATTTCTAACATTATCTTCAACCCATTGTCTGATATAGCCACAAACCTGTAAGTGCTCAAATTCCCAATCCTCATATGTCATGGATTCAGGTTTAATAGATGTAAACACAGTTAGATGCATTTTCTTGACAAGTAGAAGATCTTTCAGCTTGCCTTTCCAAGTATGACAGTTACTACCATTCAAACACACCATCTTGATCATATTTTCCTTTATCATTCAAATCGACAATCAACAACAATTCACTCTCTGATACCACTTGTTAGGAAAGACGGGCACAAAATCAAAGATCTCGATAGGGTAGTAGTGGAAAATACCCAAGACTAATCTTTTCCTTTCAACTTGAACCAAGAGGAGACAAATAAACCCAAGAAAAATATAGTAATATACAGCAAAAAACTCAACAAAATGAAACAAGACAAGAATAAAGGCAATCACACGAGACACAAGATTTACATGGAAAATCCTCTAGTGTGAAGAGTAAAAAATAAAGGGATCAAAACCTCCACTATAATCACCAAAGAGTAACAATATTTTCCTCCAAAATGTCCACCAAAAAAGTGACAAACAACAAGAAATAATACATAATACATAGCACCAAACACTAGAGAAATAAAGGAGTGAAAGCATAAAAAATACAGCTACTATTCGGGAATAAAGAACAGGATCTACAGGCCACCAAATCAAGATCCTTCAATTCCTAATCAAATATTGAGATGAGTGTAACAAGCAGTCCAAAAATCAGCTCAATCAAACAAGAAACGAAGCAAAAATCGCAATTTGAAGTTGACAGCTGTGGCTGAAATTTAGGTGCGAAAATCAGCTTTGTTTTTGTCTCTTTGGCTGCTGAAAACTCTCTTTTTGTGAAGATGAATAAGACCTAAAAAGATTAATATATATGCCCCATAGTAATGGGCCTATGGAAAAAAGTGGGTTGGTCCAAATTGGGCTTCATTTATCCACATAAGTAGGGAAAAAGACCCAATAACCCAACACTAACAATGCTATCATATTTTGGTGTTCTCGAGAGAGACTCTGAGATTAGGTGTTAATTGAACAATGTCACCTCGAAGCATTGAACTATTATAAATGGTTTATCTATGTGATCCGTTAAAAGTTTGCCTAGATTATGCCATTGCCATTACAAAACAGGCTCATTTGTACCATTACTTTTTAACGGTGGTTTTGTAAAACAACCTTTGCTATGTGAACTCTTGTTAGAGGTTCACATCACCAAATTAGACCCAGTAAAAATATTAATCATTTTAAATAACATAACCATATTCCATACTATTCTATCCTATATCAATCAAATTCAATAACCAATTTTTTTTTTAAAAAAAAAAACTTTGAAAATGCAACGAAATCGTTTATAAAAAAAAAATGCAAATACTGCTTTGTTGTGTGTGTGTGGGGGGGGGGGGTTGATTTCGATGAAACTAAAAACTGCAAGTATTGTGATTGTTTTTCATATTGTTCATATCATTGATGGATTATTGTTCAATATATCAGAAGTGTATATTTTGTAATTGAAGGATGTGCATGGCCTAATGGCTTCTATAGAGCCTGCATGTTGGATTTTAGTCAACACGACTCACGAGTTAGTTTCTATGAACAACTTGTCTTATGCCAAGGATACAATGTTCTAGGGTTGAACTTAGTTTTTGGAATGATTTACTTTCACTTGTTATGTTTAATTGTTTATCTTGCCATCTTTTTTGTTTTGAATAGCAGAATCTTCAACCTATTGATCGTTTTGTTGTGAAAAATAAAAAAACAACTTATTCATCAATGATAATGACCAATATGCAAAACAGTAGCAATATTTGCAGTTTTCAATTTCATCCCTCTAGTATTTGTGGGTTTTTTTTATAAAGGATTTTTGTTGGATTTTCAAACTTTTATTTTTATTTTTTTGATTATTGGATTTGATTGATATTGGATAGAGTAAACTCAAATATGGTTATGCTATTTAAATTTTTAAAATAGTAATATTCTTAGTGTGTCTGGTTTGGTGATGTGGACCTCTAATAAGAGTCCATATAGCAAAGGTGGTTTTACAAAACTACCGTTACAAAATAATGACATAAATGGGCCTGTTTTGTAATGGCAATGCCATAAACAAGACCAAACTTTTAACGGATGACATAGATGAACCATTTCTAATAGTTCAATGACATATTTGAGCTTTTTCCCTTAATAGTTTAATGATTGGGATTTAAAAGTGGAGGTTTTTTTTTCTTTTTTGGGTTTCCCATCCGGTCTCCGGTCTCCGGTAACCACATTGGAGTTCAACTAATCCGGATTCGTGCCGGGTAGGGACCCATTCGGGGGTAGTGCTCCCAACAGAGTTTTCTCCATGCCCAGGATCAAATTCTCGACCTCTAGTTAAGGGTGGAGCAGCCCCATTCGCTGCACCACAACCCATGTTGGTAAAAGTGGAGGTTAAGGATAACGAAGCTTTGATGCAATCTAAGTGAATAGATTAATTGGTTTTGTTAGGGTTATAAGTTCGAATGGATAACTCTAGCAAATTACTAAACTTATTGGTCCAGAGATATCTGTGGTAAAAAAGGATTCATGATCGGTAGAGATTAATTTGCCTAGATTATATAACATAGTGAGAATGTATCCGGTAAATAAAGAAATCACAACTTTAGGCTTCTTAATCATGATATCAACCCATTTTCTTGTTAGTTTGATTTATTGGTTATATCATTTAAAAAAAAAATCTTAATCACGAAAATCAAATAATAGTTCCAACTTATTTTCTTTGCGATACTGAACAACGAATCTTAGTTCACTATAGAATTTGACTCCGGTCTTAAAAATCAAATCATATATACAACAATCACTTAACCTTTTTAGGACAAGCTTTTGGCTTGATTAATAAACAATAAATTACCCCCCTCCCCCTCCAAAAAAGAAAAGTTAGCGTATAACTATGTTTCATTGTGAAAATAGAAAAAAATAATTTTTATTTTCAAAGCGAACAATGATATTTGAAAATTAAAGTTGTGCTTGGCAATTAAATAAATTTGAGTTATTTTTGAATTTTTGTGGCTAATTTGGAGTGAAAAGTGACAGCTTTTTTATTGTTTTTGGAATTTTAAAAATTCTCGAAAATTAAAAATATAATTTTCCAAATTTTATGACCAAACATTTCTGAAGTTCAATTCCGGAAAAAAAAAAGAAAAAGATTTCGTTATCAAACGGGTCCTTTAATGATATTTATGTTTTTTCTTACAATAATAAATCACTTGTGCAGTAGAATACTCCGTGTTAATGTAATCTCATTGAAATATAAAAAGTAAAATATTTTTTTTGGTTAATTACTCTTCTGCCCAACTGTGCTTACCTGTCTATAATATCTTTCAAAAAACCAACACTACTGAAGTATCAACAGCAAAGTTGAACAAAGCAACAAGCCAAAAAATCAACAAATTCCTCTGTTTCACTCAACAAAAATGGTATCGCCAAAACAACCGACTGGTTCCTTACCGCACACCGAAAACAAGAGGCCATCATCGTCGTCTGATGATGTACCTCCATTTTCGAAGCAACCAGAGGTTCATATATAAATTTTAACTTCATTCATTTATTTTATTTTAGTTTTTCGTTAAGCATTCGAGGAGTATTGATTCTTTTTTTTTTCTCTTCCTTGATTGTATCAAATTCAACTTTTATTTAGGTGGATGATGCACCTCCTTCTGTGAAGCGTCTAAAGGTGCACCCAAATTTCTACTTCATTCATTTTTTTTTTGTTTTTTGTTAAATGTTTGGTTAGTAAATTAATATTTTTGGTAGGTGATATACCGCCCTTTCTAAAACGTCCAAGGATTCACTGAGAATTCAAAGGAGTTACAGTCAACTGATCAACCAGAACTTGAAGCTGGCAACGTAGATGACCAAAAAATTAACGACACAGCTGATGAAAAGGCTGAGGCCGCGGGTGACGTTGCAGTGGACGGCGGAGTTTTCACACCTGCCCCAGTAGGCTAGCATTTTTTTGTTTTTTACTTCGTTAGTCCCTCCACTTTAGTCACACCTTACAGAAGGCAAGGTATCCTACAAATATAACGTCAACCTTTTTGCATATGTAGTTTAAAAATAATTTCTCTATTTATTCCTAATTTATTCTTACCAGTTTAAAAGTAATTTACCTTTTTAATTCCTAATTTACCCTTGTTATTATTTATAATCACTTCACAATATATTTATTAGATTTATTATATTCAAAAAGGTGATATAATAAAATTGTCTTTGATGTCAAGTCAATAATGGACAAAAAAAAAATGGACGTAGGAAACACTTTATTTATCTTTTCTATTTTCTTAGGAGAGTCTTTCATGTCATTCAGGTTTTGTATCGTACAAGCCTTGGTGCCCACGCATATCAGAGTATCCGGAAGTTTTAGATTAGTAGTATTTGTTTTTCTTTAACTATTTTTTTGTTAAATATTGGCTTATAGATTTGATAGCTAATAGAATGTATATTCTGTAGAACTCAGCAGTAGATATTAATAAGAGTTTTTTGGAGGTTGGTGCGAACAAAGACACTCCTGCTGCTGCGATGACGTGCTTTATAAGGCTTGTAAATGTAGTGCTCTACATTTGGACTGCCTTGACTTTCCTATTTGTTCAACAGTTTAAGTCTGTTTGCCATAATTCGAAACACATTGTCTACTAGTGAAGATTTTAGTATGAAGATGCTTTTCGAAACAAATTAAAAGAAATGATTTTTTCTTTTCAATGCTGATGCACAGATCTTTTCTGGATCAGAATTATCTGTAGTATCTTCAAAAATTCTCTTTGGGCACTGTTATATTTATAGGAATCTCTTAACGCAGTTGGAGCAAACTATCTTTAGGCACTTTTCTTCCTGAGAGATTACCATATACAGAAATTTAAATATGAACATGTCGCATACTGAGGTGAAGTCAAGATTTCGACGAAGAGGGTTCAAAATTTGAAAAAAAACTAATCGAAGAGGTCGACATCTATTATATATACATAAAATATAATTTTAATAATGCATAAATAATATAATTTTTTACCGCCCATTCCAATGACTGGCCCGGTCGCATATCGAAAGACTGCATTAGTTGACATTTGTTTGACTATTTTCTAAGGTTGTGAGCTTCATAATGTATGTAGATTACTCATTGTTTGTGGAAATGATCAGCATCAAGGCAAGTGGGTGGCTTTGCTTGATAGAAAATGAAGCGGCCATGTGCAAGTCAATGGAAAGACCATCAGCAAATATTCTTTTTGCTTTCTCAATTCAGGCGATGAAGTTGTCTTAAGTCAAGCAGAAAATAATTCTTACGTATCCTCTACATGTTGTTGTAGGAGCTATTATGATTCCATTTGTATTTGCTCAATCCTTACGGTTTTTGTGATTCTTTACTATTTCTCATCTATATGATTGAATATCCTTGACATTGTTCTATATAGATTGTTCAGTTACAATTGGAGTCACCTTCAGATGTTGGGGCCAGTGGCGGAAAAGGAAAACTGTTGAACATCGAAATCTAGGTAGAAGATGCTTTAGCTATTGCTCCTGCTTTTGATTTGTCAGTATTTTCAAACCCATGTCGAGATCTATTTTCTTTGAAACCGACATCTCAGGTTAGTGGTAAAAAACACCCAAGAAATGAGCTGTTTGCCTCCTGCCCATGTTATTCATGATATTCTGATATTGAATTATCCATTGGTACAAGCTTGATGGCCTTGAATTAGATTCAGCTGCAAATATCGGCAGCAATAATGCTGCTGATTTTGAATTATCCATTGGTACAGGCAATTCTATGTCATTCGCTGAACCATTTCTATTGGCCTTCTTGCTACGAGCTCGCAAACAGATCCATACATAACTAAAAAACTTATTTATTAACAGATGTTGGAGGAAAGACGGGGGATTACAGAATCAATGCCTGCTTCAACTTCAGAGATGTCTTCAAAATCTGCTGCAGTTATGGAAAAACTTTATGCTGCAATCATTGACGGACAAAATATAGAAGTGTTGGCTGCTCTCCTTTTGTCAACAACTGCTGCTCATATTTCAACAATTGTGGATGATGAAGACATTTGTGACTTTGTGTTTTCAACATCAGTGGCTGCATTCATACATGAAGGCAAGACTTTTGAGGTTCATATGGCTATAAAAGCCAATGCTACTTCATTTGCAAAGACACCTCCACAACATTTCAATAGCCAATCTCTCCTTTATGTTTTCTTCTTTCTCTACTTCTTGGTTGAGTATTTCTATACTCGTAGAGAATTTGTAAGGGGCTATTTTGTCTCGTTAGTCCCGAGAAAATATTTTGTACTCTCGTCAATATTAGTGAAATTTTTGGCTCTCTCGCCGGTGGTTTTTTACCTCTATTTAAAGAGGGTTTTTCCACCTAAAATCTTGGTGTCAATTTTACTGTTTTTATTAATTTCTCGGAATCTTTTGTTGAATTTATCACGCTTCCACACTCTGTAGCCCTACAAATTGGTATCAAAGCCACCATAATTCAACCGGGATTTTTTTATTAAAAATGTCGACGAAGTTCGATATTGAGAAATTTGATGGTAAAATTAGTTTTGCTATCTGGCGAGTCCAGATGCTGGCTGTTCTTACCCAGAATGGCCTAAAGAAGGTTCTGTCCGGCAAATCGGCGAAGCCAGCCACTACAACGGAGGAGCAGTGGGAAGAGACGGATGAAAAGGCGTTATCCATAATCCAATTATTCTTGTCCCGTGAGGTGCTACGCGAAGTCATCAATGAGAAAACTGCAGCCGGCATATGGAGTAAATTGGAGTCTCTGTACATGACCAAAAGTCTTGCAAATAAACTCCGGTTAAAGGAGCGACTTTTCACACTCCGTATGTCTGAAGGTACACCCATCCAATCTCATCTTGGTGAATTTAATTCCATCATAATTGATTTGGAAAATCTAGATGTCGAAATTGATGATGAGGATAAAGCCGTACTACTTATTGTTTCTTTGCCACCCTCATATAGACATTTCAAAGAAATTATGCTATATGGTAATAATGTTACCTTGAGCTTTGATGATGTCAAGTCTAACCTACTGTCCAAAGAAAAATTTGATACCCAAATTCATTCTGAAAGTTCGGGTGAGGGACTAGTAGTTAGAGGGAGAAACCACGAAGTAGGTGCTAGCGTTAAAAACCAATCCAAATCCAAAGGTAAAAACTCTAAGTATTGTCGTTATTGCAAGAAAAGAAATCATGAAATCTCTGAGTGCTACAAATTGAAAAATAAGCAAAACAGAGAAGATAAGGGTAAGCAACCCAAAAAATCTGCCGAAGCTAGTTTTGTAGAAACCAAATCTGATGGAGAGTGTTTTATTGCTTCTAGTACTGAACAAAGGTCAAAAAATGAGTGGGTTCTTGATTCTGGTTGTACATTTCATATGTCTCCTAATAGAGACTGGTTTACCACCTATGAATCTTTTAATGGTGGTCTTGTCTTAATGGGCAACTGTAACACCCCGTAAAAGTCGTGCATGGATTAGCCTTTAATAGAGTGCTCTTAGACTTAAAAACTTGAAAATTTTTCTAAGTGTAACTTAGAGTCATTTTAGCTGACAACCTTCGGGATACAACTTCTCGACCTTCTCGACCTTCATTTTTATATTTTTAAGTTGCGTTACGATCAGACAATCTCATAGTACATCTCGGATAAGTTTTGGAATTTTTCGGAATGCATAAGGCTGCGTTTGGATTTCAAAATAGTAGCAAAACGGATAGCCTGTTGCCCAGTTTTTTTCAGCATTTCAGGGGCAACTTCAAACGGTCATAACTCCCTGTATATAATGAACTGTGTGCGCTATAATATATAAAACGAAAGATCTTAGAATCCTCTTTCCCCTGCAACTAGTTTCATCCAAATCCAACATCTGAGTAAGAAGTTATATCCGTTTTACTTCAGCCTGTCAATTTGTCAACTGAGGGATAGTTTCGACTTTTCTTGTTTTCTTAGGGGCATTTTAGTCATTTCACTTCACCCAATTCCGTCTATAACACCAGATTTAGCCCAAATTCAGCAGAATACAATCCTTTTTCTCAAATTCTCTCAAGAACACCTTTTAGGTTCCAAACAAAAATCCCAAATAACTCAAGATTCAACCGTAGAAAATTCAAATTGGTTCCGTAGTTGTGTTCACCATCTCGAAAGCTTCGAGAAGCACCCCATGGTTATGTAAGGAGGATTCCAAATACAAGAGTCCATTGTTAAGGTATGAATATTGTTTATTCTTGATTTTATCCATGAATAAGTATTGATAAAGGATTATGATTATTGTCTTGATGTTGGAAGATAACTAGAAACATAGTTATGAATTGTTGTGTATAAATTGTTAGTAGTAAATTATGGAAGTTACTGTATTGGATTACGAAGGATGAATTGTGGTGATATATCATTATATTAGTGGTTATGTATGCCTAGTGATCATGTTGGTATTGGATGATTTTAAGAAGGGAAATAAAGGCTAAGAGTGATGTTGAGGGATATTTCATGAAAATGCATGATATGTGAATGTAATAAGAGTATAAGAGGATGTATGTAGTACTTTTATTGATGAGCTAAAGGATTACTTCCTAGACGTTAATTGGTGAAGTTAATACCTAAATGGTAAGGTTTGGTTGTTAATGCTAGTTTGCCACAAATGACTTATTGTAGATAAGTGTTCGAAGAGTACGGGAAGTCACTTGTATTGAAGTGGTTATATCAAGGTATGTAAGACATACTCTATCTATTCTTTGGCATGAGTAATGACCCATGGCACTCTCAAGTAAGCTTCCAACATTGTCCTACGACACATGACACATACTAACATCATATGATCTTCGACACTACCAATTGATCTTGTTTTCACTTTTAAGATGTCCGGCTAGTAAAAAAAATATCCATATACTATTGTTGACTCCGAAATGGTTTAATGAGGTATCCATGATTCTCTACTTCATTTTCATGATAATGATTACCTATTTACATGTTTTTCCTATTGAGGTATCATGGTTTCAAGTTCCATAAAGTGTGACCACAAAGTAACCAATCTCAAAGATTAATTAAATTAAGAAATGGAATGTCTATATTTTAAATTGATGATATGATGTATTATATTAGTACCACTGATCAGTTGGCCATTGTATTATAAAGATTATGTATATATATGCTATTCCAGGGGTGGTCCCTGATGTATTGTATTGGTACCACTGATCAGTTGGCCATTGTATTATAAAGATTATATATATATGCTAAAAATGGAATGTCTATATTTTAAATTGATGATATGATGTATTATATTAGTACCACTGATCAGTTGGCCATTGTATTATAAAGATTATGTATATATATGCTATTCCAGGGGTGGTCCCTGATGTATTGTATTAGTACCAATGATCAGTTGGCCATTGTATGACATATGTTATGTATTGATAAGGATTACGGGAAGTAATGATATGAAAGTAATGTGCAGGTATCCCATCAGTTCTTTTAAGTGTGGTCTACTCATACTGTTTATTCACTGGTATCTGGGTTCTGTTGATCTTTTGTATCTCGTGTTGATACTCCCTGCCTTACATACTCAGTACATATTTCCGTACTGACGTCCCTCACGGGGGACCTACATTCATGCCTGCACTTCAGGTCGTACACCTCCGCAGTAAGAGCCAGGACATTCTATTGTTAGTAGTGAGCTCCAGTTGTTTCAGGGCATCCCAAGTTATCTCAATATGTACCTTTGGTATTTGTATAAAAGTCTTTTATGGGCGGGAGTTCGTCCCGACCCCAACTCCGTTGTGTATCTATGTAGAGGCTTTTGTAGACATATTGTACAGCCATAGGAGTGTTTGGTTGATAGACGTGATGGCTCTGACGGCCAATTACTGTTCATATATATATTTATGCGTGTCTGCTGGGTTAATACAGGTACTGTTTTCTTCTATTTACAACCAAGTGCTGCCCAAATTTCTAATTTTCATAAGTAATGTAAATGTGAAAGTATAGGTTATGAACGGGTTCTCCCGGGCCTCCTCGGCTACGGGTGCCAGTCCGCTCCAATGGGATTTGGGGTGTGACAGAAGTGGTATCAGAGCAGTTCGTCCTAGTGAGTCTACAAAGCCGTGTCTACGTAGAATCTCGTTTATCGGTGTGTTGTGCACCACATCTATAAACAGGAGGCTATTGGACATTTAGGGATTATTTCCACTCTACATTTCTTAGTTCATGCAATAGAGTCAGAATGTTCCTCTTTCATACTCTTATTCGTGCTTTGATGTCGCCCATATGAAAGTAAAAAGTCATCCCAAATTCTTTCCTTACTCTAATGTCTTCCGATATGTCTCATTATTGAGGTGATTCAAGTGTAGAAGTTTAGAATCTAATGGTATGGTCCTTTCTGATTGAACCATATAAGAGTTAAAATTGTGCAAGGACTTGAGAATTGCATTTAGTCCCTTTCAAATTTATGTTACAAATGTCTTGCTTAAGGGAGGATGATGTGTAGTAGAATGTTGGAACTGTATTTCCACCCGAATAGTAGTATGCATTAAAGTGTTGTTGTCATTACCTATTGGTAGTGAAATTAGACCAAGAAGTTGGTGATGTGAAGTCACAAAGTTAGAAGTCAGAGTGAGGGTGACTTTTGTGTAAATGAATATTTTAGTTGAATAACCAATGTTCGAGAATGATTTACCCCCCTTATGGTGATTGACTAATGTGGTAACTAGTAGCATGTGTGGATGGTATGGTAGTCCGTGGAGGAAGTGTTTGACTCCGATTTTATTTATACAGAGTAAGATGTGTATTCATAGTTCATTGGATATTGCGTATTAAATTTCTATCTCATGTAATCTTGTCATCAAGGTGTTGTTGAAAAAAAAAATAATAAAGTCTAGTGAAGCCGTGTGGGGCTCTTTCGATTCACTAGCATAGTTGACTTGTCATTCATTTCATTTTCTTGTTCAAAATACAAAAATCAAAGTCTAGTGAAGCCGTGTGAGGCCTATTTCGATTCACTAGCAACTTGTTGTCCAACTTGTTGTTCTTGTGTTGGTTTAATAGATGTATAGCTGAATTTGTTTGCATGAGATTGAGTTGGTAAAGAGGTGATTCATCCTTGTGTGTTGTTTAGTAGATGGTAGAGAAGGAGTTGTTAGTTAGGATGATTTGTAAGTTGCTTGAAGTATGAAAATGGCTATATTAGCCAGTAAGTTGTAAGTATAGACTCATGGTTGTTTGTGGAACTTGAAGGTAGTCTAAATGTACGCTTAAGTAAGTAAGCGTGATGTGAGAGGCCGTATAAGTAGATAAGATTGTATGGGGTTACAGTATAAGATTAATGTCGATCATGTCTATTATGTGACTTTACCCCTTGACCTTCTTTTCCTTGGTAGTTATAAACTAGTACTACTAGTGAGAAGATATGTAGTAGATTTTTGAGGTATAGTAGTAATGTTGTAAAGGTGCTTTGGTCGTGGATAGTATCTAGATTCAAGTATTTGGCGTAGAATGTCCCAATTTGATGGACTAGTAAATTATGTTGTATTCTTCATGGGTGGTATTTACTGAATAAAACAAGTATGAGCTGATGCCTATGATGCCTTACACCATGTATTTATAGTACCTAAAAGTCCCTAAGTCAACAAGGTACAAAAATGCAAGCTATACAATTATCAACTGCAAGCTGAAAATCTAAAAATCCTGCACATGCATGCTGAAATTTCTGCACATGATTGCCAACCTTTGTGGACTTTTTAAAGTGGAAAATTTGCAGTTTCATACCAGCCCGTATGAACTTCCTAAAGTCTTATAAATGTGCTGCCAGACTATTTTGACCATCTAGAAGGTGCTGGAACGTTGGCAGCAATGCGGAGCATTTATCGAAGCCCCGCCAAGCTCGAAAATGTGCCCGAATAGTCCGAAACATGCCGAAAACGTAAGGAGTTTAATGGGTTGTGACGTTGAGCGTCACAATGTGGTTGTCACAATGTGGTTGTAAAAATAGTGACTTAAGATTATGATGTATGCTTTGTAAGAATTATGTATAAGGTTGGGTTGTAAATCATGTTAAGCACTAGACATTAAGTTTGAACAATTGATGTCCATGAAGGTGGATGTGATGATTTCTTAGTTGATGATACTAGTTTTATGGAAGTAATCTAATAGGCTTGAATGGTGTATGCAAGAGGCTAAGTTTATTTGATTCGTAGTGAAGTATGATGTTGCATATATAATGTAGAAGTATGCCCAAGGTGATCTGAGGTTGCGGTATTTTCTAAGACTATTACACGTTTTGTGTGACGAGTGGTACCATTAATTTGCTAGATGGAGAAAGACTAGTTAGATGGTATATGGTGTTCTAAATAGTCAAGTTAAGGAGTTTTGATTGATAGTGTTGAGCCTTTTTATATGATCTTGATTCTCATAGTAGAGAGATGTAAGTTTGGAGTCACGAAATTGATAGACTATGTCGGAAGTAGTATGATTCATTGAAGGCTTGGTGACATCCATGTTGAGTTCTAGATTCTAAGTTTGAGTTTTTGAAGGTTGAACTAATAGAAATAAGGGTTAAAGCACTAGACGGTGTGCACTCCGACTATGGGGATACTCATGAAGACCCGAAGTTAGTAAGTGTGCAAGTATTATATGATGACTGCTGGGTCTATAGAATGATAAAGTGTATCTCAGAAGGTAGTATTAACAGTGTGTCTTCCACTTTCAGGTCTGGTCATTTGGGTTAAGTGCCATGATATGCATGTATAGTAGTTTTTCAGACCCCAGAGTGCAGTGAGTGTACTTCAGTTTAATGTCTAGTAAGGGATCTCCCAAACTTAATATCATGGTTTGAAGCTAAGGGGGAGATGATAGAGCGAATAACCAAGTCAGGCCTTCAGATTCTAGTCGTGATGTCATGATGATATAGAACGTCAGAAAGTGAGGGTGAGACAACCCATTCTTATCTCAGTATATTCTTTTTTTTTTCAGTTATCCCAATATCTACTCATGCCTTACGTTTCAGTCCAATGATCAAAATTCATGTTCATGCTTATGATAGAGAACCGTGTACTCTTCGAGTTCTAAAATGAGAAGTTTCAGTTCATTCAGTAGTCGGAATCCCATTCCATAAGTTATGAACTCCAGTTGAGGTCATGTAGCTCATGACTCATGTACTCCCGCTTTATAGTATGCTTGTTTTAGATAAGACCATAAGTGTGAAGCAAGATCTGGGGCCAAGTTTTTGATATATGTGAGTTTTAGTGGAAATTTGTATGTGCATGTTCTTGGGGTAGCGCGTGGGAGTTATATTAATAGTGGTTTAGAGAATATGTGAAGTGTTTCTTCATGGGTTTTTTGGGTTGAAGTTCATATGAGGTTATAAAGATAGGTTTGAATGACATGTTGGGATTTTAGTGAAGGGACGCAAAATGCGCTAGTGAATCTATAGTAAGAGTTCAGAGTTAGTCATTAATGTGGGAAGGCACGATATGCTTAGGGTGTGAACTTTAAAAGGATATGGAAGATTGAATCATATTGTTTAGACTAGTATCATGGTATGACATGTTGTATTTTTGGGACTTGGAGTTAGGCTTGATCGCAGTGAAAGGATTTAAGCTACTATAGATATTGTAGAAAGAGCTATCAATGCCTATATGAGAATTATAAGTTGAATCGAATGAAGGTGGTATCTAAGGGAAATAGTACAGTTAAGGGAGTATTCGTGGAGTGTGCTGATCTTGGAAGTAATAAGTCGCATTGACTAAGGACTGACAATTCTATCATGATTTATGAGTTATATGTCTATATTCCAGGCTGTAGAGTAATGTCAATGTTGGGATCCTATAGTCGGATGTCTTGTGTGACTCATGCCTAAGATCTTTTGCTGCCTAATGCTACTAGAACTTTTTTTTCTACGAAGAGTGTTGATAAGATACTCCAGATTGGGTATAAGTTTCCTGTGTAGTTCAGTCTGTTCAGCCAGCAAATCAGTTCAATAGTCAGAATGTCAAATTCTCATGATTTGTTTGCTTGTCTTTTCAATTAATCATGCTACCCGAATTCTCAGATATGTTACTATTCCAAGATTGAGTATACTAGTAGTTGCGAGTATAATTCAGTTCATGCATCATGTACTAGATTCAGATTCCAGAGGTTCAGTTATGAATCAAAATCGTAGGTGCCGTGTGCATTTCCTCCATTTTCCAAGTATCTTAGTGAATTGAACACTCATAGAGGGATATAGGATCCCAATGGGGAGATACCCCATTTGGTTGCGTGCATAGATTCTTATTACAAGCTTCGCATCAATTGATATTGCGTATTCAGTCATACGTTCTTGTGTCAGCTCAGTCAGATATGCCTGCATTAGAAATGCACTTTCAATAGAAAAAGTTCAGCTTATCTATGTATTCAGTTCTGCATTCATGAGATCAACTCAATAACAAATCCATACATTAGGTTTGCATGTTTATTATGAGAACTCAGCTTATGAGTGGCTCCAGTCGTGTATTCCATGCATCAGATATGCATGTCCGATATAAGAATTCAGAATATCAGTAGTTATTTCCATATGGTCATATTTCAGATCAGTGTATTCTTTATTAGAAGACATGTCGTGCCTGCGTTATTCCATACCTTTAAGGCTTCAACATTTCCAATCCATCATTCGGGGACGAATGATCCCAAGGGGGAGATAATGTAACACCCCGTAAAAGTCGTGCATGGATTAGCCTTTGATAGAGTGCTCTTAGACTTAAAAACTTGAAAATTTTTCTAAGTGTAACTTAGAGTCATTTTAGCTGACAACCTTCGGGATACAACTTATCGACCTTCTCGACCTTCATTTTTATATTTTTAAGTTGCGTTACGATCGGACAATCTCATAGTACATCTCGGATAAGTTTTGGAATTTTTCGGAATGCATAAGGCTGCGTTTGGATTTCAAAATAGTAGCAAAACGGATAGCCTGTTGCCCAGTTTTTTTCAGCATTTCAGGGTCAACTTCAAACGATCATAACTCCCTGTAAATAATGAACTGTGTGAGCTATAATATATCAAACGAAATAGCTTTGAGTCCTCTTTCCACTGCAACTGGTTTCATCCAAATCCAACATCTGAGTAAGAAGTTATATCCGTTTTACTTCAGCCTGTCAGTTTGTCAACTGAGGGATAGTTTCGACTTTTCTTGTTTTCTTAGGGGCATTTTAGCCATTTCACTTCACCCAATTCCGTCTATAACACCATATTTAGCCCAAATTCAGCAGAATACAATCCTTTTTCTCAAATTCTCTCAAGAACACCTTTTAGGTTCCAAACAAAAATCCCAAATAACTCAAGATTCAACCGTAGAAAATTCAAATTGGTTCCGTAGTTGTGTTCACCATCTCGAAAGCTTCGAGAAGCACCCCATGGTTATGTAAGGAGGATTCCAAATACAAGAGTCCATTGTTAAGGTATGAATATTGTTTATTCTTGATTCTTATCCATGAATAAGTATTGATAAAGGATTATGAGTATTGTCTTGATGTTGGAAGATGACTAGAAACATAGTTATGAATTGTTGTGTATAAATTGTTAGTAGTAAATTATGGAAGTTACTGTATTGGATTATGAAGGATGAATTGTGGTGATATATCATTATAGTAGTGGTTATGTATGCCTAGTGATCATGTTGGTATTGGATGGTTTTAAGAAGGGAAATAAAGGCTAAGAGTGATGTTGAGGGATATTTCATGAAAATGCATGATATGTGAATGTAATAAGAGTATAAGAGGATGTATGTAGTACTTTTATTGATGAGCTAAAGGATTACTTCCTAGACGTTAATTGGTGAAGTTAATACCTAAATGGTAAGGTTTGGTTGCTAATGCTAGTTTGCCACAAATGACTTATTGTAGATAAGTGTTCGAAGAGTACGGGAAGTCACTTGTATTGAAGTGGTTATATCAAGGTATGTAAGACATACTCTATCTATTCTTTGGCATGAGTAATGACCCATGGAACTCTCAAGTAAGCTTCCAACATTGTCCTACGACACATGACACATACTAACATCATATGATCTTCGACACTACCAATTGAACTTGTTTTCACTTTTAAGATGTCCGGCTAGTCAAAAAAATATCCATATACTATTGTTGACTCCGAAATGGTTTAATGAGGTATCCATGATTCTCTACTTCATTTTCATGATAATGATTTCCTATTTACATGTTTTTCCTATTGAGGTATCATGGTTTCAAGTTCCATAAAGTATGACCACAAAGTAACCAATCTCAAAGATTAATTAAATTAGGAAATGGAATGTCTATATTTTAAATTGATGATATGATGTATTATATTAGTACCACTAATCAGTTGTCCATTGTATTATAAAGATTATGTATATATATGCTATTCCAGGGGTGGTCCCTGATGTATTGTATTGGTACCACTGATCAGTTGGCCATTGTATTATAAAGATTATATATATATGCTAAAAAATGGAATGTCTATATTTTAAATTGATGATATGATGTATTATATTAGTACCACTGATCAGTTGGCCATTGTATTATAAAGATTCTGTATATATATGCTATTCCAGGGGTGGTCCCTGATGTATTGTATTAGTACCACTGATCAGTTGGCCATTGTATGACATATGTTATGTATTGATAAGGATTACGGGAAGTAATGATATGAAAGTAATGTGCAGGTATCCCATCAGTTCTTTTAAGTGTGGTCTACTCATACTGTTTGTTCACTGGTATCTGGGTTCTGTTGATCTTTTGTATCTCATGTTGATACTCCCTGCCTTACATACTCAGTACATATTTCCGTACTGACGTCCCTCACGGGGAACCTGCATTCATGCCTGCAGGAACAGGTACTTCAGGTCGTACACCTCCACAGTAAGAGCCAGGACATTCTATTGTTAGTGGTGAGCTCCAGTTGTTTCGGGGCATCCCAAGTCGTCTCAATATGTACCTTTGGTATTTGTATAAAAGTCTTTTGTGGGCGGGAGTTCATCCCGACCCCAACTCCGTTGTGTATCTATGTAGAGGCTTTTGTAGACATATTGTACAGCCATAGGAGTGTTTGGTTGATAGACGTGATGGCACTGACGGCCAATTACTGTTCATATATATATTTATGCGTGTCTGCTGGGTTGATACAGGTACTGTTTTCTTCTATTTACAACGAAGTGATGCCCAAATTTCTAATTTTCATAAGTAATGTAAATGTGAAAGTATAGGTTATGAACGGGTTCTCCCGGGCCTCCTCGGCTACGGGTGCCAGTCCGCTCCAATGGGATTTGGGGTGTGACAGCAACGATGCTCAATGCAAAGTTGTCGGCAAAGGCACAATCAAAATCAATACACATGATGGAATCATTAGAACTTTGACCAGTGTCAGACATGTCCCTGATTTGAAACGGAATCTCATTTCCCTAGGCACTCTTGAATCTCAAAGGTGTAGATACTCAGCTGAAGGTGGAGTTTTAAAAGTGTCCAAAGGAGCTCTTGTGTTACTAAAGGTAATTCGATCTGGTAGTTTGTATTTGCTTCAGGGTTCAACTGTTATAGGTTCTACAGCCGTCGCCTCATCCAACAAAGACAACACGAAGTTGTGGCATTTGAGGTTGGGCCACATAAGTGAGAAGGGAATCCAATTTCTCAAAAAGAAAGGCTATCTTGGCAACCATTGTACCGGTAAGGTCGATTTCTGCGAGCATTGCATTTTTGGTAAGTAGAGAAAGGTTAGCTTTTCAAAAGCCATTCACAGGACCAAAGGTACTTTGGACTACATCCATTCAGATCTTTGGGGTCCATCGAGAGTTCCCTGCAGAGGTAAATGTCATTATATGCTGACATTTATTGATGATTTTTCACGTAAACTCTGGGTATATTTTCTCAAGCAAAAGAATGAAGCTTTTTCCACCTTTAAAGAGTGGAAATTATTAATTAAGAACCAGACTGGCAAGAAGATCAAGAGGCTAAGGAAAGACAATGGCCTCGAATTTTGTTCTAATGAGTTTAATGATTTCTGCAAGAAAGAAGGTATTGCCAGACATTTCACCGTTCCAAGAACTTCACAACAAAACGGAGTTGCTGAAAGGATGAAAAGAACTATCTTGGAGAAAGTTCGTTGTATGCTCTCCCATTCTACTCTGGGGAAAGAATTTTGGGCAGAAGCAGCTTCAACATCATGCTACTTGATAAACCGCTCACCAAATCGTTCACTCGACTGCAAAATTCTAGAAGAAGTTTGGTCAGGTAACCTTGTTGATTATTCTAATTTTAGAATATTTGGTTGCCCTGCTTATTCTCATGTGAACAAGGGAAAATTGGAACCTCGTGATAAGAAATGCATTTTCTTAGGTTATGGCCTAGGGGTTAAAGGCTATCGTTTGTATGACCCTGAATCTCGCAAAATATTTCATAGTCGGAATGTAACCTTTAATGAAAATGGTATGCTATCTTCTGGAAAAGATACTGTTGTTTCCTCCACCGATACAGGTGATCAGGAGGATGTTCGAAAGAAGGTGGAGTTTGAGACTGAAGCTCCCATTTTGGGAGCAAATTTCCCTAATTCTTCCACCACTCAAGAAGATGAAGTCACTGCTGAACAAATGATTCCACTACAACATCCACCTCAACGTCGAGGTTTACCACAACCATGGTCTATGGCTCAAGAACTTCCACAACAAAGGCCAAGAAAACCGACTCAAAGACTGATCACAGAATCTGCCAACATTGCTTATGCATTAACTATTGCACAAGATATGGGTGAAGATGGTGAAGCCAAGAATTATTCTGAAGGTATCTCTGGTGATGACTCAGCAAAGTGGACTGCTGCTATGCAAGAAGAAGTCGAGAGTCTTCAGAAAAATGAAACATGGGATTTGGTGATGTTACTGGAAGGCAAGCGAGTCATTAGTTGCAAATGGATTTTTAAGAGAAAAGAAGGCATCCCCGGTGTTGAAAATGCAAGGTACAAAGCAAGATTCGTAGTAAGATGTTTTGATCAACAGGAAGGTATTGACTTTAACGAAGTATTTTATCCCGTTGTTCGTCATTCTTCAATTCGTGTATTACTTGCTCTAGTTGCCTTGTATGATTTGGAGCTGGAACAGTTAGATGTGAAAACTGCTTTTCTTCATGGTAACCTTGAGGAAGAAATTTATATCCAGCAGCCAGAGGGGTTCGTTGTTCCTGGAAAGGAGAACCATGTATGTCGTCTGAAGAAATCTCTTTATGGTTTGAAGCAATCACCAAGACAATGGTATAAAAGGTTTGATTCCTTCATGACTGGACATGGCTATTCTAGAAGTAGTTATGATAACTGCGTCTATCTTCAAAAACTATCTGATGGATCACTAGTATACTTGCTGTTATATGTTGATGATATGTTAATTGCTGCAAGAGATAAAACTCTTGTTGACAAGTTAAAGGTGCAGCTCAATAGTGAATTTGATATGAAAGATCTAGGTCCTGCCAAGAAGATTCTTGGAATGGAGATTAACAGAGATCGTCAAGCTAGAAAACTTTTTCTATCACAGAAAAGGTATGTAATGAAGATGCTTGACAGATTTGGAATGAGAGATTGCAAAGCTGTTAATACTCCACCTGCTGCCCACTTCAAGTTGTCATCAGATCAGTGTCCACATTCAGAAGAGCAACAAAGTCTCATGTCACATGTCCCGTATTCTAACGCAGTCGGAAGCCTTATGTACGTTATGGTATGTACTAGGCCTGATTTGGCTTATGCGGTTAGTGTTGTTAGCAGATTCATGCACAACCCAGGAAAACAACATTGGGAATCTGTCAAATGGATCCTTCGTTACTTGAAGGGTTCTCCTGATATTGGTTTGGTATTTGATAGACAAAAGTCTGATCCAGGAGGCGTAGTTGGTTATGTTGACGCCGACTACGGTGGTGATTTAGATCGGAGAAGATCACTTTCAGCCTATATCTTTACACTCTGCGGCTCTGCTATCAGTTGGTATTCATCACTTCAAGCCATTGCGGCTTTGTCCACCAATGAAGCAGAATATATTGCTGCTACTGAAGGAGTGAAAGAGGCTATCTGGCTCCGAGGCTTGGTTGCTAAACTTGGTTTACAACAACACATTCTTGTTATGTTCTGCGACAGTCAGAGTGCTGTCCACTTGGCCAGGAATAGCAAGCATCCCTCAAAGACCAAGCATATTGATATTAAACGCCACTTTATCCGAGATATTGTTGATGCAGGAGAAATTACTGTGGAAAAAATCCATCCAACTGAAAATCCTGCAGATATGTTAACCAAACCACTTCCAGCCGCTAAGTTCGATCATTGCTTGGACTTAGCTGGTATTATTCATTGTTAACAGGATTTCATGGCGAGAGAGTATTTCCGGTCAAAAGGAGATCAAGGTGGAGATTTGTTGGCTGCTCTCCTTTTGTCAACAACTGCTGCTCATATTTCAACAATTGTGGATGATGAAGACATTTGTGACTTTGTGTTTTCAACATCAGTGGCTGCATTCATACATGAAGGCAAGACTTTTGTGGTCCAGATTTGGCTATAAAAGCCAATGCTACTTCATTTGCAAAGATACCTCCACAACATTTCAATAGTCAATCTCTCCTTTATATTTTCTTCTTTCTCTACTTCTTAGTTGAGTATTTCTATACTCGTAGAGAATTTGTAAGGGGATATTTTGTCTTGTTAGTCCCGAGAAAATATTTTGTACTCTCGTCAATATTAGTGAAATTTTTGGCTCTCTCGCCGGTGGTTTATTACCTCTATTTAAAGAGGGTTTTTCCACCTAAAATCTTGGTGTCAATTTTACTGTTTTTATTAATTTCTCGGAATCTTTGGTTGAATTTATCACGCTTCCACACTCTGTAGCCCTACAAGAAGTATCACTTGAAGGCTTTCCATATCACTTAAGGTGGGCAATTAGGCAATAAGATTACATAGCATAATCCAGTTACCATTGTATATCTTAAGTTCTACTTAGTTTCCTTTATTTTTTTTCTCTTGAGTTCTTCGGTCTTTCGGGCATTTCCTGATACTTCGTATATTTTCTTATATTAAGAAATAAAAATATTTTCTTTTCATTATAAAAATATTTTCACTACATGTTAGACAGGATTTAATTTTTGTTCATGTTAACTTATTAGTGAATTAATTAATTTTGCAAAAAGAAAAAGAAGTTGGTATGTAAAATTTGTGTTAAACAAAAAAATTTGAGACCTTTGAACTAATGCAGATCAATTTAAATAGTGACTTGATAAAAAGGAAAAGCATATAGTAATTTTGTTGGTCTCAACTCCCAACTATTACCTAAAATGCAAGACAAACTTTAATAAAATAATAAGACATATATAAGAACATTCACAAATTCTATATAGTATTATGAAAACGTTCACCGGTGCCTTAGTCTAACAATTTGTTGAAGTGCTAGAAAATATAAATTATCATTAAATAGTGAAAGTACTTGGTTTATTGAATTAACTATTCTTTTTCTTTCCAAAATTGAAAATGGGGTCTATAGTAAGTGATATCCCTTAGACAAAGCATGACCATGATGTAAGAAAATTATAAAGTAGTAAAATAGGTTCGAATTTTTCAAGTGAGTTACAGTATTTTTTCAAGAGGTTAAATATAAATGTTAAGTTCCACAAGTGTGGGATGAAGAAAAAGAGGTCTCCCAGATCCATTTCTATATAAGAAAAATAATCACTTGTGAATGTGGAAAAGTCTCTAATCCTGTTCCAACTGACTACTTCTATGTTTTTATCTAAGACAATCTTGTTTCTGTATGATATGTGTAATTTTGGTTTTAGGGTATTACTTTCTTTCTATACTTAGGTCACATATTTGAACCTTGTGCCATGCAAACTAAGCCTTGTATTGGTATTTACATAGAGAATGGTAGAGGTGTGGTCCCATTATTCTCAAATTTCGAAGCTACAGTTGGTTATGGGTTGGCCTTAGATGAATTTCTCGGTCATAAAAAATTAACTAATCAATGAATTAAAAGTGTGTTCATTTTAACAATTTAAATTTTTAGATGATATAGATTACACATTTCAACTTAGTATCGGAGCCATACTCTTTTTCGTTCATGATTTAAACAATGCAAGGCCCCCTTTTTATATTGTCGACGCACTAGATATCCAATCTTAGACGTGAAATAGGGTATTGAATGGATCACATTGGTTCATACAATGGACATTACTCTATTATTAGATGTTGCCGTTTACCCAGGGTTAGCCATGCCACATCTTGTTTTGATGGTTATTGAAGAATAATGCAGTAACTCACACTAAGAGTAAATCAGTGTAAGCAGAGAGAAATGAAGGAAGAGATAGGAGAAGATCAACTATCTTATTATCAGGGAAGAAAAGAGAAGAAGAAGAGTAAATCATTGTGTTGTATTGTTGTATTCAGACTTTTGTTCTTGCTAGTAGTACATAGTCGACTATATGTAGATTAGATGATAGCTTAATAGTGCGGTGACAACTAAATAACTGACTTCAACATTGTAACTAACTTATTGACACTTTAACTTACTTTCCCTTATTTTTCTTTCTTTACTCTCATGCCTCAACCCACCTCCTCAAACTTGGCACTACAAAGAGATTGACAAGGTTAAGCTTGGTCATTAAGTATTTATGTTTAACCTTGGTTAAACCTTTAGTGAAAGCATTTGTAGGTTGGGCATGAGTGAATATATATTCAGTCTTGATCAGCTCTTTTTGGATCTTTTTCCTCACAAAGTAGCAGTCTATTTTTATATGTTTAGTCTCCTTATGGTAGCTACAGGATTTGTATCTATTTGCAAAGCTACTTTGTTGTCACTGAAGATGGTCAGTGGTAGTTGTAGTTGAACACCTAGATCCTTGATTAAACCAACTAGCTATGTAAGTTCCGCAACTATTGAAGCAAGGCTTCTATGATTCAGTTGAACTCCTAGAAATAGTTGATTGGTTCTTTGACTTCCAAGAAATTAGAGATTCACCTAGTTTAATAGTAAAGCCTGTAATAGACTTCCTAGAGAAAGCACATACAGCCCAAACTGCATCACAATAAGCTTTAAAAACATCTTCTTTTAAGCTAAACATGAGAAGACCTTATTCTGATTTTCCTTTTATATATTTGATGATTCTAAGTGTTGCATTCATGTGAGACTGTTTGGGACACTGCAAGAACTTTCTCAAGGTCTGCACACTATATGTTATGTTTGGTCTTGTTACTGTGAGGTATAACAACTTACCTATTATACTTGGTATATCCATGATTAGCTAATACTTCATCTTTTGACCTTGCATCATCTGAAGTATGTTGATGATATTCTGTAGTTGTTAATTTCTCTATAGTATCAAGTTGAGTAGGTGCTGGTTTAGCAGCACTAAGACCTGTTTTTCAGATTAATTCCACTACATACTTCCTCTGATGTATCACAATTCCTTGTTTAGACCTTGTAAATTCAATGCCTAGGAAATACTTTAGTTCTCCAAGATCCTTTACCTTAAAAGATTTGTGAAGAGCCTCTTTGGTTTCACTTATTTGATCAAGTTTGCTACCAGTCACTAGTATGTCATCTACATAAACTAGTACAACAACTATTCCTTCACTTGTCTCTTTGATGTAAAGAGAATAATCATACTGACTCTGTCTGAAGTTATATCTAATCAAGGCTTGATGAAGTTTTGCATTCCATTTTCTTGGTGCTTGCTTCAATCCATACAAGGATTTTGAAAGCCTATACACCTGTCTCTCCCCCTAACTTTTAAAACCTTGTGAAAGTTTCATATAGTCTCATCTTCCAAATCACCTTGTAAAAAGGAATTGTATACATCCATTTGATGGATATGCCAATTCCTAGCTGCTGCAAAATAGCCATGAAAGTCCTCAGAGTAACCATTTTTACCATTAGGCTAAACGTTTCTTGATATTTTATCCCTCCTTTTGACTGAACCCTTTTGATACCAACCTTGCCTTAAATCATTCTATTTGTCCTGAAGCTTTGCACTTGATTTTGTCAATCCATTTGCACCCTATAGGATACTTGCCTTTCGGAAGAGTGACCACCTGCCAAGTATTGTTGTTTCAAGAGCAGCTATCTCAAATTGCCTAGCATGTACCCACCTAGCATCTTTAACTGCCTCTGCATAAGTGGTTGGTTCAATAAGGTTTAAGAAGTTAGATAATTAGCATTGATACTTGTTAGAAAGATTAAAGAAACATAGTTTGAGAGAGGATATAAGATGTTGTCATTTATAGTTAATGACACAAAGTATTTCATCCATCTAGGTGGATGTGTACCACTGGTGGATTTTCTTTGATCAGGGTGTGTAGTAGCTTGTTGAGGTAATTCAGCAGCATCTTGTCTAGTTATTCTTCTTGTGAAGTATCTTGTTATAGCAGGAATTTATGCAACAGGAACTGTAGTTTACTGGACTAGAGTAGTATTTGTTGTATTTTATAGTTGTTCAATATGAGATTGTGATTATGAGTCATTCTCAATAGTTGGTTGTGGTTGTGAGTTCTTACCAGCAGGTTCTTGTGACGGTGAACTGGGCTCAACTCCTATCATATCAATAGCTAACTCATCACTACTTCCTGCTGTCAGGTCACATATAGGAAATAACGATTGTGAAGCTTAAGTCATAGTATCTTTGAATGGAAATATATCTTCCAAGATAATCACATCCTTGTTAACAAAGAATATCTTTTTAGTAAGATCATAAAGGATATAACCTTTTTTTGTTTCTGAATAGCCCATGTGAATAGCCTTTCTTGATCTAGGCTTAAGTTTATCCAATTCATGTGCTACCTTAGCACAGCCTAAGAACTTTAGATGATCTAGTGTAGGTTTCTTGTTGTACAGTTTTTCATAAGGTGTGATATATCCTAATATAGAAGAAGGACGCCTGTTTATTTGATATGTAGAAGATATGTGATTGACAAATTCAGTACCATGATCAGTTCTAATCTCTTTTACACAGGTATTAAACTGGGTTTGAATGTAAGACAGAAAATACTTAAGAACAATAATGACATCAACTTGAGTAAAAACACCCATATCATTCTAGTAAAATCATCCACAACAATTAAGAAGTACTTGTGTCCATCACAAGTAGGAACCTTATAAGGACCCAAGAGATCCATATGTAATAAGTCAAAAGCTTTAACACTAGATGTACTGTTAGAAGGAAAGGCTAGCCTAGTTTGTTTATCAAATGGACAGACTTCACACTTATTTATATTGTTATTTACATGAGTTTTTGAAACAGAAAACATGTGACATAGTATCCTAAAAGGAACATGTCTAAGCCTATTATTACATAGCCTTATATTAGATTTATTTGTATTCTGAGTATTGAACACATAGCCTGCTACTTTGCCATGTCCCGGAAGCTTTTTTCTCAATAAGAAGTATAGTCAATTTTTCTCTCTGCCAATTCCTTCACCTTCCCACTCCAAATTAAAGATACTGAAACACACAAAAGTTAGGGTAGAATGTAGCTGAATAGTTAAGTTGCTTAGTAAACTTTGAGACTGATAATAGATTGTATTTAAATTGAGGTAGATGAAAAACATTCTAGATAGTACTATTTTCATATATATCACTACATCCCATGTGTGTCACTAGTGACACATCACCATTGGGTAGTATTACTCTTTTTGGATTGAGATATTGAATCTTTTTTTAGAAAATCAATATCTGCAGTTATATGGTTTGTAGCACCTGTGTCAATAACCCACTCAAGTGGATTACTGCAAACCATTAAGTCACTGTCAATACCTGACATATTTTTTGCACTAGCAGATGGCATGGAAGATGTTACTTGATTGTGTTGTTCCAGCATCTTAGAAATCTAAGTATATTGCTCAGGTGTGAACCTTGGGGGAAAAGATTGCAGTACAGGACTTTGGTTTTGATGATGCTGACCCAATCCTCAGCCACAAATTGTGAGCACTAGAAGAAACTTTCCTCTGCTTGTACTGTGATCATAGCCAGTTCTAGCTTCATTTTGAATCTTGTGCTATCCATGTTTAGGATGTATAGGAGGGTAACCAACAAGTTTGTAGCAATCTATCTTGTAATGAATTTTTATTTTACAGTGATCACACACAACACTAAGATTATATGTTGACACATAGTTTCTCTTCCCCTTTTGATAGTTACCTTGATACCTACCACCTTGATAGCTAGTCTTAGAGTATATGGAAACTTCATTAGCTGAATTAGGAGTAGGACCAAGAAGACTCTTCTTATGCACAAACTGAGCCACAATTTTTTGATTCTCATCACTTATGATCATAGAGTAGGCCATGCTGACAGTTGGTTGTAGTGTCATCAACAAAATTTGGATTCTTATTTGGGAGTATGTGTCATTTAAGCCCATAAGAAACTGATATAACTTTTGTCTTTGAAGATAATCCAATAACTCTCTTGATTTTTCACAGGCTCTAAAGATTCAAACTCATCCCATAAATCTTTCAGCTTAGTTAAATATACAGACACAAATTAAACTCCATGAGTCATAGTTGGAATTTCTTGGTGCAAATTCAAAGTTCTTGAACCATCTATTTTATCAAATCTTTCCTTAAGATCTAACCATACAAAATATGCAGTCGAGGCATGGACCAGTACCCCTCCAAGCAGTTCAGTAGAAACTGCATTCATAAGCCAAGAAAGTACTATAGCATTGACTCTTTCACATTCGTTTCCCAGGTCAGTATAGAAATTTTCTCTTACAAAAGCCATCAACTATAGCAAATTTGTTATGCCCTAGTAGTGCAATTCAAACAGCCTTACTCCATACAACATAGTTTTCACTCTCCTTTAATTGGAAAGACACAAGAGAAGTACCTGATACATATGTCGTAGATAAGAACCGAGGATGATTATAATCTAATAGAGGCTGCAGTGGCCATGGGATTAATCCACTATTGTTGGAAACTGATCCAATTCTTTGCCCATCAAAAGTCATCTCCAATAGAGTAGAGTTCCTTTCAGAGCAACTCACTTACTCAAGCAGTTACTTTCAGAGTAACCAAGAAATTACCAGAATTCTAAAATTATTGAATGTGTAGATGAACACAAAAAAGTCAAATAAAAAATTGTTGGATGGACAAGAGCACTAATTCAATTTAGTAAGCTCTAATACCACGAAGAATAATGTAGTAACTAACACTAAGAGTAAATTACTGTACCAGAGAAATAGAGGAAGAGATTGGAGAGGAACAACCATCTTAGAATCATAGAAGAAAAGAGAAGAAAGAAGAGTAAATCATTGTGTTGTATTGATGTACTTAGAATTTTGTTCTTATTAGTAGTACATAGTCGACTATATATAGAGATGTTAGAGTTATGACCCAAATTTTGTTGATCCCACCATGAATGTTTTGCGGTGCGACTCATGTTTGTGATTTTCAAAATACCAAGCCTATAAGTGCTCCATTAGAAACACATGACTTCAAACTCTCGTCCATGTTATCTCCAAAGACGGATGATGAGCGTGACTATATGTCTCGAGTTCCATACTCTAGTGCCATCGGGTCTCTTATGTATGCGATGGTGTATTTTTGACCAGATTTATCTTATGCCGTTAGTGCAGCTAGCAGATACATGGCAAATCCAGGCAAAGAACATTGGAAAGCAGTTCAGTGGATTTTTAGCTACTTGCATGGATCTTCTGATATTTGTTTGCAGTTTGGGAAAAATAGAGATAGAGTAATCGAGTACGTTGATTCTAATTTTGCAGGAGACCATGATAAAAGGATATCCCTTACAGGATATGTTTTCAACATTGGTGGTTGTGCTATCAGTTGAAAAGCTACCTTACAGACTACGGTTGCTTTGTCAACTATTGAGGCAGATTACATAGCTATTACAGAGTCTTTCAAGAAAGCTATTTGGCTGAAGGGTCTGTTTGGTGAACTTAGAAAAGACTTATAGATTACTACGATCTTTTGTGATAGTCAAAGTGTTATCTTCCTTACGAAAGATCAGATGTTTCACGAGAGCGTGAAATTATTGGTAATGGTGATATTGTGGTGAGAAAGATTAGTACCCATGATAACCCTACTGATATGATGACCCAGACACTACCAAGTGCCAAGTTTGAGCATTGCTTGGACTTGGTTGGGGTTAGCTGTTAAGATGTGCCCTTAGGGGATTTTGTGGATGAGGTAGATAGTTTGTCTTGAAATGGATTTGAGTTGTGAATTAGAATTCATGTCAAGGTGGGTATTATTAGAGCTGTGACAAAAAAATTATTGATTCGGCCCTAAAAGTTTTGCGGTGTGACTCATGTTTGTGATTTTTAATGGGGTCTGTGGTGGTAGCGTAGGATAGGCCTGATCCCAGAGCCAGTATGCACCTTTATGTTTTTGGGCCTAGGACTTATTTGTATGTACGTATTATATAAGTGCATTTAGTGAATTTTTTTGAGTATTCAGAAAATAAGCACATTCTCCACATTGTACTCCTCTCCTTTTATAGGTAAATTTCTCTGCCTCTGCCCATGGTTTCTCCCGCAAGGGTTTCCACATAAATCTTTTGTGTTGTTCTTGTTTTTCTTTTACTTGTAGTTTGCTCTATTCTGTCCAAATCTAACAAGAGTAGATGATAGCTTAACAGTGTGGTGACAACTAATTAACTAGCTTCAACAATGTAACTAACTTCTTGACACTTTTACTAACTTTCCCTCCTTTTTCTTTCTCTATTCTCATTCCTCAACAATTATATAGCTATCTCATATTGTATGTAGCTTTTTGCTTTAAATAAACCTTGGTTTGGTGATGATGTCTGTATCTGTGAATTTGGAGTGGGAACACAAAACATGCGCTGATTGCCACTTCATATTTACCCCTAAAGCATAACGAGCAAGTTAAACATATCAATGAGCTTTCTGCGGTCAACTCGAGAATTTTGCTTTCGGGTCCTGCAGGTTTGCTATTTTCTCAGTAATTATTTAACTTATTTTGTATTGTTATTATTTCATTTTTCTCATTGGAGCACTCGAGAATTTGTTTTCCAGGATCAGAAATCTATCAGGAGATTCTGGTGAAGGCACTTGCACATTTTTATGGAGCCAAATTGCTCATTTTCGATAGAGAAGCTTTTGTAAGATGAAATTACTTATTATGCTTTTGAGGAACATTGCATAATTAACGTTAATTGTTTTTTCATTTTTGTTGTTCTTGACCCCCCTTGAAGTAGTACTAGTGGCCACCTAGCATTTAAGACGTACTTCGAGTTCCGTTTTATAGACCTATAAAGGGGCTATAGACATATTGAGGGGATGCAAAGACATTAGATGAAATTTATGAAATTTCTTCTTTCCTGGGGTTGATTTTGCATGTCATAGATCTTATTTCTACGAGTTAGAGTTATTTTCAGTTAAATCTAGAGTCAGTGGCCTATTAAAATCTTTCATGTCATTTTCTAGACTTTGTTATTCCCTTTGTCGCTCTTGCATTTTTATTGATGTGGTCAGATGCAAATCATGGATACATTATCATATCATTCAGAGACTATCTGTGAAGGATGCTGAGCCAATGGAAGGCACTGAAGCATCATCTAGCTTAACTGCTAATGACAGTATATCCTCTTTAGCCGGACCATCAAAAAACACCGTCTTTATGATAGGTATTGACTGCCATTTGGTTAGTCCCTTGTTTTTGAATATTCAGTAGTTGCAAATTATTTTTCTTCAGATTATATTTTTACTAAGAAAAAAAAAATATAGAAAGAAAAGTTGGGGGTCTATTGGAAACAACCACTCTACTTCACCTACCCTCCTCAGATCCCACTCTGTGGGAATACACTAGGCATGTTGATGTTGTTGTTTTTCTTTCTACTAATAACCGATGTTGAAGATGTTCAGGTGATAGTGTCAGATTTATTGGTTCTACTTCTGCACTTGACTCGACTCCCATCTGGTAAATTTTAATTTTCCTACAAACCTCAACACCAACTCTTCTGCACTATTAAATGATCTGTATCTTATATCTTAACAAATTTCTGATGTTATTTTGTGATGGTCCCTAGCAATTTTGTCCTTCTGGTTTCTCAGAAACGAAAATAATCACTATTGATCCATATTTTTTAATGTCATCGATGAAGCTGCGTTATCCAGGAAAAAAACAAGAATCACTCTTGATACATTTGCTAGTAACTATATGGTTTTATGATTAATATACGCTCGATCCTTTTAGTCATCCCAAAAAGAATGATGCATTTCTATATTTAGTTCTCCCACTTGTTTCAATTTGTTTGCTTTACTATCTTTTTTAGCGTGTTTTAATAAAATGCGTCTTTCCTAATTTGGCAACTCTTTAGTTTCACCATCTCACATGACGTGTTAATACCACAACATAAAGGGCATTCTAAATACATTATACATGTCTTTATATTAAGATTACTTTCTTAAACTTCATGTCAAGTCAAACTATGGCAAACAAATTGAAACCGAGAGTAATAATTTATAATTAAACTTTTCATTTTACCGTTAATGAGATAGTTTATAGCCAATAATATCTATAATTTGTTTTAGACCACAAGTTTCAAAGTATTTCTTTCATTTTTAAACGGCATAATACAATAAATATGACCCTAAACTTGACACGAAATTTTAACTTTGACCTTAAGCTTTGACAGTACACAAATATTCAGAACTGTACAAATATGACATTCGATCCTACGTGGCAAAATGCTTGTTCAACACGCAAAACTAGGCGCGTCCATCTTAAAATCTAAGGGCATAATACATAAATGTGATCCTAAACTTTGACAGTGCACAAATATAACCTTTAACTAAACAAACTGCACAAATATGACCTTTAAATAACTTTTCACTATTATTTTTTCATTATTTTTGGCTAAAAGATGAAAATGACATCTAATTTCTTTTGTCATTGCGAAAAAAGAGCAATATTGAAGTTTATTAATTAGGTGGGTTAGCCTCATACAAAAAAATCACGCGGGTATTTATAAATATTATAAAGCAAAGGGCGAATTTATGTTATATAATATATCTAAATATAATATATTTAAATATTAAATTAAAGATGAAACTATACTAATAATTAAAAAGTTATAGTAAAAAATACTTTTTTAATAAAACATTATTAAATTAACATTATTAATAATCATAGTAGTAGTATTGTAACACCCCGCATTTTGGGTGAGAAGGAAAATCGTCATTCCCTTCACGTAAAGGTTCCAAAAGCCATAAATCCAATGCAAGTTTAGTGTTTTAATAAATTATATAGTATGGAAACCTATTTTAGCATGAATTGAGATCATAGAGGTCCCCAAGCTCAAGGACAAGTTGAAAGTTTTCCTAACGTTCGAATTTTAGTGAGCATTGAAACTTAGGTCAACTTCAATCGACCATTACTCTTTGTATATATTGAATTAGAATGCCTACTATATATCAAATGAAAAGTATTACAAATTTCGCAAAAATCCGACACCCGAGGAAGAAGTTATGGATTTGTAAAGTGGAGTGTTTCGTGCAGCATAAGGTGTACGACACACACCCTAGCTTATGCCTTAAGGTGTGCGACGCACAACCTAATGTGTGTGATAAAGAGTGCGCTGCACAACCTATATTATGCGATAAGGTGTGCGCCGCATATATTATTACTCAAGTGAATTAAACACTCCGTTTTTGGGGCAAAATGATCCTTTTCCCACCCTCATTTAGCCATAAACACGAAATTCATTTCCCAAATACCCCGAAATACACCTTTATTCATCAAAATTGCTCAAGAACTCTCCTTAGGGTTTCAAAATAAAAACCCAAGAAACTCAAGATTCAACCGTGAATTTTTGAAACTAATTACAAATTTGGAATCCCTAGAACATAGGCTTCAAGAAGCACCTATCATCTTCACATATAGAGGTACGTGAGGTTATCTCAAAAATCTCATGGGCCTAAAAATTCGTGTTTTAAAGTTGGGGGTTTTGAAATTATGAATATAATCCCATTTTAAATATTTTATGATATTTATTTGGTCTTTAGGCCTATTCCTGAAGTGATTTACTATAAGAAATAGGTATATGTATGTATTCCGAAAACATGTTAACTTGAGAGCATGAACTATATGAAATCTCTCTCTTTGTATGATCTCGTTTTAAATTCTCATATGATGTGAAATGTTTGAAATCATCTTGACAAGCATGAAATTGAAATATTTTGAAAATGGTCATGGTTTTGACTTGCAATGAGAGGGTTGTTATGTTCAAATATGATGAATATAATGGTTGTGTGAAAGAATGATGTGATATTGATGGCTTGAAAGTCGGGTATGAAGATACCCTACAGAATATGATATGTAATGGAATTAAATGAAGTTGAATGCATTGATTTTCCATGAGATAGGTGGATGCCTGAAGAAAGCATTTGAGTGTAAGGGCTCATCGCTGGAAACCATTTTTGCCAACATGGGAACTTGGTACCAGGCTAAGTGATCTTGTGTACTTGACTTTATGTCATTCCCAAATTGGGACTATGGTTAGGATCCCAGGCTAAGTGATCTTGGGCACTACTATACTTTATTGGGTCTGGACACCCTGCTGTGTGATCTAGTGTATCTTCCCCTCACTTATATTCTAGTCTCGGCGGCAACCGAGGTTTGACAGTTGGTGTAAATTTAATATGTAGGGTATTCCAACTAGCGCAGCTGCATTACATTGTTGTTGAAAACCATTACATTTTGCCCAAGTTTTTTCAAGTGATTTGATATGAACTTCTTTATAATGGCTCTCACCTATATTTTGTAAAAATATTATGTTTTTGTTTTGATTTCTCTGAGTACCAGTACTTTTGTATTGACCACCTTCCCTCCTAGGTTCGGAGGCACATTCTAGGGGTCCAAAAAATCAGTAGATTCTTCACACAGATTTGCAGAGTCCTTTGGTGAGCCTTCTATATTTCGAAAGGCCTAATATCTGGCATTTTCACTGATCATTTATTAGTTTTGGGTCTACTGGGGGCCTTTTCCCAGTTTTCCGATAGTTACTTGTTTCAGTCATGTAGTAGAGATTTCGCAGACTGTTTTTGAGATGTTGATTGAAATTGTGGGACATTATTCCCCATTATTGTTTTCATATGATTCTTGACCATGTTTCCATTATATTGTGTATCTTCCACATTTCTTTTATCATATGAATTATGTGCATGATTACCAGTCAGATAGGGGTGTTTTGGGCCTTTATTTTTTGAAATACTAGTCACGACCAGGGCCCGATTCAGGTCATGATAAACTTGGTATCACAGCATGGTTCGTGGTCCAAGAATGTCTGCGAAATCGGATCAGGTAGAGTCTTGTTTATGGGTGTGTAGCGTGCCACACTTATAAGTAGGAGGCTACTAGTCATTTAGGAATGTCTCTCTTTCTTCATGTGTAGTTCGGCAATAGAGTTAAAGTGTTCCTCTTTCATACTCTCATTCGTACTATGGTGCCACCCATATGAAAGTAAAGTCATCCCAAAATTCTTTCCTTACTCTGATGTTCTCGCACGTGTCCCATTATTGGGGTGATTCAAGTACAAAAAGTTTAGAATCTACATGATATAGTCCTTTCCGATTGAGTCGTATAAGATTTTAAAAATTTTGTAAAGACTCAAGGGGAGTCTTTTAGTGCTTCAATATGTGTTGATTCTGATGTAAGCATTGATCCTGATGGAATCATTCTTTCCAGCTTAAGGTATTAAGTGCATCTAGTCCCTCTCAAAATCTTGTTATAGATGTGGACAATGTATAGCAAAATGTTGGAACTGTATTTCCACCTGAATAGTAGCATAAGTTAAAGTGTTATTGCCATGACCTATTGGTAGTAAAATTAGACCAAGAAGTTGGTGATATTAAGTCACAAGGTTAGGGGTCAGAGAGGGGGTGACCTTTGTGTAAATAAATATTTATAGGAGAATAACCATTGATTGAGAATGGTTTACCCTTTTTTGTGGTAGGCTAATATGGTATTACTAATTGCGGATTGTATGGTAGCCCCTGGAGGAAGTGTTTGACTCAAATTTTTATTTATACAGAGTAAGATGTGTATCCTTACATCATTGAATATAGTGTATCAACTTTCTATCTCTTGTAATATGTAATCTTGTTATCATGGTGTTTTAGAAAAATAAAATCAAAGTCTAGTGAAGTCGTGTGGGGCTTTTTCGATTCACTAGCATAGTTGACTTGTCATTCATCTCATTTTCTTGTTCAAAATACAAAATCAAAGTCTAGTGAAGCTGTGTGAGGTCTATTTTGATTCAGCAGTGACTTGTTGTCCAACTTGGTGTTCTTGTGTTGGTTTAATATATATATTGCTGAATCCGTCTACATGAGATTGAGTTGGTAAATAGGTGATTTGTCCTTGTGTGTTAGTTTAGTAGAAGGTAGAGAAGGAGTTGTTAGTTAGGATGATTTGTGGGTGCTTGAAGTGTGAAAATGGTTATATTAGCCAGTAAGTTGTAAGTATAGACTCATGGTTGTTTGTGGAATTTGAAGGTAGTCTAAATGTATATTTGGGTAAGTAAGTATGAGGTGAGAAATTCGTATAAGTAGAAAAGATTGTATGGGGTTATAATACAAGATTAAGGTAGATCATGTCTATTATGTAACTTTACCCCTTGACCTTCTTTTCGTTGGTAATTGTAAACTAGTACTACTTGTGAGAAGTTATGTAGTGATTTTTGAGGCGTTTGTATAGTATGTCCCAAATTTTATGGACTAGCATATTATGCTGCTTTTTTCTGTAGTGATAGATGATTGGTATAGGACTATATTCTTGAATGTAATGTCGAATGTGGTGGTAAAAATAGTGGCATGAGATTAATGATGTATGTTTTGTGGAAAAATAAATTAGAAGGCTTGATGTGTTAAAATAGTCCGTGCTAATGAGTTATGATAAGAAAAACCGTAAGGTCAAGATCAATTATTTGTTGTTTGGAATTTCTCGGGTACTAGTGTTTCTTGATGTCTATTTCATGGTATCCAAGTGAGAATCATGCGTAAGGTTGGGTTGTAAAATCATGTTTAGCACTATACATTAAGTTTTGAACAATTGATGTCCATGAAGTTGGATGTGATGATTTCTTTATTAATGATACTAGTTTTGTGGAAGTAATCTAATAGGGTTGAACCGTATATGCAAGAACTTAAGTTTATTTGATTCGTAGTGACGTATGATGCATATATATTGTAAAAGTATGTCCAAGGTGATCTGAGGTTACGGTATTTTCTAAGACTATTACACATTTTGTGGGACGAGTGGTACCGTTGAGTTGCTAGGTGGAGAAAGATTAGTTAGATGGTATATGGTATTCTAAATAGCAAAGTTAAGGAGTTTTGATTAATAGTGTTGAGCCTTTTTATATGATCTTGATTCTCATAGTAGAGAGATATAAGTTTGGAATCGCGATATTGGTTGGCTATGTCGAAAGTAGTATGATTCATTGAACGCTTGGTGATATCCATGTTGAGTGCTAGATTCTAATTTTGAGTTTTTGAAGGTTGAACTAATAGAAATAAGAGTTAAAGCACTAGAGGGTGTGCACTCCGACTATGGGGATACCCATGAAGACCCAAAGTTAGTAAGTGTGCAAGTATTATATGATGACTACTTGGTCCATAGAATGATAAAGTATCTCAGAAAGTAGTATTAACAGTGTGTTTTCCACTTTCAGGTGTAGTCTTTCGGGTTAAGTGCCATGATATGCGTGTATAATAGTTTTCCAGACCCCAGAGTGCAGTGAGTGTACTTTAGTTTAGAGTCTAGTAAGGGATCTCCCAAACTTAATATGATGGCTTGAAGCTAAGGGGGAGATGATAGAGCGAATAACCAAGTCAGACTTTCAGATTCTAGTAGTGATGTTAGTATGACATAGAACATCAGAAGGGAAGAGTGAGGCTCAACCCATTCCTATCTCAGTATTTTTCAGTGATCCCAATACATGCTCATGCCTTACATGTCTGTTCAATAATCATAGTTCATGTTCAAGTATATGATAGAGAATCACGTGCTCCTCCAGATTCCTAAATGAGGAACTTCTGTTCATTCAGCAGTCGGGATCATATTCTATATGTTATGAACTCTAAATTGAGGTCATGCAGCTCATGACTCATGTATTCACGCTTTATAGTGTGTTCAGTTTCCATAAATACAAGTTATATTTTGTATGATGGGCAAAATATAGTTCATAGCCATGTATGTCCCAATTCAGATCTTTCTTTGATAAATCCCGGATGTTGTTTTGCCATTCCTCAGGCCTCAGTTAAGTGTCATGTTTCATATAATATCCTTCCATGCTTCAAGATCTTACGTTCTAATCTTTAGTGACTCCTCTTTATGTGATAATAGTGGTGATGAGTAAGTGTTTCTTGTTGATGGAAGATCCTAGTATGTTTGTTTTTAGATAAGTCCTTAAGTGTGAAGTAAGGTTGGGGGTAAGTCTTTGATACCTGTGATGGTTAGTGGAAAAGTTTGTGTGTGTATGTTTTTAGGGTAGCGCATAGGAGTTATATTGACAATACTTTAGAAACTATGTGAAGTACGTATTTATGGGTTGTTGCCTTGAAATTAACATGCGGTTATAAAATAGGCTTGAATAACGTTTTGGGATTGTAGTAGGTCGCAATATGCATTAGCAACTTCATATTAAGAGGTCAGACTAGTCATTGAAGTGGTAAGGCATGCTATGCTTAGGATATGATCTTTAAAAGAGGTATAGAAGGTGGCATCATATGGTTTAGAATAATAGCGTGGTGTAGCATGTTATTTTTTTGTGACTTAGAGTTAGGCTTGATCGCGGTGTAAGGATTAAGCTATTTTAGACATTAGTAAAAAAAAATTTGTCAGTGCTCATATGAGAATTTTAAGCCGAATTGAATGAATATGATATTTACATGGAATAGTATAGTTAAGGGATATTCGACAAGTGTGCTAAGCTTGAAAGTAAGAAGTTGTATTGCCAATTCAGTTGGATGTCTTATGTAATCCATACCCAAGATTCGTGGCTTCCTATTACTGCTAGAACATCTTTAGAGAGAGTGTTGAAGAGATACTCCAGTTGAGTATAAGTGTTTGGTATAATTCAGTCTATAATTCAGTTTAATAGTTGGGCAGACAAGTTACTATGATTTTTTCACCTTTTCACCTAGTCCTACTATCCAAAGTCTCATGCGTATGGCCATGCCCAAGAGATAATCCATTGCATCCATATAAATTTTAAGTTCAATTCATTCCAAGCATCATGTTTCAGATTCAGCTATCCATTCATGACTCGGTGCATGAGAGTTCAGCGTATAATCTCAAAAATTTTCAAGTATTTCAGTTCAGATAGTGTAATACCCTTGTACGATCTAAGTCTTGATGTCTTATGATTTGTACTTGCATAAGTTATCACTTCCTAATATCGATTTGTATGATTGGATCATGAATATTTCAAGGGAATCCTAAATTTTCAGCACGAACCAGCTTCTTGAAGCAAGAAAAGTCAAGTCAGCTCAGAATTCAGTTTCATTATAGAATTATAAATATTTCAAATCAGTTATGTCCTTTCTTAGAAGGAACATCATGTACGCGTTATTCCATACCTTTAAGCTTCAACAAGTTCCTACCCATCATTCGGGGACGAATGATCCCAAGGGGGAGATAATGTAACACCCCGCATTTCGGACGAGAACGAAAATCGTCATTTAGTGTGTTAATAAATTATATAGTGTGTAAACCTATTTGAGCATGAATTGAGATCATAGAGGTCCCCAAGCTCAAGGACAAGTTGAAAGTTTTCCTATTGTTCAAATTTTTGTGAGCGTTGAAACTTAGGTCAACTTTAATCGATCATTACTCTTTGTATATATTGAATTAGAGTGCCTACTATATATCACATGAAAGGTTTTCAAATTATCTTTCCAACGATACTAATTTCGGAAAAAATTCGACACCCAAGGAAGATGTTATGGATATGTAAAGACGAGTGTGTCATGCAACATAAGGTGTACAGTGCACACCCTAACTTATGCCATAAGGTGTGCGACGCACAACCTAATATGTGTGATAAAGAGTGCACCGCACAGCCTATATTATGCGATAAGGTGTGCGCCACATATATTATTACTCAAGTGACTTAAACACTCCGTTTTTAGGGCAAAATTGTCCTTTTGCCACCCTTATTTAGCCATAAACACAAAATTCATATCCCAAATACACCAAAATACACCTTCATTCATCAAAATTGCTCAAGAACTCTCCTTAATGTTTCAAAGAAAAACCCAATCAACTCAAGATTCAACCATGGATTTTTGAAACTAATTGCATATTTGGAATCCCCAGAACTTTGTCTTCAAGAAGAACCTATCATCTTCACATGTAGATGTACGTGCGGTTATCTCAAAAATCTCATGGGCCTAAAAATTCATGTTTTAAAGTTGGGGGTTTTGAAATTATGAATATAATCCCATTTTAAATATTTTATGATATTTATCTGGTCTTTAGGCCTATTCCTGAAGTGATTTGATATAAGAAATAGGTATCTGTATGTATTCCGAAAAGATGTTAACTTGAGAGCATGAACTATATGAAATCTCTCTCTTTGTATGATCTCGTTTTAAATTCTCATATTATGTGAAATGTTTGAAATCATCTTGACAAGTGTGACAAGAATTATTTTGAAAATGGTCATGGTTTTGACTTGCAATGAGAGGGTTGTTATGTTGAAATATGATGAATATAATGGTTGTATGAAAGAATGATATGATATTGATGGCTTGCAAGTCGGGTATGACAATACCCTACAGAATATGATATGTGATGGAATTAAATGAAGTTGAATGCATTGATTTTTCATAAGATAGGTGGATGCCCGAAGATGGTGTTTGAGTGTAAGGGCTCATCGCTGGAAATCGTGTTTGCCGACATGGGAATTTGGCACCAGGCTAGGTAATCTTATGTACTTGACTTTATGTCATTCCAAAATTGGGACTATGGTTAGGAGCCCAGGCTAAGTGATCTTGGCCACTACTATACTTTATTGGGTTGAGACATCCTATTGTGTGATCTTGTGTGTCTTCCCCTCATTTATAATCTAATCTCGGCGGCAACCAAGGTTTGACAGTTGGTGTAAATGTTATATGTAGGGTATTCCACCTAGCTCAGCTGAATTACATTGTTGAAAACCATTACATTTTGCCCATGTATTTTCAAGTGATTTGATATGAAACTGCTTTTTAAAGGATCTCACCTATACTTTGTAAAAATATTATGTTTTTGTTTTGATTTCTATGAGTACCAATACTTTTGTATTGACCCCCTTCCCTCCCAGGTTCGGAGGCACAGTCTAGGGGTCCAGAAAATCAGGAGATTCCTCTGACAGATTTGCAGAGTCCCTTGGTTAGCCTTCTACATTCCGGAAGGCCTAATATCTGGCAGTTTCATTGATCATTTATTAGTTTTGGGTCTACTGGTGGCCTTGTCCCAGTTTTCAAATAGTTACTTGTTTCAGTCATGTAGTAGAGAGTTCGCAGACGGTTTCGAGATGTTGATTGAGATTGTGGGACATTACTCCCCATTATTGTTTACATATGATTCTTGACCATGTTTCGATTATATTGTGTATATTCCGCATTTCTTTTATCATATGAATTATGTGCATGATTACCAGATAGATAGGGATGCTTCGGGCCTTTATGGTTCGAAATACTCGTCACGGCCAGGGCCCCGGTTCGGGTCGTGACAAGTATATTAAATTAACGTTATCAAATTTACGTTATTAAAATGTTAGTATTAAATTAATGTTATAAAAATATAATTAAATTAACGCGGAGCGGACCTACGTGGTTGTCATGGGGTTCACCCGAACCCTCTCGGTAAAAAAAATACATTGTATATGTAAGATAGAAAATCTATATTTATTTATGTACATTAATGTTGAACCATATGAAACAAGACACTTAGATAGCCTAGTGGCGTTATTTGCTCTTCTTGGGTGCTTCCTTCAGCTTAGTGCGCGGATTCGATCACCACTAGTGGTTTTTTTTAATTAAAAAAAAAAGCTAGATGCTACTATAGAAATAAATAAATAAATAAATAAATAAATAATAGAAATAATAATAATAATAATAATAATAATAATAAATACTGACCCTTTTGAATGTAATTACACTCTCTCCCACTTTTTTAATTACTTTACTCTCTCACCCTATTAATATACATAACATAGCCGACATATACATAACATTCTGTGTTTATGTTGGGATTTTTGTAATATGTTTAGGTTGTTGAGATTTTTTTTAATATTGAAAGCATAAGTTGTGTATTTATGTAATTTTTAGTAATAATAATAATAATAATAATAATAATAATAATAATAACGACGTCGTTTTAACACAAAAAGCAAAACTTTGACCGTGCACAAATATGACCTTTAACTATTCAAAACTGCACAAATATGAACTTCCTCCAAGTCAGCCCTTTTAACGATGTGGTACCGTTTGATTGCATGAGCTTTCCACGTAGGCGCGAGTGAAACTCACGCATGGGTGTTGAAAAATCGGAGGTCATATTTGTTCAGGTTTTGAATAGTTAAAAGGTCTTATTTGTGCACTATCAAAGTTTAAGGTCAAAGTTAAAATTTGGTGTCAAGTATACGGTCATGTTTATGTATTACTGTGCCAGTTAAACACCTTCACATAAATTGGGATAGGAGTATTTGTTACTTTCTATTTTATTTGTTTAGTTTATAAAGTTAAGACATAATCTTTATTTTTCTGCATTTGTAGGCAGTGAATTGTACTTTATCTCCTGTACCACATCTTGTTCTGCAACCACCCATTCATATGTTTTAGTACAATCCGAGTCTTTTATTGTTAACCTTCTCTGTCTTGTTCCGTTGTTCCAGGGGCCCAGCATTTGGAACTAGCCGGAAGATTGTATTGTCTTTCAAAGATAGTCCATCGGCAAAGGTTGGCGTCCAATTTGATAAACCCATCCCACGTGGCATTAACTTAGGTGGTCTTTGCGAAGATGCTCACGGATTCTTTTGCAAAGGTACTTTTGGAATGCCAGTTAACTATTTTTCTTTAGTTTATATATTAAGTTAACATCATTCTTAAGTACGCAGTCATAGTTTTACTTCCAATGCATTTTACCATCACTTCCTCTCAGTCGATGAATTGCACTTAGAAGGCAGTGGACAAGATGATCTGGAAAATTTACTCGTTAACACATTGTTTGAGGTGTGATTTCTTTCAACAAATAAGAATAAGTTCGTTTGAAAACTAATATGTGGGATTTCTGTTCCTTTCTTTTTGTATTTAGTTGTAAACTTTAGTCTTTACCTTTCATTCTACTTTTTCAGGTTGTAATCAGAGAAAGCAGAAATTCCCCAGTCATATTGTTCATGAAAGATGCTGAGAAGACTACAGCAGGAAATTCAGTGTCATATTCAATGTACAAAAGTTGGCTTGAGAAGATTCCAGATAATATTGTGATCATTGGGTCTCACATTCATTCAGATGATCATAAGGAGGAGGTACTATTTTCAGATCATAATGCCCAAGAATAGATGCCTGTGATTATATCTTTTCCGGTTATAATGTGTATACAGTGTATTAAGTGGCCTGTAATGGAAATTTCTTATGGATTAAATTTCTTGGCTTTAGTAGTTATCGGTGCCAAAAGTTTGTGAGACCGATGCTTGATCGAGAGGATGAGAGGAGACTCTTATTATAGCAAAAAGTTCAAATATCAACTTCGCATCACAAAAGAGACATTAGTTTAGCTATATATATCAATGCATGCATGCACATGCAGCATACACAGACACAGACACAAACACACAGATCATTTTCACACACACATATGAACACTACAAAGTGTGGCATACACCCACACTCTCAATGAAAACAACAAGAATGACATACCCAATGTAATCCCACAAGTAGAGTATGGGAGGGTAGTATGTGCGCAGACCTTACCCCTACAAGGTAGAGAGACTGGTTCTGATAGATTCTCGGCGCAAGTAAAAGCATTACATTGCAAAACAAATTAAAAGAATGACCAACGCTCTTAAAAGCAAGAAGCACAAAAAAGCTCTAAGGTACGTAGGGGGTGATACAATCCCACATTAGTTGGGTATTGTAGTGGTGGTTTGCTTATATGGACTTGGGTAAATACTCCCCTAATGAGCTAGCTAGCCCTTGGGGTCAAGTTATGCCCAATGCCATATTTTTACACATATATCCTTTCAATTGCTTGACAAAATAACGCCTAAACATGCTTTTTCTATTCTACTCTTTGCAGTCACAGCCTAAAGGATCTCTCTTCACCAAATTGGGCAGCATTTTATATGAGCTCGCCTTCCCGGTATAAGCTCTTCAGTTTTTTTAAAGAACTTTCAGTTAGTGCTGAAAATATCTTGTAAATGAGGATGTCGAATTATAAATAACGGGGAAAGAACCCAGCTTTACATGTAGACCGCCTGTGTTCTTTTTCATCTTTTTTTTTTTGGGGTTCTGTTGAGCATTTTGGGGGGATTAATTTTGGAAGAACGATATGTCTTTGATATTAAACTATGGCATTTGGATACAAATTACTACTTGTTTGTTTGGAAACTAGGCTTATTTTGTAAAACAATCTAAAAGGATTTTCAGAAATTAAACCATCAAAGTGATCTTATTTTCTAAAAGCAGCTACTTCTTTGATAAATGTCTCAACCAATATTTTATAAAACCAAACCACAAAAATATTCTAATTCTGACTAAGTTCCTCTTGTTTATGGCCGTGAATTAGGCCTTTATTGTCCTCATTTTTTTAAAAAATAATTTTTCTAATTCTTGGTTGTCTTTTTGTTCCTTTCCTCTTCATTTTAGGTGCTTTTTCCACTTCACCAACTTTAGTGTTGTTTACATTGTTTAAAAGAAATTTATCTTTTCCAAAAAAGTGTCATCTACATTCGAAAAACCTGGATATGAATTTGCCCTTGTGTTGTATTACCGTTGAATAAACACAGCCATATGACAACTTAATTGTCTTTTTAAAATAGTACTGAATTTTGATGTGTTCAGGATAGTTTTGGGAAGATGCAAGACAAGGGGAAACAGGTTGCAAGCACAAATAAATTTCTGACGAAACTTTTCCCAAATAAAGTGGTTATCCACATGCCGCAGGTCTGTTTTTTAAATTCTATAGAATTTTAAATTCTTTAGCAAATCACTGAGTATTGCAGGATGAAGAACTTCTGTCTACTTGGGAAAAACAACTGGATCAAGATGCTGAAACCCTAACAGTGTAAGAAAATTATAATAGCTTGAAAACAGTAAGGCTTTCTGACCTTTAAAGTTATGAATGACCAATTTTTCACCTCACATTTGTGAATCCCCTCAGAAAGTACGATATGTTTCCAACTTAAAATGGAGACTTGACTTCCCAAATATGTTTCCAAGGCCATTTGGACCCCTGTGTAAAAACAATAAGTTGACCTTGCTGTAAAGATCGTCTTACTGTAGCCTTTCCATGTTAAGTAATCTTCACTGTCTGTTGTCCCTGTGGAACACTTCTAGGTACTGCAGAAGTTGAGTAACTCCGTCAATTTCATGGCTGCTTAGTATCCCTCTGAAACTGAAATTCCACCCTCGTTGACTCAATATATTCCTGATTTCCCGAAGAATTCTGTCAATGTATTTCCAGCATTCTAAGACTAGGTTACTGCTCTCTGATATTCTTTTTTAAAAAAAATTGTGTGAACAAGTTGAATGATTGATTTATGAATTCAATAGATTAATGACATGACTTCTGTCTTTGGGTGTAGGATCTATACAGTATTTGATCGAGCTAACTTATGTGGTTTGACTATACTATAGGCTAAGATCATAGGTTGATTGGATATTATGTGTTATCATCATTGGTGGATCCAGAAATTTTCTTCAGGAGGTTCGAAAAATAAAATTATAAATGTGTGAAAAAGCCAATAAAATTTACAATTTCAAGGGATGTAAAATATTTTATTTATTTATTTATATAACAGTAGCACCTAACATTTTTTATTTTTATAATAAGAGCTGTACAGTACATTTAATTTTTATAATAGGAGATGGCAGTGAAAATAACACCACTGAGCTATCTAAGTGCCTTGTTTCATGTGGTTCAACATTAATATATGTACATAAATATAGATTTTCTACTTTCTATATACAACGTAATTTTTTGCCGAGGGGGTTCAACCCCCTGTGAACCACCTAGGTCAAGTTGTTGTTCTTGTCTTTCTTTTACTTGTAGTTTGCTTATTCTATCCAAATCATAACATTCTTCATTACCAAAAAACAAGGAAGAAATGACAATTATGTCAACCAGGTGGCTTTTTTTTTTATTTGCAAAAATAGCTAAATTATTGGGTGCTTGAAGGTGCAGAGAAGGTTGTTGGATGGGCGTTGAGCCATCATTTGATGCGGAACACTCAAGTAGATGTTGACATGAGGCTTGTCTTATCTCCCGTTAGGTAATAGATCTAGCAGCATTTGATATTCTCCTATCCATGATTTTCTTTGACTGTAATGATTGTTGAATTGAACAATTGTGGGAATCTTTGGTGATTTAACAGCATTCAGTATGGGTTGGAACTCCTACAAGCAAAGCAAAATGATACCAAGAGCTTGAAGAAATCACTCAAGGTGATTATAATATTCCTTATCTGATGCTGTTGTAATCTGTGTAATCTGCAGATTATGTACTCCCTATAGGGATAACTAATGAAGAAAGTATAGTAGGAAATAGTGAAGAAGAAGAGAATTAAGTGAAAGCATGTAGAATGTATTGATTATCTTTATTGAACTGTACACTTGGTAGGTATTTATACACTAGTTCAATGAGTAACTACTTCTAACTGCCTTAACTAATCTTGATCAACCCCTTAACTAACTGCTAATACAGTGACTGTATAATTGAGACAATTACAAAACTACCCTTTCTTGTTGCTTACTCTCAACATTCCCCCTCAAGCTAGGAGCAGTGAAGATGTCCTGCAGTCCAAGCTTAGAGCTGAGATAGTGGTGTTGAACTTTTGTAAGTCAGTTGGTTGATCCCTTATTGAAAAATAACTGGTTGTCACCATTCCTTGATTGATCTTCTCCCGAAAGTAATGACAATCTATTTCAATGTGTTTGATTCTTTCATGGTAAAATGGATTTGCTGCTATTTGCATTGCTGCTTTACTATCTGTGAATATTTGAACATGTTGCTTTACCTCAATGCCAAGCTCTTTCATCAATACCAAGATCCAAACTAATTCAATTACTGTTGTAGCCATGCTCTTGTATTAAAATTCTGCAGAGCTTCTAGATACAGTGTTTTGTTTCTTTGATTTCCATGACACTAGTGAGTCACCTAATTTCACAAAGTAGCCTGAAACTCACTTTCTAGTGTGAGGGCATGCTGCCCAGTCAACATCACGGTATGTTGTGATATCAGTGTTGCTCTAACTGGATAAAAGTACACCTTGACCTGGATGGTTCTTCATGTACCTCACAACTGTCATAGAAGTTTCCATGTGAGACTGTTTTGGCTATTGTAAGTGCTGACTTAGAGTTTGTACTGCAAAAGCTATATCAGGTCTTGTCGTGGTAAGATATAGAAGTTTACCTATTAACCTTTGATACTTTACTTGGTCAGGTAAAGAATCATTTACTACAGAAGATTCAGTGCTTTTGATATAGTCATCAAACTCCTTGGTTGCTAGCTTTGTGTTTGTATCTACAGGTGTTGCTACAGGTTTTGCACCACTTAGTCCCATTTTTGCAATGAGTTCCAAGGAATATTTCCTTTGTTGCATTAAGATTCCATGCTTATATCTAGCAAATTCAATTCCTAGAAAGTATTTTAACTCTCCTAGATCCTTTATCTTGAACACCTTCTGTAAATCTTCTTTAGTCTCCTCTATGACATTGATACTGCTTCTCATTATAAGCATATCATAAACATATATGAGAACTATCACAACCCCAACTTTTGATTTCTTAATGATTAAAGTGTGCTCCAACTCACTTTTTTTGAACTGAAGATTAATCAAAGCTTCCGACAGCTTAGCATTCCATTATCTTTGAGCTTGTTTGAAACCATATATGAATTTTCTAAGTCTGCACACTGCCTTCTCCCCTTGAATTTGAAATCCCTGAGGCATTTCCATATAAATCTCATCAAATAAATCACCCTGACGGAAGGCATTAAATACATCCATCTGACGTATATGCCACTTATTTTGAGCAGGAATGGGTAAGATTGTCCTGACAGTTTTCATCCCAACTACGGTGGAAAAAGTCTTTCGATAATCAATCCCTTCCTTTTGACTATACCCTTAGTTACAAGTCTATCCTTTAGTCTTTCAATTTCACTCGTTGACTTGTATTTAATCTTATAAATCCACTTACATACTATAGACTTTTTTCCCTTCAGGTATTTTAACAATTTCCTAGGTCTGATTACCTTCAAGTGCAGAAATTTCTGACTGCATGGCTTCCATCTATCTTGGATCAGCAGCAGCCTCATTGAAAGTCTTTGGTTCAGTCATATTGGACATATTAGCTAAATATGTTTGATAGAAACAAGATAACTGATCATATGCTATGAAGTTGGCCATAGTATAGGGCCCATCTTGAACACTTAGTGACACAAAATCTTTCTTCCACAGGGGTGGCCTCCTTTCCCTTTCTAATCTTCTATGCTTCTGAATATTATCCGTATGGTCAGTGTGAGGTATTGAATGACCATTTCTTTGGTGATCGACTTCTGAGGGATGTGGTGGAGGAATTGTAGATGATAGAGGTGGATTTAATCCTTCACCAGCTTCCAATTCCTCATTGCTCAATTCAACTTATTGAAATATGCTTGGATCAACATCTTGTTTCACTAGTGTGAATGGAAGCACATCTTCCTTGAAAATAACATCTTTGTTGACAAAGAAAGAGTTAGTTTTAGTATCATAAAGAATGTACCCCTTTTGTACTTTTGAGTATCCCATAAGTACAGCTGGCCTTGCTCTAGACTTAAGCTTATCTATTTCTTGAACTATTCTAGCATAGCAAAGACATCCTATAACCCTGAGATGACTCATAAAAGCTTTTCTATCATATAATCTTTCAAAAGGAGTTTTATTGTTGATAACAGAACTAGGTAATCTATTTATAATATAGGTTGCAGCTTATACACAATAGCCCCAAATTTGTATAGGAATATATGCTTAAAACCTTATAGCTCTAGTTAGTTCAAAATTGTGTCTGTGTTTTCTCTCAGCAACACCATTTTGCTGAGGGGTGTAAACGCATGTTCTCTGGTGTATGATTCCCAAAGAAGAGAATAAGTTGGTGCAAACAGAATTTACAAATTCAGTCCCATTATCAATCCTGATTGCTTTTAACGTTTTGTTAAACTGAGTGTGAACATACACAAGAAATTTTTTGAGGACTTCAAATACATTAGATTTGACTTTAAGCGGAAAAGTCCATGTCATTCTTTAAAAATTATCAACAATGGTTAATAAAAATATATTTCCATCAAATGTAGGATCTTTGTAAGGTCCCTACAAATCCACATGGATGAGATGGGAGTCTAATTTGTTTAGCACAGGGACAAATTTGGCATTTATTCAGTATGTTGGCAACATCATTAGTTTTTACAACTATAATTTTCTTCAAAAGAGTAGATGAGACATGGCCAAGCCTTTTATGCCAAGTATCTATATCTAAATCAGTAGTAACATAACCAAAAAACTTAGGTGCTAAATCATTAGATGCAGTATGTATGTCTTTGTCATCTATAGCAGAGTTGTTTATTAGGAAGTAAAGGTCATCTTCTTGTCTACCAATCATCTTCACCGTCCCACTGTAGAGCTCCTGAAATACAAAGAAGTTAGGGAAAAAGAAAGTAGAACATTGGAGTTCATTGGTTAATTTTGTAACAGATCATAAGTTATAGTTAAACTGAGGTAAATGCAAAACATTAGTGATGGTGTGTCCTTTGGTTAATGTGCTTTCTCCTGTATGTGTTACTAAGGATATATCTCCATTTGGATGAAACACCTTTCTTGGATGATTAGATTTTGAGATTTACAGAGCATCAAGCATGCTCAACTCAGACACCATATGGTTAGTGGCTCCTGTGTCCACTATCCACTTCCTGGTGGTGTTACATGTCGTTTATGCAGTGCAAATATACCTGCAGTATTAGATGAACATGAGATGTCTTCTGATTTGTTTATTTGATTTAGGAACTGGAGGAATTGTTGATACTGATCTTTAGAAATAGTGCAGTTGTCCAGTTGGTGTTTCTGATTCTCACTTAGTTGAGAGCCTTACATGAGTGTACCAGCTTGTTCTGCAGTCTGACTACCACTAGACCAATTTTGTCTCTTCAGAATTCAAGTTCAGGCTCCTCAGTTTGAAACTATGGACTGTATTAGATGACTTTTTCCTTTTATTTCTTGAATCTTGAAGATACCCAACCAGTTTGTAGCAAACATTCGTGGTATGCCCTTTCATTTTACAGAAATCACACACAAGATTATAATTCCTTTTGGTGTGGTATTAACACTAGTTCCAGTTCTTGAGTACATGACAGAATCATAAAACCCTTGAATTACAGCAAGATTAGAACCAGAACTAGCACTCATGGTTTTTTACTCTCATCATTGATGATCATAGAGTAAGCATGGTTAACTGATGGCATAGGGTTCACTAACAAGATTTGGCTTCTAGACTGAATATAGGAATCGTTTAGCCCCATCAAAATATGGAACAATTTAAACTTCTGCATGTGTTGCACATATTGTTTTGACTTTCCATAATTACAGGCAGGAGTAGGAACTAGAGACTCAAATTCTTCCAAAAGATCCTTTAGCCTTGAATAATACAAAGTCACCGAAGTAGTTCCTTGACTCAAGGTAGCTATTTCTTTATGAATGTTAAAAGTTCTTGCCCCATCAACCTTGTGAAACCTTTAATTCAATTCTTCCCATACGGATTGAGCATTTGAAGCATACATTATACCTCCTAACAGACCCTTTGACACAAAATTCATAAGCCAAGATAGAACTACGGCATTTACCCATTCCCAATGATTTCCCAATTCTGGAAATCTTTATTTTAGGCATGAACCATCCACCAACCCTAGCTTTTTTCTACCCAACAATGCAATTCACATAGATCTATACCATATTGCATAATTCTCAACCCCAGTTAATTGAAATGAAATTATCTGAGAGCCACTTACATCTGAGGGTTGAAGGAACAGTGGGTGATTGTAATCCATGGTAGAGGCTTGATCACTACTGGAACATGAGGCATTTGTGACTCTAGGAGGCTCCATTGTTATAAGCTAGAATTTTCAAGAAAGCTTCAGCGAAGAAAGAGATGGAAAGAATCAGTAGCAGCATCACAGAAATTAGTTGAGTAGAATTGACTAGCTTCGCCTAGTAGGCTCTGATACCATGTTGTAATCTGTGTAATCTGCAGATTATGTACTCCCTATAGGGATAACTGATGAAGAAAGTATAGTAGGAAATAGTGAAGAAGAAGAGAATTAGGAGAAAGCCTGTAGAATGTATTGATTATCTTGACTGAACAGTACACTTGGCAGGTATTTATACACTAGTTCAATGAGTAACTACTTCTAACTTCCTTAACTAATCTTGATCAACCCCTTAACTAACTGCTAATACAATGACAGTATAATTGAGACAATTACTAAACTACCCTTGCATGTTGCTTACTCTCAACAGATGCTTTGGGAAATTAGTATAAAACGTTCCTTGATTTGATATGGCAGATACTGACTTAGGAACTGATGAACTAGTTTTCGTCCAACGCAAGATGTTGAGACAGACAATGAGTTTGAGAAGGCACTTCTGGCCGATGTCATTCCCACCAGTGATATTGGGGTGACATTTGATGATATCGGTGCACTTGAAAGTGTCAAGGATACATTAAAAGAGCTGATCATGCTTCCATTGCAAGGACCTGAACTTTTCTCCAAGAGTCAACTAACCAAGGTTTACATCTGCAATTTATCCATATTTTGCTCGTCTAAGTAGATTAGCTTGTTTTAAAGTTTGGAAGTATTTGACCTTTTTGTTCATGGATCAATTACTCCAGCTTTGTTTTTATCCATTTATTTTTCCCACTAAAATAAGAGTATTAGTATTACCTAATAATTTTTGTTTAAGTTTGACCACATTACTTCCACAGTTAAACTTGAAGATAAAGATAGTTACTTATATTTCTTACTATTGGGTTTGTTTCATCTGAGCAGTTTGACTGGAAGTTTGTGCTTGACGAAAAATGTTACTCCAACTGTTGTTTCTCCTTTTGGGACTTGGATTTTCAAGCATTATCTAGAGATTTGTGATTATTTAAGAAAATATTTATCTTCAATTTTATTTGCAGCCCTGCAAAGGAATAATTTTGTTTGGTCCTCCTGGAACTGGGAAAACCATGCTGGCAAAAGCCGTTGCCACTGAAGCGGGAGCAAATTTTATTAATATTTCAATGTCAACTATCAGTTCAAAGGTTCGTTTTCTTGGAGCTTATTTGTGCTCTATTGAGTATAGGTGATGTTGTTCATAGTAGTTTCTTAGCATTAGAATAACCTTAATCTTTTTCTTTTCCAATGCCGCAGTGGTTTGGCGAGGGTGAGAAATGCATAAAAGCTGTCTTCTCGCTGGCTAGTAAAATTGCTCCCAGCATTATTTTTGTAGATGAAGTATGCTTCCTTATACGTTAGCATGTTTCTTTCATATCTCATGCTTTAAAATTCGATCCTTTTTCTGATCCCTTTAGTCTCCTGTTTGTTTATGCGGCTTTCTCAAGGTGGATAGTATGCTGGGAAGAAGGGAAAATCCAGAAGAACATCAGGCAATGTGCAGATTGAAAAATGAATTCATGCTGAATTGGGATGGGTTACGCACAAAGGATACTGAACGAGTTCTGGTACTTGCAGCAACAAACAGGCCATTTGACCTTGATGAAGCTGTTATAAGGCGACTGCCACGCAGGTAAAAGAGGAATGACTAATTTGCAGATATTATTGAAGAAATTCTTTTAACACTTGCTTAATGCCCTTTTCATGTCTTTTCTGTACAGGTTGATGGTCAATTTACCAGATGCTCCAAACAGAGCAAAAATTCTAAAAGTGATACTCGCAAAAGAAGACTTGGTTCAGGATGTTCATCTGGAATCAGTTGCAAGTATGACTGACAGATATTCCGGAAGTGACCTTAAGGTGACTGCTATTCTTGTTTGCTTGGATAAATAACTAGTCCTTGTTTCATCTTTCTGATGTTTGAATTTGCTGTGTTTTTCTAAGTTAACTCTTTTATCATGTAGAATCTCTGTGCAAGCGCTGCATATCGACCCATTAGAGATATCCTAGAAAAAGAAAAAAAGGTACTACATTTCTTTTGTTGATGTGTGTTCATTGACTGGTTAGCTGAGGTAGAAAATAACTTGTTGGCTATTCAAATGGATTTTCTTGGTAGTTCATTGACTGTCATGGATGCCTATTTCACTTTCTTTAGATAATTTTTCATGGGCTTTAGAGGATCCTTTTGAAGTATCTTAATTCAAAAGTATGTTTTGGTACAGGATTTTGTGGAGAGGAACTTTCTTCTAAAAAACCGTGGAGTTAAACTTTGACATCTTGGGTTTGTGAAAAGAAAAGGCAGTCTGGTGCATGAAACATCCACATTCTCACAGGTCCAGAGAAGGTCGTACTCCAATGGGGCGTGATGTAGGAAGCCTTCATTGGCGCAAGCATCAGTGAGATTTCACAACTCGGGAGAAACATAAGTTTGAGGGACAGCTCACTTAATATAAACTAAAAATGTATAAAACATATCAAACAATATAGATGTCACGACCCAAGCCGGGGCCCTAGCCGTAACAAGCATCCCAAACCACGAAAGCCCGTGCGCTCTTCTAAATCTGGTAATCATGCACAATATTCATATAGTCTAACAAAATTTGCGGGAAACAATACATGACGGAACCATGGTCAATCTCAAAAACTTGAACAATTTTAAAAGGAAAATTCTGAATAATCTAAACATGTGACAACCGTCTGCGAAATCTCTAACATTACATTAGCCATGATACATCTGAGAAAAATTTGGGACAAGGCCCCAGTAGACCAAAAAAAAAAAAGGAAAAAGAAACAATGATATCTGAAAATCTGGCCTTCCGAAAGAGAGAAGGCTCACCAACTGCAAGTTCTGGCACACACGGATCTACTGCTTGGGACTGCGGAACTGTGCCTCGGATCCTAGAACACAAGGAGTCAATACAGATGTACTGGTACACAGAGTAATCCAAAAACAAAATACAACTTATAGAACATAGGTAAGAGCTATTACAAAACACGTTAACGCAAAGTCATTTGAAAACACATGGGCATAGTAAAATGATTTTTCAACAATAATGTAGCACTATGGAGCTAGATGGTACACCCTACAATTTTACATTTTCACTGACTGCCAAATCTCGGTTGCCACCAAGGTTGGAGTACTAGTGAGGGAAGGACATACAAGATCACATAGTAGGCCACAACCCCAATCAAGTCAATATGTTGTGGTTGTGCTCAAGATCACAAAGCAGGGCTCGTAACCATAGGTCCCAAGTTGGAATGACATAGTACTAGGTACGCAAGATCACATAGCAGGGTTCCAAGTTCCCATGTCGGCAAATCACGGTTTCCAGCATAGAGTTATCTAACTCGTACTTTCTTTGGGTAACCATCTAACTCACATCAATCAATCTTTAAGTTTGATATAAGGATAACATGCATCATGCTCACAACATTCTTTTCCTCTTTTAATTTGAGGCAATTCCTCTGACTTGCAAGTCATCACTACCACATCAATTGTCAAAACTTCTTATGCAAATCATAGTATGAACACCAACAAGACTTCCATACACAAACACATGGATAATGAATCCCAACACGTTATAGTTAAGAAACTTCATCATTTATAAAGTAGTACAATAGTGGATTTAAAACTCATGCTCTCAGTAGTTTAACAATAGTATCATGTGGAGTACATAAAACATCATCATGGGGATTAAAAGATTTACAACTCATGTTCATAACACCTTTCAAAATAAAAATCACATGTCCACCATTTCAATAATTTAGATATATAAGAAAACAACCCTATGATCTTTCAATATTCTTCTCAAAATCATATCACAATGCATGCTTTTTGTGTTAAAAACAAAACCCCACTTATAATTGCATACTTACTTAAGTAATTATTAAAATCTTGTTTAAATTCGTACCAAAATCATGCCCATGAGATTAGGACAACCCCATGTACCTTAGATTACAAGGTTTGAAAGAAAGAACCTAGATCTTGATCCTTTTTTTGAAATTCTTGATCTTAGGGTTGAGTTCTTGATCTTTGGGGGAAGGAGTTAGGGTTTTGATTTGAGAGAAAAATTGAATTATAGAGTGTATTATGGTTTTTCGGGTGCATATCTTATGTTATGGACAAATTTTGGGTGAGGGAAAGTGACAAAAATGCCCCTAGACCTATTAGAAACTAATTTAACGAGTGAAACAATTCCGTAATGCGCTGGCCGATGCACCGCATCGACATCGCGTCGGCTTACTGCCTTCCATTTGTGGATAAGTCCGACCAAAAAATGTCATAACTTTTTGTCTCGGTTATCGCATTTTGGCGAAATTGGTGTCGTTGGAAAGCTAATTCAATTATCTACAATTTGGTGGATCTTGAGCTTAAAAATTCTGTTTATCGAAAGTTATACATGTTCAAAATAGACTTTTGTAGAATCGAATATCAAACTTTGGATGAATGAATGATTCTTAGTTCAGCTTTTCTCTAAGCCATTTCTATGAGCATTTTTCACCTCATAATCACTTCATATACTAGGCGAAAGATCATGAAACATGGATTTGAACATAAACCATGGAATTTGAGTTTACACACATAGGAGCGACGGTTTGATTTCTAGCTCGAAAATGCGGGGTGTTACAATAGAAGGAAGAGGCAATATAGATTCTGTGCTGATTAACTTGGCTATTCTGTTAATCTAATTTTGAGCTATACTTGCAAGAATGACGTACAAGGCTATTTTGGAGGCCCTTGTGTGTATATATATGTTTGTGTGCACGTGCCTCTTTAGAATACTTGCTAAAACGGGAATCTAACGCTTAAATTTGATTATAGGAACAGGCTGCAGCTACTGCTGATGGTAGACCACCTCCAGCACTAAGCAGCAGTGTAGACTTACGGCCACTGAATGTGAACGACTTCAGATATTCTTCTCATCAGCAGGTGAGTTGAAAAAATCTGGCGGCATCTTTAAACTTTCTAAATTTATCTGCATAAGGGTGTTGACAATTGGAGAACTGTGATCGTCTGTTCTTGTAGGTTTGCACAAGTGTTTCATCTGAATCCACAAATATGACCGAGCTTCTTCAGTGGAATGATCTGTATGGAGAAGGGGGCTCTAGAAAGAAACAGTCCTTCAGTTAAATCATGTAAAGGCTATCTCAATTTTTGTACAATGAGTTTATAGGTCTCTTAGAAAATGAGTTTTGACATGTTACAACAGTTACTTTATGGATACAAAATAAAAGTAGTTACAAAAGATAAGGATCCAAGCAATATGTCAAACTTGTATTTTTGAATTGAACTGTCTACATTTTTTTTGACCCTATAAATCCACTTACAACCGACTAAATTCTCTTGAGAATCAGGAGGGACAAGAATCCACGTACCATTTTTAACTAATGCATTGAATTCATCAGACATTGCAGAGCGCCACTCAGAATGGGCCAGAGCATGTGCAATTGTTGTTGGTTCTATTAATAGAACTTTTATTGAAAGAAAGAAAGGCTAAGGTTTACAATTTAATCTGAAAAGCATAAAAACTGACTAAACCAAAAGTAGGCTATATATACATAGCCAATAACCTAAAGGTCCATAAACTAAAGGCCCAATAACATATGGGCTAACATCCCCCCTCAAACTCACAATGCAACAGCAATAAGCATTGAGAGTTTGTCACACAAAAAACGAAATCGAGACGCCGACTGAGCCTTCGTAAAAAGGTCAGCAATCTGCAAAGACGATGGAACAAAAGGAAGCGATATGGTCCCGAGCTGCAAATGATGACGGGTGAAGTGACAATCAATCTCAATGTGCTTCGTACGCTCATGGAAGACAGAATTCTTTGCAATTTGTACCGCACTTTTGTTATCACAATGCAGGGGAGTAGGCATAGAAATGTGAACCCCCATATCTGCAAGAAGCCAACGTAACCAAATAATCTCACATGTAGTCACAGCCATGGCACGATACTCAGCCTCCGTGGAAGATCTAGAGACAACATCTTGTTTCTTGCTCTTCCACGAGATTAAAGAGTCTCCAAGAAACACACAAAAACCAGTGGTGGATTTACGATCATTGCGATCTCCATCCCAATCAGCATCACTATAGGCTCGCAACTCGAGAGATGACGTCGAGGGAAACAAGAGATTCTGAAACTGAGTGCCACGAAGATACCTTAGAATACGAAGTACAGCTCCCCAGTGCACAGAAGTAGGAGCAGTAACAAACTTGCTAACAACATGAACTGCATGTGCTATATCTGGACGAGTAACCGTAAGATAAACCAAACTACCCACAATAGTCCGATAAAGACTCGGATCTGATAATGGAACACCATCACTAGGAGAGTAACGTGCATTGGTTTCAAGGGGAGTATCTACAGTCCTGTTGTCAGAAAGACGCGCCCGTGTAAACAAGTCAGATATATACTTAGTCTGAGAAAGAAGATACCCTTTCTTAGACTGAGCCACCTCAATACCCAGAAAATAACGCAGCAAGCCCAAGTCCTTCATTGCAAATCGATGAGCCAAATCATGCTTCAATAACTCAATACCACTATGATCATCACCAGTAATAATCATATCATCTACATATAAGGACAATAGAATTCGCCCTGCACTTGTATATCTAACAAACAATGCTGAATCATGGTTACTCGGGACAAATCCAAGGGAAGTAATAACAGTGGAGAATTTCTCAAACCAAGCACGAGGGGCTTGTTTGAGACCATATAAAGCTTTTCGAAGCCGACAAACTTCACCTGGCTGGTGGTCAATACCTGGGGGAGGAGTCATATAAACTTCCTCGTGGAGATCACCGTTCAGAAAAGCATTCTTGACATCCATCTGAAATATCTTCCACTGTCGAACGGATGCAACAGCAATCATAGTGCGAACAGTCGTCATCTTTGCTACGGGGGAAAAAGTCTCCTCATAATCCATACCATATTGTTGTGAGTACCCTTTTGCCACAAGTCTCGCCTTGTATCGCTCAACAGACCCATCAGATTTTGTTTTTATCTTATACACCCATCGACAACCAACCGCATGCTTACCAGGTGGGAGAGTAACCAAATCCCATGTATGTGTATGATGAAGAGCAGCAAGTTCCTCAGCCATAGCATTCTGCCAAAGAGGATCAGACACAGCCTCTCTATACGACTCAGGTTCAGACAAATGATGTATGTTTGCAATAAAGGAAGCAAATGAGGCTGAATATGTAGAATAGGAAAAATCTGGCAGTTTGGTGGACTTACAAGGTCGAGTAGACCTCCTCAGAGGTGGTGGGTCTCCAGTCTCAACAGTCGAAGGAGCAGACTCAGGCACAGGCGAGGCTGAAGCACTATCAGGTGGCACACCAGATGGCATGGATGAATCCGGAACTGGAACCTCTATGTCAATCCCAAAGGGATCAATAAGCCGAATATCTGACTTTGTCACATCATGGGATTTAGCTGGAATGGAATAAAAAGGAATATGTTCCAAAAAAGTGACATGTCGTGAAACATATAATTTCTGACTTACAGGATCATAGCAACGATATCCTTTTTGTCCAATACCATACCCCAAAAACACACATATAGCTGATTTTGACCCTAACTTATTTCGTTCAACATGAGGACGAAGAACAAAGCAAGTACATCCAAAAACTCGTAATGCAGAATAATTCGGCGGGTGACCATATAGTTTCTCAAACGGAGACATCCCTGAAGTCAATGCAGTAGGAATACGATTAATCACATATACAGCAGTTAGGACTGCTTCTCCCCAAAAAATACTAGGAACCTCTGCAGACAAAAGTAAAGAGCGTGCTGTCTCAACAATATGACGATGTTTTCTTTCTGCCAGACCGTTCTGCTCAGGAGTGTCGGTACAAGATGACTGGTGTATGGTACCATCAGAAGCAAGTAACTGAGTGAAGTCATTAGAGGTATATTCACCCCCTAAGTCACACCTGAAACACTTTATCACAGCCGAATGTTGTGTTTTAACAAGGGCTCTAAAGTTGTTGTAAATGCCAAAGAAATCAGATCTGCGTTTCATAAGATACACCCAGGTATAACGAGTATAGTCATCTATAAACGAAACATAATAGGTCGATCCACCCTTAGTGGAAACTGGCGCTGGTCCCCATACATCAGAATGAATAATATCAAAAGGAGCAACAGAATAAGACACACTTTTATTAAACGGTAAGGCAGAAAATTTTGCCAGTTTACAACCACTACAATCTGAAATATCACTAGTGTTCACATGACCCAAAGCACCACTAGAGACCAAAAAACGTAAACGTGAAACTGACACATGTCCTAATCTGGAATGCCAAAGATAAAACGGAGAAGACAAAGGACTCAAACGAAAAGAAGATAAATCTATGCTAGAGGCAGCAACTGCAGACACTTTGAGATTCTCCAAGACATAGAGTTCCCCCAACCTACGGCCGGTCCCAATCACCCTCTGAGTGTGTTGGTCCTGTATAACACAAACAGATTCAGAAAAAAACACCCAATTACCAGCCTTACACAACTGACTGACCGAAACAAGATTTAAAGCAAGTTTGGGAATGTAATAAACATCAGAGAGGACAATGTGAGGGGTAGTAACAGAACCAACACCCTCGACTGACATAGGTACAGCACTCGCGGACATAACAGAAATTGGTGAAATGGGTTACAAAGAACCAAACGATGACAAATGAGGGGACATGTGATGAGACGCACCAGAATCCAATATCCACAAGGAGGAAGGAATACCTGAGGTACTAGAAGAAACTGAACCCGAATGAGACATAGATGCTGACATGGCCGTAGGATTAGAAACGAAGAACTGTCTGAACTGTTCGAAAACCTGGGGATCCAACGCAGAAGGTGGCATAGTGCTAACAGACTCAACATCTACAGATGGTGCAGCAGCAGCGAACTGTGGAGGACGAGATGACCATGGAGGAGCACCAGAGGAGCGTGACGGAGACTTTTGCTGCCCATATTTCTGTTGCTGCCCAGATTGAGGCTGTTTGACCTTGTTAAGTAACAACGGACACTGAGCCTTCCAATGATTTTTCTGTTTGCAGAATGCACACTCATCAAATGCAACTTTAGGAGATTGTCGAGTCTGAGTACGTGGTGGCCTAGACTGATCAGTTGAAGCAGCAAACACGACAGGAGTAGTAGTTACTTTAGACCCTTGAACCACTTGAGACTTGAGACGAGTCTCCTCTGCAATCAGTTCATGAACCACAGAATCAACAGTAGGGAGGGGAGATCGATGAAGGATTGTTCCACGTAGGCCCTCAAAGTCAGAACGTAGTGCCATCAAAAACTGAACCAAGCGTTGCTCTTCCCGTCTAGCAATGTACGGCCCAAAACCTTTTAACTCTGCAGATTCAGTAAGTGCCAATTGATCCCACAAATCCGACATGGCAGCATAAAAATCTTGAATACTGAGGTCATGCTGTTGAAGAGCACGGATATCATACTCCAACTGGTACTGTTTAGCAAAATTAGACTGAGTGTACAGTCTTTCCAAATGATCCCAGATCTCCTTTGCTGTGTCATACTTAGCCAATTGCATACCAATTGACTGAGTTACAGAATTGTTGATCCAAGTGATAATCTTGGAGTTATTAGTTTCCCATAAGTCCACCAACAAATCAAAATTTTCAGTTGTATCATCGATAGGTCTTGGTTTTACTCCAGTGATATAACCCCACATATTCTTCCCACGAAGAAAATTCTTCATGACATAACTCCAATAGGCATAGTTCTTACCATCTAATTGAGTACTAATGGACTGGAGAGAATCATCCTTTCCAGTCATTGTAAACACAGCAACACACAAATAATTCAAAAAAATAAAAAGATGCAAAACCCTAGGTTGAACAATTCCGAACGAACAACAATGGCAGCAAGCAAAAGAACGAAAGACGAACAATACCAGACAGCAAACGAAGACAGCAACGAATCAATCCAACGAAAACAGCAAACGAATACAGCAGCACCTCAAAATCTTCAACCAACAAATCAAAGGACATGGATCGAACTAGCTTTGATACCATATTAATAGAACTTTTATTGAAAGAAAGAAAGGCTAAGGTTTACAATTTAATCTGAAAAGCATAAAAACTGACTAAACCAAAAGTAGGCTATATATACATAGCCAATAACCTAAAGGTCCATAAACTAAAGGCCCAATAACATATGGGCTAACAGGTTCCAGTACTTTCGGTTAAGGATGTTTTGTCACATGATGAACAGATTTAGGTTTATAAATGTTATTCTTATAATGTGTGACCATGGGATGAGTGTTTTCCAGTGAAGAAAAAGGAATGTTGTTTGGTGTAGGAAGAGAAGGATTCGTACTCGCATTTGAATGAGAAGGATTAGTGTTTTCCATTGAAGGAGAAGAATCACAAGGCCATGAAGATTGTTCAACAGGAGGATTGGAAGACGAAGATGAAGTAGGAAGAGAGTTAGATTGGAATGGGATTATTATGTGAGAAGATTCACTAATGGGGATAGCATACCAATTTGAATCTAAAGGATGAGTTTGATATGGAAACACATTTTAAAGAAAAACAACATGACGTAAGGTAATGTATTTTTTAGATTTAAAGTCATAACAAATATATGCACTCTGATGCAAAGAGTAACCAAGAAATACACAGGGGACAGACTTGAGTTCAAATTTGGACTTGGTATAACGACGAAGACAAGGATAACAAAGGCAACCAAAGACACGCAAGGATTGATAATTGGGAGAGCGGTTTAAAAACTTTTGATAAGGAGAAGAAAACTGAAGAAGTGGTGTAGGAAGACGATTAATAAGGTAGGTGGCTGTTTTGAATGCAAAGGACTAAAACGAAGAATGCAAGGAAGAAGTTTGCAGTAACGTAAGGCCAGTTTCAACTAGGTGACGATGGTGATGTTCCATAGCCCCATTATGTTGTGGAGTGTGAGGCGGTGTTTGCAGATGATTTATGCTACAAGATTGAAAATATTTTTTTAGTGCAACATATTCTCCACCCCCGTCGGTGTATATCAATTTTATCTTGACATTAAAGTCATTTTCGACAAGTTTTTGAAATGGTGGAAAGATAACATACACTTCTGATTTAGCCTTTAAAGGAAAGAAATAGATATATTTTGTGTAATGGTCCACAAAGATAATATAATAACGGAATCCATCAATTGATTGCACAGGAGCAGGACCCCATAAATCAGAATATAGTAATTCAAGAGGTCTACTGCTTGTTAGAGAAGAAACGCCAAGTGATTGACGATGACTTTTATTACATTGGCAAGGATTACAAAGAAACGTTTTACTAGAAGATGTTGGTAATTGAAACTTAGACAAAATAAAATTAAAGATCCTAGCATTGGGATGGCCAAGACGTTGATGCCCGGACTCTGATGAAAGCTGAATGTGGAAGGAGACAGGATTATTTGAAATGGCAGGGGACAGAAGCTTGTACAAGGATTGATCAAGTTGGCCTTTGAACTGAATCTCCCCAGTGAACTGATCCTTCACAAGAAAATAGTCAGAAAAGAACTCAATTGACACTTTGTTAGAATTACAAAACTTTGATATAGATATGAGGTTGGTTTTAGCGGAGGGAACACACAAAACATTAGAAAGATGAAATTTTTTGGTAGGGAGAGAAATAGTACCAGAACCAACATGCGAGATGGACAAACCTGAGCCATCAGTTTGGTGTAGCTCGTCACTACCATCATATGGTGAATGAAGCGAAAGTTGCCCAAGTCATTAGTGATATGATGAGATGCGCCAGTGTCTAACAACCATTGCTTATCGGATACCGAATTAGAATTAGAGTAGTGTGCTTGAGGATTCTGTGAAAACAAGTCCCTAAAATAGTCACGTGCTCGATAACACCGTTTTACATGATTTCCCAATTTGTCACAAAATTGACATAGAACTTTGGCTTGAGATCCCGTGCCTCGAGATTGTTGTCTTGGTGCAGAATTTTGAGGCTTATATGATGAGGAATTCACTGGAAAACCAACATTAGAATTTTCATATTGAAAATACTGGTTCTTCCGTGAATTACCTTGTTTTTGCTGATACAACGATCTAGTATTTGTACCCTTATGGACATGATTTGTTGAGACAGGAGTGGCGTCAAATGTGGGATCTATTTGTTTCAAATACAATTCATGAGCCAGTAACTTGTCTTGGAGTTCATCAAATGATATGATGGTATATCTCGCATGAATAGCTGCAGCAATACCTCGAAATTCAGAGCCAACACCACTAAGAACGTGAACCACAAGATCAACATCAGTAACAGGATTTCTGCACAAGGAGAGTTCCTCGGCAATTGATTTGATAAGCTGAAGATATTCAACAACTGGATGTGAATCTCTCTTTTCTCTAGAGAGTTTTTCACACAAGGATAAAATCCGCGTAGCTGATTTGTTTGCAAATGCCATTTGTAACTTGGTCCATGCCTCTGCTGAGGTTTTGGCATCTGCGATGGTATTCATTACAGAAAGGATATAGAGGCAATGATGGCTGCCAAAATTAATTGGTCTTGACCGTCCCAAAATTCATAATCAGGATTAGAGACCTGTTGACCATCTTTATCAATGGTGGTAGGCGGTGACTTGCTGTCGCCAGTGACATAACCCATAAGATTGTGACCACAAAGTAACAGTCCATAGCATATGAAAATTGAAAAGTAAAGAAAAATCATAACAAGAGAGGGATTCTTTAGGATTCATGCTCTCAATTGTATATTCATCCTTAAACACATGCATACATATGTATAGAGTTTCAAATCAATTTGGGGGAAGGCCTGAAGACAAAAACAATACTGATCAAGGCTTCTAAAACATGCTAGTAGTTGTAAATTCAAGACCCCTTTCTTAAAAATCATGATTTTGAGACCGTTAGCATGAATTAAAGATGATTTCTATGCCCATGAAATTTTAGAAAAACTCCATGTACCTTAATTTATGACTCTTGAATGAACTCGTACTTTAGGGATGCTATTTGAACAATTGATGGGTGCTTCTTGTATCCCTCGCAATGGTGATTCCAAATCTCAAAGAATTATTGAAAACCAACGGTGAAATCTTAAGATATTTTGATCTTTGGGTTGAATCCCTAGTAAGTGCTCTTGGTGATTTTGAGAGAGAATAACCTTATTTTTGTATTTGGGGGATTTAATCCCGTGTTATGGCTGAATAGGAGGAGTGGAAAAGACCACTTTTTCCGTTAAAAGGGAGAAAACTGAACCTGGAAATTGGGTGCGTGCGAAAGAGCGTGCGTCGTATGCTAATCGCGCGCTGCTACTATCTCAGTCACGAAAATGGCCATAAATTTTTGCTCGGGTATCGTATTTTGGCGAAATTGGTATCGTTGGAACGAGAATTCGAAGAGATTTCATTTGATATATAGTAGGTCCTCTAATTATCTATACACAAAGATTTAGGGTCGATTGAAGTTGACCCAAGTTTTGACGCTCACTCAAACTCGAACGATAGGAAAGCTTTCAACTCATCCTTGAGTTAGGGGACATCTATGATCTCATTCATGCTCAAATAGGTTCCCACACTACATAATTGATTAACATGCCAAATTTGCATGGGATTTATGTCTTGTGGATCATCTATGCATAGAAATGACGTTTTTTCGTTCTAGCCCAAAATGCGGAGTGTTACATTATCTCCCCCTTGGGATAATTCGTCCCCGAATGATGGGTAGGAATGTTGAAGTTTAAAGGTATGGAATAACGGGGACATAATGTGTCTTCTAAGAAAGGATATAACTGATTTGAAACATTTAAACTTCTATCATGAAACTAAATTCTGAGCTGACTTGCCCTTACTTATTTTAAGGTGTTGATTCATGCTGAGAGTTTAGGATTCCCTCCAAAGTGTTCATGTTCAAATCCCACACGTTGGATTTGAAAATGATAAATTATTTAAGTACGAATCATGAGGCAACAAGATTTAGATCGTCCAAAGGTATTACACTGTTTGAGCTAAAATAGCTGGAAAAATTTGAAATTATGTGCTGAACTCTTATAAACGGAGTCATGTCTAAATAACTGAATCTAAACATGATGTTTGGACTGAACTGAGTTCGCAACTTACACGGATGAAATAGATTATTTTATGGGATGGTCATACACATTGGACTTCGGATAGTAGGACTGGGTAAAAAGGTGGAAAACCACAGAAACTTGTCTGCCTGACTGCTAAACTGAATTATTCTGCACCCCTATACTTAACTGGAGTACCCCCTCAACACTCTTTCTAAAGAAGACCTAGTAGCATTAGGGAGCAAATAATCTCTGACATGAGTTACACAAGACATCCAAATAAGGAATAACAACAATGACACTACTGTACAGCATGGAATATAGACATATAACTCGTAAACTAGGACAGAATTACAAGTTCATAGGCAATGCAACTTCTTACTTCCAAGCTTAGCACACTTCTCGAATATTCCCTCAACTAAATATTTCCCCTTAAATATCATACTCATTCGATTCAACTTATAGTTCTCATAGGGGCATTGATAAATCTTTCTATATATTTTTAAAGTTTACACCCTAAGCATAACGTTCCTTACCACTTCGATGACCAACTCTGAACTCTTACTATGGATTCACTAGTACATATTGCGTTCCTCTACTTAAATCCCAACATGTCCTTTAAGCCTATATTTATAACCACATATGAACTTCAAGGGAAAATCCATAAAGGCCTACTTCATATATTCTCTAAACCACTATCGATACAACTCCCACGCGCTATCTCAAGAACATACACACACAAATTTCAACTAAACATCACATGCATCAAAGACTTGGCCCTAATCTTACTTCACACTTATGGCCTTATCTAAACAAGCATACAATGATCTTCCACCAACAAGAAATATTTACTCACCACCACTATCATTACATAAGGAGGTGTCACTAAAAGGTTAGAAAATAAAATCTTAAAGCATGGAAGGATATTATATGAGACTTGACACTTAATTGATACCTGAGGAATAGTAAATCAACATCCGGGATGTATCAAAGTGATCTGAATTGAGGCAAACATGACTATAAGCTAAATCTCGCCAATCAAAATGATTATAGCATGAGTTATGGGAACTGAGCACACTATAAAGTGTGAGTACACGAGTCATGAGCTACATGACCTCAATTTAGAGTTCATAACATATGGAATGTGATACCGACTACTGAATGGACTGGAACTCCTTGTTTTGGGACTGGAAGAGTACATGATTCTCTATCACAAGCATGAACACGAACTATGATCATGGAACTGAAACATAAGGCATGAGTAGGTATTGGGATAACTGAAAAATACTGCGGTAAGAATGGGTTGAGTCTTACACTCACTTTCTGATGTTACATGTCATACTGACTTGGTTATTCGTCCTATCATCTCCCCCTTAGCTTCAATCCATCATCTTAAGTTTGAGAGATCCCTTACTAGACTCTAGACTGAACTACACTTACTGTACTCTAGGTTCTGGAAAATGTCAATACATGTATATCATAGAACTTAACCCGAACGACTACACTTGAAAGTGGAAAACCCACTACTAATACTACTTTCCGAGACCAACTCCTATCTTTCTATAGCCCCAATAGTTATCACATAATACTTGAACACTTACTAACTTTGAATCTTCATGAATATCCCCATAGTTAAGGTGCACACTCTGTAGTGCTTCAACTGTTATTTCTATTTGTTCAACCTTCAAAAAAACTCAACTTAGATTCTAACACTTAACATGGATACCACCAAGTCTTTGATGAACCAATTCTACTTCTGTCATAGCACACCAATATCGTGACCTCAATCTTAAATCTCTCCACTATGTAAGGCTCAACACTATCAATCAAAACTTCTTAACGTGGCCATTTAGAACACCATGTACCATATAAATAGTCTTTCTCCATCTAGCAACTTAACGGTACTACTAGCCACACGCAACATGCAGTAGCCTTATAAAATTCCGTAACTCCATATAACTTTGGGCATATTTCTACATCATACATATCACATCAAACTTCACTATGGCTCAAATAAACTTAAGATCTTACTTACACTATTCAACACTATTAGATCACTTCTCTATAACTAGTATCATTAACCAAGAAATCATCACATCTACCTTAATCAATAACCTATACTCTTTTTGCACAACAAACACCATCAATGACTCTTTTCTTACTTCAAGCAAACAACAATTCACCTTACCAAATAACTCCTTCTCTACCTTCTACTAAACCAACACACAAGGTCGTATCACTTCATTACTAACTCAATATTATGCAAAAAGATTTGGCTATACATATATTCAATAAATCTCCCTGACCACTTTTCTTGCCATTACGACACTAAACCCCAGTTCCAACCAATACAAGAACAACAAGTTGCTAGTGAATCAAAATAGGCCCCACACAGGTCCACTAGACTTTGATTTTGTGTTTTGAACAAGAAATAAGATGAATGACAAGACAACTATGCTAGTGAATCGAAAGAGCCCCACACAGCTTCAATAGACTTTCAGTTTCAACAACACAATGATAACATGATTACAAGAGATAGAAACTTGACACACAACATTCAATGATCTAAGAATACACATCTTACTCTGTATAAAAAAAATCAGAGTTAAACACTTCCCCTATGGACTACAATACAATCCACACATGTTACTAGCTACCATATTAGTCTACCACTATACAATGGTAAATCATTTTCAAACATCAGTTATTCAACGAAACATATTTATCTACACAAAAGTCACCCTCACTCTGATTTTTAACCTTGCAATTTCATATCACCAACTTCTTGGTCCAATATCACTACTAATAGTTCATGACACCGTCGCTTTAACTTATACTACCACTCGGGTGGAAATACAGTTCCAATATTCTGCTACAAATTGTTCCCCCTGAAGCATGACGTCTACAACATCAATTTGAAAAGGACTAAATACATTAATACTACAGGCTGAAAAGCACGATTTCATCAGAATCAATGTTCACACTAGAATTAATACACCTGGGAGCACTAACGGACTCTTCTCAAGTCCTTGCAAAATTTTTAAAATACCAAACTGTTTAGACTCTAAACTTCGGTACTTGAATCACCCTAATAATGAGAAATATCTGAGCACATCAAAGTAAGGAAAGAATTGAGATGACTTTACTTCCGTATGGGTGACACCATATACAAATTAGAGTATGTAAGAGGAACATTCCGAATCCATAGAACGAAGTAGAACATGAAGAAAGAGAGACATTCCTAAACGCCTAGTAGCCTTCTGCCTGTAAGTGTGGCACACTACATACCCATAAATAAGACTCTACCTGGTACGATTTTGCAGACACCCTGGGACCATGAACTGTGCTCTGATACCAAGTTTGTCACGACCCAAACTGGGGCCCTAGCCGTGATGAGCAGTCCGAACCATGAAGGCTCGGACGCCCTTCTAATTTGTAATAACATACCCTTTCCGTATATGAAAAAGATAATGCAGAAATACATAATGAAATGGAATCATGGTCATTAAATTTGAATTCAAATTTTAATGAAAACTGTAATTCAAAACATCTGAGTTATATCTGACTCATTTTACAAAATCTCTACTACATGCATAAATCCAACTGTTTGAAAACTGGGACAAGGACCTCAAAAGACCAAAACATAGTAATGATAAATGACTGAAGTGAACTAGGCCTTCTAAAATAAAAAAAGCTCACCACGAAACTCTGCACTTTTGTCTGGAGAAAATCTACTGCTTATCGGGACCCCTAAATTGAGCCTCAAAACCTGGAAGGGAGGGGGTCAATATAGATGTACTGGTACGCAGAGTAATCCAAAATAATGAATTTATATATAACATAAGTGAGAGCAATTCATAAAACATTATAAATATAATATATGAAAAAACATGGGCACATTTTAAAGACTTTAAAACATTTCTTTGAAACCATGACTCACTCTTTGTCTTATTTCTGATCTAAATGGTACACCCTATAATTTGTAATTCCATGGGCTATATAGAATCCTCCCTTGACTCGACGGCCAAGCCCCCAATCAAAGTTTGTCGCAAGGATTGGAGTTTCTATAAGGAGGACACGCAGAATCATACAACATGGTATCAAAATCCCCAATCAAATTAACATGTCATGGTAGTGCACAAGATCATAAAGCAGGTCTCTTAACCATAGTCCCAATTTGGGCCGACATGAATCAAGGTACACAGGATCACAAAGTATGGTACCATAATCCCGTGTTGGCAAATCACGGTTTTTAGCATAGAGTCCTTCAAATCGTACTTTCTTCGGATAACCATCTAACTCTATTTAATACCATTTTAAACCTTTTTTGAAACATGCATCTTTCAGAATTCATAATATGAAAATGTGATTTCAAACATGTGTTCTATTCTGTTCTGCATTACTATGGCTTTAATTGAGTTGGCGTCGTCATACGAAGACTTACAAGTCCTACTTCTGATCCATATTGTACCATGCATGATTCTTTCATAAAAACATAATTCAGACCACCCAAGTATGCAAATAATATAAGAGATTACATGTTCCAAAAACTATGCAAAAATTCTCATTCTTTCAATAAATATGTGGTGGTCATGTAATCTTTGACAAACCATGCAACTCTTCTCATTATATATTTATATTCAGCATTAGTCAACATAAACATCACTCTCTTTTGAAATTAAAACCATAATTCAATAATAGCATTAATCAAGACATTTCATATCATGCTTTTCAAGATGCATTCAAAACAGTCCATAGCATATAAAAATTGAAAGTAAAGAAAAATCATAACAAGAGAGGGATTCTTTAGGACTCATGCTCTCAATTGTATATTCATCCTTAAACACATGCATACATATATATATAGAGTCACAAATCAATTTGTGGTCCAAAACAATACTGATCAAGGCTTCTAAAACATGCCAGTAGTCGTAAATTCAAAACCCCTTTCTTTAAAATCATGATTTCGAGACCGTTAGCATGAATTAAAGATGGTTTCTTTGTCCATAAAATTTTTAAAAAAACCCACGTACCTTAATTTATGATTCTTGAATGAACTCGTGCTTTAGGGATGCTATTCGAACAATTGATGAGTGTTTCTTGTAGCCCTCGCAATTGAGATTCTGAATCTCAAGGAATTATAGAAAACCAATTGTGAAATCTTAAGATATTTTGATCTTTTGGTTGAAACCCTAAGAAGTGTTTTTGTTGATTTTGAGAGAGAAAGACCTTATTTTGGTGTTTGGAAGATTTAATCCCATGTTATGGCTGAATAGGGGTGGTGGTGGAAAATAACACTTTTTCCCTTAAAAATGCAAAAGCAGGACGTGGAAATTAGATGCGTGCGACAAAGCATGCGTCGCATGCTAATCACGTGATGCTACAATCTCAGTCACGACAATGGCCATAACTTTTCGTTTGGGTAACGGATTTTGACGAAATTGGTATCATTGGAAAGAAAACTCGAAGACCTTTCATTAGATATATAGTGCGCCCTCTAATTCTTTATATACAAAGAGTTATGTTCAATTGAAGTTGACCCATGTTTCGACACTCACTCAAACTCGAACGATAGGAAAACTTTCAACACGTCCTTGAGTTAGGGGACCTATATGATCTCAATTCATGCTCAAATTGGTTTTCACACTACATAATTGATTAACATGCCAAATATGCATAGGATTTATGACTTTTGGATCATCTACGCATAGAAATGATGGTTTTTCGTTCTAGCAAGAAATGTGGGTTGTTACAACAATCGAAGGAGATTGGCAATTTATGCCCTAATTGATGATTTTAAATGGGATTGGATGAATTAGGTTGAGGAAAAAAGACTCAATTGCCTCTCAAAAACTTAAATTCGCAACAGAATTGCGTTGTAGAGAGCCACCGCGACGTGGTGAGGGCTCCATCGCTATAGGCACTGTGATGTGGTCCTATCGCGATGAGCTGCTGGAATCAAAATCTAAACAAGACCCATTTCTCGTCCAAAAAAAAATGAAAGACATGCTCCTTACACCTCTGAACATGAATTGACTCAAAAATCTACAGATAGGTCAGGAAGACAAATTTACAAATCTTCGAAGTTAAGAGGCTTAAAAAATTACTAAGACCTCATTTGTTTGCACTTAATAGAGGTATGAATCTGAATGGTTCAGACTTCAAATCATTAAGTGTATTTGTTTTTTTAATAAGGTTGTAACTCTTAATAGGTCTTAATCATTCAGATCTAGAACCAAGTCTTAATATGCTGAAGGGATATTCTGGTGTTGGATAATATTCATCTCTATATTCATAATTAGAAGTCACCACCACTAACCGCCTCTACCACAATTACTATTGTCAACCACCACCCACAATCACTAACCACCTCCACCATCACAACCACCATCGACTACAAATACCACTACCAACCACAATTGTCAACCGCTACCACACCTACCACCTCTTTTATTCTAATTATATTCACCGTTATCACTGCTGTCAATAGTACAACAATCAGCAACCACTACCGGCCAATCCCTACTACCAACCAACTTATCTATCACAGCTCACACAACTACTAACTACCTGTCATGACCTGACCTAGGGGTTGGCCGTGACGGACATCCCAAACCATGAAGGCCTAGATGTCCCACTCTATCTGATCTGATAATGATGCACAACATTCATATCATAAAAGAAAATGCGGAAATATAATCTAATATGAAAATATGGTCATTAACTCTGGGTTTCAAGACATAAGAAAGAAACTGTAATTCAAAATATCTGAATAAGATCTGACTCAGTCTGCGAAATCTCTACTACATCTCAAACTGTTCTAAAAACTGGGACAAGGCCCCCAGTAGACCAAAATAACGAAATAACATAATTTGAAATAATAGCCCTTTTGGAACAAAGAAGGCTCACCACTGCACGGATCACTTATCTCTGGAATACTCTAGTGATTAGCTAGACCCTTAGAGTGAGCCTCCAAACCTGGGAGGTAGGGGGCCAATATAGATGTAGTGGTACATAGAGAAAATTCAAAATAATAATTTATATTCAACATATATGAGAGCAATTTAAAACTGTTCATAAACATATCGTAGAGTAAGAAGTCTCATGGGCATTTCTGAAAGATTCTGAAAAAAATCATCTGAACTCTGAGACATTCTTTATTTTACTTCTGCGCTAGGTGGTAAATCCTACACCTCTGAAATTCCATGGGCTATATGAAATATTCCATTGGCTCGGCGGGGAAGCCTTCAACCCCAAGTGTGCCGCAAGGGTTGGAATCTCTAACTCTTCTAGGCTACACGGTCATCGACAGAGTAAAAATAATATACCCAAATCGACAAATTACGGTTTTAGGCAAAGAGTTACTTGAACTCAAACCTTCTTCGGGTAATCACCTAACCCCCTTTAAGCTCAGGCTTAACTCTTTAAAACATGCATTCTCTAAAATCAAACTCTAAAAACACATTTTGTTACGACATACATACTTATGGTATCATCACACCATTGACTTGCAAGTCACATCTCTGAGCCATTATTAGCATATTACAATCTCTGTTTTCAAAAGATAAATTTGGGACCACCATATCAATAAATCATTTCAAAAAATTCTTTCTCTAAAACTCATGTAAACACATGTATGCAACTCTCTTTGTCAAACTTTCAATGATTCAAGGTGGTCATCTCAAGTTTCTTAATCTCATGCAAATCTTTCTATTTTAACAAAATATATTTACATCAAGAAACTCCCTCTCTTAAATCTCTAAATCATTCTCAAACTACTATGGTATTTGAGTAAACAAATTTCAAGTCATAAATCATGCATTTCAAATCCTTCACATTAAGATCATAAACATAAAGTCATCACAAGGGAGAGATTTCATAAGTTGTTCTCTCAAACAATCTCAAATCTAAATTTTCATACATATACATATACATGTAAATCAATTTAAGGGGGAAAGGCCAAATCAACAATACAATTAACTATTAATAATTCATAATAAATCATGTATTTCAAAAACCCCTTTCTAAATTCATGCTTGATAATCTTTAAATCATGTTCTAGTGTTTACAAGCCCATCCTGTTTGTAGGATAAACCCCACGTACCTCAATTTAGAAATTTTATGGATGATTCTTGAAGCCTAAGATTTGGGGATTCCAAATCTTTAATCAATCATGAAAACCCACGGTTAAATCTTGAGTTATTTGGGTTTTCTTGTTTGAAACTCTAAGGAGTTTTCTTGATGGATTTTGATGAAAATATCAATTATGAGGTCATTTGGATTAGATCCCATGTTTAGGCTGATAAAGGTGTGGAAAATACCTAATATACCCTTCATGAGATGGACCAAAAATATAAATGGGAGATCGATTTCATGGGCCACTGCGATGCGCCACAATCACGGTGGCTCACTTGAAATGGACGAGTGGAATTCTTAAGGTCACCGCGACGTGGAGCCATCGCATTGTCCGACTGGTTGGGACCTAAAACATCTGTGCAACGCGCCACAATTGTGCTATGCTACTGGAATTTGACAATTTCTAAATAGGCCCCCTCCACGACGTGCCAAGCACCAAAATGACAGTGTTTTATGACTCTAACTTAAATTATCCATAACTTCTTGTTCGGGTATCAGATTTGGGCGAATATGTCACAACCCGAACCTAGGCCCTAGCCATGACGAGCATCCCGAACCATGAAGGCCCGGAACACCCATTCTATATCTGGTTATCATGCACAACATTCGTAATCATAATAAAATGCGGAATATAACTGAGTACGGAAAACATGGTCAAGTATTTCTGAATAATACTATTTGACATCAGTCTGCGAAATCTCTACTAAGAATATAAACATTTGTCTGGAAAGAAACTGGGACAAGGCCTCCAGTAGACCAAAAACGTAGTAAGTAAGATAATGGCTGACATAATTAGGCCATCCGATTGATAGAAGGCTCACCACTGTAAATCAACTCTGCAACTCCGAGAATATCTACTGAGTAGTTGGACCCCTAGACTGTGCCTCAGGACCTGGAAGAATGGGGGGGGGGGGGGGGTCAGCACAAAAGTACTGGCACGCGAAGCACTCCAAAAATAGCATAATAGAACATACATATATATATACATATAATAAGTGAAAGCAAATTTTTCATCAAGACATCATTTATAAAACTGTTTCTGAAAAATACATGGGCACTTTCTTAAAACATGCAACCTGTCTGTTCATTTCAAATCATGATCTGTGTTTTACTTCTGAGTTAGGTGGTGTTCCCCTACAAGTCTGAATATTCCACGGGCTTTATGGAATCCTCCATTGACTCGGCGGGGAAGCCCCCAACCCAAGTGTGCCGAAAGGGTTGGAGTGTCTGAGTCTGATACGCCAAAGGACATTTAAGTCAGCGCATAATAATATACCCGAGTCGGCAAACCACGGTTTTAGGAAAAGAGTTGTCTGAACTCCCACCTTCTTCAGGGAACCACCTAAGCTCTCTTTATGCCCTATGTTAGCCTTTTCTGAACATGTATAATTCTGAAAATTTCTAAATCATGAAAGTATGAAAAAAATCTGATTTCTGAACTAGTCTGTGTCTGTTATGGCATTTGTCTGAGTTGGTATCGTCATACCAAGACTTGCAAGTCCTATTTCTGAGCCATAATGTATTAAGCAAGAGCTTTCATTCAAAACATAGTTTAGACCACCAAAACATGTAATTTACATCAAAGATGTCATGTTCCGAAACTCAAGTCAAATCCCTGCAAAACGTTCATCAAACATATGGCAGTCGTGTGTATTTTGGTAAAACCATGCATTCTTTCATTACATGCATATTCAACATTTACAACCCTCTCTTTCGTGTACAAAATCATATTCCAAAATAATTTATATTACGTGAAACATGGAAAACTTTACATTAAGAGAGGGGTTTCATGAAAATCATGCTCTAAATTCATATTTCAGGACAAACACATATATACGTATACATATAATTTTCAATCACTTTGGGGGAAAGCCAAAAGGCCAAAACAGTATCATTAAAGCTTCTAAAACATAAGTATGTACATGAATTCGAAAACCCCATTCTTAAAACATGATTTCTATGCCCATGAATTTTTTAGGAAAACCCCGCGTACCTTGTTCTCCACGAATTTTTGGTGTCTATCGAAGCCTACGTCGAGAGGATTCCGAATCTATAATTTGTTTCACGAAGAAGTTTCGGAATGATCGGTCCTTCAAGCTTATTTTCTCAAACCCTAGTTGCTCCTTCTCTTAAGTTCTTGAAGGATTAGATTTTGGGATTTTATAGGAGGCTTCAATGTTGTTAATAGGCCCAAATCCGTTTAGGAGTTGGTAAGGACGATTTTGGGTTTTGTAAGGACTAACTTGCACTTAAAGTAACTCAAAACGGAGTGTTTTCGTCACCTGAAAGCATAGGTATGCGCCGCCCTTTGCAACGCATAGACTAGGATAGGCGCCACCCTTTGCATTGCCTAAATTTACATAGGCGCCGCCCTATGCATCGCCTATATTTGGATAGGCGCCGCCCTATGCATCGCCTATATGTGCATAGGCGACACAGTCAGTCAACTTTGAAAGGCCATAACTTCTTCACCGGGTGTCCGTTTTAGGCGAATTTGGTATCGTTGGAAAGCTTATTCAATTATATACAATTTGGTATAGAGTAGGCCACCCATTTCATCATATACAATAAGTTATGGTCAATAGAATTTGACACAAATTACAATGTCCACTAAAACTTAATCGATCAAAATAGTTTTAACTCGTCCTTAAGTTGAAGGACTTCTATGGTCTAAATTCATGCTCAAATGGATTCACATACTACAAACTTGATTAATATGCCAAATTGGCATAGGATTTAAGGCTCGGCGATTATCAACGCATCAGAGTCATAAATTTTATTCTAGCCCGAAATGTGGGGCGTTACATTAACCCCCCCTTGGGATCATTCGTCCCCGAATGATGACGCGGAAATAGTCACGCAGATTCATACATAGAAGGAAACATAAAGCAAGAATTGTACCTTTCAATTCGTCTCTTGCTGATTCAAATAGGCTCGGGTATCTCGCTTTCATGTCATGCTCCGACTCCCAAGTTGCTTCTTCAACTTTCTGATTTCTCCATAACACTTTAACTGAGACTATCTCTTTACTCCTCAATTTTCTCACTTGTCGATCTAGGATTTCCACGGGCTCTTCCTCGTAAGACAAAGAATCGCTCACCTTGATTTCATCAATGGGCACCACCAAAGAGTGATCTCCGATGCACTTCTTCAACATGGATATGTGGATTACTAGATGAACAGAACCCAAACTTGCAGGAAATTCTAATTCATACGCAACTCCACCTATTCTTCTTATAATCTGATACGGGCCTATATAGCGAGGACTTAGCTTACCCCTCTTCCCGAAACGCATAACCCTTTCATGGGAGAAACTTTGAGGAAAACCCAATCTCCAATCTCAAACTCTAACTATCTTTTCCTGACGTCGGCATAGGATTTCTGATGACTCTGAGCTGCCTTTAATCGTTCCCTAATGAGTTTCACATCCTCCATTGCATGATGAACAAGATCAGGCCCATACATCTGCATCTCACCTACTTCATACCAGCCTATTGGAGACCTACATCTCCTACCATACAATGCCTCAAAAGGTGCCATCTTAATACTAGAGTGGAAGTTGTTGTTATAGGCAAACTCTATCAGTGGCAGGTGATCAACCCAACAACCTTTAAAGTCTATCACACAGACCCTCAACATGACCTCCAGGGTCTGGATGGTGCGTTCAGCTTGCCCATCAGTCTGAGGGTGGAATGTTGTACTTAAGTTCACCTGGGTACCTAAACCTTTCTGAAACGATCTCCAAAACTGAGAAGAAAACTGCGTACCTCGGTCGGATATGATGGAGACAGGCGCTCCATGCAAACGGACAATTTCTGCAATGAACAGCTTGGCATAATCTTCCCCCGAATAGTTAGTCCTGACAGGCAGAAAGTGAGCTGACTTGGTCAGCCTATCTACAATCACCCATATAGAGTCATACTGATTTCGGGACTTCGGAAGTCCTGTAATAAAGTCCATATTGACCATTTCCCACTTCCACAAGGGCAACGCTATTTCTTGGGAAGTACCTCCTGGCCTCAAATGTTCTACTTTCACTTGTTGTCAATTCAAGCACTTAGAAACAAAGTTAGCCACATCTCGCTTCATATTATTCCACCAAAACATAGATTTGAAATCATGGTACATCTTAGTAGAACCAGGATGAACAACATACCTCGAGGTGTGCGATTCATCAAGAATTCTTTCTCGAAGCCCGTCGACATTTGGAACACATAATCTACCCTGAAACCTTAGAATGGCATCACCATCAATTTCAAAAGACATCACCTTCTGTTGACGCACATCTTTCTTAATTTGCATCAAGATGGGATCTTCACCCTGCTTCTCCTTCACTTCAGCACAAAGGGATGACTTAGCTAACTCACGAACAACCACCCCTCCATCTTCGAAATCTAATAGTCGCACTCCCATATTCGCAAGGTGGTGAATATCCTTCACCATCTCTTTCTTTTCTTCTCCTACGTGAGAAAGGCTGCCCATAGACAACCTGCTGAGGGCGTCAGCTACAACATTTGCCTTGCCCGGATGGTAATGCAGACTCATATCATAGTCTTTCAGGAGTTCCAACCACCACCTCTGCCTGAGATTCAATTCTTTCTGCAGACTCTTGTGATCAGTGAAGATATCAATATGAACACCGTACAAGTAGTGTCGCCAAATCTTAAGGGCAAACACCACAGCCGCTAGTTCCAAATCATGAGTAGGGTAGTTTCGCTCATGTACCTTCAACTGCCTAGATGCATAAGCTACCACCTTACCATGTTGCATTAAAACGCAGCCAAGTCCCATACGGGATGAATCACAGTAAACCACAAAACCATCAACACCCTCGGGCAGAGTCAAAACAGGTGCAGTGGTCAGTCTGTCTTTCAACTTCTCAAAACTATTTTCACATAAATCAGACCACACAAACTTTGCCTTTTTCTGAGTCAGTTTAGTGAGTGGAGCCGCCATGGTTGAAAAACCCTCTATGAATCTTCTGTAATAACCTGCCAAACCCAAAAAGCTCTGAATATCGGTTGGAGTCGTGGGTCTGGGCCATTTTCTCACCGCCTCAACTTTCTGGAGGTCCACACTAATCCCGTCAATGGACACAATATGCCCTAAGAAGGCAATGGCATCTATCCAGAACTCACACTTGGAAAATTTGGCATACAACCGTTGATCCTTAAGGGTCTGGAGAATGATTCAAAGGTGATCGGCATGATCCTTCTTACTCTTAGAATAAATTAGAATATCATCAATAAATACAATGACAAACGAGTCAAGAAACTGACGGAAAACTCTGTTCATAAGATCCATGAAGGCTGCAGGGGCATTAGTTAACCCGAAGGACATTACAAGAAACTCATAGTGACCATATCGGGTTCGGAAAGCTGTTTTGGGAATGTCTGACTCCCTAACTTTCAACTGATGATAGCCCGAACGAAGGTCTATTTTTGAAAAATATCTAGCACCCTGAAGCTGGTCAAAAAGATCATCAATCCTAGGAAGAGAATATTTGTTTTTAATTGTGACCTTATTCAACTGATGGTAATCTATGCACATACGAAGGGAACCGTCTTTCTTACGCACGAAAAGTACAGGTGCACCCCAAGGAGATACACTGGGGCGTATAAATCCCTTATCTAGGAGGTCTGCTAGCTGCTCTTTCAACTCTTTTAGCTCTGCGGGAGCCATTCTATATGGCGGAATAGAAATGGGTCGGGTATCTGGCAACACATCAATACCAAACTCTATCTCCCTATCAGGGGGTATCCCTGGGAGATCTTGGGGAAAGACTTCTGAAAATTCATTCACAACAGGGACAGACTGAAGAGGAGGATTTTCAACTTTAGAGTCCTTGACTCGAATAAGGTGATACAAACAACCCTTAGAAAAGAGTTTTCGGGCTCTGAGATAAGATATAAAGTTCCTTTTGGGTGCTATAGAATGCCCCTCCCATTCTATCATTGGTTCATTCGGGAAGGAAAAGGTAACTCTACGAGTCCTACAATCCAATATGGCGTAGCATGAATGGAGCCAATCCATCCCTAAGATAGCATCAAATGCAACCATGTCCAACTCTATAAGGTCTGCCACCATATCTCGACTACCAACAGTCACCACACAATTCCTATATACTTTTCTAGCAACAACAGAATCCCCCACCAGGGTAGAAACAGAAAAGGGTTCAGAAATTACACTGGGCTCAAACCCGAAACCAACAGCCACATAAGGGGTCACATAGGATAAGGTAGATCCGGGATCAAGTAACACACAGACATCACGGGAAATGATTTATAATGTACCGGTAATGACGTCTGGGGAAGCTTCCGCCTCCGGGCAGTTGGTCAAGGCATATAACCGGTTGCGATTGTTCTCGACAGCTGATGTGGGGCCCTTCTGAGATGGGGATGGCGCTGTGGAATTTCCCTGAAACTTTGCACCACCAGCACTCCTCCTAGCAGATGGACAGTCCCTCTAAAAATGGCCTGATTGACCACATGAATAACATACAAGTGTGCCCAACTGACATTTCTCCAGATGATTCTTACCACAATTTTCACATCGTGAGTAAGTGCGATGTTGCTGAGCCACACTCCTCTGCGACTGAGTATCTGGTGCTCTTGATCCTTGAGGAGTCTAAAAGCTCTGAGTCTGTCTATTTGCCGGGGGTCTGGGCGCTGGGGCGCTGGTCGCTGACTGTGTATTATTCAAAAACCTCGTCTTATTCGACCACCTATTTCCCCAATTACCACTCTACAGCTGACTCTGGTGCCGATCCGCAGATTTGATTCTCTTGGCCTGTCTGTCCTTCTTTCTAGATTCAACGATCTTTCTCTTATTCTCTTCCACTTGCTGCATGTGGACTGTCAGTCTTGGAAAGTCTAACTCCCTATTCAGCATTGCCCCCTGGCACTCAAATATCAGGTTATCAGCAAGGCCGGATGCAAATTTCCTCATCCGGGCTCTCATATTGCTAGTCAATTTTGGTGCATAGCGGGCTAGTTGATTAAACTTCAAAGTGTACTCCTGTACACTCATACTGCCCTGATTCAAATTCATGAACTCTTCTGCTTACAAGAGATCATTGATTAGGGGACATTTTAGACTCTGAAGCATGAACTAAATCACAAAGAATGGAAACATTCCTAAACGCTTAGTAGCCTCCTGTTTATAAGTGTGGCGCGCTACACACCCATAAACAAGACTCTACCTGACGCGATTTCACAGACACTCTGGGACCATGAACGTGCTCTGATACCAAGTTTGTCACGACCCAAACCTAGGCCCTAGCCGTGATGAGCATCCCGAACCATGAAGGCCCGGAACACCCATTCTATATATGGTTATCATGCACAACATTCGCAATCATAATAAAATGCGGAATATAACGGAGTACGAAAAACATGGTCAAGTATTTCTGAATAATACTATTTGACATCAGTCTGTGAAATCTCTACTAAGAACATAAATATTTGTCTGGAAAGAAACTGGGACAAAGCCCCAGTAGACTAAAAACGTAGTAAGTAAGATAATGGCTGACATAATTAGGCCTTCCGAATGATAGAAGGCTCACCACTGTAAATCAAGTCTTCAACTCCGAGAATATCTACTGAGCAGCTGGACCCCTAGACTGTGCCTCAGGACCTGGAAGGAGGGGGGGTCAGCACAAAAGTACTGGAACGCGAAGCACTCCAAAAATAGAATAATAGAATATACATATATATACATATAATAAGTGAAAGCAAATTTTTCATCAAGACATCATGTATAAAACTGCTTCTGAAAAATACATGGGCACTTTCTGAAAACATGCAACCTGTCTGTTCATTTCAAATCATGATCTGTATTTTACATCTGAGTTAGGTGGTGTTCCCCTACAAGTCTGAATATTCCATGGGCTGTATGGAATCCGCCATTGACTCGGCGGGGAAGCCCCCAACCCAAGTGTGCCGCAAAGGTTGGAATGTCTGAGTCTGATACGCCACAGGACATTTAAGTCAGCGCATAATAATATACCCGGGTCGGCAAACCACGGTTTTAGGCAAAGAGTTGTCTGAAATCCCACCTTCTTCAGGGAACTACCTAAGCTCTCTTTATGCCCTATTTTATCCTTTTCTGAACATGTATAATTCTGAAAATTTCTAAATCATGAAAGTCTGAAAAAAAATCTGATTTCTGAACTAGTCTGTGTCTGTTATGGCATTTGTCTGAGTTGGTATCGTCATACCAAGACTTGCAAGTCCTATTTCTGAGCCATAATGTATTAAGCAAGAGCTTTCATTCAAAACATAGTTTAGACCACCAAAACATGTAATTTGCATCAAAGATGTCATGTTCCGAAACTCAAGTCAAATCCATGCAAAACTTTCATCAAACATATGGTGGTCGTGTGTATTTTGGCAAAATCATGCATTCTTTCATTACATGCATATTCAACATTTACAACCCTCTCTTTAGTGTTCAAAATCATATTCCAAAACAATTTATATTACGTGAAACATGGAAAACTTTACATTAAGAGAGGGGTTTCGTGAAAATCATGCTCTAAATTCATATTTCAGGACAAACACATAAATACGTATACATATAATTTTCAATCACTTTGGGGGAAAGCCAAAAGGCCAAAACAGTATAATTAAAGCTTCTAAAACATGAGTATGTACATGAATTCAAAAACCACATTCTTAAAACATGATTTCTATGTCCATGAGTTTTTTAGGAAAACCCCGCGTACCTTGTTCTCCACGAATTTTTGGTGTCTATCGAAGCCTACGTCGAGAGGATTCCGAATCTGTAATTTGTTTCACGTAGAAGTTTCGAAATGATCGGTCCTTCAAGCTTATTTTCTCAAACCCTAGTTGCTCCTTCTCTTAAGTTCTTGAAGGATTATATTTTGGGATTTTATAGGAGGCTTCAATGTTGTTAATAGGCCCAAATCCGTTTAGGGGTGGGTAAGGACGATTTTGGGTTTTGTAAGGACTAACTTGCACTTAAAGTAACTCAAAATGGAGTGTTTTCGTCACCTGAAACCATAGGCATGCGCCGCCCTTTGCATCGCATAGACTAGGATAGGCGCCTCCCTTTGCATTGCCTAAATTTACATAGGTTCCGCCCTATGCATCGCCTATATTTGCATAGGCGCCGCCCTAGGCATCGCCTATGTGTGCGTAGGCGACACAGTCAACTTTGAAAGGCCATAACTTCTTCACCGGGTGTCCGTTTTAGGCGAATTTGGTATTGTTGGAAAGCTTATTCAATTATCTACAATTTGGTATACTAGGCCACCCAGTTCATGATATACAATGAGTTATGGTCAATAGAATTTGACCCAAATTACAACGTCCACTAAAACTTAATCGATCGAAATAGTTTTAACTCGTCCTTGAGTTGAAGGACTTCTATGGTCTAAATTCATGCTCAAATGGATTCACATACTACAAACTTGATTAACATGCCAAATTGACATAGGATTTAAGGCTCGGGGATTATCAACGCATCAGAGTCATATATTTTATTCTAGCCCGAAATGCGGGGCGTTACAGAATATTATATCGACGGAAAGCACATTCAATTTTCCACATTATAAAAAGTTGAAATTAGAGAAATTATATATGGTTTAAACTTTACTCACTTTGAAAGTAAAAAATGAGACTAAGCTTACTTGACACAATTCTAGTCATTTAACTCTAAGACCATATTACCACGAGTTACCGCATTGATGATTTTTGCGGAGTGTTACACTACCACTACTACATCACAACCTCTTCATATTCTTTGACCGCCACCACCATTATCACTTTTAATGCTACCTCTACCACCACTTCAACTAGTACCATCACTACAATCTATCTATACTAACAACCATCTCCACCATGACAACAAATAACATCTCCAACTACAACCAACACATCATCAATAATCATGTATTCATATTTCAGTCAACACAATCAACACATTAAACTACTAACATCAAGCAACATCACATCATAACAACAACCACCACCATCAATCGCCACCATCATAATAGTCACTACAATACCAACCATCACAATTATGACCACCACTATTATTAATCACTAACATGAATCATTGTCACTGCAACCACCATTATAAACCATCTCCACTATCACTAATCAACATAAATATTTTTTTCTCAATCAAATACTAATAATTTAGTTGTATTAAATTACATACTTTTTTAATATATAATTAATTTTTTATTTTATTTTTATTTTTAATTTTATTATATATACAAATAAATTTTTTTTATACATCCAGATGTTGACTAATCATTAAGTCTTCAAATCTAGGGTGGCATTTGGGTTCCAAGTCCGTCATGTGAAACTTTGTGATGTGGGGAATGACTTGGTCCATCAAGGCCTCGACCTTATGAGTAATAGTATGCTTGAGGTATGACATTTGGTCTATACATTCTTTGGTGCATGGCTTCGGGGGTAATAGTTGGGGATGTGTTATGACGAGTTGAGGTTCGAGAACTACGTTGACTTTCTACCCTTTCCATTTGGCCACTAATACAGGCCACTTCCACTCCTAACTTATCAAGACCCGCATTAACTCTAGCCACGTCCCGAGACAAGGATTCAAGATTATCCACAAGAGCATTCAAAGCATTTTGGTCCACGGTTTGTGCATTGGAAGTTTCAGGTTCCATGTGTAATGGTTCCATTTGCCAATGTACCTACAAAACAAAGAAACGTTAGCTTAAAATATCCTCACACACTCTTCACACTTGGCTTCCACATTTGTCCCTTTAAGTATGGTAAGCCGACTATCAATCCTTGAGTACTTGGGAATGAGTCTACTCTTTAGTTAGAATGGATTTTGGTTTCTAAGACTCAAGGAAGTTTTGTACACACTTGAAACAAGAAAACTACGAATGGCAAACGAGAAAAGCACCACAAAGAACGCTGACACGAAGACGTACTCGAAAAATAGTTTACAACTTAGTAGGTTGTTACTTAGTTGTCAACTAATGTAGGAGTCAATAGAAAGAAAAATAATAGAGATAAGGAAAGAAACTTGGAAGGTCCTATGACTTGATTTTTGTTGTTGATGTGGCCCACAATTTTATTTTGGACGTTTGGTGTTGTTGTTTTGTTGAAGCCGTTTGGTGTTGTTGTTTTGTTGAAGTTTGATGTTGTCCAACTTGAATAATTCAATTATATTTTTCTTTGGTGAGGCTTTCTGGGTCTTTGGAGTGAAAGACAAGGCCTTGGATTCTTTTTTTCAAAGGTCAAAAAAAGGTTTCAATAAACTTTTCACCAACTTACACCAAAATGGCAAAACCCCTTTTTTCTTTGGCTTTGTCCCTTTCCGCTTTTGGTTCTTTTTGAAAAAGGCTTGACACTCTTTTGGTAAGTAAGCTTTTGGGAGGTATTCTGTTTACTTGCCTCTTTGGTGTTGTCTTGAAACTAATTCCAAGACAAGCACAAGACATTGCTTCTCTCATCCTTTTTTTCAAATCAAACAAGCCTTTTATCCAACATTCATCTCAACAACAATATGAACAACAACAATAACACTTATGAAAAACAACAATAGCTAATACGTCCAACCCCTCAACAACAACTAAACTTAGGCTCAAATCTTGGACCTTAGACTAAGTGTGCTAGGGAAACAACAAGCTAACACACCAAAATACTAAGACAAGCAAAATAACAACTGAATCTAGACACTTCTCGACCAAACACTAGTCACCAGATAACACACCTTATTTTTTAAACTACAATAGCCCAAGATTGGTGGTGTAAGAACACGACCAGCCTTCTCTCGGATACCAAATGATACCAGCAGGTATCTAAAAGCGCACAAAAACAGTCCACAAACACACAAAACAGTCCACACGCAGAAGACACTAAACGGAAACAACAAACTCAAACTAAAACGATAAAGAAGATATGTAACTTGACACAATGAGAACTCATAATGCAGAAACTAAAGAGTACATTAATACTCTAAAATATCTACAATAAAAGTTAACAAGTTCCATGTTCTTACAGAACACAACAGGAGCTCGGTTCCCTCAAGCACTCTCGTTTCTAGCCGATACACACAACACAAGAAGAAACCATTTCTTGTGGTGTCAAATGGTGGTCTAGTCTCTTCTTGAGAGAAAGATGATGTTAAATATTACAAGTGATTTTTAAGAATAAGCTAACTAAAGAGAACAAGACTAAAGAAACTCCTTAAATAGTCTTCACAAAAAGGATGGCAAAAGGACCCCTTTGCCCTTAATGAAAGGGGAGGTGTGGAGTGTTAGGGCCTGCCTTGGGGTGTATTTTGAGCCCCTAATGTCAGTCCCCAAATGTCAATACGTACACTCCCTTGGGCGAGTTTTCAACAAGCTTAACTGCATCCATTTTCATAAACACTCCTTGAAGTCTTTGTAGTTCCCGAGCTTGACTTCTAGTAAATGTTCTTGAGACCGTGACACCCGTATAATGAATTGAGATGATAATATTCTCATAGGTATCAATGATTTAGGAGATAAAATTTGTTGTCCTTGAGAATCTATTTCGGTGATATAATTTTGTGTTCTGTAAGCAAGCTTGTAGCTTTGACGATAAACTTACTTGCAACAAACATTTCCTTGTATTCATGTTGTATATCATAAGTAATTTTGACAATGAATGTCCTAAGTAATGTTGACAATCAACTTATATGTGTGTATTTTCGGAATCCCTCTTTTCTAGTGCGGCCAAGTTAACTCTTAAAGTTGAACATAAAGATAGTTGTAAATAAATAATTTGGAAGAGCCAAATTAGTTCTTAAAGTTGAACATAAAGGCCGTTATAAATAAATAATTTGGATGTGTAGGTTAGCACGTAAAATAGATAGATACATAGATTCATATAAGAGATTTGCTTATATCAAATTAATAAGAGACACAGTAACAGACTAAAGCTAGAGATTCATGTGTTTTTTCTGTTTTAAACCAAAGGTTCTCTTCTATTCTTCCTCTTGAGTGCCTATCTGGAATCTCTGTTATCTTCACTGTCTTATTTTCTTTTTTCAGTCAAAGTATCACACGTGATCATATGCCTAATCACATATTCAAGAACTTTATTAGAGAAACAGGAATCCAAGATAGAGAAAAGCACAATCAACAAAGCAAAACTACAGATCGATCAATGTACAGTTCAAACTTGTTAATCTACATCTCAGCTTCCAGCAGATTTGCTTTCCTCTGCAGTACTAATAAGCTTATTCTGTTTCTTCAATATTAATCTTCAACACAGCATTTTCCAAATGAGCCTTGATGTGTTCCAAATCAGCATTTCCAGGCAGTCCAAACTGTCTCCAGAATTTCCCACTACTTCTTTCAGCTCTGTGCCATTTTCGCCTGCTTAAATTACTTCTTCTTCTGTTTTCCTTTCTCCACTGACTCTCAACACCCTGTTTTCTTCCACCTCAATCTTCATGTCCTCCGTCTTCATCCCTGGTATGTCAAGTGTAATTACATGCTCCTTTTCAGTTTGCTTCCAATCTGAACTAACGAGCTTATAAGGCAATTGATTCGACACCTTTTGGAATGGTGAGTGGGGTTTGTTCAAGAATCTTGAAAGGATGAGCTTCTTGTGGAAACATTATGTCCCATATGGGCCGTGTGTATGGTATTAGTGCCTCATTTTTTGATGGAAGAAAGGCCATAGCAATTGCTCAACCTAGAAAACTTACTAAACTGACAGTTGCTTTACTATCTTTTTCTCTCTAAATATACTATTTTCCTTTTAAGGGAATTGAGTATGTTGGAGATTGTTTATGGTCTGCAAGGCAACTGTTATGAATGGGCCGAAATCTGGTAAAGTAGCCCAATATCACATTAAGTGGCTATGTGTGAGATACGGGTTAATAAATAGCTCATTTTAGGAAGAATAGTCTTATGCAAATGGTGATAATTGCATAGGAAAAGGCTATGCTTCTCATCCCCAATTCTCTCTAATCCTCTCATCCCCTTCTACCACTATTCTTGTTCTTTCATATTGTAATTTCTCCATTCTATATTAATCAAGTTTATTAGTTTCGTTCACTTTGTGTATTGATTGTTGAATTGAGAATTCAGGTTCGTTTCATTGGTGCTTCCATCCAGAGGAGATATGTGAGACTCCCTATGATTCAATTAGCTTTGGAAGGGATTCATGGTCAAAGGAGATATGTGAAATTCGTTCATTATTACATGAGTTGATTGGAAACCCTACAAGGATTAAACATACTCCGGTGGAGTTTCCACGGTTCTATAGAGAGAATCCGGAGTTATGGATCTCTATGGCTGAAAGCTACTTTGATTTTTATGAAATTGCAGAAAACCACAAGTTATCTCTGGAGTCATCTCGATGGGGCTGCTTTGTCGTGGTACCAATGGCTTTTGCAGAACAAGCAATTGGTTGATTGGGAACATTTTACTGCAAACGTGTTGGTTCGCTTTCCTAAACTACATCTTGAATCACTGGAAAATCACTTGGCTAATCAGATGCCCTCCAGTCATTTTGAGGTTGTTTCGTAGGGCTTCACTAAGACAAATGTACTTTATTCATGCCCTACATATTCTTATACACAATGGAGAAGTAAAAACAACCTAGCTTTGCCTCAGAAATTTGATATGCAATCTTAATGCAAAAGCAAAATGGATGCACACAATATGTTCGATGAAATGTCTACCAGAGTTTTCACTGAAGAAGTGGAAGAAACGTCTTCTTCCGCTATCCTTCTAGGTGATTTGGACGATATTCAATCGACTAGGGTGCTCGACGAATCTGTTCATAGTTGTTTCCACAAGCTAGTTGCTGAGGTGCAACCCGATACTCCAATTAAAATGCTTGATGAAGAAGCATTATGCCTATAACGCAGCAAAGTCCAACTGTTCAATGAATGTTCCCCAAGAAATATGTCAAAGAGTGTCGATGTTCATGGATCTGTAATGAATCTCTGTGTATGGGATCTGAGTATAAGTTCCAAGCTCAAGGATCTCACTGACTATACATTGAACACGAAGCTACTAATATTTTTGGGCTCTACTAGTACGTTTGGCTTCATTGCGAATGCTAATTCTGTGACTCAAGTGTGGGATCCCGGACAAAAAAGATATGAGTTGGTATTAAGGAAATCAAAAGTGGATGATACATACTCTGATGTGAATCATGTGTTTGATGACAGTTCCCAAAGAGCTACGTCGAGAGAGCTACAACCAATTGTACCTCTACATATTATATGCCTTCCCAAATTATTCCAATTCCTGCAACCAGTGGTGGATCTACATAGGGTCCAGGGGGTTCATCCAAACCCCCTTCATCGAAAAATTATACTATTTATATATGGTAAAAAAAAATTTTTATGTATAAATAGTAGAGGTTGAACCCTCTTCGACTAGACCCTATATGTACTACTGAACCCCTCACTGAAAATTCTTGATCCACCCCAGCATGCAACAACTATTAGCTCAACTCATTTTTGTTCTCCAAGCTCCAAAGAGTAACGTATGGTATATTGCAATAGGAGGTGATTTCTCTTTTCAAAAGAAAATAACTGAGTAGGCTAGTGTATTGAAAATGGCAATACAGGGAAATGAAGCTCCAAAAGCTATTTGTATTGCACGACTTCAAGGTTGTATCAGGTCCATGGCGGACTTGATTGGGATGGAGTTGCGTAATTTCTCTACGCTTGCGGAGCTCAAAGGTTTAGTTGGTGCTCAAGGTGATAAAATAATTGTCTGCCCTCCCACTCTCTCACTGTATGAAGTGGTTGCAATACAAACTTGTCAAAATGATTATAGGAGCTTGTATGTGATTGAAAGTGAGCTTGAGTTAATGAAAGTACCTTCAATTGTTGTTGCTTATGTTGTTCACAAGGCAATACTCAGTGAGAGTAAAAGATTTTCTGTCTTGGGTAGTTGTGGGAAATTTAAGAATATGATAAGGCTTATGTGCTATGTAGCCCATCTTGGGGGTCATAGATTCGTTGAACAGTGCACTGTAGCACAACAAGTTCTGAAGTCAAATCCAGTATTTATAGTGCTTAACAATTTTGATGCAATTCAAAGTAAGTTTTCAAGTCATAATGGTATATTTGTGGAGATTCAATTTGCAAAGCTTGGAAAGACGTATGGTCTAGCCATGGGAAAGACTAGCTCTTTCATAATAATAATTCTGGAACAGAACCATCATTGTTTTTTCCTTCTCCGTGAAGTACTTATGGAGATAAACAAAATGTGTAAATTGAGGGGTACTAAAGCATTTTCCTATATGAAACGATCTTATTGCTTAGCAGGTATCACTGATGCTTATGACACTCCTAATATAGAGAAGGTAATGAAGATTGTTGGACTTAGCAAGGCAGAGCAGGTGACAATTTTTAAAATTTTGGCTTGTGTTATGATGCTCAGTAATATGGACCTGGCTAAAGGCAATGAAATTGTTTCATTAATTCTTCATGTTGACAATACTAGGTTTCATCTTTGCACCACCATAGCAGCTCTCTACACACACTCAAGTCTTGAAAGATTAAATATTATATTGTCCGCGTGGCTCCACTCGAACCTTGAGGGCAAAGTTCTTATTGGAGAGGGGAGTATTGTTATGAATGGGCCGAAATCAGTTATGCTAAAGTAGCCCAGCATCACATTAAGTAGCTATGTGTGGTATTCGGGTTAATAAATAGCACATTTTAGGAAGAATAGTCTTATGTAAATGGTGATAATTACTTAGGAAAAGGATATGCTTCTCATCCCCAATTCTCTCTAATCCTCTCATCTCTTTCTACTACTATTCATGTTCTTTCATAGTGTAATTTCTCCATTCTGTATTAATCAAGTTTATTAGTTTCGTTCACTTTGTGTATTGATTGTTGAATTGAGAATTCGGGTTCGTTTCAGCAACTGAGAGGAACTTTTCTTAGGTATATTTGTGAGTGATGTTAACAAAGTGAGGACTTATTTATATAAGGAACGAGAGATCTACAAGTTTCTGGAGAAAATTTGCTTAGGACACTTGGATATAACACAGTCGTCATTTCTAGAAAATTCATTTCTCCTCTTGAATTTTCCAGGGATTATATTCACCTAAATAATTTTCTTAAAAGATTTTTTTTTTTGGTTTCCATCCAATGTCCGTTACCTGCATTGGAGTCCGACTAATTTGGATTTGCGCCGGGTAGGGCCCCATTCGGGGGGTAGGGCTCCCAATAGAGTTTTCTCCATGCCCAAAGTCAAACTCTCTACCTCTAGTTAAGGGTGGTTCTTAAAAGATACTTCCTCTATCTTTATTTATTGACAAAATACATAAATATGACCCTAAACTTGACACCAAATTATAACTTTGACCTTAAACTTTGATAGTGCACAAATAGGACCTTTAACTATTTAAAACCTGAACAAATATGACCTCCGATTTTGCATCCCCCATGCTTGAGTTTCAGTCGCGCCTACGTAGAAAGGTAATCCAATCACACAATGCCACGTCGTAAAAAGGGCTGACTTGGAGAATGGTCATATTTGTGCAGTTTTGAATAGTTAAAGGTCATATTTGTGCACTGTCAAAGTTTTGCTTTTTGTGTTAAAACGGCATCGTTTTTATTATTATTATTATTATTATTATTATTATTATTTTATTTATTTAGGGATCAAACCCAAGTAGTAGGCTGAATAAAGCGCCCAAAAGAGCAAATAACACCACTGGGCTATCTAAGTGCATTGTTTCATGTGGTTCAACACTAATATACGTACAAAAATATAAATTTTCTACCTTATATATACAACACAATTTTTTTACCAAGGGAGTTCGGCCGAACCCCATAGCAACCACGTAGGTCTGCACCTACATTAGTTTAATAACGTTAATTTAATAACATTTTAATAACGTTAATTTAATATATTGCAATAACTATCCTTAATAACGTTTTATTTAAACTATAATGGTTTTCATAGTAGTATAGTTTCATCTATAATTTAATATTTAAAAAAATTATATTTAGATAACGTAAATTCACCCTCTGCTTTAAAATATATATACATACCCACATGATTTTTTCTTATGAGGCTGACCCACCTAATTAATAAATCTTCAATATTGCTCTTTTTTCGCAATGAAATTACATGTCATTTTCATCTTTGAGCCGAAAATAATGAAAAAATAATAATGAAAAGTCATTTAAAGGTCATATGTATGCAGTTTTGAATAGTTAAAGGTTATATTTGTGCCTTCAAAGTTATAATTTGGTGTCAGGTTTAGGGTCATATTTATGTATTATGCCCTTAGAGTTTAAGCTGGATGCGCCCAGTTTTGCGTGTTGAACACGCGTTTTGCCACGTAGGATCGGAGGTCATATTTGTGCAGTTTTGAATAGTTAAAGTCATATTTGTGCACCGTCAAAGTTTAAAGTCAAAGTTATAATTTGGTGTTATGTTTAGGGTCATATTTATGTATTATGTCCTTAGAGTTTAAGCTGGATGCGCCCAGTTTTGCGTGTTTACCACGCATTTTGCCACGTAGGATCGGAGGTCATATTTGTGCAGTTTTAAATAGTTAAAAGTCATATTTGTGCACTGTCAAAGTTTAAGCTAAAAGTTATATTTTGGTGTCAAGTTTAGAGTCATATTTATGTATTGTGCCTTATTTATTTATGTGGCATCATTCAAATTTAAAGAGTTAAATAATTTAATTTTAATTGTAAATTCAAACATACACTTTTTTATATTTTAAAAATAAAATTGACATAATTAAAAATCACATAAAAAGGTAATATATGATGCAATGATTTATAATTTAAAATATCTAAATGGCATATGAAAAAAAATTACACCAAACAAAAAATAGGTTGAATGTCAAAATGTAAAAAGTATCACTTAAACGTCCACATCTGTCAATTGCACTCTCATGGAGCTAATTTTTAAAATTGAATTAAATCCAACTTCATTATTATTTTTTTTTTTTAACATTGTGAACAGAATGTGATGAAAGTCGTCAGCATCCGCAATTTCAATGCACCATTTAACGACTACTTGACAAAAAGTCCATCCTCAAGAAATATTTTTCATGATGAAAAAAGTCATATTTTTGCAGAATTATTTTGCTAAAAGATCAAAAGCCCATAACACATTTTGGGCATGGAGGGATGCAAAGTTAGGCTAGTATGGAGAATATAATTTTGTGGGTAAGGTTTTGAATTTCCCGCCCTCCATGAAATTGTCACTTTAGATAAATTCTTTTCCTTATTTGTGAAAAAATTACGACGAGTACAAAACGTCAAGTCACAATTATCATAAGTAGCTTATATTTAACAGAATGACTATATTTTTGAACTCCATGGGTGAAAAGGGTCCATGGATGAACATCACATATACCTTAAACCCTTAAGCTTGAAAGAGAAACACCAATCTTGATGCTTTCTTGAATGTTATTGGATTGGGGAACTTGAATTCTTTGTTTTCTTGGAGAGAAAGTAATAGAATTTGATGATCTTGGGGGAGGAGAGGGTTTGTTTTTGAGAGGAGAGAAGATGGACAAATAATGCCCTAACTAAGCTTTAAGTTGTGAATTTACAAAATTAGGTTGAGGGGAAAAGACATAATTTCCCCTCAAACATTTAAATTTGTAACTGGAATGCGGATTAATACCTCACCGTGACGCGATGAGGACTCCATCGCTATAGCCACCGCGACGTGACGCTGCCACGATGAGCTGCTGGAATCGTGAACCAAACATGACCCATCCTTGTTCGAAAAATTCAAAATTTCTCCGAGACATGCTCCTCACGTCCCTGAACATGAATTAACTCAAAAACCAACATCTTGGAGTCAGGAAGACCAATTTTAAAAAATTCTTGAAGTTAAGAGGCCTTATAAATGACTAAATTTTAAAAAATTCTCGAAGTTAAGAGGCCTTAAAAATGACTAAGTCCCCAACACTTAGTAAAATTTTCATGTTTTAAGCCTCTTATGCATGCAAGTAGGAGATGAATTTAGCTAAGAATAATCCCGGGTATTACACTTACGGAGGACATGACCCTTGATAAAAATGTGTGGAGAACGCGGATTATGGTAGAGGGTTAGAATGTGGGAGTGTGTCAGTAACAATAGAGGAATGTCCTTTATTTGTGTCGGATGTTTTTTGTTTGTGATGTTGAGTGTTGTCTATGATTTTGGATAGATAGTTTTTAGTATTATCTTGAGACTAGCTGTCACGACCCGAGCCTAGGCCTTAGCCGTGACGAGCATCCCGAACCATGAAGGCCCGTAACACCCATTCTCTATCTGGTTATCATGCACAACGTTCGTAATCATAATAAAATGTGGAATTGAAACTGAGTACGGAATACATGGTCAAGTTCTGCAACATTTCTGAATAATACTATCTGACATCAGTCTGCGAAATCTCTACTAAGAACACAAACATCTGTCTGAAAAGAAACTGGGACAAGGCCCCCAGTAAACCAAAAACATAATAAATAAGATAATGTCTGACATAATTAGGTCTTTCGAATAATAGAAGGCTCACCACTGCGAGATCAAGTCTACAAATCCGAGAATGTCTACTGAGTAGCTGGACCCTTAGACTGTGCCTCAAGACCTGAAAAGAGAGGGGGGGTCAGCACAAAAGTACTAGCACGCGAAGCAATCCAAAAATAGTATAATGGAACATACATACATACATATATATATATATATATATATATATATATATTAAGTGAAAGCAATTTTTCATCAAGACATCATGTATAAAAATATTTCCGAAAAATACATGGGCACTTTCTGAAAACATGTAACCTTCCTGTTCATTTCAAATCAAGATCTGTGTTTTACTTCTGAGTTAGGTGGTATTCCCCTACAAGTCTGATATTCCACGGGCTATATGGAATCCGCCATTGACTCGGCGGGGAAGCCCCCAACCCAAGTGTGCCGCAAGGGTTTGAGTGTCTGAGTCTGATACGCCACAGGACATTTAAGTCAGCGCATAATAGTATACCCGGGTCGGCAAACCACGGTTTTAGGCAATGAGTTGCTTGAACTCAAGCCCTCTTCGGGGAACCACCTAACATATCTGTATGCCCATTTTTAACCTTTTCTGTACATGCAACATTCTGAATATCTAAAATCATTAAAGTCTGAAATGTCTGTTAGTCTGAGTCTGATATGGCGTTATTCTGAATTGGTATCGTCATACCAAGACATTGCAAGTCATGATTTTTCTGAGCCATAATGTATTAAGCAAGAGCTTTCATTCAAAACATAGTTTAGACCACCAAAACATGTAACTGATGTAAAGGATTTCATATTTCGAAACTTAAAGTTCAATTCATGCAGAAATTTCATCAAACACCTGGTGGTCAAATGTCTTTAGCAAGTTCATGTATTCAAAATTGAAACACATTCATTCATATATGTATATAAACTGTCACATCGCTTTGGGGATGGCCAAAAGACGAAAACAATGATGTTAAAACATCTTATACATAAATATATATACATAATTTAAAACCCCATTCTGAAACATGATTTTTTTATGCCCATGTGAATTTAGGAAAAACCCCGCGTACCTCTATTTCCAAGGATAATAGATGTTTCTTGAAGCTTGCGGATTGGTGATTCCGAATATGTAATTATCTTCGAAAACCTACGGTCGAATCTTGAACTATTTGGGTTTTTATTTTGAAACCCTAAGGAGAATTCTTGAGAAATTTTGGAAAATTATGTGTATTATGGTGTTTGAGGGATTAAATCCCGTGTTGGTGGTATATATAGGGGTGGAGGATGACCAAAATACCCCTAAGGAACAATTAAGGTCAAATCTGTCCCTCGGTTGACAGTTTGATAGGCTGGAGTAAATCAATTATAACATTTTACTCATACATTCAAATTGGATGAAACCAACTTCATTTTAAGGAGGACTCAAATAGCTTTCGTTTTATATATTATAGCTCACACAGTTTATTATATACAGGGAGTTATGATCGTTTGAAATTGACCCAGAAATACTGAAAACTGGGCAATAGGCTATGCGTTTTGCTACTGTTTTGAAATCCAAACGCAGCTTTATGCTTTCCGAAAAATTTCAAAACTTATCCGACATGTACTATGAGCTTGACCGATCGTAACGCAGCTTGAAAATCTAAAAACAAATATCGGAAAGGTTGAAAGGTTGTATCCCGAAGATTGCCAGCTAAAATGACACTAAGTCCTCATTACACTCACAAAAAATTTCAAGTTTTTAAGTCTAAGGGCACTCTATTAAAGGCTAATCCATGCACGACTTTTACGGGGTGTTACACTAGCGGTGTAAGTTTCTTTGTGCATACTGTACGAGCTTATATGCGCATATGTTTTGTGTTTGTTATATTGTTGTTGGTCCTAAGCCGGGGGTCTATTCCAAACTGCCTCTCTACTACACCTGAGGTAATAGTAGAATTTGCGTACACTCTACCCTCCTCTGACCCCACTATGTGTGCTACACTTGGTATGTTCTTGTTGTTGTTATTGTATATTTTTTAGGTGATAAGTTCAAGAGAATTATTGCTCGTATTTACGATTTTACAACTCTTTTGATTAATGATTGTGTAATGATTGTTTTTATTTTCAAGACTAATTTGAAAATAATTAGGTAGTCATTTGTCCATGAAAATTAAAAAAAAAGTGATGTTGAAGTTGTGTTTGACCATACCTTTTGAAAAGAATGAAAACCTGCTACAACTCTGCATCCGCATCATTAATTTTTAACAGACATACAATACTAAAATGAATAAAAATTACTTACTATGATTCTGCAATTTTCTGGCCAACTTTGGATACCTATTGCCTATGAGTATCACTTTCTGGATAAACATCTTTTCCAACACTTTAAAGTTCTTGCATTTGCCTTGAGGCTTGAACTAGACATATATTCCTTTTCTTCCACACATATATGGTATTTTACTCTAGCCAAGGTGATTTTGTATATTAACAATATCAACATTCTTGCCTATTATAAGTGCAATATTATTGCCCATTGCATTTTCTTCAGGCCACTTCGTCACTGTTTAATCATTCGTTTCCGTTATAAAAGTTTGCTACAAATTTCAGTAGAAATAGTTCATTTGAATAATAGATGATCCACACTCTCTAATCTCTTCATCTGCTTTATGAAAGCAAAGGCGGGAGCAAAACCTATTGATCGATTAATTAGTTGACTAACCTACTTGTTGGCTACTCGCAGTTTGTAATTAATAAGAATAAAGTTTTTGACTTAAAATCATCCTCTTTCAGAAGCTTAAAAAGTAGCGTCTAAAATAGTTAGGCATGAAATATAAATCATGGATCAACTAAAGCCTTTCAAGAATTTTATTAAAGAGGAACATTTTGTAAATAACGCGAAGGAAGATTTGATTCTATTTATGGATATTCCGTAACTATTCCAAAACTGAAAAATTTAACACACATTTTTGTTTTTATTTGTTGGGGAAAATTGAAAGCATGCAGATGCAGGTACACATGGAATAACCAGCTAGCTAGTATGCCACTTGTATAGTGTATCCCTAGCATAGTCTTTCATGGGCTACTAATTAAAACAATCATTTGGAATAGGCTAAGTTGTTACAAATAAATTTTCTCCATAAACTATTAGGATAGATGTCTAACAACTCTGATACACACGTTTGGTTACTCTTGCTAAGTTGTTAGCCTTTTATGAAACATTCATGAATTCTGTTTATCCATAATCTATTTATTTTGATTATACATGATATTTAGCTAAAAGTATATCTTTATAATGAAGGAAATATAAGACGTGTCATTGATAATAACATAGGGCATAAAGAGGAGCTCACTTCATATTATTAATAAAACTTCAATCTGACTGTAACAACCCATACTTTTAATGAGATGTACAACAACAACAACAACAAACCCAGTGTATTCCCACCTGGTGGGGTCTGGGGGGGTAAGATGTACGCAGTCCATACCTCTACCTCTAAAGAAGTAGAAAGGCTGTTTTCGATAGACCCCCGGCTCAAGACCCAAGATACCACACAAATACAAAGTAAAGCACCGAACAAGGTTACAAGATTACATAACATAACATGCATAACATAGATACAACACCCATAAGTAAAAAAAAAAAAGAAAAGAAGGAAAACGGAGGAAAACACCCAGATTCGTACTAAAACAAGGAACAAGTAAGACGAAATCATAACCAGGATACTACCCCCAGCAAGAATTCCCTACACTAGCGACCCAAACTAGTCCTAGTCCTCTGCCCTAATTCGCGCACTCCAGACCTTCCTATCTAGGGTCATGTCCTCGGTGAGCTGTAACTGCTCCATGTCCCGCCTGATCACCTCACCCCAGTACTTATTCGGCCTACCCCTACCCTGCCTAAAACCATCCAATGATAGCCTCTTACACCTACGAACCGGGGCATCCATGCCCCTCCTCTTTACGTGTCCGAACCAGCTCAATCGGACTTCCCGCATCTTGCTCTCCACTGGGGTAACACCAACCTTCTCCCTCATAATCTCATTCCGAACTCTATCCCCTCTAGTCAGCCCACACATCCAGCGCAACATCCGCATCTCTGCAACCTTCATTTTTTGGATGTGGGAATTCTTAACTGGCCAATATTCCGCTCCATACAACATGGCCAGACGGACTACCACTCTGTAGAATTTGCCTTTAATCTTGGGCGGCACCTTCTTATCACATAACACCCCCGACGCGAGCTTCCACTTCATCCAGCCCGCCCCAATACGGTGCGAGACATCCTCGTCAATCTCACCGTTACCCTGGATCACGGACCCGAGATACTTGAAATTATCCCTCTTACATACCACCTGTGATTCCAGCTTCACTACCACCTCATCCTCCATCCTTACGTCATTAAACTTGCATTCCAAATACTCTGTCTTGCTTCTGCTCAACCTGAACACTTTAGACTCAAGGGTTTGTCTCCACTCCTCTAATTTAGCATTCACACCCCTTCGAGTCTCATCAATCAGAACTATATCGTCCGCAAAAAGCATACACCATGGCACCTCCCCTTGAATACGTCGCGTCAACACATCCATTACCAAAGCAAACAAAAAGGGACTAAGAGTAGATCCCTGATGCAATCCTGTCAAGACGGTGAAATGCTCCGAGTCTCCTCCCGCCGTCCTCACCTGAGTTTTTGCTCCCTCATACATGTCCTTAATTGCTCTGATATAAGCCTGCGGGACTCCACTCACCTCCAAGCACCTCCAAAGCACCTCCCTGGGGACTTTGTCGTATGCCTTCTACAGGTCGATAAACACCATGTGCAGGTCCTTCTTCCTTTTCCGATACTGTTCCACCAGCCTCTGTACCAGGTGAATTGCCTCCGTCGTCGAGCGGCCAGGCATAAACCCAAACTGGTTTTCCGAAATAGACAATATCCGTCTCAGCCTCGCCTCGACCACTCTCTCCCAAATCTTCATAGAGTGACTCAATAACTTAATTCCCCTAAAGTTGTTGCAAATCTGGACGTCCCCCTTATTCTTATAGAGAGGGATCATGGTACTCCACCTCCAAGCCTCGGGCATCTTTGCCGTCTTGAAGATTTCGTTGAACAATCCAGTCAACCACCTTACACCAGCCTCTCCAACGAACTTCCAAAACTCTACCGGTATCTCATCCGGCCCCGTCGCCCTACCCCTTCGCAGCCTGCGGACAGCCTCTCTAACCTCTTCAACCCTAAAACGTCTACAATAACTAAAATTCCGGCACTCCTCTTAGTGCTCCAGTTCCCCTAACTCAATAGCTCTATCCCCTTCGTCATTCAAGAGCCTATGGAAGTACGACTGCCATCTATCCTTAATGTGGCCGTCCTCCACCAACACTCTACCGTCCTCCCCCTTAATGCACCTCACCTAGTCGAGGTCACGCCCCTTCCTCTCCCTAGCCTTAGCGATTCTAAACAACTTTTTCTCCCCTCCTTTCCACTGTAACCCCGCATACAAGCTCTCAAAAGCGGTCGTCTTAGCTGCCGTGACAGCTAACTTAGCCTCCTTCCTAGCTAGCTTGTACTCCTTCCTGTTTACCCGCTTCTCTTCTTCGTCCTTACTCTCAACCAACTTAGCATACGCCCCTTTCTTGGTCCTCACTTTCTTCTCCACCTCTTCATTCCACCACCAATCCCCCCGATGGTGCCCGGCGCGGCCCCTAGAAACACCCAACACCTCAGTTGCATTCTCCCTGATGCACCTCGCCGCCCTATCCCACATACTATCCACGTCCCTCCTACACTCCCACACCCCCAATTCCGCCAACTTCTCACCTATCTCCCACGCCTTCACTGGCGTCAAGCCACCCCACTTAATTCTAGGTCTACCCTCCTTACTTCTCCCCTTTCTAGTCTTCTTTATACCCAAATCCATAACTTTTAATGAGAGGTAAATGGGTAATATTAATTAATAAAATTAAAGTGGGCAAGTCAAAAACAAATCTCCTCTCCTTTTTATTCTTGTGAACGCACGTTCTGATTAAGGAGTAAAAGGTAGGGTTAACGTTTTTTTTTTTTTTCAGTTTTCAGAAGCAGCAACATGTTTAGAGGAGTAGAAAAGAAAATTAGAATTAGGGTAACTAATCTCTTTTACTCTTGGAAGGGAACGAGCCAGCGACATAGAATAATATTAGCGAGCAACACTGGTGAACCATCATATTTATAAGGTATGAGTCTTGTTTGTGATTCCTTAATGTGGAAACTGAGCACCCAATTTAGTACTTATTTGAGAAGATTGATTCTAATGATGACATTAAAGGAATTGAATGAAAACCACGGATTAGGTACTGATTGAAGAGAAAAAAGAAAACATTATGATGGTATAATGATTGAGCAATTAGTAGGGAGAAAAAGGAAACATTATGATAGCTAGTATGTCACTTGTACAGTGTATCCCTAGTATAGTATTTCATGGACTACTAAAACAATAATTTGGAATAGGCTAAGTTGTTACAAATAAATTTTCTCCATACAATATTAGGAAATATGTCTCTAACAATCTCTGTTACATACGTTTGGTTAATCTTGCTAAGTTGTTAGCCTTTTATGAAACATTCATGAATTCTGTTTATCCATAATCTATTTATTTTAATTATACATAATATTAAGTTAAAATTGTATTTTTATAATGTAGGAAATATAAGATATGTCATTGATAATATCATAGGACATAAAGGGAAGCTCACTTCATATTATTAGTAAAACTCCAATCTGACATTGCAATATCACAAAGAGGGCTTATATATATAGGTGTCAGTAGAGTCTTCTAGACTCACACCTATTAAATACTTCCACAACTAAATCTAACCACTTTGATAATATAATTAAAAGCTACCTAAACTATAAAAAAAATCATGCAAACCTAGCTAGGATAACTAAAAGACATTTGAATCTCAACACATAAACAACATTTAGATTTACTGTTTTCAACATATAATACCTTATCCCATTTTAACTTATGCATCATTATGTCGTTATATTATTATATATCTTGGGTGTTTTGTATTCATTAAGAGTTTTAAAAATTGTCGAAAAAGTAAAAATAATTTTTTTAAAATTTTATGATCAAACAACGTTTTCTCGAGTTCAATTCTAGGAAAACGTGAAACTTCTATAGTAGGATGAGAAGATTTAGTTGTGGTCCACTTTGAAAACTTATTTTAACAAATGGACACTCATTTTGGTAAACCCTAATTTTTTAAGATTTGGTGGGCCATGGACTTAAGTGTAAAAGAAAAAAATATTTTGGCGCCCCTTATGTATTTTTAAACTCTTTTGGAACCCCTTATGTATTTATTAAATACATATTTAACCCTACTCTTCCATTAAATACAAAAAAAATATATATATATCTCATCTTCTCTCTCTTTACCATAACCGTTTCCTCTCCCTTTCCACCATTTTCAATTTCGAGCTCGTGTAAATCAGCTCCAACTTCGATCTTCAACTTCAGCTAAGCTATATTATTGTTCCGGTTAATTTGTGCTTCATATTGATGGTTTTTTTTTCGTACTCATTTGCGGCGGGTGAAGTCGTTGGAGTTCAAATAAATTGATTTTTTTTTTAAAATGGGGTTTGATTTTAGTGAAAGTGGTTATTTTTAGTTGGTATTTACTTATTTTTTTACGGATAATTGATGTGTATCGATTATTCTTTGCGATAGCATGTTGAAGTTTATTCACGAATTTCATCGGACTGTGGCAAGATATGTTATTTCTTTTAAAACTTTTCTCCAATGTAAGGGTGTTGTAGAAGCATGTTCAGGTTGGGGATTTCTTCACCGCGTATTTGATAATTAGACTCGAAAAGTTGAATTTTTTTTTAAAAAAATGGGGCTTGATTTTACTTATAATTTATTTTTTTAAGTTGATATTCAATTTGTTTGTGTTGAATTATAACTTTTCTCAACAATTGTACTGAAAATTTTTGCCACTTTTATCGATTTGCGTGATAAAAAGTGTTGTAAATTAAATTTTTTATGCAACTGCTGCATTGAGTTGGTGCAGGAACTGCTGCCATGTTAATAGACTATTAGGTCGATTAGGTATTGTATCTGCGGTAAATTGAATTTTTTTTAAAAAAATAGGGATTGATTTTACTTATAATTTGTGTTTTTAAGTTGGTATTTGATTTTTTTGTGCAATGTTCTCATTGGATTTTAACTTTCCTCGACGATTGCATTGAGTGTTTTTGCGATTTTTTCTCTATTTGCGTGCTTAAAATCTGGGTTCCTTCCTATTTTTGTTCAATATAATGGTGATTTAGATGCATGTTCTTGTGGGTGATGGGGTTGTTTTCGAAGAAACTTGTTCTGCAAAGTAGAATTTTTGGTGCTGCAACTGCTGCCATGTTAATAGACTGCAAGGTCGATTAGGTATTGTGGTTGCTGTTATAGCTGAAAAATGGTATTTTTTGTTCGTAGATCATAACAAATAGTTATAGGTAACAAACGCAAGGCTGTAGAAGGTGATAGGTCTGAGAGAAGAAAAAAATTAGCAGTCGATCAATTGGAGAATAGAAATGGCAGCGAGGAAGCAGTTGAAGCTTCGGTTCGAGATGAACCGGAGGAAATAGATCCTCTCGAGCCTAGGATAAATGAGGAAGCACTGATCTTAACCCACTACATAAGGTTTATTTCGGCTGAGAGGTACGACCTCGCCACTGTTATGGATAATGTCGGATCATTTCCGGCTATGATATCCATTAGGTCCCGTTTGAAGATGTTTAATGAATTCAAACAAGTCGTGGTTGATCAACGTCTGAAGTCTAGGTTTAAGAATTCCTATTTTGGTCTTTTATGGGACCTTCCAAAACATATGAAGTTCAACGGACATCTTGTCCACTACACACTTCTGCGCCGAATCGAACTGGACAACAAGCTGCATGAAATGTGGTTCAACATCAATGACAGGCCTGCATGTTTTGGCCTGAAGGAGTTTGCACTAATTACTGGTTTGAATTATGGGCGTTATCCCCATGATTTAAGATATGTCAAAGCGATGGAAGAGGGTGAAGCTTTTTTCAAAAAGATTGTGAAAAAGTGGAGTATAAATGCAAAGAGATTGTTGAAGATTATTAGAGGTGGGAGGATGGACAAGGAAGACAAGTTCAAATGCTGCTTGGTTTGGTTTGTGCACTGCATGATTCTTGCACAGGATTTGTCAAAAACCGTGGACATAGACACCATCAAGATGGTGGATATCTTGGACTTCTTTGAGAAATACCATTGGGGTAAGGAGTCATTTTCCTTGACTCTAGACTATCTAAAGAAGTGAATAGACTTCAGTAGGCAGAAGTAGACATTTGAGACAAAGGGAGTTTCATCATACGCGCTCTATGGATATCCTTGGGATTTATGGTATTTGATTATAAACCATTGAAGTAGTTTATTATATACTGTAATTCATCTATGGTGTCTATAATATATTTTTGTCTTTTCTTTTGATCACAGATTTGGATATACGAAGCCTTTTCCGCGATCAGCAGGGGAAATGGTGAATCAACTGAAGACCCACTGCCCATTCCCCGATTGCTCAGATGGCACACCTCAAAAGACGATAAACTAATCGAAGGTAATTCATATTTGAACGGATGGAGCATAAAGGTATGAAACATTTCTTCTGATGAATAATTTTACCAATATTGTATGGCTAATCAATCACATTTGCCTCTTTATCTGTAGAGAGTGCACCCGTACCTTATCCCCACAGTCCGTGAAATTAAGCAGCACAACATGAAAAAGATCAAAGCATTTACAACGAATCGAACGACGCATTAATCAATGTCTTGAAGGACTTTCTGGAGGATGTGACTGTTATCACCTTATCGGAGGATGGTGAGGATGGGGATGATGATTGAGATTTGGGTGGAAATGTTGTTTCAAAGCATATCACTTGGGGTACAGGGATAAGTAAGATGAGAGCATCGAAAAATACACCAATGATTGAAAATCTGAAAGAGCGCTGTTTAGGCTGGAGGAGTCATTCAAGGATATCACTGATTTCATAAAAGAAGAGAGGCTGAAGAGAGTAGAAAAAGTGAGGCTGAAGAGAGCAGAAAAAGTGAGGCAGAAGAAGAGAGATGAAGCTGAAAGTAATATTTGCTCTATATATTATAGAAGATGTGCATATTTTATATAATCCCTTTTACTTATAGTAATAGAATCTATACCATTCTTCATCGACCGATATCTTAGTCATAAAAATATAGGTGTGCAGGTGTAAAGTCGGCAGCATTCAGTGGTGATGACTGGTTGCGATGACAGTTGCATCAAAGAAGTCCTCCTTGAGGTAGTAGCTTTGGAACATGCTTCTATCAATGCTGATGATGTCATGATCCCTGAGGTTGAAGCTGTTGTAGAGAAGGAAAATCTGGATGAAGGTGATGAAGAGAAACAAGAATAAAAAAATGCAGATGTTGTTTGTGAAGAAGAAAACAAAGCTGATGGATCAGCTGGTGTAGAGAAGGAGGATCATGATGAAGGCGGACAGGATGAAGATGATAAAAATATTAAAAAAGTGATTGTGCATAAGAAAATAATGAAGGAGATGAAAAGAAAATAGAAGAAAAGAGTGCACAAATGTAGAGAAAGAACAACATAACGAAGAAGGAAAAAGTGTTACACCAGAAAAAGAAGGCATCGCGGAGAAGGATAACGAGAATGAATTTCCAAACATGGATGAATTTATTAATAAAGTTAGTTTGGAAATCGACAAGATGATGGTGGAAACCGAAAATGTTGAATCTTTGGACAACTATTAAATTTTTATTTGTGGATGATGATTATTTTTATTTGACTAGATAATGTTAACTTCTAACTTTCAGCTCGGGATGCGTAGAACTGAAAAATTTTATTTTCTAAACTTCCTTTATAGTTTATGAAAATATTTTTCATTTTATACAATCAACGTATCATTGCTTTTACATGAACTGTCATCGTTAATTATAGATTCTGATTAAAAGGTAAAGCATATACAGTAGAGCGATGTGTAGTCGATGAATGAAAAAGGTAAAGCATTTATAATATAAGTAACAAGTAGTCGATTAATAAAACATTCAGAATACATTTAATACCACTACACCCCCATTACACCTTTCCAAAAACCTAAAACTAATAGTAAATCATAGACCATAAATTTCATGCCCTTTTCTTTTTCTTCAGACACAACCAACTTATGCTTAAGTTGATCCATCTCAATTTCAACATCTTTCAACAATCCCTTTAAGTGGTCAATCTTGTGTTTCGATTCACTATATAATGTCATTAGAAGATCCCTATTTTCTTCGAAATCTCTAAACCTTTCAAACATTTCAAACTTTGCAATGCCTTAAAACTTTGACGCCTCAGAATAGGAGGAAATCCACTTGAAATAAGAGCATCCACCATTATCCTAAAATAACGAGGATAAATTAGTAAATTTAATTATGAGATGAACAGAAATAAACTTTTATTTAAACAAAAATAAACTTTTCCAATCGCACAACTGTAGATTTTTTGCCCCAGATTTCTGTCGGTGCGTGATGTTTTCAACACCGCAGGATTACCACTACAACAAATATAAGAACTTTTAGAAGTTTGAGATGACTGTGACATTGTTATTGTTGATGAAAAATTGAAAGTCATGAATAAATGAACATGGAGGAGTCCAAAAGGGTCCCTTTAATTAATATAGTAAGGCTATCAAACTTATAACCATTGGAAAATTCTACCCGTTAGAATTGTACTGTTGGAGAAAATTTAAATGGATTATCTTTTACTTCAAAGGTTCTTTAACGAATGTATATGCCTTCTATGATCAACTGGGTGACTTATGATTTATATACTGATGTCAGTGTTGATTATCCTGTGTATTAGAATATTATCGATTAATACTACAGTTGATTATAGACTTTTTATACTGTTTATGATCAGATTACTGAATATATGGACGGCTTAAAATAATGAAAAAAAAGGAGAAATTAAATAAAATAAAATTAGATTATGTCAATTAACACCATTTAAACACTGTAAAGAAATTTTGATGCATCAATTGTGACTCCCAATCAGTTTTGGATGTGATCGAGTGTTATCTTAGACACGACATAGTCGTAGATCATTGAGATGACATAAAAAGGAGAAGAAATAAAATAAAATAAAATAAATATTAATCATCCATGCACTAATGAATGACAACTTATCATGACAAAAGATTATACTTGTGTGATGACCATAAGGATAAGTGGTGGTTGTTACTTGTGAGTGTTCAATGGACAGGTAGTGTAAGAGAACAAGTAGTCCTTCTCAACAAAGACGCTTGTTCTGGGTAATTGGTTGTTACTACCATTTTCCTCCCCTATACCGATTTGATCGAGTGTCCAATTTATTTGTAATCTTATATTATGATATTTAATCATTTTACATTATGTGAGTGATGTTATTTTATTTTATTTTATTTTATTTCTCCCTTTTTTAATCTCACATCCTTTCAAAATAGACTTCTTTGGTCAATACATGACTAATAATAAAGTCGGGTATAGATAAAGCTATTTATCTATAATATACTCAAGATATGATAACAAGTTTATTTCAAAACAGGTGAGATTAAAACAAGGGAGAAATAAAGTAAAATAAAATAAATTAACATCACTCACGCAATGTAATATGACTAAATATCATAATATAAGATTACAAATCAATTGGACACTCAATCAAATGGGTATAGGGGAGGAAAATGGTAGTGACAACCAATTACCTAGAACAAGCGTCTCTGTTGAGAAGGACTCCTTGTTCTCATACACTACCTGTCCATTGAACACTTACAAGTAACAACCGCTACTCATTCTTATAGTCATCACACAATTCTAATCTCTTGTCATGATAAGTGGTCGTTCATTAGTGCTTGGATTATTAATATTTATTTTATTTTATTTTATTTTATTTTATTTCTTCTCCTTTTTATGTCATCTTAATGATCTACGACTACTCCGTGTCTAAGATAAAACTTGATCACGTCCAAAAGTGATTGGGAGTCACAATTGATCCATCAAAATTTCTTTACAATATTTTAGTGGTGTTAATTGACATACTCTAATTTTATTTTATTTAATTTCTCCTTTTTTTCTCATTATTTTAAGCCGTCAATATTTTCAGTAAGTTGATCATAGACTATATGAGTGGTCAGTAATAGACTAATTTATAAGTTGATAATCTCTCAATATACAGGATCATGAACACTGATTTCATTCTATAATTCACCCGTAACATAGTCAATTATATAAGGCATATTTACCGTAGTCGATTATTTATTCCTATTGTACTCAGAGTGTAAATAAAGTTTGCAAATCTTAAAATAGGGACTACTGAAGAAAAACTAATAAATCACTATAGATAAAGAGAACATCATGAATACAGAAACTTGAAACTTGTTTATAGATATATAAATGTTTTTTGCATCTATATTTACAATCTTTGGGGAAAAAATCCCAAACAAAAGTCAAAAATGAAACTTTCATTTACATAATTCTACCCTGAAAGATACATTAAGCAATGCACTACAAACCAAAAAAAAAAATAACACTACACTAGGGGAATGAAGGGGGGGTGATGAGTTCACGGGGGTCCAGGTTGAGCCTCTCGGCTATGGACCAAAGAAAATGAGCCATCTAGCGAAGCTCTCTATCCAGTCATCGTTGATCAGTGGCATGACCCTTGAAAAGGAAATCTAAGTCACTCCGAAGCCTTAGCAACTCTATGTTGTTTGTTGTTGACATTCTGTGCAATGGCCGTAGTGGGTGCGTCCTCCTAGTCATCTTCTTCTCCCTTAAGTCATTTTCCTTCTGAAATTATGTTCAAAATCAAATATGGTCTCTTTAAATAGACCAAACCATGAGAAAATCGACCAATAGAAGCTTTACACGTGTTGATTGAAGGGAAGAAGGCGTGTGAGAATAAGATACGAAAAGTTACGGCGGTTGTGGCATTCGAGGCATTTAAAATCCTATCATTTTGCGAAGTGTAATAATTACATTGAAAGGCTCAGTGTATGAGGAATAGGATTTCTGTAATAGACTACACGACTGATCAATGCTAGGCTATGTATTTTACACTATACCCCTAGATAATGCATCGATGTATTATATATTTTAAGTCTAGTCGATGTGAAATGTGTATAGTCGATTTCAGAACATGAAAAGACAGTTTTTTGAATTGCCACCCATTCCAATGCATCGTAATTATTTCTTATTCAACATTGTATGAAGAAAAGAGTTTGTTCAATATACAACTAGGTAGGTTTATTATACACTACGTACTGAACATTTACTTAGTAGACTAAACACTGATATATTATATATTATGAGTCTTGTCAATTATTTAAGTCTAGAATCTATTTAGTACGTAGTATATAATATATGAACAGGAATTGATAATGCACAAAAAAAAATTCGATTTTAACTGTAGTTCAGTTTTTTTAAAAACAGAATACACATTAAATACCGTCCAGTGCATTTGAACAAACAAAAACATTCAATACAATGCCAATCATATTATCCTACATTAAGGCTGCATGTTGTTCTCTTATGTCCCGGCCTTTTGCACTTAGAGCACTGTTTCTTTTCTTGACTCTTGAAGGATCCAAGACACTCTTAACGCATTTCACCTTCCTCCATCCGAGTTTGGGATCGAGGTCGGGAGGAAGAACTTGCATTTCAAGATACTCTCACACCACACTCCACTCCCACTCAAGTGGTGCTGAACAAATAGGTTCCAAGTATGCAAGGAGGTATGATTCTTTCAAATATATTTGCGAGGAGTAGTTGCAAATTCTAGTGCCATATTCATTCTCGTTCTTCAAATGCAACGCTTCCATTGCATGAGCGCATGACAATTTAACCAAGTCATACTTTCCGCAAGAACATGATCGTCTCGAAAGATTAACTTTTGCAGAACGACCGTAGCCAAGTATGGTGAATTCATGGGTTCTTCCATTTATGTTGGTAATGTATAATTTGTCCCCCTCGGTCATGTTTTCCCTCAATATCATCTCGGCTACGGGAATTAAGGTTGTATTTTAATTGTCCATCTCCGCATACCTCTTCCTGAATATTTCTCCAAATCTATGTGCAATTGAATTGAAAATTTCTGCCACTGGATACTTTCTTTCATCACCCAACACTGAGTTGAGTGACTTGGTGATGTTTGAGGTCATGACGTTGAATCGATTACTAGAAAAGTTAGCCCAACTCCATTTTTCAAATCCTACTTCATGCTCGAGGCAAGCTGCTGCGCTAGACATCTTTCTTTAAGGGCGTTGAAGTAGACATTAAATTCTTCCAACGTGTATGCCTTGGCCGCATGGTTGTACAAATAGAGAGAATCTATAACACCCCGTAAAAGTCGTGCATGGATTAGCCTTTAATAGAGTTTCCTTAGACTTAAAAACTTGAAATTTTTTGTGAGTGTAATGAGGACTTAGTGTCATTTTAGCTGGAAATCTTCGGGATAAAACTTTTCAACCTTTCCGATATTCGTTTTTAGATTTTCAAGCTGTGTTACGATCGGGCAAGCTCATAGTACATCTCGGATAAGTTTTGAAATTTTTTGGAATGCATAAGGCTGAGTTTGGATTGCAAAATAGTAGCAAAACGCATAGCCTATTGTCCAGTTTTCAGTATTTATGGATCAATTTCAAACGATCATAACTCCCTGTATATATTAAACTGTGTGAGCTATAATATATAAAACGTAAGCTATTTGAGTCCTCTTTAAAATGAAGTTGGTTTCATCCAATTTGAATATATGAGTAAAAAGTTATAATCAATTTACTCCAGCCTATCAAACTGTCAACTGAGGGACAGATTTGACCCTAATTGTTCCTTAGGGGTATTTTGGTCATCCTCCACCCCTATATAGACCACCAACACGGGATTTAATCCCTCAAACACCATAATACACATACTTTTCCAAAATTGCTCAAAATTTCTCCTTAGGGTTTCAAAATAAAAACCCAAATAGTTCAAGATTCGACCGTAGGTTTTCGAAGATAATTACATATTCGGAATCACCAATCCGCAAGCTTCAAGAAACATCTATTATACTTGGAAATAGAGGTACGCGGGACTTTTCCTAAATTCTCATGGGCATAAAAAAAATCATGTTTTAGAATGGGGTTTTAAATTATGTATATATATTTATGTATAAGATGTTTTAACATCATTGTTTTGGTCTTTTGACCATCCCCAAAGCAATTTGACAGTTTATATACATATATGAATGAATGTGTTTCAATTTTGAATACAGGAACTTGCTAAAGACATTTGACCACCAGGTGTTTGATGAAATTTCTGCATGAATTGAACTTTAAGTTTCGGAATATGAAATCCTTTACATCAGTTACATGTTTTGGTGGTCTAAACTATGTTTTGAATGAAAGCTCTTGCTTAATACATTATGGCTCAAAAAAATCATGACTTGCAATGTCTTGGTATGACGATACCAATTCAGACTAACACCATATCAGACTAAGACTAACGGACATTTCAGACTTTCATGATTTTAGACATTCAGAATGTTGCATGTACAGAAAAGTTAAAAATGGGCATACAGAGATGTTAGGTGGTTCCCCGAAGAGGGCTTGAGTTCAAGCGACTCATTACCTAAAACCATGGTTTGCCGACCCGGGTATACTATTATGCGCTGACTTAAATGTCCTGTGGCATATCAGACTCAGACACTCCAACCCTTGCGGCACACTTGGGTTGGGGGCTTCCCCGCCGAGTCAATGGCGGATTTCATACAGTTCATGGAATATCAGACTTGTAGGGGAATACCACCTAACTCAGAAGTAAACTACAGATCTTGATTTGAAATGAACAGGCAGGTTACATGTTTTCAGAAAGTGCCCATGTATTTTTCGAAAACAGTTTTATACATGATGTCTTGATGAAAAATTGCTTTCACTTAATATATATATATATATATATATATATATATATATATATGTATGTATGTATGTTCCATTATACTATTTTTGGATTTGCTTCGCGTGCCAGTACTTTTGTGCTAACCCCCACCCTCCTTCCAGGTCCTGAGGCACAGTCTAAGGGTCCAGCTACTCAGTCGACATTCTCGGATTTGTAGACTTGATATCGCAGTGGTGAGCCTTCTATTATTCGGAAGGCCTAATTATGTAAGACATTATCTTATTTATTATGTTTTTGGTTTACTGGGGGCCTTGTCCCAGTTTCTTTTCAGACAGATGTTTGTGTTCTTAGTAGAGATTTCGCAGACTGATGTCAGATAGTATTATTCAGAAATGTTGCAGAACTTGACCATATATTCCGTACTCAGTTTCAATTCCACATTTTATTATGATTATGAACGTTGTGCATGATAACCAGATAGAGAATGGGTGTTCCGGGCCTTCATGGTTCGGGATGCTCGTCACGGCTAGGGCCTTGGCTCGGGTCGTGATAGAATCGAAACAATGGTGATTTAATTCAAAGATTTTCACCGAGATGCCTCATACAAACACCGTGATGCGCTAGTTGATAATGCCTTGCGAGGCTGTTGGCTATGCTCACATGTTTGTTAAAGATAACGCACAGCTATGGTTCCTCGAAAACAAAAGCCTTAAGCTTCTCGAAGAAGAAGCCCCACGATGCATCGTTCTCCTTATCCACCATACAATACTCTAAGGGATAGATATGATTTTGCATATCTTGAGCAACAGCGGACAACAACAAACCCTCGTAATTGCCAAAAAAACTACGTGCCATCAACGGCAACGACCTTTCTCATGTGTGCATATCTACGGATGGAAGCCCCAAACGCCATAACGTAGTAAATAAACCTGCCATACTTCTCATCCACCATGGGAGAATTAATAGATTTGGGGTTAAGGCCATTGAAAATATATGAAAATGCGGGAAGCACTGCATATCGATGCTCGGGTGTACCTCGAACTATAATCTTTGCAATGACGCCTGTCATTCAATACTTCCAATAGCTCGGCCTGCAATGTAGCTCCCTAAATATGATCCTCTCGATCTCTTTCGGGCTTGGACCTTTGTTGTCGATGAAAAAGTTCAAAATATGTGAGGTAATGAACTCCACATTGACATTCTTATGCTTTCCGGTGACATGATCAACACCACAAGTATACTCTCCCATGTACTCGTGGACGTGAAACTAACCCGATTATTCGATAGAACACACGCACCATCCACCAGAAAGTACGATTTACGCACCTCACCCTCAAGTATTTCTTACTACTTTTCAAAGTTGTGTAATTGAACGACATTTTCACTGATGCTTTCTTCAACAAAAGTTTTAATGTTCTCTTATCCTTGAATGTTTCTTTTAAAAAAAGATTGGTGCCGTCCGAGAAAGAGTGGCTTCTTTGTGATTTGAGCTGCCTGTCCTCACCTCATCCACACTCTTTTTCTTCATAATCTTCACTACTATCCCATTCATCACAACCTACGAAATTGTATTCCATTGATGTATCATCCACATTTGGGGGTAGGGGTGGGGGTGGGGGTGAGGATGGGGATGGGTCTGATGTGGAAGCTTCTTCCCGGAACCTTTCAAAAACTTTAACCTGCAATATAGGTCTGGAGTTATCAGAATCAACGCAAAGCGTATATAATTTCACGTGTCTATCATTCTTTATGAACGTTGGATGGATTTTCTCCCTCTCGTTCATCAAGTAACTAATTAACACCTCACTTTGATCACAACTTAATTCACCGCTCTCCTTTACGCTTTTAACCATATTGGCGTATGTACCGTTGCGACGAAGGGCAACGACACTGTCTTCTTATACGTGGTTTTCCAAACACAACATTTAGGAATCTCCTCCCATTCACCAGAAAATATACCACCAACAACCACGTAATCTATAATAGACATAATATACTCAATAATAGTATTTAATAGACTTGAATAGTGGTTTATGTGCCTAGACTTAATAGAATGAATTCGTCTTCTTCCTAGCTGCTAGCCGTACAGTGCATGATTGACCTTTTTATGAGGACCATCGGAATAATCCGACGAATTTCATCTTACAAACAACCTAACGAGTATTGGAATGTTGCTATTGACCCAAGAATCGATTTCGAAATGTGGGGCTTAATTTTGAGCTTTTTGTATGAAAATGGAAGAAAAATTAGAGCTAAAAATAATCGAAAAAGATTTATAACAATGGAGATAATGTCACTTTCCAATGGAGGCCGAAAAATTCGATGAAAAATGGCCGAAAAATTATCGAAAGATCGAGGAAATGGGGCCAAAATAGGGTGGTTGCTAGTCGATAGGTTGAGAAGATTTGGGATTGTTTTTTAATTATTTGTCCAATAGTTATATTTTTCAAGATGGACTAAAGTGTAGTTTTAATAAAGTTAGGGCTGAAATGGGAAAAGGGGCTAAACTGTAGATTTTGTAAGTTGAGTGTTAGATTTGCATTTTATTTTTGTGATCCCATAAAAGTGTCCATTCTTCAAATTAAAACAACTTGGCGGATAAATGTCAAAAAATGTTTGGGAAGTGGACTTTTACCAAACTTCCCTAGGGATACTCATTATTAATGTAATTTGATTGAAATATAAAAAGTCAATTTTTGTTGGGTTAATTACTACTTGTGAAGTATAATAGCAAAGTTGAACAAAGCAAGAAGCCAAAAAACGGCTCCTCTCTTTCACTCTAACAAAAAAAATGGTATTGCCAAAATGAACGACAAGTTCCCAACTGTCAAAGACGAGACCATCATCATACATTATCATATCGTCCATGATCATCCATAGGTTCAGAACTTTTCATTTTGATCATTCATTTATTTTATTTTATTTTTTGGTAAGTGTTTTGCGAGTGAATTGATTTTGATGATGTGAATTGATCTTTTAAGTATATGGTCTAAAGCATTAAACATTCACTTAAATTTCCAATTTATTCATTCATTTATTTCTTTTTTGCTTTGTTTAAGCGGTCAATTAGTAAATTGATTTTTTTGATTGCTGTGAATTGAATTTTTTTGGGTAGATGACAATGCGGCATCGGAAAAAAAAATTGGTGCCACCATAAGAGAAGCCAAAGGAGTTATTCTCAATTGATCAACTAGAATTTGGCCAGAGATGTGTCAATAAAAGTCGCTAAACTTTAATAAAATGTCTAAATATATATATATATATATATATATATATATATATTAATATAAAAATAATAGCATATATAAAAATAATAGCACAATAATTTAGAGTTATCTTTTTTTCTTCTTCTATATTTTTAAAAGATACATAACCTTCAAATTCACATATTAATATGATTATAATAAAAGTAAGGATTAGTTCTAGATAATAAGATGTTAGTGTTTTACTTGCAATGCATTAACTTGGATGTTGTTTATAAAAGTTTATTTATTAATATAACGTTTGAGTTGTTTAATTCAACGTTCTAAAATATTTATGGTAAAAATTAGAAACCTTTTTTTTTTCTTTTTTTTTTTAGATAATCTATTTAAATTTCAGAATTTTCATTATTATTTCAACTGAAGTTGAAATCATAAATTTACTATTAAAAATTTTGAAGCCTCAAAATTTTTGGGGCCTTAAGTAAATGCTTTATTAGCCTTACCTTTGAGCCACCATTGAATGATGCTGAGGGCGGGGCTGATGATGGAAAATTTGATGATCCGGCTGATGGAAAAGTTGTCACACCCGTCACAGAAGGCAACCGTTAAAAGTAGCCGTCTTAACTAGTCAGATATGAAACACATATCATGGAATAAGAGGAACGTCCTCATGTAAACAACATGGAATAAAATTTGAATCTGTTTGAGGACATTTCGTAACTATTTTAAAACTGAAAAGTTTGACACAATTAATTAATTAATTATCTTTTTTTTTTTTTGGAAACTGAAAGCATGTAGTTACAAATGGGACAACTAGTTAGTATAGTCTTTCATGGGCTACTAAAAGAACCATTTGGAATAGGCTAAGTTTTTATAAATTATTGGGAAAGATGTTTAACAATCTCTGATACATGCATTTGATTAATTAAGAACGGATTTCAATATGCATAGACACTTATGAATAGGGGCCTATTAAGTACTTTCCAACTTTCAGCACTTTGTGAACCATCTATTGCAGGTACCCCGTGAAATATCTTGAGGTGCACAAAAGTTGATCCATACATCACGATCGGACCTCATGAAGTGAGACTGACAGAAGAGCCAGAAAAAAAATAGCAACTTTAGAGCTGATCAGGCTCGTCTGCAATTCCCACAAAGCGTGAGCTTAGACGAGTCAGAAAAAATTGATCCTGTGACTTTTGAATTCCCACACATCTTAGATCATAATAACACACTAGAAAACATGTTGAGGAGGTGGGCAACAAAAAATGCCAAAGATTCTTTGGGAGGTAAGAACACGGAGAGAGGTGGAAGCGAAGAAATATTCGACTTAGTGTTTCACATTCTCCTTTCTTTTACTTGTTGTTATGGAATTCTATACTATGCATGTTCTTAAACAATATTATGAGTAGCTTGGTTCCTTCTCTAGAGTTTGACGGGCCTTTTATAGGAAGTCAATTCTTCTTATGCTTTTATATAATTGAGTCATTCTGTTTATTTCTATTTGTTCAACTACACAATGATACTAGCTAGTTAATTGACCGGCTGTCGGCTAACAATGCTATCATATTTTTTTGTTCTCGAAGCGACTCTGAGATTAGGTGTTAGTTGAACGATGTCACTTCGAAGCATTGAACTATTAGAAATGGCTTATCTATGCGTTCCGTTAAAAGTTTGGCTCGTTTATGTCATTGTCGTTACAAAACAGGCTCATTTGTGCCATTATTTTTTAACGGTGGTATTGTAAAATAACCTTTGCTATGTGGTTCACATCACCAAATTAGACCTAGTAAAAGTATTACTCATTTTTAAAAAGACTCATTTTAAATAACATAACCATATTCCATATTATTCTATCATATATCAATCAAATTCAATAACCGATTTTTTTTCTAAAAAATAAAGTTTGAAAATGCAAGGAAATCGTTTATAAAAAATTGCAAATACTACTTTGTTGTGTGTCTGTGGGTGGTAGGGTGGGGGTTGATTTCGATGAAACTGAAAACTGCAAAGTATTGTGATTGTTTTGCATATTGCTCAAATCATTGATGAATTATTGTTCCATATATCAGAAGTGTATATTGTGTAATTGAAGGGATGTGCATGGCCTAGTGGCTTCTATAGAGCCTGCATGTTGGAGTTTAGACAACACGAGTTTGTTTCTATGAACAACTTGGCTTATACCAAGGATACATTGTTCAAGGGTTGAACAATGTTTTTTTGGTATGATTTACTTTCACTAGTTATGTTTACTTATTTATCTTGCCTTCTTTTTTGTTTTGAATGGCAGAATCTTCAACCCATTTATTGCTTTGTTGTGAAAAAGAAAAAAACAACTTATACATCAATGATAATGAACAATATGCAAAATAGTAGCAATACTTGCAGATTTCAATTTCATCCCTTCAGTATCTGTGGGTTTTTTTTATAAACGATTTTCATTGGATTTTCAAACTTTTTTTTTTAATATTTTGATTATTTTATTTGATTGATGTCGGATAGATTAAATTCAAATATGGTTATGCTATTTAAATTTTTAAATGAGTAATATGTTTAGTGTGTCTAGTTTGGTGATGTGGACCTCTAATAAGAGTCCATATATCAAAGGTGGTTTTACAAAATCACCGTTACAAAATAATGACATAAATGGGCCTGTTTTGTAACGGTAATGGCATAAACGAGACTAAACTTTTAACGGATGACATAGATGAACCATTTCTAATTGTTCAATGACATATTTGAGATTTTTCCCTTTATAGTTTAATGATTGGGATTTAAAAGTGAAGGTTTTTTTTATGTTTTGTTTCTTTTGGTTTCTCATCCGGTGTCCGGTACCCGTATTGGAGTCCAACTAATCCGGGTTCGCGCAGGGTAGGGCCCCATTCCGGGGTAGAGCTCCCAACAGAGTTTTCTCCATGCCCAGGGTCGAACCCTCGACCTCTGGTTCAGGGTGGAGCAGCCCCATCCACTGCACCACAACCCATGTTGGTAAAAGTGGAGGTTAAGGATAACGAAGCTTTGATGCAATCTAAGTGAATAGATTAATTGGTTTTGCTAGTGTTAGTTCGAGTGAATAACACTAGAAAATTACTAAACTTATTGGTCCAGACTAGATATGTGTGGTAAAAAAAGATTCATGACCGGTAGAGATTAACTTGGCTAGATTATATAACATAGTGAGAATGAATCCGGCAAATAAAGAAATCATAACTTTCGGCTTCTTAATCATGATATCAATCCATTTTCTAGTTAGTTTGATTTATTGGTTATATAGTTTAAAACAAAAATCTTAATCATGAAAATCAAATAATTGTTCCAACTTATTTTCTTTGGGATACTGAACAACGAATATTAGTTCACTGTAGAATTTGACTCCGATCTTATAAACCAAATTATATTTACAACAATCACTTAACCTTTTTAGGACAAGCAACCCCCCCCCCCCCTCCCCTCCCCCAAAAAAGTTAGTGTTTAACCATGTTTCGTTGTGAAAATAGAAAAAAATTATTTTTACTTTCAAAGTGAACAGTGATATTTGAAAATTAAAGTTGTGCTTTGCAATTAAATAAATTTGAGTTATTTTTGAATTTTAATGGGTAATTTGGAGTGAAAAATGTGACAGCTTTTTTATTGTTTTTGGAATTTTAAAAATTCTCGAAAAGTAAAAATATAATTTTCCAAATTTTATGATCAAACATTTCTGAAGTTCAATTCCGAAAAAAAGAGAAAAAAATTTCGTTATCAAACGGGTCCTGTAATGATATTTATGTTTTTTCTTACAATAATAAATGATTTATGCAGTAGAATACTCCGTATTAATGTAATCTCATTGAAATATAAAAAGTCAAACATATTTTTTTGGTTAATTACTCTTCTGCCCAACTGTGCTTACCTATCTATAGTCTAATATCTTTCAAAAAACCAACACTACAGAAGTATCAACGGCAAAGTTGAACAAAGCAGCAAGCCAAAAAATCAAGAAGTTCCTCTATTTCACTCAACAAAAATGGTATCGCCAAAACAACCGACTGGTTCCTTAACGTCCACCGAAAACAAGAGGCCATCATCGTCGTCTCATGATGTACTTCCATTTTCGAAGCATCCAGAGGTTCATATAAATTTTTACTTCATTCAGTTATTTTATTTTAGTTTTTTGTTAAGCATTTGATGAGTATTGATTCTTTTTTTTTCTCTTCCTTGATTGTATCAAATTCAATTTTTTTAAGGTGGATGATGCACCTCCTTCTGCGAAGCGTCTAAAGGTGCACTCAAATTTCTACTTCATTCATTTTTTTATTTTTTTTTTGTTAAGATTTTGGTTGGTAAATTAATATTTTTGGTAGGTGATATATCTCCTTTTGTAAAACGTCTAAGGATTCACTCAAAATTCTACTTATCTTTTTTTTTTCTTGGGGTTTTTGTTAAGCGTTTGATGAGTAAATTGATTCATTTTTGTTTCTTTTTGATTTGTATGAATTGATTTTTTAGGGAGATGACAATGTGGATACTTTGGAAAAAATATCGATGCTGCCATCTGAGAATTCAAAGGAGTTACAATCAACTGATCAACTAGAACTTGAAGCTGGCAAGTATGTTTTTGTTTTTTACTTCCTTAGTCCCTCCACTTTAGTCACACCTTATAGAAGGCAACGTATACTACAAATATAACGTCAACTTTTTTACATAACCAGTTTAAAAATAATTTATCTATTTATTCCTAATTTGTTCTTATTAGTTTAAAAATATATCTTTTTAATTCCTAATTTACCCTTGTTATTATTTATAATCACTTCACAATATATTTATTAGATTTATTATATTGAAAAAGGTGATATAATAAAATTGTCTTTGATGTCAAGTCAATGTTGGACAAACAAAAAATGAACCTAAGAAACACTTTATTAATCTTTTCTATTTCTTAGGAGAGTCTTTGATGTCAATCAGGTTTTGAATCGGACAAGACTTCGTGCCGACTCATATCAGAGTATCCGGAGGTTTTATATTAGTAGTATTTGTTTTTCTTTAACTATTTTTCAATTGCATAGTGGTTTATAGAATTGATATCTAATAGAATGTATATTCTGCAGAACCCAACAGTAGAGGTTAATAAGACTTTTTTGGCAATTGGTGCGAACGAAGACACTCCTGCTACTGCGATGCCGTGCTTTATAAGGCTGGTAAATGTAGTTCTCTAAATTTGGACTGCCTTGACTTTCCTGTTTCCTCTAAATAAGACTTTTTTGGTGGTTGGTGTGAACAAAGACACTCTTGTTGTTGCGATGACATGCTTTTTAAGCCTTGTAAATGTAGTGCTCTAAATTTGGATTGCCTTGACTTTCCTGTTTGTTCAACAGTTTAAGTTTGTTTGCCATAATTCGAAACACGCTGTCTACTAGTGAAAATTTTCGTATGAAGATGCTTTTCGAAACAAATTAAAAGAAATGATTTTTTTCTTTTCAATGCTGATGCACAGATCTTTTCTGGATCAGAATTATTTGTAGTATCTTCAAAAATTCTCTTTGGGTGCTGTTATATTTATTGGAATCTCTTAACGCAGTTGGAGCAAACTATCTTTAGGCACTTTTCTTCCTGAGAGATTACCATATATATAAATTTAAATATGAACATGTCGCATACTGAGGCGAAGTCAGGATTTCGACGAAAAGGGTTCCAAATTTGAAGAAAAACTAATCGAAGAGGTTGACATCTATTATATATACATAAAATATAATTTTAATAATATATAAATAATATAATTTCTTACCGCCCGTTCCAAAGACTGGCCGGTCGCATATCGAAGGACTGCATTACTTGACATTTGTTTGACTATTTTCTAAGGTTGTGAACTTCATAATGTATATAGATTACTCATTGTTTGTGGACATGATCAGCATCAAGGCAAGTGGGTGGGATTGCTTGATAGAAAAGGAAGCGGCCATGTGCAAGTCAATGGAAAGACCATCAGCAAATATTCTTTTTGCTTTCTCAATTCAGGCGATGAAGTTGTCTTAAGTCAAGCAGAAAATAATGCTTATGTATCCTCTACATGTTGCTGTAGGAGCTATTGTGATTCCATTTTTATTTGCTCAATCCTTACGGTTTTTGTGATTCTTTACTATTTCTCATCTATATGATTGAATATCCTTGACATTGTTCTATATAGATTGTTCAGTTACTATTGGAGTCGCCTTCAGATGTTGGGACCAGTTTCGGAAAAGGAAAACTGTTGAATATCGAAAACCAGGTAGAAGATGCTTTAGCTATTGCTCGTGCTTTTGATTTGTCGGTATTTTCAAACCCATGTCGAGATCTATTTTCTTTGAAACCGACATCTCAGGTTAGTGGTAAAAAACACCCAACAAATGAGATGCATGCCTCCTTCCCTTGTTAGTCATGATATTCTGATTTTGAATTATCCATTGGTACAAGCTTGATGGCCTTGAATTAGATTCAGCTGCAAATATCGGCAGCAATAATGCTACTGATTTTGAATTATTCATTGGTACAGGCAATGCTAAGTCATTCGCTGAACCATTTCTTTTGGCCTTCTTGCTATGAGCTCGCAAACTGATCCATACATAACTAAAAAACTTATTTATTAACAGATGTTGGAGGAAAGATGGTGGATTACAGGATTAATGCCTGCTTCAACTTCTGAGATGTCTTCAAAATCTGCTGCAGTTATGGAAAAACTTTATGCTGCAATCATTGACGATCAAAATATAGAAGTATCATTCGATGACTTTCCATATTACTTAAGGTAGTCAAGTAGGCAACTAGATCACATAGCATAATCCAATTACCATTGTATATCTGGAAATCTATTTAGTTTCCTTTATTTTTTTCTTTTGAGTTCTTTGGTCTTTCGGGCATTTCTTGATACTTCTTATATTTTCTTATATTCTAGTTAAGAAATAAAAATATTTTCTTTTCATTAACTTATTAGTGAATTAATTAATTTTGCAAAAAGAAAAAGAAGTTGGTATGTAATATTTATGTTAGACAAAAAAATTTGAGACCTTTGAGCTAATGCAGATCAATTTAAATAGTGACTTCATAAAAAGGAAAAGAATATAGTAATTTTGTTGGTCCCAACTCCCAACTATTACCTAAAATGCAAGACAAACTTTAATAAAATAGTAAGATATATATAACAACATTCACAAATTCTATATAGTATTATGAAAACGTTCACCGGTGCTTTAGTCTAAGAATTTGTTAAAGTGCTAGGAAATATAAATTATCATTAAATAGTTCAAGTACTTGGTTTATTGAATTAACTATTCTTTTTCTTTCCAAAATTGAAAATGGGGTCTATAGTAAGTGATATCCCTTAGACAAAGCATGACCATGATGTAAGCAAATGATAAAGTAGTCAAATAGGTTGGAATTTTTCAAGTGAGTTACAGTATTTTTTCAAGTGGTTAAATATAAATGTTAAGTTCCACAACTGTGGGATGAAGAAAAAGTCGTCTCCCAGATGCATTTCTATATAAGAAAAATAATCACTTGTGAATGTGGAAAGGTCCCTAATCCTGTTCCAACTGACTATTTCCATGTTTTTATCTAAGACAATCTTGTTTCTGTATGATATGTGTAATTTTGGTTTTAGGGTATTACTTTCTTTCTATACTTAGGTCACATATTTGAACCTCGCAACATGCAAACTAAGCCTTGTATTGATATTTACATCGAGAAGGATAGAGGCGCGGTCCCATTATTCCCAAATGTCGAAGCTATAGTTGGTGAAGGGTTGGCCTTAAATGAATTTCTCGGTCATAAAAAAATTAATTAATCAATGAGTTAAAAGTGTGTTCATTTTAACAATATAAATTTTTAGATGGGATAGATTACACATTTCAACATAGTATCGGAGCCATACTCATTCTCTTTCTTGATTTAAACAATGCAAGGCCCCCTTGTTATATTGTCTACACACTAGATATCCAATTTTAGACGTGAAATAGGGTATTGAATGGATCACATTGGTTCATACAATGGACATTACTCTTATATTAGATGTTGCCATTTCCATGCCTCATCTTGTTTTGATGGTTATTGAAGAATAATGCAGTAACTCACACTAAGAGTAAATCAGTGTAGGCAGAGAGAAATGAAGGAAGAGATAGGAGAAAATCAACTATCTTAGAATCATGGAAGAAAAAAGAAGAAAAAGAGTAAATCATTGTGTTGTATTGATGTATTCAGAATTTTGTTCTTGCTAGTAGTACATACTGGACTATATGTAGAGTAGATGATAGCTTAATAGTGCGGTGTCAACTAACTAACTGACTTCAACAATGTAACTAACTTATTGACACTTTAACTTTCTTTCCTTTCTTCTTCTTTCTTTACTCTCATTCCTCAACACTCATCCTCAAACTTGGCACTACAAAGAGATTGACAAGGTGAAGTTTGGACATTAAGTATTTATGTTGAACCTTGGTTAAGCCTTTAGTGAAAGCATTTGCGGGTTGGGCATGAGTGAATATATATTCAGTCTTGATTAGCCCTTGTTGGATGTTTTTCCTCACAAAGTAGGAGTCTATTTCTATATGTTTAGTCTCCTCATAGTAGCTACAGGATTTGTATCTATTTGCAAAGCTGCTTTGCTGTGACTGAAGATGGTCGAAGATAGTTGTAGTTGAACACCTAGATCCTTGATAAACCAACTAGCTATGTAAGTTCTGCAACTGTTGAAGAACGGATTCTATACTCTGATTCAGCTGAACTCCTAGAAACAGTTCATTGTTTCTTTGACTTACAAGAAATTAGAGATTCACCTTGTTTAATAGTAAAGCCTGTAATAGACTTACTAGAGAAAGCACATGCAACCCAATCTGCATCACAATGAGCTATAAAAACATCTTCTTTTGAGCTAAACATGAGAAGACCTTATTCTAATTTTCCTTTTATATATTTGATGATTCTAAGTGTTGCATTCATGTGAGACTATTTTGGATGCTGCAAGAACTTACTCAAGGTCTACACACTATATGCTATGTTTGGTCTTGTTACTATGAGGTATAACAACTTACCTATTATCCTTTGGTACATCCTTGATCAGATAATACTTTATCTTTTGACCATGCATCATCTGAAGTACGTTGATCATATTTTGTAGTTGTTAACTTGTCTATAGTATCAAGTGGAGTAGGTGGTGGTTTAGCAACACTGAGACCTGTTTTTGAGATTAATTCCGCTAAATACTTCCTCTGATGCATCACAATTCCTTGTTTAGACCTTGTAAATTCAATGCCTAGGAAGTACTTTAGTTCTCCAAGATCCTTTATCTTAAAATATTTACAAAGAACCTCTGTGGTTTCACTTATTTGATCAAGTGTGCTACTAGTCACTAGTATGTCATCTACATAAACTAGTACAACAACTATTCCTTTACTTGTCTCTCTGATGTAAAGAGAATGATCATAATGACTCTCTCTGAAGTTATATCTAATCAACGCTTGATGCAGTTTTGCATTCTATTGTCTTGGTGCTTGATTTAATCCATAAAAGTATTTCGAAAGTCTGCACACCTGTCTCTCCCCCTGACTTTTAAAACCTTGTGGAAGTTTTATATAGTCTCATCTTCCAAATAACCTTGTAAAAAGGAATTGTATACATTCATTTGATTGATATGACAATTCCTAGCAGCTACAAAATAGCCAAAAAAGTCCTCAGAGTAACCATTTTTACCATTGGGCTAAAGGTTTCTTATTAGTCTATCCCTTCCTTTTGACTGAACCCTTTTGATACTAACCTTGCCTTGAACCGTTCTATTTGTCCTGAAGCTTTGCACTTGATTTTGTCTATCCACTTGCACCCTATAGGATACTTGCCTTCCGGAAGATTGAGAACCTGCCAAGTATTGTTGTTTCAAGAGCAGCTATCTCAAATTGCATAGCATCTACCCACCTAGCATCTGTGATTGTCTCTACATAAGTGGTTGGTTCAATAAGGTTTGAGAAGTTAGATAAGTAGCATTGATACTTATCAGAAAGATTAAAGAAACATAGTTTGAGAGAGGATATAAGATGTTGTCATTTATAGTTAATGACACAAAGTCTTTCATCCATCTAGGTGGACGTGTGCCCCTGGTAGATTTTCTTTGATCTAGGTATGTAGTAGCTTGTTGAGGCAATTCAGCAGTATTTTGTCTAGTTATTCTTCTTGTGTAGTATCTTGTTATAGAAGGAATTTATGCAATTGGAACTGCAGTTGACTGGACTAGAGTAGTATTAGTTGTATTTTATAGTTGTTCAGCATGCGATAACCTTGTGAAAATTTCATATAGTCTCATCTTCCAAATCACATTGTAAAAAGGAATTGTATACATTCATTTGATGGATATTCCAATTCCTAGCTGCTACAAAATAGCCAAGACAATCCTCAGAGTAACCATTTTTAGCATTGGGCTAAAGGTTTCTTGTTAGTCTATCCCTTCCTTTTGACTAAACCCTTTTGATACCAACATTACCTTGAATCATTCTATTTGTATCTAGGCTTTGCACTTGATTTTGTCAATCCATTTTCACCCTATAGGATACTTGCCTTCCGGAAGATTGAGCACCTGCCAAGTATTGTTGTTTCAAGAGCAGTTATCTCAAATTGCATAGCATCTACCCACCTAGCATCTTTGACTGCCTCGGCACAAGTGGTTGGTTCAATAAGGTTTGAGAAGTTAGATAAGTAGCATTGATACTTATCAAGAAGATTAAATAAACATAGTTTGAGAGAGGATATAAGATGTTGTCATTTATAGTTAATGACACAAAGTCTTTCATCCATCTAGGTGGATGTGTGCCCCTGGTAGATTTTCTTTGACCTGGATATGTAGAGCTTGTTGAGGCAATTCGGCAGCATTTTGTCTACTTATTCTTCTTGTGTAGTATCTTGTTATAGCAGGAATTTATGTAATTGGAACTGTAGTTGACTGGACTAAAGTAGTATTAGTTGTATTTTATAGTTGTTCAGCATGCGATAACCTTGTGGAAATTTCATATAGTCTCATCTTCCAAATCACCTTGTAAAAAGGAATTGTATACATTCATTTGATGGATATGCCAATTCCTAGCTGCTACAAAATAACCAAGAAAGTCCTCAGAGTAACCATTTTTACCATTAGGCTAAAGGTTTCTTGTTAGTCTATCCCTTCCTTTTGACTGAACCCTTTTGATACCAACCTTGCATTGAATTGTTCTATTTGTCTCTAGGCTTTGCACTTGATTTTGTCAATCCATTTGCACCCTATAGGATACTTGATTTCCGGAAGATTGAGCACCTGACAAGTATTGTTGTTTCAAGAGCAGTTATCTCAAATTGCATAACATCTACCCACCTAGCATCTTTGACTGCCTCTGCATAAGTGGTTGGTTCAATAAGGTTTGAAAAGTTAGATAAGTAGCATTGATACTTATCAAGAAGATTAAATAAACATAGTTTGAGATAGGATATAATATGTTGTCATTTATAGTTAATGACACAAAGTCTTTCATCCATCTAGGTGGATGTGTGCCCCTGGTAGATTTTCTTTGATCTGGATATGTAGAGCTTGTTGAGGCAATTCGGCAACATTTTGTCTACTTATTCTTCTTGTGTAGTATCTTGTTATAGCAGGAATTTATGCAATTGGAACTTGATGACTGGACTAGAGTAGTATTAGTTGTATTTTATAGTTGTTCAGCATGCGATAATGTCATACCCCAAATCCCATTGGAGCGGACTGGCACCCGTAGCCGAGGAGGCCCGGGAGAACCCGTTCATATCCTATACTTTCACATTTACATTACTTATGAAAATTAGAAATTTGGGCAGCACTTCATTGTAAATAGAAGAAAACAGTACCTGTATCAGCAGAGCAGACACGCATAAATATATATATATGAATAGTAATTGGCCGTCAGAGCCATCACGTCTATCAACAAAACACTCCTATGGCTGTACAATATGTCTACAAAACCCTCTACATAGATACACAACTGATTTGGGGTTGGGACAAACTCCCGCCCACAAAAGACTTTTATACAAATACCAAAAGTACATATAGAGACGACTTGGGATGCTCCGAAACAACTGGAGCTCACCACTAACAACAGAATGTCCTGGCTCTTACTGCGGAGGTGTACGACCTGAAGTACCTGTTCCTGCAGGCATGAATACAGGTCCCCCGTGAGGGACGTCAGTACGGAAATATGTACTGAGTATGTAAGGCAGTGAGTATCAAGATGAGATACAAAAGGTCAACAGAACCCAGATACCAGTGAATAAACAGTATGAGTAGACCACACTTAAAAGAACTGATGGGATACCTGCACATTAATTTCATATCATTACTTCCCGTAATCCTTATCAATACATAACATATGTCATACAATGGCCAACTGATCAGTGGTACTAATACAATACATCAGGGACCACCCCTGGAATAGCATATATACATAATCTTTATAATACAATGGCCAACTGATCAGTGGTACTAATACAATACATCATATCATCAATTTAAAATACAGACATTCCATTTCTTAATTCAATTAATCTTTAAGATTGGTTACATTATGGTCACACTTTATGGAACTTGAAACCATGATACCTCAATAGGAAAAACATGTAAATAGGTAATCAATATCATGAAATGAAGTAGAGAATCATGGATACCTCATTAAACCATTTCGGAGTCAACAATAGTATATGGACATTTTTTTTGACTAGCCGGACATCTTAAAAGTGAAAACAAGTTCAATTGGTAGTGTCGAAGATCATATCATGTTATTATGTGTCATGTGTCGTAGGACAATGTTGGAAGCTTACTTGAGAGTGCCATGGGTCATTATTCATGCCAAAGATTAGATAGAGTATGTCTTACATACCTTGATATAACCACTTCAATACAAGTGACTTCCCGTACTCTTCGAACACTTATCTACAATAAGTCATTTGTGGCAAACTAGTATTAGCAACCAAACCTTACCATTAAGGTATTAACTTCACCAAATAATGTCTAGGAAGTAATCCTTTAGCTCATCAATAAGAGTACTACATACATCCTCTTATACTCTTATTACATTCACATATCATGCATTTTCATGAAATATCCCTCAACATCACTCTTAGCCTTTATTTCCCTTCTTAATCACCATCCAATACCAACATGATCACTTGGCATACATAACCACTAATATAATGATATATCACCACAATTCATCCTCCATAATCCAATACAACAACTTCCATAATTTACTACTAACAATTTATACACAACAATTCATAACTATGTTTCTAGTTATCTCCCAACATCAAGACAATACTCATAATCCTTTATCAATACTTATTCATGGATAAGAATCAAGAATAAACAATATTCATACCTTAAAAATGAACTCTTGTATTTAGAATCCTCCTTACATAATCAAGGGGTGCTTCTCGAAGCTTTCGAGATGGTGAACACAACTACGGAACCAATTCGAATTTTCTACGGTTGAATCACAAAATATTTGAAGTTGAAATTAGGCTAGGGTTTCACCTTCACTTAATAATTGGATGATATCTGATATATGAGGCTAAGTGCAGTTTTATAAAGACCAATTTTCGTCCAAGAGGTAATAGAAAATGACCATTTTGCCCTAAAGATTTAAATAAATCCCGAATTTGTCCCAAGTGGACAGTTTTGACAGGCTGAAGTAAATCGATTATAACTCTTTCCTCCGGTATCGTATTTGGGTGAAACCAATTGAATTGGAAAGATAATTCAAAGGGATTTCATTTTCATATAAATTATACCACCCATTTCTTCCTTTACAAGGAGTTATGGTCGTTTAAAGTTGACCCAAAAATCTGTCCCACAATTCTGTTTTTTTTGATAGGCTGTAGTAAAACGGGTATAGCTCCTTACTTAGACATTAGATTTGGATGAAACCAATTTCATCGGAAAGAAGACTCTCGGAGATTTTCTTCGATATATATCATCTCACACATTTCTTTTTGTATAAGGAGTTATGATCGTCTAAAGTTGGATTGCCTAGCTACAGTAATTTTCCTGCAGAATTACTGTTCACAGGCTTCCCGGCCACCGATTTGAAATTTCGAATGTGCTCGCTTATATGAAATACTCCTCTGTTTTGGGCAAACTATATATCATTGGAAAGATTATTCCAATACCTACACATACAACTATTTACGGGATATTTCTGAACACCATACACTTAATTTAACCCATACGCAAGTCTTTAGGACTCCATATAATCGCGATAAGTGTACGAAAAAATTTACGGGGTGTTACATTATCCCCCCCTTAAGAACATTCATCCTCGAATGTTAGAATAGTTACTCAATTAATACATGTCCAAGCTTACAATTAACATATTCATCATCATAACATACTTGCATAAAAATAAACACTTACTTGTTATTGTTCTTTTTCCGTCTCATGAACTTGCTCCTCATCGTTGAATAGGTAAGGGTACTTGATCTTCATCGCTTCCTTGGCTTCCCATGTGATCTCCTCAACTTGTTGATTCATCCAAAGCACTTTTACCGATGCTATCTCTTTATTCCTTATCTTTTTAATTTGGCGATCAAGAGTGATGTGCGATGGATCTTCGATGTACTTGCGAAGCATCGAAACATGAAATACGGGATGAACTGCTGAGAGCTCTTGAGGTAACTCTAACTCATAAGCAACTTGTCCAAATCTTTGAATGATCTTATACGGACCTATGTATCGTGGACTTAACTTTCCTTTCTTACCAAACCTCATCACTCCTTTCATTGGTGATACTTTAAAGAATACCCAATCGTCGATAGAAAACTCAAGTACAATTCTTCTAAAATCCGCATAAGATTTGTGTCGACTTTGGGCTGTTGCAAGCCGTTGTTGGATCACTTTAACCTTTTCCATTGCCTGATAAACAAGATCCGGTCCAAACAAGACCGCATCACCTGCTTCAAACCATCCTATTGGTGATCTACACTTTCTTCCATACAATGCTTCATATGGTGCCATTTTGATACTTGAATGATAGCTATTATTGTAGGCAAACTCGATAAGAGGTAGGTGATCATCCCAATTGCCTTTGAAATCTAATACACATGCTCGTAGCATATCTTCATGTGTTTGGATGGTACGTTCTGCTTGTCCGTCCGTTTGAGGATGAAAAGCCGTACTATGATTTACTTGTGTCCCCAAACTCCTTTGAAAAGACTTCCAAAAATTCACGGTAAATTGGGCTCCTCGATCGGATATAATGGAAATTGGAACTCCATGTAACCGAACGATCTCCTTAATATACAACTTCGCATACTCTTCCGCCGTACAAGTTGTCTTAACTGGTAAGAAGTGCGCAGATTTGGTAAGCCTATCAATGATCACCATATGGAATCAAACTTCCGATATGTACGAGGCAAACCCGTGATGAAATCCATATTGATCTTGTCCCACTTCCAGACTGGAAAATCTATACATTGCATGTAACCACTGGTGTTCTACTTTGACTCTTTGACAATTCGGACATTCGGCTACAAATTCGGCAATATTCTTCTTCATGTCATTCCACCAATATATTGCTTTCAAATCTTGATACATCTTAGTCGACCCTGGATGGATGGAATACCTTGAACAGTGTGCTTCTGTCATAATTCTCTTTCTTAGCTCAACTACATCAGGCACACATAAACGATTTTGACACTGAAGCACTCCTTCTCGCGTAAGCTCAAATGCCTTTGTCGCGCCACTCTGCACATCCTCCTTAAGCTGCAATAAAATTGGATCTGCATACTGCTTCTCTTTCACTTCAGCTATCAATGAAGATTTCGCTGCATTACGTACAATAACCTCTTCATCTGGTGTTTCGAGATGTCGAACTCCCAAATTAGCTAGTTGGTGAAGATCCTTAATCATCCCCTGCTTTTCTATAGATGCCATTTTAGACTTACGACTCAGTGCGTACGCTACCACATTCGCTTTCCCTGGATGATACAAGATATCAACATCATAATCTTTCAACAATTCAAGCCATCTCCGCTGCCTCAAGTTTAGATCTTTCTGACTGAAGATATATTATAGGCTCTTATGATCGGTATATATGTCAACATGAACCCCATATAAGTAGTGGCGCCATATCTTCAAAGCAAATACAACTGCAGCTAGCTCAAGATCATGCGTGGGATAATTCCTCTCATGTGGTCGCAAATGTCTAGAGCCATAGGCTATTACTCTACCATGTTGCATTATTAAGCATCCTAAGCCAATTCTCGAAGCATCACAGTACACTGCATACCCTTCTGTGCCTTCAGGAAGTACCAATACTGGTGTTGAAGTCAAATTGCTCTTCAGATCCTGGAAACTCTTTTCACAAGCATCATTCCATTGAAACTTGGAGGCTTTATGCGTCAACTTAGTCAAGGGTGCAGAAATAGTAGAAAAACCTTCAACAAACCTTCTATAATAACCTGCCAACCCGAGGAAACTACGAATCTCTGTAGGCGTCGTGGGTCTTGGCCAACTCTTCACAGCCTCAATCTTCTGAGTGTCAACTTTTATGCCTTCACTGGATACAATATGGCCCAAAAATGCCACTGACTTGAGCCAAAACTCACATTTAGAAAACTTCGCATACAACTTACAATCACGAAGAATCTGTAACGCCTGCCTTAAGTGATTAACATGGTCCTCTTCTGATCTAGAGTAGACCAGAATATCATCAATGAAAACTATCACGAACACATCTAGAAATGGCTTAAACAACCTATTCATCATATCCATAAAAACTGTGGGTGCATTTGTCAGCCCGAATGACATAACCAGGAATTCATAATGACCATACCATGTTCGGAAAGCTGTCTTGGGTATATCTTTATCCTTGACTCTTATTTGATGATAGCCTGATCTAAAGTCAATCTTGAAAAAACACTGGGCACCCTGCAACTGGTCAAATAAATCATCAATTCGGGGAAGAGGGTATTTATTCTTGATAGTCACCTTAGTCAATTGCCGATAGTCAATACACATCCTCAGCGAACCATCTTTCTTACGCACAAACAATACTGGTGCTCCCCTAGGGGACATACTAGGCCTGATGAATCCCTTTTCTAGCAAGTCTTTCAGTTGCTCTTTCAATTCTCGCAACTCTGCTGGTGCCATTCTATAAGGAGGAATTGAGATTGGTTGTGTGTCTGGCAACATATCAATACCAAACTCCACTTCTCGTTCAGGAGGTAAACCTGGTAGTTCTTCAGGAAATTCATTCACAAACCGGAACGGTCTAAAAAGTTGGCGACTCTCCCTCTATATCCCTTACTCTAACCAGATGGTATATGTACCCCTTGGAAATCTTTTTTCTTGCCTTAAAGTAAGAAATAAATCTACCTCACGGCGCGCCAACATTACTCTTCCATTCAAGGACTGCCTCATTTGGGAAATGGAAATATACCTTCTTAGAACGGCAATCTACTGTAGCATAACAAGACGCTAACCAATCCATGCCCATAATAACATCAAAATCTACCATTTCTAACTCAACAAGATCGGCCATCGTATCACGACCACAAATATTCACAACACAATTTCGATAAACATTCCTAGCTATAAGAGATTCCCCCACTGGCGTTGATACTTCAAATGTCTTGGATAATAATTCGGGTGTTCTTTCGAACCTTCCCGCAACCAAAGGAGTAGTATACGATAATGTAGAACCAGGATCAATTAAGGCATACACATCAAATGCAAAGATGGACAACGTACCTGTAACCACGTCTGGAGAAGCCTCTAAATTCCGCCGATCTGCTAGGTCATACACACGGTTCTGAGCTTCTCTAGCACTAGCTGCTCCTCTATCACCTCTACCGTGACCCAAAGGTTGTGCACCCCTACTCAAAGGAGGCACCGAAGATGATGCAACAGCTGATCCGGTAGGTCGTGTTATACCACCTGTGGTCCTGCGTGGGCAATCTCTAGCCATATGCCCCGGCATACCGCACCAAAAGCAATTGTTCGTCCCAAGCTGACATTCGCTAAAGTGAAATTTTCTACATATGGGGCACGGGTGTCGTGGAGGTCTCAGTTGACTCATACTCCCTTGCCCTTGATACCCCACTGTTCGCGAACTCTGATTTTCACTGCTTTGCCCAAACTGATTACCTCTGAACCTTTGAAATTGCGGTGGAGAACTAATTGTAGGATAAGAAGATAACGGGCTAGGCAATCTATGAGAGAACGAAGGCCTAAAACCTCCCTGAGATGCCATAAACTGCCTTATAGCTCTGGCCCGCTTAGAATATCCTTTTTTTGATTCCTGGGTTCTTCTTCTTTGCCTCTGATCTTCCATCTTCTGAGCGAAAGCTTGTATCCTCGCTATATCCATGTCCTTGTTCAAAGCAGCAATAGTACAATCTCTAACCAAGTATGGTTCCAATCTATCCACAAAGTGATGAACTCTGTCATCCATAGTAGCTACCATATTAGAAGCATATCGAGACAAGGAGTTAAATCGAAGACTATACTCCCTTACACTCATATTACCCTGACGAAGATTTAAGAATTGATCTGCACGGGCCTGACGAGTCTCAAATGGAAGATGATGATCAATAAATTCATCTTTGAACTCTCCCCATGTAGTTGGAGGTGCATCAATACCCCTAGATCGTTTCCAATCCTCGTACCACAATATAGCCTCTCCTTTCAGTATATATGCTGCTAGCTCAACCATCTCTTTACTGGATATGTGCATAACATCTAGAGCCCTTTGTGTTTGATCGACAAAGTCCTGCGGGTCTTCGTTAATATCTGATCCGATAAAAGTAGGAGGATCCAGTTTCAGAAAATCCTGTGTCCGAAGGCTAGCTGCTCTATCCGTACCACTAGAACCCGTGGTAGGAATAGCTTGCCCTTGAACTTGACCGGCAACTATACGCGTCAGAAGTTGTACTGCATCCCTCAAATCTCAATCAACAGCATTAATAGACGGCCCTTCCAGAGGAGAAGAAGCGCCTGATATATGCTCAGCTTGAGACTCACTTTGTTCAGCTTGTGCCGGTGGTGACTTACTAGTACCTTCTCCGGCTACTACATCTACTCGCTTCCACTTATTCTTTCTCCTTGTAACTGGCATCGTCACTATAATAAATAAAAAAGAAACAATTGGATTAAGCGATTGATTATGAATTTATATATAATATGGGGTCTATTGCACGATCTAAGAAATGGAGAGTGGAAACAATCCCTAAATGTCCAATAGCCTCCTGTTTATAGATGTGGTGCACAACACACCGATAAATGAGATTCTACGTAGACACGGATTTGTAGACTCACTAGGACGAACTTCTCTGATACCACTTCTGTCATACCCCAAATCCCATTGGAGCGGACTGGCACCCGTAGCTGAGGAGGCCCGGGAGAACCCGTTCATAACCTATACTTTCACATTTACGTTACTTATGAAAATTAGAAATTTGGGCAACACTTCGGTGTAAATAGAAGAAAACAGTACCTGTATCAGCCCAGCAGACACGCATAAATATATATATGAACAGTAATTGGCCGTCAGAGCCATCACGTCTATCAACCAAACACTCCTATGGCTGTACAATATGTCTACAAAAGCCTCTACATAGATACACAACTGAGTTGGGGTCGGGACAAACTCCCGCCCAAAAAAGACTTTTATACAAATACCAAAAGTACATATAGAGACGACTTGGGATGCTCCGAAACAACTGGAGCTCACCACTAACAACAGAATGTCCTGGCTCTTACTGCGGAGGTGTATGACCTGAAGTACCTGTTCCTGCAGGCATGAATACAGGTCCCTCGTGAGGGACGTCAGTACAGAAATATGTACTGAGTATGTAAGGCAGTGAGTATCAAGATGAGATACAAAAGGTCAACAGAACCCAGATACCAGTGAATAAACAGTATGAGTAGACCACACTTAAAAGAACTGATGGGATACCTGCACATTAATTTCATATCATTACTTCCCGTAATCCTTATCAATACATAACATATGTCATACAATGGCCAACTGATCAGTGGTACTAATACAATACATCAGGGACCACCCCTGGAATAGCATATATACATAATCTTTATAATACAATGGCCAACTGATCAGTGGTACTAATACAATACATCATATCATCAATTTAAAATACAGACATTCCATTTCTTAATTCAATTAATCTTTAGATTGGTTACATTGTGGTCACACTTTATGGAACTTGAAACCATGATACCTCAATAGGTAAAACATGTAAATAGGTAATCAATATCATGAAAATGAAGTAGAGAATCATGGATACCTCATTAAACCATTTCGGAGTCAACAATAGTATATGGACATTTTTTTTGACTAGCCGGACATCTTAAAAGTGAAAACAAGTTCAATTGGTAGTGTCGAAGATCATATGATGTTATTATGTGTCATGTGTCGTAGGACAATGTTGGAAACTTACTTGAGAGTGCCATGGGTCATTATTCATGCCAAATATTAGATAGAGTATGTCTTACATACCTTGATATAACCACTTCAATACAAGTGACTTCCCGTACTCTTCGAACACTTATCTACAATAAGTCATTTGTGGCAAACTAGTATTAGCAACCAAACCTTACCATTTAGGTATTAACTTCACCAAATAATGTCTAGGAAGTAATCCTTTAGCTCATCAATAAGAGTACTACATACATCCTCTTATACTCTTATTACATTCACATATCATGCATTTTCATGAAATATCCCTCAACATCACTCTTAGCCTTTATTTTCCTTCTTAATCACCATCCAATACCAACATGATCACTAGACATACATAACCACTAATATAATGATATATCACCACAATTCATCCTCCATAATCCAATACAACAACTTCCATAATTTACTACTAACAATTTATACACAACAATTCATAACTATGTTTCTAGTTATCTCCCAACATCAAGACAATACTCATAATCCTTTATCAATACTTATTCATGGATAAGAATCAAGAATAAACAATATTCATACATTAACAATGAACTCTTGTATTTAGAATCCTCCTTACATAATCAAGGGGTGCTTCTCAAAGCTTTTGAGATAGTGAACACAACTACGGAACCAATTCGAATTTTCTACGGTTGAATCACAAAATATTTGAAGTTGAAATTAGGCTAGGGTTTCACCTTCTCTTAATAATTGGATGATATCTGATATATGAGGCTAAGTTCAGTTTTATAAAGACCAATTTTCGTCCAAGAGGTAATAGAAAATGACCATTTTGCCCTAAAGATTTAAATAAATCCCGAATCTGTCCCCAGTGGACAGTTTTGACAGGCTGAAGTAAATCGATCATAACTCTTTACTCGGGTATCGTATTTGGGTGAAACCAATTGCATTGGAAAGATAATTCAAAGGGATTTCATTTTCATATAAAATATACCACCCAGTTCTTCATTTACAACGATTTATGGTCGTTTAAAGTTGACCCAAAAATCTGTCCCACAATTCTGTTTTTTTTTTTTATAGGCTGTAGTAAAACGGGTATAGCTCCTTACTTAGACATTGGATTTGGATGAAACCAATTTCATCGGAAAGAAGACTCTCGGAGATTTTCGTATATATATAGAAGCTCACACAGTTCTTTTTGTACAAAGAGTTATGATCGTCTAAAGTTGGATTGCCTAGCTGCAGTAATTTTACTGCAGAATTACTGTTCACAGGCTTCCCGGCTACCGATTTAAAATTTCGAATGTGCTTGCTTATATGAAATACTCCTCTGTTTTGGGCAAACTATATATCGTTGGAAAGATTATTCCAATACCTACACATACAACTATTGACGGGATACTTCCGAACACCATACACTTAATTTAACCCATACGCAAGCCTTTAGGACTCCATATAATCGCGATAAGTGTACGAAAAAATTTACGGGGTGTTACAGATAACCTTGTGGAAATTTCATATAGTCTCATCTTCCAAATCACCTTGTAAAAAGGAATTTTATACATTCATTTGATGGATATGCCAATTCCTAGCTGCTACAAAATAGCCAAGACAGTCCTCAGAGTAACCATTTTTACCATTGGGCTAAAGGTTTCTTGTTAGTCTATCCCTTCCTTTTGACTGAAACCTTTTGATACCCACCTTGCCTTGAATTGTTCTATTTTTCTCTAGGCTTTGCACTTGATTTTGTCAATCCATTTGCACCCTATAGGATACTTGCCTTCTGGAAGATTGAGCACCTGCCAAGTATTGTTGTTTCAAGAGCAATTATCTCAAATTGCATAGCATCTACCCACCTAGCATCTTTGATTGCCTCTGCATAAGTGGTTGGTTCAATAAGGTTTGAGAAGTTAGATAAGTAGCATTGATACTTATCAAGAAGATTAAATAAACATAGTTTGAGAGAGGATATAAGATGTTGTCATTTATAGTTAATGACACAAAGTCTTTCATCCATCTAGGTGGATGTGTGCCCCTGGTAGATTTTCTTTGAGGCAATTCAGCAGCATTTTGTGCACTTATTCTTCTTGTGTAGTATATTGTTATAGCAGGAATTTATGCAATAGGAACTGTAGTTTACTGGACTAGAGTAGTATTAGTTGTATTTTATAGTTGTTCAGCATGAGATTGTGATTATGAGTCATTTTCAATAGTTGGTTGTGGTTGTGAGTTGTTACCAGTAGGTGCTTATGACTGTAAACCAGGCTCAACTCCTATTATATCAATAGCTAACTCATCACTACTTCTTACTGTCAAGTCACATATAGGAAATAATGATTATGAAGCTTAAGTCATAGTATCCTTGAAAGGAAATATATCTTTCAAGAAAATGACATCCTTGTTAACAAAGAATATCTTCTCAATAAGATCATAAAGGATATAACCTTTATTTGTTTCTGAATAACCCACGTGAATAGCTTTTCTTGATCTAGGCTTAAGTTTTTCCAATTCATGTACTACCTTAGCACAACCTAAGACCTTTAGATGATCTAGTGCAGGTTTCTTATTGTACAGTTTTTCATAGGGTGTGATATATCCTAATTTATAAGAAGGAAGCCTGTTTATTAGATATGTAGAAGCTTTCACATAGTGTCCCCAAAACTTTAAAGGTATATTAGCATAAAACCTAATAGCTCTTGTTATTTCTAGCAAATGCCTATGTTTCCTCTCTGCTACACCATTTTGCTGAGGTGTATATGAGCAAGAAGTTTGATGAGTTATGCCTAGATTTGCAAAGAGTTCAGAACATATGTGATTGACAAATTCAGTACCATTATCAGTTCCAATTACTTTTACACAAGTATTAAACTGGGTTTGAATGTAACACAGAATATACATAAGAAGAATAATGACATCAGCTTGATTAAAAACACCCATGTCATTCTAGTAAAATCATCCACAACAGTGATGAAGTACTTGTGTCCATCACAAGTAGTAACCTTATAAGGACCCAGAGATCCATATGTACTAAGTCAGAACCTTTAAAACTAGATGTATTGCTAGAAGGAAAGGCTAGCCTAGTTTGTTTATCCAATGGACAGACTTCACACTTATTTATATTGTCATTTACATGAATTTTTGTAATAGAAAACATGTGAGATAGTATCCTAAAAAGAACATGTCCAAGCCTACTATGCCATAGCCTTATATTAGATTTATTTGTATTTTGAGTATTGAACACACAGCCTGCTACTTTGCCATGTCCCGGAAGCTTTTATCTCAAAAAGAAGTGTAGTCCATTTATCTCTCTGCCAATTCCTTCACCTTCCCAATCCAAATTAAAAATCTTGAAACGCACAAAAGTTAGGGAATAATGTAGATGAATAGTTAAGTTGCTTAGTAACCTTTGAGACTGATAATAGATTGTATTTAAACTGAGGTAGATGAAAAACATTCTGGATAGTACTATTTTTAGATATATCATTACATCCCATGTGTATCGCTAGTGACATATCACCATTGGGTAGTAATACTCTTTTTGGATTGAGCTATTGAATTTTTTTTAGAAGATCAGTATCTGTAGTCATATGGTTTGTAGCATCTGTGTCAATAACCCACTCAAGTGGATTACTGCAAACCATCAAGTAACTTCCAATACCTGACATATTTTTTGCTTTAGCAGATGGCATGGAAGATGTCACTTGATTGTGTTGTTCCAGCATCTTGCAAATCTAAGTATATTGCTCAGGTGTGAACCTTGGGTGCAAAGATAGCAGTACAGGACTTTGGTTTTGATAATGCTGACCCAATCCTCAGCCACAACATTGTGAGCACTAGAAGCAACATTCCTCTGCTTGTACTTTGATCATAGCTAGTTCAATCTTTATTTTGAATCTTGTGCTCTCCTAGTCTAGGATGTCCAGGAAGGTAACCAACAAGTTTGTAGCAATCTATCTTGTAATGACTTTTTATTTTATAGTAATCACACACTACACTAGGATTATATGATGACACATAGTTTCTCTTCTCCTTTTGATAGTTACCTTGATAACTACCACCTTGAAAGGTAGTCTTAGAGTACATGACAACTACATCAGCTGCATTAGGAGCAGGACCAAGAAGACTCGTTGCATGCACAAACTGAGCCACAATTTTTTGATTCTAATCTCTTATGATCATAGAGTAGGCCATGTTGGCAGTTGGTAGTAGTGTCATTAACAAAATTTGTCTTCTTACTTGGGAGTATGTGTCATTTAAGCCCATTTGAAACTGATATAACTTTTGTCTTTGAAGATAAGACAAGAACTCTCTTGATTTTTCACAGGCTCAAAAGATTCAAACTCATCCCATAAACCTTTTAGCTTAGTTAAATATACAAACACAGATTGAACTCCCTGAGTTATAGTTACAATTTCTTGGTGCAAATTCTAAGTTCTTGAACCATCTATTTTATCAAATCTTTCCTTAAGATCTAACCATAGAAAATATGCAGTTGAGGCATGGACCAGTCCCGTCCAAGAAGTTCAGTAGAAACTGCATTCATAAGCCAAGAAAGTACTATAGCATTGACTCTTTCCCATTCGTTTCCCAGGTCAGTAAAGAAATTTTCTCTTACAAGAGCCATCAACTATATCAAATTTGTTACTCCCTAGTAGTGCAATTCAAACAGCCTTACTCCATACAACATAGTTTTCACTCCCTTTTAATTGGAAAGACATAAGAGAAGTACCTGATACATCTGCGTAGATGAGAACCGAGGATGAGTATAATCTAATGGAGGATGCAGTGGCCATGGGATTGATCCACTATTGTTGGAAACTGATCCAATTCTTTGCGCATTAAAAAGTCATCTTTAATAGAGTAGAGTTCCTTTTAGAGCAACTCACTTAGTCAAGCAGTTACTTTCAGAGTAACCAAGAAATTACTAGAATTCAGAAATTCTTGAATATGTAGATGAACACCAAAAATTAAAAACAAAAATTATTGCATCGACAAGAGCACTGATTCAATTTAGTAAGCTCTAATACCAGGAAGAATAATGCAGTAACTCACACAATGAGTAAATCACTGTACCAGAGAAATAGAGGAAACGATTGGAGAAGACCAACCATCTTAGAATCAGAGAAGAAAAGAGAAGAAAGAAGATTAAATCATTGTGTTGTATTGATGTATTTAGAATTTTGTTCTTGTTAGTAGTACATAGTCGACTATATACAGAGATGTTAGAGTTGTAACCCAAATTTTGTTGATCCGGCACTGAAAGTTTCGCGGTGCAACTTATGTTTGTGAATTTCAAAATACCAAGCTTGTAAGTAATCCATTAGAAGCTCATCACTTCAAACTCTCGGCCAAGTTATCTCCAAAGATAGATGATGAGTGTGACTATACGTCTCAAGTTCCATACTCTAGTTCCATTGGGTCTCTTATGTATGTGATGGTGTGTTTTCGACAAGATTTATATTATGTCATTAGTGCAGCTAGCAGATACATGGAAAATCTTGGCAAAGAATATTGGGAGCAGTTCAGTGGATTTTTAGATACTTTCATGGACCTGCTGATATTTGTTTGCAGTTTGGGAAAAATAGAGATTGAGTAATCGAGTATGTTGATTCTGATTTTGCAGGAGACCATGATAAAATGAGATCCCTTAGAGGCTATGATTTCACCATTGGTGGTTGTGCTATCAGTTGAAAAGCTACCTTATAGACTACGGTAGCTTTGTCAACTACTGAGGCAGAGTACATAGCTATTACAGAGGATTTCAAGAAAGCTATTTGGTTGAAGGGTCTATTTGGTGAACATAGAAAAGACTTACAGATTACTATGATCTTTTGTGAAAGTCAGAGTGTTATCTTCCCTATGAAAGATCAGATGTTTCACGAATGGACAAAGCACATCGATATTCGGTATCATTTTGTGCGTGAAATTATTGGTCGTGGTGATATTGTGGTGAGCAAGATTAGTATCCATGATAACCCTGCTGATATGATGACCAAGACACTACCAAGTGCCGAGTTTGAGAATTTCTTGGACTTGGTTGGTGTTAGCTATTAAGATGTGCCCTTAGGGGCTTTTGTGGATGAGGTAGAGTTTGTCTTGAAATGGATTTGAGTTGTGAATTAAAATTCGTGTCAAGGTGGAGATTATTAGAGCTGTTACAAGAATTTTATTGATTCGGCCCTGAAAGTTTCGCGGTGTGACTCATGTTTGTAATTTTTAATGGGGTCTGTGGTTGTAGCGTAGGATAGGCCTGGTCTCGAAGCCAGTATGCACCTTTATGTTTTAGGCCTAGCACTTATCTGTATGCACGTATTATATAAGTGCATTTAGTGGGTTTTTTTTGAGTATTCAGAAAATATGCACATTCTCCACATTGTACTCCTCTCCTTTTATAGTGAAATTTCTCTGCCTCTGCCCGTGGTTTCTCCCGCAAGGGTTTCCACGTAAATCTGTTTTGTTGTTCTTGTTTTTCTTTTACTTGTGGTTTGCTTTATTCTGTCCGAATCTAACAAGAGTAGATGATAGCTTAACAGTGTGGTGTCAACTAACTAACTGGCTTCAACAATGTAACTAACTTCTTGACACTTTTACTAACTTTCCCTCCTTTTTCTTTCTCTATTCTCATTCCTCAACAGTTATATTGATACCTCATATTGTATGTAGCTTTGTGCTTTAAATAAACCTTGGTTTGGTGAAGATGTCTGTATCTGTGAATTTGCAGTGACAACACAAAACATGCTCTGATTGCCACTTCATATTTACACATAAAGCACAACGAGCGAGTTAAATATATCAATGAGCTTCCTGCGGTCAACCCAAGAATTTTGCTTTCTGGTCCTGCAGGTTTGTTATTTTCTCAGTAATTATTTAACTTATTTTGTATTGTTATTATTTCATTTTTCTCATTGGAGCGCTTGATCGATATTAATCTACGGGTATTGACCAGTTCTGCTTTTGTTTTCCAGGATCAGAAATATATCAGGAGATTCTGGTGAAGGCACTTGCACATTTTTATGGAGCCAAATTGCTCATTTTTGATAGCAAAACTTTTGTAAGATGAAATTACTTATTTATGATTTTGAGGAACATTGCATAATTAACCTTAATTGTTTTTCCATTATTGTTGTTCTTGACCCGCCTTGAAGTAGTACTAGTGGCCACCTAGCATTTAAGACGTACTTCAAGTTCCGTCTTATAGACCTATAAAGGGGCTATAGACATATTGAGGGGATGCAAAGACAGTAGATGAAATTTATGAAACTTCTTCTTTCCTGGGGATGATTTTGCATGTCATCTATCTTATTTCAACGAGTTAGAGTTCTTTTCAGTTAAATCTAGAGTCAGTGGCCTATTAAAATCTTTCATGTCATTTTCTAGACTTTGTTATTCCCTTTGTCGCTCTTATATTTTTATTGATGTGGTCAGACTCAGATGCAAATCATGGATACATTTTCATATCATTCAGAGACTATCTGTGAAGGATGCTGAGCCAATGGAAGGCACTGAAGCATCATCTAGCCCAACTGCTAATGACAGTATATCCTCTTTAGCCGGGCCATCGAAAAACACCGTCTTTATGATAGGTATTGACTGCCCTTTGGTTAGTCCCTTGTTTTTGAATATTCAGAAGTTGCATGTTTTTTCTTCAGATTTTAGTTTTATTAAGAAAAAAAAATTTAGAAAAAAAAGTTGGGGGTTTATTGGAAACAACCACTCTACTTCACGTACCCTCCTCAGATCCCACTCCGTGGGAATACACTAGGCATGTTGATGTTGTTGTTTTTCTTTCTACTAATAACTGATGTTGAAGATGTTCAGGTGATAGAGTCAGATTTATTGGTTCTACTTCTGCACTTGACTCGACTCCCATCAGCTAAATTCTAATTTTCCTACAAACCTCAACACCGACTCTTCTGCACTATTAAATGATCTGTATCTTATATGTAAACAAATTTCTGATGTTATTTTGTCCTGGTCCCTAGCAATTTTGTCCTTCCGGTTTCCCATAAACTAAAATAATCATTATTGATCCATATTTCTTAATGTCATCGATGAAACTGCTTTATCCAGGAAAAAAACAAGAATCACTCTTGATGCATTTGCTAGTAACTATATGGTTTTACGATTAATATACACTCGATCCTTTTAGTTATCCCAAAAGAATGACGCATTTCTATATTTAGTTCTCCCACTTGTTTCAATTTGTTTGCTTTACTATCTTTTTTAGCGTGTTTCAAAAAAATGCGTCTTTCCTAATTTGGCAACTCTTTAGTTTCACCATCTCACATGACGTGTTAATACCACAACATAAAGGGCATTCTAAATACACTATACATGTATTTAGATTAAGATTACTTTCTTAAACTTCATGTCAAGTCAAACTATGACAAACAAATTGAAACTGAGAGTAATAATTTACCATTAAACTTTTCATTTTATCGATGATGAGACAATTTATAGCCAATAATATCTATAATTTGTTTTACACCACAAGTTTCAAAATCTTCCTTTCATTTTTAAACTCCCCTTCACATAAATTGGGATAGTGTCACGACTCGAGCAGGGTCTGGCCGTGACGAGCATTTCAAACCATGGAAGCCCGAAACACCCCTATCTGTCTGGTAGTCATGCACCTAATTCATATGATCAAATTAATGCGGAAGAAACACAATAATTCGGAAACATGGTCATAAATATGAAAAGAAACAATAACGGGGAGATAAGGTTCCCCCAACATCAATTAACCTCCAAACAACTATCTGCGAAAATCTCTTACAAATTACTCAGTCAAGTAACCATATATAAACTGGGACAAGGCCCCCAGTAGACCCCAAAACTGAATATAAGATAAAAGGACTGCAGGACATAAGACCTTCCGAAACATAGAAGGCTCACAACTTGTCTCTGCAACTCTGTCTGAATGATCTACTAATTCGCTTGACCCCTAGACTGGACCTCTGAACCTGAGAAGTTGGAGAGGGGAGGGGGTCAGCACAAAAGTACTGGCACGCAGAGATATCAAAACAAAACAGAATATTTTTACAAAATATAGTTGAGAGCCATTATAAAGCAATTTCGTATCAAATCATTTGAAAACACATGAGGGTAATGCAATAGTTTCTAAACAACAATGAAATGCAACTGAGCTAAGTGGAATACCCTACATAATTTACACCAACTGTCTAACCTCGGTTTCCGCCGAGATTAGAGTATAAGTGAGGGAGAGACACTCAAGACCACAAAGCATGGTGTCTCGACCCACTAGTAGTGCCCAAGATCACTTAGCCAGGGCTCCTACCTATAGTCCCAATTTGGGAATGACATGAAGTCAAGTACACAAGATCACTTAGCCTGGTACCAATATTCCGTGTCGGCAAACACGTTTTCCAGCGATGAGCCCTTACTCTCAAACGCCTTCTTTGGGCATCCACCTTTCTCTTGTAAAATCAATGCATTCAAATTCCATTTGATTCAATCACATAGCATGTTCTGTAGGGTGCCGTCATACCCGACTTGCAAGTCCTCAATATCACTTCCACATATGCATAACCATGTGAAAACCAAGGTGCTTCATCATTTACAAGTGGTGAACAATAGTTATTTCAAATTCATGCTCTCTTTTGTTGATCACAATATGTTATGGGGTATCAAGACATTATCATGGGAATTTGAAAGCAATTTATCATTCATATTTATCAAACTTCCATGGAAAATCTCAAATCACATATGCATGGTTTCAACCATTGAAGTATATAAGCAAACAATTCCCATGACATAAAGAAAGATGACTTAGAAAACATATTGAAAGTAAGTTATTAGCATTTGATTGAAAACCCCCATTTAAAAGCATGCATATTCATAAAAACTACACTCATGAGATTTTAGGATAACCCCACGTACCTATATTTCTAAGGATAATAGATATTTCTTGAAGCTTGGGGATTGGTGATTCCAAATATGTAATTATCTTTGAAAAACTACGGTTGAATCTTGAACTATTTGGGTTTTTATTTAGAAACCCTAAGGAGAATCTTTGAGCACTTTTGATGAATGAAGGTGTATTTTGGGATCCTTGGAACTAAATTTCGTGCTTTAGGCTAAGTAAGGGTGGAAAAGGACCTTTTTGTCCCCAAAACGGAGTGTTTAAGTAACTAGAATTCTTTACATAGGTGCCGCCCATCCCATTGCCTATGTTCACATAGGCGCCGCCTAGGCTACCGCCTATGTTCACATAGGCGCCGCCTAGGCTATCGCCTATGTTTACATAGGCGCCGCCTAAGGTATTGCCTATGCTTTCCAGTAGCCATGGGCGATTAGTTAGGCGACGCATATCACTTTGAAAGGACATCTTCTTGCTCGGGTGTTGGATTTTAGCCAAATTGGTATCGTTGGAAAGCTAACTCGAATACCTATCATTTGACACATAGTAGGCTTCATAATTCAACATATACAGAGAGTTATGGTCAATGGAAGCTGACACACTTTACAACGTCCACTAAATCTTAGTCGATCGAAATAGTTTCAACTCGTCCATGAGTTGAAGGACCTCTATGGTCTAAATTCAAGCTTGAATGGATTCACATGCTAGAAAAATAATTAACATGCCGTATTGGCATAGGATTTTATGGCTTCAAGATTATCAACGCGTCGAAATCATGGTCTTTATTGTAGCCCGAAATGAGAGGCGTTACAGATAGGAGTATTTGTTACTTCCTGTTTTATTTGTTTACTTTATAAAGTTAAGACATAATCTTTATTTTTCTGCATTTTTAGGCAGTGAATTGTACTTTATATCCTGTACCACATCTTGTTCTGCAACCACCCATTCATATGTTTTAGTATAATCCGAGTCTGTTATTTTTAAGCTTCTCTGTCTTGTTCCATTGTTCCAGGGACCCAGCATTTGGAACTAGAGGGAAGATTGTATTTTCTTTCAAAGATAGTCCATCGGCAAAGGTTGGCGTCCAATTTGATAATCCCATCCCACGTGGCATTAACTTAGGTGGTCTTTCAGAAGATGCTCACGGATTCTTTTGCAAAGGTACTTTTGGAATGCCAGTTAACTATTTTCCTTTAGTTTATATATTAAGTCAACATCATTCTTAAGTATGCAGTCATAGTTTTACTTCCAATGCATTTTTCCATCACATCCTCTCAGTGGATGAACTGCGCTTAGAAGGCACTGGACAGGATGATCTGGAAAATTTACTCGTTAACACATTGTTTGAGGTGTGATTTCTTTCAACAAATAAGAAAAAGTTCGTTTGAAAACTAATATGTGGGATTTCTGTTCCTTTCTTTTTGTATTTTGATGTAAACTGTAGTTTTTACCTTTCATTCTACCTTTTCAGGATGTAATTAGAGAAGGCAGAAAAGTACAAAAGATGCTGAGAAGACTACGACAGGAAATTCAGTGTCATATTCAAAGTACAAAAGTTGGCTTGAGAAGATTCCAGATAATATTGTGATCATTGGGTCTCACATTCAATCAGATGATCATAAGGAGGAGGTACTATTTTCAGATCATAATGCCCAAGAATAGATGCCTGTGATTATATCTTTTCCTGTTATAATGTATATACAGTGTATTAAGTGGCCTGTAATAGAAATTTCTTATGGATTAAATTTCTTGGCATTAGTAGTTATCGGTGCCAAAAGTTTGTGAGACCGATGCTTGATCGAGAGGATGAGAGGAGACTCTTATTATAGCAAAAAGTTCAAATATCAACTTCGCATCACAAAAGAGACATTAGTTTAGCTATATATATCAATGCATGCATGCACATGCAGCATACACAGACACAAACACACAGATCATTTTCACACACACACATATGAACACTACATAGTGTGGCATACACCCACACTCTCAATGAAAACAACAAGAATGACATACCCAATGTAATCCCACAAGTAGAGTATGGGAGGGTAGTATGTGCGCAGACCTTACCCCTACAAGGTAGAGAGACTGGTTCTGATAGATCCTCGGCGCAAGTAAAAACATTACAAAGCAAAACAAATTGAAAGAATGACCAACGCTCTTAAAAGAGACAAGCACAAAAAAGCTCTAAGGTACGTAGGGGGTGATACAATCCCACATTAGTTGGGTATTGTAGTGGTGGTTTGTTAATATGGACTTGGGTAAATACTCCCCTAATGAGCTAGCTAGCCCTTGGGATCAAGTTATGTCCAATGCCATATTTTTACACATATATCCTTTCAATTACTTGACAAAATAACGCCTAAACATGCTTTTTCTATTCTACTCTTTGCAGTCACAGCCTAAAGTATCTCTCTTCACCAAATTGGGCAGCATTTTATATGAGCTCGCCTTCCCGGTATAAGCTCTTCAGTTTTTTTAAAGAACTTTCAGTTAATGCTGAAAATATCTTGTAAATGAGGATGTCGAATTATAAATAACAGGAAAAGAACCCAGCTTTACATGTAGGCCGCCTGTGTTCTTTTTCATCTTTTTTTTTTGGGGTTCTGTTGAGCATTTTGGGGGGATTAATTTTGGAAGAACGATATGTCTTTGATATTAAACTATGGCATTTGGATACAAATTACTACTTGTTTGTTTGGAAACTAGGCTTATTTTGTAAAACAATCTAAAAGGATTTTTAGAAATTAAACCATCAAAGTGATCTTATTTTCTAAAAGCAGCTACTTCTTTGATAAATGTCTCAACCAATATTTTATAAAACCAAACCACAAAAATATTCTAATTCTGACTAAGTTCCTCTTGTTTATGACCGTGAATTAGGCCTTTATTGTCCTCATTTTTTTTGAAAATAATTTTTCTAATTCTTCGTTGTCTTTTGGTTCCTTTCCTCTTCATTTTAGGTGGTTTTTCCACTTCACCAACTTTAGTGTTGTTTACATCGTTTAAAAGAAATTTATCTTTTCCAAAAAAGTGTCATCTACATTCGAAAAACCTGGATATGAATTTGCCCTTGTGTTGTATTACCGTTGAATAAACACAGCCATATGACAACTTAATTGTCTTTTTAAAATAGTACTGAATTTGGGTGTGTTCAGGATAGTTTTGGGAAGATGCAAGACGAGGGGAAACAGGTTGCAAGCACAAATAAATTTCTGACGAAACTTTTCCCAAATAAAGTGGTTATCCACATGCCGCAGGTCTGTTTTTTAAATTCTATAGAATTTTAAATTCTTTAGCAAATCACTGAGTATTGCAGGATGAAGCACTTCTGTCTACTTGGGAAAAACAACTGGATCAAGATGCTGAAACCCTAACAGTGTAAGAAAATTTTATTAGCTTGAAAACAGTAAGGCTTTCTGACCTTTAAAGTTATGAATGACCAATTTTTCACCTCACATTTCTGAATCCCCTCAGAAAGTACGATATGTTTCCAACTTAAAATGGAGACTTGACTTCCCAAATATGTTTCCAAGGCCATTTGGAGCCCTGTGTAAAAACAATAAGTTGACCTTGCTGTAAAGATCGTCTTACTGTAGCCTTTCGATGTTAAGTAATCTTCACTGTCTGTTGTCCCTGTGGAACACTTCTAGCTACTGCAGAAGTTGAGTAACTCCGTCAATTTCATTGCTGCTTAGTATCCCTCTGAAACTGAAATTCCACCCTCGTTGACTCAATATATTCCTGATTTCCCGAAGAATTCTGTCAATGTATTTCCAGCATTCTAAGACTAGGTTACTGCTCTCTGACATTCTTTTTTAAAAAAAAATTGTGTGAACAAGTTTAATGATTGATTTATGAATTCAATAGATTAATGACATGACTTCTGCCTTTGGGTGTAGGATCTATACAGTATTTGATCGAGCTAACTTATGTGGTTTGACTATACTATAGGCTAAGATTATAGGTTGATTGGATATTATGTGTTATCATCACTGGTGGATCCAGGAATTTTCTTCCAGAGGTTCGAAAAATAAAAATATAAATGTGTGAAAAAACCAATAAAATTTACAATTTCAAGGGATGTAAAATATTTTATTTATTTATTTATATAGCAGTAGCACCTAACATTTTTTATTTTTATAATAAGAGCTGTACAGTACATTTAATTTATATAATAGGAGATGGCAGTGAAAATAACACCACTGGGCTATCTAAGTTCCTTGTTTCATGTGGTTCAACATTAATATATGTACATAAATATAGATTTTCTACTGTCTATATACAACGTAATTTTTTGCCGAGGGGGTTCAACCCCCTGTGAACCACCTAGGTCAAGTTGTTGTTCTTGTCTTTCTTTTACTTGTAGTTTGCTTATTCTATCCAAATCATAACATCCTTCATTACCAAAAAACAAGGAAGAAAAGGCAATTATGTCAACCAGGTGGCTTTTTTTTTTTTTTTTTTGCAAAAAGAGCTAAATTATTGGGTGCTTGAAGGTGCAGAGAAGGTTGTTGGATGGGTATTGAGCCATCATTTAATTTGGAACACTCAAGCATATGTTGACATGAGGCTTGTCTTATCTCCCGTTAGGTAATAGATCTAGCAGCATTTGATATTCTCCTATCCATGATTTTCTTTGACTGTTATGATTGTTGAATTGAACAATTGCTGGAATCTTTTGTGATTTAACAGCATTCAGTATGGGTTGGAACTCATACAAGCAAAGAAAAATGATACCAAGAGCTTGAAGAAGTCACTCAAGGTGATTATAATATTCCTTATCTGATGCTGTTGTAATCTGTGTAAACTGCAGATTATGTACTCCCTATAGGGATAACTGATGAAGAAAGTATAGTAGGAAATAGTGAAGAAGAAGAGAATTAAGAGAAAGCATGTAGAATGTATTGATTATCTTTATTGAACTTTACACTTGGCATGTATTTATACACTAGTTCAATGAGTAACTACTTCTAACTGCCTTAACTAATCTAGATCAACCCCTTAACTAACTGCTAATACAGTGACTGTATAATTGAGACAATTACTAAACTACCCTTGCTTGTTGCTTACTCTCAACATTCCCCCTCAAGCTAGGAGTAGTGAAGATGTCCTGCAGTCCAAGCTTAGAGCTGAGATAGTGGTGTTGAACTTTTGTAAGTCAGCTGGTTGATCCCTTATTGAAAAATAACTGGTTGTCACCATTCCTTGATTGATCTTCTCCCGAAAGTAATGGCAATCTATTTCAATGTGTTTGATTCTTTCATGGTAAACTGGATTTGCTGCTATTTCCATTGCTTCTTTACTATCTGTGAATATTTGAACATGTTGCTTTACCTCAATGCCAAGCTCTTTCATCAATCCCAAGATCCAAACTAATTCAGTTACTGTTGTAGCCATGCTCCTGTATTCAAATTCTGCAGAGCTTCTAGATACGGTGTTTTGTTTCTTTGATTTCCATGACACCAGTGAGTCACCTAGTTTCACAAAGTAGCCTGAAACTGACTTTCTAGTGTGAGGACATGCTGCCCAGTCAACATCACGGTATGTTGTGATATCAGTGTTGCTCTAACTGGATAAAAGTACACCTTGACCTGGATGATTCTTGATGTACCTCACAACTCTCATAGAAGTTTCCATGTGAGACTGCTTTGGCTGTTGTAAGTACTGACTTAGAGTTTGTACTGCAAAATCTATATCAGGTCTTGTCGTGGTAAGATATAGAAGTTTACCTATTAACCTTTGATACTTTACTTGGTCAGCTAAAGAATCATTTACTACAGAAGATTCAGGGCTTTTGATATAGTCATCAAACTCCTTGGTTGCCAACTTTGTCTTTGTATCTACAGGTGTTGCTGCAGGTTTTGCACCACTTAGTACCATTTTTGCAATGAGTTCCAAGGAATATTTCCTTTGGTGCATTAAGATTCCATGCTTATATCTAGAAAATTCAATTCCTAGAAAGTATTTTAACTCTCCTAGATCCTTCATCTTGAACACCTTCTGTAAATCTTCTTTAGTCTCCTCTATGACATTGATACTGCTTCTCGTTATAAGCATATCATAAACATATATGAGAACTATCACAACCCCAACTTTTGATTTCTTAATGAATAAAGTGTGATCCAACTCACTTTGTTTGAACTGAAGATTGATCAAAGCTTCGGACAGCTTAGCATTCCATTGTCTTGGAGCTTGTTTGAAACCATATATGGATTTTCTAAGTCTACACACTGCCTTCTCCCCTTGAATTTGAAATCCCTGAGGCATTTCCATATAAATCTCATCAAACAAATCACCCTGACGTAGGCATTAAATACATCCATCTGATGTATATGCCACTTATTTTGAGCAGCAATAGGTAAGATTGTCCTGACAGTTTTCATCCTAAATACGGTGGAAAAAGTCTCTTGATAATCAATCCCTTCCTTTTGACTATACCCCTTAGCTACAAGTCTATCCTTTAGTCTTTCAATTTCACTCGTTGACTTGTATTTAATCTTATAAATCCACTTACATCCTATAGCCTTTTTTCCCTTCAGGTATTTTAACAATTTCCTAGGTCTGATTACCTTCAAGTGCAGAAATTTCTGACTGCATGGCTTCCATCTATCTTGGATCAGCAGCAGCCTCATTGAAAGTCTTTGGTTCAGTCATATTGGACATATTAGCTAAATATGTCTGATAGGAAGAAGATAACTGATCATATGCTATGTTGTTGGCCATAGCATAGGGCCCATCTTGAACACTTAGTGACACAAAATCTTTCTTCCATAGGGGTGGCCTCCTTTCCCTTTCTAATCTTCTGTGCTTCTGAATATTATCCGTATGGTCAGTGTGAGGTATTGAATGACCATTTCTTTGGTGATCGACTTCTGGGGGATGTGGTGGAGGAATTGTAGATGATAGAGGTGGATTTAATCCTTCACCAGCTTCCAATTCCTCTTTGCTCAATTCAACTTATTGAAATATGCTTGGATCAACATCTTGTTTCACTAGTGTGAATGGAAGCACATCTTCCTTGAAAATAACATCTCTGTTGACAAAGAAAGAGTTAGTTTTAGTATCATAAAGAATGTACCCCTTTTGTACTTTTGAGTATCCCATAAGTGCAGCTGGCCTTGCTCTAGACTTAAGATTATCTATTTCTTGAACTATTCTAGCATAGTAAAGACATCCTATAACCCTGAGATGACTCATAAAAGCTTTTCTATCATATAATCTTTCAAAAGGAGTTTTATTGTTGATAACAGAACTAGGTAATCTGTTTATAATATAGGTTGCAGCTTGTACAGAATAGCCCCAAATTTGTATAGGAATATATGCTTAAAACCTTATAGCTCTAGTTAGTTCAAAATTGTTTCTGTGTTTTCTCTCAGCAACACCATTTTGCTGAGGGGTATAAACATATGTTCTCTAGTGTATGATTCCCAAAGAAGAGAATAAGTTGGTGCAAACAGAATTTACAAATTTAGTCCCATTATCAATCCTGATTGCTTTCACCGTTTTGTTAAACTGTAGTCTTTACCTGTGGGATTTCTGTTCCTATCTTTTTGTATTTTGTTGTAAACTGTAGTCTTTACCTTTCATTATACCATTTCAGGATGTAATTAGAGAAGGCAGAAAAGTACAAAAGATACTGAGAAGACTACGACAGGAAATTCAGTGTCATATTCAAAGTACAAAAGTTGGCTTGAGAAGATTCCAGATAATATTGTGATCATTGGGTCTTACATTCATTCAGATGATCATAAGGAGGAGATACTATTTTCAAATCATAATGCCCAAGAATAGATGTGTCACGACCCGAACCGGGGCCCTTGCCGTGATGAGTATCCTAAACCATAAAGGCCCGAAACACCCCTATCTGTCTGGTAGTCATACACATAATTCATATGATAAAAAAAATGTGGAAGATAAACAATATTACGGAAACAAGGTCAGGTATCATACAAAAGCAATAATGGGTAATAATGTCCCACAATCTCAACACAACATCTCTATGACATCTGCAAAATCTCTACTACATGACTAAAACAAATGTCTATCTGAAAACTGGGACAAGGCCCCCAGTAGACCGAAAACTAATAAATGATAAATTAAACTGCATACATCAGGCCTTCCGAAATGTAGAAGGCTCACCACCTGATTCTGCAATCTGTCGAAAGGAATCTACTGGTTGTCTAGACCCCTAGATTGTGCCTCCGAACCTGGGAGGGGAGGGGGTCAATTCAAAAATACTGGTACATAGAGAAATCAAAACAGAAATATAATATTTTTATACAATATAGGTGAGAGCCATTATAAAGCAGTTTCATATCAAATTATTTGAAAACAAATGGCTATAATGTAATAGTTTTCAATATCATTGTAATACGATTGATCTAGGTGGAATAACCTACAATTGTAATTCCACGGCTATGTGGAATCCGCCTCTGGTGCTCGGCGGCCAAGCCTCCAATCCAAGAAGCCGCTAGGATTTGGAGCCGGTATCATGTGAGTACACCGCATAGAATCCCCCATGTGAGATGTCCCAATTATTTTATTATCCTCCCATGTAGGATACAATATCATATGACCCGCATCGACAACTACGGTTTCCAGCGATTAGCCCTTTCACTCAAACGTCTTCTTCGGGCATCCACCTTTCTCATGAAAATCAATGCATTCAAACTTTATTCAAGTGTGAGTACACGAGTCATGAGCTGCATGACCTGAATTTGGAGTTCATAACATATGGAATGTGATTCCGACTACTGAATGAACTGGAACTCCTCGTTTTGGGACTAAAAGAGTACATTATTCTCTATCACAAGCATAAATACGAACTATGATCATGGAACTGAAACATAAGGCATGATTAGGTATTGGGATAACTGAAAAATACTGTTGTAAGATTGGGTTGAGTCTTACCCTCACTTTCTGATCTTACATGTCATACTGACATCACTACTATAATCTGAGAGCCTGACATGGTTATTCGTCCTATCATCGTCCCCTTAGCTTCAAGCCATCATCTTAAGTTAGAGGTATCCCTTACTAGAATCTAAACTGAACTACACTTACTGCACTCTGGGTTCTAGAAAATGACAATACACATATATCATAGAACTTAACCCAAAAAACTACACCTGAAAGTGGAAAACCCACTTCTAATACTACCTTCTTGTAACACCCCGTAAAAGTCGTGCATGGATTAGCCTTTAATAGAGTGCTCTTAGACTTAAAAACTTGAAAAAATTTTCTAAGTGTAACTTCGAGTCATTTTAGCTGGCAACCTTCGGGATACAACTTCTCGACCTTCCCGACCTTCATTTTTAGATTTTCAAGTTGCGTTACGATCGGGAAATCTCATAGTACATCTCGGATAAGTTTTGGAATTTTTCGGAATGCATAAGGCTGCGTTTGGATTTCAAAACAGTAGCAAAACGCAAAGCCTGTTGCCCAGTTTTTTTTTCAGCATTTCAGGGTCAACTTCAAACGATCATAACTCCCTGTATATAATGAACTGTGTGAGCTATAATATATCAAACGAAAGATATTTGAGTCTTCTTTCCAATGAAACTGGTTTCATCCAAATACAACATCTACGTAAGGAGTTATATCCGTTTTACTTCAGCCTGTCAGTTTGTCAACTGAGGGATAGTTTCGACTTTTCTTGTTTTCTTAGGGGCATTTTAGTCATTTCACCTCACCCCTAATTCGTCTATAACATCTGATTCAGATCCAAATTCAGCAAAATATACCCCTTTTCTCTAATTTTCTCTCAAGAATACCCTTTAGGGTTTCAAACAAAATCCCAAATAACTCAAGATTCAACCGTAGAAAATTCAAATTGGTTCCGTAGTTGTGTTCACCATCTCGAAAGCTTCGAGAAGCACCCCATGGTTATGTAAGGAGGATTCTAAATGCAAGAGTCCATTGTTAAGGTATGAATATTGTTTATTCTTGATTCTTATCCATGAATAAGTATTGATAAAGAATTATGAGTATTGTCTTGATGTTGGAAGATAACTAGAAACATAGTTATGAATTGTTGTGTATAAATTGTTAGTAGTAAGTTATGGAAGTTGCTGTATTAGATTATGAAGAATGAATTGTGGTGATATATCATTATATTAGTGGTTATGTATGCCTAGTGATCATGTTGGTATTGGATGGTGATTAAGAAGGAAAATAAAGGCTAAGAGTGATGTTGAGGGATATTTCATGAAAATGCATGATATGTGAATGTAATAAGAGTATAAGAGGATGTATGTAGTACTCTTATTGATGAGCTAAGGGATTACTTCCTAGACATTAATTGGTGAAGTTAATACCTAAATGGTAAGGTTTGGTTGCTAATACTAGTTTGCCACAAATGACTTATTGTAGATAAGTGTTCGAAGAGTACGGGAAGTCACTTGTATTGAAGTGGTTATATCAAGGTATGTAAGACATACTCTATCTACTCTTTGGCATGAATAATGACCCATGGCACTCTCAAGTAGGCTTCCAACATTGTCCTACGACACATGACACATAATAACATTATATGATCTTCGACTCTACCAATTGAACTTGTTTTCACTTTTAAGATATCCGGCTAGTCAAAAAAAATATCCATATACTATTGTTGACTCCGAAATGGTTTAATGAGGTATCCATGATTCTCTACCCCATTTTCATGATATTGATTACCTATTTACATGTTTTTCCTATTGAAGTATCATGGTTTCAAGTTCCATAAAGTGTGACCATAAAGTAACCAATCTCAAAGATTAATTGAATTAAGAAATTGAATGTCTGTATTTTAAATTGATGATATGATGTATTATATTAGTACCACTGATCAGTTGGCCATTGTATTATAAAGATTATGTATATATATGCTATTCCAGGGGTGGTCCCTGATGTATTATATTAGTACCACTGATCAGTTGGTCATTGTATTATAAAGATTATGTATATATATGCTATTCCAGGGGTGGTCCCTGATGTATTGTATTAGTACCACTGATCAGTTGGCCATTGTATGACATATGTTATGTATTGATAAGGATTACGGGAAGTAATGATATGAAAGTAATGTGCAGGTATCCCATCAGTTCTTTTAAGTGTGGTCTACTCATACTGTTTATTCACTGGTATCTGGGTTCTGTTGATCTTTTGTATCTCATGTTGATACTCCCTGCCTTACATACTCAGTACATATTTCCGTACTGACGTCCCTCACAGGGGACCTGCATTCATGCCTGCCGGAACAGGTACTTCAGGTCGTACACCTCCGCAGTAAGAGCCAGGACATTCTATTGTTAGTGGTGAGCTCCAGTTGTTTCGGAGCATCCCAAGTCGTCTCTATATGTACCTTTGGTATTTGTATAAAAGTCTTCTGTGGGCGGGAGTTCGTCCCGACCCCAACTCAGTTGTGTATCTATGTAGAGGCTTTTGTAGACATATTGTACAGCCATAGGAGTGTTTGGTTGATAGACGTGATGGCTCTGACGGCCAATTACTGTTTATATATATATATTTATACGTGTCTGCTGGGTTGATACAGGTACTGTTTTCTTCTATTTACAATGAAGTGCTGCCCAAATTTCTAATTTTCATAAGTAATGTAAATGTGAAAGTATAGGTTATGAACGGGTTCTCCCGGGCCTCCTCGGCTACGGGGGCCAGTCCGCTCCAATGGGATTTGGGGTGTGACAGAAGTGGTATCAGAGAAGTTCGTCCTAGTGAGTCTACAAAGCCGTGTCTACGTAGAATCTCGTTTATCGGTGTGTTGTGCACCACATCTATAAACAGGAGGCTATTGGACATTTAGGGATTATTTCCACTCTCCATTTCTTAGTTCGTGCAATAGAGTCAGAATGTTCCTCTTTCATACTCTTATTCGTGCTTTGATGTCGCCCATATGAAAGTAAAAAGTCATCCCAAATTCTTTCCTTACTCTAATGTCCTCCGATATGTCTCATTATTGAGGTGATTCAAGTGTAGAAGTTTAGAATCTAATGGTATGGTTCTTTCTAATTGAACCATATAAGAGTTTAAATTGTGCAAGGACTTGAGAAGAGTCCGTTAGTGCTTCAATGTGTATTGATTCCGATGTAGACATTGATCTTGATGGCATCGTGCTTTTCAGCTTCAGGTATTAACTGCATTTAGTCCCTTTCAAATTTATGTTACAAATGTCTTGCTTAAGGGAGGATGATGTGTAGTAGAATGTTGGAACTGTATTTCCACCCGAATAGTAGTATGCATTAAAAGTGTTGTTGTCATGACTTATTGGTAGTGAAATTAGACCAAGAAGTTGGTGATGTGAAGTCACAAAGTTAGAAGTCAGAGTGAGGGTGACTTTTGTGTAAATGAATATTTTAGTTGAATAACCGATGTTCGAGAATGATTTACCCCCCCCTCCCCCATGGTGATAGACTAATGTGGTAACGAGTAGCATGTGTGGATGGTATGGTAGTCCGTGGAGGAAGTGTTTGACTCCGATTTTATTTATACAGAGTAATACGTGTATTCTTAGTTCATTGGATGTTGCGTATTAAATTTCTATCTCATGTAATCTTGTCATCAAGGTGTTGTTAAAAAAAAAAAAAAAAAAGTCTAGTGAAGCCGTGTGGGGCTCTTTCGATTCACTAGCATAGTGGACTTGTCATTCATTTCATTTTCTTGTTCAAAATACAAAATCAAAGTCTAGTGAAGCCGTGTGAGGCCTATTTCGATTCACTAGCAACTTGTTGTTCTTGTGTTTGTTTAATAGATGTATTGCTGAATTTGTTTGCATGAGATTGAGTTGGTAAAGAGGTTATTCGTCCTTGTGCGTTGTTTAGTAGATTGTAGAGAAGGAGTTGTTAGTTAGAGTGATTTGTAGGTTGCTTGAACTGTGAAAATGGCTATATTAGCCAGTAAGTTGTAAGTATAGACTCATGGTTGTTTGTGGAATTTGAAGGCAGACTAAATGTATGCTTAAGTAAGTAAGCGTGATGTGAGAGACCGTATAAGTAGATAAGATTGTATGGGGTTACAATATAAAATTAATGTCGATCATGTCTATTATGTGACTTTACCCCTTGACCTTCTTTTCCTTGGTAGTAGTAATGTTATAAAGGAGCTTTGGTTGTGGATAGTATCTAGATAAAATCAAGTATTTGGGGTAAAATGTCCCAATTTGATGGACTAGTAAATTATGTTGTATTCTTCATGGGTGGTATTTACTGAATAAAACAAGTATGAGCTGATGCCTATGATGCCTTAAACCATGTATTTATAGTACCTAAAAGTCCCTAAGTCAACAAGGTACAAAAATGCAAGCTATACAATTATCAACTACAAGCTGAAAATCTGAAAATCCTGCACATGCTTGCTGAAATTTCTGCACATGCTTGCCAACCTTTGTGGACCTTTTAAAGTGGAAAATTTCCAGTTTGATACCAGCCCGCGTGAACTTCCTAAAGTCTAATAAATGTGCTGCCAGACTATTTTGACCATCTAGAAGGTGCTGGAACGTTGGCAGCAATGCGGGGCATTTATCGAAGCCCCGTCAAGCTCGAAAACGCGCCCGAATAGTTCTAAACATGCCCAAAACGTGAGGAGTTTAATCTGTTGTGACGTTGAGCGTCAAAATGTTGTTGTAAAAATAGTGATTTAAGATTTATGATGTATGTTTTGTAAGAATTATGTATAAGGTTGGATTGTAAATCATGTTAAGCACTAGACATTAAGTTTGAACAATTGATGCCCATGAAGGTGGATGTGATGACTTCTTGGTTAATGATACTAGTTTTATAGAAGTAATCTAATAGGCTTGAGTGGTGTATGCAAGAGCCTAAGTTTATTTGATTTATAGTGTTGAGCCTTTTTATATGATCTTGATTCTCATAGTATACAGATGTAAGTTTGGACTCGCGATATTGATAGGCTATGTCAGAAGTAGTATGTTTCATTGAAGTCTTGGTGATATCCATGTTGAGTTCTAGATTCTAAGTTTGAGTTTTTGAAGGTTGAACTAATAGAAATAAGAGTTAAAGCACTGGAGGGTGTGCTGTCCGACTATGGGGATACTCATGAAGAACCGAAGTTAGTAAGTGCAAGTATTATATGATGACTGCTGGGTCTATAGAATGATAAAGTGTATCTCAGAAGGTAGTATTAACAGTATGTTTTCCACTTTCAGGTGTAGTCATTTGGTTTAAGTGCCATGATATGCGTGTATAGTAGTTTTTCAGACCCCAGAGTGTAGTGAGTGTACTTCAGTTTAAAGTCTAGTAAGGGATCTCCCAAACTTAATATCAGAGCTTGAAGCTAAGGGGGAGATGTTAGAGCGAATAACCAAGTCAGGCCTTCAGATTCTAGTCGTGATGTCATGATGATATAGAACGTCAGAAAGTGAGGTTGAGACTCAACCCATTCTTGTCTCAGTATATTTTTTTCAGTTATCCCAATATCTACTCATGCCTTACGTTTCAGTCCAATGATCAAAATTGATGTTCATGCTTATGATAGAGAATCATGTACTCTTCAAGTTCTAAAATGAGAAGTTTCAGTTCATTCAGTAGTCGGAAATCCCATTCCATAAGTTATGAACTCCAAATTGAGGTCATGTAGCTCATGACTCATGTACTCACGCTTTATAGTGTGCTTGTTTTAAATAAGACCATAAGTGTGAAGTAAGATCTGGGGCCAAGTTTTTGATATATGTGAGTTTTAGTGGAAATTTGTATGTGTATGTTCTTGGGGTAGCGCGTGGGAGTTATATTAATAGTGGTTTAGAGAATATGTGAAGTGTTTCTTCATGGGTGTTTGGGTTGAAGTTCATATGAGGTTATAAAGATTGGCTTGAACGACATGTTGGGATTTTAGTAAAGGGACGCAATATGCGCTAGTGAATCTATGGTAAGAGTTCAGAGTTAGTCATAAATGTGGGAAGGCATGATATGCTTAGGGTGTGAACTTTAAAAGGATATGGAAGATTGAATCATATTGTTTAGACTAGTATCATGGTATGACATGTTGTATTTTTGGGACTTGGAGTTAGGCTTGATCACAGTGAAAGGATTTAAGCTACTATAGACATTGTAGAAAGAGCTATCAATGCCCATATGAGAATTATAAGTTGAATCGAATGAATGTGATATCTAAGGGAAATAGTATAGTTAAGGGAGTATTCGAGGAGTGAGCTAATCTTGGAAGTAAGAAGTCGCATCGACTAAGGACTCACAATTCTATCATGATTTATGAGTTATATGTCTATATTCCAGGCTGCAGAGTAATGTCAATGTTGGGATCCTATAGTCGGATGTATTGTGTGACTCATGCCCAAGATCTTTTGCTGCCTAATGCTACTAGAATTTTTTTTTACGAAGAGTGTTGATAAGATACTCCAGATTGGGTATAAGTTTCCTGTGTAGTTCAGTCTGTTCAGCCAGCAAATCAGTTCAATAGTCAGAAAGTCAAATTCTCATGATTTGTTTGCTTGTCTTTTCAATTAATCATGCTACCCGAATTCTCAGATATGTTACTATTCCAAGATTGAGTATACTAGTAGTTGAGAGTATAATTCAGTTCATGCGTCATGTACTAGATTCAGATTCCAGAGGTTCAGTTATGAATCAAAATTATAGGTGCCGTGTGCATTTCCTCCATTTTCCAAGTATCTTAGTGAATTGAACACTCATAGAGGGATGTAGGATCCCAAGGGGGAGATACCCCATTTGGTTGCGTGCATAGATTCTTATTACAAGCTTAGCCTCAATTAATATTGCGTATTCAGTCATACGTTCTTGTGTCAACTCAGTCAGATATGCCTGCATTAGAAATGCACGTTCAATAGAAAAAGTTCAGCTTATCTATGTATTCAGTTCTGCGTTCATGAGATCAACTCAATAACAAATCCATACATTAGGTTTGCATGTTCATTATGAGAACTCATCTTATGAGTGGCTCCAGTCGTGTATTCCATGCATCAGATATGCATGTCCGATATAAGAATTCAGAATATCAGTAGTTATATCCATATGATCATGTTTCAGATCAGTGTATTCTTTATTAGAAGGCATGTCGTGCCTGCGTTATTCCATACCTTTAAGGATTCAACATTTCCAATCCATCATTCGGGGACGAATGATCCCAAGGGGGAGATAATGTAACACCCCGTAAAAGTCGTGCATGGATTAGCCTTTAATAGAGTGCTCTTAGACTTAAAAACTTGAAAAAAATTTCTAAGTGTAACTTCGAGTCATTTTAGCTGGCAACCTTCGGGATACAACTTCTCGACCTTCCCGACCTTCATTTTTAGATTTTCAAGTTGCGTTACGATCGGGCAATCTCATAGTACATCTCGGATAAGTTTTGGAATTTTTCGGAATGCATAAGGCTGCGTTTGGATTTCAAAACAGTAGCAAAACGCAAAGCCTGTTGCCCAGTTTTTTTTTCAGCATTTCAGGGTCAACTTCAAACGATCATAACTCCCTGTATATAATGAACTGTGTGAGCTATAATATATCAAACGAAAGATATTTGAGTCTTCATTCCAATGAAACTGGTTTCATCCAAATAAAACATCTAAGTAAGGAGTTATATCCGTTTTACTTCATCCTGTCAGTTTGTCAACTGAGAGATAGTTTCGACTTTTCTTGTTTTCTTAGGGGCATTTTAGTCATTTCACCTCACCCCTAATTCGTCTATAACATCTGATTCAGATCCAAATTCAGCAAAATATACCCCTTTTCTCTAATTTTCTCTCAAGAATACCCTTTAGGGTTTCAAACAAAATCTCAAATAACTCAAGATTCAACCGTAGAAAATTCAAATTGGTTCCGTAGTTGTGTTCACCATCTCGAAAGCTTCGAGAAGCACCCCATGGTTATGTAAGGAGGATTCTAAATACAAGAGTCCATTGTTAAGGTATGAATATTGTTTATTCTTGATTCTTATCCATGAATAAGTATTGATAAAGAATTATGAGTATTGTCTTGATGTTGGAAGATAACTAGAAACATAGTTATGAATTGTTGTGTATAAATTGTTAGTAGTAAGTTATGGAAGTTGCTGTATTGGATTATGAAGAATGAATTGTGGTGATATATCATTATATTAGTGGTTATGTATGCCTAGTGATCATGTTGGTATTGGATGGTGATTAAGAAGGAAAATAAAGGCTAAGAGTGATGTTGAGGGATATTTCATGAAAATGCATGATATGTGAATGTAATAAGAGTATAAGAGGATGTATGTAGTACTCTTATTGATGAGCTAAGGTATTACTTCCTAGACATTAATTGGTGAAGTTAATACCTAAATGGTAAGGTTTGGTTGCTAATACTAGTTTGCCACAAATGACTTATTGTAGATAAGTGTTCGAAGAGTACGGGAAGTCACTTGTATTGAAGTGGTTATATCAAGGTATGTAAGACATACTCTATCTACTCTTTGGCATGAATAATGACCCATGGCACTCTCAAGTAGGCTTCCAACATTGTCCTACGACACATGACACATAATAACATTATATGATCTTCGACTCTACCAATTGAACTTGTTTTCACTTTTAAGATGTCCGGCTAGTCAAAAAAAATATCCATATACTATTGTTGACTCCGAAATGGTTTAATGAGGTATCCATGATTCTCTACTCCATTTTCATGATATTGATTACCTATTTACATGTTTTTCCTATTGAAGTATCATGGTTTCAAGTTCCATAAAGTGTGACCACAAAGTAACCAATCTCAAAGATTAATTGAATTAAGAAATGGAATGTCTGTATTTTAAATTGATGATATGATGTATTATATTAGTACCACTGATCAGTTGGCCATTGTATTATAAAGATTATGTATATATATGCTATTCCAGGGGTGGTCCCTGATGTATTATATTAGTACCACTGATCAGTTGGCCATTGTATTATAAAGATTATGTATATATATGCTATTCCAGGGGTGGTCCCTGATGTATTGTATTAGTACCACTGATCAGTTGGCCATTGTAAGACATATGTTATGTATTGATAAGGATTACGGGAAGTAATGATATGAAAGTAATGTGCAGGTATCCCATCAGTTCTTTTAAGTGTGGTCTACTCATACTGTTTATTCACTGGTATCTGGGTTCTGTTGATCTTTTGTATCTCATGTTGATACTCCCTGCCTTACATACTCAGTACATATTTCCGTACTGACGTCCCTCACGGGGGACCTGCATTCATGCCTGCAGGAACAGGTACTTCAGGTCGTACACCTCCGCAGTAAGAGCCAGGACATTCTATTGTTAGTGGTGAGCTCTAGTTGTTTCGGAGCATCCCAAGTCGTCTCTATATGTACCTTTGGTATTTGTATAAAAGTCTTTTGTGGGCGGTAGTTCGTCCCGACCCCAAATCAGTTGTGTATCTATGTAGAGGCTTTTGTAGACATATTGTATGCCATAGGAGTGTTTGGTTGATAGACGTGATGGCTCTGACGGCCAATTACTGTTCATATATATATTTATGCGTGTCTGCTGGGTTGATACAGGTACTGTTTTCTTCTATTTACAATGAAGTGCTGCCCAAATTTCTAATTTTCATAAGTAATGTAAATGTGAAAGTATAGGTTATGAACGGGTTCTCCCGGGCCTCCTCGGCTACGGGTGCCAGTCCGCTCCAATGGGATTTGGGGTGTGACACTTCTGAGACCCACTCCTATCTTTCTATAGCCCCAATAGTCATCATATAATACTTTAACAATTACTAACTTCAAATCTTCATGAATATCCCCATAGTCGGGATGCACAATATCTAGTGCTTTAACTCTTATTTCTATTAGTTCAACCTTCAAAAAAACTCAACCTAGATTCTAACACTTAACATGGACATCACCAAGTCTTTGATGAACCAATTCTACTTCCATCATAGCCTACCAATATCGTGACTTCAAGCTTAAATCTCTCTACTATGAGAATTCAAGATCATATCAAGAGGCGTAACACTATCAATCAACACTTCTTAACTTGGCCGTTTAGAACACCATGTACCATCTAACTAGACTTTCTCCATCTAGCAACTTAACGGTACTACTAGCCACATGCAACATGCAATAGCCTTATAAAATGCCGTAACTCCATATAACTTTGGTTATATTTCTACATCGTACAAATAACATCATACTTCACTACGGCTCAAACAAACTTAAGCTCTTGCGTACGCTATTCAAGACTATTATATCACTTCTCTATAATTAGTATCTTTAGCCAAGAAATCATCACATCTACCTTAATAAATAACCTATACTCTTTTTGTACAACAAACACCGTCAAAAAATCTTTTCTTACTTCAAGCAAACAACAATTCACCTTAACAAATAACTCCTTCTCTACCTTCTACTTGACTAACACACAAGGTCGTATCACTTTATTACCAACTCAATCTTATGCAAAAAGATTTGGCTATACATATATTTAATAAATCTCCCTTTCCACTTTTCTTTCCATTACGCCACTAAACCCCAGTTCCATCCAATACAAGAATAACAAGATGGACAACAAGTTGCTAGTGAACCAAAATAGGCCCCACGCGGCTCCACTAGACTTTGATTTTGTGTTTTAAATAAGAAATGAGAGGAATGATAAGGCAACTATGCAAGTGAATCAAAAGAGGCCCACACAGCTTCAATACACTTTCAATTTCAACAACACAATGTTAACTAGATTACAAGAGATAGAAACTTGACACACAACATTCAATGATCTAAGAATACACATCATACTCTGTATAAATAAAAAAAAAACTAAGTCAAAAAATTCCCCCATAGACTACCATACAATCCACACATGCTACTAGCTACCACATTAGTCTACCACTGTACAATGGTAACTCATTCTGAAACATCAGTTATTCAACTAAACACAGTTATCTACACAAAAGTCACCCTCACTCTGACTTCTAACCTTGCGACTTCATATCACCAACTTCTTGGTCCAATATCACTACCAATAGGTCATAACACCGTCACTTTAACTTATACTACCACTTGGGTGGAAATACAGGTCCACTATTCTGCTACACATTGTTCCCCCTAAAGCATGACGTCTTCAACATTAATTTGAAAAAGACTAAATACACTTAATACTACAGGCTGAAAAGCACGATTTCATCAGAATGAAAGTTCACACTAGAATCAATACACCTTGGAGCACTAACGGACTCTTCTCAAGTCCTTGCACAAATTTTAAACACTTATATGGCTTAATCAGAAAGGACCATACCGTTTAGACTCTAAACTTCGGTACTTGAATCACCCCAATAATGAGACATATCTGAGCACATCAAAGTAAGAAAAGAATTGGGATGACTTTACTTCCGTATGGGTGACACCATATACGAATTAGAGTATGTCAGAGGAACATTCCTACTGCATAGAACAAACTATAACATGAAGAAAGAGAGAAATTCCTAAATTCCTAGTATCCTCCTGCCTAAAAGTGTGGCACGCTACACACCCTTAAATAAGAATCTACCCGACGCGATTTTGCAGACACCCTAGGACCATGAATTGTTCTCTAATACCAAATTTTTCCCAACCCGAACCGGGGCCCTAGCCGTGATGATCATTCCAAATCATGAAGGCCCGGACGCCCTTCTAATTTGTAATCACATACCCTTTCCTCATATGAAAAAGATAATGCAGAAATACATAATGAAATGGAATCATGGTCATTAAATCTGAATTCAGATTTTAATGAAAACTGTAATTCAAAACATCTGAGTTATATCTGACTCAGTCTGCAAAATCTCTACTACATGCATAAACCCAGGTGTCTGAAAACTGGGATGAGGGCCCCAAAAAACCTAAACTTAATAATGATAAATGACTAAAGTAAACTAGGCCTTCTGAAATAAAGAAGGCTCACCACGAAACTCTTCACTTCTGCCTAGAGAAAATCAACTTCTTATCGGGACCTTAGATTGAGCCTCAAAACCTGGAAAGGAGGAGTCAATACACATGTACTGTTATGTAGGGTTATACAAAATAATGTATTTATATATAACATAAGTGAGAGCAATTCATAAAACATTTTACATATAATATATGAAAAAACATGGGCACATTTTAAAGACTTTAAAACATTTCTTTGAAACTATGACTCACTCTTTGTCTTATTTCTAAGTTAGATGGTACACCCTACAATCTGTAATTTCATAGGCTATATGAAATCCTCCCTTTACTCGGCGGCCAAGTCCCCAATCCAAGTTTGTCGCAAGGATTGGAGTTTCTATAAGGAGGACATGCATGTCACACAGCAGGGTGCAAAAATCATTAATCAAATTAACATTTCAAGGTACTGCACAAGATCATAAAGCAGGGCTCCTAACCATAGTCCCAATTTGGGACGACATGAATCAAGGTACACAAGATCACAAACCATGGTACCATAATCCCGTGTCGCCAAATCACGATTTCTAGTATAGAGTCCTTCAATTCGTACTTTCTTCGGATAACCATCTAACTCTCTTTAAGGCCATTTTTAAACCCTTTTTTAAACATGCATCTTTCAGAATTCATAATCTGAAAATGTGATTTCAAACTTGTGTTCTATTCTGTTCTGAATTACTAAGGCTTTAACTGAGTTGGTTTCGTCATACGAAGACTTGCAAGTCCTACTTCTGATCCATATTGTACCAAGCATGATTCTTTCATTAAAACATAATTCAGACCACCCAAGCATGTAAATAATAAAAGAGATTTCATGTTCCGAAAACTGTGCAAAAATTCTCATTCTTTCAATAAATATGTGGTGGTCATGTAATCTTTGATAGACCATGCAACTCTTTTCATTATATATTCATATTCAACATTGGTCAACATAAACATCCCTCTCTTTCGAAATTAAAACCATAATTCAATAATAGCATTAACCAAGACATTTCATATCAAGTTGTTCAAGATGCATTCAAAATAGTCCATAGCATATAAAAATTGAAAAGTAAAGAAAAATCATAACAAGAGAGGGATTCTTTAGGATTCATGCTTTCAATTGTATATTCATCCTTAAACATATGCATACATATATATAGAGAGAGAGTTTCAAATCAATTTGGGGGAAGGCTTGAAGACCAAAACAATACTGATCAAGGCTTCTAAAACATGCTAGTAGTCATAAATTCAAAACCCCTTTCTTAAAAATCATGATTTCGAGACCGTTAGCATGAATAGAAGATGGTTTCTTTACCTATGAAATTTTTGAAAAAACCCACGTACATTAATTTATGACTCTTGAATGAACCCATGCTTTAGGGATGCTATTAGAACAATTGATAAGTGTTTCTTGTCGCCCTCGCAATGGAGATTCTGAATCTCAAATAATTATTGAAAACCCACGGTGAAATCTTAGATATTTTGATCTTTGGGTTGAAACCCTAAGAAGTGTTCTTGGTGATTTTGAGAGAGAAAGACCTTATTTTGATGTTTGGGAGATTTAATCCCGTGTTATGGCTGAATAGGGGGTGGTGGTGGAAAATAACACTTTTTTCCCTTAAAAATGCAAAAACAGAACCTGGAAATTGGGTGCATGCGACAGAGCATGCGTCGCATGCTAATCGCGTGATGCTACTATCTCAGTCACGAAAATGGTCATAACTTTTCATTCGGGTATCGGATTGTTGCAAAATTGATATCATTGGAAATATAATTCGAAGACCTTTCATTTGATATATAGTACGAACTCTAATTGGTTATATACAAATAGTTATGTTCGATTGACGTTGACCTATGTTTCGACGCTTACTCAAACTCGAACGATAGGAAAGCTTTCAACTCGTCCTTGAGTTAGGGGACCTATATGATCTCAATTCATTATCAAATAGGTTTCTACACTACATGATTGATTAACATGCCAAATTTGCATAAGATTTATGGATTTTGAATCATCTACGCATAAAAATGATGGTTTTTCATTCTAGCACGAAATGTGGGGTGTTACAACAATTGGAGGAGATGGGCAATTTATTCCCTAATTGATGATTTTAATTGGGATTGAATGAATTGGATTGAGGTAAAAAGACTGAATTGCCTCTCAAACACTTAGATTCACAACAGACTTGTGTTTTAGAGAGCCACCGCGACGTGGTGAGGGCTCCATCACTATAGGCACCGTGATGTTGTCCTATCGCAATGAGCTGCTGGAATAAAAATCTAAACAAGACCCATTTATCATCCAAAAAATCTGAAAGACATGCTCCTTACACCTTTGAACATGAATTGACTCAAAAATCTACATCTCGGGGCCAGGAAGACAAATTTACAAATTTTCGAAGTTAAGATGCTTAAAATATGACTAAGACCTCATTTGCTTGCACTTAATGGAGGTATGAATCTGAATGGTTCAGACTTCAAACCATTAAGTGTATTTATTTTTTATTAAGGTTTTAACTCTTAATAGGTCTGAATAGGCTAGAACCAAGTCTTAATATGTCTGAAGGGATATTCAGGTGCTGGATAATATTCACCACTAGATTCATAATTGTTAGTCACCACAACCAACCACCTGTACCACAGTTACTATTTTCAACCACCACCCACCATCACTAACCACCTCCACCATCACAACAATCATCGACAATAAATACCTCTACCAACCACAATTGTCAACCGCTACCACACCTACCACCTCTTTTATTCTAATCATATTCACTGCCACCACTACCGTCAATATTACCACAATGGCAACCACTACCGGCCAATCCCTACTACCAACTAACTTATCTATCACAACTCACACAACTACTAACTACCAGTCACGACCCGAACTAGGAGCTGGCCGTGACGGACATCCCGAACCATGAAGGCCTAGATGTCCTACTCTATCTAATCTAGTAATCAAGCACAACATTTATATCATAAAAGAAAATGTAGAAATAGAATTTGATACGGAAATATGGTCATTAACTCTAGGTTTCAAGACATAAGAAAGAAAACTGTAATTCAAAACATCTGAATAAGATCTCACTTAGTCTGCGAAATATCTACTATATCTCAAACTGTTCTGAAAACTGGGACAAGGCCACAATAGACCAAAATAACGAAGTACCATAATTTGAAATAATAGACCTTCTTGAACAAAGAAGGCTCACCACTGCACGGATCACTTATCTATAAAATACTCTACTGATTAGCCAGACCCTTAGACTGAGCCTCCGAACCTGGGAGGTAGGGGGTCAATACAGATGTAGTGGTACATAGAGCAAATCCAAAATTATAATTTATATTCAACATATATGAGAGCAATTTAAAACTGTTCATAAACATATCATATAGTAAGAAATCTCATGGGCATTTCTGAAAGACTCTGAAAGAAAATTATCTGAACTCTGAGACATTCTTTGTTTTACTTCTGCGCTAGGTGGTAAACCCTACAACTCTGAAATTCCACGGGTTATATGAAATCTTCCATTGACTAGGCGGGGAAGCCTCCAACCCAAGTGTGCCGCAAGGTTTAGAATATCTAACTCTTCTATGCCACACAATCGTCGCCAGTGTAAAAATAATATACCCAGATCGACAAATTACGGTTTTAGGCTAAGAGTTACTTAAACTCAAACCTTCTTCGGGTAACCACCTAACCCCCTTTAAGTTAAGTTTTAACTCTTTAAAACATGCATTCTCTGAAATCAAACTCTGAAAACATACTCTGTTACGGCATACATACTTATGGTATCATCATACCATTGACTTGCAAGTCACATCTCTGGACCATTATTAGCATATTACAATCTCTGTTTACAAAACATAAATTCGGTACCACCATATCTATAAATCATTTCAAAGAACTCTTTCTCTAAAACTGAAGTAAACATATATATGCAACTCTCTTTGTCAAACTTTCAATGATGTAAGGTGGTCATCTCAAATCTCTTAATCTCATGTAAATCTTTCTCTTTTAACAAAATATATTTACATCAAGAAACTCTCTCTCTTAAATCTCTAAATCATGCTCAAAATACTATGGAATTTGAGTAAACAAATTTGAAGCCATAAATCAAGCATTTCAAATCCTTCACATTAAGATCATAAACTTAAAGTCATCACAACAGAGAGATTTCATAAGTTGTGCTCTCAAACAATCTTAAATCTAAATTTTCATACATCTACATATACATGTAAATCAATTTAATAGGGAAAGGCCTAAAGGCCAAATCAACAATACAATTAAATATTTATAATGCATAATAAAACATGTATTTCAAAAACCCCTTTCTAAATTTATGCTTGATAATCTTTAAATCATGTTCTAGTGTTTACAAGCCCATACAGTTTTTATGATAAACCCCATGTACCACAATTTAGAAATTTGATGGATGATTCTTGAAGCCTACGATTTGGGGATTCCAAATCTTCAATCAATCTTGAAAACCCACGGTTAAATCTTGAGTTATTTGAGTTTTCTTGTTTGAAACCGTAAGGAGTGTTCTAGATGGGTTTTGATGAAAATATCAATTATGAGGTCATTTGGAATAAATTCCATGTTTAGGCTGATAAAGGGGTGGAAAATACCTAATATACCCTTAATGAGACGGACAAAAAATATAACTGGGAGCTCGATTTCATGGGCCACCACAACACGCCAAAATCACGGTGGCTCACTGAAAATTGACAAGTGGAATTCTTAAGGTCACCGCGATGCGGAGCCATCGCGTTGTCCCACTGGTTGGGACCTTAAACTTCAGCGCGACGTGCCACAATCACGCTATGCTACTAGAATTTGACATTTTCTAAATAGGCCCCCTCCGCGATGTGCCAAGCACCAAAATGACGGTGTTTTACGACTAGAACTTAAATTAGCTATAACTTCTTGTTTGGGTATTAGATTTGGGCAAATATTATAACGATGGAAAAGAAATTTAATTTTCCACCTGATAAAAAGTTGAAATTAGAGAAATTATATCTGGTTTAAACTTTACTCACTTTGGAAGAAAAAAATGAGACTAATCTTCTTTGACACAATTCTAGTCATTTAACTCTAAGAGCATATTAGCACGAGTTACCGCATTGACGATTTTTGTGGGGTGTTACACTACCACTAATACATCACAACCTCTTTATATTCTTTGACTACCACCACCATCATCACTTGTAATTCTACCTCTACCACCACTTCAACTAGTACCATCGCTACAATTTATCTATACTAACAAACATCTCCACCATCACAACAAATAACATCTCTATCTACCATCAACACATCATCAATAATCATGTATTCATGTTTCAGCCAACACAATCAACACCTTAAACTACTAATATCAAGAAACATTACATCACAACAACAACCACCACCATCAATCGCCACCATCATAACAGTCACTACAATACCAACCATCACAATTATCACCACCAATATTATTAATCACTAACATTAATCATTGTCACTGCAATCAATATTATAAGCCATCTCCACTATCACTAATCAACATAAATGTTTTTTCTCAATCAAATACTAATAATTTAGTTGTATTAAATTACATACTTTTTTAATACATAATTAATTTTTTATTTGAATTTTATTTTTAATTTTATTATATATACAAATAATTTTTTTTACACATGCAGATGTTGAAAAATAAATAGTCTTTATCATTAAACTTTCAGATCTGGGGTGGCATTTGGGTTCCAAGTCCGTCATGTGAGACTTGGTGATGTGGGGAATGACTTGGTCCGCCAAGGCCTTGACCTTGTGAGTAATAGTTCGCTTGAGGTATGACATTTGGTGGATACATTCTTTGGTGCGTGGCTTCGGGGGTAATGGTTGGGGATGTGTTATGAGGAGTTGAGGGTCGAGAACTACGTTGGCTTTCTACCATTTTCATTTGGCCACTAATAGAGGCCACTTCCACTCCCAACTTATCAAGACCCGCATTCACTCTAGCCACGTCCCGAGACAAGGATTCAAGATTATCCACAAGAGAATTCAAACATTTTGGTCCACAATTTGTGCATTGAAAGTTTCAGGTTCCATGTTTAATGGTTCCATTTGCCAATGTACCAACAAAACAAACAAACGTTAGCTTAAAATATCCTCACACACTCTTCACACTTGGCTTCCTCATTTGGCCCTTCAAGTATTGTAAGCCGACTATCAATCCTTGAGTACTTAGGAATGAGTCTACTCTTGATTTAGAATGGATTTTGGTTTTGAAGACTCAAGGACGTTTTGTACACACTTGAACCAAGAACAACTACGAATGGCAAACGAGAAAAGCACCACAAAGAACGTTGACACGAAGACATACTCGAAAACTAGTTCACAACTTAGTGGGTTGTTACTTAGTTGTCAACTAATGTAGGAGTCAATAAAAAGAAAACTAATACAGACAAGGAAAGAAACTTGGAAGGTCCTATGACTTGAGTTTTGTTGCTGATGTGGCCCACAATTTTATTTTGGCCATTTGGTGTTGCTGTTTTGTTGAAATTTGATGTTGTCCAACTTGAATAATTCAATTATATTTTTGTTTGGCGAGGCTTTTTCGGTTTTTGGAGTGAAATGCAAGGCCTTGGACTCTTTTTTTCAAAGGTCAAAAAAAGGTGTCAATAAACTTTTCACCAACTTGCACCAAAATTGCAAAACACCTTTTTTCTTTGGCTTTGTCCCTTTCCGCTTTTGGTTCTTTTTGAAAAAGGCTTGACACTCTTTTGGTAATTAAGATTTAGGGAGGTGTTTTTTTTACTTGCCTCTTTGGTGTTTGTCTTGAAAATAATTCAAAGACAAACACAAGACTTTTCTTCTCTCTTCCTTTTTTTCAAATCAAACAAACCTTTTATCCAACATCCATCTCAAGAACAATATGAACAACAACAAGAACACTTATGAACAACAACTATAGCTAATCCGTCCAACCCCTCAACAATAACTAGACAAAGGCTCAAATCATGGACCTTAGACTAAGTGTGCTAGGTAAACAACAATCTAACACACAAAACTACTAAGACAAGCAAAATAACACCTGAATCTAGACACTTCTCGACCAAACACTAGTCACCAGATAACACACCTTTTTTTTTAAACTACAAGAGCCCAAGATTGGTGGTGTAAGAACACGACCAGCCTTCGCTCGGATACCAAATGATACCAAGAGGTATCTAAAATCGCACGAAAACAGTCCACAAACACACAAAATAGTCCACACACACAAGACACTAAACGGAAACAAAAAACTCAAACTAAAACAATAAAGAAGATATATAACTTGACACAATGAGAACTCATAATGCAGCAAATAAAGAGTGTATTAATACTCTAAAATCTCTACAAAATAAGTTAACAAGTACCATGTTCTTACGGAACACAAGAGGAGCTCGGTTCCCTCAAGCACTCTCGTTTCTAGACAATACACACAACACAAGAAGAAACCATTTCTTGTGGTGTCAAATGGTGGTATACTCTCTTATTGAGAGGAAGATAATGTTCAATATTACAAGTGATTTTTAAAAATAAGCTAACTAAAGAGAACAAGACTAAAGAAACTCCTTAAATAGTCTTCACAAAAAGGATGGCAAAAGGACCCCTTTGCCCTTAATGAAAGGGGAGGTGTGGAGTGTTTGGGACAGCCTTGGGGTGTATTTTGGGCCCCTAATGTCATCCCCCAAATGTCAATACGTACACTCCCTTGGGCGAGTTTGCAACAAGCTCAACTACATCCATTTTCATAAACACGCCTTGAAGCCTTTGTAGTTCCCGAGCTTGACTTCTAGTAAATGGTCTTGAGCCTGTGACACCCATATCATAAATTTAGCTGATAATATTCTCATAGTTATCAATGATTTAGGTGATAAAATTTGTTGTCCTCCAGAATCTATTTCGGTGATATAATTTTGTGTTCTGTAAGCATGCTTGTAGCTTTGGCGATAAACTTACTTGCAACAAACATTTCCTTGTATTCATGTGGAATATCAAGAATTTCCTTGTATTCATGTTGAATATCATAAGTAATTTTGACAATGAATGTCATAAGTAATTTTGACAATCAACTTATATGTGTGTGTTTTCGGAATCCCTCTTTTCTAGTGCGGCCAAATTAACTCTTAAAGTTGAACATAAAGATAGTTGTAAATAAATAAGTTGGAAGAGCCAAATTAGTTCTTAAAGTTGAACATAAAAACAGTTATAAATAAATAATTTGGATGTGAATATTCTTTTTAACTCTATTCATGATGGATGATTATGATCAAAGGATAGATATGTAGATTAGCACGTAAAATAGATAGATACATAGATTCATATAAGATATTCGCTTATATCAAATTAATAAGAGACACACTAATAGACTAAAGCTAGAGATTCATGTGTTTCTTCTCTTTTAAACCAAAGGTTCTCTTCCATTCTTCCTATTGAGTGCCTATCTGGAATCTCTGTTATCTTCACTGTCTTATTTTCTTTTTTCAGTCAAAGTAACACACGTGATCATATGCCTAATTACATATTCAAGAACTTTGTTAGAGACACAGGAAGCCAAGACAGAGAAAAGCACAATCAACAAAGCAAAACTACAGATCGATCAACGTACAGTTCAAACTTGTTAATCTAAATCTCAACTTTGGTAGCTTTAATATTCTCACCACCAGCAGATTTGCTTTCCTCTGCAGTACTATTCACCTTATTCTGTTTCTTCAATATTAATCTTCAACACACCGTTTTCCAAATGAGCCTTGATGTGTTCCAAATCAGCATTTCCAGACTAAACTGTCTCCAGAATTTCCCACTACTTCTTTCAGCTCTGTGCCATTATTTCTTCTTCTTCTGTTTTCCTTTCTCCATTGACTCTCAACACCCTGTTTTCTTCCACCTCAATCTTGATGTCCTCCGTCTTCATCCCTGGCATGTCAAGTGTAATTACATGCTCCTTTTCAGTTTCCTTCCAATCTGAACTAACAAGCTAATAAGGCGATTGATTCGACACCTTTTAGAATGGTGAGTGGGGTTTATTCAAGAATCTTGAAAGGAGAGATTCTTGTGGAAACATTATGTCCCATATGGGGCGTGTGTATGGTATTAGTGCCTCAGTTTTTGATGGAAGAAAGGCCATAGCAATTGCTAAAACTAGAAAACTTATTAAGCTGACAGTTGCTTTACTGTCTTTTTCTCTATAAATATACTGTTTTCCTTTTAAGGGAATTGAGTATGTTGGAGATTGTTTATGGTCTGCAAGGCAACTGTTATGAATGGGCTGAAATCTGGTAAAGTATGCCAATATCACATTAAGTGGCTGTGTGTGGGATATGGGTTAATAAATAGCACATTTTAGGAAGAATAGTTTTATACAAATGGTGATAATTGCTTAGGAAAAGGCTATGCTTCGCATCCCCAATTCTCTCTAATCCTCTCATCCCCTTCTACTACTATTCATGTTCTTTCATATTGTAATTTCTCCATTCTATATTAATCAAGTTTATTAGTTTTATTCACTTTGTGTATTGATTGTTGAATTGAGAATTCGAGTTCGTTTCATTGGTGCTTCCATCCAGAGGTTTTCAATGGAGGGCCCAAAATTTCGAACTCCCTATGATTCAATTAGCGTCAGAAGGGATTCATCGTCAAAGGATATATGTGAAATTCGTTCATTATTACATGAGTTGATTGGAAACCCTACAAGGATTAAACCTACTCCGGTGTAGATTCCACGGTTCTGTTGATAGAATCCTGAGTTATGGATCTCTATGGCTGAAAGCTACTTTGATTTTTATGAAATTGCAGAAACCACAAGTTATCTCTGGAGTCATCTCGATGGGGCTGCTTTGTCGTGGTACCAATGGCTTTTGCAGAACAAGCAATTGGTTGATTGAGAACATTTTACTGCAAAAGTGTTGGTTCGCTTTCCTAAACTACATCTTGAATCACTGGAAAATCCCTTGGCTAATCAGATGCCCTCCAGTCGTTTTGAGGCTGTTTCGTGGGGCTTCACTAAGAAAAATATACTTTATTCATGCCCTACGCATGTTTATACACAATGGAGAAGTAAAAAAAAACATAGCTTTGCCTCAGAAATTTTGATATGCAATCTGAATGCAAAAGCAAAATGGATAAACACAATATGTTCGATGAAATGTCTACCAGAGTTTTCACTGAAAAAGTGAAAGAAACGTCTTCTGCCTCTATCCTTCTAGGTTATTTGGACGATATTCAATCGACTAGGTTTCTTGACAAATCTGTTCATAGTTGTATCCACAAGCTAGTTGCTGAGGTGCAACCAGATACTCCAATTAAAATGCTTGATGAAGAATCATTATGACTTGAACGCAGCAAAGTCCAACTTTTCGATGAATGTTCCCCAAGAAATATGACAAAGAATGTCGATGTTCATGGAGCTGCAATGAATCTCTTTGTATGGGATCGGTATAAGTTCCAAACTCAAGGATCTCACTGACTATACATTGAACAAGAAGCTACTAATATTTTTGGGCTCTACTAGTACGTTTGGTTTCATTGCGAATGCTAATTCTATGACTCAAGTGTGGGATCCCGGACAACAAAGATATGAGTTGGAGTAAGGAAATCAAAAGTGGATGATACATACTCTGATGTGAATCGTGTGTTTGATGAAAGTTCCCAAAGAGCTGCATCGAGAGAGATACAACCAATTGCACCTCTACATATTATATGCCTTCGCAAACTATTCCAATTCCTGCAACCAGTGGTGGATCTACATAGGGTCCTGGGGGTTCATCCAAACCCCCTTCGTCGAAAAATTATACTATTTATACATGGTAAAAAAAAAAATTATGTATAAATAGTAGAGGTTGAATGTAACACCCCGTAAAAGTCGTGCATGGATTAGCCTTTAATAGAGTGCCCTTACACTTAAAAACTTGAAATTTTCTGTGAGTGTAACGAGGACTTAGTGTCATTTTAGCTGGCAATCTTCGGGATACAACTTTTCAACCTTTCCGATATTCGTTTTTAGATTTTCAAGCTGCGTTATGATCGGGAAAGCTCATAGTACATCTCGGATAAGTTTTGAAACTTTTAGGAATGCATAAGGCTGCGTTTGGATTTCAAAACAGTAGCAAAACGCATAGCCTATTGCCTAGTTTTCAGTATTTCTGGTTCAATTTCAAACGATCATAACTCCCTGTATATAATGAACTGTGTGAGGTATAATATATAAAACGAAAGCTATTTGAGTCCTCTTTAAAATGAAGTTGGTTTCATCCAATTTGAATATATGAGTAAAATGTTATAATTGATTTACTCCAGCCTATCAAACTGTCAACTGAGGGACAGATTTGACCTTAATTGTTCCTTAGGGGTATTTTGGTCATCCTCCACCCCTATATATACCACCAACACGGGATTTAATCCCTCAAACACCATAATACACATACTTTTCCAAAATTGCTCAAGAATTTTCCTTAGGGTTTCAAAATAAAAACTCAAATAGTTCAAGATTCGACCGTTGGTTTTCGAAGATAATTACATATTCGGAATCACCAATCCGCAAGCTTCAAGAAACATCTATTATCCTTGGATATAGAGGTACGCGGGGTTTTTCCTAAATTCTCATGGGCATACAAAAATCCTGTTTTAGAATGGGGTTTTAAATTATGTATTTATATTTATGTATAAGATGTTTTAACATCATTGTTTTGGTCTATTGACCATCCCCAAAGCGATTTGACAGTTTATATACATATATGAATGATTGTTTTTCAATTTTGAATACATGAACTTGCTAAAGACATTTGACCACCAGGTGTTTGATGAAATTTCTGCATGAATTGAACTTTAAGTTTCGGAATATGAAATCCTTTACATCAGTTACATGTTTTGGTGGTCTAAACTATGTTTTGAATGAAAGCTCTTGCTTATTACATTATGGCTCAGAAAAATCATGACTTGCAATGTCTTGGTATGACGGTACCAATTCAGACTAACGCCATATCAGACTCAGACTAACAGACATTTCAGACTTTCATGATTTTAGACATTCAGAATGTTGCATGTACAGAAAAGGTTAAAAATGGGCATACAGAGATGTTTGGTGGTTCTCCGAAGAGGGCTTGAGTTCAAGCGACTCATTGCCTAAAATTGTGGTTTGCCGACCCGGGTATACTATTATGCGCTGACTTAAATGTCCTGTGGCGTATCAGACTCAGACACTCCAACCCTTGCGGCACACTTGGGTTGGGGGCTTCCCCGCCGAGTCAATGGCAGATTCCATATAGCCCGTGGAATATCAGACTTGTAGGGGAATACCACCTAACTCAGAAGTAAAACACAGATCTTGATTTGAAATGAACAAGCAGGTTACATGTTTTCAGAAAGTGCCCATGTATTTTTCGGAAACAGTTTTATACATGATGTTTTGATGAAAAATTGCTTTCACTTAATATATATATATATATATATATGTATGTTCCATTATACTACTTTTGGATTGCTTCGTGTGCCAGGACTTTTGTGCTGACCCCCTCCCCCCTCCTTTCAGGTCCTGAGGCACAGTCTAGGGGTCCAGCTACTCAGTAGACATTCTCGGATTTCTTGACTTGATCTCGCAGTGGTGAGCCTTCTATTATTCGGAAGGCCTAATTATGTCAGACATTATCTTATTTATTATGTTTTTGGTTTACTGGGGGCCTTGTCCCAGTTTCTTTTCAGACAGATGTTTGTGTTCTTAGTAGAGATTTCGCAGACTGATGTCAGATAGTATTATTCAGAAATGTTGCAGAACTTGACCATGTATTCCGTACTCAGTTTTAATTTTGCATTTTATTATGACTACGAACGTTGTGCATGATAACCAGATAGAGAATGGGTGTTCCAGGCCTTCATGGTTCGGGATGCTCGTCACGGCTAGGGCCTAGGCTCGGGTCGTGACAAACTTGGTATCAGAGCACAGTTCATGGTCCTTAGGTGTCTGCGAAATCGCGTCGGGTAGAGTCTTATTTATTGGTGTGTAGCGCGCCACACTTATAAGCAGGAGTCTACAAGACGTTTAGGAATGTCTCTCTTTCTTCATGTTCTAGTTCGTGAAACAGAGTCAGAATGTTCCTCCTTCATACTCTAATTCGTGCTATGCTGACGTCCATACAAAAGTAAAATCATCCCAAATTCTTTCCGTACTCTGATGTTCTCAGACCCATCACATTTCTAGGGTGAATCAAGTGCAGAAGTTTAGAGTCTAAATGGTATTGTCCCTTCGAATCGCGTCATATAAGATCTTAAAAATTGTGCAAGGACTTGAGAAGAGTCCGTTATTGCTTCAGAGTGTATGGGTTCTAGTGTGAACCTTGATCTTGATGAAAACGTGTTTTTCAGCCTTCTGTATTGAGTATATTCGGCCCTTTTCAGAAATTTATGTTGTAGATGTCATGCTTAAGGGAAAAGCTGTGTAGTAGAAGTGTTGGAATTGTATTTCCACCCAAATAGTAGTATAAGTTAAAGTGTCGGTATCATGATCTATTGGTAGCAAGTAGCCTGTGTGGATTGTATGATAATCTGTGGGGGAAATATTTGACTCAGATTTTTTTTTATCTATAAAAAGTAAGATGTGTATTCTCAGATTATGGAATGTTGTGTGACAAGTTTCTACCTCTTGAAAATATTTTATCATCGTGTTGGTGAAACTAAAAAGTCTAGTGAAGCCGTGTGGGGCTCTTTCGATTCACTAGCATAGTTGCCTTGTCATTCTTCTTATTTTCTTGTTCAAACTACAAAAAAATCAAAGTCTAGTGAAGCCATGTGAGGCCTATTTCGATTCACTAGCAATTTGTCATTCAACGTGTGGTTCTTGTGTTGGTTGAATATATGTATAGCTAAATCTTTTTGCATGAGATGGAGATGGTAATGAAGTGATTCGTCCTTGTGTGTTAGTTTATTAGTAGATGACAGAGAAGGAGTTATTAGGCGAGGTGAATTGTCCTTGCTTGAAGTATGAAAATGGCCAGATTAGCCAGTAGGTTATAAGTATAGACTCATGGTTGTTGTGGATTTTGAAGGTAGTGTAAATGTACGCTTGGGTAAGTAATTGTGATGTGAGAAATAAGTATAAGTAGATACGATTGTACGGGGTTATAATATAAGGATAAAGTTGACCATGTCTATTATGAGGCTTTAACCCCCCTGACCCTCTTTTCATTGGTAGTTGTAAACTAATGATACTTGTGAGAAGGTATGTAGTAGATTTTTGAGATATTTGGGTAGAATATCCCAATTTGATAGATTAGTATATTTATATTATGTTGCATTCTTCATTGGTGGTAAATGATTGATACTAAACTATAGGCTTGAATTTAAATGGTGTGGTGGTAAATAGTGGCACGAGTTTGATGATGCATGTTTTGTGGGATTAAATTAGTAGGCTTGATGTGCTGAAATAGTACATGCTAATGGATTATGATAAGGAAAAACCGTTAGGTCATGATCGATTATTGTGGTTATGAAGTTCTAGTGCACTAGTGTTTCGTGATGTTTATTTCATAGTTTCCAAGTGAAAATTTCGTGTAAGGTTGGGTTGTAAATCATGCATAGCACTAGGTATTAAGTTTGAACAGTTGATGTCCATGAATGTGGATGTGAAGATTTCTTGGTTAATGAATACTAGTTGTATAGAAGTGATCTAATAGACTTAAACGGTGCATGCAATAGAGTAAGTTTATTTGATTCGTAGTGGTGTATGATATTGCATGTATGATGTAGAAGTATGCCTAAGGTGACATGAGGTTGTGGCATTTTTCTAAGGCTATTACTTTTTGTGCGTGGCTAGTGGTACCATTGAATTGTTAAGTAGAGAAAGACTAGTTAGATGGTACATGGTGATTTAAATAGCCATGTTAAGGTGTTTTGATTGATAGTGTCGGGCCTTTTGCGGTGATCTTCATTCTCATAGTAGAGGGATATAAATTTGGAGTCGCAATAGTGGTATGCTCTATCGAAAGAGATATGGTTCATCAAAGGCTTGGTGATATCCATGTTAAGTGTTAGCATCTAAGCTTGACTTTCGAAGGTAAAACCAATAGAATAAGTGTGCAAGCATTATACTATGACTATTGGTGGCTAGAGAAAGATAGAGTGTATCCCGGAAGGTAGTCATTCGGGCTAAGTTCTATGATATGCATGTATTGTTATTTTTTTTTCAGACCCTAGAGTGTAGTAAGTGTAGTTCAGTTAGAATATGGTCAAGGATCTCCCAAACTCTAGATGATGACTTGAAGCTAAGGGGGAGATGACAGAACGAATGACCAAGTAAGGCTCTCAGATTCTAGTAGTGATGCAGTATGATTTAGAATGTTAGAAAGTGAGGGTGAGACTCAACCCATTCTTATCTTAGTATTTTTCAGTGATCCCAATTCCTACTCAAGCTTTACGTTATAGTTCTGTGATCATAGTTCGTGATTCCTGTATATGATAGAGAGTCACGTACTCTTCCAATTCCAAGATAATGTGTTCTAGTTCATTCAAGTAGTTGGAATTACATTCCTTATGTTAGGAACTCTAGTTGAGGTCATGCAACTCATGACGCATGTACTCACTCTTTATAATGTGTTCAGTCCCATATAAAAATCTTCTCATGCTTCAGGGTCTTATGTTTTAACCTTTTATTGTCCTCCCTATGCAATGATAGTGGTGATGAAGTAAATGTTCTTGTTGATGGAAGATCATAGTACGTTTGTTTAGATAAGGCCATAAGTATGGAGTGAGATTTGGGGCCAATCTTTGATACATGTGATGTTTAGTGGAAAAGTTTGTGTGTGTATGTTTTTAGGATAGTGCGTGGGAGTTATATTGATAATAGTTTAGAAACTATGTGAAGTATGTATTTATGGGTGTTTGCCTTGAAGTTAACATGTGGTTATAAATTAGGCTTGAATGACGTTTTGGGATTGTAGTGGAAGGTTGCAATATGCATTAGCGACTTCATATTAAGAGTTCACAGTAGTCATTAAAGTGGTAAGGCATGTGATGCTTAGAATGTGATCTTTAAAAGAGGTATAGAAGGTGGCATCACATGGTTTAGAATAATAGCGTGGTGTAGCATGTTGTATTTTTGTGACTTAGAGTTAGGCTTGATCACGGGGTAAGGATTAAGCTATTTTAGACATTAGTAGAAAAATTTGTCAATGCTCATATGAGAAATTTAAGCTGAATTGAAGGAATATCATATTTATAGGGAATAGTATAGTTAAGGGATATTCGGGAAGTGCGCTAAGCCTGAAAGTAAGAAGTCGTATTGCCAAAGGTCTGAAAATTCTATCCTAATTTAGGAGTTATATGTCTATATTTCAGACTGCAGAGTAGAGTTAATGTTGTGATTTCCTCAGTTGGATGTCTTGTGTAATCCATACCCAAGATTCGTGGCTCCCTATTACTGTTAGAACTTCTTTAGAGAGAGTGTTGAAGAGATACTCCAGTTAAGTATGAAAGTCCAACATAATTCAATCTGTATCGTCAGTAAGTTAGTTTAACAGGCAGATTCGCATGACTTGTTTTCTCGTCTTTTCATTTATTCTAGCTACCCAAAATCTCAGACATGCTACTATTCCAAGATAGAATATACCAGTAGTTGCGAGTATAGCTCAGTTCATGTGTCATGCATTAGATTCAGATTCCAGATGTTCAGTTATGATTCAATTTGTAGGTGCCTAGTGCATCGCCTCAATTTTTTTTCCGAATATCTTAATGAATTGAGCATTCATAGAGGGACATAGTGTCCCAAGGAGGAGATACCTCATTCAGTTGCATGTATAGATTCTTATTACAAGCCTTGCACAAGTTATCATTGCGTAATCAGTCATACAATCATACGTTAGTCCAGTTAGATATGCGTGCATTAAAAATGCATGTTCAATAGAAAAAGTTCAGCTTATCAGTGTATTTAGTCCTGCGTTCATGAGAACAACTCAAGGACAGATCCATGCATCAGATATGCATGTTCATTATGAGAATTAAGCTTATGAATAGCTTCAGTCGTGTATTCCATACATCAGATATGCGTGTCCGATATAAGAATTCAAAATATCAGTAGTTCCAGCCATATGGTCATGTTTCAAATCAATGTATTCTTTATTAAAGGACATGTCCTGTCCGCGTTATTCTATATCTTTAAGGCTTCAACAAGTTCCTATCCATCATTTGAGTACGAATGATCCCAAGGGGGAGATAATGTAACACCCCGTAAAAGTCGTGCATGGATTAGCCTTTAATAGAGTGCCCTTTGTCTTAAAAACTTGAAATTTTTTGTGAGTATAGTCAGGACTTAGTGTCATTTTAGCTGGCAATCTTCGGGATACAACTTTTCAACCTTTCCGATATTTGTTTTTAGATTTTCAAGCTGCGTTACAATCGGGCAAGCTCATAGTACATCTCGGATAAGTTTTGAAATTTTTCGGAATGCATAAGGCTGCGTTTGGATTTCAAAACAGTAGCAAAACGCATAGCCTATTGCCCAGTTTTCAGTATTTCTGGGTCAATTTCAAATGATCATAACTCCCTGTATATAATGAACTGTGTGAGGTATAATATATAAAACGAAATCTATTTGATTCCTCTTTAAAATAAAGTTGGTTTCATCCAATTTGAATATATGAGTAAAAAGTTATAATCGATTTACTCCAGCCTATCAAACTGTCAACTGAGGGACAGATTTGACCTTAATTGTTCCTTAGGGGTATTTTGGTCATCCCCCACCCCTATATATACCACCAACACAGGGTTTAATCCCTCAAACACCATAATACACATACTTTTCCAAAATTGCTCAAGAATTCTCCTTAGGGTTTCAAAATAAAAACCCAAATAGTTCAAGATTCGACCGTAGATTTTTGAAGATAATTACATATTTGGAATCACCAATCCACAAGCTTCAAGAAACATCTATTATCCTTGGAAATAGAGGTACGCGGGGTTTTTCCTAAATTCTCATGGGCAAAAAAAAATCATGTTTTAGAATGGGGTTTTAAATTATGTATATATATTTATGTATAAGATTGAGGGATGGCCTTGGCTCAGCGGTAAGCTTGCTTACCGTGGTGTGCCAGGGTCGGGGGTTCGAAACGCCCCTCCAGCAAAGCTGGGGTGAGGGCGCGTAGGTCAGGCCCGGAGTGGTCCCCCCCTCCCCGACACCTATGGAGTAGGTATGAACTGGGTTGTCCCTTTCCTTTATTTATGTATAAGATGTTTTAACATCATTGTTTTAGTCTTTTGACCATCCCCAAAGCGATTTGACAGTTTATATACATATATGAATGAATGTGTTTCAATTTTGAATACATGAACTTGCTAAAGACATTTGACCACCAGGTGTTTGATAAAATTTCTGCATGAATTGAACTTTAAGTTTCGGAATATGAAATCCTTTACATCAATTACATGTTTTGGTGGTCTAAACTATGTTTTGAATGAAAGATCTTGCTTATTACATTATGGCTCAGAAAAATCATGACTTGCAATGTCTTGGAATGACGATACCAATTCAGACTAACGCCATATCAGACTCAGACTAATAGACATTTCAGACTTTCATGATTTTAGACATTCAGAATGTTGCATGTACAGAAAAGGTTAAAAATGGGCATACAGAGATGTTTGGTGGTTCCCCGAAGAGGGCTTGAGTTCAAGACTCATTGCCTAAAATCGTGGTTTGTCGACCCGGGTATACTATTATGCGCTGACTTAAATGTCCTGTGGCGTATCAGACACAGACACTCTAACCCTTGCGGCACACTTGGGTTGGGGGCTTCCCCGCCGATTCAATGCAGGATTCCATACAGCCCGTGGAATATCAGACTTGTAGGGGAATACCACCTAACTAAGAAGTAAAACACAGATCTTAATTTGAAATGAATAGGCAGGTTACATGTTTTCAGAAAGTGCCCATGTATTTTTCAGAAACAGTTTTATACATGATGTCTTGATGAAAAATTGCTTTCACTTAATATATATATATATATATATATGTGTGTGTGTGTGTGTGTGTGTGTGTGTTCCATTATACTATTTTTGGATTGCTTCGTGTGCCAGTACTTTTGTGCTAACCCCCCCTCCTTCCAGGTCCTGAGGCACAGTCTAGGGGTCCAGCTACTCAGTTGACATTCTCGGATTTCTTGACTTGATCTCGCAGTGGTGAGCCTTCTATTATTCGGAAGGCCTAATTATGTCAAACATTATCTTATTTATTATGTTTTTGGTTTACTGGGGGCCTTGTCCCAGTTTCTTTTCAGACAGATGTTTGTGTTCTTAGTAGAGATTTCGCAGACTGATGTCAGATAGTATTATTCAGAAATGTTGCAGAACTTGACCATGTATTCCGTACTCAGTTTCAATTCCGCATTTTATTATGATTATGAACGTTTTGCATGATAACCAGATAGAGAATAGGTGTTCCGGGCCTTCATGGTTCGGGATGCTCGTCACGGCTAGGGCCTAGGCTCGGGTCGTGACATTGAACCCCTTTCGACTAGTCCGTATATGTACTATTGAACCCCCTCACTGAAAATTCTTGATCCGCCCCTGCCTGCAACAACTATTAGCTCAACTCATTTTTATTCTCCAAGCTCCAAAGAGTAACGTATTGTATGCTGTAATATGAGGTGATTTTTCTTTCCAAAAGAAAATAACTGAGCAGGCTACTGTATTGAAAATGGAAATACAGGGAAATGAAGCTCCAAAAGCTATTTGTATTGCACGACTTCAAGGTTGTATCTAGTCCATGGCGGACTTGATTGGGCTGGAGTTGCGTAATTTCTGTACGCTTGCGGAGCTCAAAGGTTTAGTTGGTTCTCAAGGTGATAAAATAATTGTCTGCCATCCCACTCTCTTACTGTATGAAGTGTTTGCAATACAAACTTTTCAAAATGATCATGGGAGCTTGTATATGATAGAAAGTGAGCTTGAGTTGGTGAAAGTAGCTTCAATTGTTGTTGCTTATGTTGTTCATAAGGCAATACTCAGTGATAGTAAAAGCTTTTCTATCTTGGCTAGTTGTGGGAAATTTAAGACTATAATGAGGCTTATGTTCTATGTAGCCCATCTTAGGGGTCCTAGATGCGTGGAAGAGTGCACTGTAGCACAACAAGTTCTGAAGTCAGATCCAGTATTTAAAGCGCTTAACAATGTCGATGCAATTCAAAGTAAGTTTTGAAGTCATGATGGTATATTTGTGGAGATTCAGTTTGCAATGCTTGGAAAGACGTATGGAGTAGCCATGGGAAAGATCTAGCGCTTTCATAATTATAATTCTGGAACAGAACCATCATTGTTTCTTCCTTCTCCGTGAAGTACTTATTGAGATAAACAAAATGTTTAGATTGAGGGGTCCTAAAGCATTTTCCTATATCAAACGATCTTATTGCTTAGCAGGTATCACTGATGCTCATGACTCTCCTAATATAGAGAAGGTAATGAAGATTGTTGGACTTAGCAAGGCAGAACAGGTGACAATTTTTAAAATTTTGGCTTCTGTTATGATGCTAAGTAATATTGACTTGGCTAAGGGCAATGAAATTGTTTCATCAATTCTTTATGTTGACAATACTTGGTTTCATCTTTGCACCACCATAGCAGCTCTCTACACACACTCTAGTCTTTAAAGATTAAACATTATATTGTCCGTGTGGCTCCACTCGAACCTTGAGGGAAAGGTTCTTATTGGAGAGGGGAGTATTGTTATGAATGGGCCGAAATTAGTTATGGTAAGGTAGCCCAATATCACATTAAGTGTCTATGTGTGGGATACGGGTTAATAAATAACACATTTTAGGAAGAGTAGTCTTATGCAAATGGTGATAATTACTTAGGCAAAGGCTATGCTTCTCATCCCCAATTCTCTCTAATCCTCTCATCTCCTTCTACTACTATTCATGTTCTTTCATATTGTAATTTCTCCATTCTGTATTAATCAAGTTTATTAGTTTCGTTCACTTTGTGTATTAATTGTTGAATTGAAATTCGGGTTCGTTTCAACAACTGAGAGGAACTTTTCTTAGGTATATTTGTGAGTGATGTTAACAAAGTGAGGACTTATTCATATAAGGAACGAGAATCTACAAGTTTCTGGAGAAATTTTACTTAGGACACTTGGATATAACACAGTCGTCATTTCTGGAAAATTCATTTCTCCTCTTGAATTTTCAAGGGATTATATTCACCTAAATAAATTTCTTAAAAGATTTTTTTTTTGGTTTCCCATCCGGTGTTCGTTACCCGTATTGGAGTCCAACTAATCCGAATTCTCGCCGGGTAGGGCCCCATTCGGGGGGTAGGGCTCCCAATAGAGTTTTCTCCGTGCCCAGGGTCGAACTCTCGACCTCTGGTTAAGGGTGGTTCTTAAAAGATACTTCCTCTTTCTTTATTTATTAACAAAATACATAAATATGACCATAAACTTTACACCAAATTATAACTTTGACCTTAAACTTTGATAACGCTCAAATAGGACCTTTAACTATTTAAAACCTGAACAAATATGACCTCCGATTTTGTATCCCCCATGAGTGAGTTTCACTTGCGCCTATGTGGAAAGGTAATCCAATCACACGATGCCACGTCGTAAAAAGGGCTGACTTAGAGGATGGTTATATTTGTGCAGTTTTAATAGTTAAAGGTCATATTTGTGCACTGTCAAAGTTTTGTTTTTTGTGTTAAAACCACATCATTTTTATTATTATTATTATTATTATTTAATTTATTTAGGGATCGAACTCACGTAGTAGACTGAATAAAGAGCCTAAGAAGAGCAAATAATACCACTAGGCTATCCAAGTGTCTTGTTTCATGTGGTTCAATACTAATATACGTACATAAATATAAATTTTCTACCTTATATATACAACGTAATTTTCTTATCGAGGGAGTTTGGCTGAACCTCATGGCAACCACGTAGGTCCGCCCCTGCGTTAATTTAATAACGTTTTAATAACGTTAATTAAATATATTGCTATTACTATCCTTAATAACGTTTTATTAAAACTATAATTTTTTCCTTGTTTGTATAGTTTCATCTTTAATTTAATATTTAAAAAAATTATATTTAGATAGCTTAAATTCGTCCTCTGCTTTATAATATATATACATACCCGCGTGACTTTTTTCGTGTGAGGCTGACCCACCTAATTAATAAATCTTCAATATTGCTCTTTTTCCGCAATGAAATTAGATGTCATTTTCATCTTTGAGCCGAAAATAATGAAAAAATAATAGTGAAAAGTCATTTAAAGGTCATATTTATGTTGTTTTGAATAGTTAAAGGTCATATTTGTGCCTTCAAAGTTTAAAGTCAAAGTTATAATTTTGTGTCAGGTTTAGGGTCATATTTATGTATTATGACCTTAGAGTTTAAGCTGGATGCGCCCAGTTTTTGCGTGTTGAACACGCGTTTTGCCACGTAGGATCGGAGGTCATATTTGTGCAGTTTTGTATAGTTAAAAGTCATATTTGTGAACCGTCAAAGTTTAAAGTCAAAGTTATGATTTGGTGTCACGTTTAGGGTCATATTTATATATTATGCCTTAGAGTTTAAGCTGGGTGCGCCCAGTTTTGCGTGTTGAACACACATTTTGCCACGTAGGATCAGAGGTCATATTTGTGCAGTTTTGGATAGTTAAAAGTCATATTTGTGCACTGTCAAAGTTTAAGGTAAAAGTTATAATTTGGTGTCAAGTTTATAGTCATATTTATGTATTATGCCTTATTTATTTATGTGGCATCATTCAAATTTAAAGAGTTAAATAAATTAATTTTAATTGTAAATTCAAACACACTTTTTTATATTTTAAAAATAAAATCGACATGATTAAAAATCACATAAAAAGGTAATATAAGATGCAATGATTTATAATTCAAAATATCTAAAAGGCATATGAAAATAAATTACACCAAACAAAAAATAGGGTGAATGTCAAAATGTAAAAAGTATCACTTAAACGTCCACATCTGTCAATTGCACTCTCATGGAGCTAATTTTTAAAATTTAATTAAATCCAACTTCATTATTATTAATTTTTTTTAACATTGTTAACAGAATGTGATGAAATTCGTCAGCATCCGCAATTTCAATGCACCATTTAACGACTACTTGACAAAAAGTCCATCCTCAAGAAATATTTTTCATGATGAAAAAAGTCATATTTTGGCAGAATTATTTTGCTAAAAGATCAAAAGCCCATAAAATATTTTGGGCATGGAGGGACGCAAAGTTAGGCTAGTATGGATAATAGACTATATATATAATTATTAAATACATCTGGGTTATTCTGTAATTAGTTATTCTTCAGTTCTCTATATATACAGCTGTAACCCCTTCAATATCAATAAGATCAATTATTATTAAATTATATCATGGTATCAAAGCTAGGGTTTCTTCTTCCGCCCAAACCCTAATCTCTCCTCTTTTCCGACGTGTGTGCGCTGCCGCCACCGTCTACACCACGCCGCACGGCCTCCCTCCTCCGCCGTAGGTCGGCGCCATGGACAAGGTTGTTGATCCTCTGTCAAATTTACCGTCTGGAGTAAAATTACTGCTCAGGAATCTCCACAATCTCATCCCCGAATAATTATCTGACAACAACTACCCGGCCTGGGCACTTAACGTCCGCACCGCCCTCGCAGCCAACTTGCTGCTCGGATGGATTGACGGTGCGGAGAAGCCGCCGCCCGAGACAGCCGAGGAGGACGGCGTCATGCTCCCAAATCCCGACCACCTTCCGTGGATGATCGTAGACACTCAGATCCGAGCCTGTCTTCTCGCCGTTATTAGCCCCTCTGTGCACAAACACGCCCGGGGTTTTCTCACATCGGCTTCACTTTGGGACGCACTAGCCACAAGGTACAACTCTGTGTCCACGGCTCATATTTTTCAGTTGCGTGACAAATTGCATACTCTTCGGAAGGGAACGAAGACGATGACTCAATACCTTGATGATGTGGCCTCTATTCTGTCTGACCTAGATGCTGTGAACGAGATTATTCCTGAACGAGACGTGGTGAATGCCGTGATACGTGGTCTTCCATCTGACTATTCCTCTCTCAAACAGCATATTCGCCTCTCACCTGTCGAAATCACTCTGAATCAACTGTCTGGATGGCTTAATGCAGAAGAATTGAATCTAGACATGGAACACAAATTACTGCTCGGAGAAGCCAGTTCCACCCCTGGCGTCACGGCTCTTTACTCGGCTGGCAGCGGGGGCTCGGCCAGGGGTCGCGGTGACGATCGCCGTAACCAAGGGCGAGGCAGAGGTGGTGGTGACCGTCGGAACGCCGGGCAGCAAGGCAGAGGCGGGCCTCCACCAAGGGACGGCTTCCAGTCAGGCCGCGAACAGGGACGAGGAAACCAGCGGAGGCCCACACGAGATCTTCCGATGTGCCAAATTTGTGCTAAACGGGGCCATTCTGCGGCTAATTGCTGGTATCGTTATGATGACTGGCAGAATGTAAATCGCCAGTCCGGCGGATCAAGGGCGATGCATGCGTCCACAAACGCTCAATCTGGCGATTGGTATCTAGACACAGGTGCTAACACCCATGTGACGTTGGATTATTCACAACTTCAAGCTCCTCATCCGTATCATGGCTCAGAAACTATTACAGTAGGCAATGGTCAATCCCTTCCCATCACAAACACCGGCTCTGGGTATGTCTATACCCCAAATGGTAAATTTCATCTCTCAACCCTTCACCACGTCCCTTCCCTCACATCCAATCTTTTATCTGTTTATCGCTTTACTAAAGAAAATAATTGCACCCTCATTTTTAATGACACCAATTTCTCGATCCAGGTCTCCGTCTGTTATGAGTCAAGCCATTCTCTCGTCCACCTGGCATCGCCGGCTTGGGCACCCATCATCCGCCATCACCAAATCCATTTTATCTTCCTTAGGTTTTAATTTTTCAGAGAAATTACATTGCGAGTCCTGTTCAGTGTCTAAATCTTGTCGTTTACCTTTTTCACTGTCTGAACACAAGGCCACTGCGCCATTTCAATTAATTCATTCTGATGTTTGGGGTCCAACCTCAGTTCCGTCTGTTCAAGGTTTTCGTTATTATCTCTGTTTTGTTGATGATTACAGTAAATTCACTTGGCTTTGTCCTCTGAAATTTAAATCCGAAGCTTATACTGTTTTTGTCAACTTTGACCGAATGGTTCAAAATCAATTTAATGCCAAAATCAAAATTTTTCGAAGTGACAATGGCAAAGAATTTGTCAACAATGCATTTGGTGTTTTTCTTCAAAGTCTAGGGGCTCTTCATCACACTTCATGTCCATATACCCCTAAACAAAATGGCGTTGCTGAGCGCAAACACCGTCACCTAATAGAAACAGTTGTTGTGCTCCTCCATGATTCCACCTTACCTGTTTCCTTTTGGGTTGATGCCCTTGATACTGCCAACTACCTCATAAATCGCATGCTCACTCACACTCTCTCCAACTCCACTCCATATGCCCGTCTCTACAATCATCCACCCAACTACATCCATCTCCGCCCGTTTGGGTGTCTGGTTTATCCCTGGTTGCGTCCACACACTCAACATAAACTTCAACCTCGGTCCACCCCTTGTGTCTTTCTAGGCTATCATCCCACTATCAAAGGTTACAAATATTTCGATCCTGTATCTCAGAAAACATATGTTTCCCATCATGTTCGTTTTGTAGAGGAACAATTTCTTAACACAAGTCTTTCCTCTACTCCATACTCCCCCAATCCACTTGGCATTGTGTCATTATTTCCGTCCTTTTCACACGCTCATGCTCCGGCTCACTCGGCACCTAACCCGGTACCCCACTACACCACTACCCACCCGTACCAACCACCTAGCCACTCGAACCAACCACCCACCCACCCGAACCCCCAAACCTCCCACCCGAACACCCAACCGACTGCCACACAACCCACCACTTACCTACATCATACTCCTAACACACATACAGCCACCCCATCCACCGCTGCACATGCCAGCTCCCACGGCAGCCCCACCCAACCCCCGTCCACACATCATACAACTCCACCACCCCTTCCTAATCACCCTCCACTCAACACTCACCCTATGACAACCCGAGCCAAGGCCGGTACCTTCAAACCCAAAGTCTACCACACTCAAATACCCTTTGATGCACATCCCATAACTGAGCCTACTACCTACAACCAAGCCTCCAAAAATAGTTTCTGGTGCCAAGCTATGGATGAGGAATTTCAGGCTCTGAATGAACAACGTACATGGGATTTGGTACCTCTGCCTAGTAACCGAAAGTCTATTGGGTGTAAATGGGTCTTTCGCATCAAACGAAATTCAGATGGATCTCTTTCTCGCTATAAAGCACGTCTGGTTGCAAAAGGGTATCATCAGGAGTATGGTGTGGATTATAAGGAGACCTTCAGCCCTGTTTTTAAGCAACAGACTATTCGTCTGGTCTTGTCTCTTGCTCTTCACTCTAATTGGCCGCTTCATCAGTTAGACGTCAGCAATGCCTTTCTTCATGGTCATCTTGAGGAAGACATCTATATGGTTCAGCCACCGGGATATGTTAATCCCAACCGTCCTCACTATGTTTGCAAGCTTCGCAAATCACTGTATGGCCTGAAACAGGCCCCACGTGCCTGGTACACACGCCTCTCTACTTTTCTGCAGTGTCTTGGTTTTCGCACATACCATCATGACAACAGCCTCTTCACCCTTCACTATTCTCGAGGGACAGTCATCATTCTTATCTACGTAGATGATATTGTTATTACAGGCAGCTCATCATCACTCATCACTGAAATTACTGAGGCTATGCATCATGACTTCAAACTTAAGGACCTCGGTCCTCTGGAATTCTTTCTTGGCCTCGAACTCATCCGCAAATCGGGAACCATATTGATGCATCAGACAAAATATACCCTTGAACTTCTAAATCGAGCTGGAATGACAGACTGCAAACCCGCGGTCACTCCCATGGCAGTCCGCCAATCCCCAGGGCCGAATACTCCCTTTACCGATCCTACACTATATCGGAGCCTCATCGGTGGACTTCATTATCTTGCTGTTACTCGTCCGGACATCCAATATGCAGTCAATCGAGTCTCCTAATCAATGCATGCTCCCACAGAACAACACTTTCAGGCCTTGAAACGCATTCTGCGCTATCTTAAAAGTACTCTTCAATGTGGAATTTTATTTCAAAAGGGCTCGTTTGATATATCCATTTTTTCTGATTCGGATTAGGCTAACGACAAAGATGATCGGAAGTCCACTACTGGATATATTGTTATGATGGGACCGAATCTGATTTCCTGGTGCACCAAGAAGCAAACGCGAGTGTCCCGTTCCTCCACAGAAGCAGAATATCGTGCCATAGCTGCGGGTGTTGCTGAAGCCATGTGGTTACGATACCTTACAGATGCACTTGGCATTCCCCCGACGAAACCACAGATTTATTGTGACAATCAGTCCACTATTTGTGTTACCAAAAATCCAGTCCTTCATGATCGTATGAAGCATGTTGGGTCCGACTGTCACTTTGTTCGCGATGAGGTACTTGCAGGAACGATGGCCACGCACTATGTCCCATCTACTGACCAGCTTGCTGATATTCTCACCAAGCCTCTTCCGTTACAGCCTTTTCAGTATCTCTGCTCCAAGCTGCCCCTCGTTACCGATGATCAGCTTGCGGGGGGATAATAGACTACATATATAATTATTAAATACATCTGGGTTATTCTGTAATTAATTATTCTTCAGTTCTCTATATATACAGCTGTAACCCCTTCAATATCAATAAGATCAATTATTATTAAATTATATCAATGGAGAATATGATTTTGTGGGTAAGGTTTTGAATTTCCAGCCCTCCATGAAATTGTCACTTTAGATAAATTCTTTTCCTTATTTATGAAAAAATTATGACGAGTACAAAAAGTCAAGTCACAATTATCATAAGTAGCTTATATTTTACATAATTATTATATTTTTGAACTCCATGGGTGAAAAGGGTCCATGAATGAACATCACATATACCTTAAACCCTTAAGCTTGAAAGAGAAACACCAATTTTGATGCTTTCTTGAATGTTATTGGATTGAGAACTTGAATTCTTTGTTTTCTTGGAGAGAAAGTAATAGAATTTGATGATCTTGGGGGAGGAAAGGGTTTGTTTTTGAGAGGAGAGAAGATGGATAAATAATGTCCTAACTAAGCTTTAAGTTGTGAATTTACAAAATTAGGTTGAGGGGAAAAGACATAATTTCCCCTCAAACATTTAAATTTGTAACTGGAATGCGGATTAATACATCACCGTGATGCGATGAGGACTCCATCGCTATAGCCACCGCGACGCGACGCGACGCTGCCACGATGAGCTGCTGGAATCGTGAAGCAAACATGACCCAATCCTTGTTTGAAAAATTCAAAATTCCTTCGAGACATGCTTCTTACGTCCCTGAACATGAATTAACTCAAAAACCAACATCTTGGAGTCGGGAAGACCAATTTTAAAAAATTCTCGAAGTTAAGAGGCCTTAAAAATGACTAAATTTTAAAAAATTCTCGAAGTTAAGAGGCCTTAAAAATGACTAAGTCCCCAACACTTAGTAAAATTTTTAGGTTTTAAGCCTCTTCTGCATGCAAGTAGGAGCTGAATTGAGCTAAGAATGATGCCGGGTATGACACTTACGGAGGACATGACACTTGATAAAAAGGTGTGGAGAACGCAGATTATGGTAGAGGGTTAGAATGTGGGAGTGTGTCAGTAACAATAGAGGAATGTCCTTTATTTGTGTCTGATGTTTTTTGTTCGTGATGTTGAGTGTTGTCTATGATTTTGGATAGATAGTTTTTAGTATTATCTTGAGACTAGCGGTGTTAGTTTGTTTGGGCATACTGTACGAGCTTATATGCGCATATGTTTGTGTTTGTTATATTGTTGTTGGTCCTAGGCCAGGGATCTATCCCAAACTGCCTCTCTACTACACGTGAGGTAATAGTCGGATTTGCGTACACTCTACCCTCCTCAAACCCCACTATGTGTGCTACACTGGGTATGTTCTTGTTGTTGTTATTGTATATTTTTTAGGTGATAAGTTCAAGTGAATTATTGCTCGTATTTACGATTTTACAACTCTTTTGATTAATGATTGTTTCTATTTTCAAGACTAATTTGAAAATAACTAAGTAGTCATTTGTCCATGAAAATTAAAAAAAAAAGTGAAGTTGAAGTTGTGTTTGACCATACCTTTTGAAAAGAATGAAAAACCTGCTACAACTCGGCATCTGCATCATTAATTTTTAACAGACATACAATACTAAAATGAATAAAAATTACTTACTATGATTCTGCAATTTTCTGGCCAACTTTGGATACCTATTGCCTATGAGTTATCACTTTCTGGATAAACATCTTTTCCAACACTTTAAAGTTGTTGCATTTGCCTTGAGGCTTGAACTAGACATATATTCCTTTTCTTCCACACATATATGGTATTTTACTCTAGCCAAGGTGATTTTGTATATTAACAATATCAACATTCTTGCCTATTAATAGACTACATATATAATTATTAAATACATCTGGGTTATTCTTTAATTAGTTATTCTTCAGTTCTCTATATATACAGCTGTAACCCCTTCAATATCAATAAGATCAATTATTATTAAATTATATCATGGTATCAAAGCTAGGGTTTCTTCTTCCGCCCAAACCCTAATCTCTCCTCTTTTCCGACGTGTGTGCGCCGACGCCACCGTCTACACCACGCTGCACGGCCTCCCTCCTCCACCGTAGGTCGGCGCCATGGACAAGGTTGTTGATCCTCTGTCAAATTTACCGTCTGGATTAAAATTACTGCTCAGGAATCTCCACAATCTCATCCCCGAAAAATTATCTGACAACAACTACCCGGCCTGGGCACTTAACGTCCGCACCGCCCTCGCAGCCAACTTGCTGCTCGGATGGATTGACGGTGCGGAGAAGCCGCCGCCCGAGACAGCCGAGGAGGACGGCGTCATGCTCCCAAATCCCGACTACCTTCCGTGGATGATCGTAGACACTCAGATCCGAGCTTGTCTTCTCGCCGTTATTAGCCCCTCTGTGCACAAACACGCTCGGGGTTTTCTCACATCGGCTTCACTTTGGGACGCACTAGCCACAAGGTACAACTCTGTGTCCACGGCTCATATTTTTCAGTTGCGTGACAGATTGCATACTCTTCGGAAGGGAACGAAGACGATGACTCAATACCTTGATGATGTGGCCTCTATTCTGTCTGACCTAGATGCTGTGAACGAGATTATTCCTGAACGAGACGTGGTGAATGCCGTGATACGTGGTCTTCCGTCTAGCTATTCCCTTCTCAAACAGCATATTCGCCTCTCACCTGTCGAAATCACTCTGAATCAACTGTCTGGATGGCTTAATGCAAAAGAATTGAATCTAGACATGGAACACAAATTACTGCTCGGAGAAGCCAGTTCCACCCCTGGCGTCACGGCTCTTTACTCGGCTGGCAGCGGGGGCTCGGCCAGGGGTCGCGGTGACGATCGCCGTAACCAAGGGCGAGGCAGCGGCGGCGGTGACCGTCGGAACGCCGGGCAGCAAGGCAGAGGCGGGCCTCTACCGAGGGACGGCTTCCAGTCAGGCCGCGGACAGGGATGAGGAAACCAGCGGGGGCCCACACGAGATCTTCCGACGTGCCAAATTTGTGCTAAACGGGGCCATTCTGCGGCTAATTGCTGGTATCGTTATGATGACTGGCAGAATGTAAATCGCCAGTCCGGCGGATCAAGGGCGATGCATGCGTCCACAAACGCTCAATCTGGCGATTGGTATCTAGACACAGGTGCTAACACCCATGTGACGTTGGATTATTCACAACTTCAAGCTCCTCATCCGTATCATGGCTCAGAAACTATTACAGTAGGCAATGGTCAATCCCTTCCCATCACAAACACCGGCTCTGGGTATGTCTATACCCCAAATGGTAAATTTCATCTCTCAACCCTTCACCACGTCCCTTCCCTCACATCCAATCTTTTATCTGTTTATCGCTTTACTAAAGAAAATAACTGCACCCTCATTTTTAATGACACCAATTTCCAGATAGTGGACAATACCACGAACCGGGTGCGGTACACGGGCCGCTGTGAGCATGGGCTATACACTCTTCCATCCAGGTCTCCGTCTGTTGTGAGTCAAGCCATTCTCTCGTCCACCTGGCATCGCCGGCTTGGGCACCCATCATCCGCCATCACCAAATCCATTTTATCTTCCTTAGGTTTTAATTTTTCAGAGAAATTACATTGCGAGTCCTGTTCAGTGTCTAAATCTTGTCGTTTACCTTTTTCACTGTCTGAACACAAGGCCACTGCGCCATTTCAATTAATTCATTCTGATGTTTGGGGTCCAACCTCAGTTCCTTCTGTTCAAGGTTTTCGTTATTATATCTGTTTTGTTGATGATTACAGTAAATTCACTTGGCTTTATCCTCTGAAATTTAAATTTGAAGCTTATACTGTTTTTGTCAACTTTGACCGAATGGTTCAAAATCAATTTAATGTCAAAATCAAAATTTTTCGAAGTGACAATGGCAAAGAATTTGTCAACAATGCATTTGGTGTTTTTCTTCAAAGTCTAGGGGCTCTTCATCACACTTCATGTCCATATACACCTGAACAAAATGGCGTTGCTGAGCGCAAACACCGTCACCTAATAGAAACAGTTGTTGCGCTCCTCCATGATTCCACCTTACCTGTTTCCTTTTGGGTTGATGCCCTTGATACTGCCAACTACCTCATAAATCGCATGCCCACTCACACTCTCTCCAACTCCACTCTATATGCCCGTCTCTACAATCATCCACCCGACTACATCCATCTCTGCCCATTTGGGTGTCTGGTTTATCCCTGGTTGCGTCCACACACTCAACATAAACTTCAACCTCGGTCCACCCCTTATGTCTTTCTAGGCTATCATCCCACTATCAAAGGTTACAAATGTTTCGATCCTGTATCTCAGAAAACATATGTTTCCCGTCATGTTCGTTTTGTGGAGGAACAATTTCCTTACACAAGTCTTTCCTCTACTCCATACTCCCCCAATCCACTTGGCATTGTGCCATTATTTCCGTCCTTTTCACACGCTCATGCTCTGGCTCACTCGGCACCTAACCCGGTACCCCACTACGCCACTACCCACTCGAACCAACCACCCACCCACCCGAACCCCCAAACCCCCCACCCGAACACCCAGCCGACTGCCACACAACCCACCACTTCCCTACATCATACTCCTAACACACTTACAGCCACCCCATCCACCGCTGCACATCCCAGCTCCCACGGCAGCCCCACCCAACCCCCGTCCACACATCATACAACTCCACCAACCCTTCCTAATCACCCTCCACTCAACACTCACCCTATGACAACCCGAGCCAAGGCCGGTACCTTCAAACCCAAAGTCTACCACACTCAAATACCCTTTGATGCACATCCCATAACTGAGCCTACTACCTACAACCAAGCCTCCAAAAATAGTTTCTGGTGCCAAGCTATGGATGAGGAATTTCAGGCTCTGAATGAACAACGTACATGGGATTTGGTACCTCTGCCTAGTAATCGAAAGTCTATTGGGTGCAAATGGGTATTTTGCATCAAACGAAATTCAGATGGATCTCTTTCTCGCTATAAAGCACGTCTAGTTGCAAAAGGGTATCATCAGGAGTATGGTGTGGATTATAAGGAAACCACACCTTTATCCCATTTTACCTTATGCATAATTATGTCGTTATATTATTATCTTGGGTGTTTTGTATTCATTAATAAGAGTTTTAGGTCGGTAGAAAATTAAATGTATTAGATGAACACGATTAAAAGAAAGTGTTCTGAACTTTGAAGCAAAAGCAAGAGGATTAAGGAGCTCGCGAAGTTAGACAAACGGACGAGCCAAGGAACAAGAGGGGTTTTAGAGTTGGTCAGGCTCGTTGGTCGTCATAAAAACACTGCTCAAAAACATATTGAGGAGGTTGGCAACTAAAAATGGAAAAGATTCTTTGGGAGGTAAGAACACGAAGAGTGGTGAAAGCGAAGAGAATTCGACTTAAGAGTTCCACTTTCTTCCTTCTTTTACTTGTTGTTATGGAATTCTACACTATATATGTTCTTAAACAATATTATTATGAGTAGCTAGGTTCCTTATCTAGAGTTTGACGAGCCTTTTGTAGGATGTGAAATCTTGTTACATTTTTATATAATTGAGTCATTCTGTTTACTTCTATTTGCTTAACTTAACTACACAATGATTGTAGTTAATTGATGAATGGCCAACGATTGACCGTAGAGTGATTTTGAATTTATTTTTTAGACTTTTGAAAAGTCTTTTTCAAATATAATTTTATATCCCAATTTTTTAAAAACTTTCAAAATCACCTATATCATTGGATGAAGCATATAACAAAACCTCATTTTTATCCACACTATTGAGATATAAAAGTAACAAGCTTTGATGCAATCTAAGTGAATAGATTAATAGGTTAGATAGGATTAATTCGAGAGAATAACACTAGGAAATTACTACACTTATTGGTTGAGAGATATCTATGGTAAGAAAAGATCCATGATCGATAGAGATTACTTTGGCGAGGTTATAGCTAATATAGTGAGAACGAATCCGACAATCATAGAAATCATAACTTTAGTCCTTCTTAATCACGAAATCAACCCACTTTCTAGTTAGTTGATTTATTAGTTATGTAGTTTAAAGCAAAAAAAATCTTAATTATGAAAATCAAATAGTTGTTCCATTTTATTTTCTTAGTGATAATGAGTAATTATAACTAAATCTTAGTTCACTGTAGAGTTAGACTCCAAATCTAAAAATCAAATTATATTTACAATGATCACTTAATCTTTTTAGGGCGAGCTATTGACGTGATTAATATACAATAAATACAACCTCCAAAAAAATTAGTTAGCGTTTGACCATGTTTCACTGTGAAAATAGAAAAATTAGTTTTCATTTTCGAAGTGAACAATGATATTTGAAAATTAAAGTTGTGCTTGGCAATGAAATAAAATTGAGGTTTTTGATTTTTTATGGGTAATTTAGAGTGAAAAAAGTGACAACTTAGGTTGTTTTTGAAATTATAAAAATATTCGAAAACGTGAAACTTATGTAGTAGGAAACTCCTTATTAATGAAATTTGATTGAAATATAGAAAGTCAATTTTTTGGGGGTTAATTATTCTCTGCTGCAGTATAAAAGCAAATTTCAACAAAGCAAGAAGCCAAAAAATTGCTCCTCTCTTTCACTCTAACAAAAAAAAATGGTATTGCCAAAACGACCGACCAGTTCCCTACCGCCCACCAGAAAGAAGAGACCATCATCATACATCATGATATCGTCCATTGATCATGCATACGTTCCACAACTCTTCACTTCGATCATTCATTTATTTTGTTTTGTTTTGTGTTAGGAGTTTTGTGAGTGAATTGATTTTGATTGATGTGAATTGATCTTTTAAGTATATGGTCCAAAGCGTTAAAGCTACACTCAAATTTTCACTTTATTCATTCATTTATTTCTTTTTTTCTTTGTTTAAGCTTCAATTAGTAAATTGATTGTTTTTTATTGGTGTAAATTGAATTTTTTTGGGTAGATGACAACGCGGCATTGGAAAAAAAAATTGGTGCCACCATCAGAGAAGCTGAAGCAGTTATGCTCGATTGATCAACCAGAATTTGGCCAGAGACGTTTTCAATAAAAATAATAGCATAATAATTTAGAGTTATCTTTTTTTTTCTTCTATATTTTTAAAACATACATAACCTTCAAATTCACATATTAATATGATTTTAATAAAAGTAAGGATTAGTTCTAACTAATAAGATATTAGTGATTTGCTTGTAATTCATTAACTTGGATGTTGTTGTTAAAACTTTATTTATTAATATGAAGTTTGAGTTGTTTAATTCAAAGTTCTAAAATATTTATGGCAAAAATTATAAACCTTGTTCTTTCTTTTTTTAGATAATCTTTTTAAACGTATTTCAGAATTTTCATATTATTTCAACGGAAGTTGAAATCATAAAATTACTATTAAAAATTTAGAAGCCTCAAAATCTTGGGGTTCTAAAGTAAATGCTTTATTAGCCTTACCCTTGAGTCATCCCTGATTTTGAGGGTAGGCTGATAATGGAAAATTTGATGATGCAGCTAATGGAAAAGTAAAAATTGTCACACCTGTCACACACAGAAGGTAAATGTGAAAAGTAGCCGTCTAAACTAGTCGGATATGAAACATATATCATGGAATTATAAGAGGAACGTCCTCATGTAAACAACATGAAATAAAATTTGAATCTATTTGTGGAGATTTTGTAACTATTCTAAAACTGAAAAGTTTGACACAATTAATTAATTAATTATCTTTTTTTTTTGGAAACTGAAACCATGTAGTTACAAATGGGACAACTAGTTAGTATCGTCTTTCATGGGCTACTAAAATAACCATTAGGAATAGGCTAAGTTGTTACAAATTATTAGGAAAGATGTTTAACAATCTCTGATACATACATTTGATTAATTAAGAACTGATCATTTCAACATGCATAGACACTTATGAATAGGGATTAGGGGACTATTAAGTACATTCCAACTTTCAGTACTTTGTGAACCATCTATTACAGGTATCCCGTAAAATTTCTTGAGGTGCACAAAAGTTGATCCAGATATCACGATCTTAAAAAAAAGAATATTGTATATTAACCTTGCTAAGTTGTTTGTCTTCTCTGCAATGTTATTTATAAAAGTTTTATGCATATAGAAAATGCATTAGATGAACACGATCAAACTAAAGTGATTTTGGCTTTATTTGAAGCAAAAGAAGGAAGAAGAATTGCCGGACTCATCTAAGGACCTCGGACCTCATGAAGTGAGACTGAGAGAAGAGCCAAAAAAAAGAGCAACTTTAGAGCTGATTAGGCTAGTCTGCAATCCCCACAAAGCGTGAGCTTAGACGAGTCAGAAAAAATTGATACTGTTAATTTTGAATTCCCACACATCTTAGGTCATAAAAACACGCTAGAAAAGATGTTGAGGAGGTGGGAAACAAAAAACGCCAAAGATTCTTTGTGAGGCAAGAACACAGAATGAGGTGGAAGCAAAGAGATATTCGACTTAGTGTTTCACTTTCTCCTTTCTTTTACTTGTTGTTATGGAATTCTACACTATGCATGTTCTTAAACAATATTATGAGTAGCTTGGTTCCTTATCTAGAGTTTGACGGGCCTTTTGTAGAATGTCAATTCTTCTTATGTTTTTATATAATTGAGTCATTCTGTTTATTTCTATTTGTTCAACTACACAATGATACTAGCTAGTTAATTGATTGGCCGCCGGCTAACAATGCTATCATATTTTTTTGTTCTCGAGAGCGACTCTAAGATTAGGTGTTAGTTGAACAATGTCACTTCGAAGCATTGAACTATTAGAAATGGTTTATATATGAGATCCGTTAAAAGTTTGGTTCGTTTATGTCATTGCTGTTTCAAAATAGGCTCATTTGTGTCATTATTTTTTAATGGTGTTATTGTAAAATAACCATTGCTATGTGGTTCAAATCACCAAATTAGACCTAGTAAAAGTATTACTCATTTTAAAAAAGGCTCATTTTAAATAGCATAACCATATTCCATATTATTCTATCCTATATCAATCAAATTCAATAACCGATTTTTTTTTAAAAAAAAGAAAGTTTGAAAATGCAACGAAATCATTTATAAAAAAACTGCAAATACTGCTTTGTTGTGTGTGGGTGGGTGGATGGAGTCGGGGTTGATTTCAATGAAATTGAAAATTGCAAGAATTGTGATTGTTTTGCATATTGCTCATATCATTGATGAATTACTGTTCAATATATCAAAAGTGTATATAGTGTAATTGAAGGGATGTGCATGGCCTAATGGCTTCTATAGAGCCTGCATGTTGGAGTTTAGTCAACACGAGTTTGTTTCTATGAACAACTTGGCTTATGCCAAGGATACAAACTTATGTTTTGGGATGATTTAATTTCACTTGTTATGTTTACTTATTTATCTTGCCTTCTTTTTTATTTTGAATGGAACAATCTTCAACCCATTAATCCCTTTGTTGTGAAAAAGAAAAAAAACAACTTATTCATCAATGATAATAAACAATATGAGAAATAGTAGCAATACTTGCAGTTTTCAATTTCATCCCTCCAGTATCTGCGGGTTATTTTTATAAACGATTTTCATTGGATTTTCAAACCTTTTTTCTTAAATTTTTTTTTGATTATTGGATTTGATTGATATCGGATACAGTAAAATGAAATATGGCGATGCTATTTAAATTTTTAAATGAGTAATATTTTCAGTGTGTCTAGTTTGGTGATGTGTACCTCTAATATAGCCGTCTAACGGGCCGGGTCGGGTCAACCCGGAACCGATCCTCTCACTTTAAACGGGTTCCGGGCCGGTTCCGGGCCGGGTTTGGCCTTAACCGGTCCGGGCTGGGCCGGGCCGCACAGTAAAAAAATTTAAACCCACCCGAAACCGGCCCACTTAACCCAATCCGGTTAAACCCACTAAAACCCGGTCAAACCCGTGTAAAAAGTCAAATATACACTATATATACACTCCAATATACACTATATACACTCCAATATACAATATATATTTTTTAAAAAATATATAAACTATAAACAATTACACATATATACGTACCATTCAATATATAATTATATATGACCATACGTACTACTTTAAATAAAACATATGCTATAATAGTATAATATATATATATACACTACAATATATATACACTAATTTATAAAGCATATACACATGTATACGTTAAATATATACTACTTTAGAATATATATACACATATATATGCACCATTCAATATATATGTACTACTTTAAATAAAATATATATACATGTATACGTTAAACATACACGTCTATAGAAGATCCATTCACATATATAGACTCTATTCTATGTATATGTAATACTTTAAATGCAATATACTACATTATATATACATTACAATATGTATAGATATACTTATATACTAACTTATAAAACATATACACATGTATACATTAAATATACACTTCTATAGAAGATATATACACGTGTATACGCACCATTCAATGTATATATACTACTACTTATAAAATATACTACATTATATATACATTACAATATGTATAGATATACTTATATACTAATTTGTAAAACATATACACATGTATACGTTAAATATACACTTCTATAGAAGATATATACACGTGTATACGCACCATTCAATGTATATATACTACTACTTATAAAATATACTACATTATATATACGTTACAATAAGTATAGATATACTTATATACTAATTTATAAAATATATACACATGTATACATTAAATATACACTTCTGTAGAAGATATATACACGTGTATACATTAATTATACACTTCTGTAGAAGATATATACACATGTATACATTAAATATACACTTTTTTGTGCTGGGCCGGGCCGGTTAACCGGCGGGCCTGGACCGGGTTGGTCCGGGCCGGGTTAACCGGGCCTATTTTAAAAAATAAACCGGCCCGGGATCCGGAACCCTAACGCCCTAGGGCTTATCGGGCCGGGTCAAACCGGGCTGGTTTAGCTTGTCAGGCCGGTTCGGGCCGGGCCGGGTCATCCCGGCCCGTTTGACACCCCTAACCTCTAATAAGAGTCCATATAGCAAAGGTCGTTTCTCAAAATCACCGTTACAAAATAATGACATAAATGGGCCTGTTTTATAATGACAATGGCATAAAAGAGACCAAACTTTTAACGGATGACATAGATGAACCATTTTTAATAGTTCAATGACATATTTGAGCTTTTTCCCTAAATAGTTTAATGATTGGGATTTAAAAGTGGAGGTTTTTTTTTTTTTTGGTTTCCTATCCGATGTCCGGTACCCGCATTGGACTCCAACTAATTCGGATTCGCGCCGGGTAGGGCCCCATTTGGGGGGTAGCGCTCCCAACAAAGTTTTCTCCAGGCCTAGGGTCGAACCATCGACCTCTGATTAAGGGTAGAGCAGCACCATCCGCTGCACCACAACTCATGTTGGTAAAATTGGAGGTTAAGGATAAAGAAGTTTTAATGCAATCTAAGTGAATAGATTAATTGGTTTTGCTAGGGTTATAAGTTCGAATGAATAACATTAGAAAATTACTAAACCTATTGGTCCAGATATATCTGTGGTAAAAAAAGATTCATGGTCGGTTGAGATTAATTTGGCTAGATTATATAACATAGTGAGAATGAATCCGGCAAATAAAGATATCATAACTTTAGGCTTCTTAATCATTATATCAACCCATTTTCTAGTTAGTTTGATTTATTGGTTGTATAGTTTAAAACAAAAATCTCAATCATGAAGATCAAATAATTGTTCCAACATATTTTTTTTGTGATACTCAACAACGAATCTTATTTCATTGTAGAATTTGACTCTGATCTTAAAAACCAAATTATATTTACGACAATCACTTAACCATTTTAGGACAAGCTTTTGGCTTGATTAATAAACAATAAATTACCACCATACCCCTCCCCCCCCCCCCCCCCCCCCCCCCGCCCCCCTCCAAAAAATAAAAGTTAGCGTTTGACCATGTTTCATTGTGAAAATAGAAAAAAAATAATTTTTATTTTCAAAGTGAACAATGATATTTAAAAATTAAAGTTGTACTTGGCAATTAAATAACTTTGAGTTATTTTTGAATTTTTGTGGGTAATTTAGAGTGAAAAAAGTGACAATTTTTTTATTGTTTTTGGAATTTTAAAAATTCTCGAAAAGTAAAAATATAATTTTCCAAATTTTATGACCAAACAGTTCTGAAGTTCAATTCCGAAAAAAAGAGAAAAAAATTTCATTATCAAACGGGTCCTTTAATGATATTTATGTTTTTTCTTACAATAATAAATGACTTGTAATACTCCGTATTAATGTAATCTCATTGAAATATAAAAAGTCAAATATTTTTTTTGGGTTAATTACTCATTTGCCCAAATGTGCTTACATGTCTATATTAGAATATCTTACAAAAAATGAACACTACTCAAGTATCAACAACAAAGTTGAACAAAGCAACAAGCCAAAAAATCAAGAAGTTCCTCTCTTTCACTCAACAAAAATGGTATCACCAAAACAACCAATTGGTTCCTTACCGCCCACCGGAAACAAGAGGCCATCATCGTCATCTATGTTATACCTCCATTTTCGAAGCATCCAAAGGTTCTTATATAAATTGTCACTTCATTCATTTATTTTATTTTAGTTTTTTTGTCAAGCATTCGATCAGTATTGATTCTTTTTTTTTTTTCCTCTTTTCTGATTGTATCAAATTCAATTTTTTTAGGTGGACGATGCACCTCCTTCTGTGAAGCGTCTAAAGGTGCACCCAAATTTCTACTTCATTCATTTTTTTTTTGTTTTTTGTTAAGTGTTTGGTTAGTAAATTAATATATTTGGTAGGTGATATACGTCCTTTTCTAAAACGTCCAAGGATTCACTCAAAATTCTACTTATCTTTTTTTTGTTAAGCGTTTGATGAGTAAATTGATTCATTTTTGGTTGTTTTTGATTGGTGTGAATTGGTTTTTTAGGGAGATGACAATGTGGATACTTTGGAAAAAAAATCAATGCTTCCATCTAAGAATTCAAAGAAGTTACACTCAACTGATCAAACAGAACTTGAAGCTGGCAACGTAGCTGACCAAAAAGTTAACAACACAGCTGACTAAAAGGCTGAGGCAGCGGCTGTTGGAAAAATTGAGGCTGCAGCTGAAGAAAAAGTTGATGCTGCGGTTGACGGAAAAGGTGACGATGCAGTGGACGGAGGAGTTTTCACACCTGCCCCAGTAGGCAAGTATTTTTTTGTTTTTTACTTTCTTAGTCCCTACACTTTAGTCACACCTTACAGAAGGCAAGGTATACTACAAATATAACGTCAGCTTTTTTACATATTCAGTTTAAAAATAATTTATCTATTTATTCCTAATTTATTCTTATCAGTTTAAATGTAATTTATCTTTTTAATTCCTAATTTACCCTTGTTATTATTTATAATCACTTCACAATATATTTATTAGATTTATTATATTCAAACAGGTGATATAATAAAATTGTCTTTGATGTCAAGTCAATAATGGACAAACAAAATATGGACGTAGGAAACACTTTATTCATCTTTTCTATTTTCTTAGGAGAGTCTTTGATGTCATTCAGGTTTTGTATCGGACAAGCCATGGTGCCGACTCATATCAGAGTATCCGGAGGTTTTAGATTAGTAGTATTTGTTTTTCTTTAACTATTTTTTTGTTGAATATTGGTTTGTAGATTTGATATCTAATAGAATGTATATTCTGCAGAACCAACAGTAGAGGTTAATATGACTTTTTTGGCGGTTGGTGTGAACAAAGACACTCCTGCTGCTGCGATGACGTACTTTATAAGGCTTGTAAATGTAGTGCTCTAAATTTGGACTGCCTTGACTTTCCTATTTGTTCAACAGTTTAAGTCTGTTTGCCATAATTCGAAACACGCTATCTACTACTGAAAATTTTAGTATTAAGATGCTTTTCAAAACAAATTAAAAGAAATGATTTTTTCTTTTCAATGCTGATGCACAGATCTTTTTTGGATCAGAATTATCTGTAGTATCTTCAAAAATTCTCTTTGGGCGCTGTTATATTTATTGGAATCTCTTTAGGCAGTTGGAGCAAACTATCTTTAGGCACTTTTCTTCCTGAGAGATTACCATGTATAGAAATTTAAATATGAACATGATGTTAGTTCCGACAATACGGGTACGTAGAATCTGTATAATAGAATAACAACTTCAACTCTTGAGAACAAGAACACAAAGAAGTTGAACAAATACCCTCAACACAAGATCAAAATGATCTTTCAAAGAGGTGTATTTTTTCTTTTCTTTTTCAGAAAGTAGATGAAACAGAAAGTTGTTAAGGCAAAGTCGTCCAAATTCATGGACTTTCCTTAAGGAAATAATTCCCCTCACTGTACCCGAGGTTGTGGAATCTTCCTCCCAGGATAAAATGGCCTTCAATCCGACTATAGCGGTACCTCAAATAGGCAGATTCTTCGAACACACTCACGGTTAGAATGATCACACTTAAGAGTATTTTAAAGACAAGAAGAAGAAGTATGTAATCTGAAAATTTCTGTACAAAACCTGTGGATGAAACCAGGTTTATATAGCCATAAGATGCCTCTTTGTAAAGGTGGCAACAGTTCAACTTAGAGGTGTGTCTCTTCTGAAAAATGCATGGCTGCAGCATTTATTATTGCTGAAACAGTCTGCAGTAATTTGCTGAAACAACACACCTTTTCACGAAACAGTGTGTATTTTCGTTGAAGAGATGCAACTTTCTGAAGCAACAATCTAAAACAGTGCAACCCTTTGTAACAGAAGCAACAATCTGTTTAAACAGTGCAACCTTTCAAACCAACACATCAGTTCTGAAACACCTGTTCGAAATACTGTAGCAGTTCAGTTAGCAGTGCCACAATGAATTAATGGAGCATTACTGTTTCGGATTGATTTTCAGTCTGGATTTCTTTTCGTCAAATAAACTTTGTCCAAAAATAAAGATCTCATCGATCGGTTGACCAAATCCAAATCCAAATCCAACGCCGAGCGAGCGACGACGACGACGGCGCGAGGCATCTCTATTTCCTTGCCTCACTTACCATGTGAAGTAAGTGTTTCACTTTATAAACACTTTAAAGTTCTCTTCTTCCACCAATGTGGGAGAAGAGTAAACTTTCCAATTTAAAGAGTACACTTTCCAATTTGGGTGTCTCCTTCCTTTCACTTGATTTCTACATTTTCCATTCAACACACTATGAACCCAACACATGACGCATACTAAGGCGAAGTCAGGATTTCGACAAAAAGGGTTCAAAATTTGAAGAAACACTAATCGAAAAGGTTGACATATATTATATATACATAAAATATAATTTTAATAATATATAAATAATATAATGTTTACCGCCTGTTCCAATGACTGGCCCGGTCGCATATCGATGGACTGCAAGTGGGTGGCTTTGCTTGATAGAAAAGGAAGCGGCCATGTGCAAGTCAATGGAAAGACCATCAGCAAATATTCTTTTTGCTTTCTCAATTCAGGCGATGAAGTTGTCTTAAGTCAAGCAGAAAATAATGCTTACGTATCGTCTACATGTTGTTGTAGGAGCTATTGTGATTCCATTTGTATTTGCTCAATCCTTACCGTTTTTGTGATTCTTTACTATTTCTCATCTATATGATTGAATATCCTTGACATTGTTCTATATAGATTGTTCAGTTACTATTGGAGTCGCCTTCAGATGTTGGGACCAGTGCCGGAAAAGGAAAACTGTTGAATATCGAAAACCAGGTAGAAGATGCTTTAGCTATTGCTCGTGCTTTTGATTTGTCGGTATTTTCAAACCCATGTCGAGATCTATTTTCTTTGAAACCGACATTTCAGGTTAGTGGTAAAAAACACCCAAGAAATGAGCTACATGCCTCCTTCCCTTGTTAGTCATGATATTCTGATTTTGAATTATCCATTGGTACAAGCTTGATGGCCTTGAATTAGATTCAGCTGCAAATATCGGCAGCAATAATGCTGCTGATTTTGAATTATCCATTGGTACAGGCAATGCTAAGTCATTCACTGAACCATTTCTTTTGGCTTTCTTGCTATGAGCTCGCAAACTGATCCATACATAACTAAAAAACTTATTTATTAACAGATGTTGGAGGAAAGATGGTGGATTACAGGATTAATGCCTGCTTCAACTTCAGAGATGTCTTCAAAATCTGCTGCAGTTATGGAAAAGCTTTATGCTGCAATCATTGACGGACAAAATATAGAAGTATCATTCGATGACTTTCCATATTACTTAAGGTAGTCAAGTAGGCAACTAGATTACATAGCATAATCCAATTACCATTGTATATCTGGAAATCTATTTAGTTTCCTTTATTTTTTTTCTCTTGAGTTCTTTGGTCTTTCGGGCATTTCCTGATACTTCTTATATTTTCTTATATTCTAGTTAAGAAATAAAAATATTTTCTTTTCATTATAAAAATATTTTCACTATATGTTAGACAGGTTTTAATTTTTGTTCATGTTAACTTATTAGTGAATTAATTAATTTTGCAAAAAGAAAAAGAAGTTGGTATGTAATATTTGTGTTAGACAAAAAAATTTGAGACCTTTGAGCTAATGCAGATCAATTTAAATAGTGACTTTCTAAAAAGGAAAAGAATATAGTAATTTTGTTGGTCCCAACTCCCAACTATTACCTAAAATGCAAGACAAACTTTAATAAAATAGTAAGATATATATAAGAACATTCACAAATTCTATATAGTATTATGAAAACGTTCACCGGTGCTTTAGTCTAAGAATTTGTTGAAGTGCTAGGAAATATAAATTATCATTAAATAGTGAAAGTACACTACTAGAATTTCGCTGTTTTCCGACGGAAAAAAATTTGCCGGAAATTTCCGACTACTTCAGTTGGAAAATTTATTTTTTTATTACTTTATTTTATAAAATATTTTCCCGATACTATTTGTGACTTAACTAGCCAGAATATTTAGCGGTAAATTGCAGGAAATATCTGTTCCGACTGTTATACACAACAACAAACCACTATATATATTATCATACCCTTATACAAAAATTAAATAACTATTTAAATAATTTTTTACCAATATATGTAGTCTGAAATATAAATAAGTAAAAGTAAATTGTTAAATATAAATTTGTGACCACTATGGTCGGACATATAAAAAATAAAATAAATAAATTATTAAAATATAATTCCGACTAGGATAGTCAAAAATACTAATAGATAAATAAATATAATAAGTTAACTACTAAATATATATTTTTGACCAATATAGTCTGAAATAAAAATAAAATAAATAAATTATTAAATATATTTTCGATCATTATAGTCGGAAATACTTACAGATGACTAAATAAATAATCATACCTTATACAAAAATTAAATAATTATGTAAAAAAATTATTATCAATATATTTCATACCAAGTTAGTCGGAAAATAAAATAATCAAATAAATTAGTTATTAGATATATTTTTGACTACTATTGTCAGAAGTATAAATTATAAATTTAATAAATTATTTAATCTTATTTTTGACTATTGTAGTCAGAAAAAGTAATATCTATCTAAATAAATATATGACTGTATAGAGAAACTTAATAATTAATTAAATATAATAAAAAAAGTCCGACTATATTAGTCGGAAAGTTTAGAAATAATGTAATATAAAAAATAAACATATCATATATCAGACTCTACTTCTCTCTCTTTAAGCCCTTTCTATCTTTCTCATTGCCTCCTCTCTCTCTAAACCCTAGATTAAACACCAAATTGATACACCTCTGTAACAGCCCGTATTCAAGTACATGTATTGGCGTATTCAAGTACGTGTATTGGTCTTATTTATATGGAATTAATTTTTTTATTTTATTTATACCAGAATTTGCCCGTCGATGGTTCCATGCGAAGGTTATTGAATAAGCTTTCCAACGATATAAAAATTCTAAAAACGGATAGGTTTTGGATATAATCGAGAACGTTCAAAACTATAAAATGGTGGCCGGGATATTTGGGAATAGTAAATGTGCAGGAAAGTTTCCTGCACACAAACTACTGAGGCCAGCCTATTTTTTGGGTAAACTTCGAAAGATCATACCTTCCTTAATATAATGAACTGGGAGAGATACGATATATGAAAAGAAAGATCTTTGAGTCTTGTTTCCAATGCAATTGGTTTCATTCAAATCCAACATCTGAGTAAGGAGTTATACTCGTTTTACTTCAGCCTCTCAAAATAGATTTTTAGGGTTAACTTCAAATGATCATAACTCCTTGTACAGGACGAACTGGGTGACCTACTTTATATGAAATGAAAGAACTTTGAATTATCTTTTGCACGATACCAATTTCATCAAAATCCGATATCGTAGAAAAGAGTTATGATCGATCTACTTTAGCTTATTAAAACAGTCCACCAATGGACAGATTTGACATTATATAAATTTTAAAGGCATTTTTGTCATTTTCTATTATATTATGGACGAGAATATGTGTATATATACATGTATATGAGTTCAAAAACTCATTTTCATCATCAATCATTGAGAAAGAACAAACCCTAGACAAATTTGACCTTTAAATCACTTTTGATTCAACCGTAGAAATTCCAAAGTAATCCGATAACTGCGTTTGTCATCTCGAGAGCTTCAAACGACACCTATTATTTGTACAAAAGGGATTGCATAATCAAGAGGTGAATTCTAAGGTATGAATATTGTTTGCGTTTGTTCTTTTCCATATGTATATGTGTGATAAAGGATTATATGTATTGGTTGTTATTGAGAGGTGATGAAAATAGGGTTATGGACTATTTTGCATGGTTTGGTTGTATTGAATTGTGGAAGGTGGATATGGTAATTGAGTTATGGAAGGTGGATATGGTGATATACTATTGAATTGATGATTATTTATGTCTATTGCTCAATTTGGTTTAATGGATTGGTTGGAAGGATAAATGAATCTAAACTTGATATTGGAGGATGTTGTATGAATATGAATATGAATGGCATGTGAATGTAATCGGAGTATAAGAAGGTTAAAGTGACACCCTTTATGGTGTAATTAAGGCTTACTACTCAACCACTAGTTTTGTGAATTCAAATAATTGAATTGTGACCTTTGGTTGCTAATACTAGATTGCTATATATGTTCATTGTAGATAAGTAATCCGAAAAGATGGGAAGTCCATTTGGGACTAGTATTAAAGGTTGATAGTCAGGTATGTAAAGCATACTCTATACCATATCATTGGCATGAAAGTGAACAATTGTTCTATTAAGAAAGTTTCCAAAGTTATTCAATAACATGTGATCCATAATGGTTTTGTATGATGTCCTACGTTACCAATGAACTTGTTTCCACCCTACAAGATATCAAGTTATTCCAATACTTACTTGTCTTCCAAATCTTACATGTTTATTGCATTAATGAATGTCATAAGGTATCCGGTTACTCAAACAAGATCCATGTGCTATTAATGACTCCCAAACGTTTCATTGATATACCAATATGTTCCTACTTCATTGTTATGACATTGATGACTCCAAAACACTTTATTGATGTTCCAATGAGTTCTTACTTCATTGTTATTGCATTGATGGTCTATTTATATGTCTCTTATTGATGTATCATTGTTTCAAAGTATCAAAAATGCAGTGGCGACCGAAATAACAATCTCAAAGATTAATTGAACTAAGTGATGGAAGTTCTCTCTTATCGGGTGGTATCCCAGGGGAATAAGCCTATCATGGGTCGATCCCTATTTATGTGTTTATAGGTGGTATCCCAGGGGCATAAGCCTATCATGGGTCGATCCCAGTTGATATGTACTGGAGGCAGCCTAATGGTCATAGTACAGTACAATAATGGTTACAAAGATGTTAAGAATGAAGGTAAATTTATTGAATAAATATAATGTACAGGTTGTCACAAGTTCTAGTAAGTATGGTCCACTCCTATTACGATTTATTCACTTGTTTCTGATTTCCATTGAGCTCCTATATCATATGTGATTATCTACATCTTTACATACTCAGTACATATTTCGTACTATCGTCCCCCATGGGGGACCTGCATTTTAAGCTGCAGGCACAGGTATCTCAGCTCATACACCATACAAGTAGGATCCAGGATATCCAGCTGCTTTTGGTGAGCTCCAGTTTGCTTCGGGGCATTCCGTGTCATATCCAGTCACTTTTGGCATTGTATAGAAGTTAGTTATATGGCGGGGTGTGTCCCGACCTTAGTTAAACTCCGTGTATTGTGTAGAGGCTTTGTAGACCTAATGTACAGTCAAGGTGGTATTTTGTTAATAGACGTGATGGCTCCAATGGGCAAGTATTATATATACATATATATGTGTGCTCAAGCTTATACAGGTGATTATTTCCTTTTATATGCGACATGATGTTGTCCGAATTTTGGGTTGTCATAGAGGTATGCATGGGAAGTATAAGGTTATGAGCTGGTTCTCCCGGCACTCCTCGGTTATGGGTGCCAGTCCGCCCCAATAGGATTTGAGGGGTGACAAAAGTGGTATCAGAGCAGTTCGTCCTAGTGGGTCTACAAAGCCGTGTCTATGTAGAGTCTTGTTTATCGGTGTTTCGTGCACCGCATCTATAAATAGGAGGCTATGGATATTTAGGAATTGTTTTTTTTGTTCATGTCTTAGATCGTGCGATAGAGCCTATATTGTATATGAAGTCATAGTTGACCACTGAATCCATTTGTTTCTCTTATTATAGTAATGATATCGTTACCACAAGCAAGAATACCGGTAAGCAAGTAGATGTGGCTGCCGGAGAGAGGACTAGTAAGTCACCCACTATACTAGCTATTCATAGTGAGGCTCCAGCTGAGCATGCATTAGAAACTTCCTCCAGTCCGAAAGAAATAAGGGGAAGGAGAACTATATCCCCAGAGCCACCTATTAATGCTTTTGATCAAGATCTTAGAAATGCAGTGCAACGTTTGACTTGTATAGTTGCTGGGCAAGCTCAAGGGCAAGCCATTCCTACCACGGGTCCTAGTGGTACAGATAGGGTGGCTAGCCTTCGAACACAGGATTTTCTTAAGATGGATCCTCCCACTTTTACTGGATCAGATCTTAACAAGGACCCACAGGACTTTATTGATCAAATTCAAAGGGCCTTAGATGTTATGCATGTAATGGGTAGAGAGAAAGTGGAGTTAGCGGCGTATAGATTTAAAGGGGAGGCTATATATTGGTATGAGGATTGGAAACGATCTAGGGGTATTGATGCACCCCCAGCTACTTGGAAAGAGTTCAGAGAGGCATTTCATGATCATTATCTTCCATTCGAGATTCATCAGGCCCGTGCAAATTAGTTTTTAAATCTTCGTCAGGGGAATATGAGCGTGAGGGAGTACAGTCTCCGATTTAATTCCTTGTCGAGATATGCTCCTAATGTTGTACCTACTATGGATGACAGAGTTCATCAATATGTGGATAGGCTAGATCCATATCTGGTTAGAGATTGTAATATTGCCTCTTTGAACAAAGATATGGACATAGCGAGGATCTAAGATTTTGCACAGAAAATGAAAGATCAGAGGCAGAGGAGAAGAACACAGGAATTAGAAAGAGGATATTCCAAGAGGGCCAGATCTATAGGGCAGTTCATGGCATCCGAAGGAGGGTTCAGACCACGTTTTTTAGCTAGACCACCTAGGCCATTATCCTCTTATTCTGCAGCTAGTGCCCCACCACAGTTCCAATGGTCCAGAGGAAATTAATTTGGTCACAGAAGTGAGAGTTAGAGTTCACGGATAGTGGGGCACCAAGGGCAAGGGAATATGAGCCAATCGAGACCTCCTCGAGAGCCATGCAATAAATATGGAAGGTATCATTTGGGTGCATGTTGGCTGGGGACCAATGTTTGCTTTTGGTGTGGTATGTCGGGGCATATGATGAGAGAATGCCCACGAAGGGGAATAGGGGATATGGCACGACCTACGGGATTATTTATTGCATCATCATGATCGATCCTTTATTCAGGAAGGGGTGCACAACTAATGGGTCATGTTAGAGGTAAAAGAGAAGCTACGAGTTCTAGAGGGGCTCAAAACCGTACGTATGCTCTAGCGGATCGACAGTATTTAGAGGCTTCCCTATATGTGGTTACGGGTACGTTGTCTATCTTTTCATTTGATTTATATGCCTTCATTGATACCGGTTGTACATTATCTTATGTTACTCCATTGGTTGCTAGAAAGTTTGAAACAATACCCAAACTGTTAGTTAATCTATTTGAAGTGTCTACACCGATTGGGGAATCTATTATAGCTAGAAGGGTTTATCGAAACTACATAGTAACTGTTTGTGGTCGTGATACGATGGTTGATCTTGTGGAGTTAGAAATGGTAGATTTTGATGTTATAATAGGTATGGAATGGTTGGCGTCTTGTTATGCCACAATTGATTGCTGCACGAAAAAGGTATATTTCCATTTTCCAAATGACAGTCCTTGAATGGAAAGGTGAAATTAGCGCGCCAAGAGGTAGATTTATTTCTTATTTTAAGGAAAGAAGAATGATTTTCAAGGGATACATATATCATTTAGTTAGAGTAAGGGATATAGAAGCAGAGCCACTAACTCTTTACGCTGTTTCGGTGGTAAATGAATTTTCTGATGTATTTCCTGAAGATCTTCCATGTTTCCCTCCTGAACGAGAAGTAGAGTTTGGTATTGATGTAATTCCAGGAACCCAACTAATATCCATTACTCCGTATAGAGTTGCCCCAGCAGAATTACGAGAATTGAAAGATTTGCTAGAGAAGGGATTCATAAGGCCTAGTATGACCCCTGAGGAGCACCAGTGTTATTTGTGCTCAAAAAGGATGGCTCGCTGAGGATGTATATTGATTATCGGCAATTGAATAAGGTGACTACTAAGAATAAATATCCTCTCCCAAGAATTGATGATTTATTTGATCAGTTACAGGGCGCCAAGTGCTTTTATAAGATTGATTTGAGGTCAGGTTACTACCAAGTGAGGGTCCAAGAGAAGGATATAGCCAAGACAGCTTTTCGAACACGGTATGGTCATTATGAGTTTATAGTTATGTCATTTGGGCTAACAAATGCACCCGCAGCTTTTATGGATTTGATGAATAAGGTGTTTAAGCCATTCCTGGATGTATTTGTGATAGTTTTTATAGATGATATTCTAGTTTATTCTAGATCAGAAGAGGACCATGCCAATCACTTACGACAGGCATTGCATACTCTTCGTGATTGTATGCTTTATGCAAAGTTCTCTAAATGTGAGTTTTGGTTAAATTCGGTGGCATTTTTGGGTCATATTGTATCTAGTGAAGGGATAAGGGTTGATGCTCAAAAGATAGAAGATGTGAAGAACTGGCCAAAGCCCACGACGCCTATAGATATTCGTAGTTTTCTCGGGTTGGCCGGTTATTATAGAAGGTTTGTTAATGGCCTTTCTTCCATTTCAGCACCCTTAACCAAGCTAACCCATAAAGCATCCAAATTCTAATGGAATTATGCCTGTGAGAAGAGTTTTCAAGATTTAAAGAACAAGTTGATTTCTACACCCGTGTTGGTACTTCCAGAAGGCACCGAAGGGTATATAGTGTATTGTGATGCTTCCAGAATTGGTTTAGGATGTGTATTGATGCAGCATGGTAAGGTAATAGCATATGCTTCTAGACAATTGCGGCCACATGAGAAAAATTATCCTACACACGATCTTGAGCTGGTAGCAGTTATTTTTGCTTTAAATATATGGCACCACTACTTATATGGGGTTCATGTTGATATATATACTGACCATAAGAACTTGCAATATATTTTTAATCAGAAGGATCTAAATTTAAGGCAGCGGAGATCGCTTGAACTATTAAAGGACTATGATATTGATATCTTGTACCATCCAGGGAAAGCAAATATGGTAGCTGATGTGTTAAGTAGTAAGGCTATGATGGCGCCTATAGAAAGGCAAGGGATGATTAAAGATCTTCACCAGTTAGCTAGTTTGGGAGTTCGCTTTCTTGAAACTCCGAATAAAGAGCTTATAGTACATAATGCTGCGGAATCTTCATTAGTTGCTAAAGTGAAAGAGAATCAATATGCAGATCCTATTTTATTACAGCTTAAGGAGAACGTTCAGAGTGGTGCGACCAAGGCATTTGAGCTTACGCGAGAAGGAGTACTTCAGTACCAAAACTGATTGTGTGTGCCGGATGTAGACGGGCTAAGAAAGAAGATAATGACAGAGACACATTTTTCAACGTATTCCATTCAGCCAGGATCAACCAAAATGTATCAAGATTTGAAAGATATGTATTGGTGGAATGACATGAAGAAGAAAATTGCAGAATTTGTAGTTGAATGTCCAAATTGTCAAATAGTTTAAGTTGAGCACCAAAAACCTGGAGGTTATATGCAATGCATTGATCTTCCAAGATGGAAGAGGGACATGATCAACATGGATTTCGTTATTGGTCTACCTCGTACATCCCGAAATTTTGATTCTATATGGGTGATTGTTGATAGGCTTACCAAATCCGCACATTTCCTACCAGTTAGGACCACTTACACAGTTGAAGAGTATGAGAAGCTATACATTAAAGAGATGGTCCGATTACATGGAGTGTCAATCTCTATTATATCAGATCGGGGAACCCAATTTACCGCAAACTTTTAGAATTCCTTTCAGAGGTGTTTGGGAACACAAATGAAATTTAGTACAGCCTTTCACCCTCAAATAGATGGACAAGCAGAACGTACCATCCAAACACTTGAAGATATGCTACGATCTTGTGTAATAGATTTTAAGGGCAACTGGGATGATCATTTACCTCGTATTGAGTTTGCCTATAATAATAGATATCAGTCATGTATCAAAATGGCACCATATGAAGCTTTATATAGAAGGAAATGTAGATCACCAGTAGGATGGTTCGAAGTGGGTCAAATTCTTTTGTTCAGAACGGATCTTGTTTATCAAGCCATAGAGAAGGTTAAAGTAATTCAGCAATGACTAAAAATAGCCCAAAGTCGACACAAGTCATATGCGAATGGTAGAAAGAGAGGGCTAGAGTTTTCTATAGGTGATTGGGTATTTTTGAAGGTATAACCAATAAAGGGGTAATGAGATTTGGCAAGAAAGGGAAGTTGAGTCCACGTTATATAGGCCCATATAAGATCACTCGAAGGTTTGGACAAGTTGCATATGAATTAGAGCTACCCCAAGAGCTCTCATCAGTACATCCGGTATTTCATGTGTCAATGCTTCGAAAGTGCATTGGAGATCCATGACATATCACTTCTACTGAGGATGTGCAAGTTGCAGAAGATCTTACCTATAAGGAAGTGTCTATTGCTATTCCAGATCGCCAAGTTAAGAAGATGAGAAATAAAGATATAGAATCAGTGAAAGTACGTTGGAGAAATCGTCAAAGGGAAGAGATTACATGGGAAGCTGAGGAAGAAATTAAATCTAAGTACCATCATTTGTTCAAAGATGAAGAGGAAGTTCAAGAAACGGAGTTAGAACATTAACAAGTGAGTTTTTTTTTTTATATATTCATAGTATTTATGTGATGATGTGAATGTTAATGATTGACTTGAACTTGTTTCGGTTGAATAACTATGCTAATATTCGAGGACGAATGTCCTAAAGGGGAGAAGGATGTAACACCCCGTATTCAAGTACATGTATTGGCGTATTCAAGTACGTGTATTGGTCTTATTTATATGGAATTAGTTTTTTTTATTTTATTTATACTGGAATTTGGCCGTCGATGGTTCCATGCGAAGGTTATTGACTAAGATTTCCAATGATATAAAGATTTACAAAAAATGATAGGCTTCTAATATAATCGATCACATTCAAAACTATAAAACGGTGGCCGGGATATTTGGGAATAGTAAATGTGTAGGAAAATTTTCTGCACACAAACTACTGAGGCCAACCAATTTTTTGGGTCAACTTCGAATGATCATAACTCCCTTAATATAATTAAATTGGAGAGCTGAGACCTATGAAAAGAAATATCTTTGAGTCTTCTTTCCAATGCAATTGGTTTCATCCAAATCCAACGTCTGAGTAAGGAGTTATACTCGTTTTACTTCAGCCTCTCAAAACAGATTTTTAGGGTCAACTTCAAATGATCATAACTCATTTTATAGAATGAACTCGGTGTCCTACTTTATATGAAATGAAATAAATTTGAATTATCTTTCCAACGATACCAATTTCACCCAAATCCAATATTGGATCAAAGAGTTATGGTCGATCTACTTTAGCTTATTAAAACAGTCCACCAAAGGACAGATTTGGCATTATTTAAATTTTAAAGGCATTTTGGTCATTTTCTATTATATTATGGATGGGAATATGTGTATAAATACATGTATATGATTTCAAAAATGCATTTTCATCATCAATCACTGAGAATGAACAAACCCTAGCAAAATTTGACCTTTAAATTACTTTTGATTCAACCGTAGAAATTCCAAACTAATCCGATAACTGCGTTTGGTAACTCGAGAGCTTAAAACGACACCTATTATTTCTGCAAATAGGATTGCATAATCAAGAGGTGAATTCTAAGGTATGAATATTGTTTGCCTTTGTTCTTTTCCATATGTATATGTGTGATAGAGGATTATATGTATTGGTTGTTATTGAGAGGTGATGAAAATAGGGTTGTGGACTATTTTACATGGTTTGGTTGTATTGAATTATGGAAGGTGGATATGGTAATTGAGTTATGGAAGGTGGATATGGTGATATACTATTGAATTGATGATTATTTATGTCTATTGCTCAATTTGGTTTAATGGATTGGTTGGAAGATAAATGAATCCAAACTTGATATTGGAGGATGTTGTATGAATATGAATATGAATGGCATGTGAATGTAATCAGAGTATAAGAAGTTTAAAGTGACACCCTTTATGGTGTAATTAAGGCTTACTACTTAACCACTAGTTTTGTGAATTCAAATAATTGAATTGTGACCTTTGGTTGCCAATCCTAGATTGCTATATATGTTCATTGTAGATAAGTAATTCGAAAAGACGGGAAGTCTATTTGGGACTATTATTGAAGGTTGATAGTCAGGTATATGAAGCATACTCTATACCAAATCTTTGGCATGAAAGTGAACAATTGTTCTATTAAGAAAGTTTCCAAAGTTATTCAATAATATGTGATCCATAATGGTTTTGTATGATGTCCTACGTTACCAATGAACTTGTTTCCACCCTACAAGATATCAAGAAATTCCAATACTTACTTTTCTTCCAAATCTTACATGTTTATTGCACAAATGAATGTCAGAAGGTATCCGGTTACTCAAATAAGATCCATGTGCTATTAATGACTCCAAAATGTTTCATTGATATACCAATAAGTTCCTACTTCATTGTTATGGCATTGATGACTCCAAAACACTTTATTGATGTGCCAATGAGTTCTTACTTCATTGTTATTGCATTGATGGTCTATTTATATGTCTCTTATTGATGTATCATTGTTTGAAAGTAACAAAAATGCGGTGGCAACCGAAATAACAATCTCAAAGATTAATTAAACTAAGTGATGGGAGTTCTTTCTTATCGGTTGGTATCCTAGGGGCATAAGCCTATCATGGGTCGATCCCAATTTATGTGTTTATCAGTGGTATCCTAGGGGTATAAGCTTATCATGGGTCGATCCCAGTTGATATGTACTGGAGGCAGCCTAATGGTCACAGTACAGTACAGTCATGGTTACAAAGATGATAAGAATGAAGGTAAATTGATTGAATAAATACAATGTACAAGTTGTCACAAGTTCTAGTAAGTGTGGTCCACTACTATTACGATCTATTCACTTATTTCTGATTTCTATTGAGCTCCTATATCATATGTGATTATCAACAGCTTTACATACTCAGTACATATTTTGTACTGTCGTCCCCCACGGGGGACCTGCATTTTATGCTGCAGGCACAGGTACCTCAGCTCATACACCGTACAAGTAGGAGCCAGGATATCCAGCTGCTTTTGGTGAGCTCCAGTTTTCTTCGAGGCTTTCCGTGTCATATCCAGTCACTTTTGGTATTGTATAGAAGTTAGTTATATGGCGGGGTGTGTCCCGACCTTAGTTAAACTCTGTGTATTGTCTAGAGGCTTTGTAGACCTAATGTACAGTCAAGGTGGTGTTTTATTAATAGACGTGATGGATCCAATGGCCAAGTATTGTATATACATATATATGTGTGCTCGAGCTTATACAAGTTATTATTTCCTTTTATATGCGACATGATGTTGTCTGAATATTGGGTTTTCATAGAGGTATGCATGGGAAGTATAAGGTTATGATCTGGTTCTCTCGAGCCTCCTCGGTTACGGGTGCCAGTTCGCCCCAATAGGATTTGAGGCGTGACAACCTCGCGATGTCGGTCTCTCACTCTCATGGTGAATATCTATGATGTTTTTATCGCTCCTTTTAGATTAGGAATAGGCAGTTTTTTAAATATTATGGTCAACTGTCTTATTAACTTATAAGTGGTTCAAACAATATTTTTACCATAGTTTTTGTTTACTTTTGCAGTGCAAACTGAGAAGCGAACACGAAATAGACTATTTTCTTGATTTTGTAGATTCTTGGGGAGTAGTGAGTTGATTTTGGGGTTTTGGTGTTCTTCCTTTTCTGTAGGTTTTGTTCTGCAAACAACAACTGAAACTGTAAGGATTCTAGGATACAATACTTGAGCTCTACGATTCTGTGAAGATGTTGTCACTAACTTCTGTTTGTCCTGTGGTTGAGAAACAAGGAAAAGGCCAAGTGAATTTCTCTCTCGAATCTCTCCATTCAGGTTTGGACTTCGATTTTATGTTTACGGTACATTTGAAATTTAGCTTGGTTTCAGGTTTATACACATGCTCTATTCGTATAACTTTAGAATTATAGATTCATAGTAACATTATGTTTGAATGAGTTGCTTTATTTCAAAACGTTTGATACAAACCCTATTTCACATATTTAGGCAAATTGTTATATAATTGATGCATTAAAAATGAATATGTAATGTTTAAATCATTTTTATATGAGGAGAATTCTATCTTACCAGATTAGGTATGATTCATTTCAATTCATTTTCAGGTGGATACCCGTGCTCTATTCGTATCTCGGACTGTGTGAATCTTTTGTGTGAAAAGTTTAGCATTATCGATTGATAGTAACATTATATATAGTTGAAAGTAGATGTTTTTAATTGAATCTATAATTTAAATTAGTTTCTCTGTCACAAAATGTTTTATATGATTCTGTCAAATATATTAAGGAAGATTGGTATCTTGGGGTTTATTTCACAGTCTTTGTTTTGGTGAAATTTGAAGTTACTGTATTTGATCTAATATTAAACATTTAGCTTACTGATAGATTTGAATTTGTAGCCATTGGGGTTTATAATGTTTGTTCCTGCTAGCCTGAATTGTTATTGTGCAGTTTTTTATGCACCTTGCTCTCATCCTTGGCTCTTCTTTCTGAATCTTTGCCTGTTGAGTTTTCTGAGGAACAATCGTCTCTTTTACCTATAATTGGTATCCTATTCCCGACATTCTTCTCAACACAAGTTTCTTTGCAGTTGATCAAAACCTAGTTAAGGCATAAGCTAAGAAGGTACAGTAATATACCTTTTTCACACAAATTGCTATGATTACTTTTGCTTCTTCCTGAATTTGTATTAAATTTTAGAAAAAATGAGTATTTCAAAAGTACACGCAATAAGAGTTGTGGTAGAACAATAAATGTTGAAAAAAATTCATGAATAACTATTGAAACTAAGTCAAGCATTGAAAAGTAATGGTACTTTAAGCCATGAAATGTATGAAAACTAAACTGTTAGTGTTTTTTTGTTTTGTTATTGTTTTGGTTCTCATGTTTTTGTTTCTCTTCTTTGTTATTATTGTCTGGAGTTCTTGTGTAGATGGAAAATGAAGATCGTACATGGATGTATAATAGAACTTATTTTAACCGTGTGGGGTTGAGGGAGGAACATAAAGATGGTGTAGCTAGATTTATTGCTAAAGCAATGACACTTGATGATTTTCTTACTGATGGGACAATTAGGTGTTCTTGTTGGAATTTCAAGTGTTGCAAGTTATTAAGTCCATATGTTGTTACATTACATCTTTATAGGAAGTATTTTATGGTAAATTATACTGTGTGAAAAGCTCATGGAGAGAATAGTGATGCTAATGATTTTGCTTTTCAGAATTATTTTGAAATTCCAATAAGAGAGAATAATGTTGAACGTTCACGATATCGTGAGATGATCAGGCATGCTTTTGGGACACACTCCGGGGCTCAAAATGAACCAACTGCTGAAGCTAAGCACTTTTATGAACAGTTACAGGAAGCTTTTCATCCATTATATGAAGGATCATTCCATTCTAAGTTATCTATTGTTGTTCGGCTACTGAGTATTATTATTCTATTTCTCAAGAGGGCATGAATTCTATTATTGGACTTATGAATGAACTTAACCCAAATAAACTCTACTTACCCCAAGATTTCTACACAACAAAGAAGTTGGTTTCCAAATTAGGACTATCATCAGAGAGGATTCATTGTTGTGAGAAAGGTTGCATGCTATTCTATAAGGAAGATGCAAATTTAGAACATTACAAATTTTGTAATCAGCCTCGTTGTAAGGAAGTCACACATGCCAAAGGGAAGAAGGTTCCTGTGAAGTCAATGCACTACTTATCCATATACGATGGAACTATGAAAATAAAAGACCACCTAGTGATTTATGTTATCCATCAAATAAAGAAGCATGGAAGCATTTTGATAGTGCGTAACCGGATATTGCTAGTGAACCAAAAAGCATTAGGTTAGGATTATCTACTGATGGATTCACTCCATTTACTGTCTCAGCTACACCATATTCATGATGGCCAGTGTTTGTGACTCCTTATAATCTCCTGCCTAAATTATGTATGACAAATCAGTATACATTTCTAACTTGCATTATTCTAGGTCCTCGTAATCCAAAAGTTTTGATTGATGTATATCTACAGCCATTGATTGGTGAGTTGAACTTATTGTGGCATGAGGGTGTGGAAGCATTTGATGTATCAATGAAATAAAACTTTAGATTGCGTGCTATTTTGATGTGGACTATAAATGACTTCCTTGTTTATGGAATGATGTCTGGGTGGTTGACTGCGGGCAAGTTAGCTTGCCCTTGTTGTATGGAGGACACAATAGCATTCACTTAGAAACGTGGTGGTAAAAACTCATGGCTTGACTGTCACCGTCGATTCTTTCCAATGCAGCATGCGTTTAGGAGAAATACTAGTGATTTTATGAAGAATAAGTCTAATTTTGAGGAGCCACCCCCAATTTTATCGTGAGAATAAATTTGGAATAGAGTGAGGAATTTGCCTATGCTAAGTCTTCACCATCCATGATACCTGGTTATGGTGTTACACATAACTGGACTAAATGAAGCATATTTTGGGAGTTAGATTACTGGAGGGATAGTATTCTGCCTCATAATTTGGATGCCATGCATATTGAGAAAAACTTCTTTGACAACTTGTTTAATACTATGATGGATGTAAGTAACAAAACAAAAGATAACTTGAAGGCTAGGATTGACTTAAAGGAGTATTGTCGGCGCAATGAGTTGTACCTGACATACTTCAACAATAAGATTTAGAATCCCAAGGCCAGTTACACATTCTCTTTGGATGATAGAAGAGTGATTTGTGATTGCATTAGGGATTTAAGAATGCCAGATGGATATGCATCAAATATATCTAGGTGAGTTGACATGAAGGAAGGGAAGTTGACCTCTATGAAGATCCATGACTGTCACATTTTCATGGAGTCACTGATGCCAATTGCATTCAGTGCCTCCTGGTTGTTTTGATGTTATGGAGAATCTTCCAATCTACCTTGTGCATGAGGCACGACTTGGAGGGCCTGTTCAGTGTAGATGGATGTATCCTTTAAGAGGTATTGAATTTTAACATTTACTTTCATCTGTTATAATTGATCATTATTTCATTTAAAAGATCATACTATGTAGGACTATTTGCAAATGTAAGCGAACTATAAAAAACAGATCTCAAATTGAGGGATCAATATGTGAGGCTTATTTGGCTAAAGAGATCTCTTATTTTTGTTCTAATTATTTTGAATATGATGTACTATGTATGGAAAACAGACCCAATAGGCATGATGCAGACAATAGAGATCTTTCAGCACCACCATTTTCAATATTCAATCAACCTGGTAAAGAAAGTCCGAAAGTTGGTCCCCTTCGAAATTTGAATGAGGCAGAGCTTAAGTCAGCTACAACACATGTATTATTAAATTGTCTCAAGGTCCTGCCTTTCTATAAGTGAGTATATTTATATTAAGGACAATCATTCAACGTCTATCTAAGCTTAAACTAATGAAAGTCATAACTTTGTCGAACAGCTACTTCGTGGCTTTACACGGGGATGCTGCTATTTATCGTATGTTTTCAGTGTGGTTTAGAGAATATGTAAGTGCTGTAAGTTAAAATATTTAGCAGGATTTACAGTTTTGTTCAGTCTTATGTATATTAAATTCTAACTTTTCTTGAACTTTTTATAGGTTCATAATCCACCTAATTATGACCCAAATGGCCAATTTTTATGTGATATTTCTTGGGGACCTAATGCTAAAGTCAGAAAGTTTTCTAAGTACTCTGTCAATCGGTACAAATTTCATACAAAAGAGTTCTCTAAGGGCAATAAAGCTAACAACAATGGGGTTTGGGTGAAAGGTGATGGCGATGTTGATTATTATGGTTTGTTTCATGAGATTTTAGAACTTGATTATCACGTTGGTTGGCCAAATAAAAAGTTGGTTCTCTTTCGGTGTAAGTGGTATGATCCTACGCCTAGGTTAGGTACAAAGGAGCACCCTCAGTACAAAATAGTTGAAATTAAGCATACAAATGAGTATGGGATCTATGATCCATTTGTCATTGCACAAAATGTGAAACAAGTGTATTACGCTCCTTATCCTTTGTGTAAGAATAAATCAGCATGGCGGGTAGTTACAAAAACAAAGTCTATTAGTAGAGTTGAAGTAGAGGATGCATTGGATGTAGCGTATCAGAATGACATTTCAAGTGTTGAAGAAAGGGTGGATGATGAATTAACAGGTGATTTGCAGCATAGCAAAGGCCTATACGAAGAATTTGATCCTTCTAAGCTTTGTTTGAATGTTAATGATTATGGAGAAGGAATATTCGGGAAAAATGACGAGGAAGATCCAACTGATGAAAATAAAATAAGCGAGGAAGAGTTACTTGATGAAAATGAAAAAAGTGATGAGGAAGATTCGATGGATGAATATGAATCAAGTGATAAGGAAGAATTGATGAATGTCTATGAAACAAACGATGAGGATTGAGTTAGTATAAATAGTAGTGTGTCTTGAATTGTATTTTAGCTTCTGCTTTTTGTTATTTTACTTGACAATATAGTGTCTTTTATTTGTTAACATTTGCAGTGTCAGTAAGAACATTCAGGTGGTTGTAGTAGTGTAGAAAGAATTGAAGTACTATCGTGTACTCATAGCTTTATGCTAGGTATATGTGCAAAGTTATTAGCTGTCTAGAACTGTAAGCATTCTATCCTCAGTTTTCTAGCTGAATATTGATTATTGAATGTGTTTTGTGCTTATTATGTGCAAGGAGTATACTAAAGTAACCTAAGTTTAACTTATGTGGTGTAGTAATGATTACTGCAACAATAGTATCTCATCGCACTTTATATACACTCTTATTTGATTGTACTGGGTATTGCATAGCATTACTACCTATAGAGAAGATTTTATTTGGCTTAGATGAGTATCTGCTTGAATACTGAATTACAGATATTGTTAATTCCAGATTAATTTATGCTTTAGTGCTTCATATGTGTTGTACCTTATGTTGTTTTGATTATATTGGATATTGCGTAACGGTGTTATCTCTGGGATTCACGTGTTGTACCTTCTGCTGTTTTAATTATTCCAGAAATTGTAGATATTGTATTATTGATAAAATAGGGTACTAAATTCTAGAGCCAGATGACTATCTGTTTAATGTGTTGTACATTATGCAGTTCTAGTTGTACAAGATTTTGCATTACAGTGTTAGCTGTAATTCAAGGCAGGTATAATTTGCTGAGCAGTGATGCCTATGAGGTTATTCACATTGTTTACAGATTCTGGACTTATTTTTGCTGATGGTGAGCTGTTTAATATTATTTGGAACAGTACTGTTATAAGTGAACCCCATAACCTGCCTCCTCCTATGCTGCTTGCATTTGAGCTGCTGCTGCATGATGCTGCCTCCGTGACTAGTTGTTGTAATGCCCCGAAAAATGGGTCCCAGAGTGTTACACGGTGCTTGAGGCTACGAGTAGCCCCAAGCTAATCCTTTGAGCCATTTTCATTCAGTTCAACAAAAATCAACGGGGTTTCCATAAATAAACCTCAAATAACAACAGAGTAATCATCATCCAAGAATAAAAGAATTTCAGAACAATAAAAAAATATGACTTATTAGTCAACTCCAAACATCTATACTAGTCTAACAAACCTCTAAGAAAATCAATAAAACCAGCAAGCCATTGAGACATGCCCCAACTGACTCATACTCAGTTATCAAATGTAAATAATTCCGTGAAACCAACATCAAACCTCACGTCCTCGGAACATGAGGACTCACCACAAAAGAGGATGTAGAACAGTGTGCCCAAAGAATCACTGTTGAACCTGGAAATGAGCACCTGAACCTACATTCCAAGAAAATGCAGCCCACATCCGAAGATGTGGATCAGTACCATGGAAAGGAACCGAATATATGGGAGTGTATGCAGTTGTATAAACATCATCATCATAAATATTTATAAGAAATATGCAGGGTGTATGAAAGACTCACATAGCCCAAAGAAAATCATTATAATCATGAGAGAATTAAATAAGAACAATAACACATGTGAGTCATCATATAATTTGTCAATTACTTTCAGTTCATCAAGAATATCAATTCTCATAATGTAACTATCATTTAAATCTTTCGAAATAATAACTTTCACAATTCCACTTTCAAATCACTTCACCATTCACCATAGACACAAGGAAACACGCACACACACTGGGAGATCCTATAACCGACAAAAACCATGTGAGCTACATGGAGTCCAACGTACAACCCACGTTAGGGAGAGACATCCTATCCTTGCCATCGGATTAGTACTATCGATATCAAATCCACACAAACTAGTGATCATTATATAAATCAGCCTCAGGATCACTCCTACGGGGGAACGTAGTTCTAGGGAAGTGAGGTCACTTTATACCTCCCACTGGTGCTAAAGATTTCTCCCGGACTTAGCTCAGATCATTTCAAAGACAACCCATAACAAATCAATTTCAATAATATATAAATATACATCGGGAACCACCATGCTTCCCGTCTATCAAAATCAAACACGTTGTGGATTTGTTTCACACTCGCGTTCAAAACAACTCCATTAAGACCAAAAGGTCAAATCATTAAAAATATCTCAAATATTCAATATCAACGTGCTTATCACTTTCTCAAAAAAAAACACAATTTTCAATGGGGATTCACGACCCAAATATCAAAATTATGATAAATATCGTTCAAGATTCATGCTTTATATCTCCACACATGTAAATTCATCTTTCAAAATCATAAAAATCAAGATTTCATATTAATCATCATAAGATATGGGTTCATGCTTCAATTTCATAAAAATCATGCCTTTGTAAATAAAATTACGTTTGGGCACAAGAACGAAAGAGAGTTCTTGTTGAAAAATCCCACATACCTTGAATGATGAACTTTAGATCGATACTCATTTTTGAGATGTTAATTGTTCCTTTGAATGATGGTTCTTGGAGTTCTTCAACTAGGAACTTGGAATCTTGAATAAATTTGCAGAATTAATGGTGAACTTTGGAGGTTGTTGAAGTTGGATATAGGAGCTTAGGGTTTTCTTTTTGAGGGAATTTGATGAAATATAACATATAATGCTTTTAATAGGCTTTAATATAGGGTTTGGATGGATTTTGGGTGAGGGGAGATGACCAAAACGCCCCTAGTAATCAAATAATTCTCGAATCTGTCCTTTGGTGGATTGTTTTGATACAATGAAGTAGATCAGCAATAATGTTTTACTCCGACTTCAAAATGGGATGAAACAAATTTCACTAGAAAGAGGAATCTCATATCTTTCATTTGATATATAGTATCGCACCCAGATCATTATGTACGAGGAGTTATGATCGTTTGAAGTTGACCCCAAAATTCGCTTTTGGTAGGCTGAAGTAGATCGACCATAACTTTTTGCTCATATAGAAAAATTGGATGAAACCAATTTCATTGGAAAGAGGACTTGTAGATCTTTCCGTTGATATTTTATATATCACCCAGATCATTATGTACAAGGAGTTATGATCATTTAAAGTTGGACCAAAAATACGCTAGGCCTCAGGTTTTCCTGCATGTTTGACTGTTCACTACTATTCACAGTTCGATGAGAATGTTCATAACTCATCGCTCGGGTGACCGTTTTGGATGATCCACATATCGTTAGAAATCTTATTCGATAGTTTACGCAATGGTGGGTTATAATATAAGACATCCCACACAGAAAATGTATAACTCATTCTAGAAGATAGAACCCAACACGTTTACGCACAAAATTTCAACGAAAAATTTCCTGGGGTTTTACATCATCCCTCCTTGGAAACATTCATCCTCGAATGACGCTAGACATGCTAAGATTAGATAGGGAATACAGCATACAGCTGAAACCATTCGTTAGACTCATCACCATATCGTTTATCACTCCGAATGCAACATAGAATGCATAAATTCAAGAAACTACAGCTGAACACATAAAAAATGACAGCTGAACTGCTGCAACCTTTATAAAAAGTGCATGATTTAGTAACGAACGGTACCTTCGGCTTGATCGGAGTTAACGGAAAATAGGTGCGGGTACTTGGATCGCATATCCACCTCAGCTTCCCAAGTTGCACCCTCAACAGATTGGTTTCGCCACAATACCTTGACCAAGGGAACTTCTTTGTTCCTTAGTCTTTGGACACTGAAATCAAGAATCTCAACCGGAATCTCATCAAAAGAAAGATTTTCTTGAATGTTAGCACTCACAGAGGAATCCACTACCAAAGAATCGCTAATAAGCTTTCTAAGCATGGAGACATGGAATATTGGATGAACAGAGGACAACTCGGAAGGCAACTCGACCTCATGAGCTACCTTACCAACACGACTAAGAAATTTCTAAGGACCAACTTAACGGGGACTAAGCTTCCCCTTCTTTCTAAATCTCCTCATTCCCCTCATGGCTGAAATTTTCAGATACACTAGGTCACCAACTTCAAACTCAAGGTCTCTTCTTCTAACATCCGCAAATGACTTTTGTCGAGTCTGCGCAGTTTTCAACCTTTTAGGACCGCTCACACCCGCTTCACCCACCTCGAACCAAACTATGGATGATCTACACTTCCTCCCATATAAGGCTTCAAACGGGGCTATGCCAATACTAGATGGAAACTGTTATTGTAAGCAAACTCTATCAACGGTAAGTGATCATCCCAACTACCCTTAAAGTAAAGTGCACAAGATATCAACATATCCTCTAAAGTATGGATGGTCCGCTCGGCCTGACCATCGGTCTATGGATGAAAAAATGAACTCAAAAGAACTTGGGTACCAAGACACTTCTGAAAAGCTTTCCAAAATTGCGAAGTGAACTAAGTACTCAAATCCGAAATGATAGACAAGGGAACTCCATGCAGTTTGACTAGCTCTCCGATATACAATCTAGCGTAATCCTCTGCAGTATATGAAGTATAACCATGCAAGAAATGAGAAGACTTAGTCAACCTATCAACCATAACCCAAATAGAATCACGATGGCATCGGGAAGGAGGTAAACCAATCACGAAGTCCATATTTATCTCTTCCCACTTCCAAGTGGGAATACTAAACTCTTGCATCATACCATCAGGTCTTTGGTGTTCAACCGTAACCTGTTGGCATGTTGCGCACTTAGCTAAAAATGCTGCTATATCTTTCTTCATGCCACTCCACCAATAGATTTCCCGCAAGTCTCGGTATATCTTGGTGGCACCAGGATAAATAAAAGATCACACCCTGTGCGCTTCAGCCATAATCCTCTGTCTCAGATCATCAGCATTTGGGACACACAATCTACCTTGCAATCTCAACACACCATCTCCCCCTTAGGAGAAAACCTCTACTTTTTGGTCCTTGACTAACTCCTTCTGTCTGACCAAACTAGCATCTAAGTATTGTTTTTCCTTCACTTCCAAAACCAAGGAGGCTTCAGAACTACTCTGAACCCCTATACTACCTTTAGCATAATCAAACAACCTAACCCCCAATTTAGCCAAACAATGTACATCACAAGCCAACTCTTTCTTACCTTCTACCATATGCAAAACACTACCCATGGACACTCTACTTAGGGCATCCGCCACAACATTGGCCTTGGCCGGATGGCACAACACACTCATATCATAGTTCTTTAACAATTCTAACCATTATCTCTGCCTAAGATTCAATTCTCTCTGGGTAAACACATACTGCAGACTCTTATGATCAGTGAAAATATCAACATGGACACCATACAAATAGTGTCTCCATATTTTCAAAGAAAACACAACAGCAGACAACTCAAGGTCATGGGTAGGGTAATTTTTCTCAAGCGGTTTCAAATGTCTAGAAGCATAAGCTATCACCTTACCCTTCTGCATCAATACAGAACCCAACCCAACTCTCGAAGCATCATAGTACACCACAAAACCATCAACACCATCAAGCAAAGTCAAAATAGGGGTTGAAGTGAGTTGAGTCTTCAACTCCTGAAAAATCTTCTCACAAGATTCGGACCACAGGAACTTCACTTTCTTTTGGGTCAACTGAGTCATAGGAGACGCTATAGAGGAGAAAACCTTAGCGAAACACCGGTAATATCTAGCTAAACCCAAGAAACTTTGGATATCAATAGAAGAAAATTGTCTAGGCCAATTTCTAATAGCTTCGGTCTTTTGGGGATCAACTCGAATACCCTCGGAAGAAATGATATGACCCAGAAAAGCAGCTGACCTTACCCAAAACTCACACTTACTGAACTTGGAAAATAACTTGTGATCTCTAAGGGTTTGCAAGACAGTTCGGAGATGATCGGAATGTTCATCCTCACTGCGGGAGTACACCAGTATATCATCGATGAACACTATGACAAACATATACAGATATGGTCTGAACACTCGATTCATGAGGTCCATGAAAGCTTCTGGGGCATTAGTTAACCGGAAAGACATAACAAGAAACTCAAAATGGCCATAACGAGTTCAGAAAATAGTTTTTGGGATGTCACACTCCATAACTTTGAGTTTATGATAGCCGAAACGAAGGTATATCTTTTAGAAATAACTTGCACCTTGCAATTGGTCAAACAAATCATCTATTCTCGAAAGGGGGTACTTATTTTTTACGGTGACTTTATTCAGTTGGCGGTGATCAATGCACATACACAAAGAGCCATCTTTATTTCTCACAAACAACATAGGAGCACCCCAAGGAGAAACACTGGGCCTTATGAAACCCTTACCTAGTAGATCTTTGAGTTGCTCTTTCAACTCCTTAAGTTCTACAGGGGCCATACGGTAAGGAGCAATAGAAATGGGCTGAGTATCGGGAAGAAGATCAATCCTAAACTCTATCTCTCTATTAGGAGGTATCCCTGGGAGATCATCCAAAAAGACATCAGAAAACTCATTGATGACGTTACCATACTGGAGAGTTTGAGTCTCAGACTTATTGTCTTTGACTCTAACCAAATAGTAAATACACCCCTTGGAAATAAGCTTTCTAGCTTTGAGGTAAGAGATAAAATGACTCTTGGGTGACACAAAATTCCCAGACCACTCAAACATGGATACACTCGTAAACTGAAACTTGACCACTTGGGTCCGACAATCAATAGAGGCATAAGAAGAATACAGTCAGTCCATACCCAGAATCACATCAAAATCTACCATGTCTAACACAATCAGATTAGCCAACAAGACTCTATGAATAACGGTAACAGGACACTTTTTATACACTTTCTGGGCAACAATCGAATCACCCACTGGGGTAGAATCTAGGATAGGCTCAGGAATGATCTCAGGACTCATTTCAAAATTCACAGCAATCAAAGGTGTAACATATGAGAAACTGGATCGAGGATCCAACAAAGCATACACATCAAAATAAAATATATGAAGCATACCAGTAACAACATCGGGAGAGTCCTCCTATTCTTGGCGGGACGATAAAACATAGAATCTATTCTGGCGTTGCCCGCCAGCATTGCTAGAAGAGGTGCCCTGAGCTGGGGCTGGGCAAGTTGCTGGAACTGGAGCACTAACAGTGTGAGTCTGGGTCTGAGAGTGATAGTCACAATGCCCTTGTCCATCCAGTGGACAATCTCTAACTTTGTGACCCATGTCACCATATCGGAAACAACCCATGTTCTCACCCCAACACTCACCTAAATGAGCCCTACCACACTTAGGACACAGGGGACGATTTGGCTTACTGCCAGCACTGTACTGGGACCTAGATGCAGATGACCTGCTACCTTTCTCCTACCTAGATCTAGGCACGGGAGCACTAGTAGATGACGATGTCGGCATAGACGAACGATCCTAATACTGAGGGAGACTCCCTCTCTGCGATCTAGTCTGACCCTGTTTGTGCTGCTCGGACCTAACTCTCTTATTACCTCTCATTGTATCTCTCTCTTTAATTTTTTTTGCCTCAATCTATTGGATATGAGTCATCAGCCTAGAAAGATTTGTCTCACTATTTAGCATAGCAGACCTACACTTCTTAACCACATAACTAGACACTCCAGTCACAAACTTACTCATACTAGCCCGATTATCAGCCACTAAGTCAGGAGCATACTTGGCCAACTGATTGAACTTTAGACAGTACTCCCTAAAAGTCATAGAGCCCTGTCGCAGGTTCATAAACTCTTCCACCTTCACCTCCCTCATCTCCAAAGGGAAAAACTTATCCAGGAATGCATCCTGGAACTCTTTCCAAGTTGTAGGGACAACTCCTTTACATCTACCTTTCCTCCAAGAAACAACCCAGTCATAAGCAAGTTCTTTCAACCTATACGCAACCAACTCCACAATATGTTCCTCAGATACATGCATCACCTGAGTAATCTTTTGCACCTTCTCTAAAAACAACTATGGATCCTCATCAGACTTGGACCCATAAAATTCCGGTAAATTCATCCGCATAAAGTCATGGATCCTGGAAGCGGCTGAATCACCTCTGTGCTGCTGTGGATCCGTGGTCGGGTTGTCCTGAACATTTGCAGTAATAGCTTAAGCCAGAGCCTGGAAGGCTGCCTGAAATTCAGCATAAGACACATTTTCATTCAATGGGTCAGCGGGTTGAGGTTGCTGACCATCATTATTTCTTCTCGCTCGATGTGGAGGCATATTTCTGAAAGAGAAGAGTATGAATTAATAGCAGAGAGAGACACTTTAATCACGATAGACTTCTGAAAGAAAGAATCACACTTTTTTCTAAAACATTTAGTAGACTTTTGCTCATAAATGTGGCTCGCTACACACTGATGATCAAGACTCTACTTAATGCGGCTTGTCAGAATCCCTAGGACACCATAAAACCTTAGGTTTTGATACCACGTTTGTAACGCCCCGAAAAATGGGTCACGGAGCGTCACACGGTGCTTGAGGCTATGAGTAGCCACAAGCTAACCCTTTGAGCCATGTTCATTCAGTTCAACACAAATCAACTGGTTTCGATAAATAACCCTCAAATATCAACAAAGTCATCATCATCCAAGAATAAAAGAATTTCAGAAAGATAACAAAATACGACTTATTAGTCAACTCCCAACATATATACTAGTCTGACAAGCCTCTAAGAAAATCAATAAAACCAGCGAGCCATTGAGACATGCCCAACTAACTCATACTCAGTTATCAAATGTAAGCAATTCCGGGAAACCAACATCAGACATAACGTCCTCGGAACATGAAGACATACCACAATAGATGATATAGAATAGCGTGCCCAAAGAATCACTATTGAACCTAGAACTGAGAACCTGAACCTACATTCTGAGAATATGCAGCCATATCCAAAGATATGGGACAGTACCATGGAAAGGAACCAAGTATAAGGGGGCATATGCAGTTGTATAAACATCATAATCAAAAATATTTATAAAAAATATGCAGGATGTATGAAATACTCACATAGCCCAAAGAAAATCATCATAATCATGAGAGGATGAAATAAGTACAATAACACATGTGAGTTATCATATAATTTGTCAATCACTTTCAGTTCATCAAGAATATCAATTCTCATAATGTAAATATCATTTAAATCTTTTGAAAGAATAACTTTCACTATTCTACTTTCAAATCACTTCACTATTCACCATAGACACAAGTAAACACACACCCACTGGGAGATCCTATAACCGACATAAACCATGTTAGCTACATGCAGTCCAACGTACAACCCACGTTGGGGAGAGCCTTTCTATCCTTGCCATCGGATTAGGACTATCTATATCAAATCCACACAAACTAGTGATCACGATACAAATCAGCCTCAGGCTCACTCCTACTGGGGCACATAGTTCTAGAGAAGTAAGGTCTCTTTATACCTCCCACTCGGTGCTAAGGATTTCTCCCGAACATAGCTCAGATCATTTCAAAGACAATCCACAACAAAATAATTTCAGTAATATATAAATATACATCGGGAGCCATCATGCTTCCCATCTATCAAAATCAACCACGTTGTGGATTTATTTCACACTCGAGTTCAAAACAACTCCATTAAGACCAAAATGTCAAATCATTCAAAACGTCTCAAATATTCAACATCAACGTGCTTATCACTTTCTCAAAAAAATACAATTTCCAAGGGGGATTCACGACCCAAATATCAAAACCATGATAAATATCGTTCAAGATTCATGTGTTATATCTCCACACATGTAAATTCATATTTCAAAATCATAAACATCAACATTTCATAATAATCATCATAAGATATGGGTTCCTCCTTCAAATTTATAAAAATCATGCCTTTGTAAAGAAAATTACTTTTGGGCACAAGAACGAAAGAGAGTTCTTGTCAAAAAACCCTACATACCTTGAATAATGAATTTTAGATCGATACTCAAGTTTGAGATATTAATCGTTCTTTTGAATGATGGTTCTTGGAGTTCTTGAACTAGGAACTTGGAATCTTGAATAAATTTGCAGAATTAATGGTGAACTTTAGAGGTTGTTGAAGTTGGATGTCGGAGTTTAGGGTTTTCTTTTTGAGGGAATTGGATGAAATATAACATATAATGCTTATAATAGACTTTAATATAGGGTTTGGACGGATTTTGGGTGAGGGGGAATGACAAAAACACCCCTAAAAATCAAATAATTCTCGAATCTGTCCTTTGGTGGACTGTTTTGATAGACTGAAGTGGATCAACCATAATGTTTTACTTGATATCCAAATTAGATGAAACCAATTTTATTAGAAAGAGGACTCTCGTATCTTTCCGTTGATATATAGTATATCACCCAGATCATTGTGTACGAGGAGTTATGATCCTTTGAAGTTGACCCAAAAATTCACTTTTGGTAGGCTGAAGTAGATCGACCATAACTTTTTGCTCATATAGAAAAATTGGATGAAACCAATTTCATTGGAAAGAGTACTTGGAGATCTTTCCTCTGATATATATTATATCACCTAGATCATTATGTACAAGGAGTTATGATCGTTTAGTTGGAGAAAAAAATACGCCAGGCCTCAGTACTTTTTCCTGCACGTTTTACTATTCACATATTGTTGGAAATATTATTCGATACTCTACGCAATGGTGAGTCATAATCTAACACATTCCGCAAGAAATATATAATTCATTCTAGAAGATAGAACCTAACAGGTTTACGCACAAAATTTCAACGAAAAATTTCCCTGGTGATATTGTGAACCCTAAGGGAAGTAATGGGATATACTTAGGGTCCTCACCGCTCATCACTAAGTTGATGGCCGGTACATCTAATAGGCTATACACTACTAGTGCCCCTGATGAGTCTATTTTTTATTGTGGATAAAGTAATTGATAAGTATTTAACTTGTAGAAATAGTAATTGATAGTTAGTCTTTGGTAGATAGAGAATAGAATGTATAAAAAAATTGAATTACTTCTGAGCATTTGGTTGGAACACTTCCTTTGTATTTTTTTCTCTTTTTTGGATGGATCTCTGTAGGTTATATGTGACACCATAAGAAATAACAGGGAGTTTAAGATATTACATTGTCAGTTATATTTTTTAAGTGGTCTCGAAACAAATATTAAAATGTTTTAATCTTGGGATTCTACAACAACTTGTTCAGAGAGACAAAGAAGTGTAGATCAGGATATTATGTTGGGGATGTGCAGTATAGTATAGTACTATTGCTATAGATAAAGAAAGTGAAATTTGATAGTATAGGTTAACCATATGCAGATTTTTGGTGTCAGTTTAATGCCTTAGATTTAAAGACTGCATTGCAAAATACAAATTTAAGGGAAGGGGAGGTATCCAGTCATCAGAACCATTTCTTTGTCAGTATATTTCTTTGTTAAAAAATGACAGTATTGCCTGTAGCACCATCGTTGTCCTTCTATTTCAGGCGTCCTTCTATTTCATAGAACTCCCAGCATAATTGTTTAAAGTATATATATCTACCTACCTTCTAACAAACGTGGATATTCTTAAATTTGGTTGTTCCTTGTTTTTCAGGTATCTAGTAAAGCAAATCAATGGCATCAAAAGGTAATGTTAATGTACGACGTAAGAAAAGTAAGAAAGGAACTGAGAATATTCCTATAGGTCAATGTACACTACCACCACCACCACCATTTGTTACCACAATTCTTCAACCATCTACTACAAATATTCCTCCCTCTCCTAGATGTACTATTTCAGTACCAAATGCAGTTTTCATGCCTCCACCATCTGAACAGTTTCACACCTCTTCATCCCAAAATATTTTTCATAGTAGCTCTTCATCTGTGCCTTCGACATCATCCGTACCAAGTCTTTCTGGATTGAGAGTTGGATGCCTAACATACCAACATCGCCATCCATTGATAGTGCTACAACGCCTAATGCTACAGCTGCTACTTCTCAGAATTTGTAATTTAAAGAGGTATTAGAATATGACAATGTTGGGAGGCTACAAATCGCCCCTTACCGTAATGGGTTAGTAACACTTAAGTTTTCCTTAATTTTTATGGCTAAGATGATGGTTTAATATAATCTTATTGCAGGTTCATTCCACCATATACCGCCGGGAATATGGTTATTAAATCAATTAAACCATTTTTCACAAAGCTGTGGAATAGTTGGTTGGAGATTCCATGGGAAATTAGAATTGTCATGTGCAAACAATTTATTGTATAAGCAGTTTTATAATCTATGAATCTCATTGACTAAAGATAGTTTTTTCATTGTATCCATTAACTCATTTTATGACTTTATATTAAACTATTTTGAAGACAAAGTGTACATGGAGTGATTGTCATGATAAGGAAGTAGACCGCATTTTTCTGTTGAAAGCAGCTCTACGGATAAAAGAACACTTGTATGAGGCCTGGAGGAAATTGATAAAACCTGGTTGGTTGAATAATGAAGTATGGACCCAGTTCTTGATATTATGGGACACTCCTGAATTTAAGGCAAAGAGGGAACGAGGAAAGGCAAATCGAACCTCTGAAACAGGTGGCTCGCTACACACCGGAGGTTCTATGAGTTTTGCTACCCACCAAAGAAGACTGGTACGATTGTTGTCCAACTAAATTATCCATTTACACGTGATACCCTTTTATCCATTTACTGTGTTGATAGAAGTTACATAAAGTGGCAGTGATGAGGGTGTTTTAGTTTCTGGGCTAACCATTTCTGGCATGGAAGTACCCAACCCATATCTTGGCATGGAAACACTGTGTATGCCCTGTTATTGAGGCTTCTCTCTCCCCTACAATCAGTGTTTGCAGCCATTGGGTGGCTGGATTCTATTTTGCCTTTTTGTGGAACACATCTGAGCCCCATTTTCATGAAAAGAGTGAAAAAAGTAATATTTTTCGTGATTTATTCTACACCCCACACCAACACATGACTTCTTCCTCTTCTATTTTCTGCTACTTATTACTAACTTGCAGAAAGTAGCTTAACTCTTTTTTCTCTTTGAGTACCTAGAAAATATAGGGTAGTTCCTACAGGACCAGTCATAGGGCTATAGTATATGATTGAGCCTTAGTAGTAGTTCACAACTTCTTGTTGATGCAATTTATTCAAAAAAGTGAGTTAATTTGTGGATTTAAAGTGCTTATGTTGTTGGATTATGTAGTGTTCAGAATTTGTGCGGCTTTCAGTACAAGTTTTAAGTTAAGATATCAATGTTCTGAAAGAAAACAGGTACTCCAACCACTTTACCCATTTACATGTGATACCCCTTTATCCATTTATATATGATTTTGTTGACATATACTGATGTTGAGACGTAATACTAATATATTGGTATGTGAAAACATACATCCACATAATGCATAGGCCACATAATCAGAGAACCTATTGTTCTCTCCCTGTTTAGTTCCATTCTATGGCTACAGACACTAGTTTAAGCATTGATAACCAAACAATCCAACAACCATTTGAAATAAACAAAAAGGAAAAAAGATGTAAAGCATTTCTTTGTGTTGCTCCTACTGCTGATAATTATGTTGTAAAGGGGTTGTGATGATTGCATCCTTGATTTCTGGACTATGTTCAATCATAGAATCGAGAATAACATGTCCCATATATTGGCAGGGTGACCCAGTTATGGCTTTGAATAGAAAACTGCTGGTGTCTGGAGTCATGGAAGTGTTTCTCCTCTTTTGCTTTGTTGTAAAATAGCAAATTTGAGCCTGCTATTACCTGTTTTTTCTCTTGGATGGTGATTCTTGTCAAGTAGGAAAACCAATAGACCCTTGTGGTCCGGTCCTTCTGGGAAACTCATGTACAGTAAGATTTTAATACACTTGACTGCATTTTTTAAACTAGGACAGTCTTTTTTTTTGTGTGTGTATGTGTTACTGTGTTGATAGAAGTTACATAAAGTGGCAGTGATGCGGGTGTTTCTGTTTCTGGGTTAACCATTTCTGGGATGGAAGTACCCAACCCATATCTTGGCGTGGCAACAATGTGTATGCCCTATGATTGAGGCTTCTCTCTCCCCTACAATCAGTGTTTGCAGCCATGGGGTGGCTAGATTCTGTTTTGCCTTTTCGTGGAGCACATCTGAGCCCCATTTTCATGAAAAGAGTGAAAAAAAGTACTCTTTTTCGTGATTTATTCTACATCCCACACCATCATATGACTTCTTTATTTATTTTCTGCTACTTATTACTAACTTGCAGAAAGTAGCTTAACTATTTATTCACTTTGAGTACCTAGAAAATACAGGGTAGTTCCGATAGGACCAGTCACAAGGCTATAGTATATGACGAACCTTATTTCACTAGTCCTTGTTGATGAGATTTCTTCAAACAAGTGAGTTAATTTATGGATTTAAAGTGCTTAGATTATTGGATTATGTAGTTTTCAGAATTTGTGCAGCTTTCAGTACAAGTTTTAATAAGTTAGGATATCAATGTTCTGAAAGCAAATAGGTACTCCGGATATAGCTGAACTTTTACAGTAGCATTTACCTCTATATGGATAAAATTTTGCAGAACTTCTTAAATGGGGGAGTAGCTGTACCTATTCCTAAGACCTTCGAAGAGTCACATAAGAAGAAAAATCCGGACGGTACAAAAGAAGAATGGGTCGAACCGCGTGCTAAGGATACATATGTAAGATAATAAATTTTGTATATATTATTTTCTTTTTATTCAACTTAGCTTGTTTACATAATGACAATTATTTTTCTTCAGGAAGGATTTCAAAAAAGCATTGAAGATTGGCGTCAAACCCAACCTTCTTCAGAGGGGTACCATGGTCCAACCATCACCTAATGATATGAATAGAACGTGGACAAATGTGGTAGGTGATCCATAAAAGGGTAACACCTACGGGCTTGGAGGTAACCAATCCTTGAGTAGTTCTTCCCCAATGTTGCCCAACTCTGCTTCTATTTCGCAAAATGTGGAAGAAATGGAAACGATGAGAACAAAAATTAAAGAGTTGACGCAACACTGTGCCAAATTTGCCAAGTTTGAAGCGTTAGCCAAGAAGCATATGCCAAGTATTTGACGATGGGGAAGATAGTGTAGATGATTAGATTGTAGTGGTTGGTTTTTGTTTATGATTGTGACATTTAAACTTAGAATATTAGAATTGGTGTTTGTTTTGGATTGTGACTCTTCGATCGACTTTTCTTGAAATACTTAAACTATTTGATTCCGCTATTTGTTTTGGATGTTTCAAAAAGATCCCAAATATTAAATAATTAATATATAAATTAATAAAATTATATATATATTTTTTTATAATCATTTATTTTATAATTAATAAATAAAATATTTTCGACTACAGTGGCCGGAAGGTTTTTAAAATTTATCAATCCTTTCCGACAACAGTAGTCGGAACACTTTTATTTATTAAATGGTTATTTGTTAAACTTCCGACAAAAGTAGTCGGCATTATTTTATTTCTTAAATAATTATTAATTATTCTTCTGACTAAAGCGGCCGGAAGCTTTTTATTTATTAAATAATTATTTATTAATCTTCTGACCATAGTAGTCAGAAATTTTTTATAAATTAAATAATTATTTATTAAACTTCAGACTACTTTTGTCGGAATATTTTTATTTATTAAATAGTTATTTTTAAATATTAATTTAAGTTTTCCGACTATAGTAGTCGGAAATTTCCGACAGATGTCGTCGGAAATATTTTTCCGACAAGCTTTTTCCCGACTACCTCTATTCAGTCGGAATGTGGTCGGAAAAGACTTATTTTCCGACTACTTTCCAACTACATGCGCTGTCAGAAAATGCCGAATTTCTGCTAGTGGTACTTGGTTTATTGAATTAACTATTCTTTTTATCTCCAAAATTGAAAATGGGGTCTATAGTAAGTGTTATCCCTTAGACAAAGCATGACCATGATGTAAGAAAAGGATAAAGTAGTCAAATAGGTTCGAATTTTTCAAGTGAGTTACAATAATTTTTGAAGTGGTTAAATATAAATGTCAAGTTCCGCAACTGTGGGATGAAGAAAAAGTGGTCTCCCAGATCCATTTTTATATAAGAAAAATAATCACTTGTGAATGTGGAAAGGTCTCTAATCCTGTTCCAACTGTCTACTTCTATGTTTTTATCTAAGAAAATCTTGTTTCTGTATGATATGTGTAATTTTAGTTTTAGGGTATTACTTTCTTTCTATACTTAGGTCACATATTTGAACCTCGTGCCATGCAAACTAAGCCTTGTAGTGGTATTTACATAGAGAAGGGTAGAGGCGCGGTCCCATTATTCTCAAATTTCGAAGCTACGGTTGGTTAAGGGTTAGCCTTTGATGAATTTCTCGGTCATAAAAAAATTAATTAATCAATGAATTAAAACTGTGTTCATTTTAAAAATTTAAATTTTTAGATGAGATAGATTACTCATTTCAACTTAGTATCGGACGCATACTCGTTCTCGTTCTTGATTTAAATAATGAAAGGCCCCCTTATTATATTGTCGACGCACTAGATATCCAATTTTAAACGTGCAATAGGCTATTGAATGGATCACATTGGTTCATACAATGGACATTACTCTTCTATTAGATGTTGTCGTTTACCCAGTGTTAGCCATGCCTCATCTTGTTTTGATGGTTATTGAAGAATAAAGCAGTAACTCACACTAAGAGTAAATCATTGTAAGCAGAGAGAAATGAAGAGATAGGAGAAGATAAACTAACTTAGAATAAGGGAAGAAAAGAGAAGAAGAAGAGTAAATCATTGTGTTGCATTGATGTATTCAGAATTTTGTTCTTGATAGTAGTACATAGTCGACTATATATAGAGTAGCTAATAGCTTAATAGTGCGGTGTCAACTAACTAACTGACTTCAACAATGTAACTCACTTATTGACACTTTAACTTACTTTCCCTTCTTTTTCTTTCTTTACTCTCATTCCTCAACACTCTTCCTCAAACTTGGCACTACAAAGAGATTGACAAGTTCAATGTCACGACCCGATCCTAGGCCCTAGCCGTGACGAGCATCCCGAACCATGAAGGCCCGGAACACCCATTCTCTATCTGGTTATCATGCACAACATTCGTAATCATAATAAAATGCGGAATTTAAACTGAGTACGGAATACATGGTCAAGTTCTGCAACATATCTGAATAATACTATCTGACATCAGTCTGCGAAATCTCTACTAAGAACACAATCATCTGTCTGAAAAGAAATTGGGACAAGGCCCCCAGTAAACCAAAAACATATTAAATAAGATAATGTCTGACATAATTAGGCCTTCCGAATAATAGACGGTGGTGTTCCCCTACAAGTCTGATATTCCACGAGCTGTATGGAATCCGCCATTGACTCGGCGGGGAAGCCCCCAACCCAAGTGTGCCGCAAGGGGTGGAGTGTCTGAGTCTGACATGCCACAGGACATTTAAGTCAGCGCATAATAGTATACCCGGGTCGGCAAACCACGGTTTTAGGCAATGAGTCGCTTGAACTCAAGCCCTCTTCGGGGAACCACCTAACATCTCTGTATGCCCATTTTTAACCTTTTCTGTACATGCAACATTCTGAATGTCTAAAATCATGAAAGTCTGAAATGTCTGTTAGTCTGAGTCTGATATGGTGTTAGTCTGAATTGTTATCGTCATACCAAGACATTGCAAGTCTTGATTTTTCTGAGCCATAATGTATTAAGCAAGAGCTTTCATTCAAAACATAGTTTAGACCACCAAAACATGTAACTGATGTATAGGATTTCATATTCCGAAACTTAAAGTTCAATTCATGCAGAAATTTCATCAAACACCTGGTGGTCAAATGTCTTTAGCAAGTTCATGTATTCAAAATTGAAACACATTCATTCATATATGTATATAAACTGTCAAATTGCTTTGGAGATGGTCAAAAGACCAAAACAATGATGTTAAAAAATCTTATACATAAATATATATACATAATTTAAAACCCCATTCAAAAACATGATTTTTTTCTATGCCCATGAGAATTTAGTAAAAGTCCCGCGTACCTCTATTTCCAAGGATAATAGATGTTTCTTGAAGCTTGTGGATTGGTGATTCCGAATATGTAATTATCTTCGAAAACCTACGGTCGAATCTTGAACTATTTGGTTTTTTATTTTGAAACCCTAAGGAGAATTCTTGAGCAATTTTGAAAAAGTATGTGTATTATGGTGTTTGAGGGATTAAATCCCGTGTTGGTGGTATATATAGGGGTGGAGGATGACCAAAATACCCCTAAGGAACAATTAAGGTCAAATCTGTCCCTCAGTTGACAGTTTGATAGTCTGGAGTAAATCGATTATAACTTTTTACTCATATAATCAAATTGGATGAAACCAACTGCATTTGAAAGAGGTCTCAAAGAGATTTCGTTTGATATATTATAGCTCACACAGTTCATTATATACCGGGAGTTATGATCATTTGAAATTGACCCAGAAATACTGAAAACTGGGCAATAGGCTATGCGTTTTGCTACTGTTTTGAAATCCAAACGCAACCTTATGCATTCCGAAAAATTTCAAAACTTATCCGGGATGTACTATGAGCTTGACCGATCGTAACGCAACTTGAAAATCTAAAAACGAATATCTAAAAGGTTGAAAAGTTGTATCCCAAAGATTGCCAGCTAAAATGACACTAAGTCCTCATTACACTCACAAAAAATTTCAAGTTTTTAAGTCTAAGGGCACTCTATTAAAGGCTAATCCATGCACGACTTTTACGGGGTGTTACATTATCTCCACCTTGGGATCATTCGTCCTCGAATGATGGATAGGAACTTGTTAAAGCCTTAAAGATATGGAATAACGTGGACACGACATGTCTTTTAATAAAGAATACATTGATTTGAAACATGACCATATGGCTGGAACTACTGATATTTTGAATTCTTATATCGGACACGCATATCTGATGCATGGAATACACGACTGAAGCTATTCATAAGCTGAATTCCCATAATGAACATGCATATCTGATGCATGGATCTGTCCTTGAGTTGTTCTCATGAACGCAGGACTAAATACACTGATAAGCTGAACTTTTTCTATTGAACATGCATTTTTAATGCATGCATATCTGACTGGACTAACGTATGAATGTATGACTGATTACGCAATGATAACTGGTGCAAGTCTTGTAATATGAATCTATGCATGCAACTGAATGAGGTATCTCCCCCTTGGGACACTATGTCCCTCTATGAATGCTCAATTCATTAAGTTACTCGAAAAAAAAAAATTGAGGCGATGCACTAGGCACCTACAAATTGAATCATAACTGAACATTCTGGAATCTGAATCTAATGCATGACACATGAACTGAGCTATACTCGCAATCACTAGTATACTCTATCTTGGAATAGTATCATGTCTGAGATTTCGGGTAGCATGAATAAATGAAAAGACAAGAAAACAAGTCATGCGAATCTACCTGTTAAACTGACTTACTAACTATACAGATTGAATTATGCTAGACTTTCATACTTAACTGGAGTATCTCTTCAACTCTCTCTCTAAAGAAGTTCTAACAGTAATAGGGAGCCACGAATCTTGGGTATGGATTACATAAGACATCCAACTAAGGAAATCACAACATTAACTCTACTCTGCAGTCTGAAATATAGACATATAACTCCTAAATTAGGATAGAGTTTTCAGACCTTTGGCAATACGACTTCTTACTTTCAGGCTCAGCGCACTTCCCGAATATCCCTTAACTATACTATTCCCTATAAATATGATATTCATTCAATTCAGCTTAAATTTCTCATATGAGCATCGACAAATTTTTTTACTAATGTCTAAAATAGCTTAATCCTTACCCCATGATCAAGCCTAACTCTAAGTCACAAAAATACAACATGCTACACCACGCTATTATTCTAAACCATATGATTCCACCTTCTATACCTCTTTTAAAGATCACATTCTAAGCATAACATGCCTTACCACTTTAATTACTACTCTGAACTCTTAATATGAAGTCGCTAATGCATATTGCAACCTTCCACTACAATCCCAAAACGTCATTCAAGCCTAATTTATAACCACATGTTAACTTAAAGGCAAACACCCATAAATACATACTTCACATAGTTTCTAAACTATTATCAATATAACTCCCACGCACTATCCTAAAAACATACACACACAAACTTTTCCACTAAACATCACATGTATCAAAGATTGGCCCCAAATCTCACTTCATACTTATGGCCTTATCTAAACAAATGTACTATGATCTTCCATCAACAAGAACATTTACTTCATCACCACTATCATTGCATAGGGAGGACACTAAAAGGTTAAAACATAAGACCTTGAAGCATGAGAAGATTTTTATATGGGACTGAACACATTATAAAGAGTGAGTACATGCGTTATGAGTTGCATGACCTCAACTAGAGTTCCTAACATAAGCAATGTAATTCCGACTACTTGAATCAACTAGAACTCATTATCTTGGAACTGGAAGAGTACGTGACTATCTATCATATACAGGAGTCACAAACTATGATCACGGAACTGAAACGTAAAGCTTGAGTAGGCATTGGGATCACTGAAAAATACTAAGATAAGAATGGGTTGAGTCTCACCCTCACTTTCTAACGTTCTAAATCATACTGCATCACTACTAGAATTGAGAGCCTTACTTGGTCATTCGTTCTGTCATCTCCCCCTTAGCTTCAAGTCAACATCTAGAGTTTGGGAGATCCTTTACCATATTCTAACTGAACTACACTTACTACACTCTAGGGTCTGAAAAAAATAACAATACATGCATATCATAGAACTTAGCCCGAATGACTACCTTCCGGGATACACTCTATCTTTCTCTAGCCACCAATAGTCATAGTATAATGCTTTCACACTTATTCTATCGGTTTAACCTTCAAAAGTCAAGCTTAGATGCTAACACTTAACATGGATATCACCAAGCCTTTGATGAACCATATCTTTTTCGATAGAGCATACCACTATTGCGACTCCAAATTTATATCCCTCTACTATGAGAATCAAGATCACCGCAAAAGGCCCAACACTATCAATCAAAACACCTTAACATGGCTATTTATATCACCATGTAACATCTAACTAGTCTTTCTCCACTTAACAATTCAATGGTACCACTAGCCATGCACAACAAGTAATAGCCTTAGAAAAATGCCACAACCTCATGTCACCTTAGGCATACTTCTACATCATACATGCAATATCATACACCGCTACGAATAAAATAAACGTACTCTATTGCATGCACCATTTAAGTCTATTAGATCACTTCTATACAACTAGTATTCATTAACCAAGAAATCTTCACATCCACCTTCATGGACATCAACTGTTCAAACTTAATATCTAGTGCTACGCATGATTTACAACCCAACCTTACACGAAATTTTCACTTGGAAACTATGAAATAAACATCACGAAACACTAGTGCACTAGAACTTCATAACCACAATAATCGATCATGACCTAACGGTTTTCCTTATCATAATCCATTAGCATGTACTATTTCAACACATCAAGCCTACTAATTTAATCCCACAAAACATGCATCATCAAACTCGTGCCACTATTTACCACCACACCATTTAAATTCAAGCCTATAGTTTAGTATCAATCATTTACCACCAATGAAGAATGCAACATAATATAAATATACTAATCCATCAAATTGGGATATTCTACCCAAATATCTCAAAAATCTACTACATACCTTCTCACAAGTAGCACTAGTTTACAACTACCAATGAAAAGAGGGTCAAGGGGGTTAACCCCACGTACAATCGTATCTACTTATACTTCTTTCTCACATCACAATTACTTACCCAAGTGTAAGTTTACACTACCTTCAAAATCCACAACAATCATGAGTCTATACTTATAACCTACTGGCTAATCTGGCCATTTTCATACTTCAAGCAAGGACAATTCACCTCGCCTAATAACTCCTTCTCTGTCTTCTACTAATAAACTAACACACAAGGACGAATCGCTTCATTACCAACTCTATCTCATGCAAAAAGATTCAGCCATACATATATTCAACCAACACAAGAACCACACGTTGAATGACAAATTGCTAGTGAATCGAAATAGGACTCACACGGCTTCACTAGACTTTGATTTTTTTGTAGTTTGAACAAGAAAATAAGAAGAATGACAAGGCAACTATGCTAGTGAATCGAAAGAGCCCCACACGGCTTCACTAGACTTTTTAGTTTCACCAACACGATGATAAAATATTTTCAAGAGATAGAATCTCGTCACACAACATTCCATAATCTGAGAATACACATCTTACTTTGTACAGATAAAAAAAAAATCTGAGTCAAATATTCCCCCCACAGATTATCATACAATCCACACACGCTACTTGCTACCAATAGGTCATGACACCGACACTTTAACTTATACTACTATTTGTGTGGAAATACAATTCCAACACTTCTACTACACATCCTTTCCCTTAAGCATGACATCTGCAACATAAATTTCTGAATAGGGCCAAATATACTTAATACAGAAGGCTGAAAAGCACGATTTCGTCAAGATCAAGGTTCACACTAGAAACCATACACTCTGAAGCAATAACGAACTCTTCTCAAGTCCTTGCACAACTTTAAGATCTTATATGACGCAATCCGAAGGGACAATACCATTTATACTCTAAACTTCTGTACTTGATTCACCCTAGAAATGTGATGGGTCTGAGAAAATCAGAGTAAGGAAAGAATTTGGGATGATTTTACATTCGTATGGACGTCACCATAGCACGAATCAGAGTATGAAGGAGGAACATTCTGACTCTATTTCACGAACTAGAACATGAAGAAAGAGAGACATTCCTAAACGTCTTTTAGACTCCTACTTATAAGTGTGGCGCGCTACACACCCATAAATAAGACTCTACCCGAAGCGATTTCGCAGACACTCTGGGACCATGAACTGTGCTCTGATACCATGTTTTTCACAACCCAAGCCTAGGGCCTAGCCGTGACGAGCATACCGAACCATGAAGGCTCGGAACACCCATTCTCTATGTGGTTATCATGCACAACATTTGTAATCATAATAAAATACGGAATTTAAACTGAGTACGGAATACATAGTCAAGTTCTGCAATATTTCTGAATAATACTATCTAACATTAGTCTGCGAAGTCTCTACTAAGAACACAAATATCTGTCTGAAAAGAAACTGGGACAAGCCCCAGTAAACCAAAAACATAATAAATAAGATAATGTCTGACATAATTAGGCCTTCCGAATAATAGAAGTCTCACCACTGCGAGATCAAGTCTGCAAATCCGAGAATGTCTACTGAGTAGCTGGACCCCTAGACTGTGCCTCAGGACATGGAAGGGGGGGTAGCACAAAAGTACTGGCACGCGAAGCAATCCAAAAATAGTATAATGGAACATATATATATATATATATATATATTAAGTGAAAGCAATTTTTCATCAAGACATCATGTATAAAACGATTTCCGAAAAATACATGGGCGCTTTCTGAAAACATGTAACCTGCCTGTTCATTTCAAATCAAGATCAGTGTTTTACTTCTAAGTTAGGTGGTATTCCCCTACAATTCTGATATTCCACGGGCTGTATGGAATCCACCATTGACTCGGCGGGGAAGCCCCCAACCCAAGTGTGCCACAAAGGTTGGAGTGTCTGAGTCTGATACTCCACAGGACATTTAAATCAGCGCATAATAGTATACCCGGGTTGGCAAACCACGGTTTTAGGCAATGAGTCGCTTGAACTCAAGCCCTCTTCGGGGAACTACCTAACATCTCTGTATGCCCATTTTTAACCTTTTCTGTACATGCAACATTCTGAATATCTAAAATCATGAAAGTCTGAAATGTCTGTTAGTCTGAGTCTGATATGGCGTTAGTCTGAATTGGTATCGTCATACCAAGACATTTCACGTCATGATTTTTCTGAGCAATAATGTATTAAGCAAGAGCTTTCATTCAAAACATACTTTAGACCACCAAAACATGTAACTGATGTAATGGATTTCATATTCCGAAACTTAAAGTTCAATTCATGCAGAAATTTCATCAAACACCTGGTGGTCAAATGTCTTTAGCAAGTTCATGTATTCAAAATTGAAACACATTCATTCATATATTTATATAAACTGTCAAATCGCTTTGGAGATGGTCAAAAGACCAAAACAATGATGTTAAAACATCTTATACATAAATATATATACATAATTTAAAACCCCATTCTAAAACATGATTTTATTCTATGCCCATGAGAATTTAGGAAAAATCCCGCGTACCTCTATTTCCAAGGATAATAGATGTTTCTTGAAGCTTGCGGATTGGTGATTCCGAATATGTAATTATCTTCGAAAACCTACGGTAGAATCTTCAACTATTTGGGTTTTTATTTTGAAAACCCTAAGGAGAATTCTTGAGCAATTATGTAAAAGTATGTGTATTATGGTGTTTGAGGGATTAAATCCCGTGTTGGTGGTATATATAGGGGTGGAGGATGACCAAAATACCCCTAAGAAACAATTCAGGTCAAATCTGTCCCTCAGTTGATAGTTTGATAGTCTGGAGTAAATCGATTATAAATTTTTACTCATATAATCAAATTGGATGAAACCAACTGAATTTGAAAGAGGACTCAAAGAGATTTCATTTGATATATTATAGCTCACACAGTTCATTATATACAGGGAGTTATGATCGTTTGAAATTGACCCAGAAATACTTAAAACTGGGCAATAGGCTATGCGTTTTGCTACTGTTTTGAAATCCAAACGCAGCCTTATGCATTCCAAAAAATTTCAAAACTTATCGGAGATGTACTATGATCTTTCCCGATCGTAACGCAACTTGAAAATCTAAAAACGAATATCGTAAAGGTTGAAAAGTTGTATCCCGAAGATTGCCAGCTAAAATGACACTAAGTCCTCATTACACTCACAAAAAATTTCAAGTTTTTAAGTCTAAGGGAACTCTATTAAAGGCTAATCCATGCACGACTTTTACGGGGTGTTACATTCAAGTTTGGACATTAAGTATTTATGTTGAAACTTGGTTAAGCCTTTAGTGAAAGCATTTGCAGGTTGGGCATGAGTGAATATATATTCAGTCTTGATCAGCCCTTGTTGGATCTTTTTCCTCACAAAGTAGCAGTTTATTTCTCTATGTTTAGTCTCCTAATCGTTGCTACAGGATTTGTATCTATTTGCAAAGCTGCTTTGCTGTCACTAAAGATGGTAAGAGGTAGTTGTAGTTAAGCACCTAGATCCTTGATCAAACCAACTAGCTATGTAAGTTATGTAACTGTTAAAGCAAGGCTTCTATACTCTGATTCAGCTGAACTCCAAGAAACATTTCATTGTTTCTTTGACTTTAAATAAATTAGAGATTAACCTAGTTTAATAGTAAAGCCTGTAATAGACTTCCTAGACAAAGCACATGCAGCCCAATCTGCATCACAATGAGCTATTAAAACATTTTCTTTTGAGCTAAACATGAGAAGACCTTATTCTCATTTTCCTTTTATATATTTGATGATTCTAAATGTTGTATTCACGTGAGACTATTTTGGACACTGCAGGAACTTACTCAAGGTCTACACACTATATGCTATGTTTCGTCTTGTTACTGTGAGGTATAACAACTTACCTATTATCCTTTGGTACATCCTTGATCAGCTAATACTTCATCTTTTGACCTTGCATCATCTGAAGTATATTGATCATATTCTCTAGTTGTTAATTTCTCTATATTATCAAGTAGAGTTGGTGCTGGTTTAGCAGCACTGAGACTTATTTCCAAGATTAATTCCACTGCATACTTCCTCTGATGCATCATAATTCCTTGTTTATACCTTGCAAATTCCATTGCATACTTCCTCTGATGCATCATCTTCAATAGAGTAGGGTTCCTTTCAGAGAAACTCACTTAGTCAAGCAGTTACTTTCAGAGTAACCAAGAATTTACCAGAATTCTGAAATTCTTGAATGTGCAGATGAACACCAAAAATTCAAAACAAAAATTGTTGGATTGACAAGAGCATTGATTCAATTTAGTAAGCTCTAATACCACGAAGAATAATGCAGTAACTCACACTAAGAGTAAATCACTGTACTATAGAAATAGAGGAAGAGATTGGAGAAGATCAACCATCTTAGAATCAGAGAAGAAAAGAGAAGAATGAGGAGTAAATCATTATGTTGTATTGATGTATTTAGAATTTTGTTCTTGTTAGTAGTACATAGTCAATTATATATAGAGATGTTAGAGTTGCGACCCAAACTTTGTTGATCCGGCCTTGAAAGTTTCACTGTGCGACTCATGTTTGTGACTTTCAAAATACCAAGCCTATAAGTACTCTATTAGAATCTTATGACTTCAAACTCTTCGCCACGTTATCTCCAAAGATAGATGATGAGCGTGACTATATGTCTCGAGTTCTATACTCTAGTGCCATCGGGTCTCTTATATATGTGATGGTGTGTTTTCGACCAGATTTATCTTATTCCTTCAGTGCAGCTAACAAAAAGAACATTGGAAAGCAGTTTAGTGGATTTTTAGATACTTGCATGGATCTACTAATATTTTTTTGCAGTTTGGGCAAAATAGAGATGGAGTACTTGAGTATGTTGATTCTGATTTTGCAGGAGACCATCATAAAAGAAGATCCCTTACAAGCTATGTTTTCACCATTGGTGGTTGTGCTATCAGTTGAAAACCTACCTTACAGACTACGGTTGCTTTGTCAACTACTGAGGCAGAGTACATAGCTATTACAGAGGCTTTCAAGGAAGCTATTTGGTTGAAAGGTCTGTTTGGTGAACTTAGAAAAGTCTTACAGATTACTACGATTTTTTGTGACAGTTTGAGTGCTATATTCCTTACGAAAGATCAGTTGTTTCATGAGAGAACAAAGCACATCAATATTCGGTATCATTTTGTGCGTGAAATTATTGGTCGTGGTGATATTGTGGTGAAAAAGATTAGTACTCATGATAACCCTACTGATATGATGACCAAGACACTACCAAGTGCCATGTTTGAGCATTGCTTGGACTTGGTTTGTGTTAGCTGTTAAGATGTGCCCTTAGGGGATTTTGTGGATGAGGTAAAGAGTTTGTCTTGAAATGGATTTGAGTTGTGAATTAGAATTCGTGTCAAGGTGGAGATTATTAAAGTTGTGACCAGAATTTTATTGATATGGCCTTGAAAGTTTCGCGGTGTGACTCATGTTGGTGATTTTTAATGGGGTCTGTGGTGATAGCGCAGGATAGGCCTGATCCCGGAGCCAGTATGCACCTTTATGTTTTTGGGCCTAGGACTTATCTGTATGCATGTATTATGTAAGTGCATTTAGTGGGTTGTTTTGAGTATTCAGAAAATACGCACATTCTCCACATTGTACTCCTCTCCTTTTATAGTGAAATTTCTCTGCCTCTGCCCGTGGTTTCTCCCGCAAGGGTTTCCACGTAAATCTGTTGTGTTGTTTTTATTTTTCTTTTACTTGTGGTTTTTATAGGAGTATTTGTTACTTCCTGTTTTATTTGTTTAGTCTATAAAGTTAAGACATAATCTTTATTTTTCTGCATTTGTAGGCAGTGAATTGTACTTTATCTCCTGTACCACATCTTGTTCTGCAACAGCCCATTCATATGTTTTAGTACAATCTGAGTCTGTTATTTTTAACCTTCTCTGTCTCGTTCCATTGTTCCAGGGGCCCAACATTTGGAACTAGAGGGAAGATTGTATTGTCTTTCAAAGATAGTCCATCGGCAAAGGTTGGCGTCCAATTTGATAAACCCATCCCACTTGGCATTAACTTAGGTGGTCTTTGCGAAGATGCTCACAGATTCTTTTGCAAAGGTACTTTTGGAATGCCAGTTAACTATTTTCCTTTAGTTTATATATTAAGTTAACATCATTATTAATTACGCATTCGTAGTTTTACTTCCAATGCATTTTACCATCACTTCCTCTTAGTCGATGAACTGCGCTTAGAAGGCACTGGACAGGATGATCTGGAAAATTTACTCGTTAACACATTGTTTGAGATGTGATTTCTTTCAACAAATAAGAATAAGTTCGTTTGAAAACTAATAAGTGGGATTTCTGTTCCTTTCTTTTTGTATTTAGTTGTAAACTTTAGTCTTTACCTTTCATTCTACTTTTTCAGGTTGTTATCATAGAAAACGGAAATTCCCCAGTCATGTTGTTCAAGAAAGATGCTGAGAAGACTACGGCAGGAAATTCAGTGTCATATTCAATGTACAAAAGTTGGCTCACATTCATTCAGATGATCATAAGGAGGAGGTACTATTTTCAGTTCATAATGCCCAAGAATAGAAGCCTGTGATTATATCTTTTCCTGTAATAATGTGTATACAGTGTATTAAGTGGCCTGTAATGGAAATTTCTTATTGGTTAAATTTCTTGGCTTTAGTAGTTATCGGTGCCAGAACTTTGTGAGACCGATGCTTGATCGAGAGGATGAGAGGGGACTCTTATTATAGAAAAATGTTCAAAATATCAACTTCGCATCACAAAAGAGACATTAGTTTAGCTATATATATCAATGCATGCATGCACATGCAGCATACACAGACACAGACACAAACACACAAATCATTTTCACACACACACACATATGAACACTACATAGTGTGGCATACACCCACACTCTCAACGACAACAACAACAATGACATACCCAATGTAATCCTACACGTAGAGTATGGGGACCTTACCCCTACAAGGTAGAGAGACTGGTTCTGATAGATCCTCGGCGCAATTAAAAGCATTACAAAGCAAAACAATTTGAAAGAATGACCAACGTTCTTAAAAGCAAGAAGCACAAAAAAGCTCTAAGGTATGTAGGTGGTGATACAGTCCCACATTAGTTGGATATTGCAGTGGTGATTTATTTATATGGACTTGGCTAAATACTCCCCTAATGAGCTAGCTAGCCCTTGGGGTCAAGTTATGCCACATGCCATATTTTTACACATATATCCTTTCAATTGCTTAACAAAATAAGGCCTAAACATGCTTTCTCTATTTTACTATTTGCAGTCACAACCTAAAGGATCTCTCTTCACCAAATTGGGCATCATTTTATATGAGCTCGCCTTCCCGGTATAAGGTCTTCAGTTTTTTGTAAGAACTTTCAGTTAGTGCTGAAAATATCTTGTAAATGAGGGTGTCGAATTATAAATAACGGGAAAAGGACCCTGCTTTACATGTAGGCCGCCTGTGTTCTTTCTCATATTTTTTTATTTGGGTCCTGTTGAGCATTTTGGGGGGATTAATTTTGGAAGCACGATATGTCTTTGATATTAAACTAAGGCATTTGGATACAAATTACTACTTGTTTGTTTGGAAACTAGGCTTATTTTGTAAAACAATCTAAAAGGATTTTCAGAAATTAAACCATCAAAGCGATCGTATTTTCTAAAAGCAGCTACTTCTTTGATAAATGTCTCAACCAATATTTTATAAAACCAAACCACAAAAATATTCTAATTCTAACTAAGTTCCTCTTGCTTATGACCGTGAATTAGGCCTTTATTGTCCTCTTTTTTTTTTAATTTTTTTTTTGTAATTCTTCGTTGTCTTTCGGTTCCTTTCCTCTTCATTTTAGGTGCTTTTTCCGCTTCACCAACATTGGTGTTGTTTACATTGTTTAAAAGAAATTTATCTTTTCCAAAAAAGTGTCATTTACATTCAAAAACCCTGGATAAGAATTAGCCCTTGTGTTGTTTTACCATTGAATAAACACAGCCATATGATCAGCCATAGTTTTGGGAAGATGCAAGACAAGGGGAAACAGGTTGCAAGCACAAATAAATTTCTGATGAAACTTTTCCCAAATAAAGTGGTTATCTACATGCCGGAGGTCTGTTTTTTAAATTCTATAGAATTTTAAATTCTTTAGCAAATCACTGAGTGGCTTTGAGTATTGCAGGATGAAGCACTTCTGTCTACTTGGAAACAACAACTGGATCAAGATGCTGAAACCCTAACAGTGAAAGAAAATTTTAATAGCTTGTAAACAGTAAGACTTTTAGATCTTTAAAGTTATGAATGGCCAATTTTTCACCTCACATTTGTGAATCCCCTCAGAAAGTACGATATGTTTCCAACTTAAAATGGAGACTTGACTTCCCAAATATGTTTCCAAGGCCATTTGGACCCCTCTGTAAAAACAATAAGTTGACCTTACTGTAAAGATCATCTTACTGTAGCCTTTCCATGTCAAGTAATCTTCACTTTCTGTTGTCCCTCTGGAACACCTCCAGCTGCTGCAGAAGTTGAGTAACTACGTCAATATCTTAGCTGCTTAGTATCCCTCTGAAACTGAAATTCCACCCCCGTTCACTCAATATATTCCTGATTTCCCCAAGAATTCTGTCGATGTATTTCCAGCATTCTAAGACTAGGTTACTGCTCTCTGATATTCTTTTTTTTAAAAAAAAATTGTGTGAACAAGTTGAATGATTGATTTATGAATTCAATAGATTAATGACATGACTTCTGTCTTTAACTACTTATTGCTATATGATTTTCGTTCTTATATAGGTTCTGAGCTGGAGTGGGTTAGAATGCAACGGACTCGAGACATTGTGCATCAAAGACCATAATTTTTCTGTTAAAAGTAAGCTGCTGCTTTCACTGTTCTTCCTTTTTCTTCACATAGTTGTGGGAAGGGGGTTGAGGGATGCGTGGGATACTTTAGATTCTCACTATTATATACATCACTATGTCTTTTAGATCATTCAAAATATCTATCACATCCGTGTCAATCCGAAACAATTTGGGTGTGGGTGTAGGATCTATACAGTATTTGATCGAGCTAACTTATGTGCTTTGACTATACTATAGGCTAAGATCATAGGTTGATTGGATATTATGTGTTATCATCATTGGCGGATCCAGAAATTTTCATCAGGAGGTTCGAAAAATAAAAATATAAATGTGTGAAAAAGCAAATAAGATTTACAATTTCAAGGGATGTAAAATATTTTTTTTATTTATTTATATAGCAGTAGCACCTAGCGTTTTTTACTTATAATATGAGCTGTACAGTACATTTAATTTTTATAATAAGAGCTAGCAGTGAAAATAACACCACTGGGCTATGTAAGTGCCTTGTTTTATGTGGTTCAACATTAATATATGTACATAAATATAAATTTTCTACTTTCTATATACAGCATAAATTTTTGCCGAGGGGATTCGGGTGAACCCCCTGTGAACCACCTAGGTCTACCCCTGGTTATCATAAGTTGTTGTTCTTGTCTTTCTTTTACTTGTGGTTTGCTTATTCTATCCGAATCATAACATCCTTCATTACCAAAAAACACGGAAGAAAAGACAATTATGTCAATCAGGTGTTGTTGTTTTTTTGCAAAAAGAGCTGAATTATTGGGTGCTTGAAGGTGCAGAGAAGGTTGTTAGATGGGCGTTGAGCCATCATTTGATGAGGAACACTCAAGCAGATGTTGACATGAGGCTTGTCTTATCTCCCGTTAGGTAATAGAAATAGCAACATCTGATATTCTCCTATCCATGATTTTCTTTGACTATAATGATTGTTGAATTGAACAATTGCAGGAATCTTTTGCGATTTAACAGCATTCAGTATGGGTTGGAACTCTTAGAAGCAAAGCAAACTGATACCAAGAGCTTGAAGAAGTCACTCAAGGTGATTATAATATTCCTTATCTGATGCTTTGCGAAATTTGTATAAAAAGTTCCTTGATTTGATATGGCAGATACTGACTTAGGAACTGATGAACTAGTTTTTGTCCAACGCAGGATGTTGAGACAAACAATGAGTTTGACAAGGCACTTCTGGCTGATGTCATTCCCCCCAGTGATATTGGGGTGACATTTGATGATATCGGTGCACTTGAAAGTGTCAAGGATACATTAAAAGAGCTGATCATGCTTCCATTACAAAGACCTGAACTTTTCTCCAAGAGTCAACTAACCAAGGTTTACATCTGCAATTTATCCATATTTTGTTTGTCTAAGTAGATTAGCTTGTATAGAAGTTTGGAAGTATTTGACCTTTTTGTTCAAGGATCAATTACTCTAGCTTTGTTTTTATCCATTTGTTTTTCCCACTAAAATAAGAGTATTAGTATTACCTAATAATGTTGGTTTTAGTTTGACCACATTACTTCCACAGTTGAAGATAAAGATAGTTACTTATATTTCTTACTCTTGGGTTTGTTTCATCTGAGCAGTTTGACAGGAAGTTTGTACTTGATGAAAAATGTTACTCCAACTGTTGTTTCTCCTTTTGGGATTTGAATTTTCAAGCATTATCTAGAGATTTGTGATTATTTAAGAAAATATTGTTCTTCAATTTCATTCGCAGCCCTGCAAAGGAATACTTTTGTTTGGTCCTCTTGGAACTGGGAAAACCATGCTGGCAAAAGCCGTTGCCACTGAAGCGGGAGCAAATTTTATTAATATTTCAATGCCAAGTATCAGTTCAAAGGTTTGTTTTCTTGGAGCTTATTTGTGGTCTATTGAGTATAGGTGATGTTGTTCGTAGTTGTTTCTTAGCATTAGAACAACCTTAATCTTTTTCTTTTCCAATGCTGCAGTGGTCTGGCGAGGGTGAGAAATGCATAAAAGCTGTCTTCTAGCTGGCTAGTAAAATTGCTCCCAGCATTATTTTTGTAGATGAAGTATGCTTCCTTAGATGTTAGCATGTTTCTTTCATCTTTATGCTTTAAAATTCGATCCTTTTTCTGATACCTTTTGTCTCCTATTTGTTTATGCGGCTTTCTCAAGGTTGATAGTATGCTGGGAAGAAGAGAAAATCCAGAAGAACATCAGGCAATGCGCAGATTGAAAAATAAATTCATGCTGAATTGGGCTGGGTTACGCACAAAGGATACCGAACAGGTTCTGGTACTTGCAGCAACAAACAGGCCATTTGACCTTGATGAAGCTGTTATAAGGCGACTGTCACGCAGGTAAAAGAGGAATGACTAATTTGCAGATATTATTGAAGAAATTCTTTTAACACTTGCTTAATGCCCTTTTCATGTCTTTTCTGTACAGGTTGATGGTCAATTTACCAGATGCTCCAAACACAGCAAAAATTCTAAAAGTGATACTCGCAAAAGAAGACTAGGCTCAGGATGTTGATCTGGAATCAGTTGCAAGTATGACTGACGAATATTCCGGAAGTGACCTTAAGGTGTCTGCATGCTATTCTTGTTTGCTTGGATAAATAACTAGTCCTTGTTTCATCTTTCTGATGTTTGAATTTGCTGTGTTTTTCTAATTTAACTCCTTTATCATGTAGAATCTCTGTGCAACCGCTGCATATCGACCCATTAGAGATATCCTAGAAAAGGAAAAAAAAGGTACTACATTTCTTTTGTTGATGTGTGTTAATTGACTGCTTAGCTGAGGTAGAAAGTAACTTGTTGGCTGTTCCAATGGATTTTCTTGGTAGTTCATTGACTGTTATGGATGCCTATTTCACTTTCTTTAGATAATTTTTCATGGGCTTTAGAGGATCCTTTTGAAGTATCTTAATTCAAATGTATGTTGTTTTTGGTCCTCGATTTGGTGGAGAGGAACTTTCTTCTAAAAAACCGTGGAGTTAAACTTTGACCACTTGGGCTTGTGAAAAGAAAAGGCAGTCTGGTGGATGAAGCATCCACATTCTCACAGGGTCCGGAGAAGGTCGCACTCCAATGGGGCGTGATGTATGAAGCCTACATTGGCGCAAGCATCAGTGAGATTTCAGAACTCGGGAGAAACATAAGTTCGAGCGCCAGCTCACTTAATATAAACTAAAAATGTATAAAACATATCAAACAATATAGATGTCACGACCTGAGCCGGGGTCCTAGCTGTAACAAGCATCCCATACTACGAAGGCCCGGGCACTCTTCTAAATCTGGTAATCATTCACAATATTCATATAGTCTAAGAAAATTTTTGGGAAACAATGCATGACGGGACCATGGTCAATCTCATAAACTTGAACAATTTTAAAAGGAAAATTATGAATGATCTAAACATGTGACAACCGTCTGCGAAATGTCTAACATTACATTATCCATCATACATCTGAGACAAATTTGGGACAAGGCAACCAGTAGACCAAGAAAAAGGAAAAATAAACAATGATATCTGAAAATCTGGCCTTACGAAAGAGAGAAGGCTCACCAACTGCAATTTTTGACACACACGGATCTACTGCTTGGGACCGCGGAACTGTTCCTCGGATCCTGGAATATAGGGAGTCAATATAGATGTACTGGTACACAGAGTAATCCAAAAACAAAATACAACTTATCCAACATAGGTGAGAGCTATTATAAAACACGTTAACGCAAGTCATTTGAAAACACATGGGCATAGTATAATGATTTTCAACAATAGTGTAGCACTATGGAGCTAGATGGTACACCCTACAATTTTACATTTTCACTGACTGCGAAATCTTGGTTGCCGCCAAGGTTGGAGTACTAGCGAGGGAAGGACATACAAGATCACACAGTAGGGCGCCACAACCCCAATCAAGTCAATTAGTTGTGGTTAGGCTCATGATCACAAAGCAGGGCTCCTAACCATAGGTCCCGAGTTGGGATGACGTAGTACTAGGTACGTAAGATCACATAGCAGGGTTCCAAGTTCCCATTTCGGCAAATCACGATTTCCAGCATAGAGTCATCTGACTCGTGCTTTCTTCGGGTAACCATCTAACTCACATCAGTCAAGCTTTAAGTTTGATATAAGGAAAACATGCATCATGCTCACAACATTCTGTTCCTCTTTTCATTCGAGGCAATTCCTCTGCAGGGTATCGTCATACCCTGACTTGCAAGTCATCAGTACCACATCAATTCTCAAAAATCCTTATGCAAATCATAGTATGAACACCAACAAGACTCTCATACACCAACACATGCATAATGATTCCCAACACGTAATAGTTAAGAAACTTCATCATTTATAAAGTAGTACAATAGTGGATATAAAACTCATGCTCTCAGTAGTTTAACAATAGTATCATGTGGAGTACATAAAACATCATCATGGGGATTAAAATATTTACAACTCATGTTCATAACACCTTACAAAATTCAAATCACATGTCCACCATTTCAACAATTTATATATATAAGACCCCATGATCTTTCAATATTCTTCACAAAATTATATCACAATGCATGCTTTTTGTGTTAAAAACAAAACCCCACTTATAATTGCATACTTGCTTAAGTAATTATTAAAATCTTGTTTAAATTCGTACCAAAATCATGCCCATGAGATTAGGACAACCCTACGTACCTTAGATTACAACATTTGAAAGAAATAACCTAGATCTTGATCCTTTTCTTGAAATTCTTGATCTTTGGGGAAGGAGTTTGGGTTTTAATTTGAGAGGAAAATTGAATTGTAGAGTGTATTATGATTTTTGGGGCGCAAATATTATGTTATGGATGGATTTTGGGTAAGGAAAAGTGACCAAAATGCCCCTAAACGCATTAGAAACTAATTTAATGAGTGAAACAGTTCTGTAATGCGCTGGCCGACGCATCGCGTCGATATCACATCGGCTTACTACCTTCCTTGGTGGATATGTCCGACGAAAAATGTCATAACATTTTGCTCGGTTATCGGATTTTGGCGAAATTGGTATCGTTTGAAAGCTAATTCAATATCTACAATTTGGTGGATCTTGAGCTTAAAAATTCTATCTGTATCGAAAGTTATACACGTTCAAAATAGACTTTTGTAGAATCGAATAACAAACTTTGAATGAATGAATGATTCTTAGCTCAACTTTGCTCTAAGCCATTTCTATGAGCATTTTTCACCACATAATCACTTCATGCAGAAGATTACGAAACATGAATTTAAACATGAACCATGGAATTTGAGCTTACACACGTAGGAACGACGGTTAGATTTCTAGCTCGAAAATGGGGGGTGTTACAATAGAAGGAAGAGGCAATATACATTCTGTGATGATTAACTTGGCTATTCTTTTCATCTAATTTTGAGGTACACTTGCAAGAATGACGTACAAGGCAATTTAGGAGTCGCTTGTGTGTATATATATGTTTGTGTGCACATTCCTCTTTGGTATACTTGCTAAAACAGGAATCTAATGCTTACATTTGATTATAGGAACAGGCTGCAACTAGTGCTGATGGTAGACCACCTCCAGCACTAAGCAGCAGTGCAGACTTACGGCCACTGAATATGGACGACTTCAGATATTCTTATCAGCAGGTGAGTTGAAAAAATCTGGCGGCATCTTTAAACTTTCTAAATTTAACTGCATAAGGGTGTTGATGATTGGAGAACTGTGATCGTCTGTTCTTGCAGGTTTACGCAAGTACTTCATCTGAATCCACAAATATGACCGAGCTTCTTCAGTGGAATGATCTGTATGGAGAAGGGGGCTCTAGAAAGAAACAGTCCTTCTGTTACATCATGTAAAGGCTATCTCAATTTTTGTACAACGAGTTTATAGGTCTCTTAGAAAATGATTTTTGACATGTTACAAGAGTTACTTTATATGCTTTGACCTTTTGCTGAGTACTTGCAGAGGATTTTCAGTCATATCAACAAATTGACTAAGCTTCTAAGATTTCCGAGAATATTTTTTTTAGCTTAGATGTCTACCTTACCCAAATATTTTAACTAGAGTAGATGTCTAGGTTTATTATTTGAGACCTTGTAAACCTGAAAAGTCCATTTTGTTGCAAGTGAATTTTGTGTTGGAGTTGCATGCAGAGTATTGCATTTAGGGGTCGTTTGAACAACCTTATGTAATGTTGGGATTAAGTAATGTCGAGATTATTTTTTTATCCATCATTTGGTTCAGTTTGGTGTATTAAGGGTAGTTCTAATTTGAGAAATGGTTATTCTCATCAGTTATACACCTTCTGTATTATCTGATGACAAATTTTAGGAAATTACTGGTGCGCTATTATGGCACTAAGACGATTCACTGATAATTTTTATTGTTACTAGAAGCCTAAGCAATTTTTTCTTGAGGACACATCACACTTCATCTAATTGATGTTCATAAAGACTTTGAAACATTTCTTTGAAATCATGACTCATTCTTTGTCTTATTTCTGAGCTAGATGGTACACCCTACAATCTATAATTCCATGGACGATATAGAATCCATCATTGACTCGGCGGCCAAGCCCCCAATCCAAGTTTGTCGCAAGGATTAGAGTTTCTATAAGGAGGACACGCAAGATCACACAGCAGGGTGCCAAAATACTCAATAAAATCAACATGTCATGGTAGTGCACAAGATCATAAAGCAGGGCTCCTAACCATAGTCCCAATTTGGGACGACATGAATCAAGGTACACAAGATCACAAAGCATGGTACCATAATTCCGTGTCGGCAAATCACGGTGTCTCGCATAGAGTCCTCCAATTCGAACTTTCTTCAAATAACCATATAACTCTCTTTAAGCCCATTTTTAAACCCTTTTTTAAACATGCATCTTTCAAAATTCATAATCTGAAAATGTGATTTCAAACATGTGTTCTATTCTATTCTGAATTACTATGGCTTTAACTGAGTTGGTATTGTCACACCAACACTTGCAAGTCCTACTTTTGAGCTATTATACCATGCATGATTGTTTCATAAAAACATAATTCAGACCACCCAACCTTGTAAATAATATAAGAGATTTCATGTTCCGAAAACTATGCAAAAATTCTCATTCTTTCAATAAATATGTGGTGGTCATGTAATCTTTGACAAACCATGCAACTCTTCTTATTGTATATTTATATTCAACATTGGTCAACATAAACATCCCTCTCTTTTGAAATGAAAACCATAATCCAATCATAGCATTAATCAAGACATTTCATATCATGCTTTTCAAGATGCATTCAAAACAGTCCATAGCATATGAAAATTGAAAAGTAAAGAAAAATCATAACAAGAGAGGGATTATTTAGGATTCATGCTCTCAATTGTATATTCATCCTTAAACACATGCATACATATATATAGAGTTTCAAATCAATTTGGGGGAAGTCCTGAAGACCAAAACAACACTTATCAAGGATTCTAAAACATGTTAGTAGTCGTAAATTCAAAACCCCTTTCTTAAAAATCATGATTTCGAGACCTTTAGCATGAATTAAAGATGGTTTCTTTGCCCATGAAATTTTAGAAAAACCCCACGTACCTTAATTTATGACTCTTGAATGAACTGGTGCTTTAGGGATGCTATTAGAAGAATTGATTGGTGCTTCTTGTAGCCCTCGGAATGGGAATTCCGAATCTCGAAGAATTATTGAAAACCCACGGTGAAATCTTAAGATATTTTGATCTTTGGGTTGAAACCCTAAGAAGTGTTCTTGGGAATTTTGAGAGAGAATGACCTTATTTTGGTTTTTGGGAGATTTAATTCCATGTTATGGCTGAATAGGGGTGGAAAATACCACTTTTGCCCTTACAAAGGCGAAAACAGAACCTGGAAATTGGGTGTGTGCGTCGCACGCTAATCGTGCGATGCTACTGTCTTAGTCACCAAAATGGCCATAACTTTTACCTCGGGTATCAGATTTTGGAAAAATTAGTATAATTGGAATGATAATTCAAAGATCTTTCATTTGATATATTGTAGGACCTATAATTCTTTATATACAAGTAATTATAGTCGATTGAAGCTGACCAAAGTTTTGATGCTCACTAAAACTCGAACGATAGGAAAGCTTTCAACTCGTCCTTGAGTTAGGGAAACTCTATGATCTCAATTCATGCTCAAATAGGTTCCCACAATAAATTATGGATTAACATGACAAATTTGCATAGGAGTTATGGCTTTTGGATCATCTACACATAGAAATGACGGTTTTTCGTTCTAGCCCGAAATGCGTAGTGTTACATTATCTCCCCCTTGGGATCATTCATCCCCGAATGATAGGTAGGAATTTTGAAGCTTAAAGGTATGGAATAACGCAAAAATGATTAGTCTTCTAAGAAAGGATATAAATGATTTGAAACATTTAAACTTCTATCATGAAACTAAATTCTGAGCTGACTTGCCCTTACTTGTTTTAAGGTGTTGATTCATGCTGAGAGTTTAGGAATCCCCCCGAAGTGTTCATGCTCAAATCCCACACATTGGAATTGGAAGTGATAACTTATGTAAGTACGAATCATAAGGCAAGAAGATTTAGATCGTACAAAGGTATTACACTGTCTGAGCTAAAATAGCTGGAAAAATTTGAGATTATGTGCTGAACTCTTTTGAACTGAGTCATGTCTAAATAACTGAATCTAAACATTATGCTTGGACTCAACTTAGTTCGCAACTTACACGGATGGAATAGATTATCTTTTGGGATGGTCATACACGTTGGACTTCGGATAGTAGGACTGGGTAAAAAGGTGGAAAACCACAGTAACTTGTCTGCCTGACTGCTAAACTGAATTATACTGGACATATATACTTAACTGGAGTATCTCTTCAACACTCTTTCTAAATAAGTTCTAGTAGCATTAGGTAGTAAATAATCCCTAACATGAGTTACACAAGGCATCCAACTATGGAATCACAACAATGACACTACTCTAGAGCATGGAATATAGAAATATAACTCGTAAACTAGGACAGAATTACAAGGCCTTAGGCAATGCAAATTCTTACTTTCATGCTTAGCATACTTCTTGAATACTCCCTCAACTATACATTTTCCCTTAAATATCATACTTATTCGATTCAACTTATAATTCTCATAGGGGCATTGATAAATCTTTCTATATCTTTTTAAAGTTTACACCCTAAGCATAACGTGCCTTACCACATCAATGACCAACTCTGAACTCTTACTATGGATTCACTAACACATATTGCGTTCCTCCACTTAAATCCCAACATGTCCTTCGAGCCTATCTTTATAACCACATATGAAATTCAAGCCAAACACAAATAATGGCATACTTCATATATTCTCTAAACCACTATCAATACAATTCCCACATGCTACCTCAAGAACATACACACACAAATTGCAACTAACCATCACATGCATCAAAGACATGGCCCCAATCTTACTTCACACTTAGGGCCTTATCTAAACAAGCATACAATGATCTTCCACCAACAAGAAGCATTTAATCACCACCACTATCATTACATAAGGAAGAGTCACTAAGAGGTTAGAACATAAATCCTTGAAGCATGGAAGGATATTATACGCGAGTTGACACTTAACTGATGCCTGAGGATTAACAAATCTACATCAGGGATTTATCAAAGTGATTTGAATTGAGGCAAACATGACTACAAGCTGAATCTCACCAATCATAAGAAGTATAGCATGAGTGTTGGGAACTGAGCACACTATAAAGTGTGAGAACACGAGTCATCAGATGCATGACCTCAATTTGGAGTTCATAACATAAAGAAATGCGATTCCGACTATTGAATGAACTGGAACTCCTCGTTTTGGGACTGGAAGAGTACATGATTCTATATCACAAGCATGAACACAAACTATGATCATGGAACTGAAAAATAAGGCATGAGTAGGTATTGGGATAACTGAAAAATACTGCGGTAAGAACGGGTTGAGTCTGACCGCCACTTTCTGATGTTACATGTCATACTGACATCACTACTAGAATCTGAGAGCCTGACTTGGTTATTCGTCCTATCATCTCCCCATTAGCTTCAAGCCATCATCTTAAGTTTGAGAGATCCCTTACTAAACTCTAAACTGAACTACACTTACTGCACTCTGGGTTCTATAAAACGACAATACACATATATCATAGAACTTAACCCAAAAGACTACAACTGATAGTGGAAACCCAGTGCTAATACTACCTTCTGAGACCTACTCCTATTTTTCTATAGACCCAATAGTCATCACATAATACTTGAACACTTACTAACTTCGAATCTTCATGAATATCCCCATAGTCGAGGTGCACACCCTCTAGTGCTTCAACTCTTATTTATATTAGTTCAACCTTAAAAAAAACTCAACTTAGATTCTAACACTTAACATGGATATCACCAAGTCTTTGATGAACCAATTCTACTTCCATCATAGCCCACCAATATTATGACTTTAATCTTAAATCTCTCTACCACGAGAATTCAAGATCATATCAAAAGGCTCAACACTATCAATCAAAACTTCTTAACTTGGCCATTTAGAACACCATGTACCATCTAACTAGTCTTTCTCTATCTAGCAACTTAACGGTACAAGTAGCCACACGCAACATGCAATAGCCTTAGAAAATGATGTAACTCCATATAACTTTGGGCATATTTCTACATCATACATATAACATCATACTTCACTACGGCTCAAGTATACTTAAGCTCTTGTATACGCTGTTCAAGACTATTAGATCACTTCTCTATAACTAGCATCATTATCCAAGAAATCATCACATCTACCTTAATCAATAACCTATACTATTTTTGCACAACAAACACCGTCAACAACTCTTTTCTTACTTCAAGCAAACAAAACTTTACCTTAACAAATAACTCCTTCTCGACCTTCTACTAAACTAACACACAAGGTTGTATCACTTCATTACCAACTCAATCTTATACAAAAAGATTTGGCTATACATATATTTAAGAAATTGCCCTTACCACTTTTCTTGCCATTACGCTACTAAACCCCCGTTCCAACCAATACAAGAACAACAATGTGGACAACAAGTTGGTAGTGAATCAAAATAGGCCCCAGACGGCTCCACTAGACTTTGATTTTGTGTTTTGAACAAGAAATGAGAAGAATGACAAGGCAACTATGCTAGTGAATCGAAAGATCCCCAAACAACTTCAATAGACTTTCAGTTTCAACAACACAATTATAACAAGATTACTAGAGATAGAAACTTGACACACAACATTCAATGATCTAAGAATACACATCTTACTCTGTATAAATAAAAAAAATCTGAGTCAAACACTTCCCTCACAGACTACCATACAATCCACCCATGCTACTAGCTACCTCATTAGTCTACCACTATAAAATGGTAAATAATTCTTAAATATCAGTTATTCAACTAAACACATTTATCTACACAAAAGTCACCCTCACTCTGATTTCTTGCGAATTCACTTTACCAACTTCTTGGTCCAATATCACTAACAATTGGTCATAACACCATCACTTAAACTTATACTAACACTCGGGTGGAAATAGAGTTCCAATATTCTACTACACATCGTTCCCCCTAAAGCATGACATCAACAACATCAATTTGAAAAGGACTAAATACACTTAATGTTGCACACTAAAAAGCATGATTTCATCATAATCATAGTTCATACTAGAATCAATACACCTTGGAGCACTAACAGACTCTTCTCAAGTCCTAGCACAAATTTTAAACTCTTATATGGATTAATTAGAAACGACCATACCGTTTAGACTCTAAACTTCTGCACTTGAATCACCCCAATAATGAGACATATCTGAGCACATCAAAGTAAGAAATGAATTGGGATGACTTTACTTCTGTATGGGTGACACCATACACTAATTAGAGTATGTAAGAGGAACATTCCGACTCCATAAAACTAACAAGAACATGAAGAAACAGAGACATTCCTAAACGCCTAGTAGCCTCCTGCCTATAAGTGTGGCGTGCTACATACCCATAAACAAGAATCTACCCAACTAAATTTTGCAGACACCCTGGGACCATGAACCGTGCTCTGATACTAAGTTTATCACGACCCAAATGCATTCCAAACCATGAAGGCCCGATGCCCTTCTAATTTGTAATCACATACCCTTTCCTCATATGAAAAAGATAATGCGGAAATACATAATGAAATGGAATCATGGTCATTAAATCTTAATGAAAACCGCAATTCAAAACATCTGAGTTATATCTAACGCATCCTGCGAAATCTCTACTACATGCATAAACTCAACTATCTGAAAACTGGGACAAGGCCCCAGTAGACCAAAACATAATAATGATAAATGACTGAAGTAAACTAGGACTTCTGAAGTATAGAAGGCTCACTACGGAACTCTGCACTTCTGTCTAGAGAAAATCTACTTTTTATTGGGACTCCTAGATTGAGCCTCAAAACCTGGAAGGGAGGGGGTTAATACAGATGTACTAGTACGCAAAGTAATCGAAAATAATGTATTTATATATAACATAAGTGAGAGAAATTCATAAAACATTTTACATAGAATATATGAAAACGCATGGGCATATTTTAAAGACTTTAAAACATTTTTTTGAAACCATGACTCACTCTTTGTATTATTTCTGAGATAGATGGTACACCCTACAATCTATAATTCCATGGGCTATATGGAATCCATCTTTGACTCAGTGGTCAAGCCCCCAATCCAAGTTTGTCACAATTATTGGAGTTTCTATATGGAGGACACGCAAGATCACACTGAAGGGTGCAAAAATCCTCAATCAAATTTACATTTCATGGTAGTGCACATGATCATAAAGAAGGGCTCCTAACCATAGTCTCAATTTAGGACTACATGAATCAAGGTACAAAGACCACGAAGCTTGATACCATAATCCCGTGTCGGCAAATCAAGATTTCTAGCATAGAGTCCTTCAATTCGTACCTTCTTCGGATAACCATCTAACTCTCTTTAAGCCCATTTTTAAACCTTTTTTTAAACATACATCTTTCATAATTAATAATGTTGAAATGTGATTTCAAACATGTGTTCTATTCTATTCTGAATTACTATGGCTTTAGCTGAGTTGGTGTCATCACACCAAGACTTAAAAGTCCTACTTCTGAGCCATATTGTACCATGCATGATTCTTTCATTAAAACATAATTCAGATAACCCAAGCATGCAAATAATATAAGAGATTTCATATTCCGACAACTATGCAAAAATTCTCGTTCTTTCAATAAATATGTGGTGGTCATGTAATCTTTGACAAACCATGCAACTCTTCTCATTATATATTTATATTCAACATTGGTCAACATAAACATCCCTATCTTTTGAAATTAAAACCACAATTCAATCATAGCATTAATCAAGACATTTCATATCATACATTTCAAGATGCATTCAAAATAGTCCATAGCATATAAAAATTGAAAAAGTAAAGAAAAATCATAACAAGAGAGGGATTCTTTAGGATTCATGCTCTCAATTATATATTCATCCATAAACACATGCATACATATATATAGAGTTTCAAATCAATTTGGGGGAAGGTGTCACGACCCGAGTCTAGGCCCTAGCCGTGACGAGCATCCCGAACCATGAAGGCCCGGAACACCCATTCTCTATCTTGTTATCATGCACAACATTCGTAATCATAATAAAATGTGGAATTGAAACTGAGTACGGAATACATGGTCAAGTTCTGCAACATTTCTGAATAATACTATCTGACATCAGTCTGCAAAATCTCTACTAAGAACACAAACATCTGTCTGAAAAGAAACTGGGACAAAGCCCCCCAGTAAACCAAAAACATAATAAATAAGATAATGTCTGACATAATTAGGCCTTCTGAATAATAGAAGGCTCACCACTGCGAGATCAAGTCTGCAAATCCGAGAATGTCTACTGAGTAGCTGGACCCCTAGACTGTGCCTCAGGACATGGAAGAGGGGGTGGGGGGTCAACACAAAAGTACTGGCACACGAAGCAATCCAAAAATAGTATAATGGAACATACACACACACACACACACACACCTATATATATATATATATTAAGTGAAAGCAATTTTTCATCAAGACATATTGTATAATACTGTTTCCGAAAAATACATGGGCCCTTTCTGAAAACATGTAACCTGCCTGTTCATTTCAAATCAAGCTCTGTGTTTTAGTGTTAGGTGGTATTCCCCTACAAGTCAGATATTCCACGGGCTGTATGGAATCCTCCATTGACTCGGCGGGGAAGCCCCCAACCCAAGTATGCCATAAGGGTTGGAGTGTCTGAGTCTGATACGCCACAGGACATTTAAGTCAGCACATAATAGTATACCCGGGTCGGCAAACCACGGTTTTAGGCAATGTGTCTCTTGAACTCAAGCCTTCTTCGGGGAACCACCTAACATCTCTGTATGCCCACTTTTAACCTTTTCTATACATGCAACATTCTGAATGTCTAAAATCATGAAAGTCTGAAATGTCTGTTAGTCTGAGTCTAATATGGCGTTAGTCTGAATTGGTATCGTCATACCAAGACATTGCAAGTCATGATTTTTCTGAGCCATAATGTATTAAGTAAGATCTTTCATTCAAAACATAGTTTAGACCCCCAAAACATGTAACTGATGTATAGGATTTCATATTCCGAAACTTAAAGTTCAATTCATGCAGAAATTTCATCAAACAGCTGGTGGTCAAATGTCTTTAGCAAGTTCATGTATTAAAAATTGAAACACATTCATTCATATATGTATATAAACTGTCAAATCGCTTTGGAGATGATCAAAAGACCAAAACAATGATGTTAAAACATCTTATACATAAATGTATATACATAATTTAAAACCCCATTCTAAAACATGATTTTTTTCAATGCCCATGATAATTTAGGAAGATTCCCGCGTACCTCTATTTCCAAGGATAATAGATGTTTCTTGAAGCTTGCGGATTGGTGATTCCGAATATGTAATTATCTTCGAAAACCTACGGTTGAATCTTGAACTATTTGGGTTTTTATTTTGAAACTCTAAGGAGAATTCTTGAGCAATTTTGGAAAAGTATGTGTATTATGGTGTTTGATGGATTAAATCCCGTGTTGGTGGTATATATAGGGGTGGAGGATGACCAAAATACCCCTAAGGAACAATTAAGGTCAAATCTGTCCCTCAGTTGACAGTTTGATAGGCTGGAGTAAATTGATTATAACGTTTTACTCATATATTCAAATTGGATGAAACCAACTTCATTTTAAAGAGGACTCAAATAGATTTCGTCTTATATATTATAGCTCACACAGTTCATTATATACAGGGAGTTACGATCGTTTGAAATTGACCCAGAAATACTGAAAACTGAGCAATAGGCTATGCGTTTTGCTACTGTTTTGAAATCCAAACGCAGCCTTATGCATTCCGAAAAATTTCAAAACTTATCCGAGATGTACTATGAGCTTTCCCGATCGTAACGCAACTTGAAAATCTAAAAACGAATATCGGAAAGGTTGAAAAGTTGTATCCCGAAGATTGCCAGCTAAAATGACACTAAGTCCTCATTACACTCACAAAAAATTTCAAGTTTTTAAGTCTAAGGGCACTCTATTAAAGGCGAATCCATGCACGACTTTTACGGGGTGTTACATTATCTCCCCCTTGGGATCATTCGTCCTCGAATGATGGATAGGAACTTGTTGAAGCCTTGAAGATATAGAATAACACGGAAATGACATGTCCTTTAATAAAGAATACTAATATATTGGTATGTGAAAACATACATCCACATAATGCCTAGGCCACATAATCAGAGAACCTATTGTTCTCTCCCTGTTTAGTTCCATTCTATGGCTACAGACACTAGTTTAAGCATTGATAACCAAGCAATCCAACAACCCTTTGAAATAAACAGAAAGGAAAAAAATGTAAAGCATTTCTTTGTGTTGCTCCTACTGCTGATAATGATGTTGTAAAGGGGTTGTGATGATTGCATCCTTGATTTCTGGACTATGTTCAATCATAGAATCGAGAATAACATGTCCCATATATTGGCAGGGTGACCCAGTTATGGCTTTGAATAGAAAACTGCTGGTGTCTGGAGTCATGGAAGTGTTTCTCCTCTTTTGCTTTGTTGTAAAATAGCAAATTTGAGCCTGCTATTACCTGTTTTTTCTCTTGGATGGTGATTCTTGTCAAGTCGGAAAACCAACAGACCCTTGTGGTCCGGTCCTTCTCGGAAATTCGTGTGCAGTAAGATTTTAATACACTTGACTGCATTTTTTAAACTAGGACAGTCTTTTTTTTTTGTGTGTGTATGTGTTACTGTGTTGATAGAAGTTACATAAAGTGGCAGTGATGCGGGTGTTTCTGTTTCTGGGCTAACCATTTCTGGGATGGAAGTACCCAACCCATATCTTGGCGTGGCAACACTGTGTATGCCCTTTGATTGAGGCTTCTCTCTCCCCTACAATCAGTGTTTGCAGCCATGGGGTGGCTAGATTCTGTTTTGCCTTTTCGTGGAGCACATCTGAGCCCCATTTTCATGAAAAGAGTGAAAAAAAGTACTCTTTTTCGTGATTTATTCTACATCCCACAGCAACATATGACTTCTTCTTTTTTTATTTTCTACTACTTATTACTAACTTGCAGAAAGTAGCTTAACTATTTATTCACTTTGAGTACCTAGAAAATACAGGGTAGTTCCCATAGGACCAGTCACAAGGCTATAGTATATGACGAACCTTATTTCACTAGTCCTTGTTGATGAGATTTCTTCAAACAAGTGAGTTAATTTATGGATTTAAAGTGCTTAGATTAGTGGATTATGTAGTGTTCAGAATTTGTGCAGCTTTCAGTACAAGTTTTAATAAGTTAGGATATCAATGTTCTGAAAGCAAACAGGTACTCCGGATATAGCTGAACTTTTACAGTAGCATTTACCTGTATATGGATAAAATTTTGCAGAACTTCGTAAATGGGGGAGTAGCTGTACCTATTCCTAGGACCTTCGAAGAGACACATAAGAAGAAAAATCCGGATGGTACAAGAGAAGAATGGGTCGAACCGCGTGCTAAGGATACATAAGTAAGATAATAAATTTTGTATATATTATTTTCTTTTTATTCAACTTAGCTTGTTTACATAATGACAATTATTTTTCTTCAGGAAGGATTTCAAAAAAGCATTGAAGATTGGCGTCAAACCCAACCTTCTTCAGAGGGGTACCATGGTCCAACTATCACCTAATGATATGAATAGAACGTGGACAAATGTGGTAGGTGGTCCATAAAAGGGTAACACCTACGGGCTTGGAGGTAACCAATCCTTGAGTAGTTCTTCCCCAATGTTGCCCAACTCTGCTTCTATTTCGCAAAATGTGGAAGAAATGGAAACGATGAGAACAAAAATTAAAGAGTTGACGCAACACTGTGCCAAATTTGCCAAGTTTGAAGCGTTAGTCAAGAAGCATATGCCAAGTATTTGAGGATGGGGAAGATAGTGTAGATGATTAGATTGTAGTGGTTGGTTTTTGTTTATGATTGTGACATTTAAACTTAGAATATTGGAATTGGTGTTTGTTTTGGATTGTGACTTTTCGATCGACTTGTCTTGAAATACTTAAACTATTTGATTCCGCTATTTGTTTTGGATGTTTCAAAAAGATCCCAAATATTAAATAATTAATATATAAATTAATAAAATTATATATATTTTTTTATAATCATTTATTTTATAATTAATAAATAAAATATTTCCGACTACAATGGCTGGAAGGTTTTTAAAATTTATCAATCCTTTCCGACAACAGTAGTCGGAACACTTTTATTTATTAAATGGTTATTTGTTAAACTTCCGACTAAAGTGGTCGGAATTATTTTATTTCTTAAATAACTATTTATTATTCTTCTGACTAAAGCGGTCAGAAGCTTTTTATTTATTAAATAATTATTTATTAATCTTCTGACCATAGTAGTCAGAAAATTTTTATAAATTAAATAATTATTTATTAAACTTCCGACTACTTTTGTCGGGATATTTTTATTTATTAAATAGTTATTTTTAAATATTAATTTAAGTTTTCCGACTGTAGTAGTCGGAAATTTTCGACAGATGTGGTCGGAAATATTTTTTCGACAAGCTTTTTCCCGACTACCTCTATTCAGTCGGAATGTGGTTGGAAAAGACTTATTTTCCGACTACTTTCCAACTACATGCGCTGTCAGAAAATGCCGAATTTCTGCTAGTGGTACTTGATTTATTGAATTAACTATTCTTTTTATCTCCAAAATTGAAAATGGGGTCTATAGTAAGTGTTATCCCTTAGACAAAGCATGACCATGATGTAAGAAAAGGATAAAGTAGTCAAATAGGTTCGAATTTTTCAAGTGAGTTACAATAATTTTTGAAGTGGTTAAATATAAATGTCAAGTTCCGCAACTGTGGGATGAAGAAAAAGTGGTCTCCCAGATCCATTTTTATATAAGAAAAATAATCACTTGTGAATGTGGAAAGGTCTCTAATCCTGTTCCAACTGTCTACTTCTATGTTTCTATCTAAGAAAATCTTGTTTCTGTATGATATGTGTAATTTTTGTTTTACTTTCTTTCTATACTTAGGTCACATATTTGAAACTCGTGCCATGCAAACTAAGCCTTGTAGTGGTATTTACATAGAGAAGGGTAGAGGCGCGGTCCCATTATTCTCAAATTTCGAAGCTACGGTTGGTTAAGGGTTAGCCTTTGATGAATTTCTCGGTCATAAAAAAATTAATTAATCAATGAATTAAAACTGTGTTCATTTTAAAAATTTAAATTTTTAGATGAGATAGATTACTCATTTCAACTTAGTATCGGACGAATACTCGTTCTCGTTCTTGATTTAAACAATGAAAGGCCCCCTTATTATATTGTCGACGCACTAGATATCCAATTTTAAACATGCAGTAGGGTGTTGAATGGATCACATTGGTTCATACTATGGACACTACTCTTTTATTAGATGTTGTCGTTAACCCAGTGTTAGACATGCCTCATCTTGTTTTGATGGTTGTTGAAGAATAAAGAAGTAACTCACACTAAGAGTAAATCATTGTAAGCAGAGAGAAATGAAGTAAGAGATAGGAGAAGATCAACTAACTTAGAATAAGGGAAGAAAAGAGAAGAAGAAAAGTAAATCATTGTGTTGCATTGATGTATTCAGAATTCTGTTCTTGATAGTAGTACATAGTCGACTATATATAGAGTAGCTAATAGCTTAATAGTGCGGTGTCAACTAACTAACTGACTTCAACAATGTAACTCACTTATTGACACTTTAACTTACTTTCCCTTCTTTTTCTTTCTTTACTCTCATTCCTCAACACTCTTCCTCAAACTTGGCACTACAAAGAGATTGACAAGTTCAATGTCACGTCCCGAGCCTAGGCCCTAGCCGTGATGAGCATCCCGAACCATGAAGGCCCGGAACACCCATTCTCTATCTGGTTATCATGCACAACATTCGTAATCATAATAAAATACGGAATTTAAACTGAGTACGGAATACATGGTCAAGTTCTGCAACATTTCTGAATAATACTATCTGACATCAGTCTGCGAAATCTCTACTAAGAACACAAACATCTGTCTGAAAAGAAACTGGGACAAGGCCCCCGGTAAACCAAAAACATAATAAATAAGATAATGTCTGACATAATTAGGCCTTCCGAATAATACAAGGCTCACCACTGCGAGATCAAGTCTGCAAATCCGAGAATGTCTACTGAGTAGCTGGACCCCTAGACTGTGCCTCAGGACCTGGAAGAAGGGGGGAGCGGGGTCAGCACAAAAGTACTGGCACGCGAAGCAATCCAAAAATAGTAGAATGGAACATACATATATATATATATATATATATATATATTAAGTGAAAGCAATTTTTCATCAAGACATCATGTATAAAACGGTTTTCGAAAAATACATGGGCACTTTCTGAAAACATGTAACCTGCCTGTTCATTTCAAATCAAGATCTGTGTTTTACTTCTGAGTTAGGTGGTATTCCCCTACAAGTCTGATATTCCACAGACTGTATGGAATCCGCCATTGACTCGGCGGGGAAGCCCCCAACCCAAGTGTGCCGTAAGGGTTGGAGTGTCTGAGTCTGATACGCCACAGGACATTTATGTCAGCACATAATAGTATACCCGGGTCGGCAAACCACGGTTTTAGGCAATGAGTCGCTTGAACTCAAGTCCTCTTCGGGGAACCACCTAACATCTCTGTATGCCCATTTTTAACCTTTTCTGTACATGCAACATTCTGAATGTCTAAAATCATGAAAGTCTGAAATATCTGTTAGTCTGAGTCTGATATGGCGTTAGTCTGAATTGTTATCGTCATACCAAGACATTGAAAGTCATGATTTTTCTGATCCATAATGTATTAAGCAAGAGCTTTCATTCAAAACATAGTTTAGACCACCAAAACATGTAACTGATGTAAAGGATTTCATATTCCGAAACTTAAAGTTCAATTCATGCAGAAATTTCATCAAACACCTAGTGGTCAAATGTCTTTAGCAAGTTCATGTATTCAAAATTGAAACACATTCATTCATATATGTATATAAACTGTCAAATCGCTTTGGAGATGGTCAAAAGAACAAAACAATGATGTTAAAACATCTTATACATAAATATATATACATAATTTAAAACCCCATTCTAAAACATGAGTTTTTTCTATGCCCATGAGAATTTAGGAAAAGTCCCGCGTACCTCTATTTCCAAGGATAATAGATGTTTCTTGAAGCTTGCGGATTGGTGATTCCGAATATGTAATTATCTTCGAAAACCTGCGGTCGAATCTTGAACTATTTGGGTTTTTATTTTGAAACCCTAAGGAGAATTCTTGAGCAATTTTGGAAAAGTATGTGTATTATGGTGTTTGAGGGATTAAATCCCGTGTTGGTGGTATATATAAGGGTGGAGGATGACCAAAATACCCCTAAGGAACAATTAAGGTCAAATCTGTCCCTCAGCTGACAGTTTGATAGTCTGGAGTAAATCGATTATAACGTTTTACTCATATAATCAAATTGGATGAAACAAACTGCATTTGAAAAAGGACTCAAACAGATTCCGTTTGATATATTATAGCTCACACAGTTCATTATATACAGGGAGTTATGATCGTTTGAAATTGACCCAGAAATACTGAAAACTGGGCAATAGGCTATGCATTTTGCTACTGTTTTGAAATCCAAACACAGCCTTATGCATTCCGAAAAATTTCAAAACTTATCCGAGATGTACTATGAGCTTGTCCGATCGTAACGCAACTTGAAAATCTAAAAACGAATATCAAAAAGGGTAAAAAGTTGTATCCCGAAGATTGCCAGCTAAAATGACACTAAGTCCTCATTACACTCACAAAATATTTCATGTTTTTAAGTCTAAGGGCACTCTATTAAAGGCTAATCCATGCACGACTTTTACGGGGTGTTACATTATCTCCCCCTTGGGATCATTCGTCCTCGAATGATGGATAGGAACTTGTTGAAGCCTTAATTATATAGAATAACGCGGACACGACATGTCTTTTAATAAAGAATACATTGATTTGAAACATAACCATATGGCTGGAACTACTGATATTTTGAATTCTTATATCGAACACGCATATCTGATGCATGGAATACACGACTGAAGCTATTCATAAGCTGAATTCCCATAATGAACATGCATATCTGATGCATGGATCTGTCCTTGAGTTGTTCTCATGAACGCAGGACTAAATACACTGATAAGCTGAACTTTTTCTATTGAACATGCATTTTTAATGCATGCATATCTGACTGTACTAACGTATGAATGTATGACTGATTACGCAATGATAACTGGTGCAAGGCTTGTAATAAGAATCTATGCATGAAATTGAATGAGGTATCTCCCCCTTGGGACACTATGTCCCTCTATGAATGCTCAATTCATTAAGATACTCGGAAAAAAAAAATTGAGGTGATGCACTAGGCACCTACAAATTGAATCATCACTGAACATCTAGAATCTGAATCTAATGCATGACACATGAACTGAGCTATACTCGCAATCACTAGTATACTCTATCTTGGAATAGTATCATGTCTGAGATTTCGGGTAGCATGAATAAATGAAAAGATGAGAAAACAAGTCATGCGAATCTACCTGTTAAACTGACTTACTGACTATACAGATTGAATTATGCTAGACTTTCATACTTAACTGGAGTATCTCTTCAACACTCTCTCTAAAGAAGTTCTAACAGTAATAGGGAGCCACGAATCTTAGGTATGGATTACAAAAGACATCCAACTGAGGAAATCATAACATTAACTCTACTCTGCAGTCTGAAATATAGACATATAACTCCTAAATTAGGATAGAATTTTCAGACCTTTGGCAATACCACTTCTTACTTTCAGGCTTAGCGCACTTCCCGAATATCCCTTAACCATACTATTCCCTATAAATATGATATTCATTCAATTCAACCAAAATTTCTCATATGAGCATCGACAAATTTTTCTACTGATGTTTAAAATAGCTTAATCCTTACCCCGCGATCAAGCCTAATTCTAAGTCACAAAAATACAACATGCTACACCACGCTATTATTCTAAACCATATGATGCCACCTTCTATACCTCTTTTAAAGATCACATTCTAAGCATAACATGCCTTTCCAATATAATGACTACTCTGAATTCTTAATATGAAGTCGCTAATGCATATTGCAACCTTCCACTACAATCCCAAAACGTCATTCAAGACTAATTTATAACCACATGTTAACTTCAAGGCAAACACCCATAAATACATACTTCACGTAGTTTCTAAACTATTATCAATATAACTCCCACACACTATCCTAAAAATATACACACACAAACTTTTCCACTAAACGTCACATGTATCAAAGATTGGCCCCAAATCTCACTTCATACTTATGGCCTTATCTAAACAAACGTACTATGATCTTCCATCAACAAGAACATTTACTTCATCACCACTATCTTTGCATAGGGAGGACACTAAAAGGTTAAAACATAAGACCCTGAAGCATGAGAAGATTTTTATATGGGACTGAACACATTATAAAGAGTGAGTACATGCATCATGAGTTGCATGACCTCAATTAGAGTTCCTAACATAAGCAATGTAATTCCGACTACTTGAATGAACTATAACTCATTATCTTGGAACTGGAAGAGTACGTGACTCTCTATCATATACAGGAATCACGAACTATGATCACAGAACTGAAATGTAAAGCTTGAGTAGGCATTGGGATCAGTGAAAAATACTAAGATAAGAATGGGTTGAGTCTCACCCTCACTTTCTAACGTTCTAAATCATATTGCATCACTACTAGAATCTGAGAGCCTTACTTGGTCATTCGTTCTGTCATCTCCCCCTTAGCTTCAAGTCATCATCTAGAGTTTGGGAGATCCTTTACCATATTCAAACTGAACTACACTTACTACACTCTAGGGTTTGAAAAAAAATAACAATACATGCATATCATAGAACTTAGCCCGAATGACTTCCTTTCGGGATACACTCTATCTTTCTCTAGCCACCAATAGTCATAGTATAATGCTTGCACACTTATTCTATCGGTTTAAACTTCAAAAGTCAAGCTTAGATGCTAACACTTAACATGGATATCACCAAGCCTTTGATGAACCATATCTCTTTCGATAGAGCATACCACTATTGCGACTCCAAATTTATATCCCTCTACTATGAGAATCAAGATCACCGCAAAAGACCCAACACTATCAATCAAAACACCTTAACATGGCTATTTAGATCACCATGTACCATCTAACTAGTCTTTCTCCACTTAACAATTCAATGGTACCACTAGCCACGCACAACAAGTAATAGCCTTAGAAAAATGCCACAACCTCATGTCACCTTAGGCATATTTCTACATCATACATGCAATATCATACACCACTACGAATCAAATAAACTTACTCTATTGCATTCACCGTTTAAGTCTATTAGATCACTTCTATACAACTAGTATTCATTAACAAAGAAATCTTCACATCCACCTTCATGGACATCAACTGTTCAAACTTAATATCTAGTGCTACGCATGATTTACACCCCAACCTTACACGAAATTTTCACTTGGAAACTATGAAATAAACATCATGAAATAGTAGTGCACTAGAACTTCATAACCACAATAATCGTTCACGACCTAACGGTTTTCCTTATCATAATCCATTAGCATGTACTATTTCAGCACATCAAGCCTACTAATTTAATCCCACAAAACATGCATCATCAAACTCGTGCCACTATTTACCACCACACCATTTAAATTCAAGCCTATAGTTTAGTATCAATCATTTACCACCAATGAAGAATGCAACATAATATAAATATACTAATCCATCAAATTGGGATATTCTACCCAAATATCTCAAAAATCTACTACATACCTTCTCACAAGTAGCACTAGTTTACAACTACCAATGAAAAGAGGGTCAAGGGGGTTAAAGCCTCATAATAGACATGGTCAACTTTATCCTTATATTATAACCCCGTACAATCGTATCTACTTATACTTCTTTCTCACATCACAATTACTTACCCAAGCGTACATTTACACTACCTTCAAAATCCACAACAACCATGAGTCTATACTTATAACCTACCGGCTAATCTGGCCATTTTCATACTTCAAGCAAGGATAATTCACCTCGCCTAATAACTCCTTCAATCTCATCTACATGCATTACTTTAAAGATCTTCTCCATCTCATCCACGAACTCCTGTGGATCTTACTCCACCTTTGTACCAGTGAACTTAGGTGGATTCATGTTCATGAAATGACCGACTCTAGTAGCCTCAGACGTAACGGATGCAGACCCAACATCTTCCGATCGTTGAGCCTGGTTAGCTACCAGCTGTGTCAGCATATGGATAGACCGTCTGAACTCTGCATTTGAGATATCTCTCTGAGCATTTGGTGGATGGTTGACATTAGTCCGCGGAGCCCGATGTGGACTGGTTGGGACTGGAGGGACTCCTGGAGTATGGACAGGTTCTGGCGTGGAAGCTCTATTACGGGTCCGCATCCCATGGGTGGGACGGACCACATCTGCCTGAGCACTCTGATCGATGTTGTAATGGGGTGGAATAGTCGTATTTCTGAATTACAAGAGATAATTAATTAAGAGACAGTTTAGACTCTGAAGCACGAACTAAATCACAAAGAAGGTAAACATTCCTAAACGCCTAGTAGCCTCCTGTTTATAAGTGTGGCGCGCTACACACCCATAAATAGAACTCTACTCGACGCGATTTCAAAGACATCCTGGGACCATGAACCGTGCATTGATACCAAGTTTGTCAAGACCCGAGCCTAGACCCTAGCCGTGACGAGCATCCCGAACCATGAAGGCCCGAAACACCCATTCTCTATCTGGTTATCATGCACAACATTCGTAATCATAATAAAATGCGGAATTGAAACTGAGTATGGAATACATGGTCAAGTTCTGCAACATTTCTGAATAATACTATCTGACACCAGTCTGCGAAATCTCTACTAAGAACACAAACATCTGTCTGAAAAGAAACTGGGACAAAGACCTTTAGTTCTGAGTTAGGTGTTATTCCCCTACAAGTCTGATCTTCCACGGGCTGTATGGAATCCACCATTGACTCGGTGGGGAAGCCCCCAACCCAAGTGTGCCGCAAGGGTTAGAGTATCTGAGTCTGATACGCCACAGGACATTTATGTCAGCGCATAATAGTATACCCGGGTCGGCAAACCACGGTTTTAGGCAATGAGTCGCTTGCACTCAAGCCCTCTTCAGGGAACCACCTAACATCTCTGTATGCCCATTTTTAATCTTTTCTGTACATGCAACATTCTGAATGTCTAAAATCATGAAAGTCTGTTAGTCTGAGTCTGATATGGCGTTAGTCTGAATTGGTATCGTCATACAAAGACATTGCAAGTCATGATTTTTCTGAGCCATAATGTATTAAGCAAGAGCTTTCATTCAAAACATAGTTTAGACCACCAAAACATGTAACTAATGGAAAGGATTTCATATTCCGAAACTTAAAGTTCAATTCATGCAGAAGTTTCATCAAACACCTGGTGGTCAAATGTTTTTAGCAAGTTCATGTATTCAAAATTGAAACACTTTCATTCATATATGTATATAAACTGTCAAATCGCTTTGGAGATGGTCAAAAGAACAAAACAATGATGTTAAAACATCTTATACATAAATATATATACATAATTTAAAACCCCATTCTAAAACATGATTTTTTTCTATGCCCATGAGAATTTAGGAAGATTCCCGCGTACCTCTATTTCCAAGGATAATAGATGTTTCTTGAAGCTTGCGGATTGGTGATTCCGAATATGTAATTATCTTCGAAAACCTACGGTTGAATCTTGAACTATTTGGGTTTTTATTTTGAAACCCTAAGGAGAATTCTTGAGCAATTTTGGAAAAGTATGTGTATTATGGTGTTTGAGGGATTAAATCCCGTGTTGGTGGTATATATTGGGGTGGAGGATGACCAAAATACCCCTAAGGAACAATTAAGGTCAAATCTGTCCCTCAGTTGACAGTTTGATAGGCTGGAGTAAATTGATTATAACGTTTTACTCATATATTCAAATTGGATGAAACCAACTTCATTTTAAAGAGGACTCAAATATCTTTCGTCTTATATATTATAGCTCACACAGTTCATTATATACAGGGAGTTATGATCTTTTGAAATTGACCCAGAAATACTGAAAACTGGGCAATAGGCTATGCGTTTTGCTACTGTTTTTAAATCCAAACGCAGCCTTATGCATTCCGAAAAATTTCAAAACTTATCCGAGATGTACTATGAGCTTTCCCGATCGTAACGCAACTTGAAAATCTAAAAACGAATATCGTAAAGGTTGAAAAGTTGTAACCCGAAGATTGCCAGCTAAAATGACACTAAGTCCTCATTACACTCAAAAAAAATTTCAAGTTTTTATGTCTAAGGGCACTCTATTAAAGGCTAATCCATGCACGACTTTTACGGGGTGTTACAGAAGGCCTGAAAACCAAAACAATAGTGATCAAGGCTTCCAAAACATGATAGTAGTCGTAAATTCAAAATCCCTTTCTTAAAAATCATGATTTCGAGACCGTTAGCATGAATTAAAGATGGTTTCTTTGCCCATGAAATTTTAGAAAAAAATCATGTACCTTAATTTATGACTCTTGAATGAACTCGTGATTTAGGGATGCTATTTGAACAATTGATGGGTGGTTCTTGTAGCCCATGCAATGGGGATTCCAAATCTCAATGAATTATTGAAAACCCACGGTGAAATCTTAAGATATTTTGATCTTTATGTTGAAATCCTAAGAAGTGTTGTTGGTGATTTTGAGAGAGAGTGACCTTATTTTGGTGTTTGGGGATTTAATCCCATGTTATGGCTGAATGGTGGGGGGGGGTTGTGTATGAAAAATACTACTTTAGCCCTTAAAAACACGAAAACAGAACCTAAAAATTGGGTGCGTGTGACAGAGCATGCTTCACATGCTAATCGCATGATACTACTGTCTCAGTCACGAAAATGGCCATAACTTTTCATTCGGGTATTGGATTTTGGCGAAATTGATATTATTGTAAAGATAATTTGAAGATATTTCATTTTATATATAGTAGGCCCTCTAATTAGTTATACACAATGAGTTATGATCAATTGAAGTTGACCTAAGTTTTGACGCTCACTCAAACTCGAATGATAGGAAAACTTTCAACTCGTCCTGGAGTTAGGGGACCTCTATGATCTCAATTCATGCTTTTGTTCTAGCACGAAATGTGAATTTGTTACAACAATTGGAGGAGATGGGCAATTTATGCCCTAGTTGATGATTTTAATTGGGTTAAGGGAAAAAGACGCAATTGCCCCTCAAACACTTAAAGTTGCAATAGAATTGTGTTTTAGAGAGTCACTGCGACGTGGTGAGGGCTCTACTGCTATAGGCACCGCGATGCGTTTTTTTCGCGATGAGCTGTTGGAATCAAAATCTAAACAAGGCCCATTTGTCGTCCAAAAAATCTGAAAGACATGCTCTTTACACCTATGAACATGAATTGATTCAAAAATCTACATCTCGGGGTCAGGAAGACAAATTTACAAATCTTCGAAGTTAAGAGGCTTAAAATATGACTAAGACCTCATTTGTTTGTACTTAATGGAGGTATGAATCTGAATGGTTCAAACTTCAAACCATTAAGTGTATTTTTTTTATTAGGGTTTTAACACTTAATAGGTTTGAATAGGTCTTAATAATTCAGATCTAGAACCAAGTCTTAATAGTTTTGAAGGGATATTCTGGTGGTGTTTGATAATATTCACCACTCTATTCATAATTAGCCGACACTACCACTAACTACCTCTGCCACAGTTACTATTGTCAACTACCACCCACCATCACCAACCACCTCCACCATCATAACCACCATCGACAACAAATACCGCTACCAACCACAATTGTCAACCGCTACCACACCTACTACCTCTTTTATTCTAATTATATTCACCGGCACCACTGCTGTCAACAGTACCACAATCAGCAACCACTACCGGGCAATCCCTACTACCAACCAACTTATCTATCACAACTCACACCATTACTAACTACCTATCACGACCCGAACTAGGGCCTGTCCGTGACGGATATCCCGAACCATAAAGGTCCAGACGTCCTACTCTATCTAATCTGGTAATCAGGCACAACATTCATATCATAAAAGAAAATGCAAAACTATAATCTGATACGAAAATATGGTCATTAACTCTAGAGTTCAAGACATAAGAAAGAAAACTGTAATTCAAAACATTTGAATAAGATATGACTCAGTCTGCAAAATCTCTACTATATCTCAAATTGTTCTAAAAACTGGGACAAGGCCCCTAGTAGACCAAAATAATGGAATAACATAATTTGAAATAATAGGCCTTCTGGAACAAAGAAGGCTCACCACTACACGGATCACTTCTCTCTGGAATACTCTACTGATTAGCCGAACCCTTAGACTGAGCCTCCGAACTTGGCACATAGGGGGTCAATACTGATGTAGTGGTACATAGAACAAATCCAAAATAATAATTTATATTTAACATATATGAGAGCAATTTAAAACTGTTCATAAACATATCATATAGTAAGAAATCTCATGGGCATTTCTGAAATACACTGAAAGAAAATCATCTGAACTCTGAGATATTCTTTATTTTACTTTTGCGCTAGGTGGTATACCCTACAACTCTGAAATTGCATGGGCTATATGACATTTGCCATTAACTTGGCGGGGAAGCCTCCGACCCAAGTGTGCCGCAAGTGTTGTAGTCTCTGACTCTGCTATGCTACACGGTCGTCACTAGCATAAAAATAATATACCCATATCAAAAAATCATGGTTTTAGGCTAAGAGTTACTTGAACTCAAACCTTCTTCGGGTAACCACCTAACCCCTTTTAAGCTCAGTTTTAACTCTTTAAAACATGCATCCTCTTAAATCAATATCTGCAAACATACTCTGTTATGGCATACATACTTATGGTATCGTCATACCATTGAATTGGAAGTCACATCTCTGAGCCATTATTAGCATATTACAATCTCTGTTTTCAAAACATAAATTCGGGACAACCATATCAATAAATCATTTCAAAGAACTCTTTCTCTAAAACTCATGTAAACACATGTATGGAACTCTCTTTGTCAAACTTTCAATGATGCAAGGGGTAATGTCAAATCTCTAAATCTCATGCAAATCTTTCTCTTGTAACAAAATATATTTGCATGAAGAAACGCTCTCTCTTAAATCTCTAAATCATGCTCAAAATACTATGGTATTTGAGTAAACAAATTTCAAGCCATAAATCATGCATTTCAAATCCTTCACATTAAGATCATAAACTTAAAGTCATCACCAGAGAGGGATTTCATAAGTTGTGCTCTCAAACAATCTTAAATCTAAATTTTCATACATATACATATACATGTAAATCAATTTAAGGGGAAAATGCCTAAAGGCCAAATAAACAATACAATTAAACATTCATAATGCATAATAAATCATGTATTTCAAAAACCCCTTTCTAAATTCATGCTTGAGAATGTTTAAATCATGTTCTAGTGTTTACAAGCCTATGTTATTAGTAGGATAAATCCCACGGACCTCAGTTTAGATATTTGATGGATGATTCTTGAAGCCTATGTTTTGGGGATTTCAAATCTTCAATCAATCTTGAAAATCCACGGTTATACCTTGAGTTATTTGGGTTTACTTGTTTGAAACCCTAAGGAGTGTTCTTGATGGTTTTGGATGAAAATATCAATAATGAGGTCATTTGGATTAAATTCCGTGTTTAGTATGATAAAGAGGTGAAAAATACCCAATATACCCTTAATGAGACGGACTAAAAATATAACTGGCAGCTCGATGTTATGGGCCACTGCGACGCTCCACAATCACAGTGGCTCACTAGAAATTGACGAGTGGCATTCTTAAGGTCACCGCGACGTGGAGTCGCGTTGTCCCACTGCTTGGGACCTGAAACTTCAGTGCGACGCACAACAATCGTGCTATGCTACTAGAATTTGACAATTTCTAAATAGGCCCCCTCCGCAACGTGCCAAGCACCTAAATGATGGTGTTTTATGACTCGAACTTAAATTAGCCATAAATTCTTGCTTGGGTATCAGATTTGGGTGAATATTATATCGACGGAAAGCACATTTAATTTTCCACATGATAAAAAGTTGAAATTAGGGAAATTATATATGGTTTAAAATTTACTCACTTGGGAAGTACAAAATGAGACTAAGCTTCTTTAACACAATTCTAGTCATATAACTCTTAAGAGCATATTACCACGAGCTACCACATTAATGACTGCTACCACTATTATCACTACCACTAATACATCACAACCTCTTCATATTCTTTGACTGCTACAACCATTATCACTTGTAATTCTACCTCTACGAACACTTTAACTAGTACCATCGCTACAATTTATCTATACTAACAACCATCTCCACCATCACAACAAAGAACATCTCCAACTAGCACCAACATATCATCAATAATCTTGTATTAATGTTTCATCCAACACAATCAACACCTTAAACTACTAACATCAAGCAACATCACATCACAACAACCACCATCACCATCAATCGCCACAATCATAACAGTCACTACAATACCAACCATCATAATTATCACCACCAATATTATTAAACAATAACATCAATCATTGTCACTGCAACCACCATTATAAGCCATCTCCACTATTACTAATAAACATAAATATTTTTTCTCAATCAAATACTAATAATTTAGTTGTATTAAATAATATACTTTTTTAATATATAATTAATTTTTTATTTGAATTTTATTTTTAATTTTATTATATATACAAATAATTTTTTTACACATTTAAATGTTGAAAAATAAATAGTCTTAATCATTCAGCTTTCAGATCTAGAGACAACATCTTAATCATTCAGATGTGAATTCAGATTCAGACGTCTGAATCTTAAAAAAAATGAAGCCTAAGTCTTTCTACACTTAGAAAACTTTTCAAGCCCTAAACTTCCCATGCATGTAGCTAAGAGTTAAGTCAAGTCAAGAGTTATACGGGGTGTTAAATTATTCCCCCCTAGGAATCATTCATCTCTGAATGATGACTTGGGACTCAACAAGCACGATTCAAGCACTATATGAAAAGAAAAGAGTATTATAAGATTTGTACCTTCGATATCATCATCCATAGTTTCAAAGAGAGTCGGGTACCTCGTACGCAGGTCATCCTCCGATTCCCAAGTTACTTCCTCAGCTTTTTAATTCTTCCACAACACCTTAACCAAAACTCTCTTACTTCTCAACTATCGCACTTTTCTGTCTAAAATATCAATGGTTTCTTCTTCACAAAGAGTCTTTTATGTTAATTTCTTCCATAGGCAACACAAGAAAATGATCCCCAATACATTTCTTCAGCATTGATACATGAAATACAAAATGGACAGAAGCTAAACCCGCTAGAAAATCTAACTCATAAGCAACCCCACCAATCCTCCTCGTAATCTGATAAGGACCTATGTAATAATGACTAAGTTTTTCTTTCTTTCTAAATCGCATGACTCCCTTCATAGAGGAGACCTTTAGAAATAACCAATCATCAACCTTAAATTCCAACTCCCTTCTTCTAACATCAACATAAGACTTTTGGCGACTCAACATATCTTTTAAGGTTTGAATGGTGCATTCTTCTTGACCATTTATTTGAGGATGAAAGGCGGTGCTAAGGTTTGTTGGGTACCTAAAACTCTCTGAAAAGACCGCTAAAACTAATAAGAGAATTGTGTACCTCAATTAGATATGATAGACACTAGATCCCCATGAAACCAAACTATCTCTTGGATGAACAATTTAGCATAATCATCCCTCGAATAATTCATCCGCATAGGGAGAAAATGGGCAGACTTATTCATCCTATCAATAATCACCGAAATAGAATCATATAGGTTTCAGGATCTCGAAGGTCACGTAATAAAGTGTATGTTGAGCATCTCCTACTTCCACACAGGCAAAGCTATCTCTTGGGAATTGCCACCTTGTGTCAAATGTTCTACCTTAACTTGTTGACAATTCAAACACTTAGACACAAAGCTAGCAACATCTCTCTTCATGTTATTCCACTAGGAAATCACCTGAAGATCATAATACATTTTAGTAGTGTCAAGGTGAACAACATACCTAGAAGTGTGAGCTTCACCAAGAATTCTTTCATGCAGCCCAGCCATATTCAACATGCAAAACCTACCTTGATACCTCAAAATCCCATCACCTCCAATTTCAAAAGCCATCACCTTTTGCTGACCAACATCTTCCTTAATTTGTATTAAGATGGGTTCATCGACTTGCTTCTCCTTAACTTCTGCACATAGGGAGGATTTATCTACCTCATGAATGAATACCCTTCAATCTTTGAAGTCCAGGAGTCAAACTCCCAAAATTGCAAGTCGATAAATATCCTTCACCAAATTTCTCTTTCCTTCCTCCACATGATAAAGAATACCCATAGATAACTTTCTAAGGACATCAGCCACCACGTTGGCCATGCTTAGATAATAATGCAGGCTCATGTCATAATGCTTTAACAATTTCAGCCACCTCTCTACTTGAGATTCAGTTCTTTCTATGTGAAAACATACTGTAAACTTTTGTGATCAGTAAATATATCAAAATGCACCCCATAAAGGTAATGACGCCAAATGTTTAATGCTAACTCCAAATTATGTGTGGGATAGTTTCTTTCATGCACCTTTAAATATCTAGATACATAAGCCACCACCATTCCATGCTACATAAGTACACACCCAAGTCCCACTCAGGACACATCACAACACACAATAAATCCCTATGTTCCCTCAGGTAGAGTTAAAACTAGTGCAGTAGTCAACTAGTCTTTCAATTTCTCAAGAGTAGGACCACAAAAATTTCACCCTTTTTTTAGTCAATCTAGTAAGTGGAGTAGCAATAGAGGAAAACCTCTTTACAAATCTTCAATAATACCCTGCCAAACCTAAGAAGCTCCGAATATGAGTTGGAGTGATAGGTTTTGTCCATTTTCTCACTACCTCAACCTTTTGGGGGTCAACTTTAATTCCCTCACTAGAAAAAATATGCCCCAGAAAAGCAATAGCATTAAGCCAGAATTCACACTAGGAAAACTTTGCATACAACTCATGATCTCTGAGGGTCTGAAGGATGATTCAAAGGTGATTGGCATGTTCTTCCTCACTCTTAGAGTAAATTAAGATGTCATCGATAAAACCTATGACGAATAGATCTAGAAACTAATCAAACACCCTATTAATTAGGTCCATAAAAGTTTTAGGGGCATTAGTCAGTCTGAAAGACATCACTAAGAACTCATAGTGACCGTATCAGGTTTAAAAAGTTGTTTTGGGAACATCAGCCTCTCTAATATTCAACTGATGGTACCTCGAGCAAAGGTCTATTTTAGAAAAACATTTGTCTCCTTGGATTTGGTCAAAGAGATCATTGATGCTGGGAAAACGGTATTTATTCTTAACTGTGACTTTGTTCAGCTGATAGTAATCTATACACATACATAGGGAGACGTCCTTCTTACGCATGAAGAGTATCGAAGCACCTCAAGGACAGACACTAGGACAGATAATGCTATTTTTAAGAAGGTCTTTTAACTGTTCTTTCAACTTTTTCAATTCTATAGGAGCCATTCTATTTAGAAGTGTAACACCCCACATGTTTGAGCTAGAATGTAGACCGCCATACTTACGCATTAATGTTCCAAAAGCCTTCTTATTGATTGAGTCTTGATGAGCGTCTAAATTTTGTTTAGATTTTTGTCACAGCAAACTACCACGAATTCCACCGCATCGTGGTGGGTATCGCGATGACTAACTCAGTGCATAACGGTAAGTGTTAAAAATAGAATATCTTCTGCAACTTTTAAGTTTTAGGGTAGTCTCGTCCTTTCCCTATAATTCCTAATGGTATTAACTGGTGATTAAAGCATTTTTAGGGAAGATTATGATGATTTTTTCTTAAATTTATCTATAAAAAAAACCCTAACCTCTCTCCCAAAGATCAATAACTCATTCCTATGATCAAGAATTCCATGAAACGGATCAAGATCCGGGTTTCATCTTTCAAATTTTATAATCTAAGGCATGTGGGACTACTATAAAAATCTTAGGCATAAGTTTAAATGTTTTATCAAGATTAAAGATCCGTAATTATGATTTAAAATGAAGTATTCAATATGATTTTCAAAACGTATGCATCATGGGACTGTTTTGGTGAAAACAATGGTTGTGTTGAATCACTTTTCATGGAAATTGAATTATAACTATATGTATGTACGATTTTATGTATTTCTTAAGATTGATTGAGAGCATGAGTATGAATTCCCTCTCTTGTTCTGAATTCAAGTTTACATTTTTCATTGTGAATGATTTGAAGTCCATGCCTTAAGATTTGAAAGTGATCTTCTCAATATCATTGTGTTTGACATGGTTTATAGATGATGACAGGGAGTTTTTTGTTATCACTACATTCTTGTTTTAAAGGGAAAGAATTGCATGTAATTAAATAAATTGACATGACCACCACATGTTTTGAATCGTGCAAAGTGAGGTTAACAGCGTAAGTGTTCTTGTGATTTAAAAGTGATGACTTTATTGTGATATGATCAATCGATGGTGTTCATATGCATTTTTTGAATATGATGGGCTATGAATTGGATATGATATTGACTTGCAAGTCAGGGTATGACGATACCCAATGATTACATTCCCTTAACAAGACAAATATTGAATATTTTGAAAGTATGAAGCATGCTAGTTTTAAAGAACTAAAACTTAGGCTTAAAAGAGACAGTAGGTTACTCGAAGAAAGTACGCATTGAAAGACTCTATGCTAGAAACCGTGATTTGCCAACACGGGGTTATGGTACCATGCTTTGTAATCTTCTGTACCTTGATTAATGCATCCCAAATTGGGACTATGATTAGGAATTTTGCATTATGATCTTGTGCACAACTATGACATGTTGATTTAACTTAGGATTTTGGCACCCTGCCCTTGCGACAAACATTGATTGGGGGCTTGACTGCTGAGTTAAGGGAGGATTCCATATAGCCCATGGAATTACAGATTGTAGGGTTTACCATCTAGCTCATAAGAATGACAAAGAGTGAGTCAAGGTTTTCAAGAACTGTTCTGAAATTATTAAATATGCCCATGTATTTTATTTACTTAATATTCATTTTTATTACAATATGCTCTCATCTATTTTTGTATAAAACATGTTATTTTGAGTTGTTTCACATAACAGTACATCTATATTCCCCTCATATTTTAGGATCTGAGACACATTCTTGGGGTCTCGTTCAACAGTAGATTCGTGTGTCAGAAATTACTGTTGGTGACCCTTCTCTATTCTGAATGGCCTGATGATCAAACTTTTTTATCTATTTTGTTTTACAGTATGATTGGGGCCCTATCCCAGTCTTTAGACAGATGTTGGCCTTCACAGTGTTAGAGATTTCGCAGACTGGTGTCAAATGTTTTGTTGAATGTTATGAACTCAAGTTTTGTATTATTCCGCTTAACTAAGTGATTTGACCATTTTACCATATTTATTATCTATTTTCATAATTGTTAAAGTATTTGAATGTTGTGCATGATTGCTAGAAAGAAAAAGGTGCCCGGGCCTTTATGCTTCGAGATGCTCGTTATGGCCAGGGCTTCGATTCGAGTTGTGACAGGAAGAATAGAAATAGGATGGGTTTCTAGAAATAAATTAATGCCAAAATATATCTCCTTATATGGTGGTTAGCAAGGAAGGTCATTAGGAAAAACTTTTGGGAATTCATTAACTACAGGGACTGATTGGAGTGAAGGACTTTCAGTACTGAAATCTTTGACTCGGACAAGATGGTACAAATAACCCTTTGATATTAGATTAGGGGATCTAAGATAACATATGAAGGACAGTCCCACTTGATGTGGCCTGGCTGGCCCCAGGCATAACATATAAGATTATTAAATTGACACTTTCTCGAATGATCCTTTCCATACTTTCCATAGCCCAGGTAAGACCTAAAGGTTTGAGACACACTCTTCTAATACTAAGAGTTTTGCATCCTCAGCCCACTATTTGGTTGAGATTTGTAAAACTGCCTATCAACTAGAGGACTGGGCGTTGGGGCTCTAGCGGAAGACTGAGCATTATTCCAAAATTTCTTCTTGGGCCATCTCTAGTCTCACCTTTACCTTGTTAATGACTGGCATGCTGATCTACAAATTTAAATCTCTTAGCCTGCCTTTATTTTTCCCTTACCTCTTCTTACCTCATCGTCTCCTTTTCTACCTTCTGCACATGCACTGATAACCTAGAGAAGTCCATGCCTTTTTTCAGTATTGCTCCTTTACATTCTAGCCCCAATTCATCAATGACACCAGATGCGAACGTTCTCATTCAAGCCCTTATGTTTCCCACTAATTTAGGAGATTAACGGGAAAATTGGGTGAACTTTAATGTATACTCTTTGACACTCATCTTTTCTTATTTCAGATTCATAAATTCTTCGACCTTTGCTGTAACACCACATAGAATTCTTGACTTGTTTCCACTCATAGTAGTGTGCATAGGAACTTAAAGACTAATTTTTTTCTAAGTGTTGAAAGACTTAGCCATATTTTAAGCCCTTAACTTTAATGATTTTTAAATTGATCTTCCCGACCCCGAGACATGGATTTTTGAGTTGCTTTATGTTTATATTTAGGGCATTGTATACCAAAGTATACTCAATTTCTCTCCCAAAATAAACACTAACTCTTCTCCAAAGATCAAGAATTCAACCTCTAAGTTTAAAATTTCAAGAAAAAAGTCAAAATTAGGGTTCCAATCTTCAAACTTAGGAACTTAAGATATATGGGACTACACTAAACTCCATGGGCATAAGTTTTAATAATTTTATCAATTTTAAAGATCCCTAATCATATTTGTAAAGAATGGCTTTGATATTAATTCAAAAACATGTATCATGGAATTATTTTGATGCAAGCATATGTTTGTCCTGAACTAATTTTCATGAAATGGAAATATAACTATGTACATATGTCTTTGTTTGTAATGAAAAGTTTGATTGGGAGTATGAATGATAAAAAAATCCCTCTCCCATTTGGATAATGTCGATTTCAAGTGTTATGGGTTGTTTAAAGGCATGAATTTTCTTAATGGAAAACAAGAGGGTGAATGGTTTTCTGACGATCATATAATGACACAGTTTATGACATATTGAGAGGATGTTTTCGTATGGTGCACGTTCATTGTATCAAAATTAACAATTTGCAAGGGTTTTTAGTAATGCAAAGATGATATGGCCACCTTATGGTAGTACTAATGAGAGTAGAGTGTTTTGATGTAAAATCAAATTACAATTGATAGCATAGCTCTCTTACATAAGGTTTAAAAACCTTGGATGGTCAATAACATGATGATAAGTGAAAAGGGTCGCAGATATGTTATGATGTGATATGAATGACTTGCAAGTCATGGAATGAAAATTCCCGATGATGACATGTCCTTAATAAAATTAGTATTGAATGTTTTGAAGGCATGAAGCATGATTTTGTAGAACTAAAAATTGGGCTTTAGAGATCTAGTTGGTTACCCGAAGGAAGCACGAGTTGGAAAACTCAATGCTAAGAACTGTGATTTGCTGACACAGGTCTATGGTACCCTGCTTTATGGTTTTGTGTAACTTGATTCATGTTATCAAAATTTAGGAATATGGTTAGGAGACCTGCTTTGTGGTATTATGCACTACCCTAATATGTAGATTTGATTGGGGATTATGGCACACTACTTTGTGGTCTTGTATGTCTCCCTTACTCATTCTCCAATCATTACGACAAACTTGGATTGGGGGTTTGGCCGCCGAGTCAAGGGAGGATTTCATATAACCCGTGGAATTTTAAATTATAGGGTGTACCATCTAGCTCAAAAGAATAACAAAGAGTGAGTCAGAGTTGTCAAGCATTATTTTGAAGATCACCAAGATATGCCTATGTATTCTTACTTATATTTTGTCCAATGTTATTATAAAATGCTCTCACCTATATTGTATAAAAACATGTTATTTTGGGTTGTTTCAGATACTAATACATTTGTATTGACTCCCTATATTTCAGGATCTGAGGCACAGTCCCAGAGTTTCGCTAAGCAGTAGATCAGTGTATCAGACTTTGAAGTTGGTGAGCCTCCCTTGTTCAGGTGGACCTTGGTTCATGCTAAACATTATTTTTTTTTAGTTCATGGTCCAACCGAGGGTATTGTCTCCCTCTCAGACAAATGTAGTTTTCTTATTGTTAGAGATTTCACTGACTGGTGTTAAATGTTTCTTAATGTTTATGAACTCATATTTGTATTGATTAGTTAAAGTAAGATAATGAACATGTTTTCTTTTTGTTATGTTTTCCACATTTTGTTTTAGTGTATGAATTATGTATATGATTGTCAGTTACAAGGGGAACTCGGGTCTTCATGGTTTGGGATGTCCATCATGGCCAGGTCCTCAATTCAGGTCACGATAAACTTGGTATCAAAGCTTGTGTCATGTTCTAAGGGTGTCTGCAAAATCACATCGGGTAGAGTCCTATTTATGGATGTGTAGTGCGCCACACTTATAAGGAGGAAACTACTAGGACTTTAGGAATATCTCTTTTTCTTCATGATCTAGATTGTGCCATAAAGTCTGAATGTCCTCTAATCAATGCTTTTATATATTTTAGAAATTGATCATGTCTTCCCATAGAACCAATAAGAAAAATAACCAAGCTAAGGATGTCTGTGTTATTCATGGGATGCAGACCCATAATAGAGGTCGTATCCCAGAGTTTGTTGCTACTCTAGGAGTTCCTCCAGTCTCGAATAGTCCACCTCAGTCTCCACAGACCAGTGTTAACCATCCCCATCCTTCTCAGAGAGAAGTGTCGAATGCTGAATTTCAACTGTCCATCCATATGATTGCTCAACTGGTGGCCTCTCAGACCTGTCAGTCTAAAGATGTGGGTTTTGTGTCTGGTTCATCTGAACTTGATTATTATTTTTTTCTCAAATTAATTTTAAGATATAAAAAAGGCATCCCGGTGCATTAAACCTACCGCTATGCGTAGTGTTCGGGGAAGGACCCCACCACAAAGGTGTATCGTACGCAGCCTTATCTTGTATTTTTGCCAGAGGCTGTTTATAAGGCTTGAACCCGTGACCTCCTGGTCACATGGCAGCAACTTTACCAGTAACTCCAAGGCTCCCCTTCAACTTTTAAGATGCAATATAAGCATTATTTAATGATACTACGATAAAATAGTCATGTTATTAATTATTGAGAAAATGGCCAAAAGCTCCCGCAACCTTTACCTTGAATTCCAACTACACACCTATATGTTACGGGGGTCCTATGACCCCCCTGAACTATTTTAAATTGGATATTTATACCCCTAAAAGATCATGCACAGACATTGTTTCAGGCAGTGAAGCTGCACTCATGCCACATCATCGCTACACCATTTTTTCTTGCCACGTAATTATTTAACTTTTTTATTTCCTTTTCTCTTCCATTGAACCACTTCTATGACCATTCTTTCTCAAAATATTCTTTTCTTTAGTTTTCATTTCACTTTGTTTTCCACCCATTTCTTCACTTTCCACTCTTGCTATTTCCAAAACTTCAAAATGGATCACTCAGTCATGGTGACCTCATCTGACCCTTCAGCGTTCTTTTTTTTTTTAATTTCTCAACTATAAAAATTGATGTTGAATTTATGATTGTGAAAAATTTTGTTGTTGATTTTGATTATGGTGTTGATTTGATTGTTTCAATTTCAAAAAATGTGGATTTGAACGATGGTTTATGGTTTGAAATTAAAAATTCAAGCAATGTAAAGTTAAAAGATTTTAAGATTCCACAAAATATGTATAGAGCATTGTTGGAAGTTTATGTTTCATTTCATGAGAACTATGATTCTTTGTATGGAAATTCGGTTAATGAATATGTAAGTTTGATAAATTAGTTTTGGATTGGATGTAAATTGTTGAGTTCTTGAAGATGTCATTATTGAGATCTTGAAGAAGATAAAGAATAAGAAGAAGAAAGAAAGAAAGAAAATTAATAAGAAAAAATAATAATTAAAAATGAATAAAGAAAATAAAGGAATATTAAAAATAATTTTTAATAAAAAAATTCGTTCTCACTCTCTTTAAAGAGAGTGAAACGCACTCTCTTGCCATGTTAGCGTTCAGGGGGTAAATATTCCACTTTAAAATAGTTTAGGGGGTTATAGAACCCCTGCAAAATATAAATATGTAGTTGAGATTTGGGGTAGAGGTTGGGGGTATTTGGCCATTTTCTCTTAATTATTTTTTTAATAGATGTGCCAACTCAAAATGTGACAAATAAAACTGAACGAAAGGCAGTAATTTTCTTGTTAAATTAGTCAACTTACTTGCAATAAAAGAAAAAACATACATATTTGGTGTTCTTTGGAAACTTATTAGTGTGATATTAGAACAAAGTTAAAAATAATTAAGTTAGGAAGAAAAAAAAAAGAAAAGTAAGGAAAAAAAAAAAGGAAACTTAAAAACGCCAAGAACAACCAAAAGCAACACCATCTCGCTTAACATCTATATAGTAGATAAGTATTCCAGTGCTTTGCACGGGTCCAACATAAAAAGTATACATGTTTACTTCGAACGATGAAAGTGAAGAATAAAAATTCAAGCAATTATTTTTCTTCATGTGTTGAAAATGGTGGATGTTTCTAGAAATATTTTGAAGAAGAGAGAATATTTTTGTAGTGAGTTTAATGAGCACCAAAAAGACGATTTTGTCCTTGGTCGTCCTTCAACTCACTCTTCTATATAATAGAAAAATTATTTGATCTTTCATTCAACATCCATGATAATCAGCAACTACAACAACAACACAATATACCAGCATAGTCCCACAAAGTAGGATCAGGGATGATATAATTTAATAATAATTGATCTTATTGATATTGAAGGGGTTACAGCTATATATATAGAGAACTGAACAATAACTAATTACAGAATAACCCAGATGTATTTAATAATTATATATGTAGTCTATTATCCCCCCGCAAGCTGATCAGCGGTAACGAGGGGCAGCTTGGAGCAGAGATACTGAAAAGGCTGTAACGGAAGAGGCTTGGTGAGAATATCAGCAAGCTGGTCAGTAGATGGGACATAGTGCGTGGCCATCGTTCCTGCAAGTACCTCATCGCGAACAAAGTGACAGTCGGACCCAACATGCTTCATACGATCATGAAGGACTGGATTTTTGGTAACACAAATAGTGGACTGATTGTCACAATAAATCTGTGGTTTCGTCGGGGGAATGCCAAGTGCATCTGTAAGGTATCGTAACCACATGGCTTCAGCAACACCCGTAGCCATGGCACGATATTCTGCTTCTGTGGAGGAACGGGACACTCGCGTTTGCTTCTTGGTACACCAGGAAATCAGATTCGGTCCCATCATAACAATATATCCAGTAGTGGACTTCCGATCATCTTTGTCGTTAGCCCAATCCGAATTAGAAAAAACAGATATATCAAACGAGCCCTTTTGAAATAAAATTCCACATTGAAGAGTACCTTTAAGATAGCGCAGAATGCGTTTCAAGTCCTGAAAGTGTTGTTCTGTGGGAGCATGCATTGATTGGGAGACTCGATTGACTGCATATTGGATGTCCGGACGAGTAACAGCAAGATAATGAAGTCCACCGACGAGGCTCCGATATAGTGTAGGATCGACAAAGGGAGTATTCGGCCCTGGGGATTGGCGGACTGCCATGGGAGTGACCGCGGGTTTGCAGTCTGTCATTCTAGCTCGATTTAGAAGTTCAAGGGTATATTTTGTCTGATGCATCAATATGGTTCCCGATTTGCGGATGAGTTCGAGGCCAAGAAAGAACTCCAGAGGACCGAGGTCCTTAAGTTTGAAGTCACGATGCATAGCCTCAGTAATTTCAGTGATGAGTGATGACGAGCTGCCTGTAATAACAATATCATCCACATAGATAAGAATGATGACTGTCCCTCGAGAACAGTGAAGGGTGAAGAGGCTGTTGTCATGATGGTAGGTACCCTGCAGAAAAGTAGAGAGGCGTGTGTACCAGGCACGTGGGGCCTGTTTCAGGCCATACAGTGATTTGCGAAGCTTGCAAACATAGTGAGGATGGTTGGGATTAACATATCCCGGTGGCTGAACCATATAGATGTCTTCCTCAAGATGACCATGAAGAAAGGCATTGCTGACGTCTAACTGATGAAGCGGCCAATCATAGTGAAGAGCAAGAGACAAGACCAGACGAATAGTCTGTTGCTTAACAACAGGGCTGAAGGTCTCCTTATAATCCACACCATACTCCTGATGATACCCTTTTGCAACCAGACGTGCTTTATAGCGAGAAAAAGATCCATCTGAATTTCGTTTGATGCGAAACGCCCATTTGCACCCAATAGACTTTCGGTTACTAGACAGAGGTACCAAATCCCATGTACGTTGTTCATTCAGAGCCTAAAATTCCTCATCCATAGCTTGGCACCAGAAACTATTTTTGGAGGCTTGGTTGTAGGTAGTAGGCTCAGTTATGGGATGTGCATCAAAGGGTATTTGAGTGTGATAGACTTTGGGTTTGAAGGTACCGGCCTTGTCTCGGGTTGTCATAGGGTGAGTGTTGAGTGGAGGGTGATTAGGAAGGGGTGGTGGAGTTGTATGATGTGTGGACGGGGGTTGGGTGGGGCTGCCGTGGGAGCTGGGATGTGCAGCGGTGGATGGGGTGGATGTATGTGTGTTAGGAATATGATGTAGGGAAGTGGTGGGTTGTGTGGCAGTCGGCTGGGTGTTCGTGTTGGAGGTTTGTGGGTTCGGGTGGGTGGTTGGTTGGTTCGAGTGGCTAGGTGGTTGGTACGGGTGGGTATTGGTGTAGTGGGGTACCGGGTTAGGTGCCGAGTGAGCCGGAGCATGAGCGTGTGAAAAGGACGGAAATAATGGCACAATGCCAAGTGGATTGGGGGAGTATGGAGTAGAGGAAAGACTTGTGTGAGGAAATTGTTCCTCCACAAAACGAACATGACGGGAAACATATGTTTTCTGAGATACAGGATCGAAACATTTGTAACCTTTGATAGTGGGATGATAGCCTAGAAAGACACAAGGGGTGGACCGAGGTTGAAGTTTATATTGAGTGTGTGGACGCAACTAGGGATAAACCAGACACCCAAACAGGCGGAGATGGATGTAGTCGGGTGGATGATTGTAGAGACGGGCATATGGAGTGGAGTTGGAGAGAGTGCGAGTGGGCATGCGATTTATGAGGTAGTTGATAGTAGCAAGGGCATCAACCCAAAAGGAAACAGGTAAGGTGGAATCATGGAGGAGCGCAACAACTGTTTCTATTAGGTGACAGTGTTTGCGCTCAGCAACGCCATTTTGTTCAGGGGTATATGGACATGAAGTGTGATGAAGAGCTCCTAGACTTTGAAGAAAAACACCAAATGCATTGTTGACAAATTCTTTGCCATTGTCACTTCGAAAAATTTTGATTTTGGCATTAAATTGATTTTGAACCATTCGGTCAAAGTTGACAAAAACAGTATAAGCTTCGGATTTAAATTTCAGAGGATAAAGCCAAGTGAATTTACTGTAATCATCAACAAAATAGATATAATAACGAAAACCTTGAACAGAAGGAACTGAGGTTGGACCCCAAACATCAGAATGAATTAATTGAAATGGCACAGTGGCCTTGTGTTCAGACAGTGAAAAAGGTAAACGACAAGATTTAGACACTGAACAGGACTCGCAATGTAATTTCTCTGAAAAATTAAAACCTAAGGAAGATAAAATGGATTTGGTGATGGCGGATGATGGGTGCCCAAGCCGGCGATGCCAGGTGGACGAGAGAATGGCTTGACTCACAACAGACGGAGACCTGGATGGAAGAGTGTATAGCCCATGCTCACAGCGGCCCGTGTACCGCACCCGGTTTGTGGTATTGTCCACTATCTGGAAATTGGTGTCATTAAAAATGAGGGTGCAGTTATTTTCTTTAGTAAAGCGATAAATAGATAAAAGATTGGATGTGAGGGAAGGGACGTGGTGAAGGGTTGAGAGATGAAATTTACCATTTGGGGTATAGACATACCCAGAGCCGGTGTTTGTGATGGGAAGGGATTGACCATTGCCTACTGTAATAGTTTCTGAGCCATGATACGGATAAGGAGCTTGAAGTTGTGAATAATCCGACGTCACATGGGTGTTAGCACCTGTGTCTAGATACCAATCGCCAGATTGAGCGTTTGTGGACGCATGCATCGCTCTTGATCCGCCGGACTGGCGATTTACAATCTGCGAGTCATCATAACGATACCAGCAATTAGCCGCAGAATGGCCCCGTTTAGCACAAATTTGGCACGTCGGAAGATCTCGTGTGGGCCCCCGCTGGTTTCCTCATCCCTGTCCGCGGCCTGACTGGAAGCCGTCCCTCGGTGGAGGCCCGCCTCTGCCTTGCAGCCCGGCGTTCCGACGGTCACCGCCGCCGCTGCCTCGCCCTTGGTTACGGCGATCGTCATCACGACCCCTGGCCGAGCCCCCGATGCCAGCCGAGTAAAGAGCCGTAACGCCAGGGGTGGAACTGGCTTCTCCGAGCAGTAATTTGTGTTCCATGTCTAGATTCAATTCTTCTGCATTAAGCCATCCAGACAGTTGATTCAGAGTGATTTCGACAGGTGAGAGGTGAATATGCTGTTTGAGAGAGGAATAGCCAGACGGAAGACCACGTATCACGGCATTCACCACGTCTCGTTCAGGAATAATCTCGTTCACAGCATCAAGGTCAGACAGAATAGAGGCCACATCATCAAGGTATTGAGTCATCGTCTTTGTTCCCTTCCGAAGAGTATGCAATCTGTCACGCAACTGAAAAATATGAGCCGTGGACACAGAGTTGTACCTTGTGGCTAGTGCGTCCCAAAGTGAAGCCGATGTGAGAAAACCCCGGGCGTGTTTGTGCACAGAGGGGCTAATAACGGCGAGAAGACAGGCTCGGATCTGAGTGTCTACGATCATCCACGGAAGGTAGTCGGGATTTGGGAGCATGACGTCGTCCTCCTCGGCTGTCTCGGGCGGCGGCTTCTCCGCACCGTCAATCCATCCGAGCAGCAAGTTGGCTGCGAGGGCGGTGCGGACGTTAAGTGCCCAGGCCGGGTAGTTGTTGTCAGATAATTTTTCGGGGATGAGATTGTGGAGATTTCCGAGAAGTAATTTTACTCCAGACGGTAAATTTGACAGAGGATCAACAACCTTGTCCATGGCGCCGACCTACGGCGGAGGAGGGAGGCCGTGCGGCGTGGTGTAGACGGTGGCGGCGGCGCACACACGTCGGAAAAGAGGAGAGATTAGGGTTTGGGCGGAAGAAGAAACCCTAGCTTTGATACCATGATATAATTTAATAATAATTGATCTTATTGATATTGAAGGGGTTACAGCTGTATATATAGAGAACTGAAGAATAACTAATTACAGAATAACCCAGATGTATTTAATAATTATATATGTAGTCTGTTAAGGGAGTATAGAGTGTACGCAGACCTTACATCTACCTCGTATGTGAGATAGAGTTGTTTCCGATCAATTTTAACTCAAGGAATAAACGGTCTGGAATGAAATTCAGCCATTAAAATAAAAAATCTGAAGAGAACTGAAAATAAATCTGGGCAAAAAAATTTTACACACTTTGGGATGGTTTGGTTGGAAAACAAGTTATGATGAAATTAGTTATGTTGAGATTAGTTATGCTTAGATTATTTATCCTGTTATTATTATTTTAGGGAATTTTTGGTTTATGTTACAAAAAATAACAAACGTTGCACTCTTTCTAAGAATAAATAGTTTCTTCGAAAAATACCCTTCATCTTATTTAGGTTAATTATTTTTCTTCATATTAAACCATAAAATAGAAATTGAAAGTGACTAATTTTTTTTAATTAACTTTAGTCATTTTTTTTTCTAAAATTACATGTTAAGAAATTTATGTTTTTTTTTTTGGTTTTTTTGAGATATAAGAGGGAGGGTTGTTGTTGAGTTTGGAGAAAATATAGGCCAAACAGAGAGAGAAACCACCCTCCCGTGAAAATCCATTCTCTCAGTTGGCCTCATTCTGGGATGAAATAATCCTAAAAAATTTATATTGATATTTCTTAAACGAGAATGAAGCTTTGTTATTTTATGTTAAATTACTTATTTTGTCTTAAATTCTATAAAATGCTGATAATCCCATTTTTTGTTAAAACTTTTATCATAATAAATGTGAAAAAGAATTACTCTCGTTTTTCATTATTTAGTATCATTGATATTTGAAGAGTTAAATTTAATTTTTTTATAAAAAATAATTTTTCAAACATTTTTAGCTATATATAAAAAAAAAATTATTATTTAATAACTAAGCATGTACTAAGTTAGAAAGAGAATGTTAAGATACTTTAATTACTTGTTCATGATAAATTTGTTTGGAAAATAAAATTTTGAAGTAAGATTAATAAATATTTCTACAAAATAGAAAGACAATAAACCTTGGATCAATTTTGAATTTGATTGTACAAATTATTTTTATGGTGTCACTATCATTTTTCATGACTCCTCATTTTTGTAACATTTACTAAATTCAAATAATTGTTCAAATTTATCAGAATGGATGAAAATTTGTAGAGTAATTAAAATTTAAATTACAGATAAAATTAACAAAAAAAATTGATGGGAAGACTATCAAAATGCCAAATTCTCTCTTGTATATAGTAATGATTGTGACACAAAGAGAGTTAAAGATATTTTGTTTTGAAAATTGTTGGATGTTTCTATAAATATTTTGGAGAAGAGAGGATATTTTTAAATTGAGTTTAATGAATGATGAAAAGATAATTTTACCCTTGATCTTCCTTGAACTCATCTTTCTATAATATCTATGTCCAAAGTAGGAATTTGTTCAAATGAAAAATTAAGAATATTTATATACTTGCAATAGTAGAGATCAATTTTGGAAAAACTAATGTCTTGATATTTCAAGAGACAAATAAGAAAGTTAACTAATAGAGAAGATCACAGAACAAAATAACCTAGGTAAAATATAATGTTTTATAATGTATGCATTAAGATGTATAGCAGTATACAAATAGCATGTTTGTACGTACTTTTATTTTATACCCCCTCATTGCTCTGAATTTTCTCTCAAATTTCTTCGTCTTATCTCTCATTCCTGCTTTAAATTTTCTTCACATAATAAATTTTTTACATCATGTTGTCGAATGTCTTTATTCAATTTCACCCTGTTGAAGAGGAACTAATAAATCTTCTTAAAAGGTTCTTGAAGGGTGAACATTTGCAATGTCCTATCAAATTTGTGAAATCTATGGCAATCAACCCCATGGAAGTTTTTTGAATCGAAAGAGAAATTAGGCTACTTCATCACCACATTGAAGAAGTGGAAGAACTCAGATCAAAACCATGTTCGGACTTTGTTGAGATTATTGAAGAATCATGTAAAGTTTGATTAGCTGGTAGATTGGAATATTTAATTATGCTGTTAGTGGTAGTTAGTTAGATGAATAGACTTACTTGATTAGATAGTTGTTGATAGCTGGCACCTACACACACTTGTATATATGTTGATTTTGCATTCACGAAATAGAGTTAGTTACCATTTCACAAAATATCTTCTCATGATCTTCTCTCAGTTCTCTCTTTCTCAATCAATGATCAAGGTTAACTACACAACAATGGAAGATTTTAGTTTATTTTCTTCATAAATCCTCAACTTTAACATGGTATCAAAGCAATTTTGACCCTGAATTTTGTATTTTTCTTTAGTATTTCTTACTGCTCTGTTCGTATATTCAACCTTCTGGTTTTTTGAGTTGTGTTTTGGTGTTACTTTCTGCTTCACTAGTGTTGTTGATATTGTTGTTCTTCCTCTCATTGCGTCTTCAAAATATTTTCTTCTTTGTCACTTCTAATGGTGGATAATGAAGTCAATCCCCCTACTCAAGCGAGTCGAGAAACTATCGACTCGACTAATCACTTGTATATGCATCCCTCTGAGAATGCAAGAGTAACACTGTTTCCTGGTGTTTTCGATGGGATGGGGTATAGGCCATAGAGGTGAGGTGTACTTCGGTCCTTGTTAGTCAAAAATAAAATTGGTTTTATCAATGGAAAATGTACAAAACCACCAGAGGATTCTCTATTTTTTAGTCATTGGGAGAGATGTGATGACATGGTGACTTCGTGGCTCTTGAATTCTTTATCCATAGACTTAGCAGAGAGTTTACAATACGTCGATAATGCTCAAGATCTTTGGCAAGAAATCAAAGACAGATATGATGAAACAAATGGGGCTAGGTTGTATCAGTTGCAGAAAGAGATTAATGACCTTTCTCAGGGTTCTTTAGACATCACCAACTACTATACTAAAATAAAGAAACTATGGGAGGAATCTGAGTACTAGCCGCACATGTCAATGCACTTGTGGTGCTAAAGTAGTTGTGCATAAGGCTGAATAGGATCAAAGACTAATACAATTTCTCATGGGGCTTAATGAGATGTACACACCTGTGCGAGGGAGTACTTTAATGATGAATCCCCTTCCTAGCATTGGACAAGCCTTCTCCATTTTGATTCAGGAAGAAAAGCAAAGGGAATTTAAGCCTAACACTCAGCTTAGTCTAGAATCTGCCTATCTTACCACTCATTCTATAGAAAATGCAACAAATGCAGACTTTAAGACAAATTATCAAAACACTAGGATAGGAAATGCTCAGTATAATAGCAAACAATGTGGTAATCACAATTCAGGTTCATCTAGTTCTTCTGGAGGATATCCGTATGGGAATTCACATGCTGCAAGTGTCCATTCTCTGAGTAGATCTCATTTGTTTTGTGATTATTGCAAGAAAGCTGGTCACACTAAAGACAAATGTTATAGGTTGCATGGTTTCCCTCAGGATTTTAAGTTCACAAAAAGAAAGAATTTAACTTCTGCTGCTAATGTGTTTGGAGGAATGCACACTGATAATCACATAGGAAAGATTATTACAGTAGAAGATCCCAATTCTCAAGGACTTCAGACCCTAACTAAGGATCAATACAGTCAGTTGATGACCTTACTGAGCACTTTTTGGAAAGGAGATGTAACATATGAGAAAAATAGTATTTCTAGTGGTGCTACGAACATTGCAGGTATAATTACTTGTCATTCCTCTATAACTGAGATTGCTGACCTTTCATGTGAATGTACCACATTGATGGCTAATTCCTCAATATTGGACTCTGGAGCATCTCAACACATCACATACAATAAAACCTTACTAACTAACATCAGTAGTTTACCATATCCTTTCCTAGTAACTTTTAGACAAAAATTGGTGACGTCTTGATAAATCCAATGTTTTGTTTATGTCTAGTTTTAAATTTAACCTTATTTCTGTTCATTGTTTAGCACTTGATCTTCAAAGCATAGTTAGTTTCAGTAGCTCTTTTTGTACCTTATAGGTCCCTTCATTTTACTGAAGAGGCCTCTGGAGATTGGTAGAGCTAACAGTGGTCTATACTATCTTTGCTCAAAATGTCACAAAAACACATCAAGATCTTCTAGCAGACTCAAATCCTCCATTCCCAGCTCTTTAAATACTTGTCTTAGTTTTTCCACTTGTAGTAAACCTGTTTAATCTTTACTTCCAAATATTGTTGTAAATAATTCATGTTAAACTAATAAAGAAGTTTTCTCTATTTTGAATCCATGTCTGTCTTCTGTATCTCATGATAATAATGTTGATCTTTTGTGCCATCAAATATTAGGCCATGTACCTTTTGCAAAAATGAGAGGAATATCTTCACTACCAGTATTTTTTGCACCAAAACAACCTTTCATGTGTAACATTTGTCCAATGGCCAGACAAAGTAGACTACCTTCTCCACAGAAATCGACAATCAGTACCACCCCTTTTGAGATCTTACACATTGATCTATAGGGACCTTATCATGCTCCAACTTGTGACAACTATAGGTATTTTCTTATCGTGGTTGATGATTACAACAAGTCCACTTGGATACTTCTTATGAGTTGTAAAAGTAATACACTCCAATCCATCAAAACCTTTGTGTCTCTTGTAGAAACTCGGTTTTTGACCAAGATCAAGATTATCAGGTCTGATAATGGCCTTCAGTTTGTAAATCATGCAACTACATCATTCTTCCTCGAAAACTACATCATTCTTCCCAGAAAATGGTGTGGTGGAAAGAAAACACAAATATTTGCTTGAAACTGCAAGAGCACTTTTATATCAATCCAAGTTACCAATTAGATATTGGGGAGAATGTATCCTAACTGCTACCTACTTGATCAATAGATTACCTTCCACACTGTTTAAAGGCTAGTCCCCTTATGAACTTCTATACCAAAAGAACCTAGTTACTCTCATTTAAAGATTTTTGGATGTCTTTGTTTTCCCACCACTCTCAAGGCTCGCACAAGTAAGTTTTACCCAAGGACCACTCCATATGTTTTCATGGGATATCCTTTTTGTACAAAAGGTTACAAGGTTTTTAACTTGACTACAAAAAGGTTACATATTTCTAGGGATGTTGTTTTTTCATGAAAATATTTTTCCTTTTTCCTTGTCATCTCACCAGCCTATTTTCCCTGATGTGGTTCCTTTAACAAATCTTAATGTTGATGCTAGTCTCTCTTATGTAACACCACATAGTTTTGATACACATGAGTTGGATTTTAGACAAAATTCTCATAATGCTGCCCCTGATCCTATACATGCTGGCAACTCTCCATCATCACCAGCATCTCCTCAACCCACTACCTCTCTATCATCTCCTCATAATCCACTACCTGATCCTCAACCACATATTTTTCAACCACAAGCTGAACCTAGAAGATCATCTAGAACTCATGCCACCCCAGCCTACCTAAAGGAATAGTCTTATTCCTTACCCAACCTACAACCTTCTTCTTCATCTGTTTCTGCCTCAACAAATATTGCCACTCATACCTCTCTTTCACTCACTTTCTTTAGTCCGGATAGCTAGCAGTTGATGAGGAACATTTCACTTGAATGTGATCCATCCTCTTATGTGGAAGAAGTATTAAATTCTGCTTGGAAGATTGCAATGACACAGGAATTTGAAGCTCTGTATGCAAACCATACTTGGGATCTTGTCCTATTACCTACTGGAAAGAGAACCACTGGTTGCAGGTGGGTTTACAAGGTTAAACACAAGGTTTATATAAGTATAGAGATGTTCAAGGCTAGACTCATAGTGAAGTGATATACACAAAACATGGTGTTGATTACAGTGAAACTTTCTCACCAGTAGTGAAGATGACTACTATAAGAATTTTTCTCAGCCTAGCTATGAAGAAAGGATGGAAACTCCATTAACTTGATGTCAACAATGCTTTTCTACGTGGTGATTTTGATGAAGAGGTGTATATGGACCCTCCAAAGGGCCTATTATTGGATAATCCAAACCTTGTATGCAAGCTAAGGAAATCCTTGTACGGTTTGAAGCAAGCTAGTAGGCAGTAGTTTAATCCTTATGTTTGCAGAGTTTTGTACATTCTGCTAGTGATTACACTTTATTTTACAAGAAAACTGATGGTTCCACAGTTTTTGTAGCTTTGTATGTTGATGAGGTTATAGTTACTGGTACTGATGAGAAGGAGATACACCAGCTGAAGTTGTTTTTACACAACAAGTTCAAAATCAAAGATCTGGGACATCTATATTATTTCTTGGGGTTAGGGGTATCATACAAACATGATGAAATTTTAATTTCCCTGAGAAAATTTGCCACTGATTTGTTGAAAAAGTATGATCACCTGAACTACAGCACTACTGCTTCCCCTCTTGATCCCAATGTTAAGTTACTAGCAAATGAGGGGAAGTTGTTGTCTGACCCAACACCTTATAGAAAGCTGGTTGGGAAGCTGAATTTTCTCACAAATACTAGGCTGGAACATTCATATAGTGTGCAACATCTTAGACAATTTATACATGCTCCTAGAGAGCCCCATTAAAAAGTTGTTTTATATATCCTAAGGTACTTAAAATCAATCCAACCTTAGGTCTTTTATTTTCAAATGATCCCAACTACACTTTGTCAGCTTGTTGTGACTCTGGTTGGGCTTCATGTCCAGATTCAAGAAGGTCTGTCATTGGATATATTGTGTTTCTTGGCAATAATCCAGTTAGTTGGACATCCAAGAAACAAACTACCATTTCTCTATCATCAGCTGAGGCAGAGTATAGGTCACTTAGAAAGATTGTTGGTGAACTAGTATGGGTGGATAGACTGTTGACTAAGTTAACTATTGTCTCCACCAATCCTATTTCAGTACTTTACGATAGTCAGGCAGCCATACACATTGCAAGGAATCCTATTTTTCTTGAGAGAGCTAAACATACAAAAGTAGATTGTCATTTTTTCCGGGACAAGCTACATGAAGGCCTCATTACTTTGCAACATGTTACTATAATCAACTTGCAGACATCTTGAAAAAGTATCTTACTAGAGTTAAGCATCATACTGTATTAGGCAAGTTGGTTGTACTTTCAGCACCTCCAACTTGAGGGGGGGTGTTGAGATTATTGAAGAATCATGTAAAGTTTGATTAGCTGGTAGATTAGAATATTTAATTATGCTATTAGTGGTAGTTAGTTAGCTGACTAGACTTAGTTAGTTAGATAGTTGTTCATAGCTGGCACCTACACACACTTTTATATATGTTGATTTTGCATTCACGGAATAGAGTTAGTTACCATTTCACAAAATATCTTCTTGTGATCTTCTCTCAGTTCTCTCTCTCTCAATCAAAGCTCAAGGTTAACTGCACAACAATGGCAGATTTCAGTTTATTGTCTTCATAAATTGTCAACTTTAACAAACTTGCGGGAACGGGACTTGGAGAGGCCAAACTTGTGCTAATCCCATCAATAATCATAAGGGATCAGTCGTGGGCTCTACAAGAAATTATATATACACTAGTAAAGAAAATAAAACCAGTAGTAATAATAATTGACTAATGAGAGAGTACTTCATGGGGATGATTTCTTCAAGGAAAACAACATTCACAAGAAAAATTATGCAGTTTGCCAAATCAAGAAGCATATATGATGGAAAAAGGTGGATGATGATGATGCAGCCAATATGGAGGAAGACGATACGTTGGAAACAATCTAAGGTATGTTGGTTGAACCTGATGCTACCTACTGTCCAACACAAGAAGTTATAGAGCAGACTGGTAAGTGGAACTATATCATCAATGAGGCATGTGATGAACATGTAGACATGCTGAGAACATAATGATGAATTGATACCAAGCGGTATCTAAAAGTGCACGAAAAAAGTCTGCAAACACACAAAACAGTCCACACGCACAAGACACTAAACGGAAACAACAAACTCAAACTAAAACGATAAAGAAGATATACAACTTAACACAATGAGAACACATAATGCAGCAACTAAAGAGTGTATTAATACTCTAAAACCTGTACAAAATAATTTAAGAAGCACCACGTTCTTACGGAATACAAGAGGAGCTCGGTTCCCTAAAGCAGTCTCGTTTCTAGCCGATACACACAACACAAGAAGAAACCATTTCTTGTGGTATCAAATGGAGGTCTACTCTTTTCTTGAGAGGAAGATGATGTTCAATATTGCAAGTTATTTTTAAGAATAAGCTAACTAAAGAGAACAAGACTAAAGAAACACCTTAAATAGTCTTTACAAAAAGGATGGCAAAAGGACCCCTTTGCCCTTAATGAAAGGGGAGGTGTGGAGTGTTTAGGGCAGCCTTGGGGTGTATTTTGGGCCCCTAATTTCATCCCCCAAATGTCAATACGTACACTCCCTTGGGCGATTTTGCAACCAACCGCGTCCATTTTCATAAACACGCCTTGAAGCCTTTGTAGTTCCCGAGCTTGACTTCTAGTAAATGGTCTCGAGCCCGTGACACCCGTATCATGAATTGAGCTGATAATCTTCTCATAGGTATCAATGATTTAGGTGATAAAATTTGTTGTCCTTCAGAATCTATTTCGGTGATATAATTTTGTGTTTTGTAAGCAAGCTTGTAGCTTTGGCGATAAACTTACTTGCAACAAGCATTTCCTTGTATTCATGTTGAATATCAGAAGTAATTTTGACAATCAAGAATTTCCTTGTATTCATGTTGAATATCATAAGTAATTTTGACAATCAACTTATATATGTGTATTTTCGGAATCTCTCTTTTCTAGTGCGGCCAAATTAATTCTTATAGCTGAACATAAAGACAGTTGTAAATAAATAATTTGGATGAGCCAAATTAGTTTTAAAAGTTGAACATAAAGACATACAGTTGTAAATAAAGTAATTTGGATGTAAATATTCTTTTTAGCCCTATTCATGATGGATGATTATGATCAAAGGGTAGATATGTAGATTAGCACGTAAAATAGATAGATAAATAAATTCATATAAGATATCCACTTATCAAATTAAAATGAGACACAGTAATAGACTAAAGCTTGAGATTCATGTGTTTCTTCTCTTTTAAAGCAAAGGTTCTCTTCTATTCTTCCTTTTGAGTGCCTATCTGAAATCTCTGTTATCTTCACTGTCTTATTTTCTTTTTCAGTCAAAGTAGCACACGTGATCATATGCCTAATTACATATTCAGGAACTTTATTATAGACACAGGAAACCAAGACAGTGAAAAGCACAATCCACAAAGAAAAACTATAGATCGATCAACGTACAGTTCAAACTTGTTTATCTACATCTCAGCTTTGGTAGCTTTAATATCCTCACCACCAGAAGATTTGCTTTCCTCTGCAGTACTAATCACCTTATTCTGTTTCTTCAATAATCATCAACACACCATTTTCCAAATGAGCCTTGATGTGTTCCAAATCAGCATTTCCAGGCAGTCTAAACTGTCTCCAGAATTTCCCACTACTTCTTTCATCTCTGTGCCATTTTTCGCCTTCTTCAATTACTTCTTCTTCTATTTTCCTTTCTCCACTTACTCTCAACACCCTGTTTTCTTCCACCTCAATCTTGATGTCCTCCGTCTTCATCCGTGGTATGTCAAGTGTAATTACATGCTCCTGTTCAGTTTCCTTCCAATCTGAACTAACGAGCTAATAAGGCGATTGATTAGACACCTTTTGGGATGGTGAGTGGGGTTTGTTCAAGAATCTTGAAAGGATCAGCCTCTTGTGGAAACATTATGTCCCCCCATATGGGGCGTGTGTATGGTATTAGTGCCTCATTTTTTTTATGGAAGAAAGGACATAGCAATTGCTAAAACTAGAAAACTTATTAAGCTAACATTGGTTTCACCATCTTTTTCTCTCTAAATATACTGTTTTCCTTTTAAGGGAATTGAGTATGTTGGAGATTGTTTATGGTCTGCAAGGCAACTGAGAGGAAATTTTCTTAGGTATATTTGTGAGTGATGTTAACAAAGTGAGGACTTATTTATATAAGGAACGAGAGATCTACAAGTTTCTGGAGAAAGTTTTCTTAGGACACTTCGATATATATAACACATTCATCATTTCTGGAAAATTCATTTCTCCTCTTGAATTTTTCCATGGATTATATTCACCCAAATAATTTTCTTAAAAGATACTTCCTCTATCTTTATTTGTTTATTCATGTGGCATCATTCAAATTTAACGAGTTAAATAATTTAATTTTAATTGTAAATTCGAGCATAAATTTTTTAATATTTCAAAAATAAAATCAACATAATTAAAATTCACATAAAAAGGTAATATAAGATGCAATGATTTATAAATCAAAATATCTAAATGTAACACCCCGCATTTCGGGCTAGAATAAAAACCATGATTTCGATGCGTTGATAATCCCGAAGCCACAAATCCTATGCCAATATGGCATGTTAATTATTTGCATAGTATGTGAATCCATTCAAGCTTGAATTTATACCATAGAGGTCCTTCAACTCAAGGACGAGTTGAAACTATTTCGATCGATTAAGTTTTAGTGGACGTTGTAATTTGTGTCATCTTCCATTGACCATAACTCTCTGTATATGTTGAATTAGATAGTATACTATGTGTCAAATGATAGGTCCTTCAGTTAACTTTCCAACGATACCAATTTTGCTAAAATCCGACACCCGAGCAAGAAGTTATGGCCTTTCAAAGTAGTAGGCGGCGCCTAAGTAAACATAGGCGATAGCATAGGCGGCGCCAATGTTAACATAGGCGATAGCATAGGCACCGCCTATGTAAAGGTTTCAGGTGACTTAAATACTCTGTTTTGGGGGCAAAATGGTCCTTTTCGACCCTTATTTAGCCATAAATACGAAATTTAGTTCCCAAAGACCCCAAAATACACCTTCATTCATCCAAATTGTTCAAGAACTCTCTCTAGGGTTTCAAAATAAAAACTCAAATAGTTCAAGATTCAACCGTGGATTTTCAAAACAAATTGAAGATTTGAAATCTCCATAGCGTAGGCTTCAAGAAGCACTTATCATATTCGCATATAGAGGTATGTGGAGCTATCTCAAAAATCTCATGGGATTTAAAAATTCATGTTTGCAAATGGGGGTTTTGAAATTATGAATCTGATTATGTTTTTAAACATTTTATGATATTGATTTGGCCCTTAGGCCTACTCCCAAAGTGATTTGCTATATGATATATGTATATGCATGTATTCCAAAAAGATGTTAACTTGAGAGCATGAATGATATGAAATTTCCTCTCTTGATGTGAATTTGTTTTAAATGTTCATATGATGTAAATTGTTTGAATCATCTGAAGAGCATGACATGAAATGTTTGGAGAATTGATATGATTTTGACTTGAAAACAAGAAGGTTATTCATGTTGAATACAATGGTTGAATGAGAAGAATGATTTGATATTGATGGCTTGCAAGTCAGGTATGACGATACCCTATAGAATATGATATGTGATTGAATTAGATGAAATTTTAATGCATTGATTTTACATGAGATAGGTGGATGCCTGAAGAAGGCGTTTGAGTGTAAGGGCTCATCACTGAAAGCCGTGTTTGCCGACACGCGGATTTGGTACCAGGCTAAGTGATCTTGAGTACTTGACTTTATGTCATTCCCAAATTGGGATTATAGGTAGGAGCCTGGGCTAAGTGATCCTGGGCACTACCTTTGGGCCGAGACACCATGCTATGTGATGTTGTGTGTCTTTCCCTCACTTATACTCTAATCTCTGCGGAAACCTTGGATTGACAGTTGGTGTAAATTATGTAGGGTATTCCACCTAGCTCAGTTGCATTTCATTGTTATTGAAAACAATTACATTATGCCCATGTGTTTTTAAATGATTTGATATGAAACTGCTTTATAATGGCTCTCACCTATATTATATAAAAAATATTATACTTCTGTTTTGATTTCTCTGCGGACCAGTACTTTTGTATTTACCTCCTTCCCTCCCAGGTTCAGAGGCACAGTCTAGGGGTCCAGATAACCAGTAAATTTCTTCCAACAAATCGCAAAATCTAGAGGTGAGCCTTCTATATTTCGGAAGGCCTGACGTTTGCTATTTCATTTATCATTTATTAGTTTTGGGTCTGCTAGGGGCCTTGTCCCAATTTTCAGATAGACATTGTTTCAGTCATGTAGTAGAGATTTTGGAGACGGTTTTAGAGATGTTGATTTAGATTGTGGGACAGTATTCCCCATTTTAGTTTTCATATGATTCTTGGCCATGTTTTCGTTATATTGTGTTTCTTCCTCATTACTTTGATCATATGAATTAGGTGCATGATTACCTGACAAATAGGGGTGTTTCGGGCCTCCATGGTTCGAAATGCTCTTCACGGCCAGGCCCTGGTTCGGGTTCTGATACTAAAAGGCATATGAAAAAAAATTACACCAAATAAAAAATATGTTGAATGTCAAAATGTAATAAGTGTCACTTAAACGTCCACATCTGTTAATTGCCCTCTCAAACCATTGCTTGAATTTAGTTTAATTTTAATATACAGTTTCATTAGGAGGTGCTTTACACTTTACACGAATTGAATTGTTTTAGGGGGGAAGTTGTAAAAGTTCTTGGTTAAGTAGTGTATTTCAGCAGAAGTATTAGCACATTAGTTTGAATTCCCAAAAACAGTTTTAATTTTAAACGAATTTATACAACTATACAATATGTCTAGTAGTATTTTATTAATAATTCTCAATAGGGACGACAAGTATAAGCAAAAAGTGTTATGTAGTAAGAGAATACTAGCATTTTGTATGTTGATTGTCGGGTCCATACGGCTCATTTGATTCTAAAGACTTCTTTATACGATTTTAAACAATTTTTATCTGGTGAGCTAATTTTTAAAATTGAATTACATCCAATTTTTTGTATTTTTTTTGGTTTTTTAACATTGTGAACAGAATGTGATTAAAGTCGTCAGCATCCGCAATTTCAATGCACCATTTAACGACTACTTGACAAAAAGTCCATCCTTAAGAAATATTTTTCATGATGAAAAAAGTCATACTTTTGCAGAATTATTTTTCTAAAAGATCAAAAGCCCATAAAATATTTTGGGCATGGAGGGACGCAAAGTCAGGCTAGTATGGAGAATATGATTTTTTGGGTAAGGTTTTGAATTTCCAGCCCTCCATGAAATTGTCACTTTAGATAAATTCTTTTCCTTTATTTATGAAAAAATTACGACGAGTACAAAACGTCAAGTATAATTATCATACGTAACTCATATTGAACATAATTACAATATTTATGAACTCCATGGGTGAAAAGGGCCCATGAATGAACATCACACATATCTTAAACCCTTAAGCTTGAAAGAGAAACACCAATCTTGATGCTTTCTTGAATGTTACTGGACTGGGCTGGGAACTTGAATTCTTTGTTTTCTTGGAGAGAAACTGAGAAAGTAATAGAATTTGATGATGATCTTGGGGGAGGAGAGGGTTTGTTTTTGAGAGGAGGAAAGATGGACAAATAATGTCCTAACTAAGCTTTAAGTCGTGAATTTAAAAAATTAAGTTGAGGGGAAAAGACATAATTTCCCCTCACACATTTAAATTTGTAACTGGAATACAGATTAATATGTCACTGCGACGCGATGAGGACTCCATCGCTATAGCCATCGCGACGCGACGCTACAGTGATGAGCTGCTGGAATCGTGAACCAAACATGACCCAATATTCATTCGAAATATTTCAAATTTCTCCGAGAGATGCTGCTTACATCCCTGAATATTAATTAACTCAAAAACCAACATCTTGGAGTCGGTAAGACCAATTTTAAAAAATTCTCGAAGTTAAGAGGCCTTAAAAATGACTAAGTTGCCAACACTTAGGGAAATTTTCAGGTTTTAAGCCTCTTATGCATGCAAGTAGGAGTTGAATTAAGTTAAGAATAATGCGGGGTATTACACTTACGGAGGACATGACCCTTGATAAAAAAGTATGGAGAACACGGATTAGGGTAGAGGGTTAGGAGGTGGGAGTGTTGATATAAGTCAAATAGCCGCCTTAGCTTTCTATGACATCATTCGCAGTTAGTACGTGGGACATCAAGCTTTGGACGTATTGAGGACATGGGATCCTACATGGAGGGGCCGATTAGAGTACACCAAAGAACAATCCCGCGTGTGGAAGATTGCTTAGAGCATTGAAGATTGAGGACTCACGATTTTGGGTCGTTCATTAATGGCATTTTGGTCGCTTAGCCTTGTCCAAGTAACACTCCATGGCCTCTCCACCTCATTAAGGGTATTGGAGTCATTTTGTGTTCCATTATGTAGTAAGGCTATATAAAGTCTCTTTTAGGTCTTTTCACTTTAGTTTATGAAAGATGAAAGATTGAAACACTTGAAATTCTCTCTCTTGAGAGTAGGACACCTTAGTATAGTCTTGTTTAGGACTTGAAAAAGTCATCCTTAGTATAGGGTTTGGAAAAGTCAATATTGTTCTTTGCTTGGAAACGGTGGATCTTGAGGTGAGTCGATTACCTTGGCGGTCACCGTAAGAGTGTGGTTTTGATTATTACATTCATTCGGGATTACTGTTGAAATATATTTGGTTCTTAATCTTGTAATAATTTTGGTATCACTCTCTATCCTTTCATTATTTTGCAAATCCGTGTGTTTTTGTGTTTGTCATCTTGTATCCCTTTGTGTTACTTGTTCATGAACTTTGATGGTTGCTGTTTTTTGAGGATTGATGGCTTGAAAGTGTGTTGTTGATGTTTGTTGTTGAGGATTTGGGATTGAAACATGTTGTTGTTTTGGAGTTCAACGTGAGCTAAATGAAACAAAAATCATTCAATTTGGAGCTCATTTATGTTGGTTTCCATTCTTGAATGTTCTTGTTGTTGTTGTTGTTCATGTATTGTTGAGAAATAACATTTAAAAGGGAGTGGTTTGATCTAAAAGGGTGAATAAAAGAGTGTGGTTTTGTATTTGTCTTGAAAGACAGAATCCCAAGACATCTAAAAAGGAAAGGGGACAAAAGGTCTTTCAAAAGTCTTGTTTACCAAAAGGGAGTAAGAGCTTATTCTAAGACTAACAAAAGAGGAAAGTGCCAACAACCTTCAAAAAAGGATTCTTGCAAAAAGGGTGCAAGGAAGTCAAGCCTTTTTCAAATTAAAAAAAATAGGCTCCAAGTCTTGTTGTTTCCCTCCCAAAGCTGGTTTTCACCATTCCAAATTAAAATTTCACCAATCCAAATTGCAAACTGCCACATCACCAAATTTCCACATCACCAAACTTCCACATCATCAAACTGCCACATCATCACCCTCCAAAAACAACCTTAGGCTCAAAATTTCAGTTTCTAAATTTCTTTTCTTTGTATCCTTAGTTTCATTTCTTGAGTCTAGTACTAATTAGCAACTAGTAATCACCTACTAGATTGTGAATTAGTTGTTTGAGTCCTCTTTTTTTCCATGTTTTCGTTCTTTGTGTGCTTTTCTCGTTTTGATTTGTTGAACTTTTTTGTTTCAAGTTCGTAAGTCGAATTTTCTATTTTGTGTCTTGAGTTTATCAAACACGAATCTATTTTGGCCGCTAAGTAGAATTGACATCTTATTTACTACCGGAGTATAAGAAACTTTCAATATTCGCCGCTCCAATTGTGAGGATCACAAAAGTGAGTCTTTACGAGTGTTGGTGATGAGCTTTTACTACTAATCTTGTGTTTTCATTTTATAGGTTTGTTTCTTTATTTGTTTTAGGTACAATTGCAATAGAACCCAAGGCTTCCACCTCTCAAACCATGGACAACAATGTCACCAATGTCATTTTGGCCTGCCTTAACACTATTTCCCAAGACATGGCTATGGTGAATGAAAGATTGGATCGTGTGGTAGGTACAAGGAAGAAAGTGGGATGCCCGGACACATTTCAAGATCAAGACTATAACTCATGTGATCTACAAGGTAAAATAGATAACTCTTACACTTTTATGCGTGAAAATGAAAATTGTGTGGCTAGTAGCCGATTGAGTATAAGTAGTGGCTTACTTACTTGTCAGTCTAATAATTCTTTTCCTCTTTTTGATGATGTACATGTTGTGAGTGTGGATACACTAGTTGATCCTATTTATGACCAAATTGACTCTTCTTGTAAGATCAATTTATGTCCTTTTAGTGTTGAAGCCAATATATTGAATGAGAGTACATCATCTTGTGTAAATGGTGTTGATCAACTTATTTGTGAAACTTGCCCACCACTTGAGGTTATGTGAGTAGTAATTAATGGAACTCAAGTGAGTGAAGTATTTGAGAATGTTGGTCAACAAACTAGGAGTAAACCCGTGAGCTATCCTTGTGATATGGATTCCATTGTTTGCGTAGCTCATAGAGATAATCTTGTACTTTAAACCTCTTTGAAACATGATAATTTTCTTTTAGAGAGGAAAGAACTTACTTGTTCTAAATATGCCTGTGAGATAGATCATGCTCTCTTTAGGTATAATGTTTTGTTTGAAGATGATTTGAACACTCCTAATTAACCTAGTGGTGAAAATTATGGTATAGCTTGCCTTGGAGGCTATAGCCTATATGTTAACCCACTATGCTGTGACAACATTCCTCCTAAAGATGGAAATCTCTTTTTGAAAGATGAGAGTACTCTTAAGGGTAAGGAATGTGTAGTCCTTCTTGAAAACCAGAGGGCAACGGTGTCATTGACTCCTTAGGGTAATTTTTCTAAATTTGCATCCTTGCTTGAAACACTTGTGCTTACATTGCGTGAATACCAACTTAAGAATGCCAAGTTGCCTATATTCTTGAAGGAAAGAATGTGTATGTGCTTAAATACTTTATCTTCACCTGTGCACACCTTTACACTTTGTTCTTTCCTATACTACCTTTTTTCCTATAATGACTTCCATGCTAGTTTTGGATTTCTATTATGTAGAGGTAGGAAACTTGTTGGTTGGTCTACTTGTTCTAATGACTATGCTATGTGTGTTTGGTGGGCTTTAAGACCAATAGTGGCACCACATTTGATGAGGTCACTTGATGAGGTAATGAAACAATTGTACTTTATGGTCACTAAGTTATGGGTAGGCTTACCTTTGGGACTTCGGGATACCATTGAGTCCTTTGTAGTTTCTTTATCTCTTGATACTTTTCATAACCATGCCCTTTGTGACGTTTTTGCTAAGCTTTTCATGACTAACACAATGGATTCATGGTTATATTTCAAGTATGTTCCGCCTTGGCATGATGATGTTTATTATTGTGCTAACTCTAACCCTCATGCCATGAGGATGTTGTGCTTGTTTGTCCTTTCTCTTGTTTTGCAAGGTATTCATTCGAGGTCGAATCCTTTTCAAGTAGGGTAGGATGATACAAGTCAAATGGCCAGCTTATCTTTCGATGACATCATTTGATGTCAGTACGTGGGGAATCAAGCTTTGGTCATATTGAGGACATGGGATCCTACATGGAGGGGTTGATTAGAGTACACCAAAGAACAATCCCGCATGTGGAAGATTGCTTGGATCATTGAAGATTGAGGACTCATGGTTTTGGGCCGTTCATTAAGGGCATTTTGGTAGCTTAGCCTTTTCCAAGTAACACTCCATGGCCTCTCCACCTCATTAAGTGTATTGGAGTCATTTTGTGTTCCATTATGTAATAAGGCTAAATAAAGTCTCTTTTAGGTCTTTTCACTTTAGTTTATGAGAGATGAAAGATTGAAAAACTTGAAATCCTCTCTCTTGAGAGTAGGCCACCTTAGTATAGTCTTAGTTAGGACTTGAAAAATTCATGCTTAGTATAGGGCTTGGAAAAGCCAATATTGTTCTTTGCTTGGAAACGGTGGATCCTGAGGTGAGTCGATTACCTTGGCGGTCACTGTAAGAGTGTGGTTTTGATTATTACATTCATTTGGGGTTAACGTTGAAATATACTTGGTTCTTAATCTTGTAATAATCTTGGTCTCACTATCTATCCTTTCATTATTTTGCAAATCTGTGTGTTTTTGTGTTTGTCATCTTGTATCCATTTGTGTTTCTTGTTCTTCTCACGTTTTATGGACTGTTTTGGAATATTGGTGGACTAATTCGTATCAAGTATGTCAGTAATAGTAGGGGAATGTTCTTTATTTATGTCTGATGTTTCTTGTTCGTGATGTTGAGTGTTGTCTATGATTTTGTATAGATAGTTTTTAGTATTATCTTGAGGCTAGCGGTGTTAGTTTGTTTGTGCATACCGTACGAGCTTATATGCGCATATATTTTGTGTTTGTTATATTTTTGTTGGTAGTAAGCTAGGGGTCTGTCCCAAACTGCCTCTCTACTTCACCTGAGGTAATGGTATGGTTTGCGTACACTCTGCCCTTCCCAGATCTCACTATGTGGGATACACTGGGTATGTTCTTGTTGTTGTTATGGTATATTTTTTAGGTGATAAGTTCAAGAGAATTATTGCTCGTATTTACGATTTTACAACTCTTTTGATTAATGATTGTGTAATGATTGTTTCTATTTTCAAGACTAATTTGAAAATAATAAGTAGTCAGTTGTCCATGAAAATAAAAAAAAGGTGAAGTTGAAGTTGTGTTTGGCCATACCTTTCGAAAAGAATGAAAAAACTGCTACAACTCTGCATCCGGATCATTAATTTTTAACAAACATACAATACTAAAATGAATAAAAATTACTTAATATGATTCTGCAATTTTCTGGCCAACTTTGGATACCTATTGCCTATGAGTATCACTTTCTGGATAAACATCTTTTCCAACACTTTAAAGTTCTTGCATTTGCCTTGAACTAGACATATATTCCTTTTCTTCCACACATATATGGTATATTATATTACTCTAGCCAAGGTGATTTTGTATATAACAATATCAACATTCTTGCCTATTGTAAGTGCAATATAATTGGCCATTGCATTTTCTTCAAGCCACTTCGTCCCTGTTTAATCATTTGTTGCCGTTATAACAGTTTGCTACAAATTTCAGTAGAAATAGTGCATTTGAAGAATAGATGATCCACACTCTCTAATCTCCTCATCTGCTTTATGAAAGCGAAGGCTGGAGCAAAACCTATTGATCGATTAATTAGTTGACTAACCTACTTGTTGGCTACTCGCACTTTGTAATTAATAGGAATAAAGTTATGGACTTAAAATCATCCTCTTTTAGAAGCTTAAAAAGTAGCGTCTGAAATAGTCAGACATGAAATATAAATCATGGATCAACTAAAGCCTTTCAAGAATTTTACTAAATCGGAACATCATGTAAATAATATGAAGAAAGATTTGATTCTATTTATGGATATTCCGTAATTATTCCAAAACTGAAAAATTTAACACACATTTTTGTTTTTATTTGTTGGGGAAAACTGAAAGCATGCATGCAGGTACAAATGGAATAACCTGAGGGGAAATTTTTGGCAAAAGTCCACTTCCCAAACTTTTTTTGACATTTATCCACCAAGTTTTTTTAATTTGAAGAATAGACATTGTTATGGGACCACAAAAATAAAATGCAAATCTAACACTCAACTTGCAAAATCTACACTTCAGCCCCTTTTCCCATTTTTGCCCTAATTTTGTTAAAAAACTACACTTTAGTCCATCTTCAAAAATATAAATATTGGAGAAATAATTAAAAAAATAAAAATCCCAAATCTTCTTAACCCATCCACTAGCAACCACCCTATTTTAGCACCATTTTCTCAATTTTCCGAACATTTTTCGGTCATTTTTCGTTGAATTTTTCGGCATCCATCGGAAAGTGGCATTATCTCCATTGTTATGAGCCTTTTTCAATTATTTTTAGCACCAATTTTTCTTTCTTTTTCATACAAAAACCTCGAAATTCAGTCCCCCATTTTGAAATCGATTCTTGGGTCAATAGCAACATTCCAATACTCCTTAGATTGTTTGTAAGCTGAAATTCATCTGATTATTCTGGTGGTCGTCGAAAAAGGGCCAATGGTTCACTGTACGGCCAGAAGCTAGGAAGAAGACGACTTCAGTCTATTAAGTCTAGGTGCATAAACCACTATTCAAGTCTATTGAATACTATGATCGAGGTATATTATGTCTATTATAGATTACGTGGTTGTTGGTGGTATATTTTCTGGTGAATGGGAGGAGAGTCCTAAATGTTGGGTTTGAAAAATTGTGTCTAAGGAGACAGTTTCCATTGCCCTTCGTCGCAACGGTTCATACGCCGACATGGTTAAAAGCGTAATGGAGAGCGGTGAATTAAGTTGTGATCAAAGCAAAGTGTTAATTAGTTACTTGATGAATGGGAGGGGAAAATCCATCCAACGTTCATAAGGAATGATAGACACGTGGAATTATATATGCTTTGCGTTGATTCTGATAAATCCAAACCTATATTGCGAGTTAAAGCTTTTGAAAGGTCCCAGAAAAAAGCTTCCACATCAGCCCCACTCCCACCCTCACCCCAACCCCTACCCCCGAATGTCAATGATATGTAATGGAATACGATTTCATGGGTTGTGATGAATGGGATAATAGTGAATATTATGAAGAAGGGGAGTGTGGAGGAGGTTAGGACAGGCAACTCGAACCACAAAGAAGCCACTCTTTCTCGGACAACACCAATCTTTTTTTAGGACAAACATTCAAGGATAAGAAAACATTAAAACTTTGGTTGAAGTAGGCGTCGGTGAAAATGTTGTCAATTACACAACTCTGAAGAGTAGTAAGAAATACTTAAGGGTGAGGTGCATAGATCGTACTTGCTGGTAGATGGTGCGCATATGTTCTATCAGAGAATCGTGTTGGTTTCACGTCCACAAGTATGTGGGATAGCATACTTGTGGCATTGATAATGTCATGGGAAAGAACAAGAATGTCACTGTGGTGGTCATTGCCTCACTTATTTTAAACTTTTTCACAGACAACAAAGGTCTAAGCCTAAAAAAGATCGAGAGAATCGTATTTAGGGAGCTACATTACAGGCCGAGCTATTGGAAGTGTTGGATGGCAGGCGTCATTGTGAAGAACATAGTTCGAGGTACGCCCGAGCATGGATATGCAGTGCTTTCCGTATTTTCATATATTTTCAACGGCCTCAACCCTGGGTCTATTATTTCCCTCAGGGTCGTTGAGGAGTCTGATAGGTTTATTTACTACTTTATGGCATTGGGGGCTTTCATCCGTGGATATGCACATATGAGAAAGGTCGTTGCCATTGATAGAATGTATTTTTCAGGCAAGTATTAGGGCGTGTTGCTATCCACTGTCGCTCAAGATACGCAGAATCATATCTATCCCTTAGCGTATTATGTGGTGGATAAGGAGAACGATGCGTCGTGGGGATTCTTCTAGAGAAGCTTAAGGGCTTTGTCGGGGATGAATCAGAGTTGTGCGTTATCTCCGACAGACACATAAGCATAGCCAATAGCCTCGCAAGGCATTATCCACTTGTGCATCACGGTGTTTGCATGAGGCATCTCTGTGAAAATCTTTGAATAAATCACCATTGTTCGGATTCTCTCTATTTGTACTACTATACGTCCAAGGCGTACATGTTGGAAGAATTTAATGACAACTTCAACGCCCTTAAAGAAAGATTCCCCAGCGCAGAAGCTTTCCTCGAGCATGAAGTAGGATTTGAAAAGTTGAGCCGGGCTAACTTTATAGGTAATTGATTCAACATAATGACCACAAACATCTCTAAGTCGCTCAACTCAATGTTGCACGATGAAAGAGAGTATCTAGTGGCGGCCATTTTCAATTCAATTTCACATAAATTTGGAGAAATATTCAGGAAGAGGTATGCGGAGGTGGACAATTCAAAGACAACCTTCGTTCCCATAGCTGAGACGATCTTGAGGGAAAACATGACCGACGGGGACAAATTATATGTGAACAACATAGACAGAAGCACCGAAAAATTCACCGTGCTTGGCTACGGTCATTCCACAAAAGTTAATATTTCGAGACAGTCATGTTCTTGCAGAAATTACGACTTGGTGAAATTGCCATGCGCTCATGCAGTTGATGAGTTGTATTGAATCACGGGGACAATTATGACACTAGCATTTACAACTACTCTTCGCAAATATATTCAAAAGAATCATACCTCCTTGCATACTTGGAACCTATTTGTGCAGCACCACTTGAGTCGGAGTGGAGTGTGGCTTGAGAGTATCTTGAAATGCAAGTTCTTACACCCAACTTTGATCCCAAACTCAGAAGGAGGAAGGTGAAACACGTTAAAGGTGTGTTGGAGCCTTCAAGGTACAAGAAAAGAAACAAGTTATCCAAGTGCAAAAGGCCGGGACGTAAGAGAACAACATGGAAACTTAACTAGGATAATATGATTGGCATTGTATTGAATGTTTTTGTTTGTTCAAATGCACTGGACAATATGTAATGTGTATTCTGTTTTGAAAACCATTGAACTGCAGTTAAAATTGACTTTTTTTGTTGTGCATTATAGATTCCTAATCATATATTACATACTATGTACTAAATAGATTCTAGACTAAAATAATCGACAAGACTCATAATATATAATATATCAGTATTTGGTCTACTAAGTAAATGTTCAGTACGTAGTGTATAATAAACCTACCTGGTTGTCTATTGAACAAGCCCTTATTTTCATACAATGTTGAATTAAAAATAATTACGATGCATGGAATGGGTGGCAATTTGAAAACTGTCTTTTCAAGTTCTGAAATCGGCTATACACATTACACATTAACTAGACTAAAAATATATAATACATCGATGCATTGTCTAGGGGGTATAGTGTAAAATACATAGTCTACCATCGATCAGTCGTGTAGTCTATTACAGAAACCCTATGCCTAATACACTGAACCTTTCAATGTAATTATTACACTTCGTCAAACGACAGTTTTTTAAATAACTCGATGGCCACAACCACCGCAACTTTTCGTTTCTTATTCTCACACGCCTTCTTCCCTTCAATCAACACATGTAAAGCTTCTATTGGTAGATTTTCTCATGGTCTGGTCTATTTAAAGAAACCATGGTCAATTTGGAACATAATTTTAGAAGAAAAAAGACTTAAGGGAGAAGAAGATGGCTTGGCGGATGCACCTACTATGGCCATTGCACATAATGTAAACAATTAACAACATAGAGTTTCTAAGGCTTCGGAGTGACCTGGATTTTATCTTAGAGGGTCTTTCCACCAATAAATGACGTCTGGACAGAGAGCTTTGCCGGATGGCTCATTTCTTCGGGCCATAGCTGAGAGGCTCAACCTGGACCCCCGTGAACTCATCACCCCCTTTCATCCCCCTAGTGTAGTGTTGTTGGTTTTTTTGTTTGGTTTGTAGTTCATTTCTTAATAAAGCTTTCATGGTAGAATTATGTAATGAAAGCTTCATTTTTGAATTTTTGTTCGGGATTTTTTCCCCAAAAATTGTAAATATAGATGCAATGAACATTTATATATCTATAAACAAGTTTCAAGTTTCTATATTCATGATGTTCTCTTTATCTATAGTGATTTGTTAGTGTTTCTTCAGTAGTCCTTGTTTTAATATTTGCAAACTTTATTTACACTCTGAGTACAGTAGAAATAAATAATCGACTACGGTAAATACACATTCTATAATTGACTGTGTCACGGGTGAATTATAGAATGAAATCAGTGTTCATGATCCTGTATATTGAGAGATTGTTGACTTATAAATGAGTCTATTATTGACCACTCATATAGTCTATGATCAACTTACTGAATATATTGACAGCTTAAAATAATGGGAAAGAAGGAGAAATTAAATAAAATAAAATTAGAGTATTTCAATTACACCATTAAAACATTGTAAAAAAATTTTGATGCATCAATTCTGACTCCCAATCACTTTTGGATGTGATCAAGTGTTATCTTAGACACGGCATAGTCTTAGATCATTGAGATGACATAAAATAAAATAAAATAAATATTAATCATCCAAGCACTAATAAATGACCGCTTATCATGACAAGAGATTAGACTTGTGGGATGACCATAAGGATGAGTGGTGGTTGTTAATTGGGAGTGTTCAATGGACAAGTAGTGTATGAGAACAAGGATTCCTTCTTAACAGAGACGCTTGTTCTAGGTAATTGGTAGTTACAATCATTTCCCTCTCCCATACCTATTTGATAGAGTGTCCAATTGATTTGTAATCTTATATTATGATATTTAGTCATTTACATTGCGTGAGTGATGTTAATTTATTTTATTTTATTTTATTTCTCGCTTTTTTAATCTCACCTCTTTTGAAAATAGACTTGTTATGATATCTTGAATATATAGATAAATAGCTTTATCTATACCAGACTTTATTATTAGTTATGTATCGACCAAAGAAGTCTATTCTTAAAGGATGTGAGATTAAAAAAAGGGAGAAATAAAATAAAATAAAATAAATTAACATCACTCACGCAATGTAAAATGGCTAAATATCATAATATAAGATTACAAATCAATTGGACACTCGATCAAATGGGTATAGGGGAGGGAAATGGTAGTAACAACCAATTACCTAGAACAAGTGTCTCTGTTGAGAAGGACTCCTTGTTCTCATATACTACTTGTCCATTGAACACTCACAAGTAACAATCATCACTCATCCTTATGGTCATCACACAAGTCTAATTTGTTGTCATGATAAGTGGTCGTTCATTAGTGCTTGGATGATTAATATTTATTTTATTTTATTTTATTTTATTTTATTTTATTTCTTCTCCTTTTTATGTCATCTCAATTATCTATGACTACGCCGTGTCTAAGATAACACTTGATCACGTCCAAAAGTGATTGGGAGTCATAATTGATGCATCAAAATTTCTTTATAATGTTTTAATGGTGTTAATTGACATACTCTAGTTTTATTTTATTTAATTTCTTCTTTTTGTCCATTATTTTAAGTCATCCATATATTCAGCAAGTTGATCATAAACAGATTAAAAGGTTTATAATCAACCGTAGTCTTAATCGATAATATTCTAATACACATGATAATCAACACTGACATCAGTATATAAGTCGTAAGTCACCCAGTCGATACTAGAATACATTTACATTCGTTAGAGAACCTTTGAAGTAAAAGACAATCCATTTAAATTTTCTCCAACACTACAATTCTAATGGGTAGAATTTTCCAACGGTCAGATTTTGATAGCCTTACTATATTAATTAAAGGGACCCTTTTGCACTCCTCCATGTTAATTTATTCATGACTTTTAAGTTTTGCATCAAAAATAACAATGTCGCAGTCATCTCAAACTTTCAAAAGTTCTTATGTTTGCCGTTGTGGTAATCCTGCAGTGTTGAAAACATCACGCACCGACAGAAATTCGGGGCGAAAATTCTACAGTTGTACTGTTGGAAAGTTTTTTTTTTGTTTAAATAAAAATTTATTTGTGTTCATCTCATAATTCAATTTACTAATTTATCCTCATTATTTTAGGATAATGGTGGATGCTCTTATTTCAAGTGGATTTCCTCCGATTCTGAGGTGTCAAAATTTAAAGGCATTGCAAAGTTTTAAATGTTTGAAAGGCTTAGAGATTCCAAATAAAATAGGGATCTTCTAATGACATTATATAGATAATCAGAACACAAGATTGATCATTTAAAGGGATTGTTGAAAGATGTCGAAATTGAGAGGGATCAACTTAAGCATAAGTTGGCTATGGATGAAGAAAAAGAAAAGGACATGAAATTTATAGTCTATGGTTTACTATTAGTTTTATCTTTTTGGAAAGGTGTAATGGGGGTTTAGTGAGATTGAATGTATTCTGAATGTTTTATTAACCGACTACTTCTTACTTATATTATAAATAGTTTACCTTTTTCATTCATCGACTACATATCTCTCTACTGTATATGTTTTACCTTTTAATCATAGTCTATAATCAACGATGAAAATTCATGTAAAATCAATGATACGTTGATTATATAAAATAAAAGATATTTATCATAAACTATAAAGGCAGTTTAGAAAACAAAATTGTTCATTTCTACGCATCCCGAGCTGAAAGTTAGAAGTTAATATTATCTAGTCAAATAAAAATAATCATCAGTCACAAATAAAATTTAATAATTGTTTAAAGATTCAACATTTTCGGTTTCCATCATCATCTGGTCGATTTCCTGACTAACTTCATTCAGAAATTCATCCAAGTTTTAAAATCCATTCTCGTTATCCTTGTCCGTGATGCCTTCTTTTTCTGGTGCATCACTTTTTCCTTCTTCTTTATGTTGTTCTTTCTCTACTTCTTGTGCATTCTTCTCTTCTGTTTTCTCTCCATTCCCTTCATTGTTTTCTTCTTCACAACCATTTTTTTTCATTTTTATCATCTTCATCTTGTCTACCTTCTTCATGATCCTCCTTCTCCACACCAGCTGATCCATCAGGTTTGTTTTCTTCTTCACAAATAACTTCTTCATTTTTTTCTTCTTCTTTCTCTTCATCGCCTTCATCTAGATTTTTCTTCTCTACAATAGTTGCAACCTTAGGGATCATCACCTCATCAGCATTGATGAAGGTATGTTCCAAAGTTGTTACCTGAAGGAGGGCTTCTTTGATGTCGCTGTCATTATGGCTAGCCCTCGCCGCTGAATGCCTACTTTGCACCTGCACACCTGCATTTTCAAGTATTTACCATTTATAATAAACTAAGATATTAGTTGATGAAGAATGGTATAGATTCTATTTTTATAAGTAAAAGGGATTATATAAAATATGCATCTTCTATAATATATAGAGCATATATTACCTCTAGCTTCATCTCTCTTCTTTTGCCTCTCCTTTTTTGTTCTCCTCAGCCTCCCTTCTTTTACAAAATCAGTGATGTCCTTGATCGACTCCTCCAGCCTAAACATGAACTCTTCCAAATTTTCAATAATCAGTGTCTTTCCCGATGCTCTCGGCTTACTTATCCCTACAACTCGAGTGACATGCTTTGAAACAACATTTCCACTCAAATTTCGGTTATCATCCCCATCCTCACCATCCTCTGATCAGGTAATGACAGTCACACCCTCAAGACAGGACTTCAAGCCAACGAAGAATACATCATTCGGTTCATCTGTAAATACTTTGAACTTTTTTATGTAGTGCTGTTTCATTTCACAGACTGTGGGGATAAGGTACAGGTGCATTCTCTACAGATAAATAGGAAAATATGATGGATTAGCAACACAATATTGGTAAAATTATTCATCGAAAGAAATGTTTCATACCTTTGTACTTCATCCGTTAAAATATGGATCACCTTTGATTAGTTTATTGCCTTTTGAGCTATGTCATCTGAGCAATCGGGTAATGGGTAGTAGGTCTTCAGTTGATTTACCATTTCCCCTGCCAAGGGTGGGAAAGGCTTGTATATTCAAATCTGTCATCAAAAGAAAAAACAAAAACATAAAACTGACAGTAAGTATATTATAGACACCACAGATGAATTACAGAATATAATAAACTGCTTCAATGGTTTATAATCAAATACCATAAATGCCCAGGGAAATCTGTAGAGCGTGAACGATGAAACTCCCTTTGTCTCAAATGTCTTCTTTTTCCTGTTGAAGTCTATCCGCTTCTTTAGATAGTCTAGAGTCAAGGAAAATGACTCCTTACCCCAAGGGTATTTGTCAAAGAAACCCAAGTTATCCACCATCTATCTTGATGGTGTCTATGTCCACGATTTTTGACAAGTCCTGTGCAAGCAATATGTAGTAAAGGAACCAAACCAAGAAACATTTGAACTTATCCACTTTGTCCATCCTCCCACCTCTAATAAGAATCAACAATCTCTTTGCATTTACACTCCTCTTTTTCATAATATTTTTGAAAAAAGATTCACCCTCCTCCATCGCATTGACATATCTTGAATCACGGCGATAACACCCACAATTTATACCAGTGATTAGCGAAAACTCCTTCAGGTCAAAACATTCAGGCCTGTCATTGATGTTGAACCACATTTCATGCAGCTTGTTGTCCGATTCGACTCGACGCAGAAGTGTATAGTGGACAAGCTATCCATTGAACTTCATATGTTCTGACAGGTCTCATAAACCACCAAAACAGGAATTCTTAAACCTAGACTTTAGACGTTGATCAACCACGACTTGTTTGAATTCATTAAGCATCTTCAAACGGGACCTAATGAATATCTTAGCCGAAAATAATCCGACATCATCCAAGACTATGGCGAGGTCGTACATCTCAGCCGAAACAAACCTTCCATAGTGGGGCAAGATCAGTGATTCCTCCTCTATCCCGTCCTTTAGAGGATCTATTTCCTTTGGGTTATCTCGAACAGAAGCTTCAACTGCTTCCTCACTGCAATTTTTATTCTCCAATTGATTGACTGCTTATTTTTTTATTCTTTCAGACCTATCACCTTCTGCAACCTTGCGTTTGTTACCTATAGCCATTTGTTATGATGTATGGACAAAAACTACCATTTTTCAGCTATAACAGCAACTATAATACCTAATCAACCTAGCAGTCTATTAATATGGTAGCAGTTGCAGCACCAAAAATTCTAATTTGCAGAACAAGTTTCTTCGAAAACAACCCCATCACCCACAAGAACATGCATCTAAATCACCATTATATTGAACAAAAATAGGAAGGAATCCACATTTTTAAGCACGCAAATCAAGAAAAAATCACAAAAAAAACTCAATGCAATTGTCGAGGAAAGTTAAACTCCAATGAGAACAATGCACAAATAAATCAAATACCAACTTAAAAACACAAATTGTAAGTAAAATCAATCCCTAGTTCTTAAAAAAAAATCAATTGACAGCAGATACAATACCTAATAGACCTAGTAGTCTATTAACATAGCAACAATTGCAGCACCAACTCAATGCAGCAGTTGCAAAAAAAAAATCAATTTACAACACATTTTTATCACGCAAATCAACAAAAAGTGGCAAAAAAAATCTCAATTCAATCGTCGAGGAAAGTTAAAATTCAACACAAACAATGCACAAACAAACCGAATACCAACTTAAAAACACAAATTATAAGTAAAATCAAGCCCCATTTCTTAAAAAAAAATTCAACTTTTCGAGTCTAATTATCAAATACGCAGTGAAGAAATCCGCAACATGAATATGCTTCTACAACACCTTTACATTGGAGAAAAGTTTTAACAAAAATCACATATCTTGCCACATTTCGATGAAATTAGTGAAGAAATTTCAACATGCAATCACAAAGGATAATCGATAAACACCAATTATACGTAAAAAAATAAGTAAATACCAACTAAAAACAATCACTTTCACTGAAATCAAGCCCCATATTTTAAAAAAAATCAATTTATTTGAACTCCAACGACTTCACCCGCCACAAATGAGTACGGAAAAAAAATGAAAAAACCCATCAATATGGAGCACAAATTAATCGGAACAATAATATAGCTTACCTAAATTTGGAGCTTATTTACACGAGCTCGAAATTGAAAATGGTGGAAAGGAAGAAGAAGCGGTTTTGGTAAAGAGAGAGAAGATGAGAGAATTTTTTTTATTTTTTTTTTGTATTTAATGGAAGAGTAGGGTTAAATATGTATTTAATAAATACATAAAGGGTTCCAAAAGATTTTAAAAATACATAAGGGGTGCCAAAATATTTTTTTCTTTTTACACTTAAGCCCATGGCCCACCAAACCCTAAAAAATTAGGATTTGCCAAAATGCGTGTCCATTTGTTAAAATTAGTTTTCAAAGTGGACCAACAACTAAATCTTCTCCAGCTAGCTAGTATGCCACTTGTATAGTGTATCCCTAGTATAGTCTTTCATGGGCTACTAATTAAAACAATCATTTGGAATAGGCTAAGATGTTACAAATAAATTTTCTCCATACAATATTAGGAAAGATGTCTAACAATCTCTGATACATACGTTTGGTTACTCTTGCTAAGTTGTTAGCCTTTTATGAAACATTCATGAATTCTGTTTATCCATAATCTATTTATTTTGATTATAAAGGATGGAGTATATAACAAAACCTCATTTTTAACAACACTATTGAGATTTACAAGTAACAAGCTTTGATGCAATCTAAGTGAATAGATTAATAGGTTAGCTAGGGTTAATTCGAGAGAATAACACTAGGAAATTACTACACTTATTGGTCGAGAGATATCTATGGTAAGAAAAGATCCATGATCGATAGAGACTAATTTGGCGAGGTTATAGCTAATATAGTGAGAACGAATTCGACAATCATAGAAATCATAACTTTAGTCCTTCTTAATCACGAAATCAACCCACTTTCTAGTTAATTGATTTATTAGTTATGCAGTTTAAAGAAAAAAAAATCTTAATCATGAAAATCAAATAGTTGTTCCATTTTATTTTCTTAGCGATAATGAGCAATTATAATGAGAGTTAGACTCCGAATCTAAAAATCAAATTATATTTACAACGATCACTTAACCTTTTTAGGGCGAGCTATTGACATGATTAATACAATAAATACACCCCAAAAAAAAAAATAGTTAGCGTTTGACCATGTTTCACTGTGAAAATAGAAAAAATTAGGTTTTATTTTCGAAGTGAACAATGATATTTTGAAAATTAAAGTTGTACTTGGCAATGAAATAAAATTGAGGTTTTTGAATTTTTATGGGTAATTTGGAGTGAAAAAAGTGACAACTTATGTTATTTTTGAAATTTAAAAAATTCTCAAAAAAGTAAAAACATTTTTTTAAAAAATTTTATGATCAAACATGTTTATCGAGTTCAATTCTAGGAAAACGTGAAACTTATGTAGTAGGATACTCTTTATTACTGCAATTTGATTGAAATATAAAAAGTCAATTTTTTTGGGTTAATTACTCTCTACTGAAGTATAATAGCAAAGCTGAATAAAGCAAGAAGCCAAAAAAACTACTCCTCTCTTTCACTCTAACAAAAGAAACGGTATCGCCAAAACGATCGAACAGTTCCCTACCGCCCACCGGAAAGAACAGACCATAATCTTACATCATCATATCGTCCAATGATCGTCCATAGGTTCCACAAATTTTCACTTATTTTGTTTTGTTTTTTGTTATGCGTTTTGTGAGTGAATTGATTTTGATTGATGTGAATTGATCATTTAAGTATATGGTCTAAAGCATTAAAGGTACACTCAAATTTCCACTTTATTCATTCATTTATTTCTTTTTTACTTTGTTTAAGCGTTCATTTAGTAAATTAATTCTTTTTTATTAGTGTGAATTGAATTTTTTGGGCAGATAACAATGCAGCTTCGGAAATATTGGTGCCACCATCAGAGAAGCCGAAGGAGTTATGCTCGATTGATCAACTAGAATTTGGCTAGAGACGTCTCAATAAAGGACCCAAACTTTAATAAAATGCCTAAATATATACACATACATATAAAAATAGTAATAGCATAATAATTTAGAGTTATTTTTTTTTCTTCTATATTTTTAAAAGATACATAACCTTCAAATTCACATATTAATATGATTTTAATAAAAGTAAGGATTAGTTCTAGCTAATAAGATATTAGTGTTTTTCTTGCAATACATTAACTTGGATCTTGTTGTTAAAACTTTATTTATTAATATGAAATTTGAGTTGTTTAATTCAAAGTTCTAAAATATTTATGGAAAAAATTAGAAACCTTTTTCTTTCTTTTTTTAGATAATCTTTTTAAACGTATTTTAGAATTTTCATTATTATTTCAACTGAAGTTGAAATCATAAAATTTTTTTACTATTAAAAAGTTTGAAGCCTCAAAATCTTGGGGGGCCTAAAGTAAATGTTTTATTAGCCTTACCCTTCAGCCACCCCTGAATTTGGGGCAGGACTGATGATGGAAAATTTGATGATACAGCTAATGGAAAAGTAAAAGTTATGACACCCGTCACAGAAGACAGGGCAAGTTGGCCAAAAAGGCTCTTTTGAAAAGTGATTTATTAAAAAGTTGTGAAAAAATTTCCAAATACCCTTTTTAATCCACATCACCACAAATTTATCCAACTCAACAAATTCACCCACAATATTTTTAGTACTACACTTTAACCCAATATTTTAAACTTAACAAATTCATACCCAAGTTTTTCATAATACGCTTCAACCTACTCCATCATCCATCATTATAAAACAAAGCTCTGATTCCGACATCCTTTCCAGGGTTATTTTCCGACGATCAGCTCTAAATCAGTCCACAAACTTCATAAGCTCGTCCATTCCATCCATTTTACCATATTAGTTTGTTATCATCTCAAACACACTTTAAACTATTGTTAAAAAGCTTTAAATTAGTCACATCAGTTAAAAACTCTTTAGAAGTACATTACAATAACTGAGGCGACTCCAAGTTCATTCTATATTCCATAAACCCAACGACCATTGATTAGAAGCAATATTTGCATTTTGAAGTTTCTGTACGGATATCTGCATAGTCATCGACCCATCATCTTCATTCATCGACCATGCAAACATTCCGACATAGACCCTAAGCTTATTCTACCATCGACCAATGGTTAATTCTAGGATGTTTGTTACAGAATTTGTTCTGGTTGCAGGTGATTTCATGGAAGAATGGGTGAATACTCCTAGAGGTTGAAAATGGAGATCTTTTACCAAGTTGACACTGCCCATTGTTGTTCGCCGCAACAGTTCGTATGACGAATTGGTTGCAAGAGTAAATCAGAGCGGGGATCTAGATTCCGAGTCGATTAATGTGGTGATTAGTTATCTAATGCATTCAAGGAAAAAGGTGAATCCTACAATCATAAATAATGATGTACATGTGTCCCTCTACATGATGGATGTTGATGTAGATGGCTTTAGGCCTATTTTAAGGATAAATATAGTCGATAGGTCCTTCCAAGGACCAATAAATTCATCACCGTCCCCACTTTGGTTCCCAACAGTCAACGACAATTTGAATGATTATGAGAGCGATAGCGATCATCCCATGAATATGGAAAATGACTGTGTGCATATGGAATACATTTCATCGGACTCACAAGATGCGGAAAAAGACTAATGACTGTGTGCATATGGAATACATTTCATCGGACTCACAAGATGCGGAAAAAGACTATGAAACAGGATCCCAACCAGTACATTTCTTCTCCGACGGAATCAATTTCTATCATGATTAAATATTTGCCAACAAGAAACAACTCAAAATGCTACTAGACGGAGCAGTGGTGAGGTAGTCTTTTGATTATCGTATGGAGAAGAGCTACACCAAATTATTGAAGGGGAAATGCGTATCTCCTGGTTATGGCTGGTTGTTGCGGGAAAAGGAAGTACGTAACCTTTAACAAATTTCACATATACAAGTATGTCGGGGAGCAACCGTGCAGTGTTAAACACGCCACCTGCAAACACAAGAAAATGCCATCTAAATTGATTGTTTCACTATGCGTAAATTATTTTTCGGATGGTAAGGGTCCAAACATAAGTGAAATTCAAAGGATTCTATTCAAGGAGTTGCATTACCATGAAAGCTACTGGATATGTTGGAAAGAACGTGTAATTATGAAGAACATCATTTGCGGGACACCAGAGCATGGATATGATTGCTTGCCGATTTTTTCCCACATGGCGGAGTTGTCGAATTCAGGTTCTTCCTACTATGTCATGGTAAACCATATTGATAGAACATTCGTTTACTACTTATTAGCATTTGGATCTTGCATACGGGGATATGCCCACATGATAAAGGTAATTGCCATTGATGACACACATTTGTATGGAAAGTACGGGGGTGTGTTGCTCAGTGCAGTTGCACAGGACACCGAAAATCACATCTTTCCAATTACCTTTTATGTCATCGATAAAGAGAACGATGTTTATTGGACCTTCTTCTTCCAGAAGTTGAAGTCTATCGTAGAAGATGAACCAGATCTATGTGTCATCTCTGACAGGAACATGAGCATCGCCAATGCCTTCTCCCGGGTATACAGTCGTGCATATCACGGAATTTGCATGAGGCACCTTGCTGAAAATCTCCATGTAAATCAACACTGTGTAGAAAATCTTTATCTATTCTATGCCACGGTAAAGGAGTATTGCTTTGATGAGTTTAGCAAAAATTTTAAGGAATTGAAGTATAATTGCCCCAAGGCCGCACATGTCCTTGAAAATGTGCTTGGTTTTGAAAAATGGAGTAGAGCACACTTCCTGGGCAATAGGTACGATGTGATGACCACAAACATTACCGAGTTTCTCAACTCAATTTCCATAGATGAACGGGAGTACCTCGTACACATTCAATTTAATTGCATAAAAAATTTTGTAAAAAGTTTAGGGAGTGTTATGGCTATGTCGATGGTAAAGAGAACATATTTGTTCCTTGTACGAAAAAATCCTAAGGGATAACAAGAGTGCGAGCTATTCCTTGTATGTGACTAATCGAAACGGGGTTCTTGGTCAGTACACGATGTTCGGAAATGGTGTTACTACCAAGGTCAATCTATTGGAGAGGAGTTGTTCTTGTCAGAAATTTGACTTGGTGAAAATGCTGTGTGAACATGCGATGGCAGCTTTGTGAGCAAAGTATGGCGATGGTGTAGGTTATGGAAACTCCATCTACGAGTACTCTTCACCAATTTATAAAGCTGCAAGTTACCTCCTCTCATACTAAGAAGCAATTAATGTTGTCCCTTCAGAGGACGAATGGAATGTGCCACAGGAATGGCTAGGCACTAAAATTTCTCCACCCCCCTACGATCCCAAACATGGAAAGAAGAGAGTCAAATGCACTAATGGAGTCAGTGAGACGTTCAAGTCCAAAAGGAGTAATAGGTCTTCAATATGCAAGAAATTTGGGCACAAAAGAACCACGTGTAGCATGGCCAACAAATCATAGATAGGCTTTATTTTGCTTTAGTTGTAAAGCTGCTGTTTTGGGGTATAAATGTGCATTTCAGTAGATTTTAACATTCAGTTGTTATAGACTTAAATATTTGTCTACGATACTCTACATACATTCTATGGTATATCTTTAACTCGGTCTGTTAAATAATATATATTTGTTATATGATTAATCATCAAACATGCTATGTAGGTATTTATACTGCCATATCTTTCTAACAGATACATTAAATCATTATTTCCTCTTCCTAACTAATTAAAAGTTGCAAACACGTCTGTTCTCAAGAAAAACCTTTGGTATACGCAAACCAAACGTTTTCTATTCCTACACTCATCGACTGACCATTGGTTGGATATATAAAAGGATGCCAGCTATAGGTCTATATGTATAGGCCCTATTTCTACGTAACGCTTCACTTGTCCCTAAACCCAAAACATCAGCAACCCTCTTCTTCTTCCCCAAAACATCAGAAATCATGCCTGGTCGCAGAATTGTCCTTCGCCCAATCAGACGTGTTCCCCCTCATCACTACGATTTGCTTCTACTTTGAAATGATTTTGAACGTCTATTCTACGGCCTGGGAGAAGACCGTCGTTACTTGGAGCATGAGCTCTAACGAATTGCTCATTTTCTCCGAGCAATTCTGGAGCGTCTTGGAATGGACGGCAACGACTACATCACCCCCCATCATCCCCATAATTTAGTTTACTATTTTGTTGTTCATTTTGTTAATTTTTTGTTGGTTTGTTCATTGTTGAAGTAGCTTTCTCAGTAAGACTTTGTTAGAAGAAAGCTTCTTCCATTTTTCCCCTTTTGCTGTAAATTTTATCAAGTAATGCAATGAACAAGTTTAATGTAAGTTTCAGTTTCACTTTAATGATCAATTTCAATTTGAACATTATGTTTACTACATTTGTTATGATTCATTTTCCTTTCTTGTGGCGGTTATTCTTCTGTACAAACACGAATTTCAAATATGTATGTCTCGTTCAATTAACAGTACTGTAGTTTCGCTTTATTAATTTTAAGTTTATATAAAAAGTGATATATAGTCTATCATGAATCATATACTCCATCATTCATCGAACTTTTATGGTAGTCGACCGTAGATAATGTGAGTCGATGCGTCACTGGTTGAATTAAAACGGACAATAACATATTTTGGGACTGGTGGAACCAAATAATTAAATTAAAAATGATTTAATCAGAAAATAACATATTTTGGGATTGGTGGAACAAAATAATTAAATTAAAAATGATTTAAACAGATAATAACATATTTTGGGACTGATGAAACAAAATAATTAAAATAAAAATGATTTAAATAGATAATTACATATTTTGGGGTTGGTGGAACAAAATAATTTAAACAGATAATAACATATTTTAGGGTCGGTGGAACAAAATAATTAAAATAAATAGATAATCTTGAGGGTCCATCGATTAGTCTGGTCTATAGACAGGTGATGACACTTAATAGATTATAGTAGATCATGGCTTATGTTAGCCATCGATTAGACTGGTCGATCGTAGATGTACACCTTTAAATGTGCATCGATTGATATCCTAAGTTTGCGTAGACCACGTTGATCGATGTGCACTGCCATAGATCGTCACTTGGATGTAGTTAAAAAAATGAAAAAAAAATTAAAAATAAATGTAGTGTTGATTTCTACACATGTGAGTGAGTGTAAACTATTAATAGAACTTTATTGAAAGAAAGAAAGGCTAAGGTTTACAATATAATCTGAAAAGCATAAAAACTGACTAAACCAAAAGGAGGCTATATATACATAGCCAATAACCTAAAGGTCCATAAACTAAAGGCCCAATAACATATGGGCTAACATCCCCCCTCAAACTCACAATGCAACAGCAATAAGCATTGAGAGTTTGTCACACAAAAAACGAAATCGAGACGCCGACTGAGCCTTCGTAAAAAGGTCAGCAATCTGCAAAGACGATGGAACAAAAGGAAGCGATATGGTCCCGAGCTGCAAATGATGACGGGTGAAGTGACAATCAATCTCAATGTGCTTCGTACGCTCATGGAAGACAGAATTCTTTGCAATTTGTACCGCACTTTTGTTATCACAATGCAGGGGAGTAGGCATAGAAATGTGAACCCCCATATCTGCAAGAAGCCAACGTAACCAAATAATCTCACATGTAGTCACAGCCATGGCACGATACTCAGCCTCCGTGGAAGATCTAGAGACAACATCTTGTTTCTTGCTCTTCCACGAGATTAAAGAGTCTCCAAGAAACACACAAAAACCAGTGGTGGATTTACGATCATTGCGATCTCCATCCCAATCAGCATCACTATAGGCTCGCAACTCGAGAGATGACGTCGAGGGAAACAAGAGATTCTGAAACTGAGTGCCACGAAGATACCTTAGAATACGAAGTACAGCTCCCCAGTGCACAGAAGTAGGAGCAGTAACAAACTGGCTAACAACATGAACTGCATGTGCTATATCTGGACGAGTAACCGTAAGATAAACCAAACTACCCACAATAGTCCGATAAAGACTCGGATCTGATAATGGAACACCATCACTAGGAGAGTAACGTGCATTGGTTTCAAGGGGAGTATCTACAGTCCTGTTGTCAGAAAGACGCGCCCGTGTAAACAAGTCAGATATATACTTAGTCTGAGAAAGAAGATACCCTTTCTTAGACTGAGCCACCTCAATACCCAGAAAATAACGCAGCAAGCCCAAGTCCTTCATTGCAAATCGATGAGCCAAATCATGCTTCAATAACTCAATACCACTATGATCATCACCAGTAATAATCATATCATCTACATATAAGGACAATAGAATTCGCCCTGCACTTGTATATCTAACAAACAATGCTGAATCATGGTTACTCGGGACAAATCCAAGGGAAGTAATAACAGTGGAGAATTTCTCAAACCAAGCACGAGGGGCTTGTTTGAGACCATATAAAGCTTTTCGAAGCCGACAAACTTCACCTGGCTGGTGGTCAATACCTGGGGGAGGAGTCATATAAACTTCCTCGTGGAGATCACCGTTCAGAAAAGCATTCTTGACATCCATCTGAAATATCTTCCACTGTCGAACGGATGCAACAGCAATCATAGTGCGAACAGTCGTCATCTTTGCTACGGGGGAAAAAGTCTCCTCATAATCCATACCATATTGTTGTGAGTACCCTTTTGCCACAAGTCTCGCCTTGTATCGCTCAACAGAACCATCAGATTTTGTTTTTATCTTATACACCCATCGACAACCAACCGCATGCTTACCAGGTGGGAGAGTAACCAAATCCCATGTATGTGTATGATGAAGAGCAGCAAGTTCCTCAGCCATAGCATTCTGCCAAAGAGGATCAGACACAGCCTCTCTATACGACTCAGGTTCAGACAAATGATGTATGTTTGCAATAAAGGAAGCAAATGAGGCTGAATATGTAGAATAGGAAAAATCTGGCAGTTTGGTGGACTTACAAGGTCGAGTAGACCTCCTCAGAGGTGGTGGGTCTCCAGTCTCAACAGTCGAAGGAGCAGACTCAGGCACAGGCGAGGCTGAAGCACTATCAGGTGGCACACCAGATGGCATGGATGAATCCGGAACTGGAACCTCTATGTCAATCCCAAAGGGATCAATAAGCCGAATATCTGACTTTGTCACATCATGGGTTTTAGCTGGAATGGAATAAAAAGGAATATGTTCCAAAAAAGTGACATGTCGTGAAACATATAATTTCTGACTTACAGGATCATAGCAACGATATCCTTTTTGTCCAATACCATACCCCAAAAACACACATATAGCTGATTTTGACCCTAACTTATTTCGTTCAACATGAGGACGAAGAACAAAGCAAGTACATCCAAAAACTCGTAATGCAGAATAATTCGGCGGGTGACCATATAGTTTCTCAAACGGAGACATCCCTGAAGTCAATGCAGTAGGAATACGATTAATCACATATACAGCAGTTAGGACTGCTTCTCCCCAAAAAATACTAGGAACCTCTGCAGACAAAAGTAAAGAGCGTGCTGTCTCAACAATATGACGATGTTTTCTTTCTGCCAGACCGTTCTGCTCAGGAGTGTCGGTACAAGATGACTGGTGTATGGTACCATCAGAGGCAAGTAACTGAGTGAAGTCATTAGAGGTATATTCACCCCCTAAGTCACACCTGAAACACTTTATCACAGCCGAATGTTGTGTTTTAACAAGGGCTCTAAAGTTGTTGTAAATGCCAAAGAAATCAGATCTGCGTTTCATAAGATACACCCAGGTATAACGAGTATAGTCATCTATAAACGAAACATAATAGGTCGATCCACCCTTAGTGGAAACTGGCGCTGGTCCCCATACATCAGAATGAATAATATCAAAAGGAGCAACAGAATAAGACACACTTTTATTAAACGGTAAGGCAGAAAATTTTGCCAGTTTACAACCACTACAATCTGAAATATCACTAGTGTTCACATGACCCAAAGCACCACTAGAGACCAAAAAACGTAAACGTGAAACTGACACATGTCCTAATCTGGAATGCCAAAGATAAAACGGAGAAGACAAAGGACTCAAACGAAAAGAAGATAAATCTATGCTAGAGGCAGCAACTGCAGACACTCTGAGATTCTCCAAGACATAGAGTTCCCCCAACCTACGGCCGGTCCCAATCACCCTCTGAGTGTGTTGGTCCTGTATAACACAAACAGATTCAGAAAAAAACACCCAATTACCAGCCTTACACAACTGACTGACCGAAACAAGATTTAAAGCAAGTTTGGGAATGTAATAAACATCAGAGAGGACAATGTGAGGGGTAGTAACAGAACCAACACCCTCGACTGACATAGGTACAGCACTCGCGGACATAACAGAAATTGGTGAAATGGGTGACAAAGAACCAAACGATGACAAATGAGGGGACATGTGATGAGACGCACCAGAATCCAATATCCACAAGGAGGAAGGAATACCTGAGGTACTAGAAGAAACCGAACCCGAATGAGACATAGATGCTGACATGGCCGGAGGATTAGAAACGAAGAACTGTCTGAACTGTTCGAAAACCTGGGGATCCAACGCAGAAGGTGGCATAGTGCTAACAGACTCAACATCTACAGATGGTGCAGCAGCAGCGAACTGTGGAGGACGAGATGACCATGGAGGAGCACCAGAGGAGCGTGACGGAGACTTTTGCTGCCCATATTTCTGTTGCTGCCCAGATTGAGGCTGTTTGACCTTGTTAAGTAACAACGGACACTGAGCCTTCCAATGATTTTTCTGTTTGCAGAATGCACACTCATCAAATGCAACTTTAGGAGATTGTCGAGTCTGAGTACGTGGTGGCCTAGACTGATCAGTTGAAGCAGCAAACACGACAGGAGTAGTAGTTACTTTAGACCCTTGAACCACTTGAGACTTGATACGAGTCTCCTCTGCAATCAGTTCATGAACCACAGAATCAACAGTAGGGAGGGGAGATCGATGAAGGATTGTTCCACGTAGGCCCTCAAAGTCAGAACGTAGTGCCATCAAAAACTGAACCAAGCGTTGCTCTTCCCGTCTAGCAATGTACGGCCCAAAACCTTTTAACTCTGCAGATTCAGTAAGTGCCAATTGATCCCACAAATCCGACATGGCAGCATAAAAATCTTGAATACTGAGGTCATGCTGTTGAAGAGCACGGATATCATACTCCAACTGGTACTGTTTAGCAAAATTAGACTGAGTGTACAGTCTTTCCAAATGATCCCAGACCTCCTTTGCTGTGTCATACTTAGCCAATTGCATACCAATTGACTGAGTTACAGAATTGTTGATCCAAGTGATAATCTTGGAGTTATTAGTTTCCCATAAGTCCACCAACAAATCAAAATTTTCAGTTGTATCATCGATAGGTCTTGGTTTTACTCCAGTGATATAACCCCACATATTCTTCCCACGAAGAAAATTCTTCATGACATAACTCCAATAGGCATAGTTCTTACCATCTAATTGAGTACTAATGGACTGGAGAGAATCATCCTTTCCAGTCATTGTAAACACAGCAACACACAAATAATTCAAAAAATAAAAAGATGCAAAACCCTAGGTTGAACAATTCCGAACGAACAACAATGGCAGCAAGCAAAAGAACGAAAGACGAACAATACCAGACAGCAAACGAATACAGCAGCACCTCAAAAAATAAAATTCGGGGCTCCGCCCCGAACCCCGGATGGGGGCGCGCTGCCCCCCGTACCCCCCAGTGAACTCACCGCGGAGTTCGATCCGCGCAGTAGGTGCCTGCTACAAAATCTTCAACCAACAAATCAAAGGACATGGATCGAACTAGCTCTGATACCATATTAATAGAACTTTATTGAAAGAAAGAAAGGCTAAGGTTTACAATATAATCTGAAAAGCATAAAAACTGACTAAACCAAAAGGAGGCTATATATACATAGCCAATAACCTAAAGGTCCATAAACTAAAGGCCCAATAACATATGGGCTAACATAAACAAGACACACAATCATATTAGAGCTTGTACAAAGTGAATTAAGGAGTGTGTGGATGGGTAGTGGTTGAATGTTCAATGTGCTAAGTGTAATATTTCTCAAAGCACAAGTATGTATTAGGGATATATACTGTATTTGATGACTACACATTCCATATACTTCTTCCATCACCACCCCTAAATCAAAATAATGTGTTGAATGGATAGTGGTTGAACAATCATCATCCTTAATACAATATATATCCTTAATACACACTTGTGCTCTGGGAAACACTACTCTTAGCATATTGAACGTTCAACCACTACCAATCCACACACTCCTTAATTCACATTGTACAAGCTCTAACATGATTGTGTGTCTTGTTTACACTCACTCACATGTGTAGAAATCAACACTACATTTATTTTTAATTTATTTATATATTTTTTAACTACATCCAAGTGACGGTTTATGGAAATGCACATCGATCAACGTGGTCTATGCATACTTAGGATATTAATCAATGCTTATCTAATGTGTAAGTCTATGGTTGACCAGTCTAATCGATGGCTGACATAAGCCATGATCTACGACGGTCTATTAAGTGTCATCACCAGTTCAAAAAATAAAATTACTGCTCTAACAGTAATAAACATCTACTTTTATAATCCATCCATGTCAACACTTCATTTTTACTTCATATATAAGGTCGGTCATCCCTCATTATTTTATTTCATTCACTTTGTTTTGTTTTTAAAAATACTACAATGTATCAAGCCTCTCAAACATCCAATTCTAAAAATACTCTAATTTGTCATTGTGGGAATGCGGCTGCCCTGAGGACATCATGAACGGACTCAAATCCAGGTCACAAATTTTATAATTGTGCAATTGCGAAGGTAAGCAGTGTGTTTCTTTTTTATGAAGTTAAGTTAGTCGTTATGTAATTATTATTTTTTCTAGAATAATGGCGCATGATTTTTTTTAAAATGTCTTGATGAGCTATCACCTCCAACCAGTCCATCAACATTGAGTCTGGGACCTGTGACATCAAATTTTCAAGGGTTGGCAAAATTTAATCTACTACAAAGGCTCCAACAATGCGAAGAAAATAAATATTTTCTCATGACTTTGTTCAAAGAATCCGAAGAACAGAGGGATCACTTTAAAGTATTGCTACATGACACCAAAATAGAGAGGGATCAACTAAAACAAAAATTGATTTTGGCCGAAGAAAGGGAGAATTACCTAAAAATAATGTTATGTGCTATAATGCTAGTATTCATTTTATGGAAAGGTGTAACATGGATGTAGTGATATTGAATAAATAATAATACTTCTTTTTTTCTATAATGTTAATACTATTTTTGATAGAATCATGGTCGATCAAACAACACGTCGACTTAAAACCGACTTGCATGGTAATGATAGACCATGCAAGTAGTATACGAAAGATTATGTATGCATTCTATGACATCAACCATACACTGCACCAAACATGACAACACCCTACATATTCAAATGGAAATGCCACTAATCAGTTTGATAGAGACAGATTCAGTGTAGAATCATAACTACTACCATAAAATAAAACAATGTTTCTAATAAAAAAAACATCTGTCCGATCCTAACTACCGATTATTCAACAACTCATTAACAATATTAGAATTCAAATGTCTTTTTTCCTGTCTTCCTCATCAACACAAATGTTACTATTGATTTCACCTATGCTATTCATGACCAAATCTTTTTGGCCAGCTTCAGCTCATTTTTTCTCAGCTGCTTCTGCTGCTTCTTCATGCTCGCCTTCTTCTCCAACTATTTCAACATTTGTAGCAGCTGGTAATTTTTTGGCTGGAGCTTCTTCACCTTATTCTCCTTTTTTCTCAACATCTGCTGCTGTTTTTTTTTAGGTTCTTTTTCTGCTTCTGCAACTGTTCTTTTGGAATTTCTTCGGTTGATGCTTCTTCACCTAATTCTCCTTATTTTTCAACATCTACAGCTGCTTATTTTTCAGTTTCTTCTTCTATTTCTGATCCAGCTGCTTCTTTTGGACTTTCTTCTTGGCACATATCTTCTTCATCCTTCTTTTCTTCTTCTTTTTCCTCTCTCTCCATAATAGAGGCCAACTCATCCATTTTGCTCTTTTTCTCTCCTTCTTCATTTCTCTTCAATTCACGAAGGTCCATATTCACTGTATCATCAAATTACAAAGTACTGTTGATATTTAAAGCTAAAAATTCATTAACACATCAATTATTGATTGAATGAAGTTATCTTGCTCGTGTTATCGCTCATCTTATTCCTTTTTCTTTAGTCTTTTCTCTCTAATATAGGCAGCAATATCCAACACCACTTCCTCGAGCGTAGTAACACGCTTATGAAGATCCCCTGGTCATGTGGTGCCTGCTGTATCTTTAGAGGTGCTCGGAGTATCATCATAACCAACGCGTAATTCAATGGGGTTACCACCCAAATTTCTGTCATCATCACTGTCCTCATTTGAAATAAGTAGAGTCACCCCTTCTAACTCTTTCTTTAAGACATCGATGACGTTATTCTTCACCTCATCCGTATATGGCTCACAGAAAATCATGTAATCCATCTTCGTCTCACGAAGAGTAGGGATGATGTACGGGTACACGTTCTACAAAATATCAATTAACAATTACATAACATTCGATACAACAGTAGTATTATTATTGAATAATAAAAAATGTGTTCATACCTTGGTAATGTTTTCTTTGTACTTGAATAGGTCGCCTTCGATTATCTGGTCACTTTTTGTAGTGTGCCGTCTGAGGCTGCGGGGAATGGAAAAGGGCTCATCCATTGATTTTTCAGCAAATTTTCCAAGATGAGGAAATGCCTCGTAGATCTAAACCTGTAAGCAGTATATCAGTGAAAAAAGAACTCAGAGTCTATGTTATAGTATAAATAAAACAAGAATCTACGATAAACTCACTAAAGAGTTTATGGTAGATACCATGAATGCTCAGGGAAATCTGAATAGAGCATAAGATGCCTTCTGCTTCTCATCAAATAATTCCCTCTACTTCTTTAGGTCACTTTTCTTCTTTAGATAGTACAGGGTCAGTTGAAATATCTCTTTCCCCCACGGATAATTCTCGAAGAAACTCAAAGAATCGACCATTCGAATCAGTTTCCTGTCCATAACCTTCGTTGAATCTTTTACAAGCAATATGGTCTGCAAGAACCACAGTAAACAACACTTAAACTTCTATTCCTCGTTCAGCTTATTCCCTCTGATAAGGTGTAGCAAGTTTGCTGCCGTAATGTTTTTGTTTTTCGTCACCTTAAAGCAAAAATTCTCTCCCTTTGCTAACTCCCTCTTCATTTTTGATTCACTGGGTATGATGAGCAGTTCAACCCCGTGATCAAACAAAACTTTTTTAAGCTAAAACATGGAGACTTGTTGTTAACGCAGAACCACATCTCGTGATGCATCTTATCGTTCTTGACGCGTCGCAACAACAAATAATGGACCAACTGCCCATTGAACTTGAGATGTTTCGGCAGGTTTCTCAGGTGTCCAAAACAGGACTGCTTGAATCTTTTCTTCAACTCTTGGTTGACAAGAACTTGCTGGAAATCTCGTTAAGCAACCATTCTTGATCTAAATGATATCTTTGCTGGAAGAGATCCGACCTCGTCAATTATCGTTCGAAGGTCATACCGCTCAACGAAAATGAACCTTGAAAGAGATGGCATGGACAACAGATCATTATCCCCATCAGCACTGTTTCTTCCACTATTTTTTCTCTCTTCACTGTCACCACTAGCACTGTGCTTGGCAACATCTTCACTGGAATCGACGTAGTCGCTTATCTCCTTTAACTCCGAATCTGATTCGGACACCGACTCTTTATTTTTCTTTCTTTTTGAGACATATTCAACTACCTTAGATTTTCTTTTTCTATTGCTACCAGCAGTATAAGAAACGGTACTGTCTTTGCATTTAGAAAGGATGAATTTTTTGCCCATTTTCAACACAATCTATACCTAGAGAACAAATATCCCATTTTTAGTTCATAGACCACAAGTTTATCAACAGAAATAGACCAATGATCAAATGAACTCCCCCTCCCTCCCCCCCCCCCCCCTTCCCCCAAAAAAATTAAGAAATACCCTACTAAAATTCAATATGCAGTATCAAAATCAAACTATTGCACCTAATCAAACTAATTAGCTATTAATCTTTTAATTTTCACTATTTCAGCCATCATATTTTAAATGAATTTCATACGTCCAAAAATTGATTTCAATCTAGGGCATTCTCATTCAATAAACCACAGTTCGATTTCATAGACCACGGGTCTACGGATAGAAACAGGTCGTTGTTCGAATCAAAATGCAAAATAACTCTTCCACCATCAAACAATTCACTACACACTTCAATAACTGAACCAAAATCCATCATGCAGCATCAAAACACAACAATTTTTAAAAACCATACTAGTGCACCTAATCAAACTAATTAGTTATTAATTTTTCAATTTTCACTATTTCAGCAACCATATTATAAAAGAATTTCATACGCCTAAAAATTGATTTCAATCTAGGGCATTCAGACTTAATAGACCACAGGTCGATTTCATAGACCACGATTCTACGAATAGAAACAGATCGTTATTCGGATCAAAATGCCAAAATAACTCTTCAAATAATGATTATCCCATTAATCAACACTTTTTTGCTAAACAAAACCGGAACTAATCCAAAACTCCTTAATCAACCAAATTCGAAAAAAATTTAAATTTCCTACATCACTATGAATCAATTAGCAAAGAAACCCATTTAAATGGATCTAGAAATGATCGCAACTTGATTTTAACTAACCTTACGATGCAATAACGACCCCTTAGCTAGTGGAGAAGAAGAAGAAATGAAAATGGCAATTTTGGGATGAAGGTTTCTTAAGAGAGAGTTGAGAGAATTGAAGAGGAAAGAGAGCGAGGGATTTTTTTTGGAGATTGGAATAAGTGTAGGGTGTTAGTGTAGTATATTAAATTTGCAAATTTCTAAAAATGATGAAATGGTATCTTGATCCACCTGTGGGCCCCACTTTTTTTTAACTTTTTCCAAGTTTTTATGCCCTAACCCTAAAAATTAAATCAAAAATAATTTTAGTGGATAAATGACAAAATAGTTTTGGAAGTGGGTAGTTCTGCCAATTTTTCCCTAGAAGGCAAGCGTGAAAAGTAGCAGTCTAAACTAGTCGGATATGAAACATATATCATGGAATTATAAGAGGAACGTCCTCATGTAAACAACATGGAATAAAATTTGAATCTATTGTGGAGATTTCGTAACTATTCTAAAACTGAAAAGTTTGACACAATTAATTAATGAATAATCTTTTTTTTTTTTGGAAACTGAAAGCATGTAGTTACAAATGGGAGAACTAGTTAGTATAGTCTTTCATGGGCTACTAAAATAACCATTTGGAATAGGCTAAGTTGTTACAAATTATTAGGCTTTAAAGAAATCATAACTTTAGGCTTCTTAATCATGATATCAACCCATTTTCTAGTTAGTTTGACTTATTGGCTATATAGTTTTAAAAAAAAACTTTAATCATGAAAATCAAATAACTGTACCCCCCTCCCCCCCCCTCCAAAAAAGAAAAGTTAGTGTTTGACCATGTTTCATTGTGAAAATAGAAAAAAATAATTTTTCTTTTCAAAGTGAATAATGATATTTGTAAATTAAATTTGTGCTTCGCAATTAAATAAATTTGAGTTATTTTTCAATTTTTATGGGTAATTTGGAGTGAAAAAAGTGACAGCTTTTTTATCGTTTGGAATTTTAAAAATTCTTGAAAAGTAAAAATATAATTTTCCAAATTTTATGACCAAACATTTCTGAAGTTCAATTCCGAAAAAAAAAGAGAATAAATTCATTATCAAACGGGTCCTTTAATGAAATTTATATTTTTTCTTACAATAATAAATGACTTATACAGTAGAATACTCCGTATTAATGTAATCTCATTGAAATATAAAAAGTCAAATATTTTTTTTGGCTAATTACTCTTCTATCCAATTGTGCTTACTTGTCTATACTCTATATCTTTCAAAAAACCAACACTACTGAAGTATCAACAGCAAAGTTGAACAAAGCAACAAGCCAAAAAAAGGCTTGCCTACTCTACTGCCTTCTATGCCTCTATTTATAATCAGAGAATGAATAATTTACATGGTTCTAATGTTACAAAAGGAAAAAGGCTATCCTAATATGTCTTTACACGTTTCTTCTATACATTTGTCCTAAAAAGACAATAATGGTGAAAGCTAATAAATGAAACAAGAAAAAGTCAAAAAGGCTAAAGCTATTTACATGATTCACGTATATTTCAAAGTTAGCTTTTTCTTTGCTCCATAAGTCGCTTTCTTCCTTTAATGCTTTGTCTATTTTTGCTCCGTCTTCTTTTTATCTTTTGTTCGTATCTGTTGATCCCATAATTTCACTGTGCCATTTTTTAAATAAATGGTATCAGAGCCCAGTTATCTAAAAAATACACTAGTAGCATATATGTTTGAAGTCAGATTGGATTGAATTAATTATGAGAAGACCATTTAAAAATACAGAAGCTTTTAGAAAATTAAAGAATCTTTAATTAGTAATTATTCAGAATATATAAGTCTAAATAAAACAAAAGAAAACCCACAAAGATTAGCCTACCTAATTACCTTAATATCTAGTATTGAAGCAATATTAATAATCCATTTAAAATCTAGAAGAATGAGACACATACCACCTAATTATGATAAAATCAGATTTAGATATCCACCAAAATATTATAAATATGGTTTAAATGAATAAAGTACATAAATACAAAGAACTAAAACAAATTATTTTTGAAAAACGTAAAGAATTAAAAATAAGAATAGAAAGACTACATTATAATATATTTGCCAGAGTTAGTGAAAACTCAATAAATACACAAAAAGATGAAATATCAAAATTAGAATCACAAATAGATAGTTTAGAATATATAGATCAACATGAACTATTTACAATAAAATAAACAAAGAAGAATTTATAATAGATGAAAAAATATATGAAAATCACGAATGATTAAAAATAAAAATAGTATATTCTAATCTAGGAAGAAGATACAAGAAAATAGGTGAACATTTTTATCTAATGTTAGAAAATGAAGAATTAAAATTAGAAGATAAATTGACACTATGGTAAGAATAGAAAGAGAAAATGAAGAAATAGATAGGAAAGAAGAAATAGAAAAATAAAACAACAAACTACAGAAGAAATATGAAAAATAGAAGAAACTAAAAATAGCAGGATTGATGAATTAGAAAAAGAACTACAAATGTTAAAAGATTTGTGTGAACAAAGACAAAAGGAAAAGGAAGAAAAAGATAAAGAACAAAAATTACTAAACGAGATAAATCAATTTAAAGAAAAATTAGAAATAAACAATAAAGAAATAAAAAACAAGGAATTAGAAATAAATAATATAGATGTTGAAGAGACTGATAATTATGATTCAGAAGATAGTGAAACATATACATAAATATTAACAAATACAAAAAATTTAGAAATCAACGAAAAACAATAAGTAATTAATGAAGAAAACTTAGAAAATATCAGCACAGAAATAAATACTCTTGATAAAAAAGAAGATGAAAATATAATACCTAGAACATCAGAAATAAGAAAACCTACATATTATAAGAATAAGTTTAAAAGATATAATCTAAAGAATAAATATGACAAATGGACACCAAAAAAAATAGTTAATAAAAATTATAACTTTTTAGACTTAGACTGTGTAATAGATACAGAAAAAATAATACAATCATGGATAGGATATATGACAAAAAAATTATTAGATAATAATATAAACATAACAGATGCACCAAATATATAGAAAGAACATTAATAGGAATAGTGAAATTATGGTTTTCAAATTTAACTGAAAATAGCAAGAAGGTATTAAGAACTAATAAACCTACAGAAGGAACATCATCAACAACAACTAAACTAACACCTATAGAATTATTAAAACAATATGAAATAGTTATAAAAGATGAATTTGGTAGTATGACAACAATAGAAGAAGAACAAAATGAAGAAAAAGATACAAATAGGATTTTAATACTAAAATTAACAATATGTAATATGTGTTATATAGATGAATATACTTGCGCATTTAAAGAATATTATTATAAAGGAGCATATAATATAGAAGAAAGTAAAGAAATAAGAAAATTATATTTTAATAAATTATCCGAACCGTTTAGTTCAAAAATAATTAAAAGTTGGGAAGAAGCAAAAATAGTAGATACTCTAGGAGCAAGAATAAAATTTTTACAACAATGGTATAGAAACTTATGTGAAAAATATAAAGAAGAATTAAAAATAGAAAAAAACATTAATAAGAAATTTAGCATGTTGCAAAAATAAAATAGCACCCCAATTTGGACGTGAAGAAAGATATTACAAGAAAAGAAAAAGACATAAGAAATATAAAAAATATAAAAAATTAAAATATAAATACAAGAAACCAAGAAAAAGATATTATGTAAAAAATTATAAATACAAAAGACCATATAGAAAAAAGAAATCTATAAAAGAATGTACTTTTATAATTGTGAAAAAATAGGACATTTGGCTAGAGATTGTAAATTACCTAAAAATTCAAAAAATAAACAAATATTAGAAATAGAAATAGAAAATACAGAATATATGCAGATAGATTATATAGATTATGAATTAGAAAGTGAAGATAGTATATATGAAATTTCAAAAAATGAAACAGATAATGAAATATATAGTGATATAGATGAATCAAATGACTGAAGAAGATATAAAAATAATAACAAAGGAAGAATATTTAAATGATGAAGGAATAGACCAAAAAATAATATTTGACTGTAACATATTTGATGAAATAAAAGGAAAAGAATTAGACTTAAGTGTAGAAAAAATATTTAAAGTACCAATAATAAGAAATCTATTTACAAAGAAATAAGAAGAATATTATGTAGTATGCCAAAAGGAACATGTAATAGACTGTAGATATGCAAAAGGTAAAGCTAGTATACCACTAGTAACAAAAAGAATAATTAATAAAGAGATAAATGATATAAAAAGTAGAGACTCAATAAAATATGTACATCTTGGAGGTAAAGAGATATTAATAAAAGCATGTTTTAGAGAAGGAATAGATACACCAATAGAATTATATTTAGCAGATGATAGAATTATAAAACCTATAGAAAAAAACATAATAACTGCCATAAAGGGAAATTTAATATACCAAAAATTTAAATTTATAATAAGTGCAAATTATTCAGTAATGGGAACAGATAAAAATATAGATAAATTATTAGTATTATATTGAAAAATATCAGGAATAGAATTAACCCCAGAAAGTAAAATATTTACAGCAAGATGCAAAACTTTATATGTACTAACAACAAAACATAAAATAACAGGAAAAAATAAGATTAACAAAATACGAATAGAAATCCATTCGAACAAATTGTAAAAACAATAGATTATAATGATTATAGCTATAGAGACATAGATATAGAAGAAAATTTAGAAATAATAAATGATAGAATAAGCACAACGAAAAGAATAGCTGATGAAAAACCAAAATCATCAAGCTCATCAAAAAGAACAAGTTATGAAATAAATTCAACAAATAATTTAAACCAATATTACATAACAGGAAAGGTAAATGAAAAAGAATATTTAATACTCTTAAATACAGGACAAGAAGAAAATTATATAGCAAAATATCTAGTAAAAAATTAAGAAATAAAAACTGATAATTATATATGCCCAGATCTACTAAGAAGCTTAATAAATAGTAAAAATATAGCAGAAAGAGAAATAATAATAGGAATTAGACAAATAAAAATAGAATTTGAAGTAAAGGACGAAATGCAAAAAGCAGATATAATATTAGGAATAAAATGGCTAGAACAAGTAAAACCATATAATATAGAACATACACAATTAACCTTAACATATAACAGAGAGAAATTAATCTTAAGAAGAGCCTAAACATAAAATGAAAATATATGTATTAATGAAGATAGTAGTAGAAGGATATTACAGTAGATATTATACCCCTATGATAGATACATGAGCAGAAGCTAATCTATGTAGATATAATTTCTTACCAGAAAGCAAATGGAATAAATTAAAAATACCAATTATAGTTAAAGGATTTAATAATGAAGGAAGCTTAATTACTTATAAAGCTAGGAATGTAAAAATACAAGTATGGGATAAGATATTAACAATAGAAGAAATTTATAATTATGAATTAACATCAAAAGATATACTTTTAGGAATGTCGTTTTTAGATAAATTATACCCACATATAATAACTAGAACAGATTGGTGGTTTACAACACCATGTAAACAGAAAGTAAGAGAAAAAAGAGTTAATAATAAAATAAGAAAGAAAACTGATTGGATAAAAGGAAGCGAAAAAATTACACAAAAGTTAGAAAATATAAAAAATACTGAAGATACAATAGAACTAGTTGTATTTTTTATAAATAAAACAGAAATAACTATATTTTCAATAAATAAGATAGAAAAAATTTAGATAAAATTAGATCAATTATATAGTGAGGATCCATTAAAAGGATGTGAAAAACATAAAACTACTATAAAAATTAAATTAATAGATAAAAACAGCTTAATAACCCAGAAACCATTAACATATAATTTTGACGATTTAAAAGAATTTAAAATGCATATAGATGAATTATTAGAAGGACAATAGATACAAAAAACTAATAGTAAATATAATAGTCCAGCATTTATAGTAAATAAACATAGTGAACAAAAAAGAGGAAAAAGTAGAATGGTTATTGACTATAGAAATTATATGCAAAGACTATGACATATAATTATCCAATACCAAATAAAATATTAAAAATAAGACAAATACAGGGATATAATTATTTTAGTACATTCGATTGTAAATCAGGATTTTAACATTTAAAGTTAGAAGAAGAATCTAAAGAATTAATCGCATTTACGGTACCACAAGGATTTTATGAATGGAACGTATTACCATTTTGATATAAAAATGCACCAGGTAGATATCAACATTTTATGGATAGTTATTTTAAACAATTATCTAATTGTATAGTATACATAGATGATATATTATTATATACAAAAACTAAAGAGGAACATTTAAAATTATTAGGACAATTTTGCAGATATAATAGAAAAAACGAAAATAAGTCTAAGTGAAAAGAAAGCTGAAATTATGAAAAATTAGATATAATTTTTAGGAATACAAATAGATAAGAGTGGAGTAAAAATACAACAACATATAGTACAAAAAATAATAAATTCGAAAGAACAACAACAACAACAACAACAACAAACCCAGTGTATTCCCACCTGGTGGGGTCTGGGGGGGGTAAGATGTACGCAGTCCATACCTATACCTCTAACAGAGTAGAAAGGCTGTTTCCGATAGACCCCCGGCTCAAGACACAAGATCCCACATAGATACAAAGTAAAGCACCGAACGAGGTCACAAGATTACAGCACATAGCATACATAGCATAAATACGACATAAATATGGTAGCCATAAGTAAAAGAGAAGAAAGAAAAGAAAGCAGAAAACAGAAAAGAAAACAGGAAACAGAGGAAGCACCCAAATTCATACTAAAACAAGGAACACGGAAACATAACCTAATTCCCTACACTAGCGACTCAAACTGGCTCTAGTCCTCAGCCCTAATCCGCGTCCTCCAGACCTTCCTATCTAGGGTCATGTCCTCGGTGAGCTGTAACAGTTCCATGTCCCGCCTAATCACTTCAGCCCAGTACTTCTTCGGCCTACCCCTACCCCGCCTAAAACCATCCAGCGCTAGCCTCTCACACCTACGAACCGGGGCATCCACGTCCCTCCTCTTCACGTGTCCGAACCAGCGCAATCGGACTTCCCGCAACTTGCAATCCACTGGAGTCACACCAACCTTCTCCCAGATAGTCTCGTTCCGAACTCTATCCCCTCTAGTCAGCCCACACATCCAGCGCAACATCCGCATCTCTGCCACCTTCATTTTTTGGATGTGGGAATTCTTAACTGGCCAACATTCCGCCCCATACAACATGGCCGGACGTACTACCACCCTGTAGAATTTTCCTTTAAGCTTGGGCGGCACCTTCTTATCACATAACACCCCCGACGCGAGCTTCCACTTCATCCATCCCGCCCCAATGCGGTGCGAGACATCCTCGTCAACCTCACCGTTACCCTGGATCACGGACCCGAGATACTTGAAACTATCCCTCTTACAAACCACCTGCGAATCCAGCTTCACTGTCATCTCATCCTCCAGTCTTACGTCATTAAACTTGCATTCCAAATACTCAGTCTTGCTTCTGCTCAACCTGAACCCTTTAGACTCAAGGGTTTGTCTCCACACCTCTAATTTATCATTCACACCCCGTCGAGTCTCATCAATCAGGACTATATCATCCGCAAAAAGCATACACCAAGGCACCTCCCCTTGAATACGCCGCGTCAACACGTCCATCACCAAAGCAAACAAAAAGGGACTAAGAGTAGATCCCTGATGCAATCCAGTCAAGACGGTGAAATGCTTTGAGTCTCCTCCCGCGTCAACACGTCCATCACCAAAGCAAACAAATTCGAAAGAAGAATACAAAAAAGAAATTACAATCATTTTTAGGATTAGTAAACCAAGTAAGGGAATATATTCCAAAATTAGCAGAAACTTTAAAACTACTACAGAAAAAATTAAAAAAGGATGTAGAATATAACTATAATGAACAAGATAAAAAACAAGTTCAGAAAATAAAATTACTTTGTAAAGAATTACCAAAACTACAATTTCCAGATGAAAATAGAAAATTTATATATATAGTAGAAGCAGATGCTAGTGAATGTAGTTATGGAGGAGTACTTAAATACCGATATGAAGCAGAAAAATTAGAACACCACTGTAGATACTACTCAGGTACGTTCAATGAAACAGAAATAAAATGGGAAATAAATAGGAAAGAATTATGTTCATTACATAAATGTTTGTTAGCATTTGAGCCATATATTGTATATAACAAGTTTATTGTACGAACGGATAATACACAGGTACGCTAGTGGTTAACAAAGAAAATACTAAATTCAGTTACAACAAAAGATATTCAGAGACTAGTCTTGAATATATTAAATTTCACATTTATAATTGAAGTAATTAGTACTAACAAAAATGTTATTGCAGATTACATATCAAGACAAAGCTACACAGACTGATATAATAGAAGAGGATACTCTAGAAAAAATACTTAACACCCTAACTACGCTTTCAATGAAAGTGGACAGTATGGGTAATGAAATAGAAAAGCTAAAGACTAATGAAGTTACATTGAAGTCTCTAGCTACAAATCAGCTAACTCAGTAGTGTGCAGAGCTATGTCGATCGGAAGACATTAAAGTTCCAGAGCTAGAAGGAGACGATGGGACACTCCATAAAACCCATAACACTTATCAATCTACTTCTGCAGGTACAAGCAGAGGAGTTAGTAGACAAAGATATCAGAACATGAATATGAATAAGATATTTGAGAAACCATTTATACCAAAAACACAAAAAGATACCTTATTCATACCCCCACAAATTACCACATACCGAGATATTCTGAACCAAGATAAAAAAGTTTACAACTATACATCCCAAAAATACATAGAAAATATCTACAGAGTTCAAACTTTCCTAAACCTTAACCCCAGAGCTACAAATATCAAAGAACCAAACACAAACTATATAACCCAAAAATTACAAGGTTACAACAAGCTAATTGCACTACCCAAAACCAACCCAAGCTTAATAAAAACCTGTTTTGACTATGGATTATTAAATACCATATATACCCAAGACAGAGAAGAACTAACAGCTATGGAAGAATTACATAAAATATTCACCACCTATAAAAGAATAACCAAAGGAAATCTATTTTATATAAAGTGTTATACTGCACCAGCAGAGATATTATACAATGAAATAAAATCAGTTATACAAGTCGTACAAATAGGATTAACCAGAGATATGATTATACCCGAAGATATTATGTAGCAGCCAGAGATACCCAGAATTGAGATACATGATTTCTACGCAAATAAAAGACTCATCGAACTAGCTACAATTATTCAAGAATTAGCAAATAATTATACCAATGGAAATCCAATATAGAGCTATTATTCAAGAGACCATTAGATAATTTATTCAAATTCAAAAGAACTACGACAAGCAGATAAGGAAGATGTTAGGCAATGGATAATGACATTACTTAACCCAGAAAAACAATCTACTGCAAGAGCAATTAAGAGAGAGTTATTTCAGACGGATTATTGACAAGATATTGCAAGATAGTTTGACACAAATATCCAGACCATCAATGTTCGTGATGTAATGGAGGAGATAATATTCTCCCAGAAGTCCGCCTAGAATAAAAGATTCAAGAAGATAAGCATGCCAGCTGGAAAAAAGATAAAAAATCAATAGATAAGAACAAAAGATAAACAGAAGACATAGCAAAAATAGACAAAGTATTAAAGGAAGAAAGCGACATATGGAGAAAAGAAAAAGCTAACTTTGAAATATACGTGAATCATGTAAATAGCTTTAGCCTTTTTGACTTTTTCTTGTTTCATTTATTAGCTTTCACCATTATTGTCTTTTTAGGACAAATGTATAGAGGAAACGTGTAAAGACATATTAGGATAGCCCTTTTCCTTTTGTAACATTAGAACTATGTAAATTATTCATTCTCTGATTATAAATAGAGGCATAAAAAGAAGCAGAGAAGGCAAGCCTTCATGTGTTGAAGCAAAAACTCTCTCTCTTGTTCACAGCAAATATTTTGCTTAGTTATTAAAAAAAAGATTTATTTCAATGGAAAAATCTATGGAGGAACAAACCTTAGAGATATCAAACCTACCCGAACAGGTAAATTTATTTATGATTATGAATAGCTAAATTCATAATTCCCAACAATCATGGTATGATAAAATAAATTCATATTAGTTACTTTATAGTAGAATTATTCGAAGAATAATATGTTAAGAAGTTTATTAGCAAAGTGGAAATGGAGAAAAATCACTAAGAACTATGCCATCCTAAAGGTGAAACCAATGAGGCAAGAAGCCGTGGTGAGGAGTAACCAGAGTAGAGGCACTATTTAAGGGAAAAATATCCAGATTACCATGCTAATAGTGACCGAAGAACGTGTTATTTAAGAATAATCTAGTATATAGTAATCTAACATGACCATATTTTGTTATGTACATGATTGAAGGAAATATTTTGAAAATAGCAATTTTATGAAAATGAATAATTATTTATCTGATGTAATGGTAGATAAATTTAACATACTTATTTTGTATGCACTTAAAGATATAAAAGTAGTAGATATAAGTAAAATTATATTAGAAAAAGCATTTGATAAATATTATATGACTAGAATAAATTACATACCATACCTACCTAACTACTCTTACAAATACTTACCATGATAAATTGCATATATCTAGAATTTTTGGAAAAAGATATGAGAAACATACAGTTAATAGAAAAACAGATGAAAATAAATTTAGACAAATACATGAAAACTAAAGATATAAAATATATAGAAATTTCTTAATGAAAATATGCAAGAACTACTAAGACTAAAACAAACAACTATAAAATATTATAATAAAATATTTAGTCAATTTTAAATGATAGATAATCTTAAAGTCTTAATCTTATATATACTTATAGATATAGAAATTATAGATATTAAGAAAATAATATTAGAAAAAATATTAGACTATGAAATTGAAACTATAAATTGGATAGCACAGTTATACCTGGATAATTACCCAGACGGATATTATTTAGATTAAGAGATGTTAGAATATATTAGAAAAACTAGAGAAAATTAAGATAATCTAAATAAAGAAATTAATTATAGAAACCGAATTAGAAAAATAATGGAGAATCTAAAAGAAAAATTAATATGGATAGAAGAAGCCTTAGAAAATTTAGGAAAAAGTACATGTGATAGTTTATATAATTTAAAAAACGCGCTATGAGAAGAACAACACAAAATAATAAATAACATTGAAAATCTAGAATTAGATATACATTACAGTGCAATTAGGATAAATTATTATACAGAAATCTGTAACTCTGCAATTACTACAGGATAAAATGATAGACTACAAATATTGAAAATAATATCACAAAGTAAAATAACTAGTTATCCGCACCCCCTCCAAATTTCACTCAAGAAAAATGGTATCGCCAAAACAACGGAATGGTTCCTTACCGCCCACCGGAAACAAGAGGCCATCATCGTCGTCTGATAATGTACCTCCATTTTCGAAGCATCCAGAGGTTCATATAAATTTTCACTTTATTCATTTATTTTATTTTAGTTTTTTGTTAAGCATTCGATGAGTATTGATTCTTTTTTTCTCTCTTCCTTGATTGTATCAAATTCAATTTTTTTTAGGTGGATGATGCACCTCCTTCTGTGAAACGTCTAAAGGTGCACTCAAATTTCTACTTCATTCATTTTTTTTGTTTTTTTTGTTAAGTGTTTGGTTAGTAAATTAATATTTTTGGTAGGTGATATACCTCCTTTTCTAAAATGTCCAAGGATTCACTCAAAGTTATACTTATCTGTTTTTTTTCTTGGAGTTTTTGTTAAGCGTTTGATGAGTAAATTGATTCATTTTTGGTTCTTTTTGATTGGTGTGAATTGTTTTTTATGGCAGATGACAATGTGGATAATTTGGAATAAAAAATCGATGCTGCCATCTGAGAATTTAAAGGAGTTACACTCAACTAATCAACCAGAACTTGAAGCTGGCAACGTAGCTGACCAAAAAGTTAACGACACAGCTGACGAAAAGGCTGAGGCCACGGGTGACATTGCAATGGACGGTGGTGTTTTCACACCTGCCCAGTAGGCAAGTACTTTTTTGTTTTTTACTTCCTTAGTCCTTCCACTTTAGTCACACCTTACAGAAGGCAAGGTATAATACAGATATAACGTCAACTTTTTTACATATCTAGTTTAAAAATAATTTATCTATTTATTCCTAATTCGTTCTTATCAGTTTAAAAATAATTTATCTTTTTAATTCCCAATTTACCCTTGTTATTATTTATAATCACTTCACAATATATTTATTAGATTAATTATATTCAAAAAGGTGATATAATAAAATTGTCTTTGATGTCAAGTCAATAATGGACAAACAAAAAATGAACGTAGTAAACACTTTATTTATCTTTTCTATTTTCTTAGGAGAGTCTGATGTCATTCAGGTTTTGTATCGGACAAGCCTTGGTGCCGACTCATATCAGAGTATCCGGAGGTTTTATATTAGTAGTATTTGTTTTTCTTTAACAATTTTTCTGTTGAATATTGGTTTATAGATTTGATATCTAATAGAATGTATATTCTGCAGAACCCAACAATAGAGGTTAATAAGAATTTTTTACGGCTGGTTCGAACAAAGACACTCCTGCTGCTGCGATGACGGGCTTTCTAAGTCTTGTAAATCCCCACGGCGCAAGAGATATTCGACTTAGTGTTTCACTTTCTCCTTTCTTTTAGTTGTTGTTATGGAATTCTACGCTATGCATGTTCTTAAACAATATTATGAGTAGCTTGGTTCCTTATCTAGAGTTTCACGGGCCTTTTGTAGGATGGCAATTCTTCTTATGTTTTTATAAAATTGACTCATTCTGTTTATTTCTATTTGTTCAACTACGCAATGATTGTAGTTAACTGATTGGCCGCCAGCTATCTGTTAGGAAAGACGGGCACACAATCAAAGAGCCCGACAGGGTAGCAGTGGAAAATACTCAAGACTAAACTTTCCCTTTCAACTTGAACCAAGAGTAGAAAAATAAACCCAAGCAAAATAGAGTAATATACAGCAAACAACTCAACCAAATGAAACAAGAAAAGAATAAAGGCAATCATACGAGACACAAGATTTACGTGGAAAACTCTTCAGTGTGAAGAGTAAAAAATCATGGGATCAAAACCTCCACTATAATAACCAAAGAGTTACAATATTGTCCTCAAAAATAGCCACTAAACAAGTGCCAAATAACAGGAGACAATACATAATCCACAACACCAAACACTAGAGAAATAAAAGAGTGAAAGCACAAAAAACGTAGCTACTGTTCGGGAATGAAGAACAGGACCTACAGGACACTAAATCAAGCTCCGTCATTTTCTAATCAAAGATTGAGATGATAGGAACAAGCAATCCAAAAATCACTCACTCAGACAAGAAACGAAGCGGGAATCGCAATTTGAAGTTGACAGCTGTGGCTAAAATTTAGGTGCGAAAATCAGCTTTGTTTTTCTTTCTTTGGCTGCTAAAAACTCTCTTTTTATAATGGTGAATAAGACGTAAAAAGATCAATATATATGCCCCATAATAATGGGCCTATGGGAAAAAGTGGGTTCGTCCAAATTAGGGTTTATTTATCCACATAGGAAGGGAAAATACCCAATAACCCAACAATTCTCCCCCTCCCAACTATGTGGAGGAGACCGACATCCAGGCGATCATGCAACAATCATCAAAACTCCTTCTTGGCAAAGCTTTAGTCATCATGTCGGAACCATTATGATCTGTATGAATCTTCTCAAGTTTAAGCAACTTAGAATCCAACACATCCCGAGTCCAATGGTATCTCACATCAATGTGTTTAGACCGACCATGAAATGTAGAATTCTTGCAAAGATATATGGCATTTTGACTGTCGCAATGAAGCACATACCTCTCTTGAGCACAACCAAGTTCCCCCAAGAATCTCTTTATCCAAATCAATTCTTTACAAACTTCAACGACAATAATAAGCTCAACTTCTGTAGCAGATAGAGCAACACATTTTTGCAACCTAGATTGCCAAGACACATCTCCTCCTGCAAAAGTAACCAAATACCCTGAAGTAGACTTGTGAGTATCAACATCACCGCTCATATCTGAATCAGTATAACGACAAAGACTAGGCTTCCGTGTACCAAAACACAAACTCAGACTAGAAGTGCCACAAAGATATGTCATAATCTACTTCACAACATTCCAATGTTCTCTTCCCGGATTAGAAAGTAAACGACTAACAACACCAACAGCATGAGCAATATCCGGTCTTGTGCAAACCATTACATATATCAAATTACCAACAGCTGAAGCATAAAGAACTTTCTTCATATCTTTCTTCTCATCATCACTGGAAGGACACTGCTTCGTGCTCAACTTGAAGTGCATAGCTAAAGGTGTACTGACAACCTTAGCCTTGTCCATGTTAAAATTTCAAAGTATTTTCTGAATGTACTTCTCTTGTGATAACCACAACTTCTTGGCGTTTCTGTCATGGACAATCTGCATGCCAAGAATCTGATTTGCTGGTCCTAAGTCTTTCATAGAAAAAGACTTGCTCAACTCTTGCTTCAACTTTTGAATCCTGTAAGCATTATGACCAACAACAAGCATGTCATCAACATAAAGCAACAAAATAATAAAGTCACCATGAGAGAAATTTTGCACAAAAATACAATGGTCTCAAGTAGTCTTCTTGAAGCCTTGTTGACTCATAAATGAACCAAACTTCCTGTGCTACTGCCTAGGAGCTTATTTCAAACCATACAAGCTCTTCTTAAATTTGAAAACATAATTCTCTTTTCCCTTGACTTTAAAACCTTCGGTTTCCTCCATATAAATCTCTTCATCTAAGTCACCATGAAGAAAAGCAGTTTTAGCATCCATCTGCTTAACCTCTAAATCTAGACTTGCAACTAAGCCTACAACCACACTAATGGATGACATCTTCACAATCGGATAAAATATATCATCAAAATCAACTTCCTTTTTCTAGTTAAATCCCTTCACAACCAATATAGCTTTGCATCGTGGAATTAGATTACCATTTTCGTGCTTCACTTGAAAAACCCACCTATTTTTCAAAGATTTTATGTCTTTAGGCAGCTTAACCAAATCAAAGGTATCATTATCTTGCAAATATTTAATTTCATCTTCCATAGCATCAAATAACTTTTCTATTTCTTCACTTTCCATGGCTTCATCAAGACTCTCAGGTTCTCTCCCGTCAGTCAAGAGTACAACTGGTTACTGATCAACTATATCAACTTGCACTGGAGCATCAACAACTTCTTGCTGGTCATTCTGAACATGATCATTATCTTCATTATCAACATAATTTTCATCATTATTAAGATTTTCTTCAGGAGCAGTAGTCAAAGGAACTGGATCAACATCAACTAGGCTCTCACTACTCTGAGAATCAACCTTCTCAACTTTGTCAAAATCTTCAATAGTTTGGTCTTTAAAGAACACAACATCGTGGCTTCTAACAAGTTTCTTCTCAACTGGATCATACTAACGATAGCGAAATTTATCTTGACCATAACCAATGAAGATACGCTGTCTAGTTTTAACATCCAACTTTGACCTTTCTGTCACGACCCGAGACTAGGCCCTAGCCGTGACAAGCATCCCGAACCATGAAGGCCCGGAACACGCATTCTCTATCTGGTTATCATGCACAACATTCGTAATCATAATAAAAGGGGGAATACATGGTCAAGTTCTGCAACATTTCTTAATAATACTATCTGACATCAGTCTGCGAAATCTCTACTAACAACACAAATATCTGTCTGAAAAGAAACTGGGACAAGACCCCAGTAAACCAAAAACATAATAAATAAGATAATGTCTGACATAATTAGGCCTTCCGAATAATAGAAGGCACACCACTGTGAGATCAAGTCTGCAAATCCGAGAATGTCTACTGAGTAGCTGGACCCCTAGACTGTGCCTCAGGACCTGGAAGGGGGGGGGGGAGGGTCAGCACAAAAGTACTGGCACGCAAAGCAATCCAAAAATAGTATAATGGAACATACATATATATATATATATATATATATATATCAAGTGAAAGCAATTTTTCATCAAGACATCATGTATAAAACTATTTTCGAAAAATACATGGGCCCTTTCTGAAAACATATAACCTGCCTGTTCATTTCAAATCAAGATATGTATTTTAGTTCTGAGTTAGGTGGTATTCCCCTACAAGTCTGATATTCCACGGGCTGTATGGAATCCACTATTGACTCGGCGGGGAAGCCCCCAACCCAAGTGTTCCGCAAGGGTTGGAGTGTCTGAGTCTGATACGCCACAGGACTTTTAAGTCAGCGCATAATAGTATACCCGGGTCAGCAAACCAAGGTTTTAGGCAATGAGTCGCTTGAACTCAAGCCCTCTTCGGGGAACCACCTAACATATCTGTATGCCCATTTTTAACCTTTTCTGTGCATGCAACATTTTGAATGTCTAAAATCATGAAAAGTCTGAAATGTCTGTTAGTCCGAGTCTGATATGGCGTTAGTCTGAATTGGTATCGTCATACCAAGACATTGCAAGTCATGATTTTTCTGAGCCATAATGTATTAAGCAAGATCTTTCATTCAAAACATAGTTTATACCACCAAAACATGTAACTGATGTAAAGGATTTCATATTCCGAAACTTAAAGTTCAATTCATGCAGACATTTCATCAAACACCTGGTGGTCAAATGTCTTTAGCAAGTTCATGTATTCAAAATTGAAACACATTCATTCATATATGTATATAAACTGTCAAATCGCTTTGGAGATGGTTAAAAGACAAAAACAATGATGTTAAAACATCTTATACATAAACATATATACATAATTTAAAACCCCATTTTAAAACATGGTTTTTTTCTATGCCCATTAGAATTTAGGAAAAACCCCGCATACCCTATTCTCCACGAATTTTGGGTGTCTATCGAAGCCAACGTCGAGAGGATTCCAAATCTGTAATTTGTTTCACGATCCCGCGGTTAAATCTTGAGTTGCTTGGGTTTTAATGTTGAAACCCCAGGGAGAGTTCTTGATCAAATTTGAAGAATATAATGATATTTTGGCTCTTTAGGGATTTAATCCCGTGTTTAAGTTGATAGGATAATGAGTATTTATGGAAATGCCATTAAAAATCCAGATGGACTGAACATTTTGGCCAGGCGCGATCCAGCAGGCGGCGAGGGCTAATCGTGCGCTGCCACTGGATCGAAATCCAAACGAGGCCTTATGCTCGTCCAAAAATTCTGAATTTTCTCCGAGACGTACTACAACCTTACCCCATCGTAACGCAATAAAAAAATCCAAAAATGAAAGTTGGGAAGGTCGAGAAGTTGTATCCCGAAGGTTGACAGCTAAAAATGAGTCTAAGTCATTTCAACATTTAGAAGAATTTAAAACTTAAGTCTAAAGCTCAGAAATTACAGTTTAATACATGCATGACTTTTACGGGGCGTTACATTATCCTCCCTTTGGGATCATTCGTCCCCGAATGATGACGCGGGAATAGTTGTACCTTCCAATTCGTTATTTGTTGGTTCAAATAGGCTTGGGTATCTCACTTTCATGTCATGCTTCGACTCCCGAGTTGCTTCTTCAACTTTCTGATTTCACCATAACACTTTATCTGAGACTATCTCCTTACTCCTCAATTTTCTCACTTGTCGATCTAGGATTTCCACGGGCTCTTCCTCGTAAGACAAGGAATCGTCCACCTTGATCTCATCAATGGGCACCACCAACGAGTGATCTCCGATGCACTTCTTCAACATGGATATGTGGAATACTGGATTAACAGAACCCAAACTTGCAGGCAATTCTAATTCATATGCAACTCCCCCTATTCTCCTTACAATCTGATATGGGCCTATATAGCGAGGACTTAGCTTACCCCTTTTCCCGAAACGCATAACTCCCTTCATGGGAGAAACTTTGAGGAAAACCCAATCTCCAATCTCAAACTCTAACTCTCTTCTTCTGCCGTTGGCAAAGGATTTCAGACGACTCTGAGCTGTCTTAAGTCGTTCCCTAATGAGTTTCACATCCTCCATTGCCTAATGAACAAGATCAGGCCCATATATCTACATCTCACCTACTTCATACCAGCCTATTGGAGACCTACATCTCCTACCATACAATGCCTCAAAAGGTGCCATCTAAATACTAGAGTGGAAACTGTTGTTATAGGAAAACTCTATCAGTGGCAGGTGATCAACCCAACAACCTTTAAAGTCAATAACACAGGCCCTTAACATGTTCTCCAAGGCCTGGATGGTGCGTTCAGCTTGCCCATCAGTCTGAGGGTGGAATGTTGTACTTAAGTTCACCTAGGTACCTAAACCTTTCTGAAACGATCTCCAAAACTGAGAAGAAAACTGCGTACCTCGGTCGGATATAATGGAGACAGGCACTCCATGTAAATGGACAATTTCTGCAATGAACAGCTTAGCATAATCTTCCCCCGAATAGTTATTCCTGACAGGCAAAAAGTGAGCTGACTTGGTCAGCCTATCTACAATCACCCATATAGAGTCATACTGATTTCGGGACTTCGGAAGTCCTGTAATAAAGTCCATATTCATCATTTCCCACTTCCACAAGGGCAACGTTATTTCTTGGGATGTACCTTCTGGCCTCAAATATTCTACTTTCACTTGTTGCAATTCAAGCACTTAGAAACAAAGTTAGCCACATCGCGCTTCATATTATTCCACCAAAACATAGATTTCAAATCATGGTAAATCTTAGTAGAACCAGGATGGACAACATACCTCGAGGTGTGAGCTTCATCAAGAATTCTTTCTAGAAGACCGTCGACATTCGAAACACATAATCTACCCTGAAACCTCAGAACGCCATCACCACCAATTTCAAAAGACATCACCTTCTGTTGACCCACATCTTTATTGATTTGCATCAAGATGGAATCATCAACCTGCTTCTCCTTCACTTCAGCACAAAGGGATGACTTAGCTAACTCATGAACAATCACCCCTCCATCTACGGAATCTAATTGTCACACTTCTAGATTCGCAAGGCGGTGAATGTCCTTCACCATGTCTTTCTCTTCTTCTTCTACATGAGAAAGGATGCCCATAGACAACCTGCTGAGGGTATCGGCTACAACATTTGCCTTGCCCGGATGGTAATGCAGGCTCATATCATAGTCTTTCAGAAGTTCCAACCACCGCCTCTGCCTGAGATTTAGTTCTTTCTGCGAGAAAACATATTGCAGACTCTTGTGATCAGTGAAGATATCAACATGAACACCGTACAAGTAGTTCCACCAAATCTTAAGGGCAAACACCACAGCCGCTAACTCCAAATCATGAGTAGGGTAGTTCCGCTCGTGCACCTTCAACTGCCTAGATGCATAAGCTACCACCTTACCATGTTGCATCAAAACGCAGCTAAGTCCCACATGGGACGCATCACAGTAAACCACAAAACCATCAACACCCTCGGAAAGAGTCAAAACAGGTTCAGTGGTCAGTCTGTCTTTCAACTTCTCAAAACTATTTTCACATAAATCAGACCACACAAACTTTACCTTTTTATAGAGTCATTTTAGTGAGTTGGGCCGCTATGGATGAAAAACTCTCTACGAACCTTCTGTAATAACCTGCCAAACCCAAGAAGCTCCGAATATCGGTTAGAGTTGTGGGTCTGGGACATTTTCTCACTGCCTCAACTTTTTGGGGGTCCACTCTAATCCCGTCACTGAACATAATATGCCCTAAAAAGGCAATAACATCTAACCAGAACTCACACTTGGAAAATTTGGCATATAACCGATGATCCTTAAGGGTCTGAAGAATGATTCGGAGGTGATCGACATGATCCTCTTTACTCTTAGAATAAATCAGAATATCATCAATAAGTACAATGACAAACGAGTCAAGAAACTGACGGAAAACTCTGTTCATAAGATCCATGAAGGCTGTAGGGGCATTAGTTAACCCGAAGGACATGACAAGAAACTCGTAGCGACCATATAGGGTTCGGAAAGCTATTTTGGGAATGTCTAACTCCCTAACTTTCAACTGATGATAGCCCGAACAAAGGTCTATTTTTGAAAAACATCTAGCACCCTGAAGCTGGTCAAAAAGATCATCAATCCTAGGAAGAGGATATTTGTTTTTAATTGTGACCTTATTCAACTGACAGTAATCTATGCACATACGAAGGGAACCGTCTTTCTTACGAATGAAAAGTACAGGTGCACCCAAGGAGATACACTGGGGCGTATAAATCCCTTATCTAGGAGGTCTGCTAGCTGTTCTTTCAACTCTCTTAGCTCTGCGGGAGCCATTCTATATTGCAGAATAGAAATGGGATGGGTATCTGGCAACACATCAATACCAAACTCTATCTCCCTATCAAGAGGTATCCCTGGGAGATCTTCGGTAAAGGCTTCTGGAAATTCATTCACCACAGGGACAGACTGAAGAGGAGGATTTTCAACTTTAGAGTCCTTGACTCGAATAAGGTGATACAAGCAACCCTTAGAAATGAGTTTTCGGGCTCTGATATAAGATATCAAGTGCCCTTTGGGTGCTAAAGAATTTCCCTCCCATTCTATCATTGGTTCCTTCGGGAAGGAAAAGGTAACTCTACGGGTCCTATAATCCAATATGGCATAGCATGAATGGAGCCTATCCATCCCTAAGATAGCATCAAATGCAACCATGTCCAACTCTATAAGGTCTGCCACCATATCCCGACTACCAACAGTCACCACACAACCCCTATATACCCTTTTAGCAACAAAAGAATCCCCCACTGGGGTAGAAACAGAAAAGGGTTCAGAAATCACAGTGGGCTCAAACCCGAAACTAACAGCCACATAAGGGGTCACATAGGATAAGGTAGATCCGGGATCAAGTAACACACAGACATCACAGGAAAAGATTTGTAACATACCGGTAACAACATCTGGGGAAGCTTCCGTCTCCTGGCGGTTGGTCAAGGCATATAACCGGTTGCGACTGTTCCCGGCAACTGATGTGGCGCCCTTATGAGACGGGGGTGGCACTGTGGAATTGCCCTGAAACTTCGCACCACGAACACTCCTCCTAGAAGATGGACAGTCCCTCTGAAAGTGGCCTGACTGACCACATGAATAACATACAAGTGTGCCCAACTGACATTTCCCCAGATAATTCCTACCAAAATTTTCACATCGCGGGTAAGTGCGATGCTGCTGAGCCACACTACCCTGTGACTGAGTATCTGGTGCTCTAGATCCATGAGGAGTCTGAAAGCTCTGAGTCTGTCTGTCTACAGGGGGTCTGGGCGCTGGTGCACTGGCTGCTGACTGTGTATTATTCCAAAAACTCGTCTTCTTCGACCACCTATTTCCCCAGTTACCACTCTGCGGCTGACTCTAGTGTTGGTCCGCAGATTTGACTCTCTTGGCCTGTCTGTCCTTCTCTCTAGATTCAGCCATCTTTCTCTTCTTCTCTCCCACCTGCTGCATGTGGACTGTCAGTCTAGCAAAGTCTAACTCCCTATTCAACATTGCCCCCTGGAACTCAAGTACCAGGTTATCATCAAGGCCAGATGCAAGTTTCCTCATCCCGGCTCTCATATTGCTAGTCAATTCTGGTGCATAGCGGGCTAGTTGATTAAACTTCAAAGTGTACTCATGTACACTCATACTGCCCTGCTTCAGATTCATGAACTCTTCTGCTTTGGCCTCCCTCAACTCCAGAGGAAAGAATCTGTCAAGGAAAGCTTCTACAAACTCACCCCAAACTGTAGGCTCAGCACTCTCACCTTTTGAATCTTCCTAGTCTACATACCACTGATTTGCAACATCCTTAAGCTAATAAGTTGCCAATTCCACTCCTTCAATCTCATCTACATGTATTACCTTAAAGATCTTCTCCATCTCATCCACGAAATCCTGTGGATCTTCCTCCACCTTTGTACCTGTGAACTTAGGTGGATTCATTTCTTGAAATTCCTGACTCTAGTACCTCAGACGTAATGGATGCAGACCCAACATCTTCTGATCGTTGAGCCTGGTTAGCTACCAGCTGTGTCAGCATATGGATATACCGTCTGAACTCTGCATTTGAGATGTCTCTCTGAGCAGTTGGTGGACGGTTGATAATAGTCTGCGGAGCCCGAGGTGGACTGGTTGGGACTGGAGAGACACCCGGAGAAGGTATAGGTTCTGGCGTGGAAGCTCTATTATGGGTCCGCATCCCATGGGTGGGACGGACCACATCTGCCTGAGTACTCTGATAGATGTTTTGATGGGGAGGCATAGTCGTGTTTCTGAAATATAAGAGATCATTGATTAGGGGACAGTTTAGACTCTAAAGCATGAACTAAATCACAAAGAAGGGAAACATTCCTAAACGCCTAGTAGCCTCTTCTTTATAAGTGTGGCGCGCTACACACCCATAAATAGAGCTCTACTGGATGCGATTTTGCAGACACCCTGGGACCATGAACCGTGCTTGGATACCAAGTTTGTCACAACCCGAGCCTAGGCCCTATCCGTGATGAGCATCCCAAACCATGAAGGCCCGGAACACCCATTCTCTATCTGGTTATCATGCACAACATTCGTAATCATAATAAAATGTGGAATTGAAACTGAGTACAGAATACATGGTCAAGTTCTGCAACATTTCTGCATAATACTATCTGCCATCAGTCTGCGAAATCTCTACTAAAAACACAAACATCTGTCTGAAAAGAAACTGGGACAAGGCCCCCAGTAGACCAAAAACATAATAAATAAGATAATGTCTGACATAATTAGGCCTTCCGAATAATAGAAGGATCACCACTGTGAGATCAAGTCTGCAAATCCGAGAATGTCTACTGAGTAGCTGGACCCCTAGAATGTGCCTCAGGACCTGGAAGAGGGGGGGGGGGTCAGCACAAAAGTACTGGAACGCGAAGCAATCCAAAAATAGTATAATGGAACATACATATATATATATATATCAAGTGAAAGCAATTTTTCATCAAGACATCATGTATAAAACTATTTCTGAAAAATACATGGGCCCTTTCTGAAATCATGTAACCTGCCTGTTCATTTCAAATCAAGATCTGTGTTTTACTTCTGAATTAGGTGGTATTCCCCTACAAGTCTGATATTCCACGGTCTGTATGGAATCCTCCATTGACTCGGCGGGGAAGCCCCTAACCCAAGTGTGCCGCAAGGGTTGGAGTGTCTGAGTCTGATACGCCACATGACATTTAAGTCAGCGCATAATAGTATACCCGGGTCGGCAAACCACGGTTTTAGGCAATGAGTCGCTTGAACTCAAGCCCTCTTCGGGGAACCACCTAACATCTCTATATTCCCATTTTTAACATTTTCTGTACATGCAACATTCTTAATGTCTAAAATCAGGAAAGTATGAAATGTCTGTTAGTCTTAGTCTTATATGGCGTTAGTCTGAATTGTTATCGTCATACCAAGACATTGCAAGTCATGATTTTTCTGAGCCATAATGTATTAAGCAAGAACTTTCATTCAATACATAGTTTAGACCACCAAAACATGTAACTGATGTAAAGGATTTCATATTCCGAAACTTAAAGTTCAATTCATGCAGAAATTTCATCAAACACGTGGTGGTCAAATGTCTTTAGCAAGTTTATGTATTCAAAATTGGAACACATTCATTCATATATGTATATAAACTGTCAAATCGCTTTGGAGATGGTCAAAAGACCAAAACACTGATGTTAAAACATCTTATACATAAATATATATACATAATTTAAAACCCCATTCTAAAACATGATTTTTTTCTATGCCCATGAGAATTTAGGAAAAGTCCTGCGTACCTTGTTCTCCATGAATTTTGGGTGTCTATCGAAGCATACGTCGAGAGGATTCCAAATCTGTAATTTCTTTCACAAACCCGCGGTTAAATCTTGAGTTGCTTGGGTTTTGATGTTGAAACCCTAGGGAGAGTTCTTGAGCAAATTTGAAGAATATGATGATATTTTGGCTCTTTAGGGATTTAATCCCGTGTTTAAGTTGATAGGAGAATTTGTATTTACAGAAATGCCATTAAAAATCCAGATGGACTGAACATTTTGGCCAGGCGCGATCCAAACGAGGCCTTATGCTCGTCCAAAAATTCTGAATTTTCTCCGAGACATACTACACCCTTACCCCATCGTAACGCAATAAAAAAATCCAAAAATGAAGGTTGGGAAGGTCGAGAAGTTGTATCCCAAAGGTTGCCAGCTAATAATGAGTCTAAGTCATTTCAACATTTAGAAGAATTTAAAACTTAAGTCTAAAGCTCAGAAATTACAGTCTAATACATGCATGACTTTTACGGGGCGTTACAGTGCGCCTCTTCATGAGGGTGATTAAAGTGCAACAAAATTTCGTAAAGTTGAATATGGTTCGCGAAGTATCTGGCTTACCGGTAATCTCCCATTCCCGCCGTAAAGAGACTTTAATAACTATAGCATACCAAAAATGAGGAGTTGAGGTGGTTAGACCTATACCCCGAAATTCTCCCAGCATAGGAGCCTATGGTTGCATTCCTGTTGTTGCTGGAGGTACACATCCCTCTTCTCGGTGTGGAAGGATATACGAGAAATAAATGCTCAGCCTGCAATGTCCGATAACGGCGCTAAAGTAGTGAATCTATCAGCACCATAGCAGTGGAATACAACTTTGGACCTAACGGCCGGCCTAGTAACCTTTTGGAATGGGGGATCCCCGTTGGCAACAACCGCAGTAGTAGTTGCGGAACTACTAGGCCGGGAGAGGAACGAAAATCCACTTGACTAGTTGGAGAGGACAACATCTTGTTCCTGCTCCTCTTTTTTCTCTTCGGGGATGGAGGTCCTATGGTAGGTAGCAGCAGGCACAAGCAAGTTGACCGAAGAGGACCAGTGCTTCTACTCCTCCACAGAGAAGCCGTTCTTGAGAGAAACAAGGGATGTCGTGAATGGTGAGAGGTCATGGAGAATTGACCTATTCATAGAGTGATCCTATGATCGATGCAGGATATAGACTATCTCATTCTTTTTTCTATTTTATTTCTAAAAAAAAAGAAGGGTGACTCAACTTCTCAGCTAGAGTTGGTAGTGGGACCTGTTGGCATAATGCACACTAGAACGTGGGAATTCGAGGTCGGGAGAACTACCTAACTAAATAAAAATAGTGTTCTCGTAAGAGTAGGCGTGAAGAGCTTTTTGCAGGGAAACTTGCAAGTACAGTTTGGGGGGAGGCGAGTGTCAACCCTACCTTATGAGTATTCGGACTATAATAGTATAGATGAACAGTCACTCACTTTTGACAGTTATACAATTCCAGAAGATGATCTAGAATTGGGTCAATCACATTTATTAGAAGCCGATAATAGAGTGGTTCTACCAGCAAAGAGCCATATACGTTTTATTGTAACATCTGCTGATGTACCTCATAGTTGGATTGTACCTTCCTTAGGTGTCAAATGTGATGTTGTACCTGGTCGTTTAAATCATACCTCTATTTTGGTACAATGAGAAGGAGTTTACTATCGTCAGTGCAGTAAGATTTGTTGAACTAATCATGCCTTTATGCCGATCGTCATAAAAGTTGTTCATAGGAAAGATTATGCATCTCGGGTATCTAATTAATTAATCCCATAAAGTGCGGAAGCTTAAGCGGAAATGAAAGAGGAGGTTGAGGGAGGCCACTAAATCGAGGGCTTCACTCGCTCGCTCTAACGCTCGTTTAGTAGACAACGAGTGGAGTGCATAAGCCTCTTTAGAGATACGGATGAGTACTTTACGAGCTCCTAAGTAAAGTATGGAACGAGCCTTGTCTATGAAGCAGAGTGACCTCATCTTGCTTTCTTCTGGCGAAGCTTCTAGCTCTAAATAATAGGAATTCAGGTATGGAAACAATACTGTCGACCGTTAGGAGCGATAGCGAAGCCAAGCCGTATAAAGGAGAGCAGCCCTTATAGCAATAGCAAACGACCTACTTATAGCCTATCAACAGGTCAGTCAATATCAGTAGTTCCTAACGGAGTCAGCCCAATATGGACAATAATAGGCAGACCAAAGATTTACGCAGTCTTTGCGTGCTTGCTTTGCGCACCGGCATAGCTGAGTTCGAATCTGCTGGCTCAGATGAGCGGCTCTTGGCTTTGTAAACATATCTATGTTCTTGCTTTTTCACTACTAATGAGTTAGCAGCTTTGGATGCTTATGGAGATATGGCTTTGGTAAAGATCTGCTTAGCTGTGCTTTCTCGGGTGCTACTTAGAATAGAGTTAGTCAGACTCTAACTTGAGAATGTTATAGCGTTGTGAAATAAGGACTTTCTGATCGACCCAATTGGCTCTCGTTCTAGTTTGGCAGAAAGGTGAAAAGGACAAAATCTTTCTTCCTGGTTGGTGTACTAGGGCGATAGAATCCCAACCCCTTCGTTAGTTAGCTTATCTTTCCCTCTTTTCAATCTATATCAGATCCTCCATTACTTCTTCACCAATACCTTTTAGCTTCCCTTTAGCTTCTACTTTTTCCTAGTCCACGCCCAATCAGAGTAGTCAGTGTGCCTGCTCCGTCCTTCTTTGAAGAAATGGATGCTGTAGGAGAGGTTGGGAAGAAGGGACTTATCAAAAGAGGGTCTGTTTGTGTGCGAAGGTCCTTTTCCTTTCTCCTTCCATTGCTTGACTAGGTTCACTTTGTAAGGAAGGGAAGGCATCCATGCAGGTAGAAAAAGGTGGAGGTCAAGCTATGGGCACAAGGAGGTAAGGTATTGTAAGTTACTTCTTTGTCTTTTGCTTGTTATTGGATTAGAAGCCGCAGGCGATGCCTTTTTCCTTGTGTAGTTGGCCTTGTCTGCTTAGTGCGGAAGTGCGTAAAGTAGGTTTATTCTTTGGTTTTTAAAGATCTTGTAGTAGCCGAAGGTAGTCCGCTTGTTAGATTGAATTGAATCTTATATAACAACACAACCGGGGCCTTATTAATTTAGAGACTTTATCAATGGTATAAGTGGACCTCTCAAAGGTATAAGTAGACATTAGTCTTGCTGGTTCGGGCGGTAAGGCCCTGGGTCAGCTCGGGTTAGCCTGTCTGGGTAAATTCAGGTAGTGGATATAGCTTTTCTTCTGAAGCGTCTTAGTTCGTAGCTGCTGAAGTGTAGCATTGAGGTGAGGAGCACGCTAGCTAGGTGGAGTCTCTTTTCGGAACTACTTCTTTTCCTTTCTCTCTCTGCTATCCCATCCACTGAACTATCAGTATCGAGACAAGTTTGGAATGTTGGCTGAGCGTAGACTAGTCTGTTCAGGCAGTCACAGGCTTGCTAAAGTTAAAAAAGGAACAACGCTTCTCATTGACTACATCAGAAGCGAAATCCTCAACTTCAAATACAATGCGAGGTGGAACGGGGTTGCCTTAGCTACTGTGGTGTACATATGCCAGGAATCGCACCATATCCGGAGTTGATCGAGGGCTAGATCTTGATGTAGAAAGTAGCTCTCAAGTAGAGGTAAGAAGAAAGCTTATGATTTTGTTGGTGTGAAGTGAGCTCTAACCATCGAAGCGGCTAAAGGAGCCTGCTTTGGTGACCCTACGTGGAAGTGTTGCTCATTAAAGTCATCTTCAAACTTCCGGTAACCATTTATCCCAAGGTAGGTGGGATTAGATAAGAAATATAGGCATTTTTTCTCTATATCAATCCTTCGATAAATCACTCAAACTAACGAGTAAGGACAGAAGGCCTTGAGTTGATATTTAAAAAAAGGAGTTCGTCCTGGTGTGCTGCTTCCTTTCCTGCCACTACTTTTTGAGTAGAAACTCCTCTTTGGTTTAATTCATATTCAACTTTCTCTAGTAGAATTAGACATTCATTTCTATTTCTTCAAATCCAGCATGACATGTGTCAAGAATAAAAGAAAAGTTTGAAAATTGGCGAATTCAATGTTTCCATATCCCTCCGGGAAGGAAATCAAATATTGAATAGAGGGTACTCCACCTCTGTAAAGGATACAACACATTGAAATAAAGGAATTGGTGGATCTCTCCCATCAGACAGATCAATGGCACCGGGCATGGGATACACAGTTAAGAGAGCCGATTTGACCGCGCAGACCAAATGAGCAAAACTTTTTTAAGGCGAAAGTACTATGCCAACTTGCGTACAAGATTTATATGTTGATTTGATACTATAGTCAAATCCTCTTCATAATTCCTTTATTACAGGCTATTCAAGGTCTATTGTCTTTGTTTCTTATGCGGTACTTCGAAGGCTAAGCCTCGTTTATGCACTGAGAAAGATTGTCGGTAGGAAAGCTCTGTTATGCACCAACGATGGCCCGTTCTCTTTACCTTTCCCGTGCCCTACCTCATTCCTTTGCTGTCTTGAATTCCATCTCTTTTCTTCTTTGTTTGTGAGAGTTACTCATAGGACGACCCACTGGTAGACCAAGACTTGAACGGATATAATCGTACTACCGCTATCGATGCCGGTGATGCTTGCCGATGGCCCTTCTTTTACTTCTCTGGAGTCAACGATACCGCTCTTTCCGTCATGGAAACTGCTCGCTGTGCCTGGGTCAAGGAGATTCGATTTTCTTCGTTGGGTTGTTTGCTTGCTTATTCCACTTCTTAACCATCCTTTATTTCACTAATTCGTATTAACATGGAGCTAAGATGAATTAGATAAGTTTTACAATTTTCTCAAAGAAAGAGGAAATAGCAAAGAATCATTCGGCACGTAGTGAACTGCCAGATAGATCAGTACAGCTAGGGATGCCGTTGAAACCCGAGCAAAGGCTTCGAATTCTGCGAATTGCACTAGTTTGAATTTTCATTTACCAGCTACTTGTTTTATGGCTTTTATTTGAGCTGCGGACCCCACTTTGGAAAGGGGGATACCCACATTAATAGCAGTTCTGATTTCAGAATTGAATTGGTCGGCGGATAAGAAGATTTGTCCATCAGTAATGGAAATTACATTAGTAGGAATATAAGCCGAAACATCTCCTAATTGAGTTTTAACTATTTGTAAGGCGGTCATACTTCCTTCACCTAAACTCGAACTAAATTTAGCGGCTCTTTACAAAAGGCGTGAATGCAAATAAAAAACATCTCCTGGATAAGCTTCACGACCGGGCGGTCTTCGTAATAGAAGAGACATTTAGCGATAAGCTTGTGCTTGTTTGGAGATATCATCATAAATGATTAAAGTATGTCGTTCACGATACAGAAAATATTAAGCTAGAGCTGCTCCAGTATAAGGAGCAAGGTATTGTAATGTAGCAGGGGAATCTGCCGTTTCGGCTACCACAATAGTGTATTCCATCGCTCCCCTTTCCTGTAAAGTCGTTACTACGTGGGCCACAGAAGACGCTTTCTTTTCAATAGCTACATAAACACATAAACCATTTTGACCTTGTTGATTGAGAATGGTGTCTGTGGCTATTGCTGTTTTACCGGTCTGTCTGTCCCCAATAATGAATTCTCAGTGTCCACGTCCTATAGGGATCATCGAATCAATAGCAATAAGCCCGGTTTGAAGATGCTCATATAAAGAACGGCATAAAATAATACCCGGGGCGGCAGATTCAATTAATCAAAATTCAGAAGATGAAATTTCACCTCTACCATCAATAGGTTTAGCCAGGGCATTTACAACACGACCCAAATAAAACTCACTCACGGGTATCTGAGCAATTCTTCCCCTTGCTTTCGAGCCGGAGTTTGCTTGTTTTAGTCCATACAAGGCCTTCCTGATGAGACTTTGCTATTCATTTTGGAAGTTAATATACTTCGCGCTCTCCTTGACAGAGATATTTCAACCCATCTGATCGTGACTTTGTTAACCCGCTTCGTCGCACGATAGAGAAAGAAAAATTGACCCTTAGGAAGAAATTGGTGAAGGCATCGGGATAGGACTGAAACTATGCCATTCAAGAAGCGAATTATCGATGGAAAGCTTCAAACAGCACCATTGATAAATATCCCATAGTAGGGTCAAGGGCGTTAGCGAGAGCGTCTCTGAACCTGTTTTCCTCTTCGCTTTAGCTCGAGAAATTTCACTCTCTTTGAGCAACTTATAATGAATCTTCGATAATAGAAAATGAGTCGTTAAAATGATCTTATCTCACTCACCTTGGTGGGTACTTTCCACTCCTTGATGGATCTGATGCCCATCCAATGCCCTATTCCGAGGATCTCCGTCTGTTTAAAGGAGCATTTGTTTTTACAAAACATATTGGGGATTTTTCTTAAATACCTTAAAAACGGTCCGAAGGTGGTGGAAGTGGTCGTTTAATGAATAGCTATAGTCCACTATTAAAGTATACTACCAGTCATCTAGGTACGGATGGAATAGCTCATTGTGGAGAGAGCAGAACGTGGCAGGGGTATTTGTGAGTCCAAAAGGCATAACCAGATCAAACGCCTCCGGTCATTTCGGCAGCTTAAACTGAAAATAGGAAAAGATATGAGAATCAAAAGAAGTCTATACCTACGAGGAGATTCTACGTGAACATTTCACACAGTGCTTTCTCCTCCAACAGTCAAGTAACTAGCACTGGTTATTACAACAAGAGCTTTAACTCTAATAGAACTAGGACCATCAACTCCAATTGTAGTAGCGGGAATGTCTGAACCACCAGATATGGCACTAATAGCTTCTATTGCATCGACAGGTGGAAATGGAGAGCAGGCGCGGAATATAATAGCTTGAACCGCTTAGGCTCTTTGCACCTAAATAAATAGTAGACACACAAAAAAATAATATGCGAAACTTATAGAGTCATAGCCTTCTAAGACTTTCTTCTCCAAATCACTCAATCGATAGGTTTAGGAAATCAACCAAAAGGACCTGTCAAGCCTTAAAAGTCAAAGCACGCATCACATATCATCATGTATAGCTTATTAGCTGTAGTAGCTGCATAGGAAACATAAAGCATATAGTACTTTTCTCTATTGTCGTGCATCAAATGGCTGTCTCTCCTCTCTCAAAGTTGGCGAACTTCATGAAAGATCAGGAAAAGCGAGAACAGACCTCCTAGAGCTGCTGGAGTGCCTAACCTGGTTGTTACCTCCTTCTACTATCGCCCGCCCCTAATCAACATTACAATACTCCGAAGCACACATCAGATACACAGAGTAGTAATTGGCATATCCATTCTCTCTCCACAATGGCAAGCTCCTAGTTCACACCGAGATGTGGCCGGAGAATAGCATAAGAAAGATCTCAACGGCTCTGGGAATATACCACTCCCGATACTCTTTCTCCGTCACCTCTATCTCCAAATCAATGGTTTGATATGATGAATTGAATATCATTACCAATGATTAAAATTTCATCAATATATACTAAAATAAAAAACAGAATAGTTTCCACGTTGACGAGTAAAAAGGGACTTCCTGGGATTGAAGAAAACCAACATCGACAGAAGCTAATTTGGCAAACCCATTTCGGGACGCTTGTTTAAGTCTATAAAGGGACTGATTCAGGCGGCAAACTGGGTTCTCCCCCTGTGGAGAATATCCATGAGGGAGAGACATGTATACTTCCGTTTTTGGAACATGTTAAGCCCTTACGCTCTAACTCACCTTCACAACTCTAGGTGTCATCGCGCCTAAGTTATCATTTTTTTTCCACTTTCTGATTGTAGTAGGGGGTCACATAGGATGGTTAATCCAGGAGAAGAACCGATACTTTGCTTAGCCAACACATCTTCACATTGCCTTCCCTTCAAATATGTCTCAATTCACACCTCCAACCCCTTCTCATTAGCTCTCTAATTCTCAGGATAATATTGAAATGTGGATCCTCAGGCCCAGCCATTATGCAGCTTCTGTATAGAAACTAAGAAGTCCATATCAACCTAAATGAGTCTATAACCCTCCTCCCAGAAGCTAGTAGTTTGGGTAAAAAGACATAATCAGAAGAAAATTATCCGGGCAGGGATGCACAGCAGGAACTTGCAAAGACAACACAAAAGAAAAGAAATATGCTCACCCTCGGCAATACGAACTTGATAATACCCCAAAAATCCTTTTCATCGCTCTTAGCACATCAAGTCGAATAGTGTTTTTTAACAATCTTAAGCAGCTTTAAGGTAAAGATGACATTCAGGCTCATAAGAAGCTCTTGTCGCCAACTACATCGGAAAATGCAAGAAACTTTGAATTGGATGTAGATAGCCTTTTTCATCTTTTCTGATTTCGATAGGCATCCCACCCTCACCACAGGATGAGAGGACTTCCTTGAGCTTTAAGATTTGTTCCCTTCGCAAGTAACCTGAAAGCCGGGTAGGAGCTTTAAGAATGTGCCAGTTGACTTCTAGTTGTAGCGGATCTTACATCGGTTCTAGAACCCTCTCTTGATTCTATTTTTGAAAGATCTTTCTTTACTCTGAGGAATTCTCGGTTTAACAAGAATCATCTCGTTATCTTTTAGAGTCATCCCGGGATCTTTGGCTTATGGCATGTGCTCCAAACTTGAACTCAACTTTCTTTTTTCATCAACATCCTCTTCTCACTCAAGAAACTGGTGAAAGTCTTTTCCCTTTGTTGTAGCTTTCACATTCGCACTCCTCCTCAGACCAGACTGGGCTGCATTGTCGTTCCTTCATATCTTCGCCATGATGTCCTCTCTTAAGGTTCCTCTGAGCTACTTTATTAAAGCAGACTTTTGCTTATCGTTTGTGTATTTAGTCAAAAGCTATTTCTTTTATGATTTCTTCTCATACTTCTTGAAGACTTTCTTTTTCATTTAATAGTGCCTCTCCTATAAGAGAAGGAGATTTCTTCACCCCTACGTATGGCAGGACCTTCTTCGACGAGTGCCATTTCCCCTGCCTCCAATCATCTCAGAAGAGAAGACTAAGCTTAAATGAATTGTAGTCCACCCCGGCCCCTACTTAGTGACTTTGGTTAGGAAAGGGAATAGGGCAATAAATAGAGCTTCGGCTCAGAATTAGACCTTCTGTAGATGGAACTTCAGACTTTTGGATAGGCCTGAGAAATCATAGACCAAAGGTGCCTGATATCCTAGACAGACTCATCGGGTAAGGAATCCCATCCTCAGTGAAGCCAGTAAGCAAGCCCAAGTCCACGCAAGAAGGCCCGCTGGATCTATCCAAATTCAAAGTCCATAGAGATGAAGGCCAAAGCATTGACTGAAGAGGGGAGGCAAAAAGATATTCGCCTTTGACTTCTTCTCTGCCTACTGACTGCTACTCGGCTAGATGCTCCTATTTCTTATTCGTAGATCATAAATTAAGATGTTATTAGGGAAGGAAAGTCAGTCTTTTCATTTCTTTCTGAGAATAGATCCCCAATAGCTCGCAGAAGAGGAATTCTTCCGCTACGGCCCTTAGGCGAGCTAATCAGTCTTAATTTGCCAAAAAATCCCTCCTCACTCCCCTTTTTTCAATAAATAAGCCCTGTGGGCCCCTCTCTGATAAGGAAGGAAATGAAATAATCACAATTTTATGACAAATCCGGTCCGATGGCTGTTCTCCACTAACCACAAGGATATAGGGACTCTTTATTTCTTCTTCGATGCCATTGCTGGAGTGATGGGCACATGCTTCTCACTACTGATTCGTATGGAATTAGCATGACCCGTCGATCAAATTCTTGGTGGGAATCATCAACTTTATAATGTTTTAATAATGGCTCACGCTTTTTTAATGATCTTTTTTATGGTTATGCCGGCGATGATAGGTGGATCTGGTAATTGGTCTATTCAAATTTTGATAGGTGCGCCTGACATGGACTTTCCACAATTAAATAATATTTCATTCTTGTTGTTGCCTCCAAGTCTCTTGCACCTATTAAGCTCAGCCTTAGTAGAAGTGGGTAGCGGCACTGGGTGGACGGTCTATCCGTCCTTAAGTGGTATTACAGCCATTCTGGAGAAGCAGTTGATTTAGCAATTTATAGACTTCATCTATCTAGTGTTTCATCCATTTTAGGTTCTATTAATTTTATAACAACTATCTTCAACATGCCTTGACCTGGAATGACTATTCATAGATCACCTCTATTTGTGTGTTCCGTTCTAGTGACAGCATTCCCACTTTTATTATCACTTCTGGTACTGGCAGGGGCAATTACCATGTTATTAATCGATCAAAACTTTAATACAACCTTTTCTGATCTAGAATTGGGTCAATCACATTTAGTAGAAGTCGACAATAGAGTGGTTCTACCAGCAAAGAGCCATATACGTTTTATTGTAACATCTGCTGATGTACCTCATAGTTGGGCAGAAACGAGGCTGATTTTCTTGGCTTCCTTGAGGGAAGAAATTTCGACGTGGACGGAAGCCCTTGAGGGTTAGGGAGCTTACCACTCATTTCCAAGTGTCAATCAAAAAGACACCCATCCCCCCGATGAACCTCCTCTTGTCCTCACCACAACAGCGGTTGATGTGGGAGCAGAGGTTTTCCACCCTTTAACCTGGGACCCCCTATGGTGGCAGGAACTCAATGAGTGCCTCGCCTTCTATTTAGTGGTGGAAAACCTCCCATTATCTAAATTCTATTCGATTCTAGGGCAACAACTTTTGATCGAAAAAAAGTGGAATTCACCATTTTATTCGATGGCCTGTCCGAAGAATACGTTTTAAACAACCGAGATAACATCCGTGGATTCATATTTTATCCTCATGGGAAGCTTCAAAAATAGAAGACCTATGCCGCCTATCTCCACATAATGGAAACCATTGGAACGCATGAGAGCCCCCCATATAAACGAGTTTTATCGGCCTTGCATAACTGCAAGCTTCCGCTAAGGGGTCGTGGTCTAGGATAAATTATTTTTATTAGAAAGAATGAATGGAAAAAGGATGCTTCTATTATGGGTTTCATAGTTGCGAGAATTTTTTTTTTCCGGTATGCCGCTCTGCCAGCAAGGAGCGAAAGAACCAAGTTTTCTGTGGTGATATCGGAATTTGCACCTATTTGTGTTTACTTAGTGATCAACCCGCTAGCTTCTTTGATCCCACTCGGTCTTCCTTTTCTATTTTCTTGCAATAGTTCGATCTATCTAGAAAAATTGTTGGCCTACGAATGTGGTTTCGATCATTCCGGTGATGCCAGAAGTCGTTTTGATGTAAGATTTTATCTTGTTTCCATTTTATTTATTATTCCTGATTCGGAAGTAACCTTTTCCTTTCCTTGGGAAGTACCTCCCAACAAGATTGATCCATTTGGATCTTGGTCTATGATGGCCTTTTTATTGACTTTGACGATTGGATCTCTCTATGAATAGAAAAGGGGTGCTTCGGATTGGGAGTAACCACTAGTGATAGGGCAAAAATGGGGGGGAAGGACAAAGGAAAGAGTGATGCCTACATTAAATCAATTGATTCGTCATGGTAGAGAAGAAAAACGGTACACGAACGTACTCGAGATTTGGATCAATGTCCCCAGAAGCAAGGAGTATACCTGCGTGTTTCAACGAGAACACCGAAAAAACCTAATTCAGCTCCACATAAGATAGCCAAAGTACGGTTGAGCAATCGACATGATATATTTTCTCACATTCTACATGAAGGTCATAATTTACAGGAACATTCTATGGTCTTAATAAGAGGAGGTAGAGTGAAAGATTCCCTAGGTGTGAAATTCCATTGTATTCGAGGAGTCAAGGATTTGCTGGGAATTTTGGATCGAAGAAGAGGCAGATCAAAATATGGTGTGGAAAAACGAAAATTAGTATGAATGGAATATGCCTCTAGAACTCCTTTTTCTCGGCAACGATAGGTACGAAGTCACTCGACTGAAAGGAGAGGGAACAACCACAACGTTACACCCCTAAACCATACGGAGCCCTTCCGAATGACCTAGAATATAGTCTACTAGACTAGCCAAAAAGGAGTGACGTAGACTATATTCGCCCGTGGAGGTGAGTGGAGAAAGCTGTGAAGCTTCTAAATCTAATTACCAACTCAGGACTATATTAGTACTAAGCGGCATTATCCTTTTACTAAATCCTCCCTCGCTTACCACCATGAACAAGACCTTTCCCAATCAATTGGTTTTGAATTATTTAATAAGAAAGATGGCAAAATCCTACCATTGTATTTCCTTTTTTCATTTGGATCCTATCAACTTGGAGAGTGTCTAGATTAAGACACTTCTCGTATTCGGACTATCAAGATCGACTAAATGAGAGTGTGGCTGACATGGTAAAAGAACAACTCAGCCACACTTTTCTGGACCCTTTTTTGACCGCCATCATATAGGGGGGCCGTAGATCGAGTATACACCCGGTACCCAGCTTCCCGTAAATGATATGACAATGGAAGATTCTTAGACATAATATCCCTCATTACAGGAACAAGGTATATGGAACTAACTAAGGATCATAACATGTGACAGGAGACGGGAAAAAAGTCCTTAGTCACTCCGCGTAAGAAGAACCGCCTAGCAAACTCCAAAGCACCAACTGACGATACTAATGATTTCTCAAACGAAAATTGAATATTCATTGGAGGAATTAGCTCGCGATAACGCTCAGCCACCCGCTCATCTCCGATAATGATATCGTCGCCGAGGATATCGTAGCGTGTAAAAGGAACTCCTGGATGTACTTGGGCTGCTACAAACCAAATCACCAAATTGTGAGTTATTGCGAAAGCAAGCCAAGTTCCGTAAAAGACCAACGGGGCTCCTATTACATCCACCCTCTCACGGCCGAAGGCTCCGCAACACGATGGAGAGATTTTAGATCCCGCCCTACCCTAAAACGCCCGTTCCCCTAGAGTTCAGAAGTGATTCGCATTCTCACCACAGCCTTCTTAAGCCAAACGAAAATTGGGCAAGAATCTCATGGTAGTACGAAGGGGGTGTAGAATCGTATCTGGGAGTGGTTCTTCGGATCGATCACAGATTCTCGGCCCCGTCTTTTGGCTTCCACTCCAGTTGACCTCTCTTGTTTCCATCCCACCGTGAGAAGGTAGAGAGCAAACCCAACCCAGCAAACAACTATTACTATACCCCTAATTAGTAAAGCATGTACTTCTTGCAAGGCTTGCTGTGATTTTTCATATGACAGACATCGCAAAAGTAGTCCATTAAACGATCGCCGATCGAGGGCATTGTAATAGTATAAGATTTTAGAACCCTGATGGGTATTGCAGTCGACCATTTGATAGCCCTATTCCTGAATATATAGATAATAGGGCTTCGATGAGCCCTAGATGTAAAGGGGCGTAATCACTTCTACTTCTAAGTAATTAGAGGAGCACGGAATTGGACCTCCCTTAAATAGATAGATCTGGGATGATTGCGGAACCGAGCATAGAGAACCGGGGGCGGGCTGGAAGATAAGCTAGGCAAAGTAGTTGATCTGGAGCAGGTTCTTCGACTGGATCAATGCATGTATAAACCCTAAAAAATCCAGAAGGTCTAGTCTAGAAAAAACCCTAATTTTGTTGGGTTAGCTTTTTTGCAGGAAAGATGGTCACAGGAAGAAATGCCCTACCAATGAATAGATTAGTCTACTAACGTCAACAATCTCTGTATTCATATACGAGACCGTATGCTTTTATATCCTAAACTATAGATATTAAAGAAAAAAGAAAGATAGATATTCCCATGGTAGGAATAGGGAAGTTGCACTAAGGAAGAGAGCTAGGGATTTGATAATGGTGATAGGACAGGGTTCCAAACCTGCCTTAGTCTCAAATAGGGTGCAAGCTAGGGACATTACTATATGAATGAGACTTCATCCTTATTGCAAGCGATATCTCAAATTCCTAAAATACTCCTCTAGTCCCGAACTTGGTAAATAAGGCCGTGGTAAATTCTTTTCTTCCGGCCTTGTTGTGGTAGGGGGGAGTCACTCTTGCGTTCTCTCTCTTGGGTAGGTCAGCCTCGCTCTCTCTGGTCGGTAAGTATATCTGTTATGGTATTGTTGTCGTGCCATTCCAGTAGTGTTTGTGAATTTTTTGTTTTGAGGGAGGGGAATGAAAAAAGGTAAATAAAGACCTTAGCCAAAAGAAAGGGATTCCTGGGGCCCGAACGAGAGCAGATGAAGTAGGGCAGGTATTCTAAAAAAAAAAGAAAAGAAAACAGATAGGGAGGTAAGAGTGAGTAATACTAGGTTATAGCAAGACAACAGAGGTTAGATAGCTCTAACCAGAGGAATAGGGTGCAGGTCACCCGTCCCCTTGACCCAGACACGAACTAATCCTTGTCTCTCTCAAATATATGCCCAGTTTTTGTTGAATCTTTTTGATCACCTTCAAAAACAAACTAGAATTCCGTCTTGACATGATAAATAGTGATGCCCACCTGCAGAGCATAGTCCTCCCTACAGCCTTGAAGTAGACTATTTCTTGAGTCTGATCTTATCCCCAAAGCCTTTTTGCAAAAGCAGTAGGTAGCGAGATAGATGACTAAAGGCTGATGATCTTTGCCTCTTACTAGTAAAGGGAAAAGCCCTATATGTCGTCATTAGTGAAGCCAAAAGTCCCTTTACTAATATAATAGAAGGTAAGACCGGCTTTTGCGCAGCAGCTGCGCCCTTTCTTCTTTCCCATAGAGAGTTAGGATATTTTGTGAGCTCCTTCACCTAGCGGAAACCTCTGCTTTTCGATCGTAATCCCATGATTTACCAACGTATTCAATGGATTCCATCATGAACCGGGAGCGGACGAAGACATGCATCTTCTATTTTTGGGGTACACAGTCACGTGCTGAGCAAAGAGGTATATATCACACTCATTCACAAGCGCAAGGTGCGGCATCCTCCTGAACGGGGATAGGATTTCCCTAAAACAAAGATAGGTGTGTCAGGAAACAATGTGATGTCACCCCTATTTCGCTGTTCAGGGAGTTGTTGACTAATGACCTAACAAATGTGTGACATTTGGGAAACATGAACAACCCTTCGCGCACGAGATAGCAATGACAGGAGATTGGCTGGTCGGGGTCGAGTGATCTTAGGGGTTTAGGGGTGATTCTCCTACCGCGACTACCTCTCTTCTATTTGAAAGGTAATGGCCCACTAGAGAGAGGAAAGTGCTTTCATGAATGAATGCGGTAAACCAGTCAATCTTTTCGTTACATATCGGGGACAGGGAACCAGCCCAGCTAACTCGATTTCTCGAAGAAAAGAGAGAGCGCTCTTCCAATATTGAGATCTTATCTCTACCTCTCCTTTTTAAAAAGTATATAGAAATGGTAGGCACTGGGAGTGAGTGAACTATCTGGGGAGAAAGGGGCAACCTCTATATAGAAGGGAAGGGAAAGGGTTATCCGCTCAAAATGATTGTAGAGTCTCTCGGGGTTGGAGGTCTAATAGTAGTCACATCAAGTCCTCCCCCTCTTACTCAGAATAGCTAGCGAGAGGAATACTACTAATTATCTATGAAAGAAGGCTTTGTTGAATGAAAAAAATATTATCTTCAGGATAAAGAGCCCCCCTATGAAAAGGTTTTTCTATAATCACTCTCAATAAGACATCCATTCCCCCTTGAAATGAAAAGAGAACTATACTTTTCTACTCATCATTAAAATCTGCCATTCAATTGCAGCGCGGTGCTCTCAAAAATCTCAATCCTCTAAAGCTGAAATGAATAGATCAGGAATTCAACCAGAGATCCGCCCGTTCCGATCCTTGCCTACTAAACAGCTGCACCCCCGAATATGTATGTTGGGAGAACCCCATGATCCTTCTGTGTAGAAGGGAAGGTGCGGAGGGAATACGAAAAAGCGGTTCATGGGGACCCTAAAAAAAGGGGCTAAAGAGCACGGAACGGGCTTTCCAAGCATAAAACAATCCCTACCTATACATTCCATGGCAACAAATAGAAGGCAGTTTTGTCGTTGTTCTTAACCCCAGGCACATTTCTGTTCCCAATAATCTCCATGAAAACACTACCATGATTTCTGAACAAACCAAGGGAGAGTCGAGGCATGAAAAAATTATCTATGATCTGGTTATTTCGAGGTACGTTTCATCCGCTGTGTTATCCACCGTCTCTGCGGCCGCCAAAAGCCTACCCTCTCTCGGATATTGAGTGGGTTAACCCGGGAAGAGATCCGAACGAACCTTCCAAAATAAAGAATAGAAGTTGAACACAAGGCCATATCTGTGGGAGGCTGCTACCCATAAGGCCATCTTGGGCATGGGAAAGAAAGGCGGCGGACAACCGACTTAACTGGAGAGCCTAAACGGCATTGAGGATAAGTCCAACGGTCGACAAACGGCTTCTATCTACAGGTTTTTTCATTATGTATCGGTTGACTTGTCATGATTGATTGCTCACACACAATTAGGTTAGGCAAGCTTGGCGAGGTGATCTGAATCGCTATTGATATGATGCGGGGCTGATTTACTGATCGTAACGAACTTGACTCTGCCCCAAAAAGGGCGGGAAGACCTTTGACCTGGGCTGGGGAGGGATTGGGGTCACTTTTCTTTATGACTTTAGTCTGTAACAAGGCTTGAAGACCTCCGACTGGATTTGAAATGGATCAGGTAGGGCATCCGTTTACGACGTGGGTGGGTTTAACAGTTTTCTCTATTTTCTTCAATGGTAGGAAATAGGCATTAGCGGGGGTATATGGGAGGAAACCAGTCTGCAGTAATTCAAATTGCTCCTTTGGATCACTAAGTAAAATCTTGACTCACACATAATATGGTGTATTGTTGTCAACTCACATAGTCGCACCTACCAGCAACAAGACGACTACACCCCCATGAGAGCCCTCTATTTGACTAACATACTCCCTTTTGATCTCCCCCATACCTTCATATCAAACTGGGTTCTTAATCATCTCTTAAGCTCATTTATTGAAGCTAAGTCATTACTAGAGAAATCAATGTCATCCACGCAGACGAAGGACAATACCTGATGTTGACCTCCTTATAAACATTGAATGATCCGATTTACTTACTTGAAAACCAGCTTCTTCCTCTACTCCTATTTCGGCTCTTATACATGCTGCTGTCACCTTTCAAACCAAGCTCCTGTGCCTGATTTATCTTTCCAAAGGTCGTAACATAAATCACTTTCTTGAGCTTGCATACCAAGTTAGGATTCCTAGGAGAAGAGAAGCCTGGAGTTGGAGGAGGCTGAATAGAAACTTATTCTTGCCCCCTTCCCTTATGTTGTTGAAAGGCATTAGGCCACCTTTTGATTGAATCCAAGGCAAGAATGCCACAAATGGTGTTTAGCAACCTGAAGCAAATGTTTTCCCTATCTATAAAGAGGGCCCATGGCCCACTTGACTGGTTGGAAAGGGGTTCGACTCAATATTCTTGAAGGAATCCTTTAACTACTAATCTAGCCTTGTATCTATCTATCGATCCATCTGCTTTATGCTTGATCTTGTAAATCCACTTGCAGCCAATGGCTTCTTTCCCTGAAGGCAATGAGACTAAGTTTTATTATTTTTTTCGTGGACATTGATTTTTTCCTGTATAGCATCTCTCCAACAAGAATGATTGGAGGCTTCAACAAATAATTTAGGTTCATAAGAAGATTGAACTGAGATGAGGTAAGCTCAATCTTTTGGGGAAAATGATACATAAGCCTTCAACAGGATAAGAAACTTAGTAGGGTCGACAAAGATGAGAGAGGGATCCATAATTTTAGGAAGCGACTAGAAGGGAAGCAACTGGGCTAGACTGCTGATCTTCTGGAGTAGCCTGACCTTGGGAAAAAGACTATAATCACCGTCGAGAATAAACATACTATGTCGGGTGACAGGAATCCTCTAAGGTCAGCTAAACAGGCTGATAGTCGGCAAAAAATGCCGAGCAAAGCTGTTGGGCTGAAGAGTTAGGCTAATTCGTAACATCAACTGCAGAAGAATGAGGTTCGAGTTGATGAATAGGAGAAGGCCATAATACATCTCCATTATCATTCTCCCCCAGGGCTAATTAATTAGGTTAAGGAAAATATGAGGCGACCCTATTAAAGAGAGCATTAAGGATACATCGACTCACTTGGATTTCACGTCATAGCATATATATACCCGAACCGAGCATATCCAAGAAAGACACAAGTGGTTGCCTTGGGGACAATTTTTCTCTTAACTTCGCATGAATATGAACAAAAAACGTCCATCCAAGCACTTGGAAATGCCTATTATAATACTGCCCCATTAACAAGTTCATGAGGTGCTGCTGCAACTTGGATTATCGTAGATTAAGAGAAGCCATCTTAGGAAATGACTTAACTTGAAAGACAGATGTCTCCGCTGCGAGGCGAGGGAGCAACTTGTCTGGTCTTGCGGTGCACTCATTCCCGTTACAAGAATGAAATAACGCCCCAGCTTGACTCGAGACCAAGACTCCTTACAACTCGCACCAATAGAGGCACTGAGTGGCCGGAGATTGATTGAAAAGGCAGGCCCAGCTGACCCTCTCCCGCCCAACCGCCTATCTACTCGTGTTCGTAGATCGATCGGAGGTCAAGACTATGGTCCGGCGGAAAAACAAAAGTCGTCTGTATCAAGTGATACATGAATTGCTCAGTAGTTCTTCGCCACTACCCTAGCAGGAAGAAATAGCTTAATGGTAGAGCATAGCCTTGCCAAGGCTGAGGTTGAGGGTTCAAGTCCCAACTTCCGGTCCTGGCTTCGTCGTTTAGTGGTAACAAGTGGAGTGCATAAGCCACTTTAGAAATAGGGGCGGGCAGCAAGTAGCCCCTCTTATAGGGTTCCAAACCTATCTGACTAATAAGAAGAAAGGGGCGTTCAACCACTGTAAGGAGAGGGGCCCTTGGGCGGAACCGAATCCTAAGAAGTTGCTGGATTTTCATCAGCCATTGCGCGCAAGCACGCTAGCCTTCTCGCAACCTATACAAGGGGCTGCTAGTTATAGCGCGCAGTGTACTAGTGAATCAAAAAAGCAAATTGAGATTACTAATGATGGATGGAGGCTGAGGGTAGAACATGTTTGGTGCCTCGCTCTTGTCTCCTTCGCCATAGACTGAAAATAATGGGAATTCTATCGAGAAAGAAGAGGCATAAGTATTGCCTCTCGATCCAATCCATCTTCCTTGCCTTCCCAACACACTTTTGATATAAAAGAAACCTTCCGCCATATAGAAGAGATCGAAAGTCTAGGTACCCTCGATCACCTTCCCTCTCCTTATAGGTCAAGCTTCCCTTTCATCCCTCTCACTTTGTTTGAGCTAAATTACATCCCCCCTCTCACCTGAACTGGTCGAGAGAGATGAACCCGCATCACATTTTTTCAAATCGAAAGCCCCAATTCCAGCACCTAAACAATTCAGTTGAGAGCTCCGTGACTGGTTCAAGGGAAGGTCAACCAATGATTGATAGGCCATTCCCTCCCTATACGTCTTTTGATCCCTCATTCCACTAGTACGTTGTTACTGATTCATTCAAGGAATAGACTCTCCATTTCTTTGTCTTATTAGCGCAGGTGTTCGTCAATGATAAAAGCCACTGAACTTCAGACTTGAGTGAATAAAGTGGGCTAGGCCACAGGAGGGTTTTCAGGGACTGGGGAAGACCGGTGGATTATAGAGCTAGGGTAGGGGCAAATCGAAGGCCCATCGGGATTGGGCATGGATGATCCTAAACTGGGCCAACATTGATAAAAAAAGAAAAACTTCCCCCATTACATCATTAACAGGTGTAAGATTCAAGATCAGGTCCAGGATTCGAGTCAAATCGACTGTCCCTCTCATCCTAGGGCGAGGCAAGGAATTGTTTCAAATGTGCGTTGTTCAATATCTCGACTGCTTAAAAATTTTGGCTAGTTGCTCCTCCGACCCAGAGTGGATTCTAGGGGAAGGGTAGAGCCTCACCTTGTAGTAGGAAGGTGTTATAAATTTTGGGACGGGTTCAAACTAGACTGAAGGAAGGAGGGAAGAAAGAGTCCTCTCTTCCTGGTCCTATCGACCAAGACACTGAATACCTGGGGATGGCTAGGGCTTTCGAATCAAAGCATGGGTATCTGCTATTAAGACGGAGCAGTAGATCATCGATTGAAGAGCCAGGTTATTCAACTTCTATTGGGACTTCTACTAATTATTAATTCGACTCTAGGGGCTCCTAGCAGCAAACTAGTATAAAAAAAGAGCCCCCCATAGAGGTAGGAGATACAGGAGCCGCTAGCCGGATCGACCAACAAATGATAGGCCAGAGAGTTGGGCTCATTTGACTAATTAGTGATCCCTGGGTCTACCTAACACAGATGTCCCTGAATTTGGGGATTGGTTGATCGGAAAGCTCAGGCGGGAGTACGACATTCCATACAAATATTTCTACTCCGCTAGCTGGTGGTCCTCTCCAACCAGTCAAGTGGCTCTCCATCTCTAGGAAGATTGTATCCAGAATCTGGTAATCTAAGCCTTTCTTCTTCTTGTCGGCTCGTATTAGCCTGTACTTTATTACAGGTAGTCATTCCCCCATTCCTTTAGTCTTTTCAAGGGTACTTTTTTCTTAAGTCGCGGTCATGTCTTGCCCCCCAATATAGTGACCGCTTCTATGTTTTCCCCAAATTTCATCAGTTCCAGGCTCAAGTGCCTGTTCATCCATCTTCATTCCAAACAAAGGCGAACATCTCCATTGAGTGACTATAACTTCTATGGTTTACTGTTAATAGTTATTAACCAACCCTTTCTTTTATGAATTATGTTTGTTTATTAATTAATTCATTATTCTATTATGTCTTTCTTTCTGAAGGGCTTGCAGTTTATTACACCAAAGGCTTTCAGTGAACTATTAAAGCTATCGAGAGAGTACCAAATGCTGACGGTGATGAAGGTTACCGACTTTCGCTGGACGCGGAGCCAATGAGTTCTATCAAACAACATAACGAGTCTAAGGTTATAGAAGCCTTCTCCAACTTTGATAAACATAGCATTGCAAGCAAATAGAGCAGAGAGCTTACCCTTTCTTTCTATTAGAGTCGTGATCTTGTTGTAGTCGGTCCTAAGGGGAGAATGTTGCTGCTTACTTGTTATATCCCCGCGTCCTTGCACGGCTCAGCTCGTTCTTCGAGCCCTACTTCTCCCTTCCCCCTCTCCCCATTCCAACAATCCAAAACAAGCCTATGGAGTATAGCCAAGTGGTAAGGCTTAAGTTCTTTGTACCGGAATGCAAAGGTTCGAATCCTTTTACTCCAGATTATGAACACCCGATCGGATTTGTCAAGAACGAGCTGACGACTATAAGGGAAGCAACTGACTGCAGTCCCTGATCCCGCAAGCAAAAATATTAACTTGAACCTACCTTTGATAAGAGAAGAGAGAGAAGGGAAAGATAGATGGCAGAAAGATATCCTTCCAACCACGGAATTGAACACAAGACTGACTTCGGCCAGGTTCTTTTATTAATCTCCTGGTCCTTGCTTAACTCCTTGTTCCGTAAACCGGTTATTGGTAGATCTGATCAGATCCCGGACATGCAAGATCCCAGCTCGGGAGGAATACATGGTTCCCTGGCGCTTCATGGGACAGACGTTCGCAGTCCTCCTCCATCTAATCTTACCCTAACTTATTTTCCCAGGCCTGCCGTCGTAATAAGAGAATGAGGGAGCTAATATGCTTGCTTGTGCAGGCGAGGACCGCTCAGCTAGGGTGCGACAGAGGTGGACCAAGGGCCACTTGACTGGTTGGAGAGGATCAAAAAGCCAGGAAAGAAGTGAGGAGGAAGCGAAGCTATCTTCGAACCTTTGCTTCTCCTCCTGTAGTCGTAATACTCGGCTTGTCGCTACTTTGATTCAAAAGGTAACCGACGATTCCCGACTTTCTCTGCTTTCCATAACCGTAACCACTTGTCATTCCGATTACTTCATCCATAAACCTTTTTTTTTTATTTCAAAATAGCGATACACTCTAAAAAAGTAAAGGAGAATCTTTTATTCTAGAAGCGGTAGATTCCTGCCTCCCTCAGGGTGAGAAGCTCCCTTCCCTTTTCTAAAATGACTGAGTGGTCTGCTCAGTAAACGTATAAAGTGGACCTCATTTTGCCTGACCCTCTTTTTCCCATTCGGGTTGGGTTGACCCTGAAGTACAGTAAGAAGGAATGGAACTACGGGAGAGTCGTCTTTGCCCAAGTGTGAACTGCAAACGACTAACTTTGTAAGCAGAACACAAACCTATTTCCGCTCTTCCGGGTTCTTATTGAGCGTCGCGAAATCAAGGTTGCTGATAAACTCAGCAAAGTTTCCATGGTGTTCTACCGTTGCCTAGTCTCGGTCCACAGTGGAAGGCTCTGCACCTGTTCCTCGTTAGACTTAGCTGAAGTGTAAGGTGTAAGTGAAGAAAATAGAAAAGATGAAGTCTGTCCCTTAGCCTAGTCTATATCCACAGCTGATGCAACTCTGTACCGATGCCTCACTACTACTTTTATTTTTTAATTAATTAACAGCTAAGCGATTTCATAACCTGAGATTTCCTTAACTAGATGACCTTACTTCATAACCTTATCCTCCCTTTCTTTAGAGTTTTCTAGTTTGACTAAGTGACTTCGTAACCTCAACCTACTTTTTTGCTTACTGTAGCATAGGCCTTCTCCACTTCAAACGAATAACATCCCTCTATTTTTTGAATTCGAAAGAGCAAGGTCTTACGTATTCAGGGGGGATGAAAGACAAATAAAGGGATCAGGGGGATTTATGATTGGAGTAAAAGAAGGGGCGTGGTTAGTGTGTCACTGGGTCGGTGGGGGAACCCGTAGGAAGGGGGGATGACCCACCGAATTCACATCAAAAATCGTCAACATGAAAAAAAAAATCATCGAATTGCGTGTAGAAAGAAAATGATCCACTTATATTCTCGGAGCTGAGGTATATGAAGAATGGATTTTTTGTCCCTTTTGTCCAGTGGTTAGATCATCATCTTTTCATATTGAAGACACAGGTTCGATTCCCGTAAGGGATAGGTACTCATTCCCGGCCGCTTTCAGTTAGTGTTCATTGTTGAGTGATCGCTCGCTATCTGGCTAGAAAAGATGGTCCGAAAGTTTTCTCTCTCCCAACAATCAAGACGAGATCACTAGTTTTGGATGTTCGAGAAAAAAAGATTTAGAGCTTGAGTCAATCGATAGTTGGGAGCAACTTGAAGGTGAATTCCTTAACCATTTTTACAGCACTCGTCGTACAGTGAGTATGATAGAGTTGACGAACACCAAGCAAAGGAAAGATGAACCAGTAGTGGACTTCATCAATCAGTGGCAAGTATTAAATTTAGATTGCAAGGATCGCCTCTCAGAAACTTCTGCCGTCGAGATGTGCACCCAAGGAATGCATTGGGGTCTTGTGTATATCCTCCAAGGAATCAAGCCACGCACTTTCGAAGAATTGGTGACATGAGCTCAAGACATGGAGTTGAGTATTGCGAACCACGAAAAGACTTCACCTGTTTTTGATCTGAGGAAGGAAGCTAAAGAATACAATCAACCGTCAAAATACCAAACTAAAGAATCCATGGTGGTGGGAGCAACTTCTGTAAAGGCCCCCACTAAGCAAAAGTTGAAAGAAAAATCTCCAAGTCCGCGGCCAAGAGAAGAGAAAAGCGGGCCAACTTTGAAGGAGTTAGAAGCGAAGGCCTATCCTTTCCCTAATTCTGACATCCCCGTGATTCTTGACGAGTTGCTGGGAAAGAAATTCATTGACCTTACAGAGTCAAAGAAACCTGATAAAGCCAACAAAGTCAATGATCCCAAGTATTCCAAATATCACCGCATCGTTAGTCACCCTATAGCAAGATGATTCGTCTTAAAGGAGAAGATCATGACATTGGTGAGAGATGGAAATATCATCATTGACGCTAATGGCATGGCCGAAGAGAACCATGATAGTGCTAAAATCAATCACAAGAAGGGATTAAATACATAGTATTCTCCAAGGTTCTCTAACAAGCAAGGAGAGATCCATGAGATGTTCTTCCTCAAGATCAATCTAAAGTGCTGATGGAAGTTCATTGAAGATTCAACACATCACAAGGAAATTATTTTGTTTGAGAAATACACTACATTGTCCCTCTTCAACCAGTCAAGTAGTTAAACGCGCCTCTCCTTTCAGTCGAGTTACTTCACTCCTCAGTCCTTACATACTGATGATTATTTGTATCTGTGCTTTCTTTCGTGGAAGTCTCACCTATCAAAGAAGTATGACAAAGATAGTTTATCCCTGCGGGGAGGAGCTTAGCTTAGTACGCATAGAAGTATAGTCTACCTCTATTTAGCTCTACTGGCTTTCTTATACCTATACGAAGAACCCGAGTCTATCTCTTCTGGTGAAGTTCCAATAAACCGGGCATTCCCCTCCTGAGCCCAAATTTACCTGCACAGGGAAAGATCTCAATAGGCCTAGGGCGGGGGGAAAGCTCCACTACAGGGCCGTAGGAAGAAATAGGCGTGGGGAAGAGTTTGCAACAAAATAAATTGAATAGACTGAGAAGTACGGTAAGCCTATCGATTCAAGCAAGTCGAACTAGTTTAGGCGCCGCCTTCCAAACTTCTAAAAGTGGGTGGTTTTAAGTCCAGAGCCCTATTCTGGTTACAGAGTACAGGTAGCCGACAAGTAGGTTAGCAAACTGGTGAATCAATAGGCTTTGCTCCTACCTTTGCTTCTAGGAGGAATTCTATTATCTATGGAGAAGATATCGTATAATAAGAAAAGGGTTACTTTTCAGAGTGGTGTTTCTTGATTTCAGAATGGAAAGGCTTGGTTGAAGGCAAAATTCGGTGTAATTCACCATTTTTTCAGAAAAGAAAAGCAGGGTAGAAAGTCTTGCTTACTTATTTCTCCATCTAAGTAATAGAAGGGGGTTGAAGTTTATAGCTAGTAAGAAAAGTGATAAGAAGGTCTAATCATTCTACTTCATTCGTATGCTTAACACATGCAAGTTGATCAGTTCGCCCTTTAGAAATAGGCTAAGAAAGTCATCGATTTGATTCCGATAGATGACTTTTCCCTATTTTTTTTTTGTTTCCAAAGGAATGTTCTTATGTTGTTTTGAAGGGTGCACTAATCCCTTGAATCCGGTACCAACGGGTATCACCCCCCCCCCCCAAAAAACAATGTTCTCTTTTAGGCTTTTCAACCAATCGATACGACCACGGAGAGCCGCTTTTGCTAAAACTCAAGCAGTTTCTTGAAAACTCGCTCCAGATATAAAACTTTGAGTATTGAGAGATGTTCTTGTTATTCCCAATAAGATGACTTGGTAACAGATCTCCTCTTCCAAAGCGCAACCATTCGTTCTGCTTGCAACAATCCAATAAGTTCTTTGGGTGAAAAAAAATTAGATAGTCCATCTTCTGAAACCAACACTTTTGATTTTATTTGACGTACAATAATTTCTATATGCCTATTATGAATTTGCACCCCCAGGGAGCGATAAACCTGTTGGATTTTATTAACCAAAGAGATTTAGCTTTGCGCTATAGTTAGCTCAGCACCAATCAAGAATCCCCAAGGAATTCCAAGAATTGTTGTTATACATTTGTTCCAACCCTCAACCCTCTTTTCTAGATTCATGGATATTGAATCAATCGAACGCACTTCTAACACCTGTTCTACTTTTGGAAGACCCTGTGTTATATTACCAGATCTCGATTTTTCATATATAAATGTAACTAATGTATCTCCTTCGTAAAGGGTTTCACCATAATGGCCATGAACGGTTGCTCTGGGGGTGGCCAAATAAGGCTTAGCTGATCGTATCACTATCGAGTCAACTTGAGCAAGTATAACTTGACCTGATTTGAGGGGCGGTCCATTTTTGGCTATACATATATTTTCACAAATAAACTGTCCAAGACTAATTATTTTAGATGTTTCTTCACAATAATTGTGATGGAGAAACGACCAATTCAAATTGAATGGATTTAAAATAATGTTAAGACATGGATCGGGATTCAAAATTTTTCCATTTTCATCCATTAAATAATATTTAAATTTAATCACTTGAAAGGTCTAGTTTAAATTGTCATGTTGCAAATAGTTCGTTAATAAGATCTGATTATGAGCTATTAAATGGTAAGATGAATAAAAATTCTCAATTGGAAGGCATGTTCCTAAAGGGCCCAATGAATTCCTGATTGGAATTAGGGGATCTTTTTTACTTGATTCTTTTATCACACTGTGATATTTTACATCCTTGAATGGCCCCATTTGAGAACAATTGGCTACTGACAAAATTATCAACGACTAACATTCCTTATTTCTATTCAACAATGTATGAATAGTTCCTTGAGGTTGGTTAAGAGATTTTTGAATTTTTGCCTTGGAATAGGAATAAATGGAAGAAAAACGGGTTGATATTGGTACAATTTGATCCATTATCAGAGAGCAATTTTGACCCCGATGGATCATTCCTTTTTCCAATATACGAAATAGGGGATTTCACTAAGTTAATTCTTAGGAAATGTCGAATCAAACCATTTATGCTTATTTCAACAAAAGAACCACGGGCTTCTTCACAAGAAGAAATTTTTTTGTCTTGGTTCCAATTCAATACAAAACAAGTCTGAACTAATTGAATACTTGTGTCAGAAATTCCTCGAATCGGTTTGCTATTTACATAAAGGATATAATTGACAATTCGAAGTTGCACATTATCCATTTCCTGCAATAGATCCGGTGGAAAAAGGGTTGCTAAATTTATACCGTCTGTTATTTCATATGTGATGACAAGTCGAACTAAAACAAAAAACCTTTTCTTACTAGGTTTAATTCATTGGACATAGACCCAATTTTTCACTTTTTTGGATTCCTTGGAATTTCTTTTTCCTGTTCCTGATGGTATCAAAACGCTGGTATGTATGGATATCTTATCTGTCTCTCTGGGAAAATGGATATCTCCAGAAAAGATTTTAAGTTCAATTCATTTGTTTTTCTCTCCACTCGGACCAACCCACCGACTCGGATTCATATGTTTAAGGTGATTTGTGTATCTACCCTAACTCTACCCTTGATAAAGTTCATCAATTTTTGCATTTTCCATTTGTACTTTACTAAAAGTCTAGTTATATAATTGAGTAGGAAATGACATAGGTAAAGTAAAGGGGTCAATTATGCTTTATCATTCTTGGAAGGAGTCCATGGAGTATGCTTTCCCCTTTTCGAAATCATAGTGGTCAGGTTTTTTCCCTCTCCTAATCTGAATCGACTATACTCGTAAAAGGTGCATTAGATCAAGGAAATGTTGGGGGTCTATCTGCCATATCGCTTATTTTTTCTTGGGCTAATGCTTCATTCTTTGCTTTTTGTACTCTTTCGATAAGACGAAACGAAGAAAACTCTTATCCCTAATGAACTAATTCATGTTCGTCGACAGGCTTCTTGACTCCACTGCTACCCACCCGGAGTCGACTATTGATCCGTCGCCTGAGCTCTTTTTCCTTTCGTCCTTGCCTGAGGTACCTTGTTCTTATTTGTGACACCCCTATGGTTTGTGTCTGACCCAGCATAGTGCTTTTCTTTCCATTGTTCATTCTTCTTTGAAGCCGCAAAATAATAGTGAGGTAGCAAGGATCCCTCAGTGTTAGCAGGCCATATCTTAGGAATTTCCAGTCTTGCAGAAGACGTCGCTCATTTCCATATCAAATAGAGAGGGGTTCCAAACCTCTAAAGACCACTATTAAGGGATATTCAGACTCACTCATCGGTATCGATCTGAGAATACTTTTGCCCCACTATAAAAGGTTACTTTTGTACGGGCTCTGATTGAAAGGGAAAGAAAGTACCCTTCATTCCAGTGAGCTGTGGGGAATCTTTTTCTGAATTGAAAAACTACATGAGCGGATTTACATGCCACCTTCGCCAGGGCGATCAGTTTCTTCATATCTAGTTAGTCAACTCAGGAAGGCGTTGTATGGACTAAAACAAGTAATTGCTCAGAGCTAAAGGATCCTCACAGAGATGCATGCTACTATTCTTCTATTTGCATTCACTAGCGAGTAGCTCTCTATCAACATACTGAAATGACTAAAAAAGCAATAACTTTGGCAAAGCCACAAAAAGATCAAGTGGGCTCTCCACAACCCTAAATAGGCAGATGCCCTCTTCGTTTCCGTTTGCTTGATCAACTGGGATTGAGACTTTCACTTTCATGCTATGAGTTAAAGATGGACTAAGACCAAGAGCAGTCCAATCTTAATAGGAAATAAAGTTTTTTGCTTGACTTCTCGAGAACGACCCGTAACACCTTCTTTGATCTATGTCAGAACTTTCATACTTTGATGCCATCCTCCCCGCTGTAAATGCCTTTCTTTATGCTGACACTGGTATTTCATACCTCTTCACCTACTGGGATAGTAAAAAAAGGGTACTGCCCTTCTGTCTTCTGAGGAATAACTTTGAGCTTTCAAGCGCCTTGATAAAAAGAAACCTCTGCCTCCCTTTCAGAATTGGCTTAAGCTATTAAAATAGGTAAGCTACTGTAGTGGTTTTTCCTGTGGTAGTATGGGTATTATCTAGAGTGTGATCCCCTCGTTAAAACACCCTTTAGATTTCCCAAGTATGGTCTTAAGACCTTGCGGGATAGTCCTATTAGTGACTTCGGTCTGCCCCTTGGCCTGAGGGTGTCCAAGGTCTCTTTTAGGTTTGCCACTAGGTCCAGAACCTGTCTTCTTTCAATAAGTATGTCGTCAACGTAGACCTCCACATTTCTTCCAATCTAGTCTCGGCTATGCCCAACGCTACATGGTTATGTAGCTCTTATGGGATTCAAACCCATGATACAAGAAGGTTGTATATAGATCTAGTAAATCAGTGTCTTAAGCCCACCCTGAAGGCTAGATGGTAGAGCGATCAGTTTATCTGAATAAAGGTAGGTTCAAATCCTACTTCAGGTTCAAATATGAATAGAAAGAAGGCCATAGACCTCTAATTCCGGCTATTCAAACTCTTCTAAATACATATTCTAAATACCCCCAAACTCCCCTAACAGATAAGAGAACTAGTCCGTTATGATAGCTTTCCCTTGGTTCACTTCTGCTAAGGCAGTAGCTTCGGGCAAGTAGACTGAGTGATATGAGATTGAGCAAAGAAATAACAAATCTAAGACTAACTCTCTCTCCTACTCTAGTTAATCATATGCCATCCTTAGAGTGTAGCAGGGACACCTTTAAAGAAAGGGTCTTCACAAGCATACCGCTTTCTGGCCGTGTGAATGAAATCCATCTCGTGAAAGGAATGAGAGCTGGGGAAAGTAAGGATAAGGCAAGACAACAGACCAGAGCACCGGCATAACAAATAAGGTTTTCCATTATTTAAGCTACGTGATTTTGGGATCAACCTTAATGAATTCTGGCATCACGGTCTGATCCATAGCCTGCTCTGGGTAAGAGACTGTATGGGAAAGCTCGATAAACATCCGCCTATCGTAAGTTTAGAAATGCTTTCCCATCACCTGTTAGCTCTAAACGTGTGATGTTAGAGACATAAAGTATGAATCAAAGTGCATATTTTCTAACATCCGGTTATGCTTCTGATCCTCTCCTAGCGGCCAGAACTCCTATCATATTTTATTCAAATCAATCTAAGAAGAAGAAGAGCTTTCAGTAAATTAAGGTATTTATCAGTCCTAGTTGATGCAATAAGAGACAAAAAAGCCTGCTGGAAATGAATAGAAAAAGCCTCCTTTCGCTTTCTGCTTTCTAGCTATGAAGTCTCTTTCTGCTTTCACTTCAGCCTTGTTAGATAGAGTCTCACTTTATGGTCGAGTAGCTTCTTGGTTACCAACATTCAATCGTCTGACGGTAGCTAACTTTCAAAGAGTTCTCAAACTAGAAGACATAGTTGATTAGATCCAAAAACTTTGGCAGCTCCTCGCATCCCTAACTACGAGTGCCACATAACATCACATTGTAGTAGGCATCTGTAAGAAAGCCGTGATGAATAGCGTCATCCCCAAGCACTGTCCGAACAAGTTCAGGCATGGTCCATTCCGGGGCGTCTTCATGCACACACCTTGTGTATTCATCATATACTTTAGAAAAGAATTTCTCAAAATCAGATGGATCACTTTGCACGTAGGACGCTGTTGAAGAACTAGTTGATGTGCTACTAGCGGAAGGGAAATAAATAGGATCCCTCCGTATAAATTCTAAATCACTAAGCGTTGTATTACCAACAATTTGATAAAGGATGATTTAATTCATTAGTATGAGTTAAGTTCTTCTTATAAAGTAGGGATCCTACGGAATGGGAATCTCCAATATTGGAACCAATGGTCGCTAACTTACTCAAGTCGGTCTGATACTGGTTTTTCCGAGGTAGGGTAAAGTTAGTTTAATCAAATCTTCAATCAAAAGTGAGAAATCATAATATCGTATAATAAACATAGAAACTATGGATCATAGACGAACATAACAAAGCTTGAGTGAGTGATCTAAGTGACTTCCTTTCCGGGTTCACTCCGGCACTCCTATAGCTAACCTGTCGTAGGATATATATCTATTTACAGGAAAAAAGGGGCGCTTTTGTTAAAGGACTAAGTAGAGAAGATCGCCTTGGATCACGAGGTGGCTTTAAGTGATAGGGGATTTGAACCTAAAGACAACATAGAAGGGAGGAGGGTCAAAAGAAAGTCAGGATTTGGCAAAAGCATCTTTTTGGATCGAATGGGCTTTTCTGAGAAATGGCGGAATTCCATACATGGATTATTATGTAATGAAGACTTTAGAGTTCTTGTGGATGGTGTGCCACATGGGTACTTTCCATCTTGTCGAGGGCTGCGACAAGGGTCCCAAACCTAGCCTGCTGAGTTTTGCTGAAGAAGTGCTAATGGTATCATTGAAAATGATAACATCTTATCATGCTTCGAGATCGTTCGTAGCACTCTCCTACTTTCTCTTTGATAATGATGTTCTAATATTATATAATAGCCATAAATGGAATCTTAAGAAGCAGAAAATCTTTCTAGAAAGAATTAAGAAGCTGATTGTAATGTTGTAATGGCCAAAATGTCAATTTCGATAAGAGCCAGTGCTTCATCTCGAACAGAGCTCCTTGCATAAATTCCAGATCATTGAAGAGGAATCAAAACTGCCTCTCAAGTATGTCCCGAAAGAGAGGTCTTTCTTTATGGTTATGAAATCGCTTTGATTGAAAAGCAAGTCGATGATGCCATAAGTCAAATGGGCGGGTGAGGCGAGAGTCCTTCACTGCACTCACTGGAGAGCGGGTAACATATCTTATATAGTAGTAAGGTCTTATCCCATTATTAGTAGCCTTGGTGTGGGCTAGGCAGAGGCTCCGACATTACCCTCAAGGCCTATTCCCTTCTCCTGTTGACAAGGATGGATCCAAATATCTCTTTGAAACGTAGGCACTCACTTGACATCCACACTCAAACCTGTCAAACAAGTAAATAAGAACATTAGGTTCGCTATACACTTACAGAGCACTAACTTCAAACCAGTGACCGGATAGTGCGAAATGAAAACCAATGCAAGGCAAAAACCCAATTATTGACGCTATGCTAATAGACCCCTTCCTTTGAACATAGATCCGAACTCCCTACCGTCTTTCATAAGAGGGAAAGATCACTTCATCATGCAGCAGAGCAGTGTTCATCTAACTCAAAATTTCATAAGAGAAGAAGAATCGTAGCGTAGGGTCGATATAAATAATCGGTTAAAATAGTCTAATGAGAAAGCATCTGTTCACGTTCATAGTTGCAATAAGTTTTCCTTTGAATTTTGAGATTGGCTTGGTTTTCAGTCTACCCTAATGAACCCTAAAATCTCACTCCCTCGCCTTCTCCTTCTGATAGACTAGCTTTCTCATCTTCTCTTTGTCACCTTGGCTTGGGGAGTGCTCTCTCTCTTCTGTGTCAGCGAAGAAAGGATAAGAGAAATCGGCCGAATGATTGTTATTCCACTTACGGTTATAGTGCCTCTATCGAAACAGAACAAGTCTAATACTCCAGCCCTGGTTTTCAGGGATTCCATTTCGATCTAAACCCGGAAACCCATATCTTTATATACGAAATTACTTCTTTTTTTAGCCCTTTTTTTATTGGGGGGGGGGGGGGGGTTCCTTACCTTCAGTCTCATTCAAGACCTGATCAAGGGATTTCCCCTTTTTACTTTTGGTGTATAGGGCTTTTCTTTTTGTTCCCCTTTGTAAAGCAATCGAAAAGAGACCATAACCCACTCTCACCATATCGAACTCAATAAACCCGACTCCTGAGATAAAGAAATTCAATAAATGGATGGATTCCTTCATTCATCGTAATGAAAACATCCAGCAACTGGCGGTAACAAAACCTCCTTATTGTAGAGCTGGACGACGATTGGGCCTCGAAATATTTTATTTGGAAGGAATGCTTTCACAAGCGGTAGAAAGAGACTATTTTTGATACTTACCTAGATAGACAAGCAGTCAACCTCGATACCCTTAACGTAACGGAGCCCTTTTTTATGATCGTTTTCTTTGCATACAGACAAGATGAAATGAAACTAAAAGCCCCATAGTTTGCTTGAACAGAACGATGACCTAAGGTCATAGCTGACGTTCTTGTTATCGGACACGTGAGATATCCCGGTGTTAGAGCATTGATTTCTCCTTTTGTTCTTCTGTGCGAAGGCGAAGCAAGAAGAAAAAGACATTCATTTCAAAACTAGGAGGTGAGAAGAAAAGAGAAAAGAAAGAGTTTTGAAGAAAGCTACGGGAAAGTCAAATCATTTCTTTTTATCGACGAGATATATATGCAAAAGGAATAATTCTAGCTAAAGAGATGAGATCCCTGCGCCTGACTAATCGAAGCAAGGGACCGATTTTTTCTCTATAACCATAAACCTGGAAGCTTCGAAGCGGAATTTAACGAAATGTCATATAGGGAAAGTCCAACTTCAAATCTGACTTCTAACTCCCTCATCTTAGAGTTCTCGTTAGAGTAGAAGTAAGGCACGAAGCGAAGAGCTCAAGGTTAGGCAAGACAGTCTAAGAGGCTAAGGAAGAGTTGGGGTAATGTTGTGTGTGCCAATTGAAGTCATTCTAAAAGCTCCTTTGTTTGTGTCCCAGTTGCCGTTCAAGCTAATAAAGACTAAAAAAGACCAATCACTTGCTTATTCGCCATCTTGGGTTTCAGCTGCAGATGCGATTGATTATGCCATCTTGCTTTCGGTGGAAGAGAATGATGAAGATCTAGGCATGCACATTCATGGAAAGGCCAAGTGATGGGTTACGGTTTTGCGATAGGTGAAGTTTTGGTTGGAAATGCCTTCTTGGGTGACTCTTTCCTTTGATAGCATGCTTTATCGGTGGAAGGTGTCGAATAATGGCCGACTTGTTTATTGATTGGCTTACGGATGGAATGTTTGGACAAGAATTCCTAGGCCGAGTTTTGGGCTTCCGAGATCAAAGAATCTTAAGAATTGCCTCTCTTACTTTCTTATTTGGTTGATGAATTCAGAATGCCCCTCCATCTGAATGAAAGTCCTAGGGAATATGAAAGCTATCCAGCAGATCTTGGAAACAAGGTACATAGGCCCCTGAGCTGAGCTCCTTTCGCTTCGACCCATGAATCTTTCTATCCATTAATATTTATCTTAACCAAAAGGAATTCTCTTTTTCTAGTCTTATTTCTAACTAATACAAGAAGAATGCTGCAAGAGGTTACTAATGATTCTATTCTTTCTATCTTCCGTCACCTCCATCTTTACCTAGAAAGTGGTTTAAGGAGTGCCCTTCGCACCTTTGTTTTTCTTTTAGCCTTCGTGCCCCATTTAAAGAGGACATGAGATGACATCTTATTCAATGTCATTTGCTTTCCTTAGGACTAGACTAAGCTAAACCATGTCTTTTTTCATTGGCATTGACCTACTTACTTTGACAGTTGTGATTCTGCTTTCATGCCTTGGATTGAGCTTTCTCCCCGTCACCTACGCATACGTGCTCCTTTACTGCCTACGCTCACGAAAGACAAAGCCACTCACACAAATCCATGGACCTTACTTACTGCACGAAGATTTTCCTACCCTTTACTTCTCTAATAGTCCCGTTGAATAGATGGATTCTTGACCTCGCCAAAGAGATTCACTTAAGCTTCTAGCTGGCTTTCGTCACTTTTTTTCAGCTGCTCTCGCTTGAGAGGAAAAGGGTGGCTCTTCCCGTACTGTCTGAGTTCACATTCCCTGATACCACTATTATTGCTTGACTAGCTTGCTTCGAAAGCTGTCATGTAAGAAACCATAGAGGATTGCTAACAAGGCAAAGAAAGAAAGCTCTTAGCGTCAGAGTGATGCTCCTAGCGTATGCCGATAAGAATTCAATCTTTGGAAAAATGAAAGTCGCTTCCAGAGGAATCCAATTAGTAGCTAAGGTGAAGCCTGATTTCGTGTGGTTTACGACTTTCAAAGCGCTTTCTTTATTCATTTGCCCCATCTATTTACTTATCTGACAATCATATAAAGCGTGTTACCTGCCCTCTTAAATGGGATTTAGGAAGCAGACTCCTCGCCCTATAATAAAAGAGCTCTATATAGAACTTTAGCTTTTGCACTTTACAAAAAGGAGCTAAGCAAGGGAAGAGCTTATGCCCAGCTAATTGAATGTAGTTCCCAGCTTTAAAGAATCAAGTTCAAGTACCGAGAAGATTCACGACTCAGAGAAAGACTCAACCCTTCCCAATCCCAATGAGAGAGAGGTCTTTAGAAGCAGAAATGCGACGTTTAAAACCCCTCGTATTAACTAACAGAACCCATGGAAGGGGGTAAACATGCCATAAAAGGGCTTTTAGTGGCCTCTAAAAAAGAATATTTCTATAATTGCACTAGCAGACTAGACTGGTAATAGAACATAAAGGATTCTCTCTTGACTACGGCACCTACGGTGAGCCTCTCACCGGAAAGAAGGTCACCTTCACAAAGGCCTGTAATCCAACTAAGCGAAAGAGGTCTATTTCTTCCAACATTTTCTTACTTCTATCCCTTTGAATAGCAAAGTTGCCCGCGTCTCATAAGGCCAAGAGTTCTGTCATTCCTCTTTGTCAACTCGAAGTCTAAGGCAAGGAACTTTCAATTCCATTTTCTTTTCTTTTCATAGGCTCTTTTATTGAGACCAAATCCTTTCTTGTATCAAAAGAGTTCCCCCCTCCCGCTATTAATACTACAAAGAGACTAGCCGCGGCAAGATATTCAATAGGACCGGAGTCATTCAAAGCGAAAGAAGTTCCGATCACAGCTTCTCAAGCAAAACGAATTAAGGAAAAAAGAGCATTTATTATAGAGTATATAACTTCGATCATACAGATCAATTTCTAGTTGCATAGCTTCATAATAATTCTGTAAATCTTCCACATAATTTCCTTCGAATTGAGCCGACATCCGTTACAATCGTCATTCAATTGAAAGAATCTCCGTTCCAGAACCATACATGAGAATTTCACCTCATACGGCTCCTCCCTTATATGCATAATGAGAATAATACATTGAATGAAACAAAAAAGATTTAGAGCCTGAGTCAATCGATAGTTGGGAGCAACTTGAAGGTGAAAGAGACATAACTTTGGGCTTTGTTGATTTATTGCGTGATGCTTTTGTTGAACAAGATCGAAGTCGCGGTATTTATTTCACTCAATGTTGGGTTTGTTTACCAGGTGTTATACTTGTGGCTTCAGGAGGTATTCATGTTTGGCATATGCCTTCTCTGACCAAGATCTTTGGGGATGATTCCGTACTACAGTTCAGTGGAGGAAGTTTAGGACATCCTTAGGGTAATGCGCCAGGTGTCGTAGCTAATCGAGTAGCTCTAGAAGCATGTGTAAAAGCTCGTAATGAAGGATGCGATATTCCTTGGGAAGGTAATGAGATTATTCACGAGGCTTCCAAATGGAGCCCGGAACTAGCTGTTGCTTGTGAGTTATGGAAAGAGATCTTTTTTCATTTTGCAGCAGTGGACATTTTGGATAAGTAAAAATAGTAGACATTAGCAGATAAATTAGCAGGAAATAACGAAGGATAAGGAGAAAGAACTCAAGTAATTATCCTTTGTTCTCTTAATTGAATTGCAATTAAACTCGGCCCAATCTTTTACTAAAAGGATTGAGCCGAATACAACAAAAATTCTATTGCATATATTTTGACTAAGTATATACTTACCTAGATATACAATATTTGAAATACAAAATCTAGAAAACTAAATAAAAAACAAAGACTCAAATCTTTCTATTGTTGTCTTGGATCCACAATAAATCCTACGGATTCTTAGGATTGGTATATTTTTTTATATCCTGTAGTTTGTAGTTTCCCTGAATCAAGCCAAGTAGCACAACTCTTTCTACCCATCCTGTATATTGTCCCCTTTGTTCCATTCCATGTTGAAATGGATGCAACATTTATTACTTATTATTTTATTATATTTTAGATTAGTTAGTGATTAGATATTAGTATTAGACGAGATTTTAAGAAATTTTTTTTGATTTCTTTATAGGAGTATAGGAGAGGACAAATCTCTTTTTTTCGATGCAAATTTGACACGACATAGGAGAAGCTGCCCTTTATCAAAAATTATATTATTATATTTATATTATTTTTAATAATAAGAGGGGGTTCCGACATATTAATATATAGTGAAGTGTTCCCCCAGATTTAGATCTTTTCTTCAAGACTCACTAATAATCTTACTAATAATCCTAGTGATTGGATTTCTATGCTTAGTCTGATAGGAAATAAGATATTCAAATAAATAATTTTCTAGCGAATGACTATTCATCTATTATATTTTCATGCAGATAGGGGGCAAGAAAACTCTATGGAAAGATGGTGGTTTAATTCGATGTTGTTTAAGAAGGAGTTCGAACACAGGTGTGGGCTAAATAAATCAATGGGAAGTCTTGGTCCTATTGAAAATACCAGGGAAGATCCATATCAAAAAGTGAAAAACATTCCCAGTTGCAGTAATGTTTATTATTTATTCGGGGTTAAAGACATTCGGAATTTCATCTCTGATGACACTTTTGTTGTTAGTGATAGGACTGGAGACAGTTATTCCATCTATTTCGATATTAAAAATCAGATTTTTGAGATTGACAACAATCATTCTTTTCTTAGTGATCTAGAAAGTTCTTTTTATAGTTATCGAAACTCGAGTTATTTGAATAATGGATTTAGGGGCGAAGATCCCTACAATCATTCTTACATGTATAATACTCAATATAGTTGGAATAATCACATTAATAGTTGTATTGATAATTATCTTCAGTCTCAAATCTGTATAGATACTTCCATTATAAGTGGTAGTGAGAATTACAGTGACAGTTACATTTATAGGGCCGTTTGTGGTGGTGAAAGTCAAAATAGTAGTGAAAACGAGGGTTCCAGTATACAAACTCGCACAAAGGGCAGTGATTTAACTATAAGAGAAAGTTCTAATGATCTCGAGGTAACTAAAAAATACAGGCATTTGTGGGTTCAATGAGAGAATTGTTATGGATTAAATTCGAAGTAATTTTTGAAATCAAAAATGAATATTTGTGAACAATGTAGATATCATTTGAAAATGAGTAGTTCGGATAGAATTGAACTTGTGATCGATCGGGGTACTTGGGATCCTATGGATGAAGACATGGTCTCTCTGTATCCCATTGAATTTTATTCGGAGGAGGAGCCCTATAAAGATCGTATTGATTCTTATCAAAGAAAGACAGGATTAACCGAGGCTATTCAAACAGACATAGGCCAACTAAACGACATTCCCGTAGCAATCGGGGTTATGGATTTTCAGTTTATGGGGGGTAGTATGGATCCGTAGTTAGAGAGAAAATCGCCTGTTTGATTGAACACGCTGCCAATCAAATTTGACCTCATGTTATAGTGTGTGCTTCTGGGGGGGCCCGCATGCAGGAATGAAGTTTGAGCTTGATGCAAATGGCTAAAATATCATCTGCTTTATATGATTATCAATTAAATCTAAAATTATTTTATGTATCAATCCTTACATCTCCAACAACTGGTGGAGTGACAGCTAGTTTTGGTATGTTGGGGGATATCATTATTGCCGAACCCAATGCCTACATTGCATTTGCAGGTAAAAGAGTAATTGAACAAACATTGAATAAAACAGTACCCGAAGGTTCACAAGTAACTGAATACCAATTCCATAAGGGTTTATTCGAGCTAATTGTACCATGTAATCTTTTAAAAAGTGTTCTTAGTGAGTTATTTAAGCTCCACGCCTTTTCTCCTTTGAATCAAAAGTCAAGCAAAATCAAGTAGATCACTAAGGCCATTATTTTATTTTATTTGTGTTTGTAGGAAAAAAGTAGTTAGTTTATCGGAATCAAAGTAAATAAGTTAATAGTAAATAAGATAAAGTAAATAAGATAATAATGGCCCTTTCTTTGGTGATAGAAAGTCTAATTGTAGAAAGAATCAAAACTAAAGTTGAGGATAACTCTTTTTTGACCTATATTCCTGATTACGAATCAAAAATCCTTTATCACCAAGAGTGAGTTCTTCCTTTCATGAAATTAGGAAAATAAAATGAATTTCTTCTTGTCATAGGTATATAATTTGAAATTAAAATATACATAATAGATTTTTGTATCTTTCTCTATCACCCTAAACACCATGAGATAGTAGACTTAACAAGAGCAGGGAATATGTAAACTAAGACTCATTCTGTCTAATTGCTAAAATGCCCTTCAACAACAAGATTCAATAGCATCCTTTCTTCCTATTCCCGAAAAACTAGTCGCTGACTCAACCTCCCCTCGGGTCTATGCACTCTTTGTCTTTGTTTTTATCATCGGCGATTAAAAGAGAGTAGGAGCCCATTCTATCTATCTCAGAAAGAAAGTCTCAACCCTTTGGTACGAAATTAGGCCTTAGCTTCTCAATAAGTCATTCAATGAACTAACTATACTTAAAATATGAGGTATACCTATTCCTTCTTTTCTTAACTCTTCCCTTTCGGGCCGGATCGAATAAAGAAAGGGGCTAAAGAATGAAATATTCATAAAAGTAGTCCTTACATCCCTCCGCAAGAATAAGTAGAGTCTCTGACATCAATAGCCAGTCTTGTAATAATAGATTGCACAGTGCCCAGTCCTCTAAGATCTATTGATTGAGTAGTCTCCAACTTCCGTATTCTCCTTCCTGGACTTCCCTTCCATTCAGCTCTATGTAGTTTATGACTTGGAAAAAACGGGAAACAAAGCGCCCAAGAGATGACGCTTCTTGGAGTACAGGTAGTTAACTAATTTATCTTATTAGAGAGAAGGATATGCTTGAACAACCTATTCTCAAACAACTTATTCTAGCAGCCTATTCATTGAAAGAGATGGCAATCACTTTCTTCCTACCCAAAAATCATAGTAAAAAACATTCATATATTCCTACGGCACGGGATAAAGGGAAAAAGAGAGCCGAAAGCTGGGAATGGAACAAAAAGAATTTCTCTCGAGCGGGAATCTTCTTCTTTAGCAAATTCAACTTCTTTCCCCGGAGCAGCAAGACCAAACCGGTTTATTCATTTGCACCAGAAAAGAGCTAAGCCCGTAAGTCACGGAGCTCTCATTTCTACATATACATAATATTTATATAATATACATGGGGTTGTTGGTTTTTGTTTGTTCAAAATCTCTATTATCAAATAACATATCTAAGGGCTCAGATGATGTTCTTTTGTCCCTCGGGAAAACAGTTTCGCTCGTTTCCTCTTTCGGTTGAGGTTAGTTACTATTCATCTCTTGGTAATTTCCTTATCACGCATATCATACAATATCAGAGGAAGTAGAAAGTAAGTCAAGTCCAATCTCCTTAGCAGTTGTGGATTGGCCTTAGTGAGAAGAGAAGGATCAAACTCTATCAAAAATTCGATCCAGCTTTCTTGGCTGAAACTGAACATGCTTGGTGGGCACTTAGATTATAGAGTATCCAATCAAAGCACATTTCTTGTCTAATATCTACTACTCACTGATCTCTTTCGCCTATTTTGGCTAACCCCATTCCAGTCTATTAGGTAAGGTCTGTTCTATTGAGATTCTATTAGTCATCTTAGACATCTGAACTCTTTTGCTTTGGATAGATCTAAAGGGTAAAGTACTCATTCCGGGCATGACTCAGAAGATGAAGAGGGGGCATACTTTGAGTATCAAGGAGGAAGTAGCAGAATTACTCTCCATCGAGCCGAATTACATCCACCCTCGGCTAGTCTTTTAAGTATAGCGTATGCCTTTGCGAATGAATACTAGCTCCTAAATGGCAACCATAAGGAAAGGACTACCAGGAGTTTGCTTTCCCCTCTCCGTCATCAGAATGACTCTTCTTCATACAGTTCGGTTGAAGGAATCAGACCAAGATAGGTAGAGTCCACCAAGAAAAGGAAGGGAGTTTTCGCGCTAGCGGGCTCAGTCCATCCTCTCTCTTCATCGAACCTAAATAAAGATGGTTGAAGAGTGGAACTCCGCGTCTTTATCAAGCTTTCATCACTCAAGGGTAGACTAGACTTGAATTCAGCTTTGAATGGAAATTGACCATATCAAGACTCCTCAAAGGATAAGGAAGGTGTATACTTAAAGAATGGTATTAATCAAAGGCAGAATAAAAAAGTGTAATATTCAAGCATAAAGATAGGGAAAGAAAAGTGAAGAACAAGCAATGAAGTTTCTTCTTTCGTTAAAGCAGCTTTCCTTAGCTACTCCTTTGATTTTCGGCATAGTCAGAGTAAGGTCTTCCTTCCCTGCATACCTGAAATCAATTATTGAAACTCTACTGTATTCCTTAGGAAAGCCGAGAATCCGCTCTTTGAAAAGCTTCCCTGAGAAAAGTCCCCGCCCAATGGAGTCTTCCGCTGGAACTAGATTCCAGCTTCGCATAAGTAGTCTTAGCTTTGACTTGGTAGTAGGAAGACGATGTGGGGTTTAGTCCTTTAGCCCAGGTGAAAGTTTAATTAGGCAAAGAACCAGCACACGCCTATTCATCCAAAATAATTTTTGGAACTCCATATCAATTACCTCTCCTGCCGCAACGCAGGGATGAGTAAATGATGAATGGCAAGTCAGAGTGAAAGGTAGAGACTTCAGTTGCTACCGTACTTGACTGAGAACTTGATAGCGTGGTTCTTTTACTCTTTCGGGAGTGGTTTCGCTTTCCACCGGCCCTTGGGATTATCATATAAAAGTTCTATTCCTGCCTACGCCTTTTTTCCAATCTCTGAACTTTGGGAATGCTTTACCTAAACTGATTCAAAAAGGCATACTAAAAGACTTTCTTAGTGCTTCACTACATGAAAGAAAACCGATCCATGGAACCATCTTTTCTTTTCAAAGAAAGAGCTAGAACTACCTGACCGAAGGAGATAGAAAGGAAGGGGGGTGGTGATTAGGATAACCCAATTATAGTTGTACAAGTAGAAACTATAGGCGAAGGCTTTTGAGTAGCCAGTGTCATAACTATAAGATAGGTAAGCTTGTCCAGAGATAGATCTCAAGTAAGAAGTCCTGGGCGAGAAGTGATCGAAGCATCAGTGAAATGAATCTATTCTCCAAAGCACCAAGACGTTAGACCATACAAGGCTCTCTGATGTTAGGCGTATTAACATGCCTAAAGCACCTTAATTTACCCATATTTTAGCCAAGTTTTGAGGACAAAATATATAATTCCTGCACTTTTAGTCCTTTTTCCTGTAAGCGAGCTAACCAACATGATTAGCAAGTTTTCAGGTATAAATGATGAAGATTTCAGTATTTTGTTGACTGTTGGACGCCGAAGGAAACTTCACATAAGAAGGAAGGCAGCTTTTGGAAGCCTATGGACTGAAAGTGATGCATGGAGAACTTGTCCCGGGCAAAAACAGCATTTCCAAAGGCTTGAGGATCAGAAGTAACTTAGTAGGATTAGGACAAGGAAGCAGTAACCTAGTAGGATTAGGACAAGGATACAGTAACATAGTAGGAATAGGATATGGGTGTTATAAAAACCTAGGTTGCTGAAACTTTTCAGCAATTCACTCCGCCCCATTCTTTCTTATTCCTTACAATTCCTTCTAGTCCATTCATTAATACGTTGTTGACATTATTTTTCATCTATTCGACTTTTAATTTTCACGACAAGAGAAATGCTACTAGCAAGGAAATCACGCCACAAGTGAAGCAAATACATACTTATCGTGATATTGCTATGATGATGAAATCCTCGTTGTTTTCCTTCACAATTATGAGTAGCTAAACTTCTCTGTTAGGGTTATGGAAGCCTTATGAGATACTATCTATTGCTATGAGTTTGTGAATTCTTGGTACGTATGCTGCTTATATCATTACTCTCTTCATCTTAATTGAATTCTTATGGTTGCAAACATATAGAATACGCCAGTATAGCATTAACTTGTTTGAAAGAAAAGTTACATGGCTGGAAAAGAGAGAGTGACAAGGAAATAGGGCTACCAACCCCTGTTTAAAAGTTAGTGACGTAACTGGATTAACCTCTTGGAGAATTCGTACCATTAGTTATACGCTTTAATCTCGAAAGAGTTAAAGTGAGATAATCCTTGATGGTCTAAAGACACTAGGATTTACCATAGAAGACGAAACTCTATAAGTGCATGCATGTCTGAATTCCGCATAACTCATAGCCAATAGATACGTAGAACTCATAAGGTGGACATAACCCTAACTTACAATTCTCATTGATTAAAATATTACTAAATAAAACATTCCATTTTTACTTTGCTATTTTGATACTCTTACTTCATGCAGAGAATCCCCCCTTTTGCCGCAGAACTTTCACCAAAAGTCTAATAATAGTTGCAATACTTAGTGACCGAGTATTCCCTGTGGGATTCGACACCTAACCAAGTTGGGTTCTATATTTGACAGCAACCGCTTACACTCTTACGAGAGTTGTAGTTTGGGCGTATCAAATTTTGGCGCCGTTGCTGGGAAATACGGTTATCAACTAAGTTTGTGATAGTTACTAGACCCTTTGGTCAAAGATTCTCAGGTTTTACTTTTAGTTGTTGTTTTTTTTTTTAATTCAGGTTCTGTTCAGTGCATGCCAAATACTCGAAGTTCTGGTTAACCATTATTACCCATAAATCCTGAACCACAACTTATTGGCAGAATGGATGCACAACGTGAAATTGAAAGAAGGGCTGCTCAACAGGAGCAGGCTAGATTAGCTGCATTGGAAGCTGCTCAAGTGCATCAACAGAATCCTGATGATGAGGACCTGGGAGATGATAAGTTACTGAATCCTAGGCGTACTGATGAGGTGGCAGCACCTATGCATAGGGGAGATTGTCAAGCTAGATTGAGGCCTGAACGTCGAGCTGTGCAGATTCCTTTTGACGATGTTGATGACGATTTCGACGGGGCTGGTGCCACAGGAGCTATTATTCCTCCACCCTTGGCACCTGGAGCCAAGTTCAATATCACAAGCACTATGATTCAACTATTGCAGCTCAAGGGATTGTTTGGTGGACTTGTAGGTGATGATCCGAATATGCATCTGATTAACTTTATCTCAACATGCAATTAATTCAACAATCTAGGAGTTGGACAGAATTCTACTCTGTTGCACTTATTCCCATTGTCTCTATCTGGGGAGGTAACTCTATGGTTGAACGGGCTGAATCTTGATTCTATTACAAATTGGAGGCAATTGAAAGATGCTTTCCTAGAAAGATTCATTCTGCCATCCAAGAGAGCACAGTTGAGAGATAAGATCAGTAATTTTTGATAGCTTCCAACTGAAGCTCTCCACGAAACATGGGAGAGGTTCAAGACGAAGCTTATGAGGTGCCTAAGTCACCATCTGACCAATGTCCACTAGATGGAGATATTATATAGATATTCGAATTCGGTGACTAAGCCAGTAGTTGATAATGTTGCAGGAGGGTCATTCATAGACCTTACCTTTATTCAGGCAAGTGATATGCTGGATAGTGTGAAAAAGCAAAGTAGAGCTTGGCATACCAGGGATTCTGAGGTAGCAAGTTCTACTATATATATTGGCATGACTGCAGAACAAAGACGAAGAGAGGAAGAACGTGATCAAGATATGGAACACATGAAAACACAGATGGATCTTCTTACCAAGCACTTATTATCAGGGAAGACCGAGAAAGTAAAGGTTGTTGAAGCACATGGAAGAGATGAATCTGATACTGAGGAAGAAGCCAACTACTTGAATAATAAGGGGAGTTTCCGAGGCAATGCCCAAGGAAACCAAGGTTGAACTATTATGATAAATCTGGATACAATGACCGAGACCAAGGGAGTTGGAAGAATAAGACTGACAGGAGTGGTTTGTATGTTCCTCCTGGAAGCCATGAAGCCGTTGCATCTGGCTCTGGGATGATGTCAATGGAAGATATGTTGGATAAACTGGTGAAAGGAGTGGAGACAACCAACACGGGAGTAACTGAGGTAATAAATTATTTGTCCTCAATGAAGCAATTAGTTTACTCGCATTCCACTGCAATAAAACAGCTGTAACAACAAATGAGTGAACTATCGGTGGCATTAAATCAACGAAAATCTGGCACTTTACCTAGTGACACTGTGTAAAATCCAAGGAATGATGGATCATGTATGGCTATTACTAACAGGAGTGGTAAAGTGTTGGAAAGTCCGTCCAAAGGCAAGCAGGTAGTTGATAATACTAAAAAGAATGTTCTTAATACAGAGTTTAAAGATGCCGTAGAAGCTGAAGTGAGTGCTCATGATGTTACACCTAGACGTCACCATCCTGAAAGGAGTGATAATCGGAAGAAAGATAAAAAGGAAGTGGTGGAAAAAATGATTCCTCTTCCCCTCCCCCCCACCTTTTCCTCAGAGATTGAAGAAAGAGGCTGATGGCACTTCTAAAAATGTTGATAATCGAAAGCAAGATAAAGAGGAAGTGGTGGAGAAAACGATTCCCCTTCCACCACCACCTTTTCCTCAAAGACTGAAGAAGAAAGCTGATGACACCAGGTTCACTAAATTTATGACTATGTTGAAGCAGCTGACTATAATAATCCTTTGGTGGAGGCGCTGGAACAGATGACTGGGTATGCTAAATTCATGAAGGACGTTTTGACAAAGAAACAGGCAGTAAGCTATGAGCTGGCGGATAATGTTCATCATTACAGTGCAATCGCTACAAGATCTTTAGTTTAGAAAAAGGCAGATCCCGGTGCTTTCACTATTCCTTGCACAATTAGATCTTTGAATTTTGCCAAGGCATTGTGCTATCTGGGTGCTAGAATCAATTTGATGCCACTATCCATCTACAGGAAGCTGGGGTTAGGCAATCTGACGCCAACCAATATGAGGCTCGTGATGGCAGATAGGTCGGTAAAATGACCTGTTGGTATCTTATATGATGTATTGGTGAAGGTTTCTTCCTTCATCTTTCCTGCAGACTTTGTTATTTTGGATTGTGAGGTGGACTCTGAAGTTCCCATAATCTTGGGGTGCCCTTTCCCTGCAACAGGAAGCGTGCTTATTGATTTGAGAGCTAATGAGCTTTTATTTGGATTGAATGACGAAGTGGTTCATTTTGATGTATGCAAATCGATGAAGCAGCCTAGAGATATGGATGTGTTCTCTATATGTGATGTCTATGATGAGGATGACAAAGAATTATATGTAGAGAAGCATCTTACTGTCGAGCCATTGTCTGCTATACTGTTGAATGTTAAGCAAGAAGATGTTGAAGATCATGAAGAAACCATTTGTTCTCTAACAGGATTAGGGTCCTATTCTCATGCTCCTAAGCAGCTGGACCTTGATCTTAAGAATCGATCTTAACTAACAGTGAAGACTTCCATTAAATAACCACCAGTTCTAAAATCTAAAGAGCTACCAAGTCACCTAAGGTATGTGTTCTTGGGAAGTGGAAATACTCTTTTGGTAAGTATTGCGGCTGATTTAGGTGAACAGAACGTAGAGGCTCTCATCTCTGCTCTGAAGAGGTACAAGAGAGCTATGGGATGGTCTATTGATAATATAATTGGTATCCCTCCTGGGATATGTATACACAAGGGTCATCTCGAAGAAGAATGTATGCCTACAAGTAAGCATCAGCGTCGTCTGAATCCATTCAAAAAATGATGCACTATATATCTCGATGAAGTCTGAGTAATCGAGATAAGCTATGTCGTGTCGCAATAATAAATCAAGTGCTAGATGGGAGGCAACCCATCGTATTTAATTGTTTTGTTTTACTAGGAGTTTGTTTTTGTAGTCGAGCCACCACCAAAACTAAGGCGCTTGATGAGAGGCAACCCATCGTTCTAATCGTTTTTGTTGTTTTTGAGTAAGTGTAGGTGCAAGATGTATAAAGGAGGAGCATGGTCTCAAATTTTGATTTGAAAGTGAGCAATGTTAAAGGTGGTAAGTGAGTAATGAAGGAGCAAAAGGCTTTCGGTTAGGCATTACCTATACAAATCTAGGCAATAGACAAGGCAAGGCCTATGTAAATCTAGGCAATGGACAAGGCAAGGCCTATTCTATGGCCTTTGTTCTCTGAATCTACAATGCCATGGCATAGGCGCCGCCTATGCCAAGTATAGGCAAAGCTAAAGGCGCCGCCTATGCCATTGCCTTGGCTCTCTGAATCTACAATGCCATAGCATAGGCACTGCCTTTGCCTCCCAAATCTCTCAAAACTTTTATTTTTGCTCATCTAACCTTGCAAGATCATCTTCCGAGTTCAACACCAAGTAAGTTCTTCGTTTATATTCCGAAGTTGTTACAATCTTACGCTTATCATGGTATTTTAGATCCTAAAGTGGTGTTGGTGATTAGAATGTGTTGATTTGTATGATACATCTAGTTTAGTGAAAGAATACGTATGGGTGTTATGGACTTAGTACCGAATTGTATTTGATTGTTATACACTGTCCTCTTTTTGAGAAATCGAAATGGTGAAGCTAATTGCATACTCTTCAAAGTTGAATGCTTGAATGCTTGAATGACTCGCTCATCGAGATAAACATCAAGATTGAATACAAGCATGAGATGTTGTGATTATTTCTATGCCATAACTTGATACGATCTGTATGTAGTAGTCTTGTTCAAAAGATGCATTAATCCACACATGAAAGTATAGTCAAGATTACATGAAATAGAGTTGGAAAGGATAGTAAGATGACATGAAAGTATGACTATGCTAAACATATTGTTGGAACATATCCCCTAAATGTATGTCGATGAAGTCTGAGTAATCGATATCATTCACTTAATTAGTTTCTATCAACAAATAAAGTGTGGGGTGGTGCCACTATTGTCTGTTTGTCAATTTAATCTTCCGAGATAAAGATAACATGACTCTATTAGGATCTCAGGTATAATGGCCTCAAAAGGACAACAAGGAAAACAAAAAGCGCCCACCTCACAGAAAGGTAAGAAAAGAGGAAGAAAAGAGCAAGCTGAATCCTCCTCGCTACAAATACCTCGATGCACTTTTGGCATCAAGTGGGGTACAATTTGAGAAAAATCTAAGGATGACGACTCTGATGATGATTCCGATGCAGGTGGTATGTTCCCAGACATAGAAGAAGAGTCCGACTAATTAGGTTTTCCGTATTTATTTTCCACTGAGGGCAGTGTGTCCCGCCTAAGAGTGGGTTGCTGGTATTGGTATGCTGTGTTTCTTTGCCTACCTACATTTATTCATGTTCATTTTTTTGATTTTTAGTAGTAGTTAAATTTTTTTCGATTTTTTTTTCTCTTTAAGTTTTTTTTAGATTTTGCATAAAGTGCATGAAATTGTTCTGATAGGCGGCATGGTATTATGACAAGAGTTGTGCTAAAATCATTACTATTGAGTTGTTTAGGCTCTAAGTATGACTCACTATGTGATAAGTGTGTGGTTTAATTCATTCATCTGTGGGGTCAAGAGTCTATACTACTCCCAATAAAATTGACCATGTGCCTTGTGTGTGTGAGGTTGTAGTATATTCTATGATGTGACTGATGCTAGAACTTGCCTAGTTTGTGTGTAAAGCGAAATAAAGAGTGTAATTTTAGGAGATGATTTAAGAATTTCTTCGGCAACCTGTACTTGTTTACCTTCTTTTTACCTACCCGTGGACATTATCCTAGTTAACCCCCTTTGAGCCTTTAGCTATTTTCTTGGACAGCCTCATAGGTAAGCCTAATCTATTTTTTCAAGACCATAATTTGATCTAAATTCCTAAGTGCTTTAAATTGTAAAGTCATGTGACAAAATAAGAGGAAATTGGGTGAGAATGACGCCTTAGAATGTATTGGTACTTGAATTTGTTATGAAAAAGAGTGGCTATCATAGAGGTGTGTTATAAAAAAAGAAGAAGAAGAAAGAAATAGAAAAATAAAAAGATAGTTGTAGTTATAATTGAATAATAAAATAGGTGAAAAGGGGTGATAGATGAAAGAAAGGTAGCAAGGTTGTCTAAAAGAGAGTGTTAATGGCATAATGTGATGTATTAAAGCGCTTAGGGAACATAGTCACTATTTCTGGCCAAAATAGTCCTACCCGCCCCTTAGCCTACATTACAACCTGTAAAAGACCTATTTGATTCTAATCTTAGCATTCTGATATTAGTAAAGCATTACACTAAGGGCAAGCCTATGGTCATTAGTTGTAACATATGAATTCTTTGTGAGAGTGAGAACAAGGATAATCCTATACCCATGTTTCAAAAAAATATAATACTAGTGAGTGATTATGGGTAAGATATTGCGTGAGACACACATGGTTGATGTGTTTTGGGTAATCTTGTATGATTCTTTGTGCCTTAACTTTTGAATACGAATTAACCACTATCACAAGTCTAGGTTGGAGGTTGAATTGTTTCTAGTAATGATCAGAAAACTACTCTTTGTTAATAATTATCGTGCCTGTCTTGATTGAACATTTTGTGCTGAAACTGTAAAATCCTAAGTAGATGTTTTGCATGGACATGATATCTTATTCGAGGACGAACAAAGCTTTAAGTGTGGGGTGTTGATGTTAGGCGTATTTACACGCCTAAAGCACCTTAATTTACCCATATTTTTGCCAAGTTTTGACGACAAAATATATTATTCCTGCACTTTTAGTCCTTTTTCCTATAAGTGAGCTAACCAACGTAATTAGCAAGTTTTCAGGTATAAATGATGAAAATTTCAGTATTTTGTGGACTGTTGGACGCCGAAGGAAACTTCACGTAAGAAGGAAGGCAGCTTTTGGAAGCCTATGGACTGAAAGTGATGCATGGAGAACTTGTCCCGGGCAAAAACAACATTTCAAAAGACTTGGGGATCAGCAGTAACTTAGTAGGATTAGGACAAGGAAGCAGTAACCTAGTAGGATTAGGACAAGGATACAGTAACTTAGTAGGAATAGGATATGGGTGTTATAAAAACCCTAGGTTGCTGAAACTTTTCAGCAATTCACTCCGCCCCATTCTTTCTTATTCCTTACAATTCCTTCTAGTCCATTCATTAATACGTTGTTGACATTATTTTTCATCTATTCGACTTTTAATTTTCACCACAAGAGAAACTCTACTAGACAGGAAATAACGCCACAAGTGATGCAAATACATACTTATCATGATATTGTTATGATGATGATATCCTCGTTGTTTTCCTTCACAATTATGAGTAGCTAAACTTCTCTGTTAGGGTTATGGAAGCCTTATGAGATTCTATCTATTGATATGAGTTTGTGAATTCTTGGTACGTATGCTGCTTATATCATTACTCGCTTCATCTTAATTGTAATTCTTGTGGTTGCAAACATATAGAATACGCCAGTATAGCATTAACTTGTTCGAAAGAAAAGTTACATGTCTAGAAAAGAGAGAGTGACAAGGAAATAGGGCTACCAACCCTTGTTTAAAAGTTAGTACCGTAACTGGATTAACCTCTTGGAGAATTCGTACCATTAGTCATACGCTTTAAGGTCGAAAGAGTTAAAGTAAGATAATCCTTGATGGTTGAAAGATACTAGGATTTACCATAGAAGACGAAACTCTATAAGCGCATGCATGTCTGAATTCCACATAACTCATAGCCAATAGATACGTAGAACTCATAAGGTGGACAGAACCCTAACTTACAATTCTCATTGATTAAAATCTTACTAAACAAAACATTCCGTTTTTACTTTGTTGTTTTGACACTCTTACTTCCCGCATAGAGTCCCCCCTTTTACTGCAAAACTTTCACCAAAAGTCTAATAATAGTTGCAATATTTAGTGACTGAGTATTTCCTGTGGGATTCGACACCCAAGCCAGTTGGGTTCTATATTTGACAGCGACCGCTTACACTCTTACGAGAGCTGTAGTTTGGGCATTATCACTCTCTTGCACAGGAATAGCGTCAGATAAGAAAGATCGGATTAGCTATGGCTATAGGTGAATAAGTAATAGTTCATAATTCCCCGTTACTGCTAAAAGGAAACAAGGAGTTGGCAGGAATAGAACTAGCAGCTAACCGATAAGAATAAAGCGCTAGAAACTTCAAGACTCTTGGATGAAATTATTATACTTGTATTTCTTGCTTGTAAACTATTCCCTCAGCTGAGACGGCATTGTGAAGAGAATTGCAAATATCTTTACTGGTTTTAGAAAATTGAGTCCAGCCGTTCACACAAGGAAGGAAAAGAAAAGGATGGTCTCACACCGGTGTAAAGTAAAAGAAATTTCCTTAGACTGAAAGATTTCATTTGCTGGCCTTTAACTGGCTTTACAAAATAGGCTTTTATCACAACCTTGATCACAGGATGGGAAAAGTACAGGCCTGGACCCCAAAAAAGAAATCACCATCGGTACCGATACTTCTACTAGATTACCCTCTATAAATTAAACACTTTCAAACTAGCCAGCTGGATCTCAAATTGGAGAAAGAGAACTCCCCATGTCTGGGAACTCATAATCGATAGAGGGGCTAGCCACAGTAAGTCCAGAAGTTGCTTGATTCTCTTCATAGGCAAATTCATCTTGCTTTCCTGATCTAATGGATTCCCCTTTTACTACAATTGCAATAGAAGGGGCTGGGGATTAGCTGAGCTCGAAGGCAGATGGAATGGCACTTTCCTTTTTTGAAATGGGTAAAAATGAAGTCACTTGCTCAACAGCTAACAAAATGGCTTACCCTATGACTGCTAGCTTTTACTTGCTTGAAGGAGATTTAAAAGGCTTACTTCCTTGGGGAAAGACTCCTATTACTAAGGACAACTAATATAGCTATGGGTAATGAAGACACCACATACCACATAGAGAAAAGAAAGCCGAATAGCGGGACAAGGTAAGGAAAAGAAAGCAGAATAGCGGGACGAGGTGAGGAAAAGATCTTGATACTCTGACTTCAGGAGGAGAATCCATTATAGTAGGTCCTCCTAAGCATATTTTACAGGGAGGAGAAAACACCACACCACATGCATGGAAAATACCAAGAACTTTGTTACTGGTTCACGAAGGAATAGAAGGGAAAAAGTCTTTGATTATGATTGGCGGGATATAAATAGAAAGACTAGAAGTCTAGATCCTCTAACACTGAGTAAAATGAGAATCATAAGCTATTGATTACACCATAGCAGGATCTTTCCTTGGATAGGCCCCTAGCCTATGAGCTTAGCCAGTAAATGCATCCTAGGTAGAGAGGGGAAAACCTAGAAAAGAAAAGACCCAGAATCACGTCCAACATTCTATGGGGGAAAATCAATGATGAAGAAGCAGGCAGAGTCATTTGATGACATGAGGTTCCTATATACCATCATCTTGAATCCAAAGGCAGAACAATAGGTAGGCATCTTCTCGACGATCTATACAAAGATCTAAAGGTGAACCAATAGGCAGAGAGAGATGTTCTTCCTGCGTCCCAAGAATGTCTTCGTTCAAAGAGTTTGCAATGACTTTCTTCCCACCCAAACTGGAATTCGGGGATAGGACTTTGTCTTCTCTCTTGATTTATGCTACTTTGATTTATATTCTTTTTCCTGGTCCTATAAAACCAGACACTGAATACCTAGTCCGGGTAAAAGGATTTTTTCTATTCAAAGTAGAGAATGATTTTCTGACTACCTCTTCCTATCGCACTGATCGAAAAAGTGCAACCATGGCAAGCAACAAACGAATAGATCTGTCTTTCACAACAGGAGAGAATACTTCATTAAAGTCCACACCCTCTCTCTAAATATAGCCCTTTAAAACCAAGCGTGCGAGGAATTTTGGATTCAAAGGCTACGCTCTTACTTATTTCACTCCGAATACTCAAAGTGTTTACTACTTTGCTCCGCACTTTCTCAAAAAATGTTATTTTATAGCTATATGGAAATACCGAATTACATTATCAAGTATCCTTCCATTAAGTAAAATGACTTGATACCCAAATTCCCGGGGTATCTACCCATTTTGCATTTTGACTTTTAATCTTGGGCAGAAAAATGGACTATAAAAGAATGAATGCTGTGACAAATGCGCAGGCTAAAGGATATGAATCGTGAAAGCGTTAGGCCGAATCTTTTTTTTGTGTAGAGATTCAGGGTGGAATTAAGAGTCTTTATAATGCGTAAAAAGGGATGAATGCCCCAAAAGAGAACTAAGAGCTAAATTCCAGAGACAGCTTAAGGGGATTCTAAACCTTTTTTTGCTCTGGGTCATCAGCATTCGAAAGAGAAAGATTCCTTGGCGCCTTGTATGAAATAAACAATCGGTTCAGTCTTATCTCAGTAAGAGTAAGTGACGATTCCCCAATGCTATAATATGAATAGAAAACAAGCAATGCCTAATCGGTAAGAGAGGTAAGGGCTTTAGCTTCAGGGTTAAGACCCAGTGCTGAAGTGTAGAATGTGGGTAGAATACGGGTTTTTAGGGGATTCGGGTTATAGGTTACAGTTTACCTCTTCCTTTGACTGTCCTTTGTAGGTTACACTTTTTGGAGAGAGAAGAGTCTTTTTATTAGAAAGAGGTTAAGCGCTAGTCGTTAAGAGTGGAAGCCGGTGGTTTAAGACCATGGGAAAGAGCTTTATTAGGAATGATTGGAGCTAGGGTGTAACTGATACGCAGAAGCAACTGCTGGTTTAGCAGGAACAACTACAAGATCTTTTGTACCAGCATCAGATAGGCTTCAGCTGGAACTTGAGCAGCTACAGTTGCTGATGCGCTAGGAAAAAAGTCGAATGTGTTAAGCATATGCTTTTTTCCACTTAAGTGTAGGGGGGTTGGAAAGATTGAATCTTTAATCTCTATCTCTTTCCATTACTCAATTACATCTTCATCGACCCAGAGAGTAGGGAGTTTAGGCACGGACCCAGCGAATAGAAGAGAGGTTTCTCACCCAAAACAAAAGGTTCCAGTGGAATAAGGCTTAACATTGCCCGAAAGAGGTGGTTGGGTCGATCAAGCCCTAGAGTAGGATTAGGAGTGGGTTCGGGGTAAAGAAGGAAAGAAAGGGTTCTCACCCACCAGCAGTGGTAAGAGAACTTTCTCCACCAGCAGCGGGAATACTTGAGAATAAGGGGTTTGGTATTACCAAGATGAGAAAAGTATATGCATACCAGAGACAGGGTCAGAGACTAGATTTCTCTTTCTATTCCCGTCTAAGAGCGGGTAGTCTATCTTGGCTTATCCCCTTAGGAGGGAAATCTCTATCAAAGACAGTCGAGGTGAAGTCATAAGGGACTAAGACTTTGTAGTTCCTCTAAGGTGTCTGATGATATTGAATATTTTGTTCAAAAGCCGAAGGATCCTGAATAGGAGCTTTCTATTACAGCTGTTGCATTAGAGCAGGAGGGATAAGCAGCAAGCTGAAGCCGCAATGGAGCTTGCGAGATAAGAAGAGGTGTGGGGGCGCTTTGCTTGAGTTGGGAAAAGTAAGATTCAGATTCAAAAAACTCCCAGAAAGACTTGTATTCCCTTACTGAATGGAAGTACCAATTCCCGCAACAACAAAAATAAGTAGCTAAAACGAGTTTTCAAGAAACTGCTCGAGTTTTAGCAAAAGCGGCTCTCTAGGACTAGGTGAGGAAACGTCTATTGGAGAGTAGAGTGCCTCCAGGATTTTGACATCTCGGATGAAGAATTACTTGAGTTACAGAAGAATATTGAAGATATAACTAGTCAATTTGATAAATGTAGTATATTAATTAAATTCCTAACTTAATCAAACTATTGATAAGAAAGGATCTTATAAACGCTAAATCTTATTTATATAGATATCTTCCTCGACGATATTTAGAATAGTACTATTAATCAGTTCGGCCAATATACGCTGGAGGCTATACTAATATATGTCTTAGGGTTGTTGTACAACTGTACTCAAGACACCTTAGTTGTGACGGTATCTACATTGTTGGACAAGTTAGATAGCACAGTTCGAATACAGACCAATATAATCAATAAAAAAAATATGGTTAGTAGTACAGCAGCAAGTAGTCGAGTTGATATCAAAGGTCATAAATATCAAATTGGTAAAGGATTGCTCGAGTTCATGATTGAAAGAAAGTTGATCAAAATTGAGACACTTTCAACAGACACTAATAAAGCAGTAGTGAAAGAGAAAGGAAAGGGTTATTCTAAAATGAATTTATTCGTTGTATGTGATTTTGACAACAATCTTATCCCTTTGAAACTCAATCTTCCAATGGTTTACAAGCCTTTAAAGCTGACCGAAACACATTATACCTAACGAACTAGGGTAGCTGTGGGACTCTCGCTAGTATTGACCTCCTGGACTAGTACTGATGGTGGCTCCTAAGATGAGTCTTTGTTTGGTTAGGAGTAGGTTCTTGCAACCTTAATGCACTAACGAAAAACTGCTTCCAGTTTGCAACTGATGAAAGTCTGTCCTTTTATTACAGGCATCGGGGTGATCCGCTTTGGGATAACCTCGGCCACATGGACACTGGTAGTGAATTGATCATGGTAATAAGTCTGGATCGAGGAAAATTCAAATTCATACTTGAATCCCACTACGTCACCGAAAACTAGGTCTTTCATCCCTGTTTTTCTAATCGGACTCAGAGGGATGTGAATTCGTTAATTTAGGATTTTTAGTCGGATTCTTTAAGGCTTGAAATGGAATGATTAGATTAATTTCTTTCCTTATGTGGGTTTTCATCATTTTCGTAGTCTCTCATTCAATTCATCACTACCCTATCGTAGGAAATTGCGTAGGAAAAAGAGTCTCGTACCCTTCTAATCGAAGAAGGTGCATTTCCTTCAACTTTTATGCTTTTCAACTTAAACAGCTTTTCCACAGCAAGGAATTCTTTTTTTTTTGTTGGGAGGGTTTATCCTATAAGAAAACTTGCCCCTTTTGATCGAAATGCCTATTAGTCTTGGTGGTCTCATAGTACACGTCTCTTTTTATCAGCCTACGAATACTTCTGGGCTTCCCTTAGATTTTAGGTGGATTCAGTCTCTCCCTCCTAAAAAGGAGAAATAGTCAAGTGAAAGGAGCCCACTTCATAGTCGCTCATAGGAGAAGCACTGACCTTTTCTCTTTTCCCTATCAACTTCGATAAGACTAATAAGTCAGGGTGAGCTCTTAGTTAGAGAGAGTTAGTTGGGTAGGGTCAATAGCTCTAAGATCACATCGGATTCTAACCCTAAGGTGACTTCACTCCCTTTATACAAGATTAAAGACTAACAAAGGTTGGACAGGAGAGAGGGAAACAATGCAAAAAGTCATCGTCGCATCATAGCGGGTTAAGAACTTAGGCTTAGTGAATCCCCACTCAAATTTTGTATTTAATGTAAGGAAATCCTCTCTGTTAAAATCGGATATTTCTAAATGACTTTCTAAAGCAAAGACTAGAAAACAAAAGAGAGAGAAGACAGTCAGTCCAGCTAGCAACTGAATTTCATGCTTTTAAGCTTAATGCGTTCATTCTCTCTAGGGTCATTGAACTAGTTGAATGGAATTCCTTTCCACGCATACAATATGCCAAATCTTAAATTCGTTTGATCCCTTTACCAATCGTAGAAGATGACTTATTCTATCTCCTTGCTATCTCCATTGGTTGAACAAGGGGTATCAGAAGATCTCTACTTACCTTAGCCTTAGATAGGGGAGCTACATGACTTTCATTAGCTCCTAGCACAGCATATCTGAATTCACTATACGTTTAAGAGAGACTTTCTTAGACTGCTGAATAACGTTCACTTTAGCGAGTTGTAGGACAAACTACATTCAAGAGGAGAAAGGAAACTTTGAATAGAAGGATCAGTGCCCATAGTAGTCCTGTGCAATTAGGTTATGATGTCCATGATGAGCTCTACTAGAAAAAAAATCTCTTCTATTCATAGATGAAGTCCTATCTAAGGGCCTTCTTTGCCCTTGAATTCTGTTCCCTAGTTCAATCCAAAACTCCAGATGTGTAAGTAGCGGCCAAGTGGCTCTGTCCTTTTCAAAGAGGTTATCCTTCTCTCTCCCCTCTTCTAAGTCTTATAGGATAGATCACCATTCAAGTAAGTTACTTTACCCGGTGCTTACTATCTTCTTTCTATCCTAATTGGTAGTCGTCCCATTTTAGTACCCCCTTTCTAATCAGTCAAGTGGCTTTAACTCCTTCAGAGTCAGTCTATTACCCATCCCTGATCCCATGCCTTCCGTTGGTCAACAACCAACTAAAGTTCTCTATACTTCTTTACTACTCATACAGGGAAGGAGGAAGAAATTCATTCTCTCTTTTTTGGAGCAAAGCGAATGAACAGAAATCTTTCCGAATATCATGAATATCCTTTGCCCCTTATCTCCTCATATTCCTATTTATAAGCCACAGCTTACTTCGACGTTTTCAATTTCCCATAGAATCTTTGAAGTTTCAATGGTAGCAAATGGTTCTATCTTTTTTTTTCAGGATGCATTCCAATAAGAGGAAAAAGATGAAAATTTTGGCTGAGATTTATTCCTGCACAACTCACATGCATGAATCTCCCTCTCTTAGGGTAGCGGAAGAAGGGCTAATCCCATTGTATAACTTGATAAGATTCCACCCTTGTCCCCCTCTCCCCCTAATACTTTGGGGATACCCTCTAATTCCATTATTTCGGTGCCTCCCCATTCACCTTCTTCATCAGGAATGTCTTCCATAAATGAAATTCTCTCTCCTTACACCGAAAAAAAGGTATGTAAAGCACAAGGGAGAATAGAGGAGGAAGTCTCAAGCATTGCAAATGCAAATGGGATCACTTTGGATGAGGAACCACCTTTTGTTTTGGGACAATGGGTGCACGGAGAATTATTGAATCTGAATTATTTGACGTCCATTTTATCTGATTTTAGAAAAATGAAAGAAAAAAGTCAATGGTTTGAAAGTGTGACCGATGTGTGGTCAAAGAAATTTTTTGTCCCGTCTCCGGTGGAGCAATTCCACATGAATCCCGCACTGGTGGACTTCACTTTAGGACTCTCTTTGTGTTGGCTGATTTTGGTCTTACTTCTTTTTTTTATTACTAAATGTAAAAGGCGCAGGTAGCTTGACCACCTTACCCATCATTGAAACACAAGATGGAGACGTATCGGCCTATATTACGACCAATGTGATGCCCTTTACAATATGAAGAAAGAAATAATGGAAGAAAGAGTCTGAGGTTGGGTTGGACAGTTAAGACTTGAGTCAAAATGAGAGAAAAGGAAGCTATCAAAGCCTTAGTTTACAAGGAAGCTTTGTCGTACTTAGAAAAGGATGGTTCTAAAGTAGGTGTCAAGCTGATAAAAGGCGGATAATATTGGAATGAAAGAAAATAAAGGCATAGGAGTCTTTGGGAATAAAGAAAAGATTGGCTCCTTATAAAGCTCTCTTTCTTCTCTTATGATATTTCATTTCCATAAGACAGGGAAAGATCACTCCTAAAAGCAAGCTTTCTCTTATAGACGATACCATCAGGTGCGCATTCCATGGGTTCAGAAGGTTTTCTATCTTCATATTACCAAATTGGAGAATCATCAAGGCCTTTCAGTGATTCGACGCGTCCCCCTACCTAAGCTAGACGTTTCACCTACCTGGCCTCAGAGAGAATAGAATGAGTCGCCGTAGCCCTAGTCTTACTAAGAAAGAGTTCCACCCTTATGTATGATAGCCACAGAGGAGTGATCCATTGCAAAATAAAAAGAAACCTCTCCTCTGGAAGATCGAGGCTGGTCTAGCCCCGATGCCTCCACAAGGAATTCTGTCTCAGAAACACCAACACACATGTTCTATTTGAGGGCAAGACCCTTTCAAGTCAACCAATCATCAACACGAAACAACTATGGATCAGTTGTTTCAGTCTTCTAGGAATGGTTCACAACTGGAGCCTCAAAGAAATCTCAAACATTTCCAAGACGAGCTTCGCCTGGAAACATTTGAAGATTCATCTCCCTTCGTAACCATTCTACCAAGGACCCTTTCAGGTATGGATTGATTGGTTTACCATGGCCAAGCCACAATTCTAAGGGCATAGACTATTTAGTGAACATCGCTAAGAGCCTCCAAATGCAAGGCAATTGTCGATGTGGCAGCAAATAAATAGTCCAAAAACCGACTAAAAGGATAGGTCATCTGGATCAACATCAACATGGGAGTTTTCCGAGGGATGAAGATCAATGTCTGGTCGAACCAAGCTTCCTTCTATCTCTCTTGCCCAGGAGAAGGTCAAGTCTATGTGACCAAGGCAATCAAGGAATGCTAACTAAATAGGGGTACTCGATTTCTATTACGACAGAGGGAGGTAGAATTGTAGAAGAATAAGGAAAAGGTATGACCAGAACAATTGTGTAAAAGAAGTCAATTTATCTAGTTGAGGCATGATTCATCAAGACAATCAAATTTCCTCTAGAAAGTTGAACTCCATCAAGCCTATAGGAGTAGTGAAGAATGTGAGTGAGTTGTGTGGTTTTTTGTTGACCAAGAAAGAAATAGGAGTGTTTAGGCGTACATTGCAGATCCACCGATGGAGGTCCCGTACCAGATTGAATTTCTACTCTGACGATCTTTGTGTGTCACCAAGTTTTCACGTCAAATGAATCAGACCGCTGGTTGGTGTCTCCATGCCCTGACTCATTATACGCTAAACTGGTTTATTCGCAAGTCAAGATCAACATCAGTTTAGATCGGTAAAGTAGAATGACTACTGACGCGTGCTAATCGACTTCTTTATACATGAATTCTACAACTAAGCTTTTATATCTAAAGGTGAGTTCAGAGATCCTATTCCTCATGCAGTTGCCTAAGGTTTAGGCTATGAGGAAGGGCTATTTTTTTTAAGGATGATTGTATGCCCTGTACAAAAATCGTCAAAGTCATTATCTGTTTCTGAGCAGTTTTGCTCTCAGTAAACTGTCCAATAAACTAATAAATTGGTTAAGCTGAAAGTGATTCAATCCACATATGTGACAACCCTGCTAAAAGCGCTCATTAGATGTAGTGAGGCTTTTCCGTCTTGATAGCCTTTCTCCTTTATTGCACGAGATTCCTGGTTTAGGTGGACAAAGAAAATTCAAAATCATAGGAGGAAGCCATGAATGGAGGCACTCTTAATCCACTTGTTTCTCGCTTGCTTTTGCTCCTCTCCTTCAATCGGGCTATGTGAGGTTATCGAGGAAATTTATGCGAAGAATGATCGTCCTTTCACTTTCAGGAATGAGATGGTTTATTTTGTTCATATCAAAATGAAATAAGGCTTCGTGATTGAGGTCACATATATAAAGAAGGAGTCTGTCGAGTTGGACTCAAGTAGTGTGGAACTATCCAATGCTATGTCGGCACTTGCCACATCCTCTCAAAACTTTATCATTTCGATAAGACAAAAAGTCATTCTAGATTTAGTTTCTAAGCATGACCCCGACAGAAGTTCAGTACAGGAGGTCGGCTAGCTCCATTTTTCCCCTGGATGACGAGCAAAACATCGACCTCTACACCTGGTTCCCACCATAGGGAGAGACATGAATCCCGGTGGATGGACAAGGAGAGTTAGCCATCTAAAAGCTCTCTATTCACAAGAATCTAATAAATTTGGGGCGAGGGAAAATGACCATTTTAAAGTAAGGACGGTTGTGATCCTATTTCAAACTCAACTAAAGGATTATACTTTTAACCACCCACGGGGAAGGAAAGTGACTGTTCAGGAGGATTTAATAAATAGTGGGAATAAAGAAGGTTAGAGTCACGCTGTTATCCTTGTTCAAACAAGGTTCTTGCCCTCGGCAGGGAGAAAGGAAAGTGGCTAGGGCCGGCACACTCACTTCATCTTGCAAGACTAACCGAATCCAAATTTTTCTATTAGAAGCATAGACGCAACCAATCTGCAATGCGTATCCCCTAAGAATCAGGGAGTCTGTCCTCTTTCCTTAGAGATCTGAAGGTCGTATGTGAGGCAGGAACTCGATGCCAGCTTCAAATAAAGTAAGAAAGTATGGAACAGACAACACCCTGCCATAATGAGTTTCCCTATTTTAGCCAGTGGGTAACACAGTCAATCAATCCTTCCCTTTATAAGAAAAAAGACAGTTTTCTAACGTAAGGGTAAAGTCGGAGTGACAGCATAGCATTTGAGTGCCTTTTCTAGAGTCACACTCGAGATCCTAACTTCTTTCTATACGTGACATCTCTTTCTTGGACTTCTATACGTGTGGAGTAAATCCACATTATTTTGACCGACGAAAGATCTAAATATCGGGTGTGGGAAGAAGTACCGAGAGGTTCACTCTTTTTGCATGACGTTCTTTCCTCGATAATAATTAAGAAAGTAGTCACAAAGGACTCTAAGCCTTAGAACAAAAAGATCAATTTGCGTCCTCTGATAAGAATCTCTTAGATTCTGTTCTTGAATCTTCCCCGGCCGTAGCCTAGGATTAAAAGCGACATCCTCGATGTCAAACCCCTGGAGGCACTCTACTCTCCAATAGACGTTTCCTCACCTAGTCCCGAAGACCTAACCTCAAGGCTTAGAAATAATAAAGATCGGGGAACTTGCTAGCGCAGAGAATTAATGCGCCAAAGCTATCGGCGCTGACCGCATCCATCTTAACTTCTACGGGGTAGGTAGAGAGGCTTTTGCTACAGCCGATGGTCTTTAACTTCGGTAACTTCTCCCGGAGGATGGTCAAGTAAAAGTAGCCGCTCAACACTCACGAGGGAGATAGCCTATGCTAATCACGCACCTCCAAAGAGGCATCGAGACTGAATCATTGATGAAGCCTAAAATAAAGAGATTTCTCACTCCTATTAGTGAGAGAGTGGTCACAGTTTATCACCTCGGAGGCTTCTCTGAAAGAGAGGGTAAGGATTAAGGCTAGGTTAGGTCTACTCCATAAGAGAGATCAGAAATAAAGAACAGAGAGTTCCCTGTGAAGATTTATAGGCCAGGGTAAGGATAGATTGAAATTCACGCTCGGGTGTGAATTGGTAGCTCATAATCTATGAATTCACATTGCCAGAAGGCTTATAAAGGATAGACAATTCCTTGGGTGACCGGGAGGCTCTCGATAAGAGCACAGCCTTTTGCCTCGACGAGGCTACACTAGAGTGGAAGCTCTCTGGATAAAGTGTTGACTGCAATCAGGGAGTTCCTACGCTTAACAAGATTAATAGTCTTGGAAAAACTCCTCGTCTGCACCTCCCATAGATAATGCATCATCGGTCGAGGTCGGTGGTAACAATCAATTTCCTTGCACAGTGACTCATACCTGCTTTATTTAATTGTAAATTTGGTGTTCGGGCTGCCCAGTTAGACTATGTCAGACAAGTCCTGAGAGTTCGGTATTCTGGGTTATGCACAAGAGGGCTGGGGATCATTCTTAACAATCGGCGGCTCTTGGATAAGGGGCACCCAACTCACTCATAACCTCATTAGAAGGATCAATTTGTTGACATTTTGCAGTAGGCTCACATGAGGGACCGTCTGATCTTGCTAGTTTCTTGAACAATGCCCGAAGTCAAACACAATAAAAGGATAAAGATAAGGCAAGACAAAAGACCAAAGCAGTAGACCCGACATAACAAAGAAGGTTTTCCATTATTTAAATAGTTTAAACTAGGTACGACCAGCGTGGTTGTTCATCTTTCAGTTTATTATTCCAAACCAAGCCGACTGTAACGACTCTTCAATAAACTATCAACTCCTTCACTATAACAGCCCTGACTTCATCTATGAGAATCGAAAATAAATTTGTAGTGATGCCACCATTTAAGGAAACAAGTTTAGCCTATTTGAATGACATATTCTCTCCACAGGAAAGGAGCATTTATAAACAAGGTTCTATATGCAAATCCCAAAAAGCATACAGGAAGAAGAGCAGTAGGGGCTTGTTCGAGACTCGAGCTCTCCGGAACTGAAAGACTGAGGAGCAGAATCCAATACAAGAGGACAAGAATGAGCAGACATCTTGCCCATTAGTAAGGGCAGGAAACTGATTGTCCAAGGTCTAAATCCGAAGCTTGATAAGCTGTTGGTATACACGACAGTGTTTGTAAAGGTTTCTCCGGAGAAGGACATGAAGGATAATGAAAGTGCCACACTCGTTATCTCTAAGGGGCGTAGTGGAAAGAAGTAGCGGAATCAGGCGACTTACCACACACCAACCAGGAGTCATTCCTTCTGAGACGGATCTCACCCTTTTGAAAAAGGCCCATGTCTACTAGTTCATTTGAAAACAAGGTGTCAAACTAGACTAATAACTGATCGTCTATCTAATTGCCTTTTTAATTTAAAGGTAGGATGACGAGAATCGTGTCGATGCGAAGGCATGTGTGGGACTTTAGTCAATCTGCAAGACCTTTCATTTAAGATGCCTTCTGTATCACCGGTCTTGGCAAGCATACCTGATTATATCTCTATAATAAACTGTGATGAAGCGACTCTCTCGTCTAGAACCCTCAAACTCCAAACTTAACGGCTTGACTGCATTACCTTCCTTCACCACCTTTTTAACTGCTAACAGCATCATCCTGGATTTTTCTAGTCTCATGCAAAACGAATCTCAGTCCTCTGATTTTCTAACCGCATTCATATTATGAAAAGTAGCCAAGCGGGTCACGGGGGAACGGCCGTCAGCCCTGCCCTACTTGACCTATCCTGGTCTATGAAAGCCCAAGGTCGATCATGTTGCTATAAGAGCTCCTTCCGGAGGGTTCATTTCCAGCATAGTGGTGAAACCATTTGATTTTGAGACTGTGGACACCCTTTTAGGCTATTACTGTCTTTCTTTCTCTTGCTTTTTTAAACTCTTTCTATCGGGGCAGTCAAGTACCCCCCATTCTTTGTGATGTCAAAGCAGTGTCTTCTTTAGTTGACTTGTCTTCTCTCGGTAACCATGGAGGTCGGAGAAGTCCTATCTTGAATATAGGGCCTAGAAGATGTATAAATGCTTGAATCCCTTTCCTATTAGCAGAACTAACAGAGTACGATCTTGCTTTTTGCTTTTTCTCCCCTGTCTGCTGCCCTGCTTTAAGCTGAAACAGGTTTCAAAGGAAAAAGTGGGGAGATAGTGGCTCTCGTTCCTTCATCTATGCCCAAGTATCCTCTGTGGTCGACTAAAGCTCACTACTAATGAAAGGGCGCGGCTGGCCGATTCCCTCTAGTCTAGTGGGTTCACTCATTAACCTTCATTGCGAGAAGTGAAAGTAAAGGGATTGGAGAATCTATAGTTTATGGTTCCTGTTCATTAATCGGGTAGCTCTATTCCCGAATCGATTTTGATACCTCCTATGAATCTAGAAAGCTAAGGGGATGGATACCACTAATAATAAAGGCTGGTCACAATCAATCTCTTCCAACTGCATCAATCAAATAGATGCCTGAATCGGACATATGATATGAGACCGTTGCTCTTTGTGTGAAGACCAAATGCGCTTTTAGCTTCCTTTAAAGATGCCAAGTAAAAGCCCTATTCAGGTTTTAAATGCCCATTCTCTACTACAAATAACGTCAGTTGTTCACGGAGAGGATTGATTCATGGCACAATCCATCTTTGCCCGGGTTCTTTCACTCCTCAATAATTTGATTGACTCTGACTACTCTTCAGGGTATGACTAAGCCTAGCTCTGGATAGCTTCTTGCGTGCTCTTAGGAAGTCTAACTGACAAGCCTTATTGGTCTTGCACACTAGCACACTCACTTAAGCATCCGCCTTTGTATCTATCTCCACTGTTGGATTTAATGAAAGGAAGTGATCTTAGATTGAAGAAGTTCATTATTCTGATTTTAGATCATTTTTTTAGATTACCTTAAGAAACCCCCTCCCAACTCACCTTATCTGTCTTTGATATCTGCCTCGAAGGATACTGGATCCCCGGAGTAGGTCGGTCATCAGACATTTTTGACGCTCTAGTGTTAAGCATGTAGTGCGGGATGGGGGGTCCTCACTCTTGACAGCTGGCCACTTTCAAGTTGATTCATTAGTTTGCACTCATTATTTGAGATTTTCGAGGATTCAAGATTATATCTCAAAGAAAGAGTTGTGCGATCGAGAAAGCAGTCTTTTTCTATGTAGTCTATGTAATACAATCAATTCAGTCTATCACTGCGCTGCGCTAATTGCATGTCCATTGATTGAACATATTTTGGGTTAATAGAGAATAGGGATTGGCTTGGTCTTCTGTCTAACCTACTCTTTTGTGAAAGAATGCTTTGCATTCCAAATGTGATACCATACCATAGCTGTCAGAGTAAGAGAGAGTCTAAACAACCACACTAGTACTATAGCCTTTTTCTAACTGCCTTGACGCCTTGGCAGGCTTGGGAATTTACTGATATAAGCTCAAACTTCGGAGTTTATGTAAACGCTCTATCATCAAAGGGAGTTGCTGACTTAAGGTATCCCCTGATCCGAGGGTGAGCTAAAATTTCATATGGTAAAGAGGAAAGGAAGAAGTCATTGTAAAGGAAGATGACATTTACCATTTCCGCTGCCTGCCTAAAGGCTGATTGGTAGCTCTTATGTTCTCTGTCAGTTGAGTGATTGCCAAAACCTAGGTATCTTTTCAGAAAATAATAAGAAGAGACGGTTGTAGCATTTAGATACTATCCTCTGCAGCTGTAGCTACGTGGAAGCCAGTTGCTTAAAGACAAGACCCCTAACCATTCCACTATTCCTGCCCTAAAGCAAGGGAATCTGCTCTGACCCACCACCCTGGTAGGAATTGCCAGATTTATAGCTTATGAATCCTTGTAATACAAGTTCTTTCCTCGCTATGAACTACGCGAACTTATTTGACTTGGATCTGAATTTACTGAAACAACCAAGGCCCGACTCCTATTGGTGCATAAATAATACATCCATCAAAATAAAGAGATCCCCGACTGCGACTACTTTCCTTGCAGTGAGTTTAGATGGTCCGCTCTTCCCTGTTATGCCTCGGAAATCCCAATGAGCTTCGGGTGCCTTTATGAAATTAGAAGAGATCTTGATTGAGTGTCCTTTATTCCTGGGGGTTATGGAACTTCCTGGAAAGTGTGAAAGAGGAGTCAGTAGGAATCGTTTAATCTAGATGAAAGAAAGCCAGTGCCAGTTCATGAATGAATGGCAAACCGCTATGGGATGCGGTTACAACATTGGCAGTTTGTGTTTCACATCTTTCCAGTCCAATCAAATCTTTGTTGAATGGCCATTTTTTGAGGCTTTGGTTCAATAATGGGATGAATTTACCGTTGAGTTGATGAATAAAATCACGGGTTTAGCACATTGTTATGTCACTGCTGAATGCAATTGGCCTTTAACAAGACCAAGGTAGGATGAGGCACCAGTATTTAAGGACTCTATGCCTCTTCGATTTGAGAATCCACGGCAATAGATGAGGATTTTGCCTGCCTTAGTGGAAGCTCTGGATGTCGGTAGAGCGACTTCTGAACTACGTCCATAAAAGACAAAGACGGTTACCAAGAACCACGAACTTAGACTCCTAGACTGCCTAAGAAGTTTGAACATGTTAGATTGAAATAGAGAAAGAAGTTATTCCCTTTTCGGGAAGAAAGAGATTCGAAATACGCAGACGAGATTCTGACATTGGAGTTTAGTCTTGTTCTTATCTGATTTGCATTCACTCCTTAATTACCAGACAATAAAGAAAAAGGACTGTAGAGTTATACCGAGTCTTCAAATCCGTTCATTATCCATAGACAATGGGGCACCCATTCCAAACAAAAAATGGCTCATTACTCACTCCTTCACATCCGACCACTGGGTAGAAAGACTTGACTCCCCACTTCCCAATTGGACAGTGGTACTCGAATAAGACTAAGCATCCCTTCCTTTTGTATTAAAGAAGTAGCAATGAATGAATCATATCCCTGGAGAGGCTTGAGATAGTCATTACTACTTCATACTTCAACTAGAGCTTTGAACCTGTGATTCCTTCCTGCTTTGACCCATAAACAAAGGAAGAATAACGAGATAGGGGGCTCATAACCTTCCAGCCCAGTAGCTTCCTTGCTGAACACTATACCTGCTCCCGAAAGCCCATCTATAGACCGGTCAATCCACATACACAGACAGATAGGGAAGGCAGCAAAATAATGTCTAACTATAGACAGAACAGAGTCAATAGCAAAAGTCAGACCTACATGAAAAGCCGAGAAAGGCAAAAGAATTAGAGGCGGATTCCCTCGCCAATCTGGCATCAACTATTTTCATACTCTAAGGAAATGCTTCTTGAGAAAGAGAGATCAGGTAGTTAGAGTAACCAGCCTCTTGCTTATAGATCAGTGAGGAAGAAGCAAGAATGATCTATAAAAGGTCTTTCAACCAAAGAAGAGGCAAGCCTCCATTGTACGGACAAAGAAGAGGCAAGAAAGGTAATGAAAGAGATGCACGAATGATATTTTTATCCCCACTGGCCTAATGATGGCCAAAAATATTGCAAGGGTGCTCTTGGCCATCTCTCGATAAAGACTACAAAAATTATGTCAAAATAGGCTGCCAAGAGCATGGGAACGGAACCTCAGACACACCCCAGAAATGGATCTTTGCAATATAACTGCACCATGGCCATTTTAAACATTAGGTATCGACATCATCATTTATCCCAAGTCCTACAATGGCCACCAGTCTATCTTGGTAGCAGTGGATTTTTCACTAAATGAGTTGAGGTAGCAATACATCAGAAGACAACAAAAATCAGAATAAGAAGTGATGTCAGTCCATTATTCAATGCAGCAGAGGTCATATCTTGATTATACATCGGTCAATGCCAATCATGTCATTTTTATCAAGTCCAATATCATGATGAGATTTTGTTTTGCATGACCAATGAAATCCTCAGCGACATCAAGAGAAAAATAGCTGATATGCGACATCCACTCTCTCTTCAAGTTCCAGCTAGACTAGAATATATACTCAGACAAGAAAGGAGAAAAGATTAGGAATGCCTATGCTTAAGAGGAATGATTGTGACATGAGAGGTTATGTAATGTCAGAACGAAATAGGGAACGAATGAAATGAGCTCTCCAAGTGACTACTACTAAGCTTCTTTTTTAAAGACAGACCAAAAACTATCACGGAGACCTATAGAGTTCTGTTCTCAGGTATGTTGTCTATGAAAGGCTCTCTTGCCTACTATCAGATAAAATCTGAAAAATAAGATGCACCTGGGATTGGATACATCTTCAATCCTTGAAAATCGGTTTTGCCTTTGAGTCAGTCAATCAATTAGAGAAAAAGTGCTTGAGGAACTCATAACGAAAGGTTTCGGTGAATAGGGCTGCCAAGGGTTATCTAAACTAAGGCACTACTCTTTGCTGATAGTGACCCTAGGCCATGGACCTTTCTTATTTGAGTCTGTAGAAGCTTCCATCAGACTTGGTCTCCTCCATGCCTCCTTTATTTTTTATCATCCGAGCGATCGGAGTTTTCTTCTTTCAAGATATGTCAAACCAAAAATTTGGTCCAGTTAGCGATTAGGGGACATTTTTGATCCCTTCCATAGGTTCTATGTCTATAACCTAGAACATATTAGCAAAAAAAATCTCCCGATAAGCGGTGTTTGCACTTCTCGGTGCTACAAGAGAGGAGCCTCTCCGGTTGCAGGAGAAAAATGACCACAGATTGGATTTATGACGACATGGGAGCTCTGATAGTGCTGAAAGAGATCATAAAGAAGAGAAAGAAAACTTAAAGCATTAGGTCTCCCATTAGGGAAAGCATCGATAGCAGCTCGACCTTATTAAGAAGAATAAGCCTGATCGGGCAAAACGGTACATGATAAGTAAACACTGTCATCGCACTGTCCAAAAGAACAAAAGAAGCAGGGTCAAAGTGAATTTCGTTACTTTTCTTCTCTTGTTTTGAATGGAAAAATGAGTAGTGACCAATAGGCAGCATAGCCATAGCTTGCATTTGTATTCTTCTTATAGAGGTGTCTCGGCATTGTAAGGTCCAGGCGAAACAAAAATGAAAGCAATCGAAGAACCGGGTATAACATGTTCTCTTTTTCGAATCTTTCAAGATTAAAAGATAGTGTTTTTGGCGTCACTTCCTCTATGCGGTTGCATACTGCTTTGCTTGAGTAACGAGTAGGACATTACAGATAGGCTTACTATTACTGAAGTTGTTCAGACAAAAGACATTTCCTTTATGATATTAAGCTTGATGAGATTAAGGATTTGTCCAATCATTAGATTGGGCACTTTCATTCATGTCTTATGGATCAAAGTCCGTATCCCTAACAGGGTCAGTAGCAGAATTTGACCTACCTGAGAGGTTAAATAGCGCATTCAGGCACTCGAGAGAGGTGGAATTGAATCCCTATTAGAGTCCCACCCCATAGAAAGGGCTACCCTCCTCGTTAGCCTGCCTATGAAGACGAGAATCTGAGTGATGTTCAAGCATTCTTTCGGTCAAGTGAGTCATGTGCATTCAAGTCAAACCAAAACAAGAGAAATTGACCTTAGGCATAGGTTTTCAAACCATTCCGTTGGGAGTCCCATCATTCAGACGGACTAGACAGATGTCAAGGCAAGAAGCCCCGCAAATACAATTCAAGAGAGAAGTGTGCCTTCTACCTTTTCTCATTCGAGTGTCTTGATGTTACGTCCAGTGCCACGAGAGTTGAGTTGAGAAAGGCAATGAAGCAGAAAGGGACATTTCCTATTGAGAAATGAAAGAAGATGAGCTCAAACCCTCATTAGAACAAAAAGTATAAGTCAGAGCTCCCTAAATAAAAACTCGGTCGGTAGGTATAAGATGGTAGACTGAAATTCTAACCGACCCTTTTAAGATTATTTGTTTAAACTGTTGAGGGAAGCACAACAAGTAAACCAGATTGGCCTGAGAGGGAGTCCCAGGAAAAGGTAGATGAAAGAAGGTCTCCGATATGGGGATGGAGACATCGGTTTAAGCACTGAGTTTCCAGACTCAGTTAGTGAAATAATCTTGGACTAAGATCAAAAGTTTATCTAAATCACATCACAGGGCATATTCGTCTCATCTATTGGTCCTGAGTCTGATATAAATTGGTGATAGCCACTACGTCAAGAGCAAATAGAATAGAAAGAGAAAATTTTACTCGATGAGTCAAAAAAAAGGAGTCAAAAACCTTCGACCGTACCTTCGTTATTTAGTAGCTAGTCTCACTTTATAGATCTCATTGATTTTGACCATGACCCCCTGACTTGACTGGAGAGAGAGACAGTCTCAGCGCTCACTCACTAGATGGACAATCGACCCTAGGGACCGGGAACTTCCTATAGTGGCAGGTCATTATGGTTTCTGCCGCACCTTAATCCCGATAAATGAGAAACCATCACATCAATGAAGGAATGAAAGTTCCTTGCATTTTTCACCCAATCTCCTCTCTGATTTTAACCTTGATCTATTTGAAATAAACTGCCCTACGTTCAAGAACATTCTGTCTGGCTGTAGCCATGCCGAATGGATAATGAGGGGTAAGTCCAGACCGCTGCTAGTAGCCTTAATTAGGCGATGATCTATAGATCGGATCCTCAGTAGCTATAGGACGAACCCTGGAAAACAGCCTTACCGGAGTAAGCGGGTAGGTTGAATCAACATCACGATTATAACGACCTAGCAAACCTTTGATTCAATGTCCTCTTAATAGGGGCAGCAGTTTTTTTACTGTTCTCAACTAGTTTCCCCTCTTGGTTAAACATGAGTTTTGAAATGCTCATTCTGTAGTCAATCTGTGCATGAGCTTTTAGGCTATGTCTCGCTTACTGTAGAGATCAACTGCTGATCTTTCACTGGAATTCAGATCTGTTATCCAAGCCTCGGGCTTCTCATCTGTATAAGGGTTATCAACTACTGGTATTGTGGGGTAATCTGTCTTTGACAAAGAAAGATGTCCCTCGGAAGGTTTAGCTACGTCCTGTAAGAACTTGCTACAAGCCTGACTACCTACCTCTCTATCTATCTCTGATATGTTTGGATTTTTCAAAACTCCATGGAAATGCAGAAGAGAAATGCTATCCCCACTCGGACCAAGATAGATCTTTTACTTGTTCAAATAACAATTAAGGTGAAGCAGGGTCAAGAACGACGAATCTCTTTATGATAAACAGATCTATTTTGCAAGTTTGTTACTACGGGTAGTTACTACAAAGGATCGGACTAATGACGTATACAATACTTGAATTCTCAATGTTCATGCTACATAGTTGGTTCTCATCCTTCATTGACTACGAGTGTAATAAGACAATCCGTTGACAAAAGGATCACCCTAAGATGATCATCTCGTGGCTATTGAGAAAGAATTAAATCAGATGGTTCTATTTCTCAATCTTTATGACTTGCTCCTACGAAACCAAGGTCGAAAAGATTACAAAAATCAGTCATTCACAACCACTGATGAAGATTCCTCGAAAAGTTAAGGATTAGTAATCCTTTTTAGAAATCGAATGGATTCAGTCTTATATATACACGAAAAAGGGAATCACAAAAGAAAGAAAATAGGTTCTTCTTTCTTTTATCACTTAGGAGACGTGTGAGATGAAAGTCTCATGCACGATTTCGAATGAGAGAAATAAATTTCCTCACTTTTTTTTGACTCTGACTCCCTCACTCCGGTCATTGCTTTTCTTTCTATTACTTCGAAAGTAGCTGCTTCAGCTTCAGCCACTCGAATTTTCGATATTCCTTTTTATTTCTCATCAAACGAATGGCATCTTCTTCTCTCTATGAAGAGCAATTAGTTCACTACCTGTCCTCTAACAAGAAAGTAAGCAAACTACCTTATCTCATTAGCGTAGCTAGAGTACATGAGTAGACTGCTTTTCTTAGTTAGAGAATAGAATTGATAAAAAATCTTTTTGTGGGCTTTGCTGCTCTCCCCAGGAAAGATCAGAAGGTCAGAAGTGGATTCGCACTGTGTGCTTCTCACGATGCCCCTATGGAAATTCCTTCTAAGGAAGGCAATATTGAATAGCATCATTTTGAACGAGATATCTTAGTTTGTATCCCAGATTCCATTCTCGTGAAAAGGCCTTTTCCTCGTTTGAGAGGAATTCATTCATTAGCAAAAAGCTAAGCATGGTCCCTCCCCTGCGAGACCCAAGGTTCCTTACAAACTACTGCAAAGGGCGGGCATCTCGGGCAGGTGTGCGCTATCGATCTCCTTAAGTAAGGACTAGACTCTATCCGACTATTAGAGATCCCATAGATAGGGGAAGGCGGGATGTTAGCATGCTGTACCTAAAGATATCACTATCTCCATCGCTATATCCAAATGAATCCTAGGGAATGTAAGCAAAACTCTTATTGGTCGAAAGACCTAGAAAGCACATATCTAAGATCAAGAGTTAGGGTGTTCCTCAGATACAGCCTATAAGACGATGGATGGTCTAGGTGAATAGAATACAGCCTTGCAGATGAAGCCACGGTCGATGGTAAAAGAAGAAGTACCAGCCGGTGAAGCCAAAGCTCAAGCTCAATTGGAAATCTAAAGGTTCCTACAAGATAACCAAAAAAAAAGGGCCATGCTAGCGAACCAATATAAGAAGAAAATAGACTTCCTAGAGGAAAAAATGGAAAGACTAACTGATCGGGGCACCAGCGATCGACTAATAGAAAAGAAAGAAATAGAAATTTTTTCACTAATAGTTGACTATAATTGTAGTGTAACACCACTCCTCAAACAATGAAGTGAACTGAAACAGCAATTAGAACTTGTAGAAAGAGCGCCTAATATGTTGTTGCAGGCATTCTTGCTTTTAGCATCCATCCTCGGTCTCATTTTTCACATTATCGTTCTACAAATGTAGTTTTGCTTTATAGTTTCAGCTTGTAACTTCCTTTTCTCATAGAGAAGAAAGGCAGGCTAGCAAGATAAAAGCTACCATACCATAATTCGACTGTCATTCCATACATGAATTATATTCTTTATTAAATAAGTCTGTTAGGGAAAATACCCAAGGACGAAAAGGATTGCTCGGGCTTGAACAATAGGTTTATTCACCGACTAGGCCAGCTGGAAGCGTTGAGGCTAAATAGCGGAGAAAGGGTCCTCAAAATCGAGCAAGCATTGAACCTGCCCTGAATTCAGCTTCAAAAAAAAGAAGGTCAACCGCTCCAATAGATTGAGAGTTGCTTTCCGAACCCAGCAGAATCTTACTCTATTAATCAGAAAACTGGCACTAGCCATCGAGCAACAGCCGCTATTGGACATAGAGGCGATTAGAACTTCTAGAATATGATAAAAAGTTCCCTACGCTAAAGATGTTAATTCTCCATCTCCTTCTCCTACCATATAGATGGCTTCCTCCGTTGACATAATAGGTGTGTGGGAATGGACCCATAAAAGACCTAATAGGTAAGACACCATAAGCCCATACCCTTCTGTCTTTCTAGTAGCTGCAACCCTCCGAATCCTTACTAGTGTTATAGCTTGCTTGCCCTTAGTTGAGTAAAGGAATTGGTAGTTTGATAAATGGATAGGCCCTGATCGTTAACCCAGTATGATAATTATTCCCGAACCCCTCAAAAGGAGTGTAAGTGGGTCAGTTTTCAGTTCATGGGAGGGTTGATTAATGAATGACTGCTTTAGCTATATCGACAGAGGAAATAGGTTCCTAAAGAAAGGAAAGCCACCCCCGATCGATCTTTCTTATGATTATTACTGGCATTATCGGGGACACCTACAAAAAGTAGTCTATTGGGAGAGATCCAGCCAGAAAGACTTATTGGATTGGTTATTCGCCCTCGAAAACAAGAAGTTTTGGTTCGGGAGGGATAATATCAACCACTTGACGCCCATCCGACGCATCCGTTATGGTTATCTCATATCCCCCTTTGTCTTTTCGTATGATTTTGCTTACTATACCTGCTACTGTTGCATTAGAAACTCTATTCTTACTCTTGCTGCCGTCGGGATAAATCTGAACCCTTCCCTTGTTCCCGTCTACGTATATAGGATATTTTGAAAAGTGAACATCCTTCTTAGTAGCAGGGTCCGGGGAAAGAATAGGGAAGGTTATTTCACTATATTTTTTACCAGGGATAGGGACTACCACAAGAATCTTTTTTTTATTAAGGCGATAGCTCTGAAAAGACAAATTACCAATCTTTTCTTTTATCTCGGGAGAGATACGATCGGGTGGAGCTAATTTAAACCCCTTCGGTAAAATAAGAACAAACCCACACGTTCAACCCCCTTTTTCCCTCTAAAACCCCTCGCTTCACTCATTTTGGAACATCTAATCAGACCTGGCTGAAATTGGAAGGACATAGATCAAAGGGTCATTCATTAGCCCTACTAGTCAAATACAGGAAAAAGAGGGATGGATTTCGACCTTGATTTGTTAGGTATCATGCCATCTTTTGACGTATATGGAGCTTCGACTTAGCTCATCAAAAAAGTGCACCAAAAGTGGGGGATGGTATCATATTCTCTTAAAAGAGAGGCACGCCTGCTTTTAGCTCATAGTTTCACTCTTGCTTTTGCCTTACCTTCTATTATATTAGTAAAGGGCGAATAGGGGGTGGGTGCAATAGTTTTCTTACTTTCTCTCGATCGCTTCAATGCCTATAATTTTAGAGATAAGAGAAAAGCCCTCTCTCAAATTCGATGATGTAACACAAATAATGACTCTCTTTGCAGGGATGTCAGCAGGTTAGGCAACTCTAAGGTTTTTGATATTCGATAGAAGGCAGGATGAAACTCTGCCCCAACCAAGTGAAACTAAGGGTCTAAAAGAGTTCACGATCTGATCTATGGGGCCCTTGGAGGACAACTAAGAATGTCCATTAAAAGGAGCGGACCGATGGGGTCATTTTTCAAGCACAAATAGAACTATCTAAAGGGGTTGTGCAACCTAGAGAGATGGCCATATCTTTTTTAGGGGAGACCATTCGAATGATTTAATTGATGACTTCGCTTCAATCTCTTCGGCAGAACCTAAAGGAGACTTCAATCATTCAACTTTTGTTTTTGAAGGAGGAATCATGTCACTTGGAATTTCGGAAAGTGAATTCTCTCTTTCAGATCCTAGCCTTGGTAGAACTTGTCTTTGATTGGGATTTTGATTAAAAATATGTTAGGTGGATTCCTCATGTGCCTATGAAGCCGAGGAAATCTCGATTAAAGCCAATTCAACATTTTCCTACTCAATCTTATTCATAGAAATAGCACTCTATCAAAAGGGAGCATAAGCAAGTTCAATGGTAGAAACCTCTGTAATCTATGGGAACCTCGAAAGCTGTCTGGGGTAGGAGAAAACTCATATTAAGCGCTGCCCCAGCATCAACTGGTATAAGGAGCAGGCACAATAGCGAAGATCAATCTAGCTCAATCTACAAAAAGCAATGCCTTGGGAATGCAACACAAAAAGATAGAAAGACCGCTCATTCGAAGAAAAATCTTTTAGAGCCTGGTACCAGCCAAGCCCCCTCTCCTTACAGTGGTTGAACACCCCCTCGACTCGACAACAAGAGTCAGTTATGGAATAGCCTTTTAGTCGGCTTTCTCATTCTGAAGCACTTTCTAGCCGGCCGGTAGGATTTATAGCGAACCGGCCTTGATGACAGCTAGGATATTACATATATAGTTGCGCTTGCCTTCACTTAGAAACTCTACGCCTCCTATTAGAGTAAGGCATGCTCTCGAAACTAGATTCACTCGTTCTTGTCTCCAGCGATTAACCTATTCCAGAGAAGTATGGTTATTAGCCTATCCCGCACTACTCAAAGCCTTCGTAAACTCATTGTCGGTTTCTATCATAGTGGAGGTTGCTGTGAGGAGATAACTGTGCCAGTGAAGATTGCTTCCAATGATCGGGAAATCCAAAATACAAAAAACATTGCTATATTTCCAACACTCTGGATAGGCGGAAAGATCTATGTCCATCCCCAAATTCCTTTCAATCCACATAGAAAAATTTAGGCTTTCTCTACTGAGAGTCATCAAAGAAGGAATGGGCATATGCTGGTTTGATAAGGCAAGGAAAAACAACCACCGCTTGGTTTTGTTTTGACACTCAAGCGACCCGCCCTGCTAAAGAAGATCGATGCAAAGGTTAGATTTCATGACCTCTATCTACCCAACTAGTACTATTTGATCTAAAAAACTCAAACCTGGAAAATTTCTCTCCCCCAGAAAACCCTCTATCCCCAAGACCCTTTACTAGGTTGGGCAATCTTTGGTGCCCCTACTCCCAAGAAGTTGCTGGTCGGGATGGTGGAACTATCACTCAAGAAGTAAGAAGCTGATCCTTGTTTGGTCATAAGGATAATAGTTCTTCTTAGGTCAGGGGCGGACGGACCGGGGGTTACCCGCCATTGGTAATGGCACAACCATAAGAGGAGTAACGGAGACAAGGTTAGGCACTGGGTAGCGCAACGCATCTGTTTCAGGTATAGAGGTGACAAGGGGTGCTAACCCGGCCATCCAACCCAGTAGGTCAGTGGAAGTCCATCCATAGGTTCGAATCCTTCCACCTTTCTTGTGTATCATCCTGTGGTTACAGGATGATGGGAATAACAAAGCAAAAATTTGGAAATGAGCACGAAATATCAATATATGAATTGTTTCATTATTCGTTATTTCTGAGTCTTTTCGTTGCATTCACTTACAACAAGAAACAACCACCAGTGTTTGGTGCAGCACTTGTATTTTGGTGTATTCTTCTTTCTTTCCTTGGTCTTTCATTCTGTCATATTCCTAATAACTTATCCAATTACAACGTATTAACTGCTAATGCACCTTTCTTTTATCAAATCTCAGGGATATGGTCTAATCATGTAGGTAGTATTTTATCATGGTGTCGGATCCTAAGTTTTTATGGATTCCTTCTTTGTTACCGGGGTCGACCCCTAAGCCATAATGTCTCAAAACGAGGAGCATTCAGCCACTTGACTGTAAGTAGAGGAGGCCATAGAGAATATTTTTTTTATTCCTTTGTTTCAAACTTTGTAAAGAACTCCATTTATCTCTCTCTCGTTATGAAAAAAAAAGTGGAATGAAATCCCAGTTATACACTACCTTCATTCTACGAACCCTTATTGATTCTGAACATCGTTCGCGAAGGAACCGAACTTTTGACGGGCAGCCCTTTTTTATGCATCGCTTTACCCTGAAAGGAAAATGAGCTTTGCTCCTCTAGGTGCTAAGCGCTCCCGTGGTTCGCGAGAAGGAAAAAGGATGTTGCATCTGGCATGAGATGATAAAGAGAGAGCTTCGTCTATAAATGAACAGCGGATTAACGGAGCTCTTGGTATTGCTTTATTTTTCTCCCCTTTCCTATGAGCGAGTTCCGACCCTTTTGTTCGAAATTTCTTCGTTTGTACTGAACCGCTTGCAGAATCAAATCCTATTTCACAAGATCCTATATCAACTATACATCCTCCTGGCATTTATGCCGGAGACGTCACCAGTGCTATGGGCTTTGGCTTAGGTAGATCAAAAATGATGAATGGGATTCTGGCACTCCACTCGCTGCCAATGCGGAAGGATGCCGCCGAAAAGAATGGAACACTGTTTCGCTTTGTTGGATGCATCGGATCCCATATAACAAGCAAGCTCTTTACCCTTAAATTCAAATATGTTGGCGCAAAATGCTATCCTGCTTTATTGTTACGTAGCAATAGAAGCCTGCTTATGCTGCTTCGGCGACACTTTTTCGCACTCACTTTGCTCTGGACAGGAGCGTTAGTGGACAAGGGGAGGGAGCAGGTGAAGCGTGTCATTCGTAATGGAAAGACAAATACCACTATTTCACCTCTTTGTTGTACCGTCGACGCGAACACAGTGGTCTCTGACCAGGACCAGGAACCAATTCAAATTTGGATCTTGACATGTCGGTGGTTTTCAATTGTAGTCATTTTGCCAGGAAGTTGTTGGGCTTATCATGAATTAGGTCGGGGTGGCTGGTGGTTTTGGGATCCCGTAGAAAATGCTTCTTTTATGCCTCGGGTATTAGACACAGCTCGTATTCATTTAATAATTCTACCCCTTTTTCATTCTTGGACCTCGTTTCTTAATATTGTTACTTTTCCATGCTGTGTCTCAGGAACCTTTTCAATACGGTCCGGATTGCTAGCTCCCGTTCATAGTTTTACTATAGATGATACATAAGGAATATTTTTATGGCAGTTCTTCCTTCTGATGACCGGCATATCTATGATTCTTTTCTCCCATGTGAAGTAGCAGGCATCAATCCGTAGAACCTATTAAAAGGAGATGGTTGTGGCGCGAAGTACTCTTGTGCACCTACGTCATTCGACTCGCGCATAGAAGGTGGGGATCATAGTCTTCTAGGCCTTCTCTGGGTGCTTCTAGTACTGATAAGAGTACTGCACATGTCCGAATATGTTCTCGAAAGGCTGGAAGGAGCACACACCAAGTTAGATCGAGCAAAGGAGGGTCCTGTCAAGTCGTTCTGCTAACGTCTTATATTCCTATCTATAAGCCACAGCCTACTTCGATGTTTCCAATTTTCCATAGAGGAACTGCTTCCTTCATCTGCAGCCGTTGCAGCTAAACTAACGGAGGAAAGAGGGGCGGAAGGGTGGCAGACATCAAATGGATTAGAGTTTTCAAAAAACTAGAAGAGGTTCAATTCCTCTTTGATGTAGTTAAGGCAAAAGATAGATATCAGAGAATAAATTCTAATGTAAGATTGGTTTTTTATTAGTTCATCGGGTCAAGTTTAATAGTTCCAAGGTAAACGTACTAAATCAATTAGCTTATTACTATTGGAAAACTCAATTCATTTCTTGAAAATATTTCCTACTCATATTAGCTATCTACAATAAAAGTAGAAGCAAGGTCTCCGCTTTTTTCAAGAAAATTCTCAGTGCATAAAGAGTCCTCATACAAGAAAAACCCAGTGTCATAGTCATCCAGGTGAGTAACGAACAGGCCGTAGGTAGAGGAGGCCCCTTTCCCAATCAAAGTCTTTCCACCCTAATCTGCATCCGAATATGGAGTAAGGATGAAATGAAATGAAGGAGAGGAGTAGTAAAGAAACTATGATGAAGTGTGTAAACAACATATTCCAAAATATGCTTAACACTAACAAGATGAATGCCAAGGTCATACAAGACGCGCTGAAATCGTACTTTGCTATAGCTCGAAAAAAGGCGAAACCAACCCATGAAAGTAAGAAAGAAGGAAAGAACTAAATTCAATGCTATTGATTTACCGCGTAAGGATTTGCGATCTCCAAGCAAGCATTAAGATCCTATGTTCAATGGCATTAAGATCAAACATATAAGATGCACCAACAGATACTGTCACAGCTAATTTAAGTGCTAGTCTAGTAACTACGGTTGTTGATTCAATTACCGCTCCTTTATCTTCAGTTAGAAGACCCTCAAGGCTGACTTCTTTTTGTTGCCATGCTTTTACCAAAAGGTGATTAGTTACCAGTGAAGACATGAATCGTTGAATTGAATCTGTACAATTTCTCAATTTTGACTACTGGCGGACGTATAGCTATCGTCCATAGTCAACCTTGCTTCGGTACAAAGGATTGATGTGTCACGTTCCTAACCATAGAATTGCTCTACTAGAAAGGTCGGGCATTCATTACTACGTATATAATTACCAGCATCTCCGCTTTCCCTGCTCTGTTAAAAGTTGAAATTCTCAAAGTTGAGAGTAAAGTATAAGTAAAATGTCAGAGATTGCCTCCTCTTCTAGGGTCACTCTCTTCATTTATTCAATGCTTTGGAAGACGAGGAGCAACAAATAAAGAGAGCACTTGGCATTGGCTCATTTCATGCTACGATGCTGTCTCCCCATCTCTTGGTTAAAGCAGGGATGAGACCCTATAGTCTCTATCCAGTGCTCTTCCAGCTCGATATTAGTGTAAGTATCAATCTCTTTTCTTTTCTATGTATGATTTGAATTTTGAGTAATCGATGAGACTAGTAAGGATTCTCCAATAGGTATAACCCTTGTATTTGTTCTTTTATAAATGCTTGAGGGACTTCTTTCAATGTCAATGCTTCGGGTACTACTAGGCACAACATAGTGAGAAGTCGTTCTGCTATATTCATCTATCCCTAACAATAACAAGCAAGAGGGGGTGCTAAAGTTCAAATCCATAGTGATCTCTACTGATGTATATAGTGTGTCACGTCAGGTAACTTGACTCATTTCCATCGATGAAATGAATCAATCTCGGTATGTCAGCAATTCATGTTGTCCACGACTATCTGGGTTAGTCCAGGTTTGTTATCAAGTTCCAATTCCAATTTTGATTTTCATGTATATTGATGTGATTGTTCCGCAAGTTGACATGAAACTAACTTGCTAGCATGGAATTGCAACAATAAGGAATGAAGGTTCCGATTGCAGTAAATGTCTCAAAGCTAGACTTGAAGCATGCTTCAAGTGGAAACTATCTCATCCATCTGAATAGGACAATTGAATGAATGTCGCTGACAAGTGTGACCGGTCGATTAGTGACCATGATTAAGATGAGCTATTCATTAGAAAAGGGGTCAGAGGGTCATATTGGAATCGTGGCCATCAACAAGCACTATGTCTTTCTTATTATAGGGATAATTGAAAGGAATCTTAGTGAATATTGTTACTCTTACTTGATTATGGTGGGCAGGTTGTTGTATTCACGAGTGGATGGTGCTTGGACATACAGAGGGAATGGGTGATTCATCAAGCTGGAACTCTCGTCACTACGGTGAGACCAACTCCAGACAGTATCCTAGCGGAATGTGGCACCGGTTCGTTTCATGGGAACACCTACATCTACAGCGGCGAGCCAGTACTCTCTTGCTATAATGTATGTGACCCAATTCACTGGTATGAGAGGACCAATCCTCTCATTACTAAGGGTGAATCAAATCCACATATCGCATGTTGTTGGACCTTCTTTAGCCCCGATAGTCCTGTAACGAATATGAAATACATACTTACACCAAACAACACGTGTTAGAACATGCTGATTCACTAGGCAAGAGATATCATCTGCCCGTTGGAAAGAAGCCAGGACTCATGCAAACTAAAAGGAGCCCTTACGCTCTAGTTTGATTGGAGGTCCGCAACTAAGATCAGAGGGATAAACTTTACCGTTATCGAAACAAACATTTTATTTCCAGGGTTCCTCACTTGTTTTTTACTTTCTTTTTTACGAAATGCAATTCCGGATGATCGGAGCGGAAAACCTCTCCCGACAATTGGAGAAGGAGAAATCCATTCCTACGAGCCTGGAACTGTGATGAATGAAGTAAGAATTTCAGGCTAGGGCCTGAGAATTTACATTTAGATGCTTGTCTAGTTCCCGGTGAGACAGTTGACTTTGCGAAGGCCCGAGGTCCCCGCTTTCTTTGCCAAAAGCTCAGGTATTCTTCTTTCACCCACTTATGAAATTGAAGAATGTAGTCTCGCAGCTAGTAGCCATGCTACCTTTTTTGGCCCTACCTTACACACCTTATTTATCCTGTCTGCCGCCCTTGGAAACATCTTTCCTTAACTTTTGCCCTCCCACAGGAAATAGAGTTATTTAATTTGAAGCTCCGTACTCTTGTGCAAACAGACTACACTGTCTCAACCACCCGTCTTTCCCTTCTTTTGTTTGTTCTGGACCCGAAAATGCCCGTTCGCTGGATTTGGTGGAGAGGAACTTTCTTCTAAAAACCGTGGAGTTAAACTTTGACAACTTGGGTTTGTGAAAAGAATAGGCAGTTTGGTGCATGAAGCATCCACATTCTCACAGGGTCCGGAGAAGGTCACACTCCAATGGGGCGTGATGTAGGAAGCCTACATTGGCGCAAGCATCAGTGAGAATTCACAACTCGGAAGAAACATAAGTTTGAGGGCCAGCTCACTTACTATAAACTAAAAATGTATAAAACATCTCAAACAATATAGATGTCACGACCCAAGCCGGGACCCTAGCCGTAACGAGCATCCCAAACCATGAAGGCCCGGGTGCTCTTCTAAATCTAGTAATCATGAACAATATTCATATAGTCTAACAAAATTTGCGGGAAATAATACATTACAGAACCATGGTCAATCTCATAAACTAGAACAATTTTAAGAGGAAAATTCTGAATAATCTAAACATGTGACAACCATTTGCGAAATCTCTAACATTACATTACCCATCATACATCTGAGACAAATTTGGGACAAGGCCCCCAGTAGACCAAAAAAAATGGAAAAAAAACAATGATATCTGAAAATCTGGCCTTTCGAAAGAGAGAAGGGTCACCAACTAGAACTTCTGACACACACGGATCTACTGCTTGGGACTGCGTAACTGTGCCTCGGATCCTAGAATACAAGGATTCAATGCAGATGTACTGGTACACAGAGTAATCCAAACAGAAAACACAACGTATACAATATAGGTGAGAGTTATTATAAAACACGTTAACGCAAAGTCATTTGAAAACACATGGGCATAGTATAATGATTTTCAACAATAATGTAGTACTAAGGAGCTAGATGGTACACCCTATAATTTTACATTTTCACCGACTACCAAATCTCGGTTGCCACCAAGGTTGGATTACTAGTAAGGGAAGGACAAACAAGATCACACAGCAGGGCACCAGAACCCCAATCAAGTTAATATGTCGTGGTTGGGTTGAAGATCACAAAGCAAGGCTCCTAACAAGAAAATAAGAAAATCAGTAGGGCACAAATTCTTAACAACAAGACTATTGTATATTAACTTTTCTAAGTTGTTTGTCTTCTATGGAATGTTATTTATAAGAGTTTTATGTGTATAGAAAATGCATTAGATGAACACGATCAAACTAAAATAATTTTGGCTTGATTTGAAGCAAAAGAAGGAAGAAGAATTGCCGAACTCATCTAAGGACCTCGGACCTCATGAAGTGAGACTGACAGAAGAGCCAAAAAAAAGAGCAACTTTAGAGCTGATTAGGCTCATCTGCAATCCCCACAAAGCGTGAGCTTAGACGAGTCAAAAAAAAAAAAATTGATCCTATGAATTTTCAATTCCCACACATCTTAGGTCATAAAAAAATGCTAGAAAACATATTGAGGAGGTGGGCAACAAAAAATGCCAAAGATTCTTTGGAAGGTAAGAACATAGAGAGAGGTGGAAGCGAAGAGATATTCGACTTAGTGTTTCACTTTCTCCTTTCTTGTACTTGTTGTTATGGAATTCTGTACTACGCATGTTCTTAAATAATATTATGAGTAGCTTGGTTCGTTAACTAGAGTTTGACGGGCCTTTTGTAGGATGTCAATTCTTCTTATGTTTTTTATATAATTGAGTCATTCTGTTTATTTCTGTTTGTTCAACTACATAATGATACTAGTTAGTTAATTGACTGGCCGCCGGCTAACAATGCTATTATATTTTTTTGTTCTCGAGAGCAACTCTGAGATTAGGTGTTAGTTTAAGAATGTCACTTCGAAGCATTGAACTATTAGAAATGGTTTATCTATTCTATCCGTTAAAAGTTTGGCTCATTTATGTCATTGCCGTTACAAAACAGGCTCATTTGTGCCATTATTTTTTAACGGTGGTATTGTAAAACAACCTTTTCTATGTGATTCACATCACCAAATTAGACCTAGTAAAAGTATTACTCATTTTGAAAAAGACTTATTTTAAATAACATAACCATATTCCATATTATTCTATCCTATATCAATCAAATTCAATAATCGATTTTTTTTTAAAAAGGAAGTTTTAAAATGCAACGAAATTGTTTATAAAAAAACTGCAAATACTGCTTTGTTGTGTGTGGGTTGGGTGGGTGGGCTGAGGGTTGATTTCGCTGAAACTGAAAACTGCAAGTATTGTGATTGTTTTGCATATTGTTCATATCATTGATGAATTATTGTTCAATATATCAGAAGTGTATATTGTGTAATTGAAGGGATGTGCATGGCCTAATGGCTTCTATAGAGCCTGCATGTTGGAGTTTAGTCAACACGAGTTTGTCTCTATGAACAACCTGGCTTATGACAAGGATACATTGTTCAAGGGTTGAACTTAGTTTTTGTGGATGATTTACTTTCACTTGTTATGTTTACTTATTGAATGGCAGAATCTTCAACCCATTAATCGCTTTGTTGTGAAAAAAAAAACTAATTATTCATCAATGATAATGAACAATATGCAAAACAGTAGCAATACTTGCAGTTTTCAATTTCTTCCCTCCAGTATCTGTGGGTTTTTTTTATAAACGATATTCGTTGGATTTTCAAACTTTTTTTTTTTGTTAATTTTTTGATTGTTGGATTTGATTGATATCGGATAGTAAACTCAAATATGGTTATGTTATTTAAATTTTTAAATGAGTAATATTTTCAGTGTGTCTAGTTTGGTGATGTGGATCTCTAATAATAGTCCATATAGCAAAGGAGGTTTTACAAAACCACCGTTAAATAATAATGACATAAATGAGCCTGTTTTGTAACGGTAATGGCACAAACGAGACCAAACATTTAACGGATGACATAGATGAACCATTTCTAATAGTTCAATGACATATTTGAGCTTTTTCCCTTAATAGTTTAATGATTTGGATTTAAAAGTGGGGGCTAAGGATAACGAAGCTTTGATGCAATTTTAGTGAATAGATTAATTGGTTTTGCTAGGGTTAGTTCGAGTGAATAACACTAGAAAATTACGAAACTTATTGGTCCAGACTAGATATTGTGGCAAAAAAAGATTCATGATCGGTAGAGATTAATTTGGCTAGATTATATAACATAGTGAGAATGAATCCGGAAAATAAAGAAATCATAACTTTAGGATTCTTAATCATGATATCAACCCATTTTCTAGTTAGTTTGATTTATTGGTTATATAGTTTAAAACAAAAATCTTAATCATGAAAATCAAATAATTGTTCCAACTTATTTTCTTTGCGATACTGAACAACGAATCTTAGTCACTGTAGAATTTGACTTCGATCTTAAAAACAAAATTATATTTACAACAATAACTTAACCTTTTTAGGACAAGCTTTTGACTTGATTAATAAACAATAAATAACCCCCCCGCCCCCCCCCCCCCAGAAAAAAAAAAGTTAGCGTTTAACCATGTTTCACTGTGAAAATAGAAAAAAATAATTTTTACTTTCAAAGTGAACAATGATATTTGAAAATTAAAGTTGTGTTTGGCAATTGAATAAATTTGATTTATTTTTGAATTTTTTTGGGTAATTTGGAGAGAAAAAACTGACAGCTTTTTTGTTGTTTTTGGAATTTTAAAATTTTTCTAAAACTAAAAATATAATTTTCCAAATTTTATGAGCAAACTTTTTGAAGTTCAATTCAAGAAAAAAGAGAAAAAATTATCGTTATCAAACGGGTCCTTTAATGATATTTATGTTTTTTCTTACAATAATAAATGACTTATACAGTAGAATACTCCGTATTAATGTAATCTGATTGAAATATAAAAAGTCAAATATTTTTTTTGGTTGATTACTTTTCCACCGAACTGTGCTTACCTGTCTATACTCTAATATTTTTCAGAAAAACCAACACTACTGAAGTATCAACAACAAAGTTGAACAAAGAAACAAGCCAAAAAATCAAGAAGTTCCTCTTTTCACTCAACAAAAATGGTATCGCCTAAACAACCGACTGATTCCCTACCACCCACCAGAAACAAGAGGCCATCATGGTCGTCTGATGATGTACCTCCATTCTCGAAGCATCTAGAGGTTCATATAAATTTTCACTTCATTCATTTAATTTATTTTAGTTTTTTGTTAAGCATTCGATGAGTATTTTTTTTTTCTCTTCCTTGATTGTATCAAATTCAATTTTTTAGGTGGATGATTCACCTCCTTCTGTGAAGCGTGTACAGGTGCACTCAAATTTCTACTTCATTCATATTTTTTTTGTTTTTTGTTAAAGATTTGGTTAGTAAATTAATATTTTTGGTAGTTGATATACATCCTTTTCTAAAACGTCCAAGGATTCACTCAAAGTTCTACTTATCTTTTTTTTTTCTTGGGGTTTTTGTTAAGCGTTTGATGAGTAAATTGATTTGTTTTCGGTTCTCTTTGATTGGTGTAAATTGATTTTTAGGGAGATGACAATGTGGGTACTTTGGAAAAAAATCAATGCTGCCATCGGAGAATTCAAAGGAGTTACACTCAACTGATCAACCAGAACTTGAAGTTGGCAACGTAGATGACAAAAAAGTTAACGACACAGCTTACGAAAAGGCTGAGGCCGCGGCTGACGGAAAAATCGAGGCTGCAGCTGATTAAAAAGTTAATGCTGCGGCTGACGGAAAAGGTGACACTGCAGTGGACGGTGGAGTTCTCACACCTGCCCCAGTAGGCAAGTGTTTTTTTGTTTTCTACTTCCTTAGTTCCTCCACTTTAGTCACACCTTACAGGAGGCGCAAGGTATATTAAAAATATAACGTCAAATCCAGTTTAAAAATAATTTATCTATTTATTCCTAATTTATTCTTATCAGTTTAAAAATAATTTATCTTTTCTATTCCTAATTTACCCTTGTTATTATTTATAATTGTTTCACAATATATTTATTGGATTTATTATATTAAAAAAAGTGATATAGTAAAATTGTCTTTGATGTCAAGTCAATAATGGACAAACAAAAAGTGGACGTAGAAAACACTTTATTTATCTTTTCTATTTTCTTAGGAGAGTCTTTGATGTCATTCAGGTTTTATATCGGACAAGTCTTGGTGCAGACTCATATCAGAGTATCCCGAGGTCTTCTTTTAGTAGTAGTATTTGTTTTTCGTTAACTATTTTTCTGTTGAATATTGGTTTATAGATTTGATATCTAACAGAATGTATATACTGCAGAACCCAACAGTAGAGGTTAATAAGACCTTTTTGGCAGTCGCGGCGAACAAAGACACTCCTGCAGCTGCGATAATGTGCTTAATAAGGTTTGTAAATGTAGTGCTCTAAATTTGGACTCGCTTGATTTTCTTGTTTGTTCAACAGTTTATGTATGTTTGCCATAATTCAAAACATGCTGTCTACTAGTGAAAATTTTAGTATTAAGATGCTTTTCGAAACAAATTAAAAGAAAGAATTTTTTCTTTTCAATGCTGATGCACAAATCTTTTCTCGATCAGAATTATTTGTAGTATCTTCAAAAATTCTCTTTGGGCGCTGTGATATTCCCTGGAATCTCTTCAGGCAGTTAGAGCAAACTATCTTTAGGCACTTAATTTTCTTCCTGAGAGATTACCATATATAGAAATTTGAATATGAACATGTCGGGCGAAGTCAGGATTTCGACGAAGAGGGTTCAAAATTTGAAGAAAAACTAATCGAAGAGGTCACATAAAATACATATACATAAAATATATTTTTAATAATGCATAAATAATATAATTTTTTACCGCCCATTCCAAAGACTGGCCCGGTCGCATATCGAAGGACTGCATTAGTTGACATTTGTTTGACTATTTTCTAAGGTTGTGAACTTCATAATGTATATAGATTACTCATTGTTTGTGGAAATGATTAGCATCAAGGCAAATGGGTGGCTTTGCTTGATAGAAAAGGAAGCGGCCATGTGCAAGTCAATGGAAAGACCATCAGCAAATATTCTTTTTGCTTTCTCAATTCAGGCGATGAAGTTGTCTTAAGTCAAGCAGAAAATAATGCTTACGTATCCTCTACATGTTGTTGTAGGAGCTATTGTGATTCCATTTGTATTTGCTCAATCCTTACGGTTTTTGTGATTCTTTACTATTTCTCATCTATATGATTGAATATCCTTGACATTGTTCTATATTGATTGTTCAGTTACTATTGGAGTCACCTTCAGATGTTGGGACCAGTGCCAGAAAAGGCAAACCATTGAATATCGAAAACCAGGTAGAAGATGCTTTGTCTATTGCTGGTGCTTTGATTTGTCAGTATTTTCAAACCCATGTTGAGATCTATTTTCTTTGAAACTGATATCTCAATTTAGTGGTAAAAATCACCCAAGAAATGAGCTGCATGCCTCCTTCCCTTGTTATTAATGATATTCAGCTGCAAATAATGCCTCTCGATGCGTAGAGGCAGGCAATGCTAAGTCATTCGCTGAACCATTTCTTTTGGCCTTGTTGCTATGAGCTCGCAGACTGATCCATACATAACTAAAAAACTAAAGATGGTGGATTAACTTCAGAGATGTCTTCAAAATCAGCTGCAGTTATGGGAAAACTTTATGCTGCAACCATTCACGGACAAAATATAGAAGTGTCATTTGATGGCTTTCCATATTACTTAAGGTAGTCAACTAGGAAACTAGATCACATATCATAATCCAATTACCATTGTATATCTGGAGTTCTATTTAGTTTCCTTTAAGTTTTTTTGTCATTTTTTCGCTCTTTTCTTTGGTTTTTTGGGCATTTCCTGATACTACTTATATTTTCTTATATTCTAGTTAAGAAATAAAAATATTTTCTTTTCATTATAAAAATATTTTCACTATATGTTAGACAGGTTTTAATTTTTGTTCATGTTAACTTATTAGTGAATTAATTAATTTTACAAAAAGAAAAAGAAGTTGGTAAGTAATATTTGTGTTAGACAAAAAAATTTGAAACCTCTGAGCTAATGCGGATCAATTTAAATAGTGACTTCATAAAAAGGAAAAGAATATAGTAATTTTGTTGGTCCCAACTCCCAACTATTACCTAAAATGCAAGAAAAACTTTAATAAAATAGTAAGATATATACAGGAACATTAACAAATTCTATATAGTATTATGAAAACGTTCACCGGTGCTTTGGTCTAAGAATTTGTTGAAGTGCTAGGAAATATAAGTTATCATTAAATGGTGAAAGTACTTGGTTTATTGAATTAACTATTCTTTTTCTTTCCAAAATTGAAAATGGGGTCTATAGTAAGTGTTATCCCTTAGACAAAGCAGGACCATGATATAAGCAAAGGATAAAGTAGTCAAATAGGTTCGAATTTTTCAAGTGAGTTACAATAATTTTTCAAGTGGTTAAATATAAATGTTAAGTTCCACAACTGTGGGATGAAGAAAAAGTGGTCTCCCAGATCAATTTCTATATAAGAAAAATAATCACTTGTGAATGTGGAAAGGTCTCTAATCCCTTTTCAACTGACTACTTCTATGTTTTTATCTAAGAACATCTTTTTTCTGTATGATATGTGTAATTTTGGTTTTAGGGTATTACTTTGTTTCTATACTTAGGTCACATATTTGAACCTCACGCCATGCAAACTAAGCCTTGTATTGGTATTTACATAGAGAAGGGTAGAGGCGCGGTCCCATTATTCTCAAATTTCGAAGCTACGGTTGGTTAAGGGTTGGCCTTAGATGAGTTTCTCGGTCATAAAAAAATTAATTAATCAATGAATTGAAAGTGTGTTCATTTTAACAATTTAAACTTTTAGATGAGATAGATTACACATTTCAACTTAGTATCGGAGCCATACTCGTTCTTGTTCTTGATTTAAACAATGCAAGGCCCCCTTGTTATTTTGACAATACACTAGATATCCAATTTTAGACTGGCAATAGGGTATTGAATGGATCACATTGGTTCATACAATGAACATTACTCTTTTATTAGATATTGCCATTTACCCAGGGTTAGCCATGCCTCATCTTGTTTTGATGGTTATTGAAGAATAATGCAGTAACTCACACCAAGAGTAAATCAGTGTAAGTAGAGAGAGATGGAGGAAGAGATAGGAGAAGATCAACTATCTTAGAATTAGGGAAGAAAAGAGAAGAAGAAAAGTAAATCATTGTATTGTATTGATGTATTCAGAATTTTGTTCTTGCTAGTAGTACATAGTCGAATATATATAGAATAGATGATAGCTTAATAGTGCGGTGTCAACTAACTAACTGCCTTCAACAATGTAACTAACTTATTGAAACTTTAACTTACTTTTCCTTCTTTGTCATTCTTTACACTCATTCCTCAACACTCCTCCTCAAACTTAACACTGCAAAGAGATTGACAAGGTCAAATTTGGACATTAAGTATTTATGTTGAACCTTGGTTAATCCTTTTGTGAAAGCATTTGCGGGTTTGGCATAAGTGAATATATATTAAGTCTTGATCAGCCCTTGTTGGATCTTTTTCCTCAAAAAGTAGCAGTGTATTTCTATATGTTTAGTCTCCTCATGGTAGCTACAAGATTTGTATCTATTTGCAAAGCTACTTTACAGTCACGGAAGATGGTCAGAGGTAGTTGTAGTTGAACACCTAGATCCTTGATTAGCTAGCTATGTAAGTGCAACTATTGAAGCAAGGCTTCTATACTCTGATTCAGTTGAACTCCTAGAAACAGTTGATTGTTTCTTTGACTTCCAAGAAATTAGAGATTCACCTAGTTTAATAGTAAAGCCTGTAATAGACTTCCTACAGAAAGCACATGCAGCCCAATCTGCGTCACAATGAGCTATAAAAACATCTTCTTTTGAGATAAACATGAGAAAACCTTATTCTGATTTTCCTTTTATATATTTGATGATTTAAGTGCTTCATTCATGTGAGACTGTTTTGGACCCTATAAGAACTTACTCAAGGTATGCACACTATATGCTATGTTTGATTTTGTTACCCTTAGGTCTAACAACTTACCTATTATCCTTTGGTACATCCTTGATCATCTAATACTTCATCTTTTGACCTTGCATCATCTGAAATATGTTGATAATATTTTATAGTTTTTAATTACTCTATAGTATCAAGTGGAGTAGGTGCTGGTATAGCAGCACTGAGACTTGTTTTTGAGATTAATTCTACTATTTACTTCCTCTGATGCATCACAATTCTTTGTTTAGGCCTTCCAAATTCAATGCCTAGGAAGTACTTTAGTTCTCCAAGACCCTTTATCTTTAAAGCTTTGTGAAGAGCCTCTTTGGTTTCACTTATTTGATCAAGTTTGCTACCAGTCACTAGTATGTCATCTACCTAAACTAGTACAACAACAATTCCTTCACTTGTGTCTTTGATGTAAAGAGATGATCATACTGACTCTGTTTGAAGTTATATCTAATCAAGGCTTGATGCAGTTTTGCATTCCATTGTCTTGGTGATTGCTTTAATCCATACACGGATTTTGAAAGTCTACACAACTGTCTCTCTCCCCCTGACTTTTAAAACCTTGTGGAAGTTTCATATAGTATCATCTTCCAAATCACCTTGTAAAAAGGCATTTTATACATTCATTTCATGGATATGCCAATTCTTAGCTGCTGCAATATTCAAGACAGTCCTCAAAGTAACCATTTTTACCATTGGGATAGAGGTTTCTTGATAGTCTATCCCTTCCTTTTGACTGAACCCTTTTGATACCAACCTTGCCTTGAATTGTTCTATTTCTCGTGAAGCTTTGCACTTGATTTACACCCTATAGGATACTTGCCTTCCGAAAGAGTAACCACCTGCCAAGTATTGTTATTTTAAGAGCAGCTATCTCAAATTACATAGCATCTACCCACCTAACATCTTTGACAACCTCTGCATAAGTGGTTGGTTCATAAGGTTTGAGAAGTTAGATAAGTAGCATTGATACTTGTCAGAAATATTAAAGTAACATAGTTTGAGAGAGGATAAAAGATGTTGTCATTTATAGTTAATGACACAAAGTCTTTCATCCATCTAGGAAGATGTGTACCCCTGGTGGATTTTCTTTGATCAGGGTGTGTAGTAGCTTGTTTAGGCAATTCAGCTGCATTTGTCTAGTTATTCTTCTTGTGTAGTAACTTATTATAGCAAGAATTTATGCAACAGGAACTGTAGTTGACTGGACTAGAGTAGTATTAGTTTATTTTATAGTTGTTCAGTGTGAAATTGGGATTATGAGTCATTCTCAATAGTTGGTTGTGGTTATGAGCTGTTACCAGGAGGTGCTTGTGACTGTGAACCGGGCTCAACTCCTATCATATCAATAGCTAACTCATCACTACTTCCTGCTATCAAATCACATATAGGAAATAACGATTGTGAATCTTAAGTCATAGTATCCTTGAATGGAAATATATCATCCAAGAAAATGACATCCTTGTTAACAAATAATATCTTATACGTAAGATTATAAAGGATATAACCTTTCTTTGCTGAATAACCCATGTGAATAGCCTTTCTTGATCCAGGCTTAAGTTTATCCAATTCAGGTACAACCTTAGCACAGCCTAAGACCTTTAGATGATCTAGTGCAGGTTTCTTGTTGTACAGTTTTTCATAAGGTGTGATATATCCTAATATAGAAGAAGGAATATTGTTTATTACATATGTAGAAGCTTTCACACGGTTTCCCCAAAACATTAAAGGTATAGTAGCATGAAACCTAATAGCCCTTGTTATTTCTAGCAAATTCCTATGTTTCCTCTCAGCTACACCATTTTGCTGAGATGTATATGAGCAAGAAGTTTGATGAGTTATGTCTAGATTTGCAAATAGTTCAGTACCATTATCAGTTCTAATCACTTTTACACAAGTATTAAACTAGGTTTGAATGTAAGACAAAAAATACTTAAGAACAATAATGACATCAACTTTTGTAAAAACACCCATGTCATTCTAGTAAAATCATCCCCAACAGTTAAGAAGTACTTATGTCCATCACAAGTAGGAACCTTATAAGGGCCCAGAGATCTATATGTCCTAAGTCCAAAACTTTAACACCAGATGTACTGCTAGAATGAAAGGCTAGCCTAGTTTGTTTATCAAATGACAGACTTCACACTTATTTATATTGTTATTTACATGAGTTTTTGAAACAGAAAACATGTCAGATAGTATCCTAAAAGGAACATGTCCAAGTGTTCTACGCCATAGCCTTATATTAGATTTATTTGTATTCTGAGTATTGAACACACAAACTGTTACTTTGCCATATCCAGGAAGCTTTTGTCTCAATAAGAAGTATAGTCCATTTTTCTCTCTACCAATTTCTTCACTTTCCCACTCCAAATTAAAGATCCTGAAACACACAAAAGTTAGGGAAGAATGTAGCTGAATAGTTAAGTTGCTTAGTAACCTTTGAGATTGATAATATATTGTATTTAAACTGAGGTAGATGAAAAACATTCTGGATAGTAATATTTTCAGATATAACACTACATCCCATGTGTGTCACTAATGACGCATCACCATTGGGTAGTATTACTCTTTTTGGATTGAGATATTGAATCTTTTTTTGAAAGATCAACATTTGCAGTCATATGGTTTGTAGCATCTGTGTCAATAACCCACTCAAGTAGATTACTGCAAACCATTAAGTCACTATCAATACCTGACATAATTGCTGCACTAGCAGATGGCATGGAAGATGTCACTTGATTGTGTTGTTCCAGCATCTTGCAAATCTAAGTATATTGCTCAGGTGTGAACCTTGGGGGCAAAGATAGCAGTCCAGGACTTTGGTTTTGATGATGCTGTCCCAATCCTCACCCTCAATATTGTGAGCACTAGAAGCAACTTTCCTCTGCTCTTACAGTGATCATATCCAGTTCTAGCTTCATTTTGAATCATGTGCTCTCCATGTTTAGGATGTCCAGTAGGGTAACCAAAAAGTTTGTAGCAATCTATCTTGTAATGACTTTATTTTACAGTGATCACACACAAAACTAGGATTATATGTTGACACATAATTTCTTTTCCCCTTTTGATAGTTACCTTGATAACTACCACCTTGATAACTAGTCTTAGAGTACATGGCAACTACATCAGCTGCATTAGGAGTAGGACCAAGAAGACTTATCGCATTCACAAACTGAGCCACAATTTTTTGATTCTCATCACTTATGATCATAGAGTAGGCCATGTTGACAGTTGGTAGTAGTGTCATCAACAATATTTGGCTTCTTACTTGGGAGTATGTTTCATTTAAGCCCATTAGAAACTGATATAACTTTTTTCTTTACAGATAAACCAAGAACTCTTGATTTTTCGCAGGCTCTAAAGATTAAAACTCATCCCATAAATCTTTCAGCTTAGTTAAATATACAGACACATATTGAACTCCCTGAGTCATGGTTGCAATTTCTTGGTGCTAATTCTAAGTTCTTGAACCGTCTATTTTATCAAATCTTTCCTTAATATCTAACCATACAAAATATGCAGTCGAGGCATACACCAGTACCCCTCCAAGTAGTTCAGTAGAAACTGCATTCATAAGCCAAGAAAGTACTATAGCATTGATTCTTTCCCATTCGTTTCCCAGGTCAAGAATAGAAGGGTATCATATGAAACTTAACGCTTAACTGAGGCATGAAGAATAGGAAATCAATATTCGAGATTTATCAAATCACACTGAATTTAGGGTATTCATGGCTATAACATGAATCTCGCCAATCATTTGGCGTAAAACATGAGTTATGGAGACTGAGCATACTATAGGGTGCAAACATATATTTCATGAGCTGCATGACCTAAATTTGGAGTTTGTAACATGTGGAATGTAATTCCAACTACTGAATGAACTGGAATTCTTTATCTTAGAACTGGAAGAGTACATTATTCTCTATCACAAGCATGATCATGAACTATGGTTATCGAACTAACATGTAAGGCATGAGTATGTATTGGGATCACTGAAAAATACTGAGATAGGAATGGGTTAAGATTCACACTTACTTTCTGATGTTCTAAACCATGCTGCTTCCCAACTAGAATCTGAGAGCCTTACTTGGTTATTAGTTCTATCATCTACCCCTTAGCTTCAAGTCATCATCTAGAGTTTGGGAGATCATTTACCAGATTTTAACTGAACTACAGTTACTACACTCTAGGGTCTGAAAATAATGACAATACATGCATATCATAGAACTTAACCCGAATGACTACCTTCTGGGATACACTCCATCTTTCCTAGCCACCAATAGTCATAGTATAATGCTTGCACACTTATTCTATAGGTTCAACCTTCAAAAGTCAAGCTTAGATTCTAACACTTAACATGGATACCACCGAGCCTTTGATGAACCATAATCCATCCTAGCATAACAATAGCTACTCCAAACTTATTTCTCACTAACATGAGAATCGAGATCACATCAAAAGGCTCAACACTATCAATCAAGGCTCCTTAACTTGGATATCTAGAACACCATATACCATCTAACTAGTGTTTTTCCAACTAGCAACTCAACGGTACCACTAGTCACACGCAACATGTAATAGTCTTAGAGAAATGCCATAACTCCATATCACCTTGGGCATAATTACACACCATAACTACAACATTATACTTCATTACGAATCAACTAAAACTTAAGCCATTTCATACACCATTCAATCCTATTAGACCACTTTCATATAACTAGCATCATTAATCAAGAAATCATTACATCCACCTTCATGGACTTCAACTGTTCAAAACTTAATGTCTAGTGCTAAACATGATTTTAGAACCCAACCTTACGCATGATTCTCACTTGGAAACCATGAAATAAACATCAAGAAACACTAGTACACTAGAACTTCATAAAAACAATAATCAATCTTGACCGTACGGTTTTCCTTATCATAACAATTTGCATGTACTATTTCAATACATCAAGCCTAGTAAATTCAAAACATACATCATTAATCTCATGCCACTAATTTTACCACCACATTCTACACTTGAATTCAAGCCTATAGTTTAGCACTAATCATCTACCACCAATGATGAGTGCAACATAATATGCTAGTCCATAAAAGTGACACATTTTATTCAAACACCTCAAAATCCACTACATACCTTCTCATAAGTTGTACTAATTTACAACTACCAACGAAAAGAAAGTCAAGGGGTAAAGTCACATAATAGACATGACCAACCTTAATCTTATATTTTAACCACATACAATATTTTCTACTTATACGGATTTCTCACCTCATACTTAGTCACTCAATCATACATTTAGACTACCTTAAATTTCCACAACAACCATGAGTCTATAATTATAACTTGCTGGCTAGTATAGCCATTTTTCACACTTCAAGAAACCGACAAATCACCCTGACTAACAACTCCTTCGCTACCTTATACTAACTAACACACAAGGATGAATCACCTCATTACCAACTCCATCCCATGCAAACAGATTTAGCTACACATATGTTAAACGAACACAAGAACAACAAGTTGGACCACAAGTTGCTAGTGAATTGAAATTGGCCTCACACGGCTTCACTAGACTCTGATTTTGTATTTTTTAAATGAAAAATGAGATGAATAACAAGGAAACTATGCTAGTGAATCGAAAGAGCCCCACACGGCTTCACTAGACTTTAATTTTTTTTTATATATAATTTTCTTTTAAAAAAAAACACCATGATAACAAGATTACATATTACAAGAGACAGAAAATTGACACATAATATTTAATGGTCCAAGAATACATATCTTACTCTGTATAAACAAAAATCTGAGTAAGACACTTCCCCCATGGACTACCATACTGTCCACACATGCTACTAGCTACCACATTAGTTTATCACTATAAAGGGGTAAATCATCCTTAACATCGGTTATATAACTGAAATATTCATTTACATAAAAATCACCCTCACTCTGACTTCTAACTTTGTGACTTTACAACACTAACTTCTTGGTCTAATTTCATTACCGATAGGTCATGACAACAACACTTTAACATATACTACTATTCTGATAGAAATATAGTTCCAACATTCTGCTATACATCATCAACATTTGTATCAAGATTTTTGAGAGGGACTAGATGCACTTAATACCTTAAGATGGAAAGCACGATTCCATCAGGATCAATGTTTACATCAGAATCAACATATATTGAAGCACTAACAGACTCCTATCGAGTCTTTGCACAATTTTTAAAATCTTATAGGACTCAATCAGAAAGGACTATATCATGTATATTCTAAAATTTTTGCACTTGAATCAGCCAAATAATGGGACATGTCTGAGAATGTCCGAGTAAGGTAAGAATTGGGATGACTGTTACTTTCGAATGGGCCACACTATAGTATGAATTTGAGTATGAAAGAGGAACATTCTGACTCTATTGCACGAACTAGAACATGAAGAAATAGAGACATTCCTAAATTCCTAGTAGCCTCCTGTTTATAAGTGTGACGCGCTACACACCCAACACGATTTCGCAGATACCCTGGGACAATAAACCGTACTCTGATACCAAGTTTGTCACTACTCGAACCAGGGCCTTGTCCGTGACGAGTATTCTGAACCATCAAGGCCCAAAACAACCCTTATCTATTTGGTAATCATGCATATGACTTATATAAAAAAAATACGGACATGGTCAAGAATTATATGAAAACAATAATGGGAAATAATGTCCCACAATCTAAACACAACATATCTATAACATTTGCAAAATCTCTAATATATAACTGAAATAAATATCTATTTGAAAACTAGGACAAGGCCCCCAGTAGACCCAAAACTAATAAATGATAAATGGAACTGCCACATATCAGGCCTTCCAAAATATAGAATGCTCACCAAGTGACTCTACGAATCTGTCTGAGGAAATCTACTAATTTTCTAGACCCCTAGACTGTGCCTCTAAACTTGGGAGGGAAGGGGGTTAATACAAAAGTACTGGTATGCAGATATATCAAAACAAAACATAGTATTTTTATAAAATATAGTTGAGAGCCATTATAAAGTAGTTTCATATCAAATCATTTAAAAACACATGGGCGTAATGTAATTTTTTTCAACAACAATGCAATACAGCTTAGCTAGGTGGAATACCCTACATATCACATTTAAACTAATTGTCAAATCTCGGTTGCCACAGAGATTAGAGTATAAGTGAGGGGAAGACACACAAGATCACACAGCAGGGTGTCTCGACCCAATGGTAGTGCACAAGATCACAAAGCAAGGCTCCTAACCATAGTCCCAATTTGGGTATGACATAAAGTCAGGTATGCAAGATCACAAAGAAGGGTACCAAATTCCCATGTCGGCAAACACGATTTCCAGTGATGAGCCCTTACACTCAAACACCTTCTTCGGGCATCATCATGCTCAACTTGCAAGCCATCAATATCACATCATTCTTCTCATTCAACCATTGTATTCAACATGAATAACCCTCTCATTTTTGAGTCAAAATTATATCAATTCTCAAAATATTTCATGTCATGCTCTTCAAGATGTTTTCAAATAATTTACATCATATGAACATTTAAAACAATTTCACATCAAGAGAGGAAATTTCATATCATTCATGCTCTCAAGTTAACATCTTTTCAGAATACATTCATATACATATATCATATAACAAATCACTTTGGGAGTAGGCCTTAGGGCTAAGTAAATATCATAAAATGTTTAAAACATATTAATATTCGTAATTTCAAAACCCCTATTTGAAAACATGAATTTTTAAAGCCCATAAAATTTTTGAGATAACCCCACGTACCTCTATATGCGAATATGATCAGTGCTTCTTTAAGCCTACGTTGTGGAGATTCCAAATCTTTATTTTTTTTTGAAAACCCATGGTTGAATCTTGAACTACTTGAGTTTTTATTTTGAAACCCTAGAGAGAGTTCTTGAACGATTTTGATGAATGAAGGTGTATTTTGGTGTCTTTAGGAACTGAATTTCGTGTTTAGGTCTATGTAAGGGTGGAGAAGGAACATTTTCCCCCCAAAATAGAGTGTTTAAGTCACTTGAAACCTTTACTATAATGCCCCACAATTTGGGCTATAATATAGACCATGATTTTGATGCGTTGTTAATCCCGAAGCCATAAAATCCTATGCCAATATGTTATGTTAATTATTGTGTTGCATGTGAATAAACTAAAGCTTGAATTTAGACCATAGAGGTCCTTCAACTCAAGGATGAGTTGAAACTATTTTGATCGACTAAGTTTTAGTGGATGTTGTAAAGTGTGTCATATTCCATTGACCATAACTATCTGTATATGTCGAATTAGGAATCCTACTATGTGTCAAATGATAGGTATTTGAGTTAGCTTTCCAACAATACTAATTTGGCTAAAATCCAACACCTGAGCAAGAAGTTATGGCCCTTCAAAGTGATAAGCGTCGCCTAACCAATCGCCCATGATCACTGGACAACATAGGCAATAGCCTAGGCGGCGCCTATGTAAACATAGGCGATAGCCTAGGAGGCACCTATGTAAAAATAGGCGATAGACTAGGAGGCGCCTATGTGAACATAGGCAATGGGATGGGCGGCGCCTATGTAAAGACATCTAGTGACTTTAACACTCCGTGTTGGGGACAAAGTGGTCCTTTTCCACCCTTACTTAGCCCTAAAACACAAAATTCAATTCCAAGAACCCCAAAATACATCTTCATTCATCAAAAGTGCTCAAAGATTCTCCATAGGATTTCAAAATAAAAACCCAAATAGTTCAACATTCGACTGTAGGTTTTCAAAGATAATTACATATTTGGAATCACCAATCTGCAAGCTTCAAGAAACATCTATTATCTTTGGAAATAGAGGTATGTGGGGTGATCCTAAAATATCATAGGTGTAGTTTTTATGAACGTGCATGATTTTAAATGGGGGTTTTCAATCAAATGCTTATAACTTGCTTTCAATATGATTTCTAAATCATTTTCTTAATGTCATGGGAATTGTATGCCTATATACTTCAATGGTTGAAACCATGCATATGTGATTTAAGATTTTCCATGGAAGTTTGATAAATATGAATGATAAATTGTTTTCAAATTCCCATGATAATGTTTCGATACTCCATATTGTATTGTGATCAACAAAAGAGAGCATGAGTTTGAAATAAATATTGTTCACCGCTTGTAAATGATGAAGCACGTTGGTTTTTACATGATTATGCATATGTGGATGTGATATTGATGACTTGCAAGTCGAGTATGACGATACCCTTAAGAATACGATATGTGATTGAATAAGATGAAATTTGAATGCATTGATTTTACATGAGAAAGGTGGATGCCCAAAGAAGGCATTTGAGATACAAGGGCTCATCACTGGAAAACGTGTTTGCTGACATGGAATTTGGTACTAGGCTAAGTGATCTTGGGTACTTGACTTTATGTCATTCCTAAATTGGGACTATAGGTATGACCTCGGGCTAAGTGATCTTGGTCACTACTAGTGGGTCAAGACACCATGCTTCGTTGTCTTGTGTGTCTCTCCCTTGCTTATACTCTAATCTCGATGGCAACCAACGTTTGATAGTTTGTGTAAATTATTTAGGGTATTCCACCTAGATCAGTTGCATTTCATTGTTATTGAGAAATTATTGAATTACACCCTTGTGCTTTCAAATGATTTGTAACGAAATTGCTTTATAATCGCTCTCAACTATATTTTGTGAAAATTTTATATTTTGTTTTGATATCTCTACGTGCCAGTACTTTTGTGCTGACCCCCATCCCCTCTCCAACCTCTCAGGTTTGGAGGCCCAGTCTAGGGGTCAAGAGAATCAGTAGATCTTTCAGAAAGAGCTGTAGAGACTAGTGGTGAGGCTTCTATGTTTATGTCTGCAGTTCTTTTATCTTATATTCAGTTTTAAGGTCTACTGGGGTCTTTTCCCAGTTTATATATGGTTACTTCACTCAGTCATTTGTTAGAGATTTTTGGAGACAGTTGTTTAAAGGTTAATTGATGTTGAGGGAACCTTACCTCCCTGTTATTGTTTCTTTTCATAATTATGACCACGTTTCCAAATTATTGTGTTTTTTCGCATTACTTTGATCATATGAATTAGGTGCATGATTACCATACAAATAGGGGTATTTTGAGCCTCATGGTTTGAAATGCTCATCACGGCCAGGCCCCGATTCAGGTCGTGACAAGCTTGGTATCAAACCACAGTTCATGGTCCCAAGGTATCTACAAAATTGCGTCAGGTAGAGTCTTATTTATGGGTGTGTAGCACATCACACTTATAAGCAGAAGGTTGCTAGGCGTTTAGGAAATGTTTCCCTTCTTTTTGATTTAGTTCATGCTTCACAGTTTGAACTGTCCCCTAATCAATAATCACTTGTGTTTTAGAAACACAGTTATGCCTCCACGTCGTACCATCGATCAAAATGCTCAAGAAGTGAGGTCCGTCCTACCCATGGGATATGGACCCATAATAGGGCTCACACTCCAGAATTTATCCCTACTTCGAGAGTCCCTCCAGTCCTGACCAGTCAGCCTCAGGCTCTGCGGACTAATGCCAACCGTCCCCCAACTGCTCAGGGAGATATTTCAAATGCAAAATTTAGACGGTCTATTCATATACTGATACATTTGGTAGCTAACCAAGCTCAACGATCAAAAGATTTTGGGTCTGCATTTGTTACATTTGAGGCTACTAGAGATGGATATTTCATGAAGATGAATGCACCTAAGTTCACTGGAAGATGATGAACCAAGGTGGAGGAAGATTCACAGGAGTTCATGTATCAGATGGAAATGATCTTTTAGGTGATATATGTGGATGAGGTTGAAGGGGTGGAGCTAGCAGACTATCAGCTCAAGGACGTTGCGAATTAGTGGTATGCCAACCGGGAAGATGAAAAGGGTGAAAGTGCTGAGCCCACAGTTTGGGGCGAATTTGTGGAAGCTTTCCTTGATCGATTCTTTCCTCTAGAGTTGAGGAAGGCCAAAGAGGAAGAGTTTATGAATCTAAAGCAGGGTAGTATGAGTGTCCAGGAGTACACTTTGAAGTTTAATAAATTAGCCCACTATGCACCAGAGATTACTAGTAATACGAGAGCTCGGATGTGGAAGTTTGCATCTGGCCTTGATGATAACCTGGTACTTGAGTGCTAGGGGCCTATGTTAAATAAGGAGTTAGACTTTGATCGACTGATCGTTCATATGCAGCAGGTGGAAGAGAAGAAGAAAAAGATTATTAAATCTAGAGAGAAAGACAGATAGGCTAAGAGAGCTAGATATTCGGACCAGTACCAGACTCAGCCGCAGAGTGGTAACTGGGGTAATAGGTGGTTGAAGAAGAAGAAGTTTTGGAATAATGCACAGTCAGCAGCCAGCGCACTAGCACCTATACCACCGACAGACAGACAAACTCAGAGTTGTTAGACTCCTTATGGGTCCAAATCTCTAGGTACACAGTATCAGGACATTGTGGCCCAGCAGCGTTGTACTCATCCACAGTGTCAGGTTTATGGAAGGAATCATCTAGGAAAGTACTAGTTTGAGGGGAGAAACTGTTATACTTGTGGCAAAGTGGGTCACCTTCAGAGAGATTGTCCTTCTGCTAGAGTAAATGTGATTGGGGGGGGGGGGGGTGAGGAGGGAGAGGTTAAGTCCCAAGCCATTTCCACCGCTTATTTTCCTAAGGGTGCCCTTTAGCTGTTGGAAGCGATCGCAACCGGTTATATTCTTTGACTAACCACCAGGAGGCGGAAGCTTCACCAGATGTTGTCACCAGTACGTTATGAATCTTTTCTCATGATGTTTATGTATTTATTGATCCTGAGTCTACTTTATCTTGTGACCCCTTATGTGGCAATTGGTTTCGGGTTTGAGCCTGAAGTTATTGTAGAACCATTCTCTATTTCTACTCCTGTAGGTGATTCTGTTATTGCTACAAAGGTATATAGAAATTGTGTCATGCATATTTATGGTAGGGAAATTATGGCAGACCTTATAGAACTGGATATGATAGATTTTGATGCCACCCTTTGAATGGACTGGCTCCATTCGTGTTATGCCACCCTTGATTGTAGAACCCGAAAGGTCACTTTTTCTTTCCTGAATGAGACACCAATAGTATTGGCAGGGAGTTCTGTGGAACCTAGAGTTCACTTTATCTCTTATCTTAGAGCCCAAAATCTTATCTTCAAAGGTTGTATGTATCATCTAATCCGAATAAAAGATTTAAAAGTTGGAAACCTTCCTCTGCAATCATTCCCTGTAGTGAATGAATTCCCAGAAGTCTTTCCCAAAGATCTCCCAGGGATACCACCGAAAAGGGAGATAGATTTGGGCATTGATGTGTTGCCAGACACTCGTCCTATTTCTATTCCCCCATATAGAATGGCTCCCGCGGAACTAAAGGAGTTAAAGGAACAACTTATAGACCTCCTAGACAAAGGTTTTATTCATCCTAGTGTTTCCCCATGGGTGCACCCTTGGTCTTCGTGCGAAATAAGGATATGTCCTTTCAGATGTGCATAGACTACCGTCAGTTGAATAAGGTCATGATTAAAAATAAATATCCTCTTCCTAGGATTGATGACCTTTTTGACCAGCTTTAGGGTGTCAAGTGTTTTTCAAAAATAGACCTTCGTTCGGGTTATCATCAGTTGTAAGTTAAGGAGTCAGGCATACCAAAGACAGACTTCCGAACCCAATATGGTCACTACGAATTTCTAGTCATGTCCTTCGGGTTGAGTAACGCCCTTGCAGCCTTCATGGATCTTATGAATAAAGTGTTCCATCAGTTTCTTGACTTGTTCTTCATTGTATTTATTGATGATATTTTGATCTATTCGTAGAGCAAAGAGGATCACGCCAATCACCTCCGAATTATCCTTCAAACCCTTAAGGATCATCAGTTGTATGCCAAATTTTGAAACAAATAAGAAGTATTCTAAAAAAAGAGAAAGGTTAGGGGCTGAGAAGCTCTTGCTTGCTGCTTGCTGTCTACTTTTATAAGTGTGAATTCTGGTTAGATGCTATTGCCTTCCTGGGGCATATTGGGTCCAGTAACAGGATAAGAGTGGATCCCTAGAAAGTTGAAGCAGTGAGAAAATGGCCCAGACCCATGACTCCAACCGATATTCAGAGCTTTTTGGGTTTGGCGAGGTATTATAGAAGGTTCATAAAGAGTTTTTATTCCACAGTTGCTCCGCTTACTAAACTGAATCAAAAAAAGATGAAGTTTGTATGTTCTGACTTTTTTGGAAACAGTTTTGAGAAATTGAAGGACAAGCTGACTACTACTCCTATTTTGACCCTTCCCGAGGGTGTAGATAATTTTGTGGTTTATTGTGATGCGTCCCGTGTGGGACATGGTTGTATATTGATGCAGCATGGTAAGGTGATAGCTTATGCATCTAGGAAGTTAAAGGTGTATGAGCGCAATTACCCCACTCATGACTTGGAGTTAGTAGCCGTGGTGTTTGCACTTAGAATTTTGAGACACTATCTCTATGGAGTGCTTGTTGATATTTATACTGACCATAAGAGTTTGTAGTTTGTTTTCTCATAGAAAGAATTGAACCTAAGGCAGAGGCTTTGGATAGAGCTTTTGAAAGATTATAATATGAGTCTGCATTACCATCCGGGCAAGGAAAATATTGTAGCCGACGCCCTCAGTAGGTTGTCTATGGGCAGCTTTTCTCATGTAGAAGAAGGAAAGAATGGTATGGTGAAGGATATAGACCGCCTTGAAAATCTGAGAGTGCGACTCTTAGATTTCGAACATGGAGGGGTGATTGTTCATGAATTAGCTAAGTCATCTCTTTGTGCTGAAGTTAAGGAGAAGCAGGTTGAAGATTCCATCTTGATGCAAATCAAGAAAGATGTGGGTCAACAAAAGGTTATGTCGTTTAAAATTAGTGGTGATGGTATTCTGAGATTTCAGGGTAGGTTGTGCGTTCCGAATGTTGATGGGCTATGGGAAAAAATCCTCAATGAGGTGCACACTTCGAGGTATGTCATTCACCCAGGCTCTACTAAGATGTATCATGATCTGAAAACCTTGTATTGGTGGAATAACATGAAACGTGATGTAGCTGATTTTGTGTCCAAGTGTTTGAACTGTCAACAAGTGAAGGTAGAAACATGAGGCCAGGTTGTACTTCCCAAGATATAGCCCTGCCTTTATGGAAGTGGGAGATGATAAACATGGACTTCATTACAGGACTTCCGAGATCCCGAAACCAGTATGATTCTATATTGGTAATTGTAGATCAGTTGACCAAGTCAGCGCACTTTTTACTTGTGAGGAGTAATTATTCGGGAGAGGTTTATGCTAAGATTTACATTGAGGAGATAGTTCGATTACATGAGGCACCAGTTTCTATTACTTCCGATTGAGGTATGCAGTTTTCATCTCAGTTTTGGAGATCCTTTCAGAAAGGTTTAGGTACACAAGTGAATTTGAGCACAGCTTTCCACCCTCAGACGGATGGGCAAAATGAGCGTACCATTCATACCCTCGAAGATATATTGACTCCATGCGTCATTAATTTCAAAGGTAGTTGGGTAGATCACCTGCCACTTGTTGAATTTGCTTACAATAATAGCTACCATGCCAGCATCAAGATGGCTCCTTTTAAGGCTTTGTATGAGAGGAGATGTAGGTCTCCAATAGGATAGTATGAAGTGGGTGAGACTCAGTTGTATGGGCCTGATCTTGTTCATCAGGCGATGGAGAAAGTAAAGATGATTAGAGAATTACTCAATACTGCTCAGAGTCGTCAGAAGTCCTATGCCGATGTTCGAAGAACAGAACTAGAATTTAAAATTGGTGATTGGGTGTTTCTCAAGGTTTCTCCTATGAGAGAAGTTATGCAGTTTGGAAAAAGGGGTAAATTGAGCCCTCATTATGTAGGGCCATATCATATTTTGAAAAAGATTTGTACAGTTGCATATAAGTTAGAATTGCCTGGAAGTTTGGGTTTCATTCATCCGGTATTCCATGTATGCATATTGAAGAAAATCATTGGAGATCATTCTATGGTATTGCCAGTATAGGGTATCAAAGTCACAGACTCCTTGTCTTGCGAAGAAGAGCCCGTTGAAATTTTAGATCGCCAAGTTCAAAAGATGAGAAGCAAAGATATAGCCTCAGTAAAGGGGAATCAGAAAGTCGAAGAAGCAACTTAGGAGTCAGAAGATGACATGAGAATTAGATATCCCAATTTGTTTGCTTCGATGGAGGAGGATACAGAAGGTAATATTCCTATCTTATCTTTCCTAGACCTTTATTATGCTTGAAATCATTTCTGTTGGTATCCCGCATCATCATTCGTAAGGGGGGATAATGTAACACCCTGCAATTCGGGCAATAAAATGGACCATGATTTTGATGCGTTGCTAATCCCAAAGCCATAAAATCCCATCCCAACACGGCATGTTAATTATTGTGTAGCATGTGAATCCACTCAAGCTTCAATTTAGACCATAGAGGTCCTTCAACTCAAGGATGAGTGGAAACTATTTCGATCGACTAAGTTTTAGTAGACGTTGTAAAGTGAGTCAGATTCCGTCGACCATAACTCTCTGTATATATGGGATTAGGAACCCTACTATGTTTCAAATTATAGGTATTCGAGTTATCTTTCCAACGATACCAATTTGGCTAAAATCTGACACCCGAGCAAGAAGTTATGGTCCATCAAAGTGATAAGCATCGCCTAACTAATCGCCTATGGCCACTGGAAAGCATAGGAATTAGCCTAGGCGGTGCCTATGTAAACATAGGCGATAGCCTAGGTGGTGCCTATGTAAACATAGAAGATAGCCTAGGATGCGCCTATGTGAACATAGGCAATGGGATGGGCGGCGCCTATGTAAAGAAATCTAGTGACTTAAACACTCCGTGTTGGGGACAAAGTGGTCCTTTTCCACCCTTACTTAACACTAAAACACAAAATTTAGTTCCAAGGACCCCAAAATACATCTTCATTCATCAAAAGTACTAAAAGATTCTCCTTAAGGTTTCAAAATAAAAAGCCAAATAGTTCAAGATTCGACCGTAGGTTTTCCAAGATAATTACATATTTGGAATCACCAATCCGCAAGCTTGAAGAAACATCTATTATCCTTGGAAATAGAGATACATGGGGTTATCCTAAAATCTCATGGGTGTATTTTTTATGAACATTAATACTTTTAAATGCGAGTTTTCAATGAAATGCTAATAACTTGCTTTCAATATGATTTCTAAGTCATTTTCTTTATGTCATGGGAATTGTTTGCCTATATACTTCAATGGTTGAAACCATGCATATGTGATTACAGATTTCCCATGGAAGTTTGATAAATATGAATGATAAATTGTTTTCAAATTCCCATGATAATATTTTGATACTCCATATTGTATTGTGATCAAGTGAAATAAATATTATTCACCACTAGTAAATGATGAAGGACCTTGGTTTTTACATGATTATGCATATGTAGATGTGATATTTATGACTTGCAAGTCAGGTATGACGATACACATCTGAATACAGAATGTGATTGAATAAGATGAAATTTGAATTCATTGATTTTACATAAGAAAGGTGGATGCTCGAAGAAGGAATTTGAGATACAAGGGCTCATTGCTGGAAAACGTGTTTGCCGACACAGAATTTCTACCAGGCTAAGTGATCTTGTGTACTTAATTTTATGTTATTCCCAAATTGGGACTATAAGTAGGAGCCTGGGCTAAGTGATCTTGGGCAATACCATTGGATCGAGACACCATGCTTCATGGTCTTGTATGTCTCTCCCTAATTTATACTCTAATCTTGGCGGCAACCGAGGTTTGACAGTTGGTGTAAATTATGTAGGGTATTCCACCTAGCTCATTTGCATTTCATTGTTGTTGAGAAACTATTGCATTACACCCATGTACTTTCAAATGATTTGATATGAAATTGCTTTATAATGGATCTCAACTATATTTTGTAAAAATATTATGTTTTGTTTTGATATCTCTATGTGCCAGTACTTTTGTGCTGACCCCCTCCCCTCTCCAACCTCTCAGGTTCAGAGGCCAAGTCTAGGGGTCAAAAGAATTAGTAGATCTTTCAGACAGAGCTGTACAGACAAGTGGTGAGCCTTTTATGTTTCAGAAGGTCTTATGTCCTGCAGTCCTTTTATCATATATTCAATTTTAGAGTCTACTGGGGGCCTTGTCCCAGTTTATATATTGTTACTTGACACAGTCATTTGTTAGAGATTTTCGCAGACAGTTGTTTAGAGGTTAATTGATGTTGAGGGAACCTTACCTCCCCGTTATTGTTTCTTTTCATAATTATGACAATGTTTCCAAATTATTGTGTTTTTTCAAATTACTTTGATCATATGAATTAGGTGCATGATTACCAGATAGATAGGGGTGTTTTGGGCCTCCATGGTTCGAAATGCTCATCATGGCCAAGCCCCGGTTCGGATCGTGACATTTACATAGGCACTGCCTATGCTATCGCCTATGTTTACATAGGCGCCGCCTATGCTATTGCCTATATTTACATAGGCACCGCCTATGCTATCGCCTATGTTTACATAGGCGCTGCCTATGCTATCGCCTATTTTTACATAGGCGCCGCCTATGCTATCCCCTATGTTTACATAGGCACCATCTACTAATTTGAAAGGCCATAACTTTATGCTCGGGTGCCGTATTTTAGCAAAATTGGTATCGTTGAAAAGCTAACTCAAATACCTATCATTTGATGCCTAGTAGGATATCTAATCGACATATACAGAGAGTTATGGTCGATGGAAGCTGGCATAAATTACAAGGTCTACTAAAACTCTATCGATCGAAATAGTTTCAACTCGTCCTTGAGTTGAAGGACCTCTATGGTCTAAATTAAACCTTAAATGGATTCACATACTATGCAAATAATTAACATTCCATATTGGCATAGGATTTATGGCTTCGTGATTATCAACACATTGGAATCATGGTCTATATTGTAGCCTGAAATGCGGGGCTTTACAGGTAATCTATACACATACGGAGGGAGACGTCCTTCTTACGGACGAAGAGTATCGAAGCACCCCAAGGACATACACTAGGATGGATAATGCCTTTTTTAAGAAGTTATTTTAATTTTTTTTTAAAATTTTTTAATTCTGCAGGAGCCATTCTATATGGAAGTGTAACACCCTGCATTTTCGAGCTAGAATGTAGACCGTCATTCCTACGCGTCAATGTTCCAAAAGCCTTCCCACTATTGAGTCTCAATGAGCGTCTAAAGTTTGTTTAGATTTTCGTTCCGGGAAGCCACCATGAATTCTACCGCGTGTAATGGGTATCGCGATGACCTACTCAGCGCATCGTGGTAAGCCTTAAAAATAGAATTTCTTTTGCAACTTTTAAGTCTGAGGGTAGTCTCGACTTTTCCCTGCAATTCCTAATCTATTAACTGGTGATTAAAAAGCATTTTTAGGGAAGAGTACGCCCATTTTTACTTAAATTTCTCAAGAATAAAAACCCTAAACTCTCTCCCAAAGATCAAGAACTCATCCCTAAGATCCAGAATTCCATGAAACAGATCAAGATCCAGGCTCCATCTATCAAGATTCGGGTTTCCTCTATCAAGATCCGGGTTTCATCTTTCAAATTTTATAATATTAGGCATGTGGAACTACTCTAAAAACCTTGGGCATAAGTTTAAATATTTTATCAAGATTAAAGATCCCCAATTATGATTTATAATGAAGTATTCAATATGATTTTCAAAAAGTATGCATCATGGGACTGTTTTGGTGAAAACAATGGTTGTCTTGAATCACTTTTCATGGAAATTGATTTATAACTATATGTATTTATGATTTCATGCATTGTTTCAATATTGATTGAGAGCATGAGTATAAATTCCCACTCTTGTTGTGAACTCAAGTTTACATTTTTCTTTGTGAATGATTTGAAGTGCATGCCTTAAGATTTGAAAGTGATTCATTATTAATATATATGTGGTGATAAATTCTACAGTGTGGGAATACCTTTGGATATGAATTGAGGTCACAAAAATCCCCTAACTCAAAGACTAGTTGAAAATAATTCCATCGAGTACGTTTAGTGGACACTTCAACTTGGGTCAACTTTCGTCAAGCATAACTCCTGTTATATAATGAAATGGGTGGCGTTATACATATAAAATGAAAGGTATTTAAGTCATATTTCCAACGCAATTTATTTCATCGAAATCTAACATCAGAGTAAAAAGTTATACCTAATTTACTTCAGCATGTCAGTCTGTCAAACCGAGGGACTGCTGCAGCGTTTTTGATTTCCTTAGGGATATTTTGGTAGTTTTCATCATCCCAAACTTCTTCCGCACGATTTAAATCACCCAAAACACTTTATAATCCATTTATTTTATCATTTTTAATCTCTCAATTCCTCTCCTCCCTCAAGAGTAAAATGGAGACTAGACTTTCTTTCAATCAAGAATCAATCTTGTAAGTCCAAGATTTCCAAAGAACAAATCAAGATTCGAGTTCTACTCTTCAAACCTTGTAATATAAGGTACGTGGGGTTTTTCTAAATCTACATGGGCATGGTATATTGTTATTAATCATGTTAAAGGTTTAGAAATTATTAATTTACAAAAACGGGGTTTTGGATTTATAATTAGATTCATGCTTTTAAAGTTTTTGATGATATTAATTTGGTCTTGAGGCCTTTCCCCCAAATATGATTTATAACCATGTTTATGTAGATATATGTATGAGTTTGATGAGTTTGAATTATGATGAGTTTGAATTATGAATTGAGATCATCAACTATTTGAAATCCCTCTATTATTTACAAGTCTCTTAACTTCGTAAGATATGATGTGTTCGAAATGTGATATTGGAAATATAATTCAATATAAACGCCTTGACTTTGTTATGACTTTATTATGATTTTTGAATTGAGGAGATAGGGTTTTACATGTTGGGAAGTGCTGAAAATATATATATACATATATATATATGTGAAAAGAAATTTCATGGGTTGTTGAAAGTCATGACCACCACATGTTTGTAGAAATGATTGAAAAGAATGACCTTCGCATAACTTGATAAATGATTTGGAAGAATGAATCTTTCGGAATTGTTTGATGTATGGTGGTCTAACCTTTGTATTTTGAAAGAGAAAAATGTAAAGGATATTTTATGGCTTAGAATTATGACTTGCAAGTCTTGGTATGACGATACCAAATCAGATAAAGTCATGACAAAACTTAGAACAGGATGCAGATTTCATTTTAGATTTCAGATTTTGAATTCAGAAAGACGCATGTTTAGAATTGGTTAAAAACTGGGCACTAAGAGAGTTAGGTGATTACCCGAAGAAGGCTTGAGTCATATGATTCATTGTCCGAAATTGCATTTTGCCGATACGGGTATATTATTATACGCTGGCCTAGTGCCCTGGGGCGTATCAGATTCAGATATTTTAACCCTTGCGGCAAACATGGGTTGGGGGCTTGGCCGTCGAGTTAATGGAGGATCCCATATTGCTCGTGGGAAACTTTCAGATATGTAGGGTGTACCACTTACCTCAGAAGTAAAAAAATAAAGATGGTTTTGGATTGAATGATTATTTTAAGTTGCCCATGTGTTGTAAATTATTTCTTGCTTAACATTTTTTTTGAAATGCTCTCACCTATGTTGTAGATAAAAGTTCATTATTTTGGATTGCTCTGCGTACCAGTACATCTGTATTGACTCCCCTCCATCTCAGGATCTAAGGCACAGTCTCGGGGTCCATTTAAGTAGTAGGTTTGAGTGCGTCGGAAGTTGCAATTGGTGAGCCTCCTTTACTCTGGAAGGCCTGTATTAGAACTTGTTGTTGTTATTTCATTTAGATTCATGGCCCGACTGGGGGCTTATCCCAGATTTCAGACAAATGTCATTTTCAGTTGTTAGAGATTTCGCAGATTGATGTTAGATGTTGTTTAGAGGTTTATGTTTTCCATTCCAGATTGTTCGATTGAATTATGATATCGACCATGATTCCATTTTATTTTGTATTTACGCAGTTCCTCTTTGTAAATGAATTGTGTATATGATTGTAAGTTGGAAGGGATCTCGGGCCTTCATGGTTTGGAATCCCCGTCACAGCCAGCGCCCCGGTTCAGGTCGTGACAGTTCCTTATCTAGAGTTTGACGAACCTTTTCCAGGATGTGAAATCATGTTATGTTTTTATATAATTAAGTCATTCTGTTTACTTCTGTTTGCTTAACTTAACTACACAATGATTGTAGTTAATTGATGAATGGCCAACGATTGACCTTAGAGTAACTTTGATTTTTTTTTTTAGACTTTTGGAAAGTCTTTTTCAAATATAATTTTATACCCCAATTTTTAAAAACTGTCAAAATCACCTATATCATTGGATGAAGCATTTAACAAAACCTCATTCTTATCAACATTATTGAGATTTAAAAGTAACAAGTTTGATGCAATCTAAGTGAATAGATTAATAGGTTAGCTAGGGTTAATTCGAGAGAATAACGCTAGGAAATTACTACACTTATTGGTCAAGAGATATCACTTAACCTTTTTAGGGCGAGCTATTGACGGGATTAATATAAAATAAATATACCCCCCCTCCCCCCCAAAAAAAAAAAATTAGTTAGCATTTGACAATGTTTCATCATGAAAATAGAAAATATTAGTTTTTATTTTCGAAGTGAACAATGATATTTGAAAACTAAAGTTATGCTTGGCAATGAAATAAAATTGAGGTTTTTGAATTTTTTATGGATAGTTTGGAGTGAAAAAAGTGACAACTTATGTTTTTTTTGAAATTTTAAAAATTCTCGAAAAAGTAAAAACAATTTTTTTTTTAATTTTATGATCAAACATGTTTTCTCGAGTTCAATTCTAGGAAAACGTGAAACTTATGTAGTAGGATACTCCTTATTAATGCAATTTGATTGAAATATAGAAAGTCAATTTTTTTGGGTTAATTATTCTCTACTGAAGTATAATAGCAAAGTTTAAGAATGCAAGAACAAAAAAAAAACTAGTCCTCTCTTTCACTCTAACAAAAAAAATGGTATCGCCAAAATGACCGACCAGTTCCCTACCGCCCATCGGAAAGAAGAGACCATCATCATACATCATCATATCGTCCATAGGTTCCACAACTTTTCACTTATTTTGTTTTGTTTTTTGTTAAGCATTTTGTGAGTGAATTTATTTTGATTGATGTGAATTGATCTTTTAAGTATATGGTCTAAAGTGTTAAAGGTACGCACAAATTTCCACTTTATTCAATCATTTATTTCTTTTTTGTTTTGTTTAAGCGTTCAATTAGTAAATTGATTCTTTTTTATTGGTGTCAATTGAATTTTTTGGGTAGATGACAATGCTGCATCGGAAAAAAAAATTGGTGCCGCCATCAGAGAAACCGAAGAAGTTATGCTCGATTGATCAACCAGAATTTTGCTATAGATGTCTCAATAAAAGTACCCAAACTTTAATAAAATGCCTAAATATATACACATGAAGGATAATTCCTTCTTAATTAATGCAAAGATTAAATTCTTCTAACTCTCTCTAACAAATATGTGTAAACATCTCTAAGTCAGATAGGATGGGAGAGTTAATACTTCATAAATGTGGTAAAAATGACAACTTCCTAAAAATGCAACTTTGTGAAAGAAGAAACATTCGGAAGTTTTAAAAGTTACTTTATTAACTTTGTCATTAATTCAAGGAGTAATGTTACATTACATACATTAACTCCTTTCTCTTCTTTAACTCTTCTGATGGATAAATGTAAATGATATACCTATTTAAGGAGAATCATTGGGAGATAAACATGCAGAAAATATAGAAAACAAATTGCTCTCTCCCTCATCAATTCTCTGTTTTAGTCTTGGCTTCCTATACTTTTCAACTCTTGGGCAATTAGTTTAGGCAGCCTCCAAACTTCCAGCCACGAGTGCGCATGTTTGGAAGTAGCTGTGGAACCTTGGGGAGATCCCAGCTAGAAGGATTTTGTCACGACCCGAGCCTAGGCCCTAGCCGTGACGAGCATCCCAAACCATGAAGGCCCGGAACACCCATTCTCTATCTGGTTATCATGCACAACATTCGTAATCATGATAAAATGCGGAATTGAAACTGAGTACGGAATACATGGTCAAGTTCTGCAACATTTCTAAATGATACTATCTGACATCAGTCTGCGAAATCTCTACTAAGAACACAAACATCTATCTGAAAAGAAACTGCGACAAGGCCACCAGTAAACCAAAAACATAATAAATAAGATAATGTTTGACATAATTAGGCCTTCCGAATAATAGAAGGCTCACCACTGCAAGATCAAGTCTGCAAATCCGAGAATGTCTACTGAGTAGCTGGACCCCTAGACTGTGCCTCAGGACCTGGAAGAGGGGGGGGGTCAGCACAAAAGTACAGGCACGCGAAGCAATCTAAAAATAGTATAATGGAACATATATATATATATATATATATATATATATATATATATTAAGTGAAAGCAATTTTTCATCAAGACATCATGTATAAAACGGTTTCCGAAAAATACATGGGCACTTTCTGAAAACATGTAACCCGCCTGTTCATTTCAAATCAAGATCTGTGTTTTACTTCTGAGTTAGGTGGTATTCCCCTACAAGTTTGATATTCCAAGGGCTGTATGGAATCCGCCATGGACTCAGCAGGGAAGCCCCCAACCCAACTGTTCCGCAAGGGTTGGAGTGTCTGAGTCTGATACGCCACAGGACATTTAAGTCAGTGCATAATACTATACCCGGGTCGGCAAAACCACGGTTTTAGGCAATGATTCGCTTGAACTCAAGCCCTCTTCAGGGAACCACCTACTATCTCTGTATGCCCATTTTTAACCTTTTCTGTACATGCAACATTCTGAATGTCTAAAATCATGAAAGTCTGAAATGTCTGTTAGTCTGAGTCTGATATGGCGTTAGTCTGAATTGGTATCGTCATACCAAGACATTGCAAGTCATGATTTTTCTGAGCCATAATGTATTAAGAAAGAGCTTTCATTCAAAACATAGTTTAGACCACCAAAACATGTAGCTGATGTAAAGGATTTCATATTCCAAAACATAAAGTTCAATTCATGCAGAAATTTCATCAAACACCTGGTGGTCAAATGTCTTTAGCAAGTTCATGTATTCAAAATTGAAACACATTCATTCATATATGTATATAAACTGTCAAATCGCTTTGGAGATGGTCAAAAGACCAAAACAATGATGTTAAAACATCCTATACATAAATATATATACATAATTTAAAACTCCATTCTAAAACATGATTTTTTTCTATGCCCATGAGTATTTAGGAAAAACCCCGCGTACCTCTATTTCCAAAAATACTAGATGTTTATTGAAGGTTGTGGATTTGTGATTCCGAATAAGTAATTATCTTCGAAAACCTACGGTCGAATATTGAATTATTTGGGTTTTTATTTTGAAACCCTAAGGAGTGTTCTTGAGCAATTTTGATGAATGAAAGTGTATTTTGGTGTTTGAGGGATTAAATCCCGTGTTGGTGGTATATATAGGGGTGAAGGATGACTAAAATACCCCTAAGGAACAATTAAGGTCAAATCTGTCCCTCAGTTGACAGTTTGATAGTCTGGAATAAATCGATTATAACTTTTTACTCATATAATCAAATTGGATGAAACCAACTGCATTTGAAAGAGGACGCAAAGATATTTCGTTTGATATATTATAGCTCACACGGTTCATTATATACAGGGATTTATGATTGTTTGAAGTTGACTCTGAAATGCTGAAAACTGGGCAATAGGCTATGCATTTTGGTACTGTTTTGAAATCCAAACGCAGCCTTATGAGTTCCAAAAAGTTCCGAAACTTATCCGAGATGCACTATGAGGTTTCCCGATCGTAACGTAACTTGAAAATCTCAAAAAGGATGTCGGAAAGGATGGAATGTTGTATCCCGAAGATTGCCAGCTAAAATGACTAAGTCTCATTTTACACTTGGAAAATTTTAAGACATTAAGTCTAAGAGCTCAATATTAAAGACTAATCTATGCACGCCTTTTACGGGGCGTTACATTATCTCCCACTTGGGATCATTCGTGCTCGAATGATGGGTAGGAACTTGTTGAAGCCTTAAAGCTATGGAATAACGTGGACATGACATGTCCTTTAATAAAGAATACACTGATCTGAAACATGTTTATAAGACTGGAACTACTGATGTTCTGAATTCTTATACCGGACATGCATATCTAATGCATGGGTCTATGTTTGAGTTGTCCTCATTAACGCAGGACTTAATACACTGATAAGCTGAACTTTTTCTATTGAACATGCATTTCTAATACAGGCATATCTGACTAAACTGACACAAGAACGTATGACTGAATACGCAATAACAACTGATGCGAAGCTTGTAATAAGAACCTATGCATGCAACTGAACGGGGTATCTCCCCCTTGGGACCCTATGTCCCTCTATGAGTGCTAAATGCATTAAGATACTCGAAAAATGGAGGCAATGGACAAGGCACCTACGATTTGATTCATAACTGAACCTTTGGAATTTGAATCTAATGCATGACGCATGAACTGAGCTATACTCGCAATCACTAGTATACTCTATCTTGGAATAGTAACATATCTGAGATTTCGGGTAGCATGAATAAATGAAAAGACGAGAAAACAAGTCATGTGAATCTGACTGCTAAACTGACTTACTGGCTATACAGACTGAATTATGCTAGACTTTCATACTTAATTGGAGTATCTCTTCAACACTCTCTCTAAAGAAGTTCTAACAGTAATAGGGAGCCACGAATCTTGGGTATGGATTACACAAGACATCCAACTGAGGAAATCACAACATTAACTCTACTCTGCAGTCTCAAATATAGACATATAACTCCTAAATTAGGATAGAATTTTCAGACCTTTGGCAATACAACTTCTTACTTTCAGGCTTAGCGCACTTCCCGAATATCCCTTAACTATACTATTCCCTATAAATATGATATTCATTCAATTCAGCTTAAATTTCTCATATGAGCATTGACAAATTTTTCTACTAATGTCTAAAATAGCTTAATCCTTACCCCGCGATCAAGCCTAACTCTAAGTCACAAAAATACAACATGCTACACCACGCTATTATTCTAAACCATATGATGCCACCTTCTATACATCTTTTAAAGATCACATTCTAAGCATAACATGCCTTACCACTTTAATGACTACATTGAACTCTTAATATGAAGTCGCTAATGCATATTGCAACCTTTCACTACAATCCCAAAACGTCATTCAAGCCTAATTTATAACCACATGTTAACTTCAAGGCAAACACCCATAAATAAATATTTCACATAGTTTCTAAACTATTATCAATATAACTCCCACGCACTATCCTAAAAACATACACACACAAACTTTTCCACTAAATATCACATGTATCAAAGATTGGCCCCAAATCTCACTTCATACTTATGGCCTTATCTAAACAAACGTACTATGATCTTCCATCAACAAGAACATTTACTTCATCACCACTATCATTGCATAGGGAGGACACTAAAAGGTTAAAACATAAGACCCTGAAGCATGAGAAGATTTTTATATGGGACTGAACACATTATAAAGAGTGAGTACATGCGTCATGAGTTGCATGACCTCAACTAGAGTTCCTAACATAAGGAATGTAATTCCGACTACTTGAATGAACTAGAACTCATTATCTTGGAACTGGAAGAGTACGTGACTCTCTATCATATACAGGAATCACGAACTATGATCACGGAACTGAAACGTAAAGCTTGAGTAGGCATTGGGATCACTGAAAAATACTAAGATAAGAATGGGTTGAGTCTCACCCTCACTTTCTAACGTTCTAAATCATACTGCATCACTACTAGAATCTGAGAGCCTTACTTGGTCATTCGTTCTGCCATCTCCCCCTTAGCTTCAAGTCATCATCTAGAGTTTGGGAGATCCTTTACCATATTCTAACTGAACTACACTTACTACACTCTAGGGTCTGAAAAAAATAACAATACATGCATATCATAGAACTTAGCCCGAATGACTACCTTCCGGGATACACTCTATCTTTCTCTAGCCACCAATAGTCATAGTATAATGCTTGCACACATATTCTATCGGTTTAACCTTCAAAAGTCAAGCTTAGATGCTAACACTTAACATGGATATCACCAAGCCGTTGATGAACCATATCTCTTTCGATAGAGCATACCACTATTGCGACTCCAAATTTATATCCCTCTACTATGAGAATCAAGATCGCCGCAAAAGGCCCAACACTATCAATCAAAACACCTTAACATGGCTATTTAGATCACCATGTACCATCTAACTAGTCTTTCTCCACTTAACAATTCAATGGTACCACTAGCCACGCACAACAAGTAATAGCCTTATAAAAATGCCACAAGCTCATGTCACCTTAGGCATACTTCTACATCATACAGGCAATATCCTACACCACTACGAATCAAATAAACTTACTCTATTCCATGCACCGTTTAAGTCTATTAGATCACTTCTATACAACTAGTATTCATTAACCAAGAAATCTTCACATCCACCTTCATGGACATCAACTGTTCAAACTTAATATCTAGTGCTATGCATGATTTACAACCCAACCTTACACGAAATTTTCACTTGGAAACTATGAAATAAACATCACGAAACACTAGTGCACTAGAACTTCATAACCACAATAATCGATCATGACCTAACGGTTTTCCTTATCATAATCCATTAGCCTGTACTATTTCAGCACATCAAGCCTACTAATTTAATCCCACAAAACATGCATCATCAAACTCGTGCCACTATTTACCACCACTCCATTTAAATTCAAGCCTATAGTTTAGTATCAATCATTTACCACCAATGAAGAATGCAACATAATATAAATATACTAATCCATCAAATTGGGATATTCTACCCAAATATCTCAAAAATCTACTACATACCTTCTCACAAGTAGCACTAGTTTACAACTACCAATGAAAAGAGGGTCAAGGGGGTTAAAGCCTCATAATAGACATGGTCAACTTTATCCTTATATTATAACCCCGTACAATCGTATCTACTTATACTTCTTTCTCACATCACAATTACTTACCCAAGCGTACATTTACGCTACCTTCAAAATCAACAACAACCATGAGTTTATACTTATAACCTACTGGCTAATCTGGCCATTTTCATACTTCAATCAAGGACAATTCACCTCGCCTAATAACTCCTTCTCTGTCTTCTACTAATAAACTAACACACAAGGACGAATCGCTTCATTACCAACTCTATCTCATGCAAAAAGATTCAGCCATAAATATATTCAACCAACACAAGAACCACACGTTGAATGACAAATTGCTAGTGAATCAAAATAGGACTCACACGGCTTCACTAGACTTTGATTTTTTTGTAGTTTGAACAAGAAAATAAGAAGAATGACAAGGCAACTATGCTAGTGAATCGAAAGAGCCCCACACGGCTTCACTAGACTTTTTAGTTTCACCAACACGATGATAAAATATTTTCAAGAGATAGAATCTCGTCACACAACATTCCATAATCTGAGAATACACATCTTACTTTGTACAGATAAAAAAAAAATCTGAGTCAAATATTCCCCCCACAGATTATCATACAATCCACACATGCTACTTGCTACCAATAGGTCATGACACCGACACTTTAACTTATACTACTATTTGTGTGGAAATACAATTCCAACACTTCTACTACACATCTTTTCTCTTAAGCATGACATCTGCAACATAAATTTCTGAATAGGGCCGAATATACTTAATACAGAAGGCTGAAAAGCACGATTTCGTCAAGATCAAGGTTCACACTAGAACCCATACACTCTGAAGCAATAACGAACTCTTCTCAAGTCCTTGCACAACTTTAAGATCTTATATGACGCAATCCGAAGGGACAATACCATTTAGACTCTAAACTTCTGTACTTGATTCACCCTAGAAATGTGATGGGTCTGAGAAAATCAGAGTAAGGAAAGAATTTGGGATGATTTTACATTCGTATGGACGGCACCATAGCACGAATCAGAGTATGAAGGAGGAACATTCTGACTCAATTTCACGAACTAGAACATGAAGAAAGAGAGATATTCCTAAACGCCTAGTAGCCTCCTGCTTATAAGTGTGGCGCGCTACACACCCATAAAAAGAACTCTACTCGACGCGATTTCGCAGACACCCTGGGACCATGAACCGTGCTTTGATACCAAGTTTGTCACGACCCGAGCCTAGGCCCTAGCCGTGACGAGCATCCCGAACCATGAAGGCCCAGAACACCCATTCTCTATCTGGTTATCATGCACAACATTCGTAATCATGATAAAATGCGGAATTGAAACTGAGTACGGAATACATGGTCAAGTTCTGCAACATTTCTGAATAATACTATCTGACATTAGTCTGCGAAATCTCTACTAAGAACACAAACATTTGTCTGAAAAGAAACTGGGACAAGGCCCCCAGTAAACCAAAAACATAATAAATAAGATAATTTTTGACATAATTAGGCCTTCCGAATAATAGAAGGCTCACCACTGCAAGATCAAGTCTGCAAATCCGAGAATGTCTACTGAGTAGCTGGACCCCTAGACTGTGCCTCAGGACCTGGAAGAGGGTGGGGGGTCAGCACGAAAGTACTGGCACGCGAAGCAATCCAAAAATAGTATAATGGAACATATATATATATATATATATATATATATTAAGTGAAAGAAATTTTTCATCAAGACATCATGTATAAAACGGTTTCTGAAAAATACATGGGCACTTTCTGAAAACATGTAACCTGCCTGTTCATTTCAAATCAAGATCTGTGTTTTACTTCTGAGTTAGGTGGTATTCCCCTACAAGTTTGATATTCCAAGTGCTGTATGGAATCCGCCATTGACTCGGCAGGGAAGCCCCCAACCCAACTGTGCCGCAAGGGTTGGAGTGTCTGAGTCTGATACGCCATAGGACATTTAAGTCAGTGCATAATACTATACCCGGGTCGGCAAACCACGGTTTTAGGCAATGAGTCGCTTGAACTCAAGCCCTCTTCGGGGAACCACCTACTATCTCTGTATGTCCATTTTTAACCTTTTCTGTACATGCAACATTCTGAATGTCTAAAATCATGAAGGTCTGAAATGTCTGTTAGTCTGAGTCCGATATGGCGTTAGTCTGAATTTGTATCGTCATACCAAGACATTGCAAGTCATGATTTTTCTGAGCCATAATGTATTAAGCAAGAGCTTTCATTCAAAACATAGTTTAGACCACCAAAACATGTAGCTGATGTAAAGGATTTCATATTCCAAAACATAAAGTTCAATTCATGCAGAAATTTCATCAAACACCTGGTGGTCAAATGTCTTTAGCAAGTTCATGTATTCAAAATTGAAACACATTCATTCATATATGTATATAAATGGTCAAATCGCTTTGGAGATGGTCAAAATACCAAAACAATGATATTAAAACATCCTATACATAAATATATATACATAATTTAAAACCCATTCTAAAACATGATTTTTTTCTATGCCCATGAGAATTTAGGAAAAACCCCCGCGTACCTCTATTTCCAAAAATACTAGATGTTTCTTGAAGGTCATGGATTTGTGATTCTGAATATGTAATTATCTTCGAAAACCTACGGTCGAATATTGAATTATATGGGTTTTTATTTTGAAACCCTAAGGAGTGTTCTTGAGCAATTTTGATGAATGAAAGTGTATTTTTGTGTTTGAGGGATTAAATCCCGTGTTGGTGGTATATATAGGGGTGACGGATGACCAAAATACCCCTAAGGAACAATTAAGGTCAAATCTGTCCCTCAGTTGACAGTTTGATAGTCTCGAGTAAATCCATTTTAACTTTTTACTCATATAATCAAATTGGATGAAATCAACTACATTTGAAAGAGGACTCAAAGATATTTCGTTTGATATATTATAGGTCACACGGTTCATTATATACAGGGATTTATGATTGTTTGAAATTGACTCTGAAATGCTGAAAACTGGGCAATAGGCTATGCGTTTTGGTACTGTTTTGAAATCCAAACGCAGCCTTATGAGTTCCGAAAAGTTCCGAAACTTATCCGAGATGCACTATGAGGTTTCCCGATCGTAACGCAACTTGAAAATCTAAAAAAGGATGTCGGAAAGGTGTGAAAGTTGTATCCCGAAGATTGCCAGCTAAAATGACTAAGTCTCATTTTACACATGGAAAATTTTAAGACATTAAGTCTAATAGCTCAATACTAAAGACTAATCTATTCACGCCTTTTACGGGGCGTTACAGATTTGCATCGGACTCAGGCCGAAATCGCTTTTAAGGCAGTAGCTTGCCACGAGACAGTGTTTGTGATAACTTTCTTACTATTATTAATTCCTATCCAATATTAATATTGTAGCATTTTTTTCAACAATTTAAAAGCGATCTCCTTACATACAATATTGATAAATGGCAATTTCTTTGAACAAAACTTTTTCTGGTTTGTCAAAAATTTAGCCATTGAACGAAAATAATTTTAAAAGATGGTCACAAAAAGTTTTTATTTTCTTAGAACTATTAGAAGTTAATTATGTTTTGTTTAATAATGGATCTAACATCATTACTGGTTCTAATACCGTTATGATTGTTGATGAATTTGGTAAAAAGAAGACTAAAAAGAATAACATAAATGCTAGAGGGTATTTATTGAGGCATATGACTAATACTTTATTTGATTTATTTTTTACTAACAAATCTACTAAAGAAATATGTGATAATTTGCAAAAACCCAAAATAGGGGGAACAAAATAATGTCCAAGTTCATCTTGTTGAGAATGATGACGTGATTGCAGCAGTAGTGGTCGAGACGAACTTGATGTGTAACAATACTGAGTGGGTGTTGAACACAGGAGCCTCAAGACATTTCTGCGCCAACAAAGAGTTATTCCATGACTTTGAGGAATCCACCAATGGTGAGTGCGTCTACATGGGTAACTCCACTATTGATTGAGTTATGGGTAAAGGAAATTTTTTACTTAAATTAACTTCTGAAAAAATATTATCCTTGAACTATGTTCTGTATGTTCCCTTGCTCTTTAGAAACTTAGTTTCTGGAGCACTTCTCAACAAAGTAGTCCTTAAACTTATTTTTGAAGCCGATAAAATAATTATTTCTCATGGAGGAAACTTTTTTAGGAAGGGATACCTTAGTGGGGGCTTATTTGTACTAAAAATTGATCATGAGATTGTCAATAATGCAAATATTCCTAATTCTTCCTATATTGCTGAGTCTATTAATTTATGGCATGGTAGGCTAGGTCATATTAATATTGCTGCTATTCAAAGACTTAGAAAAATGGAGTTAGTTCCTACCGTAAATATTTACGATATTTCTAAATGTCCTGTGTTTATAGAAGCAAAGCATGCTAAGAATTCTTTTAAATATGCTACTAGTACAAAGACCGAATTGCTTGAACTAGTATATTCAGACTCAGCAGATTTTAAGAACACTATTAGTAAAGGTGGAAAGAAGTATTAGATTACTTTTCTATGTATATAAGTTATATCTCCTTAAGTTTAAAGATGAGGCTGAAAGCATGTTTTTAAAATTCAAAGCAAAAGTAGAAAATCAATTAGACAGGAAAATCAAGAGATTTAGATCTGACAGGGGCGATGAATATAATACTAAAACTATAGAAGATTTTTGTGAGAAAAATTTTATTATCCATGAGTTTAGTGCTCCTTATACTCCCCAACAAAATGGTGTAGCTGAACAAAAGAATAGAACTCTTAAGGAAATGATGAATTCTATGCTTTTAAGCTCAGGTCTACCTGACTATATGTGGGGGGAAGTTGTCTTGTCTGCATGCTATATTCTTAATAGAGTCCCTCATAAAAATTTAGACAAGACCTCATATGAGTTATGGAAAGGATTTGCCCCTAACTTGAAATTTCTAAAAGTATGGGGGTGTTTGTCTAAGATTGGTCTACCTTATTTTAAACGAGTAAATGTAGGTTCTAAGACCTTTGATACTGTCTTTATTGGTTATTCTCAAAATAGTGCTGCATATAGATTTATGTCTTTAAATGATTATTCTATTTGTGAATCTAGAGATGCAGAATTTTTTGAACATGTTTTTCCTTTAAAAAGTGTTGTTCCTAGTGATGTGCAAAATAATACTTCTATATATGTATCTTGTAACTCTTATGTTATGCCTCCTTCTGATGTTAATGCTAATGAGCATGAAAATGAGCTAAGAAGGAGTAAAAGACGTAGAACTGAGACTAGATTTGATCCAGATTTTATCACTACCTTCTTAACTGAGGATTTTGATATCAATACTTTAAATGTTTAATTAGTGTCTATCGACTTAATAGAAGAAGACCCTAAGACATATGATGAAGCAATGAGTTCAATAGATGTGATATTTTGGAAAGAGGCTAGTAAAAGTGAATTAGACTCTATAGTTTCTAATCACACATGGGACTTGTATGATTTGCCTAAAGATTGTAAACCCATAATTAGCAAGTGGATATTCAAGAAGAAATTAAGGCTTGATGGTACAATTGATAAATATAAGGCTAGACTTGTGATTAGGGGCTTTAACCAAAAGAAAGGTGTTGATTATTTTAATACTTATTCTCCTATGACTAAAATAGTGACCATTAGAACTCTTATTGCTCTAGCTGCTATTCACAATTTAGTGGTACACCAAATGAATGTCAAAACTGCATTTTTAGATGGTGATTTAGAGGAACAGATCTATATGACTCAACCCGAGGGTTTTGTGGTCTCAGAACAAGAGGATAAAGTATGCAAATTAAGAAAGTCCTTATATGGACTTAAGCAGGCACCTAAGCAGTGATATGAAAAATTTGATTTCACATTAATAGATAATGGATTTGTTATTAATTCATCTGATACTTGTGTTTATTCAAAAATAATAGGATCAGACTGTGTGATTATATATTTATATGTGGATGACATATTAATCTTTGGCCCTAATGTGAATGTTGTAAATGAGACTAAGAAATTTTTATTTTCTAAATTTGAAATGAAAGACCTTGGAGAAGCTGAAGTGATTTTAGGAATAAAAATCAAAAGAAATGTTAATGGTTTGTCCTTGTGTTAGTCTCACTATATTGAGAAAATATTTGAAAGATTTAATTATTTTGATGTAGTTTCAGTGAGAACTCCTTATGATCCTAGCATACACTTGAAAAAGAATAAAGATTTCAGTATTTCTCAAACTGAATATGCTAAAATAATTGGGAGTGTAATGTTTCTCATGAACTATACTCGGCCTGATATAGCTTATGTTGTCAGTAGATTGAGTAGATATACTCATAATCCCAGTAATGAACATTGGCATGCTCTTAATCGCTTGTTAAGGTACTTGAGAGGTACTATTTATTGGTGTTTGCATTTTAATAAATTTCCTGTTGTTTTAGAAGGTTTTTGTGATGGAAATTGGGTGACTGACAATGATAAAGTTATCTCTACCGGTGGCTATGTGTTTACTTTGGGTGCAGGTGCTATTTCATGGAAGTCTTCAAAGTAGACTTGTATAGAACATTCTACTATGGAATCTAAATTCATTGCTCTCGAGTTGGCAGGGCAAGAAGCTGAGTGGCTGAGAAATTGTGATACCCCAAATCCCATTGGAGCGGACTGGCACCCGTAACCGAGGAGGCCCGGGAGAACCTGTTCATAACCTATACTTTCACATTTACATTACTTATGAAAATTAGAAATTTGGGCAGCACTTCATTGTAAATAGAAGAAAACAATACCTGTATAAGTCCAGCAGACACGCATAAATATATATATATAAACAGTAATTGGTCGTCAGAGCCATCACGTCTATCAGCCAAACACTCCTATGGTTGTGCAATATGTCTACAAAAGCCTCTATATAGATACACAACTAAGTTAGGGTCGGGAAAAACTCCCGCCCACAAAAAACTTTTATACAAATACCAAAAATACATATAGAAACGACTTGGGATGCCCCGAAACAACTGCAGCTCACCACTAACAACAGAATGTCCTGGCTCTTACTGCGGAGGTGTACAACCTGAAGTATCTGTTCCTGCAGGCATGAATACAGGTCCCCCGTGAGGGACGTCAGTACGGAAATATGTACTGAGTATGTAAGGCAGTGAGTATCAAGATGAGATACAAAAGATCAACAGAACCCAGATAACAGTGAATAAATAGTATGAGTAGACCACACTTAAAAGAGCTGATGGGATACCTGCACATTACTTTCATATCATTACTTCCCGTAATCCTTATCAATACATAACATATGTCATACAATGGCCAACTGATCAGTGGTACTAATACAATACATCAGGGACCACCCCTGGAATAGCATATATACATAAACTTTATAATACAATGGACAACTGATCAGTGGTACTAATACAATACATCATATCATCAATTTAAAATACAGACATTCCATTTCTTAATTAAATTAATCTTTGAGATTGGTTACTTTGTGGTCACACCTTATGGAACTTGAAACCATGATACCTCAATAGGAAAAACATGTAAATAGGTAATCAATATCATGAAAATTAAGTAGAGAATCATGGATACCTCATTAAACCATTTCGGAGTCAACAATAGTATATGGACATTATTTTAACTAGCCGAACATCTTAAAAGTGAAAACAAGTTCAATTGGTAGTGTCGAAGATCATATGATGTTATTATGTGTCATGTGTCGTAGGAAAATATTGGAAGCTTACTTGAGAGTGTCATGGGTCATTCTTCATGACAAAGATTAGATAGATTATGTCTTACATACCTTGATATAACCACTTCAATACAAGTCCAACTTGACTTCCCGTACTCTTCGAACACTTATCTACAATAAGTCATTTGTGGCAAACTAGTATTAGCAACCAAACCTTACCATTTAGGTATTGACTTCACCAAATAATGTCCAGGAAGTAATCCTTTAACTAATCAATAAGAGTGCTACATACATCCTCTTATACTCTTATTACATTCACATATCATGCATTTTCATGAAATATCCCTCAACATCACTCTTAGCCTTTATTTCCCTTCTTAATCACCATCCAATACCAACATGATCACTAGGCATACATAACCACCAATATAATGATATATCACCACAATTCATCCTCCATAATCCAATACAACAACTTCCATAATTTACTACTAACAATTTATACAAAACAATTCATAACTATGTTTCTAGTTATCTTCCAACATCAAGACAATACTCATAATCCTTTATCAATACTTATTCATGGATAAGAATCAAGAATAAACAATATTCATACCTTAACAATGAACTCTTGTATTTATAATCCTCCTCACATAACCATGGGGTGCTTCTCGAAGCTTTCGAGATGGTGAACACAACTACGGAACCAATTCGAATTTTCTACGGTTGAATCACAAAATATTTGAAGTTGAAATTAGGCTAGGGTTTCACCTTCTCTTAATAATTGGATGATATATGATATATATGAGGCTAAGTGTAGGTTTATAGAGACCCATTTTCGTCCAATAGGTAATAGAAAATGACCATTTTGCCCTTAAAATTTAAATAAATCCGAATTTGTCCCTAGTGGACAGTTCTGACAGGCTGAAGTAAATCGATCATAACTCTTTGATCCGGTATCGGATTTGGGTGAAACAAATTGCATTGGAAAGATAATTCAAAGGTCTTTCATTTGAATACAAATTATACCACCCAGTTCTTCCTGTACAAGGAGTTATGGTCGTTTAAATTTGATCCAAAAATCTGTCCCACAATTCTGTTTTTTTTTGTTAGGCTGTAGTAAAACAGGTATAGCTCCTTACTCAGACATTGGATTTGAATGAAACCAATTTCATCGGAAAGAAGACTTTCGGAGATTTTCGTCGACATTTATCAGCTCACACAGTTCTTTTTGTACAAGGAGTTATGATCGTCTAAAGTTGATCCAAAAAAATAATTGACTAGCTGCAGTAATTTTCCTGCAGATTTACTGTTCACAGGCTTCCTGGCCACCGTTTTGAAATTTCGAATGTGCTCGCTTATATAGAATACTCCTCTGTTTTGGGCAAACTTTATATCGTTGGAAAGCTTATTCTAATACCTACACATACAACTATTGACGGTATACTTCCGAACACCATAAACTTAATTTAACCCATACGCAAGCCTTTAGGACTCCATATAATCGTGATAAGTGTAAGAAAAAATTTATGGGGTGTTACATTCTCCCCCCTTAATAACATTCATCCTTGAATGTTAGCATAGTTACTCAATTAAGACATGTCCAAGCTTACAATTAACATATTCATCATCATAAGATACTTGCATAAAAATAAACACTTACTTGTTATTGTTCTTCTTCCGTCTCATGAACTTCCTCTTCATCGTTGAATAGGTAAGGGTACTTAATCTTCATCGCTTCCTCGGCTTCCCATGTGATCTATTCAACTTGTTGATTCCTCCAAAGTACTTTTACCGATGCTATCTCTTTATTCCATATCTTTTTAATTTGGCGATCAAGAATAGCAATAGGCATTTCTTCAAAAGTGAGATCTTCTGTAACTTGTACATCTTACGTAGTAGTGATGTGCGATGGATCTCCGATGTACTTGCGAAGCATCGAAACATGAAATACGGGATGAACTGCTGAGAGCTCTTGAGGTAGCTCTAACTCATAAGCAACTTGTCCAAATTTTGAATAATCTTGTATGGACCTATGTATCGTGGCCTTAACTTTCCTTTCTTGCCAAACCTCATCACTCCTTTCATTGGTGATACTTTCAAGAATACCCAATCATCGATAGAAAACTCAAGTCCTCTTCTTCTAACATCCGCATAAGATTTGTGTCGACTTTGAGCTGTTTCAAGCCGTTGTTGGATCACTTTAACCTTCTCCATTGCTTGATAAACAAGATCCGGTCCAAACAAGACCGCATCACCTGCTTCAAACCATCCTATTGGCGATCTACACTTTCTTCCATACAATGCTTCATATGGTGCCATTTTGATACTTGAATGATAGCTATTATTGTAGGCAAACTCGATAAGAGGTAGGTGATCATCCCAGTTGCCTTTGAAATCTAATACACATGGTCGTAGCATATCTTCAAGTGTCTGGATGGTACGTTTCGCTTGTCCGTCCGTTTTAGGATGAAAAGCCGTACTTAGATTTACTTGTGTCCCCAAACTCCTTTGAAAAGACTTCCAAAAATTCGCGGTAAATTGGGCTCCTCGATCGGATATAATAGAAATTGGAACTTCATGTAACCGAATGATCTCCTTAATATACAACTTCGCATACTAGTCCGCCGTATAAGTTGTCTTAACTGGTAAGAAGTGCGCAAATTTGGTAAGCCTATCAATGATCACCCATATGGGATCAAACTTTCGATATGTACGAGGCAAACCCGTGATGAAATCCATATTGATCTTGTCCCACTTCCAGATTGGAAGATCTATACATTGCATGTAACCACCGGGTTTCTGGTGTTCTACTTTGACTCTTTGACAATTCAGACATTCTGCTACAAATTCGGCAATATTCTTCTTCATGTCATTCCACCAATATATTGTTTTCAAATCTTGATACATCTTAGTCGACCCTGGATGGATGGAATACCTTGAACAGTGTGCTTCTGTCATAATTCTCTTTCTTAGCTCAACTACATCAGGTACGCATAAACGATTTTGACACTGAAGCACTCCTTCTCGCGTTAGCTCAAATGCCTTTGTCTTGCCACTCTGCACATCCTCCTTAAGCTGCAATAAAATTGGATCTACATACTGTTTCTCTTTCGCTTCTGCTATCAATGAAGATTCCGCTGCATTACGTACAATAACCTCTTCATCTGGAGTTTCGAGAAGTCGAACTCCTAAATTCGCTAGTTGGTGAAGATCCTTAATCATCCCCTTCTTTTCTATAGATGCCATTTTAGACTTACGACTCAGTGCATCCGCTACCACATTCGCTTTCCCTGGATGATACAAGATATCAACATCGTAATCTTTCAACAATTCAAGCCATCTCCGTTGCCTCATGTTTAGATCTTTCTGACTGAAGATATATTACAGGCTCTTATGATCGGTATATATGTCAACATGAACCCCATATAAGTAGTGGCGCCATATCTTCAAAGCAAATACAACTGCAGCTAGCTCAAGATCATGTGAGGGATAATTTCTCTCATGTGGTCGCAACTGTCTAGAGCCATAGGCTATTACTCTACCATGTTGCATTAATACGCATCCTAAGCCACTTCTCGAAGCATCACAGTACACTGCATACCCTTCTGTGCCTTCAGTAAGTACCAATACCGGTGTAGAAGTCAACTTGCTCTTCAGATCTTGGAAACTCTTTTCACAGGCATCATTCTATTGAAACTTGGAGGCTTTATGCGTCAACTTAGTCAAGGGTGCAGAAATAGAAGAAAAACCTTCGACAAACCTTCTATAATAACCTGCCAACCCGAGGAAACTACGAATCTCCATAGGCGTCGTGGGTCTTGGCCAATTCTTCACAGCCTCAATCTTCTGAGTGTCAACTTTTATGCCTTCACTGGATACAATATGGCCCAAAAATGCCACTGACTTGAGCCAAAACTCACATTTAGAAAACTTCACACACAGTTTACGATCACAAAGAGTCTGCAACGCCTGCCTCAAGTGATTAACATGGTCCTCTTCTGATCTAGAGTAGACCAGAATATCATCTATGAAAACTATCACGAACACATCTAGAAATGGCTTAAACAGCCTATTCATCAGATCCATAAAAACTGCGGGTGCATTTGTCAGCCTGAATGACATAACCAAGAATTCATAATGACCATACCGTGTTCGGAAAGCTGTCTTGGGTATATCTTTATCCTTGACTCTCACTTGATGATAGCCTGATATCAAGTCAATCTTGGAAAAACACCGGGCACCCTGCAACTTGTCAAATAAATCATCAATTCGGGGAAGAGGGTATTTATTATTGATAGTCACCTTATTCAATTGCCGATAGTCAATACATATCCTCAATGAACCATCTTTCTTACACACAAACAATACTGGTGCTCCCCAAGGGGACATACTAGGCCTGATGAATCCCTTCTCTAGCAAGTCTTTCAGTTGCTCTTTCAATTCTTGCAACTCTGCTGGTGCCATTCTATAAGGAGGAATTGAGATTGGCTGTGTGTCTGGCAATATATCAATACCAAACTCCACTTCTCGTTCAGGAGGTAAACCTGGTAGTTCTTCAGGAAATACATCAGGAAATTCATTCACAACCAGAACGGTCTAAAAAGTTGGCGGCTCTGCCTCTGTATCCCTTACTCTAACCAAATGGTATATGTATCCCTTGGAAATCATTTTTCTTGCCTTAAAGTAAGAAATAAATCTACCTCTCGGCGCGCCAACATTACCCTTCCATTCAAGGACTGCCTCATTTGGGAAATGGAAATACACCTTCTTAGAACGGCAATCTACTGTAGCATAACAAGACGCTAACTAATCCATGCCCATAATAACATCAAAATCTACCATTTCTAACTCAACAAGATCGGCCATCGTATCACGACCACAAATATTCACAACACAATTTCGATAAACATTCCTAGCTATAAGAGATTCCCCCACTGGCGTTGATACTTCAAATGACTTGGCTAATAATTCGGGTGTTCTCCCGAACCTTCCCGCAACCAAAGGAGTAGCATACGATAATGTAGAACCAGGATCAATTAAGGCATACACATCAAATGCAAAGATGGACAACGTACCTGTAACCACATCTGGAGAAGCCTCTAAATTATGCCGATCGGCTAGGGCATACACACGGTGCTGAGCTCCGCTAGAACTAGCTGCTCCTCTATCACCTCTACCATGACCCATAGTTTGTGCACCCCTACTCAAAGGAGGCACCGATGATGATGCAACAACTGATCCGGTAGGTCGTGTTATACCACCTGTTCTCCTGTGTGGCAATCTCTAGCCATATGCCCCGACCTACTGCACCAAAAGCAGTTGTTCGTTCCAAGACGACATTCGCCAAAGTGAAATCTTCTACATATGTGGCACGGGTGTCGTGGAGGTCTCAATTGACTCATACTCCCTTGCCCTTGATACCCCACTGTTCGCGAACTCTGATTTTCACTGCTTTGCCCGAACTGATTACCTCTGAACCTTTGAAATTGTGGTGGAGCACTAATTTCCGGATAAGAAGATAACGGGATAGGCAATCTATGAGAGAACGAAGGCCTAAAACCTCCCTGAGATTCCATAAACTGCCCTATAGCTCTGGCCCGCTTAGAATATCCTTTTTCTGATTCCTGGGTTCTTCTTCTTTGCCTCTGATCTTCCATCTTCTGAGCGAAAGCTTGTATCCTCGCTATATCCATGTCCTTGTTCAAAGCAACAATGGTACAATCTCTAACCAAGTATGGTTCCAATCTATCCACATAGTGATGAACTCTGTCATCCATAGTAGCAACCACATTAGAAGCATATCGAGACAAGGAGTTAAATCGATGACTATACTCCCTTACACTCATATTACCATGACGAAGATTTAAAAATTGATCTGCACGGGCCTGACGAGTCTCAAATGGAAGATAATGATCAATAAATGCATCTTTGAACTCTCCCCACGTAGTTGGAGGTGCATCAATACCCCTAGATCGTTTCCAATCCTCGTACCACAATATAGCCTCTCCTTTCAGTCTATATGTTGCTAGCTCAACCATCTCTTTACTGGATATGTGCATAACATCTAGAGCCCTTTGGGTTTGATCGACAAAGTCTTGCGGGTCTTCGTTAATATCTGATCCGGTAAAAGTAGGAGGATCCAGTTTCAGAAATCCTGTGTCCGAAGGCTAGCTGCTCTATCCGTACCACTAGAACCCGTGGTAGGAATAGCTTGCCCTTGAACTTGACCGGCAACTATATGCGTCAAAAGTTGTACTGCATCCCTCAAATCTCGATCAACAGCATTAATAGATGGTCCTTCCGGAGGAGATGAAGCTCCTGATATATGCTCAGGTTGAGACTCACTTTGTTCAGCTTATGCCGGTGGTGACTTACTAGTACCTTCTCCGGCCACTACATCCACTCGCTTCCACTTATTCTTTCTCCTTGTAACCGGCATCGTTACTATAATAAAAAAAATAATTGGATTAAGCGATCGATTATGACTTTATCTCTAATATGGGATCTATTGCACGATCTAAGAAATGATGAGTGGAAACAATCCCTAAATGTCCAATATCCTCCTGTTTATAGATGTGGTGCACAACACACCGATAAACGAGATTCTACGTAGACACGGCTTTGTAGACTCACTAGGATGAACTTCTCTGATACCACTTCTGTCATACCCCAAATCCCATTAGAGCGGATTGGCACCCGTAGCCGAAGAGGCCCGGGAGAACCCGTTCATAACCTATACTTTCACATTTACATTACTTATGAAAATTAGAAATTTGGGCAGCACTTCGTTGTAAATAGAAGAAAACAATACCTGTATCATCCCAGCAGACACGCATAAATATATATATATATATATATATATAAACAGTAATTGTCCGTTAGAGCCATCACGTCTATCAACCAAACACTCCTATGGCTGTACAATATGTCTACAAAAGCCTCTACATAGATACACAACTGAGTTAGAGTCGGGACAAACTCCCGCCCACAAAAGACTTTTATACAAATACCAAAAATACATATAGAAACGACTTGGGATGCCCCGAAACAACTGGAGCTCACCACTAACAACAAAATGTCCTGGCTCTTACTGCGGAGGTGTACGACCTGAAGTATCTATTCCTGCAGGCATGAATACAGGTCCCCCGTGAGAGACGTCAGTACGGAAATATGTACTGAGTATGTAAGGCAGTGAGTATCAAGATGAGATACAAAAGATCAACAGAACCCAGATACCAGTGAATAAACAGTATGAGTAGACCACACTTAAAAGAGCTGATGGGATACCTGCACATTACTTTCATATCATTACTTCCCGTAATCCTTATCAATACATAACATATGTCATGCAATGGACAACTGATCAGTGGTACTAATACAATACATCAGGGACCACCCCTGGAATATCATATATACATAAACTTTATAATACATTGGCCAACTGATCAGTGATACTAATACAATACATCATATCATCAATTTAAAATACAGACATTCCATTTCTTAATTCAATTAATCTTTGAGATTGGTTACTTTGTGGTCACACCTTATGGAACTTGAAACCATGATACCTCAATAGGAAAAACATGTAAATAGGTAATCAATATCATGAAAATGAATTAGAGAATCATGGATACCTCATTAAACCATTTCGGAGTCAACAATAGTATATGGACATTTTTTTGACTAGCCGGACATCTTAAAAGTGAAAACAAGTTCAATTGGTAGTGTCGAAGATCATATGATATTATTATGTGTCATGTGTCGTAGGACAATGTTGGAAGCTTACTTGAGAGTGTCATGGGTCATTCTTCATGCCAAAGATTAGATAGAGTATGTCTTACATACCTTGATATAACCACTTCAATACAAGTCCAACTTGACTTCCCGTACTCTTCGAACACTTATCTACAATAAGTCATTTGTGGCAAACTAGTATTAGCAACCAAACCTTACCATTTAGGTATTGACTTCACCAAATAATGTCCAGGAAGTAATCCTTTAACTCATCAATAAAAGTGCTACATACATCCTCTTATACTCTTATTACATTCACATATCATGCATTTTCATGAAATATCCCTCAACATCACTCTTAGCCTTTATTTCCCTTCTTAATCACCATCCAATACCAACATGATCACTAGGCATACATAACCACCAATATAATGATATATCACCACAATTCATCCTCCATAATCCAATACAAAAACTTCCATAATTTACTACTAACAATTTATACAAAACAATTCATAACTATGTTTCTAGTTATCTTCCAACATCAAGACAATACTAATAATCCTTTATCAATACTTATTCATGGATAAGAATCAAGAATAAACAATATTCATACCTTAACAATGAACTCTTGTATTTATAATCCTCCTCACATAACCATGGGGTGCTTCTCGAAGCTTTCGAGATGGTGAACACAACTACAGAACCAATTCGAATTTTCTACGGTTGAATCACAAAATATTTGAAGTTGAAATTAGGCTAGGGTTTCACCTTCTCTTAATAATTGGATGATATATGATATATATGAGGCTAAGTGTAGGTTTATAGAGACCCATTTTCGTCCAAGAGGTAATAGAAAATGACCATTTTGCCCTTAAAATTTAAATAAATCCGAATCTGTCCCCAGTGGACAGTTTTCACAGGCTGAAGTAAATCGATAATAACTCTTTGCTCCGGTATCGGATTTGGGTGAAACCAATTGCATTGGAAAGATAACTAAAAGGCATTGCATTTTCATATAAATTATACCACCCAGTTCTTCCTGTACAAGGAGTTATGGTCGTTTAAAGTTGACCCAAAAATCTGTCCCACAATTCTGTTGTTTTTTTGATAGGCTGTAGTAAAACGGGTATAGCTCCTTACTCAGACATTGGATTTGAATGAAACCAATTTTATCGGAAAGAAGACTTTCGTAGATTTTCGTTGATATTTAGCAGCTCACACAGTTCTTTTTGTACAAGGAGTTATGATCGTCTAAAGTTGATCCAAAAAAATAGTTGACTAGCTGCAGTAATTTTCCTGCAGATTTACTGTTCACAGGCTTCCCGACCACCGTTTTGAAATTTCGAATGTGCTCGCTTATATGAAATACTCCTCTATTTTGGGCAAACTTTATATCGTTGGAAAGCTTATTCCAATACCTACACATACAACTATTGACGGGATACTTCCGAACACCATAAACTTAATTTAACCCATACGCAAGCCTTTAGGACTCCATATAATCGCGATAAGTGTACGAAAAAATTTACGTGGTGTTACAGAAATCTTTTGACAGATGTGCCTTTATGGGGAAGAAAAATGTCACCAGTCTCTTTACATTGTGACTTGGCAACTGGAATTGCTAAAAATAGTGTATACAATGGTAAAAAGAGACATATTCGCATCAGACATGGTGCAGTTAAATAATTGTTGAAATATGGTGTTATTTCCTTGTAATATGTATGATCCGAAAGAAATTTGGCGGATCCTATGACCAAGGGTTTGACAAAGGAAATGATCCTTGAATCGTCGAGGGGGATGGGGATAAATCCCATGGATTGAGGTAATTTGGTGGATACCCATTTGTGGTCAAGAGCAGCCATATAGGCCGTCAATAAATACTGCACCTCCTATCCCTATAGCATGAGGTAGTGTATTATAAGGTTGAGCTTATTTTTGCTCTTAATGATCCATAGCCATAAGGGGGTCTATGAGATAGACTTAATGGATCACCTACGCGAGTGTAAAAGGTTAGTCACCTTTTTATGAAAGATTTGGGTTATCTTTCTAGAGCACTCATGATAGCAAAGGTTTGTGTGCATGACCATAAATACACTTTGTAGTATCGCGGAGGCTGCTTAAAATTAAGGATATGGTATGTGTTGTGGGGGTCTCAACTTATGTCCTTCTAGTTCCAGAGTACTTCACTTTTTGGATATTTGTTGTTGCCTCACATCACTACATGTCAATTCAAATCGAAAGATATTGACACTTAAGTACATGTTCCTTCCATTTACCCAAAAACTATTCCATTCTTTATCTTTGCATTAGTGGGGTTTTGAAGGATAATTCCTTCTTAATTAATGCAAAGATTAAAACTCTTTTAAATCTCTATAATAAATATGTATAAATATCTGTAAGTCAGATAGGATGGGAGAGTTAATACTTCATAAATGTGATACAAATGACGGTTTCCTACAAATGCAACTTTGTGAAAGAAGAAACATTTGGAAGTTTTAAAAGTTACTTTATTAACTATGTAATTAATTCAAAGAGTAATGTTACATTACGTACATTAACTTCTTTCTCTTCTTTAACTCTTCTGATGGATAAACATAAATTATATCATTTGGGAGCTAAATATGTAGAAAATATAGAAAACAAATTACTCTCTCCCTCATCAATTCTCTGTTTTAGTCTTGGCTTCCTATACTTTTCACCTCTTGGGCAATTGGTTTAGACAACCTCCAAACTTCTAGCCACGAGTGCACGTGTTTGGAAGTAGCTGTGGAACCTTGGGAGCGACTGGCTAGAAGGATTTGCACCGGAGTCTGGCCGAAATAGCTTTCAAGGCAGTGGCTTGCCATGACACAGTGTTTGTGATAACATTCTTACTATTATTAATTCCTATCCAACATCAATATTGTAGCATTTTTTCCAAAAACACATATATATAAAAATAGTAATAGCATAATAATTTAGAGTTATTTTTTTCTTCTTCTATATTTTTAAAAGATACATAACCTTCAAATTCACAAATTAATATGATTTTAATAAAAGTAAGGATTAGTTCTAGCTAATAAGATATTACTATTGTGCGTGCAATACATTAACTTGGATCTTGTTATTAAAACTCTATTTATTAATATGAAGTGTGAATTATTTAATTCAAAGTTCTAAAATATTTATGGCAAAAATTAGAAACCTTTTTCTTTCTTTTTTAAGATAATCTTTTTAAACGTATTTCAGAATTTCATTATTATTTCAACGGAAGTTGAAATCATAAAATTACAGTTAAAAATTTTGAAGACTCAAAATCTTGGGGTCCTAAAGTAAATACTTTATTAGCCTTACCATTAGGCCACCCCTAAATTTGAGGTTAGGGCCGATGATGGAAAATTTGGTGATGCAACTTGTGGAAAAGTTGTCACACTTGTCACAGAAGGCAAGCGTGAAAAGTAGCAGTCTAAACTAGTCGGATATGAAACATATATCATGGAATTATAAGAGGAACGTCCTCATATAAACAATATGGAATAAAATTTGAATCTATTTGTGGAGATTTTGTAACTATTCTAAAACTGAAAAGTTTGACACAACTAATTAATTAATTATCTTTTTTTTGAAACTGAAAGTATGTAGTTACAAATGGGACAACTAGTTAGTATAGTCTTTCATGGGCTACTAAAATAACCATTCGGAATAGGCTAAATTGTTACAAATTATTAGAAAAGATGTTTAACAACCTCTGATACATACATTTGATTAATTAAGAACTGATAATTTCAACATGCATAGACACTTATGAATAGGGGCCTATTAAGTACATTCCAACTTTCAGCACTTTGTGAACCATCTATTATAGGTATCCCATGAAATTTCTTGAGGTGCACAAAAGTTTATCCAGACATCACAATCTTAAAAAAAAAAGAATATTGTATATTAACCTTGCTAATTTGTTTGTCTTATATGGAATGTTATTTATAAGAGTTTTATGTGTATAGAAAATGCATTAGATGAACACGATCAAACTAAGGTGATTTTGGCTTGATTTGAAGCAAAAGAAGGATGAAGTATTGCTGGAATCGTCAAAGGAGCTCGGAACTCATGAAGTGAGATAGACAGAAGAGCCAGAAAACAAGAGAAACTTTAGAGCTGACCAGGCTCGTCTACAATCCCCACAAAGCGTGAGCTTAGACGAGTCATAAAAAATTGATCCTGTGAATTTTGAATTCCCACACATCTTAGGTCATAAAAACATACTAGAAAACATTTTGAGGAGGTGGGCAACAAAAAATGCCAAAGATTCTTTGGGAGGCAAGAACACGGAGAGAGGTGGAAGCGAAGAGATATTCGACTTAGTGTTTCACTTTCTGCTTTATTTTACTTGTTGTTATGGAAATATATACTATGCCTGTTTTTAAACAATATTATGAGTAGCTTGGTTCCTTATCTAGAGTTTGACGGGCCTTTTGTAGGATGTCAATTCTTCATATGTTTTTATATAATTGAGTCATTCTATTTATTTCTATTTGCTCAACTATACAATGATACTAGCTCGTTAATTGACTGGTCGCAGGCTAACAATGCTATCATATTTTGTCATTCTCGAGAGCGACTCTGAGATTAGGTGTTAGTTGAACAATGTCTCTTCGAAGCATTGAACTATTAGAAATGGTTTATCTATTCAATCCGTTAAATGTTTGGATCGTTTATGTCATTATCATTACAAAAAAGGCTCATTTGTGCCATGATTTTTTAATAGTGGTATTGTAAAACAACCTTTGCTATGTGGTTCACATCACTAAATTAGACCTAGTAAAAGTATTACTCATTTTAAAAAAGACTCATTTTAAATAACATAACCATATTCCATATTATTCTATCCTATATCAATCAAGTTCAATAACCGATTTTTTTTAGAAAAAAGAAAGTTTGAAAATTCAACGAAGTAGTATATAAAAAAACTGCAAATAATGCTTTATTGTGTGTGTGTGGGTGGGTGGGGTTTGATTTCCATGAAACTAAAAACTGCAAGTATTTTGATTGTTTTGCATATTGTTCATATCATTGATGAATTATTATTCAATGTATCAGAAGTGTATATTGTATAATTGAAGGGATGTGCATGGCCTAATGGCTTCTATAGAGCCTGCATGTTGGAGTTTAGTCAACACGAGTTTGTTTCTATGAACAACTTGGCTTATGCCAAGGATACATTGTTCAAGGGTTGAACTTAGTTTTTGGGATGATTTACTTTCACTTGTTATGTTAAATTTTTAAATGAGTAATATTTTCAGTGTGTCTCGTTTGGTGACGTGGACCTCTAATAAGAGTCCATATAGCAAAGGTGGTTTTACATACAAAGCAAAAATTACAGAAACTAGCATCCTTAAAACTATAATTACAATAAATAGCAACACTTTTTCAAAATTACAACTTATAGAAAAAGTAGCAATATTTTACCCACTTCATAGAAATAGAAGAATATGTATTTTTCAGTTGAGCATATGTAGTTATGAGTAATACATATATATTTGTATATGTATTTATATAGCAACATTTTACTTAAATACAAATACAATTTTCTATTTTTAGTAATTATGAAACTGTTGCTATAAAAGTTATAATTAAGGCTACAGAGTTACTATTTCTGAAATTTTCCCTTTTCAAAACCACCGTTACAGAATAATTACATAAATGGGCCTGTTTTGTAACGACAATGGCATAAACGAGACCAAACTTTTCACGAATGACATAAATGAACCATTTCTCATAGTTCAATGACATATTGGAGCTTTTTCCCTAAATAGTTTAATGATCGGGATTTAAAAGTAGAGTTTTTTTTTTTTTTTGGTTTCTCATCCGGTGTCCGGTACCCGCATTGTATTCCAACTAATCCGGATTCGCGCCGGGTAGGGCCCCATTGGGCGGGGGGGGGGGGGGGGTAGTGCTCCCAACAGAGTTTTCTCCATGTCCAGGGTCGAACCCTCGACCTCTGGTTAAGGGTGGAGCAGCCCCATCCGCTGCACCACAACCCATTTTGGTAAAAGTAGCGGTTAAGGATAACAAAGCTTTGATGCAATCTAAGTGAATAGATTAATTGTTTTTGCTAGGGTTAGTTGGAGTGAATAACACTAGAAAATTACTAAACTTATTGGTCCAGACTAGATTTCTGTGGTAAAAAAAGATTCATGATTGGTAGAGATTAATTTGGCTAGATTATATAACATCGTGAGAATGAATCCGACAAATAAAGAAATCATAACTTTAGGCTTCTTAATCTTGATATCAACCCATTTTCTAGTTAGTTTGATTTATTGGTTATATAGTTTAAAACAAAAATCTTAATCATGAAAACCAAATAATTGTTCTAACTTATTTTCTTTGCGATACTGAACAACGAATCTTATTCCACTGTAGAATTTGACTCCGGTTTTAAAAATCAAATTATATTCACAACAATCACTTAACCTTTTTAGGACAAGCTTTTCGCTTGATTAATAAACAATAAATAACCTCCTTCCCCCATCCAAAAAAAAAAAAGTTAGCTTTTGACCATGTTTCATTGTGAAAATAGAAAAAAATAATTTTTACTTTCAAAGTGAACAATGATACTTGAAAATTAAAGTTGTGCTTGGCAATTAAATAAATTTGAGTTATTCTTGAATTTTTGTGGGTAATTTGGAGTGAAAAAAGTGACAACTTTTTTATTGTTTTTGGAATTTTAAAAATTCTCGAAAAGTAAAAATATAAGTTTCCAAATTTTATGTCCAAACATTTTTGAAGTTCAATTCCGGAAAAAAGAGAAAAATTTTCGTTATCAAACGGGTCCTGTAATGATATTTTATGTTTTTTCTTACAATAATAAATGACTTATGTAGTAGAATACTCCGTATTAATGTAATCTCATTGAAATATAAAAAGTCAAACATTTTTTGTTTGGTTAATTACTCTTCTTCCTAACTGTGCTTACCTATGTATACTCTAATATCTTTCAAAAAACCAACACTACAGAAGTATCAACAGCAAAGTTGAACAAAGCGACAAACCAAAAAATCAAGATGTTCCTCTCTTTCACTCAACAAAAATGGTATCGCCAAAACAACCGACTGGTTCCTTACCGCCCACTGAAAACAAGAGACCATCATTGTCGTTTGATGATGTACCTCCATTTTCGAAGCATCCAGAGGTTCATATAAATTTTCACTTCATTCATTTATTTTATTTTAGTTTTTTGTTAAGCATTCGATGAGTATTGATTATTTTTTTCTCTTCCTTGATTGTATCAAATTCAATTAGTTTTAGGTGGATGATGCACCTACTTTTGTGAAGCGTCTAAAGGTGAACTCAAATTTCTACTTCATTCATTTTTTATTGTTTTTTGTTAAGTGTTTGGTTAGTAAATTGATTTTTTAGGGAGATGACAATGTGGATACTTTGGAAAAAAATAATCGATGCTTCCATCTGAGAATTCAAAGGAGTTACACTCAACTGTCAACCAGAACTTGAAGCTGGCAACGTAGCTGACCAAAAAGTTAATGACACAGCTGACGAAAAGGCTGAGGCTGCGGCTAACGGAAAAATCGAGGCCGCAGCTGAAGAAAAAGTTGATGCTGCGGCTGACGGAAAAGGTGACGCTGCAGTGGATAGTGGAGTTTTTACACCTGCACCAGTAGGGAAGTATTTTTTTTATTTTTTACTTCCTTAGTCCCTCCACTTTAGTCACACCTTACAGAAGGCAAGGTATACTACAAATATAACGTCAACTTTTTTACATATCGAGTTTAAAAATAATTTATCTTTTTATTCCCAATTTGTTCTTATTAGTTTTAAAATAATTTATCTTTTTAATTTCTAATTTACCCTTGTTATTATTTATAATCACTTCACAATATATTTATAAGATTTATTATATTCTAAAAGGTGATATAATAAAATTGTCTTTGATGTCAATTCAATAATGGACAAACAAAAATTGGACGTAGGAAACGCTTTATTTATCTTTTCAATTTTCTTAGGAGAGTCTTTGATGTCATTCAGGTTTTGTATCGGACAAGCCTTGGTACCGACTCATATCAGAGTATCCGGAGGTTTTAGATTAGTAGTATTTGTTTTTCTTTAACTATTTTTCTGTTGAATATTGGTTTATAGATTTGATATCTAATAGAATGTATATTCTGCAGAACCCAACAGTAGAGGTTAATAAGAATTTTTTGGCGGTTGGTGCGAACAAAGACACTCCTGGTGCTGCGATGACGTGCTTTAAGGCTTGTAAATGTAGTGCTCTAAATTTGGATTGCCTTGACATTCCTATTTGTTCAACAGTTTAAGTCTGTTTTCCATAATTCGAAACACGCTGTCTACTAGTGAAAATTTTAGTATGAAGATGCTTTTTGAAACAAATTAAAAGAAATGATTTTTTATTTTCAATGCTGATGCACAGTTCTTTTCTGGATCAGAATTATCTGTACTATCTTCAAATATTCTCTTTGGGCGCTGTTATATTTATTGGAATCTCTTCATGCAGTTCGACCAAACTATATTTAGGCACTTTTCTTCCAGAGAGATTACCATATATAGAAATTTAAATATGAACATGTCACATCATGAGGCGAAGTTAGGATTTCGACAAAAGGGGTTCAAAATTTGAAGAAAAACTAATCGAAGAGGTTGACATCTATTATATATACATAAAATGTAATTTTAATAACATATAAATAATATAATTTTTTACCGCCCGTTCCAATGACTGGCCCGGTCGCATATCGAAGGACTGCATCAGTTGACATTTGTTTGACTATTTTCTAAGGTTGTGAACTTCATTATGTATATAGATTACTCATTGTTTGTGGACATGATCAGCAACAAGGCAAGTGGGTGGCTTTGCTTGATAGAAAAGGAAGCGGCAATGTGCAAGTCAATGGAAAGACCATCAGCAAATATTCTTTTTGCTTTCTCAATTCAGGCGATGAAGTTATCTTAAGTCAAGCAGAAAATAATGCTTATGTATCCTCTACATATTGCTGTAGCAGCTATTGTGATTCCATTTGTATTTGATCAATCCTTACGGTTTTTGTGATTCTTTACTCTTTCTCATCTATATGATTGAATATCCTTGACATTGTTCTATATAGATTGTTCAGTTACTATTGGAGTCACCTTCAGATGTTGGGACCAGTGCCGGAAAAGGAAAACTATTGAATATCAAAAAACAGGTAGAAGATGCTTTAGCTATTGCTCGTGCTTTTGATTTGTCAGTATTTTCAAACCCATGTCGAGATCTATTTTCTTTGAAACCGACATCTCAGGTTAGTGGTAAAAAACACCCACGAAATGAGCTGCATGCCTCCTTCCCTTGTTATTCATGATATTCTGATTTTGAAATATCCATTGGTACAAGCTTGATGGCCTTGAATTAGATTCAGCTGCAAATATCGGCAGCAATAAAGCGGCTGATTTTGAATTATCCATTGGTACAGGCAATGCTAAGTCATTCGCTGAACCATTTCTTTTGTCCTTCTTGCTATGAGCTCGCAAACTGATACGTACATAACTGAAAAACTTATTTATTAACAGATGTTGGAGGAAAGATGGTAGATTACAGGATAAATGCCTGCTTCAACTTCAGAGATGTCTTCAAAATCTGCTGCAGTTATGGAAAAACTTTATGCTGCAATCATTGACGGAGAAAATATAGAAGTATCATTCGATGACTTTCCATTTTACTTAAGGTATTCAAGTAGGCAACTAGATCACATTGCATAATCCAATTACCATTGTATATCTGGAAATCTATTTAGTTTCCTTTATTTTTTTCTCTTGAGTTCTTTGGTCTTTCGGGCATTTCCTCATACTTCTTATATTTTCTTATACTCTAGTTAAGAAATAAAAATATTTTCTTTTCATTATAAAAATATTTTCGCTATATGTTAGACAGGTTTTAATTTTTGTTCATGTTAACTTATTAGTGAATTAATTAATTTTGCAAAAAGAAAAAGAAGTTGGTACGTAATATTTGTGTTAGATAAAAAAATTTGAGACCTTTGAGCTAATGCAGATCAATTTAAATAGTGACTTCATAAAAAGGAAAAGAATATAGTAATTTTGTTGGTCCCAACTCCCAACTATTACCTAAAATGCAAGACAAACTTTAATAAAATAGTAAGATATATATAAGAACATTCACAAATTCTATATAGTATTATGAAACCGTTCACCTGTGCTTTAGTCTAAGAATTTGTTGACGTGCTAGGAAATATAAATTATCATTAAATAGTGAAAGTACTTGGTTTATTGAATTAACTATTCTTTTTCTTTCCAAAATTGAAAATGGGGTCTATAGTAAGTGTTATCTCTTGGACAAAGCATGACCATGATGGCATGATGTAAGCATAGGATAAAGTAGTCAAATAGGTTCGAATTTTTCAAGTGAGTTACAATAATTTTTCAAGTGGTTAAATATAAATGTTAAGTTCTACAACTGTGGGATGAAGAAAAAGTGGTCTCCCAGATCCATTTCTATATAAGAAAAATAATCACTTGTGAATGTGGGAATGTCTCTAATCCTGTTTCAACTGACTACTTCTATGGTTTTATCTAAGACAATCTTGTTTCTGTATGATATGTGTAATTTTGGTTTTAGGGTATTACTTTCTTTCTATACTTAGGTTACATATTTGAACCTCGCGCCATGAAAACTAAGCCTTGTATTGGTATTTACATAGAGAAGGATAGAGGCGCGGCCCCATTATTCTCAAATTTCGAAGCTACAGTTGGGTAAGGGTTGGACTTAGATGAATTTCTCGGTCATAAAAAAAATTAATTAATCAATGAATTAAAAGTGTGTTCATTTTAGCAATTTAATTTTTTAGATGAGATAGATTACACATTTCAACTTAGTATCGGAGCCATACTCGTTCTCGTTATTGATTTAAACAATGCAAGGACCCCTTGTTATATTGTCGACGCACTAGCTATCCAATTTTAGACGTGCAATAGGGTGTTGAATGGATCACATTGGTTCATACAATGGACATTACTCTTTTATTAGAGGTTGCCGTTTACCCAGGGTTAGCCATGGCTCATCTTGTTTTGATGGTTATTGAAGAATAATGCAGTAAATCACAATAAGAATAAATCAGTGTAAGCAGAGACAAATGAAGGAAGAGATAGGAGTAGATCAACTATCTTAGAATCAGGGAAGAAAAGAGAAGAAGAAGAAGAGCAAATCATTGTGTTGTATTGATGTATTCAGAATTTTGTTCTTGCTAGTAGTACATAGTCGACTATATATAGAGTAGATGATAGCTTAATAGTGCGGTGTAAACTAACTAACTGACTTCAACAATGTAACTAACTTATTGACACTTTAACTTACTTTCCCTACTTTTTCTTTCTTTACTCTCATTCCTCAACACTCCTTCTCAAACTTGGCACTGCAAAGAGATTGGCAAGGTAAAGTTTGAACATTAAGTATTTATGTTGAACCTTGGTGAAGCCTTTAGTGAAAGCATTTGCAGGTTGGGCATGAGTGAATATATATTCAGTCTTCATCAGCACTTGTTGGATCTTTTTCCTCACAAGTTAGCAGTCTATTTCTATATGTTTAGTCTCGTCATAGTAGCTACAATATTGTGTATCTATTTGCAAAGCTTCTTTGCTTTCACTTAAGATTGTTAGAGGTAGTTTTAGTTGAACACCCAGATCCTTGATCAAACCAACTAGCTATTTAAGTTCTACAACTGTTGAAGCAAGGCTTCTATACTCTGATTCAGCTGAACTCCTAGAAACAGTTGATTGTTTCTTTGACTTCTAAGAAATTAGAGATTCACCTAGTTTAATAGTAAAGCCTGTAATAGACTTCCTAGAGAAAGCACATGCAACCCAATCTCCATCACAATGAGCTATAAAAACATCTTCTTTTGAGATAAACATGAGAAAAGCTTATTATGATTTTCCTTTTATATATTTGATGATTTTAAGTGTTGCATTCATGTGAGACTGTTTTGGACACTACAAGAACTTACTCAAGGTCGACACGCTATATGCTATATCTGGTCTTTTTACTATGATGTATAACAACTTCCCTATTATCCTTTGGTACATCATTGATCAGCTAATACTTCATCTTTTGACCGTGCATCATCTGAAATATGTTGATCATATTATGTAGTTGTTAATTTCTCTATAGTATCAAGTGGAGTAGGTGATGGTTTATCAGCACTGAGACCTATTTCTGAGATTAATTCCACTACATACTTCCTCTGATGCATCACAATTCCTTGTTTAGACCTTGCAAATTCAATGCCTAGGAAGTACATTAGTTCTCCAAGATCCTTTATCTTAAAAGCTTTGTGAAGAGCCTCTTTGGTTTCACTTATTTGATCAAGTTTGCTACCATTCACTAGTATGTCATCTACATAAACTAGTACATCAACTATTCCTTCACTTTTCTCTTTGATGTAAAGAGAATGATCATGCTGACTTTGTCTAAAGTTATATATAATCAAGGCTTGATGCAGTTTTGCATTCCATTGTCTTGGTGCGTGCTTCAATCCATATAAGGATTTTGAAAGTTTGCACACCTCTCTCTCCCCCTGACTTTTAAAACCTTATGGAAGTTTCATATAGTCTCATCTTCCAAATCACCTTGTAAAAAGGCATTGTATACATTCATTTTATGGATATGCCAATTCTTAGCTGCTGAAAAATAGCCAAGATAGTCCTCAGAGTAACCATTTTTACCATTGTGCTAAAGGTTTCTTGATAGTCTATCCCTTCCCTTTGACTGGACCCTTTTGATACCAACCTTGCCTTGAATCGTTCTATTTGTCTTGAAGCTTTGCACTTGGTTTTGTCAATCCATTTGCACCTTATAGGATACTTGCTTTTCGAAAGAGTGACCACCTCGTAAGTATTGTTTTTTCAAGAGTAGCTATCTCAAATTGCATAGTATCTACCCACCATGCATCTTGGACTTCCTTTGTATAGGTGGTTGGTTCAATATGGTTTGAGAAGTTAGATAAGTAGCATTGATACTTATCAGAAATATTATAGAAACATAGTTTGAGAGAGGATATAAGATGGTAGCATTTATAGTTAATGACACAAAGTCTTTCATCCATCTAGGTGGATGTGTGCCTCTGGTGGATTTTCTTTGATCAGAGTGTGTAGTAGCTTGTTGAGGCAATTCAACATCATTTTGTCTAGTTATTCTTCTTGTGTAGTATCTTGTTATAGTAGGAATTTATGAAACAAGAACTGTAGTTGATTAGACTAGGGTAGTATTAGTTGTTTTTTATAGTTGTTCAGTATGAGATTGTGATAATGAGTCATTCTCAATAATTGGTTGTGGTTGGGAGTTGTTACCAGCTGGTGCTTGTGACTACGAACCGGGATCAACTCCTATCACATCAATAGCTAACTCGTCACTACTTGAATGGAAATATATCTTCCAAGAAAATAACATCCTTGTTAACAAAGAATATCTTGTCAGTAAGATCATAAAGGATATAATCTTTCTATGTTTCTGAATAACCCATCTGAATAGCCTTTCTTGATCTAGTCTTAAGTTTATCCAATTCATGTACTAACTTAGCACAACCTAAGACCTTTAGATGATCTAGTGAAGGTTTCTTGTTGTACATTTTTTCAGAAGGTGTGATATATCCTAATATAGAAGAAGGAAGCCTGTTTATTAGATATGTAGAAGCTTTCACATAGTGTCCCCAAAACTTTAATGGTATATTAGCATGAAACCTAATAGCTCTTGTTATTTCTAGAAAATGCCTATGTTTCCTTTTAGCTACACCATTTTGCTGAGGTGCATATGAGCAAGAAGTTTGATGAGTTATGCCTAGATTTCCAAAGAGTTCAGAACATATGTGATTGACAAATTCAGTACCATTATCAGTTCTAATCACTTTTACACAAGTATTAAACTGGGTTTGAATATAAGATAGAAAATACTTAAGAACAATAATGACATCAGCTTGAGTAAAAACACCCATGTCATTTCAGTAAAATCATCCACAACAGTTAAGAAGTACTTGTGTCCATCACAAGTAGGAACTTTATAAGGACCCCAGAGATCTATATGTACTAATTCAAAAGCTTTAACACTAGATGTACTGCTAGAAGGAAAAGCTAACCTAGTTTGTTTATCAAATGGACAGATTTCACACTTACTTATATTGTCATTTACATGAGTTTTTGAAACAGAAAACATGTGAGATAGTATACTAAAAGTAACATGTCCAAGCCTACAACGCCATAACCTTATATTAGATTGATTTGTATTCTGAGTATTGAACACACAGCTTGCTACTTTGCCATGTCCCGGAAGCTTTTATCTCAATAAGAACTATAGTCCATTTTTCTTTCTGCCAATTCCTTCACCTTTCCACTCCAAATTAAAAATCCTGAATGTCACGACCCGAGCCTAGGCCCTAGCCGTGACGAGCATCCCGAACCACGAAGGCCCGGAACACCCATTCTCTATCTGGTTATCATGCACAACATTCGTAATCATGATAAAATACGGAATTGAAAATGAGTACGGAATACATGGTCAAGTTTTGCAACATTTCTGAATAATACTATCTGACATCAGTCTGCGAAATCTCTACTAAGAACACAAACATTTGTCTGAAAAGAAACTGGGACAAGGCCCCCAGTAAACTAAAAACAAAATAAATAAGATAATGTCTGACATAATTAGGCCTTCCGAATAATAGAAGGCTCACCACTGCGAGATCAAGTATGCAAATCCGAGAATGTCTACTAAGTAGCTGGACCCCTAGACTGTGCCTCAGGACCTGGAAGAGGGGGGGGGGGGGGTCAGCACAAAAGTATTGGCATGCGAAGAAATCCAAAATAGTATAATGGAACATAAATATATATATATATATATATTAAGTGAAAGCAATTTTTCATCAAGACATCATGTATAAAACGGTTTCCGAAAATACATGGGCACTTTCTGAAAACATGAAACCTGTCTGTTCATTTCAAATCATGATCTATGTTTTACTTCTGAGTTAGGTGGTATTCCCCTACAAGTCTGATATTCCACGGGCTGTATGGAATCCGACATTGACTCGGTGGGGAAGCCCCCAACCCAAGTGTGCCACAAGGGTTGGAGTGTCTGAGTCTGATACGCCACAAGACATTTAAGTCAGCGCATAATAGTATACCCAGGTCGGCAAACCACGGTTTTAGGCAATGAGTCGCTTGAACTCAAGACCTCTTCGGGGGACCACCTAACGTCTCTGTATGCCCATTTTTAACCTTTTCTGTACATGCAACATTCTGAAGTCTAAAATCATGAAAGTCTGAAATGTCTGTTAGTCTGAGTCTGATATGGCATTAGTCTGAATTGGTATCGTCATACCAACACATTGCAAGTCCTATTTCTGAGCCATAATGCATTTAGCAGTATCTTTCATAAAAATATAGTTTCAGACCACCAAAGCATGTAGTTTGTATTTAAGATGTCATATTCCGAAACTCAAGTCTAATCCATGCAAAACTTTCATCAAACATATGGTGGTCATGTGCATTTTGGCAAAACCATGCGTTCTTTCATTACATGCATATTCAACATTCACAACCCTCTCTTTCGTATTCAAAATCATATTCCAAACATAGCAAGAGTCAAAGCACTTCATATCATGATTTCCTTTTCTTTTCAAGATGTATTTCAAAACAATTTATATTACGCAGAACATGAAAAAAAAACTTTACATTAAGAGAGGGGTTTCATAAAAATCATGCTCTCAATTCATATTTCAGGACAAGCACATATATACGTATACATAAATTTTCAATCACTTTGGGGAAATCCAAAAGGCCAAAACAATATCATTAAAGCTTCTAAAACATGAGTATGTACATGAATTTGAAAACCCGATTCTTAAAACATGATTTCTATGCCCATGAGATTTTAGTAAAACCCCACGTACCTTTTTCTCCACGAATTTTGGGTGTCTATTGAAGCCTACGTAGAGAGGATTCCGAATCTGTAATTTGTTTCACGAAGAATATCTTGGACCATCAAGCTTATTTTCTCAAACCCTAGTTGCTTCTCCTCTTAAGTTCTTGAAGGATTGGATTTTGGGTTTTTACAGGAGGCTTCATTGTTGTTAATAGGTCCAAATCCGTTTAGGAGTGGGTAAGGATGATTTTTGGGTTATGTAAGGACTAACTTGCAGTTAAAGTAACTCAAAACGGAGTGTTTTCGTCACCTGAAACCACCAGATAGGCGCCGCCCTTTCTATTGCATAAATTAAGGTGTGCGCCGCCCTTTGCATCACATAGATCAGGGTATGCGCCGCCTTGTGTATCGCACATCCATTCCAGTGGCTATGTGCGATTGGTTAGGTGACACATTCTTCTTTGAAGAGCCATAACTTCTTGCTCGAGTGTCGGATTTTAGCAAAATTGGTATCGTTGGAAAGCTAACTCGAAGACCTATCATTTGACACATAGTAGGTTCTCTAATTCATCATATACAGAGAGTTATGGTCGATGGAAGCTGACACAAATTACCACATCGACTAAAACTTAAGTCTAAAGTTCAGAAATTACAGTCTAATACATGCATAACTTTTACGGGGCGTTACATTATCCCCCCCTTAGGATCATTCGTCCCCGAATGATGACGCGGAAATAGTCACACACGATTTCAAATGGATTCATACATAGAAGGAAACATAAAGCAAGAATTGTACCTTCTAATTCGTTATTTGCTGGTTCAAATAGGCTTGGGTATCTTACTTTCATGTCATGCTCCGACTCCCAAGTTGCTTCTTCAACTTTCTGATTTTGCCATAACACTTTCACTGAGGCTTTCTCTTTACTTCTCAATTTTCTCACTTGACGATCTAGGATTTCCACGGGCTCTTCCTCGTAAGACAAGGAATCGCTCACCTTGATCTCATCAATGGGCACCACCAAAGAGTGATCTCCAATGCACTTCTTCAACATGGATATGTGGAATACTGGATGAACAAAACCCAAACTTACAGGCAATTCTAATTCATACGCAACTCCACCTATTCTTCATACAATCTGATACGGGCCTATATAGCGAGGGCTTAGCTTACCCCTCTTCCCGAAACGCATAACTCCCTTCATGGGAGAAACTTTGAGGAAAACACAATCCCCAATCTCAAACTCTAACTCTCTTTTTCTGATGTCGGAATAGGATTTCTGATGACTCTGAGCTGTCTTAAGTTGTTCCCTAATGAGTTTCACATCCTCCATTGCCTGATGAACAAGGTTAGGGCCATACATCTGCATCTCACCTACTTCATACCATCCTATTGGAGACCTACATCCCCTACCATACAATGCCTCAAAAGGTGCCATCTTAATACTAGAGTGGAAACTGTTGTTTTAGGCAAACTCTATCAGTGGCAAGTGATCAACCCAACAACCTTTAAAGTCAATCACACAGGCCCTCAACATATCTTCCAGGGTCTGGATGGTGCGTTTAGCTTGCCCATCAGTCTGAGGGTGTAATGTTGTACTTAAGTTCACTTGGGTACCCAAACCTTTCTGTAACGATCTCCAAAACTGAGAAGAAAACTGCGTACCTCGGTCGGATATAATGGAAACAGGCGCTCCATGCAAACGGACAATTTCTGCAATGAACAGCTTAGCATAATCTTCCCCCGAATAGTTAGTCCTGACAGGCAGAAAGTGAGCTGACTTGGTCAGCCTATCTACAATCACCCATATAGAGTCATACTGATTTTGGGACTTCGAAAGTCCTGTAATAAAGTCCATATTGATCATTTCCCACTTCCACAAGGGCAACGCTATTTCTTGAGAAGTACCTCCTGGACTCAAATGTTCTACCTTCACTTGTTGGCAATTCAAGCACTTAGAAACAAAGTTAGCCATATCTTGCTTCATATTATTCCACCAATACATAGATTTCAAATCATGGTACATCTTAGTACAACCAGGATGAACAACATACCTCGAGGTGTGAGCTTCATCAAGAATTCTTTCTTGAAGCCCGTCGACATTTGGAACACATAGTCTACCCTGAAACCTCAGAATGCCATCACCACCAATTTCAAAAAACATCACCTTCTGTTGACCCACATCATTCTAGATTTGCATCAGGATGGGATCTTCAACCTGCTTCTCCTTCACTTCAGCACAAAGGGATGACTTAGCTAACTCATGAACAATCACCCCTCCGTCTTCGGAACCTAACAGTCGCACTCCCAGATTCGCAAGGCGGTGAATATCCTTCACCATCTCTTTCTTTTCTTCTTCTACATGAGAAAGGCTGCCCATAGACAACCTGTTGAGGGCGTCGGCTACAACATTTGCCTTGCCCGGATGGTAATGCAGGCTCATATCATAGTCTTTCAGAAGTTCCAACCACCGCCTCTGCCTGAGATTCAATTCTTTCTGTGAGAAAACATACTGCAGACTCTTGTGATCAGTAAAGATATCAACATGAACACCGTACAAGTAGTGCCACCAAATCTTAAGGGCAAACACCACAGCCGCTAACTCCAAATTATGAGTAGGGTAGTTCCGCTCATGCACCTTCAACTGCCTAGATGCATAAGCTACCACCTTACCATGTTACATTAAAACGCAGCCAAGTCCCACACGGGATGCATCACAGTAAACCACAAAACCATCAACACCCTCGGGAAGAGTCAAAATAGGTGCAGTGGTCAGTCTGTCTTTCAACTTCTCAAAAATATATTCACATAAATCAGACCACACAAAATTTACCTTTTTCTGAGTCAGTTTAGTGAGTGGAGCCGCTATGGATGAAAAACCCTCTACGAACCTTCTGTAATAACCTGCCAAACCCAAGAAGCTCTGAATATCGGTTGGAGTCGTGGGCCTGGGCCATTTTCTCACTGCCTCAACTTTCTGGGGGTCCACTCTAATCCCATCACTGGACACAATATGCCCTAATAAGGCAATAGCATCTAGCCAGAACTCACACTTGGAAATTTTGGCATACAACCAATGATCCTTAAGGGTCTGAAGAATGATTCGAAGGTGATCGACATGATCCTCCTTACTCTTAGAATAAATCAGAATATCATCAATAAATACAATGACAAACGAGTCTAGAAACTGACGGAAAAATCTGTTCATAAGATCCATGAAGGATGCAGGGGCATTAGTTAACCCGATGGACATGACAAGAAACTCATAGTGACCATATTGGGTTCGGAAAACTTTTTTGGGAATGTCTGACTCCCTAACTTCCAACTGATGATAGCCCGAATGAAGGTTTATTTTTGAAAAACATCTAGCACCCTGAAGCTGGTCAAAAAGATCATCAATCCTGGGAAGAGGATATTTGTTTTTAATTGTGACCTTATTCAACTGACGGTAATCTATGCTCATACGAAAGGAACCGTCTTTCTTACGCACAAAAAGTACAGGTGCACCCCAAAGAGATAAACTAGGGCGTATAAATCCCTTATCTAGGAGGTCTGCTAGCTGCTCTTTCAACTCTTTTAGCCCTGCGGGAGCCATTCTATATGGTGGAATGGAAATGGGACGGGTATCTGGCAACACATCAATACCAAACTTTATATCCCTATCAGGAGGTATCCCTGGGAGATCTTCGGGAAAGACTTCTGGAAATTCATTCACCACAGGGACAGACTGAAGAGGAGGATTTTCGACTTTAGAGTCCTTGACTCGAATAAGGTGAAACAAGCAACCCTTAGAAATGAGTTTTCGGGCTCTGAGGTAAGATATAAAGTGCCCTTTGGGTGCTAAAGAATGTCCCTCCCATTCTATCATAGGCTTATTCGGGAAAGAGAAGGTAACTCTACGGGTCCTACAATCCGATATAGCATAACATGAATGGAGCCAATCCATTCCTAAGATAGCATCAAACACAACCATGTCCAACTCTATAAGGTCTGCCACCGTATTCCTACTACTAACAGTCACCACACAACCCCTATATACCCTTCTAGCAACAACAGAATCCCCCACCAGGGTAGAAACAGAAAAGGGTTCAGAAATCACACTGGGCTCAAACCCGAAACCAACAGCCACATAAGGGGTCACATAGGATAAGGTTGATCCAGGATCAAGTAACACACAGACATCGTGGGAAAAGATTTGTAACATACCGGTAACAATATCTGGGGAAGCTTCCGCCTCCTGGTGGTTGGTCAAAGCATATAACCGGTTGCGACTGTTCTCGACAGCTGATGTGGTGCCCTTATGAGACGGGGGTGGTGCTATGGAATTACCCTGAAACTTCGCACCACCAGCACTCCTCCTAGCAGATGGACAGTCCGTCTGAAAGTGGCCTGACTGACCACATGAATAACATACCAGTGTGCCCAACTGAGATTTACCTGGATGATTCTTACCACAATTTTCACATCGCGAGTAAGTGCGATGCTGATGAGACACACTACCCTGCGACTGAGTATCTGGTGCTCTAGATCCATGAGGAGTCTTAAAATTCTGATTCTGTCTGTCTGCAGGGGGTCTGGGCGCTAGGGCGCTGGCTGCTGACTGTGTTATATTCCAAAACCTCATCTTCTTCGACCACCTATTTCCCCAGTTACCACTCTGCGGCTAGATCTGGTGCCGATCCGCAGATTTGACTCTCTTAGCCTGTCTGTCCTTCTCTCTAGATTCAACGATCTTTCTCTTCTTCTCTTCCACCTTCTGCATGTGGACTGTCAGTCTAGCAAAGTGTAACTCCCTATTCAACATTGCCCCCCTGGCACTCAAGTACCAGGTTATCAGCAAGGCCGGATGCAAATTTCCTCATCCGGGATCTTATATTACTAGTCAATTTTGGTGCATAGCGGGCTAGCTGATTAAACTTCAAAGTGTACTCCTGTACACTCATACTGCCCTACTTTAGATTCATGAACTCTTCTACTTTGGCCTCCCTCAACTCCAGAGGAAAGAATCTGTCAAGAAAAGTTTCTACAAACTCACTCCAAACTGTAGGCTCAGCACTCTCACCTTTTGCATCTTCCCAGTCTGCATACCACTGATTTGCAACATCCTTAAGCTGATAAGTTGCCAATTCCACTCCTTCAATCTCATCTACATGCATTACCTTAAAGATCTTCTCCATCTCATCCACGAACTCCTGTGGATCTTCCTCCACCTTTGTACCAGTGAACTTAGGTGGATTCATCTTCATGAAATGCCTGACTCTAGTAGCCTTAGATGTAACGGATGCAGACCCAACATCTTTCGATCGTTGATACTGGTTAGCTACCAGTTGTGTCAGCATATGGATAGACCGACTGAACTCTGTATTTGAGATATCTCTCTGAGCAATTGGTGTACGGTTGACATTAGTCCGTGGAGCCCGAGGTGGACTGGTTGGAACTGGAGGGACTCCCGGAGTAGGGACAGGTTCTGGTGTGGAAGCTCTATTATGGGTCCGCATCCCATGGGTGGGACGGAACACATCTTCCTGAGGACTCTGATCGATGTTGTGACGGGGAGGCATAGTCGTGTTTCACTGTAACACAAGAGATCATCGATTAGGGGACAGTTTAGACTCTGAAGCACGAACTAAATCACAAAGAAGGGAAACATTCCTAAACGCCTAGTAGCCTCCTATTTCTAAGTGTGGCGTGCTACACACCCATAAACCGAACTCAACTTGACGTGATTTCGTAGACACCCTGGGACCATGAACCGTGCTCTGATACCAAGTTTTTCATGACCCAAGCCTAGGCCCAAGCCGTGACGAGCATCCCGAAACATAAAGGCCCGGAACACCCATTCTCTATCTGGTTATCATGCACAACTTTCGTAATCATAATGGAATACGGAATTTAAACTGAGTACGGAAAACAAGGTCAAGTTCTGCAACATTTATGAATAATACTATCTGACATCAGTTTGCAAAATCTCTACTAAGAACATCAACATCTGTCTGAAAAAAAACTGGGACAAGGCCCCCAGTAAACCAAAAACATAATAAATAAGATAATGTCTGACATAATTAGGCCTTCCAAATGATAGAAGGCTCACCACTGTAAATTAAGTCTGCAAATCCAAAAAATATCTACTGAGTAGATGGACCCCTAGACTGTGCCTCAAAACCTGGAAGGAGGGGGGGGCGGGGTCAGCACAAAAGTACTGGCACGCGAAGAAATCCAAAATAGTATAATGGAACATAAATATATATATATATATATATATTAAGTGAAAGCAATTTTTCATCAATACATCATGTATAAAACGGTTTCCGAAAAATACATGGGCACTTTCTGAAAACATGAAACCTGTCTGTTCATTTCAAATCATGATCTGTGTTTTACTTCTGAGTTAGGTGGTATTCCTCTACAAGTCTGATATTCCACGGGCTGTATGGAATCCGCCATTGACTCGGCGGGGAAGCCCCCAACCCAAGTATGCCGCAAGGGTTGGAGTGTCTGAGTCTGATACGCCACAGGACATTTAAGTCAGTGCATAATAGTATACCCGGGTCGGCAAACCATGGTTTTAGGCAATGAGTCGCTTGAACTCAAGACATCTTCAGGGGACCACCTAACGTCTCTGTATGCCCATTTTTAACCTTTTCTGTATATGCAACATTCTGAATGTCTAAAATCATGAAAGTCTGAAATATCTGTTAGTCTGAGTCTGATATGACATTAGTCTGAATTGGTATCGTCATACCAACACATTGCAAGTCCTATTTCTGAGCCATAATGCATTTAGCACGATCTTTCATAAAAATATAGTTTCAGACCACCAAAGCATGTAGTTTGTATTTAAGATGCCATATTCCGAAACTCAAGTCTAATCCATGCAAAACTTTCATCAAACATATGGTGGTCATGTGCATTTTGGCAAAACCATGCGTTCTTTCATTACATGCATGTTCAACATTCACAACCCTCTCTTTCGTGTTCAAAATCATATTCCAAACATAGCAAGAGTCAAAGCACTTCATATCATGATTTCCTTTTCTTTTCAAGATGTATTTCAAAACAATTTATATTACGCAGAACATGAAAAAAAAACTTTACATTAAGAGAGGGGTTTCATAAAAATCATGCTCTCAATTCATATATCAGGACAAGCACATATATACGTATACATAAATTTTCAATCACTTTGGGGGAAAGCCAAAAGGCCAAAACAATATCATTAAAGCTTCTAATACATGAGTATGTACATGAATTTGAAAACCCGATTATTAAAACATGATTTCTATGCCCATGAGATTTTAGGAAAACCCCACGTACCTTTTTCTCCACGAATTTTGGGTGTCTATCGAAGCCTACGTAGAGAGGATTCCTAATCTGTAATTTATTTCACGAAGAAGTTTTCGGAATAATCGGACCTTCAAGCTTATTTTCTCAAACCCTTGTTTCTTCTCCTCTTAAGTTCTTGAAGGATTGGATTTTGGGGTTTTATAGGAGGCTTCAATGTTGTTAATAGGTCCAAATCCATTTAGGAGTGGGTAAGGATGATTTTTGGGTTTTGTAAGGACTAACTTGAAGTTAAAGTAACTCAAAACGGAGTGTTTTCGTCACCTGAAACCACCAGATAGGCGCCTCCCTTTCTATTGCATAAATTAAGGTGTGCGCCGCCCTTTGCATCGCATAGATCAGGGTATGCACCGCCTTGTGTATCGCACATCCATTCCAGTGGCTATGTGCGATTGGTTAGGCGACGCACTCTACTTTGAAGAGCCATAACTTCTTGCTCGAGTGTCGGATTTTATCAAAATTGGTATCGTTGGAAAGCTAACTCGAAGACCTATCATTTGACACATAGTAGGTTCTCTAATTTGTCATATACAGAGAGTTATGGTCGATGGAAGCTGACACAAATTACCACGTCGACTAAAACTTAAGTCTAAAGCTCAGAAATTACAGTCTAATACATGCATAACTTTTACGGGGGCGTTACACTGAAAGACACAAAAGTTTGGGTAGAATGTAGCTGAATAGTTAAGTTACATAGAAACCTTTGAGACTGATAATGGATTGTATTTCAACTGAGGTAGATGAAAAACATTCTGGATAGTACTATTTTCAGATATATCACTATATCCCATATGTGTCACTAGTGAACATCACCATTGCGTAGTATTACTCTTTTTGGATTGAGATATTGAATCCCTTTTTAGTAGATCAATAGCTGCAGTCATATGGTTTGTAGTGCCTGTGTCAATTACCCAGTCATGTGTATTACTGCAAACCATCAAGTCACTGCTAATACCTGATATATTTGCTACACTAGCAGATGGCATGGAAGATGTCACTTGATTGTGTTGTTCCAGCATCTTCCAAATCTAAGTATATTGTTCAGGTGTGAACCTTGGGGGCAAAGATAGCAGTACAGGACTTTGGTTTTGATGATGCCGACCCAATCCTCAGCCACAACATTGTGAGCACTAGAAGCAACTTTCCTCTGCTTGTACTATGATCATAGCCAGTTCTAGCTTCATTTTAAATCTTGTGCTCTCCATGTTTTGGATGTCCAGGAGGGTAACCAACAAGTTTGTAGAAATCTATCTTGTAATGACTTTTTATTTTACAGTGATCACACACAACACTAGGATTATATGTTGACACATAGTTTCTCCTACCCTTTTGATAGTTACCTTGATAACTACCACCTTGATAGCTAGTCTTAGAGTACATGGCAACTGCATCAGCTGCATTAGGAGCAGGACAAAGAAGACTCGTCGCATGCACAAAATGAGCCACAATTTTTTGATTCTCATCACTTATAATCATAGAGTAGGCCATGTTGACAGCTGGTAGTAGTGTCATCAACAAACTTTGGCTTCTTAATGGGGAGTATGTGTCATTTAAGCCCATTAGAAATTGATATAACTTTTGTCTTTTAAGATAAGCCAAGAACTCTCTTGATTTTTCACAGCCTCTAATGATTCAAACTCATCACATAAATCTTTCAGCTTAGTTAAATATACAGATACAGATTGAACTGTAACACCCCGTAAATTTTTTCGTACACATATCGCGATTATATGGAGTCCTAAAGGCTTGCGTATGGGCTAAATTAAGTGTATGGTGTTTGGAAGTATTCCGTCAATAGTTGTATGTGTAGGTATTGGAATAAGATTTCCAACGAAATAAAGTTTGCCCAAAACAGAGGAGTATTTCATATAAGCGAGCACATTCGAAATTTCAAATCGGTGGCCGGAAAGCCTGTGAACAGTAATTCTGCAGGAAAATTACTGCAGCTACGCAATCCAAATTTAGACGATCATAACTCCTTGTACAAAACGAACTGTGTGAGCTTCTATATATCGACGAAAATCTCCGAGAGTCGTCTTTCTGATGAAATTGGTTTCATCCAAATCTAATGTCTAAGTAAGGAGCTATACCCGTTTTACTACAGCCTATTAAAAAAAACAGAATTGTGGGACAGATTTTTGGGTCAACTTTAAACGACCATAACTCCTTGTAAAGGAAGAACTGGGTGGTATACTTTATATGAAAATAAAACACCTTTGAATTATATTTCCAATTCAATTGGTTTCACCCAAATACGATACCGGAGCAAAGAGTTATGATCGATTTACTTCAGCCTGTCAAAACTGTCCACTGGGGACAGATTCGGGATTTGTTTAAATCTTTAGGGCAAAATGGTCATTTTCTATTACCTCTTGGACGAAAATTGGTCTTTATAAACCTTCACTTAGCCTCATATATATCATATATCATCCAATTATTAAGAGAAGGTGAAACCCTAGCCTAATTTCAACTTCAAATATTTTGTGATTCAACCGTAGAAAATTCGAATTGGTTCCGTAGTTGTGTTCACCATCTCGAAAGCTTCGAGAAGAACCCCTTGATTATGTAAGGAGGATTCTAAATACAAGAGTTCATTGTTAAGGTATGAATATTGTTTATTCTTGATTCTTATCCATGAATAAGTATTGATAAAGGATTATGAGTATTGTCTTGATGTTGGAAGATAACTAGAAACATAGGTATGAATTGTTGTGTATAAATTGTTAGTAGTAAATTATGGAAGTTTTTGTATTGGATTATGGAGGATGAATTGTGGTGATATATCATTATATTAGTGGTTATGTATGCCTATTGATCATGTTGGTATTGGATGGTGATTAAGAAGGGAAATAAAGGCTAAGAGTGATGTTGAGGGATATTTCATGAAATTGCATGATATGTGAATGTAATAAGAGTATAAGAGAATGTATGTAGTACTATTATTGATGAGCTAAAGGATTACTTCCTAGACATTATTTGGTGAAGTTAATACCAAAATGGTGAGGTTTGGGTGCTAATGCTAGTTTGCCACAAATGACTTATTGTAGATAAGTGTTCGAAGAGTACGGGAAGTCAAGTTGGACTTGTATTGAAGTGGTTATATCAAGGTATGTAAGACATACTCTATCTAATCTTTGGCATGAATAATGACCCATGGCACTCTCAAGTAAGCTTCCAACATTGTCCTACGACACATGACACATAATAACATCATATGATCTTCGACACTACCAATTGAACTTGTTTTCACTTTTAAGATGTCCGGCTAGTCAAAAAAAATGTCCATATACTATTGTTGACTCCGGAATGGTTTAATGCGGTATCCATGATTCTCTACTTCATTTTCATGATATTGATTACCTATTTACATGTTTTTCCTATTGAGGTATCAGGTTTCAAGTTCCATAAAGTGTGACCACAAAGTAACCAATCTTAAAGATTAATTGAATTAAGAAATGGAATGTCTGTATTTTAAATTGATGATATGATGTATTGTATTAGTACCACTGATCAGTTGGCCATTGTATTATAAAGATTATGTGTATATGCTATTCCAGGGGTGGTCCCTGATGTATTGTATTAGTACCACTGATCAGTTGGCCATTGTATGACATATGTTATGTATTGATAAGGATTACGGGAATTAATGATATGAAAGTAATGTGCAGGTATCCCATTAGTTCTTTTAAGTGTGGTCTACTCATACTGTTTATTCACTGGTATCTGGGTTCTGTTGATCTTTTGTATCTCATCTTGATACTCACTGCCTTACATACTCAGTACATATTTCCGTACTGACGTCCCTCATGGGAGACCTTTATTCATGCCTGCAGGAACAGGTACTTCAGGTCGTACACCGCCGCCGTAAGAGCCAGGACATTCTGTTGTTAGTGGTGAACTCCAGTTGTTTCGGGGCATCCCAAGTCATATCTATATGTACTTTTGGTATTTGTATAAAAGTATTTTGTGGGCGGGAGTTTGTCCCGACCCCAACTCAGTTGTGTATCTATGTAGAGGCTTTTGTAGACATATTGTACAACCATAGGAGTGTTTGATTGACAGACGTGATGGCTCTGACGGCCAATTACTGTTCATATATATTTTTATGCGTGTCTGCTGGGCTGATACAAGTACTGTTTTCTTCTATTTACAACGAAGTGCTGCCCAAATTTCTAATTTTCATAAGTAATGTAAATGTGAAAGTATAGGTTATGAACGGGTTCTCCCGGGCCTCCTCGGCTATGGGTGCAAGTCCGCTCCAATGGGATTTGGGGTATGACAAAACTACTTTATAATGGCTCTCAACTATATTTTGTAAAAATATTATGTTTTATTTTGATATCTCTGCATACCAGTACTTTTGTATTGACCCCCTTCCCTTTCAGGTTCGGAGGCGCAGTCTAAGGGTCCAAAAAATCAGTTGTAGAGTCACTTGGTGAGCCTTCTATATTTCAGAAGGCCTGATATCTACCAGTTTCATTTATCATTTATTAGTTTTGGGTCTACTGGGGGCTTTGTCCCAATTTTTAGATAGATATTTATTTCAGTCATGTAGTAGTGATTTTGCAGACGCTATAGAGATGTTGATTGAGATTATGGGACATTATTCCCTATTATTGTTTTCATATGATTCTTGACCATGTTTCCGTAATATAGTGTATCTTTCGCATTTCTTTTTCATATAAGCTATGTGTATGATTACCAAATAGATAAGGCATGTTTCAGGCCTTGATGGGTCGGAATACTCGTCATGGCCAGGGCCTCGGTTTGGGTCGTGATAAACTTGGTATTAAAGCACGGTTCATGGTCCTAGGGTGTCTGCGAAATCGCATCGGGTATAGTCTTATTTATGGGTGTGTAGCGCGTCACACTTATAAGCAGGAGGCTACTAGGCGTTTAGGAATGTCTCTCTTTATTCATGTTCTAGTCTGTGCAATAGATTCAGAATGTTCCCCTTTCATGCTCTAATTCGTGCTATGGTGTCGCCTATATGAAAGTAAAGTCATCCCAAATTCTTTCCTTACTCTAATGTTCTCAGACATGTCCTATTGTTGGGCTGATTCAAGTGCAAAAAGTTTTGAATCTACATGATATAGTCCTTACCGATTGAGTCCTATAAGATTTTAAAAATTGGGCAAAGACTCGATAGGAGTCTGTTAGTGCATCAATATGTGTTGATTCTGATGTAAATATTGATCCTGATGGAATTGTGCATTCCAACTTAAGGTATTAAGTGTATCTAGCTACTCTCAAAATCTTGTTACAGATGTGGACAATGTATAGCAGAATGTTGGAACTGTATTTACACCTTAATTGTTACAAAAGTTAAAGTGTTGTTTTCATGACCTATTGGTAGTGATATTGGACCAAGAAGTTTGTGATGTAAAGTCACAAAGTTAGAAGTCAGAGTGAGGGTGATTTTGTGTAAATGAATATTTCAGTTGAATAACCGATGTTTGAGGATGATTTACTCGTTTATAGTGATAAACTAATGTGGTAGCTAGCAGCGTGTGTGGACGGTATGGTAGTCCATGGAGGAAGTGTTTTACTCTGATTTTTATTTATACAGAATAATATGTAGATTATGTGTCAATTTTCTATCCCTTGTAATATGTAATCTTATTATCATAGTGTTTTTGAAAACAAAAAAATTAAAGTCTAGTGAATCCGTGTGGGGATCTTTCGATTCACTAGCATAGTTGCCTGTCATCCATCTCATTTTCTTGTTCAAAATACAAAACCAAAGTGTAGTGAAGTCGTGTGAGGCCTATTTCGATTCACTAGCAACTTATTGTCCAACTTGTTGTTCTTTCGTTGGTTTAATATATGTATGGCTAAATCTGTTTGCATGAGATTGAGTTGGTAAAGAGGTAATTTTTTCTTGTGAGTTAGTTTAGTATAAGGTAAAGAAGGAGTTGTTAGTCTGGGTGATTTATTAGTTGCTTAAATGTGAAAATGGCTATATTAGCGAGTAAGTTATGATTATAGACTCATGGTTGTTTGAGGAATTTGAAGGCAGTCTAAATGTATGATTGAGTGAGTAAGTATGAGGTGCGAAATCCGTATAAGTAGAAAATATTGTATGGGGTTATAATATAAGATTATGGTTGATCATGTCTATTATGTGACCTTACCCCTTGACCTTCTTTTGTTGGTAGTTGTAAGCTAGTACTACTTCTGAGAAGGTATGTAGCAGATTTTGAAGTATTTGGGATAGAATTTCCAATTTGATTGATTAGTATATTATGTTGCACTCGTCATTGGTTGTAGATGATTGATGCTAGACCATTGGCTTGAATTTAATGTAGGATGTGGATGTAAGAATAGTGACACGGGATTAATGATATAGGTTTGTGGGAATAAATATTAGTAGGCTTGATGTGTTGAAATAGTACGTGCTAATGAGTTATGATAAGAAGACCGTAAGGTCAAGGTCGATTATTGTTGTTATGAAGTTCTAGTGTACTAGTGTTTCCTGATGTTTATTTCATGGTTTCCAAGTGAGAATCATGCGTAAGGTTGGGTTGTAAAATCATGTTTAGCACTAGACATTAAGTTTGAACAGTTGAAATTCATAAAGGTGGATGTGATGATTTCTTGATCAATGATGTTAGTTATAAGAAAGTGATCTAATAGGCTTAAACGGTGTATGAAATAGCATAAGTTTAAATTTGTCACGACCCGAGCCTAGGCCCTGGCCGTGACGAGCATCCCGAACCATGAAGGCCCGGAACACCCATTGTATGTCTGGTTATCATGCACAACATTCATAATCATAATAAAATGCGGAATTGAAACTGAGTACGGAAAACATGGTCAAGTTTTGCAACATTTCTAAATAACACTATCTGACATCAGTCTGCGAAATCTGTACTAAGAACACAAACATCTGTTTGAAAAGAAACTGGGACAAGGCCCCCAGTAAACCAAAAACATAATAAATAAGATAATGTCTGACATAATTAGGCCTTCCGAATAATAGAAGGCTCACCACAAAAGTACTGGCACGCGAAGCACTCCAAAAATAGTATAATGGAACATACATATATATATATATATATATATATATATTAAATGAAAACAAATTTTTCATTAAGACATCATGTATAAAACTATTTCTGAAAAGTACATGGGCAATTTTTGAAAACATGTCTGTTCATTTCAAATCATGATATGTGTCTTACTTCTGAGTTAGGTGGTATTCCCCTACAATTCTGAATATTCCACGGGCTGTATGGAATCCGCCATTGACTCGGCGGGGAAGCCCCCAACCCAAGTATGCCGCAAGGGTTGGAGTCTCTGAGTCTGATACGCCACAGGACATTTAAGTCAGCGCATAATAATATACCCGGGTCGGCAAACCACGGTTTTAGGCAATGAGTCGCTTGAACTCAAGCCCTCTGCGGGGGACCACCTAACATCTCTGTATGCCCATTTTTAACCTTTTCTGTACATGCAACATTCTGAATGTGTAAAATCATTAAAGTCTAAAATGTCTGTCAATCTGAGTCTGATATGGCATTAATCTGAATTGGTATCGTCATACCAAGACTTTGCAAGTCCTATTTCTGAGCCATAATGTATTAAGCAAGATCTTTCATTCAAAACATAGTTTAGACCACCAAAACATGTAACTTGCATTAAAGATGTCATGTTCCGAAACTCAAGTCAAACCCATGCAAAACATTCATCAAACATATGGTGGTCATGTGCATTTTGGCAAAACCATGCATTCTTTCATTACATGCATATTCAACATTCACAAACCTCTCTTTCGTGTTCAAAACATTGTATATTACGCAAAACATGGAAAAATTTACATTAAGAGAGGGGTTTCATGAAAATCATGCTCTAAATTCATATTTCAGGACAAACACATATATACATATAAATATAATTTTCAAATCCCTTTGGGGGAAAGCCAAAAGGCCAAAACAATATCATTAAAGCTTCTAAAACATGAGTACGCACATGAATTCGAAAACCCGATACTTAAAACATGATTTCTATGCCCATGAGATTTTTGAGAAAACCCCGCGTACCTCTATTTCCAAGGATAATAGATGTTTCTTGAAGCTTGAGGATTGGTGATTCCGAATATATAATTATCTTTGAAAACTTACGGTCGAATCTTGAACTATTTGGGTTTTTATTTTGAAACCCTAAGGAGAATTCTTGAGAAATTTTGAGGAAAGCATGTGTATTATGGTGTTTGAGAGATTAAATCCCATGTTGGTTGTATATATAGGGGTGGAGGATGACCAAAATACCCCTAAGGAACAATTAAGGTCAAATCTGTCCCTCAGTTGACAGTTTGATAGGCTGGAGTAAATCGATTATAACTTTTTACTCATATATTCGAATTGGATTAAACCAACTGCATTTGAAATATGACGCAAAGATCTTTCATTTGATATATTATATCTCACACAGTTCATTATATACAGGGATTTATGATCGTTTAAAGTTGACCCTGAAATGCTGAAAAAAACTGGGCAATAGGCTATGCGCTTTGCTATTGTTTTGAAATCCAAACGCAGCCTTATGCATTCCGAAAAATTCCAAAACCAATCTGAGATGTACTAGGAGATTGACCGATCGTAACGCAACTTGAAAATCTTCAAATGAAGGTCAGGAAGGTCAAGAAGTTGTATCCCGAAGGTTGCCAGCTAAGAATGAGTCTAAGTCATTTCAACACTTCGAAAAATTTTAAAACTTAAGTCTAAAGCTCAGAAATTACAGTCTAATACATGCATGACTTTTATGGGGCGTTACAAAATTGATTCGTAATGAAGTATAATGTTGTAGGTATGGTGTAGAAGTATGCCAAGGTGATATGAGGTTACGACAGATTTTTCTAAGACTATTACATAATTTGTGTGGCTAGTGGTACCATTGAATTGTTAAGTGGAGAAAGACTAGTTAGATGGTATATGGTGATCTAAATAGCCATGTTAAGTGTTAGAATCTGAGTTTGAGTTTTGAAGGTTGAAGCGATAGAAATAAGTGTGCAAGCATTATACAATGACTATTGGTGGCTATGGAAAGATAGAGTGTATCCCAGAAGGTAGTCATTCGGGTTAAATCTACGATATGCATGTATTGTCATTTTTTTTCTTTCAGGCCCTAAAGTGCAGTAAGTGTAGTTCAGTTAGAATCTGGTAAGGGATCTCCCAAACTCTAGATGATGACTTGAAGCTAAGGGGGAGATGATAGAACGAATGACCAAGTAAGGCTCTCAGATTCTAGTAGTGATGCAGTATGATTTAGAACATCAGAAAGTGAGGGTGAATCTCAACCAATTCCTACATCAGTATTTTCTTTAGTTATTGGGATGCTTACTCATGCCTTACGATCCAGTTTCATGATCGTAGTTCATGATTCCTGTATATGATAGAGAGTTACGTACTCTTCCAGTTCCGAGATAATGAGTTCTAGTTTATTCAAGTAGTCGGAATCACATTCATTATGTTATGAAATCTAATTGAGGTCATGCAACGTATGATGCATGTACTCACTCTTTATAGTGTGCTCAGTCCCGTATAAAAATCTTTCATGCTTCAGGATCTTATGCTTTAATCCTTTAGTGACCCTCCCTATGAAACGATAGTGGTGATGATGTAAATTTTCTTGTTTATGGAAGATCATAGTAATCTTTCTTAGATAAGGCCATAAGTATGAAGTAAGAATTGGGGCCAAGTCTTTGATACACGCGATGGTTAGTGGAAAAGTTTGTGTGTGTATGTCTTAGGGTAGCACGTGGGAGTTATAATTATAATAGTTAGAAACTATGTGAAGTATGTATTTATGGGTGGCTGCTTTGAAGTCAACATGTGGTTATAAAATAGGCTTGAATGTGGTTTTGGGATTGTAGTGGAAGGTCGCAATATGCATTAGCGACTTCATATTAAGAGTTCAGAGTAGTCATTGAAGTGGTAAGGCATGTTATGCTTAGGATGTGATCTTTAAAACAGGTATAGAAGGTGGCATCATATGGTTTAGACTAATAGCGTGGTGTAGCATGTTGTATTTTTGTGACTTAGAGTTAGGTTTGATCGTTGTGTAAGGATTAAGCTATTTTAGACATTAGTAGAAAAAAAAAATTGTCAATGCTCATATGAGAATTTTAAGATGAATTGAATGAATATGATATTTATAGGGAATAGTATAGTTAAGGGATATTCGAGAAGTGTGCTAAGCTTGAAAGTAAGAAGTTGTATTGCCAAAGGTCTGGTAATTCTATCCTAATTTAGGAGTTATATGTCTATATTCCAGACTACAAAGTAGTGTCATTCTGATGATTCCTTAGTGGTTGTCTTGTGTAATCCATACCCAGGATTCATGGCTCCCAATTACTGCTAGAACTTCCTTAGAGAGAGTGTGGAAGAGAATACTCCATCTTCAATATGTTCCTACCCATCATTCAAGGACGAATGATCCCAAAGGGGAGATAATGTAACACCCCGCATTTTTGGGCTAGAGTTTAGACCGTCGTTCCTATGTGTATAGATCCGAACTGAATTATTCTTTATTAACATATGTGTGGTAATCACTCCTATCTCAATTCCCCGTAAAATTCTCAAGTTGATTTCATTTTTAGTGTTATGTTTGAGGGGCTAATAACTAGAATATGTTTTCTAAGTGTAATGAGGACTTAGAGTCATTTTAGCTGGCTATCTTCGGGATACAACTTTTCAACCTTCCTGACATCCGTTTTTAGATTTTCAAGTTGTTTTACGATTGGACAAGCTCATAGTACATCTTGGATAAGTTTCGGAATTTTTTGAAACGCATAAGGCTGCGTTTGGATATCAAAATAGTAGCAAAACGCATAGCCTATTGCCCAGTTTTAAGCATTTCAGGGTCAACTTTAAGCGATCATAACTCTCTGAATATAATGATTTGGGAGAGCTGATACCTATCAGATGAAATATATTTGAGTCTTCTTTCGAATTCAACTAGTTTCATCCAAACACAGCATCTGAGTAAGGAGTTATACTCATTTTACTTCAGCCTGTCAGCTTGTCAACAGAGGGACAGTTTCAAATTTTTTTGTTTTCTTTGGGGCATTTTAGTCATTTCACCTCACCCAAATTTCATCTATAACGCTAGATTTAGCCCCTAATTCATCAAAATATAATCCTTTTCTCAAATTTTCTCTCAAGAACACCCCTTATTGTTTCAAAATAAAAACCCCAATAACTCAAGATTCAACCAGGGTTTTCTAAACAAATTGAAGATTTGGAATCCACGCAACGTAGGCTTCAAGAAGCACCTACCATATTCGCATATAGAGGTACGTAGAGTTATCTCAAAAATCTCATGGACTTAAAAATCAATGTTTTAGAAATGGGGGTTTTGAAATTATGAATATAAACATGTTTCAAGCATCTTTATGATATTGATTTCGTCTTTAGGCCTATTTCCGAAGTGATTTGATATATTATATATGCATATGCTTGTGATTCAAAATTTTTTAACTTGAGAGCATGAATTATATGAAACCCCTCTCTTGATATGAAATTGTTTGAAATTTTTGTGTGATGTGAATTGTTTGAAATCATCTTGACAAGCATGACATTTTGAAAGTGGATATGATTTTCGACTTGCAAGGAGAGGGTTATTATGTTGAAATATAATGAATACAATGGTTGCATGAAGTAATGATGTGATATCGATAACTTGCAAGTCGAGTATGACGATACCCTACAGAATATGATATCTGATTAAATCAGATGAAATTTGAATGCATTGATTTTACACGAGATAGGTGGATGCCCGAAGAAGGCGTTTGAGTGTAAGGGATCATCACTGGAAACCATGTTTATCGACATGGGAACTTGGTACCATTCTTTGTGTTCTTGCTTACCTGACTTTATGTTATTCCCAAATTGGGACTATGGTTAGGAGTCTTGCTTTGTGATCTTGTGCACTATCATTGGGTCGAGACACCCTGCTGTGTGATCTTGTGTGTATTCCCCTCACTTATTTTCTAATCTCGGTGGTAAACAAGGTTTGGCAGTTGGTGTAAATGTGATATGTATGGTATTCCACCTAGCTCAGCTGCATTGCATTGTCGTTGAAAACAATTACATTATGCCCATGTGTTTTCAAATGATTTGATATGAAATTGCTTTATAATGTCTCTCAACTATATTTTGTAAAAATATTATGTTTCTTTTTAATATCTCTACGTACCAGTACTTTTATATTGACCCCCTTCCCTCCCAGATTCGGAGGCACAGTCTAGGGGTCTAGAAAATCAGTAGATTTCTTCAGACAGATTCGCAGAGTCACTTTGTGAGCCTTCTATATTTCGGAAGGCCTGATATCTACAAGTTTCATTTGTCATTTATTAATTTTGGGTCTACTGGGGGACCTTGTCCTAGTTTTCAGATAGATATTTGTTTCAGTCATGTAGTAGAGATTTCGCAGACGTTATACCGATGTTGATCGAGATTGTGGGACATTATTCCCCATTATTGTTTTCATATGATTCTTGACCATGTTTCGTTTATATAGTGTATCTTTCACATTTCTTTTTCATATAAGTCATGTGCATGATTACCAGATAGATAAGGGGTGTTTCGGGCCTTGATGGTTCGGAATACTCGTCACGGCCAGGGCCCCGGTTCGGGTCGTGACAGTTTGACTTGTCATGAAGTTTAAGAAAGTAATATTAAATTAAAGACATGTATAATGTATTTAGAATTCCCTTTATGTTGTGGTATTAACACGTCATGTGAGATGGTGAAACTAAAGAGTTGTCAAATTAGGAAAGACACATTTTTTTGAAACATGCTAAAAAAGATAGTAAGGCAAACAAATTGAAACAAGTGGGAGAACTAAATATAGAAATGCATCATTCTTTTTGGGATGACTAAAAAGGATCGTGTGTATATTAATCGTAAAACCATATAGTTACTAGCAAATGCATGAAGAGTGATTCTTGTTTTTTTCCTGGATAAAGCAGTTTCATCATTGACATTAAGAAATATGGATGAATAATGATTATTTTCGTTTATGAGAAACCGGAAGGACAAAATTACTAGGGACCATCACAAAATAACATCTGAAATTTGTTTAGATATAAGATACAGATCATTTAATAGTGCAAAAGAGTTGGTGTTGAGGTTTGTAGGAAAATTAGAATTTACCTGATGGGAGTCGAGTCATGTGCAGAAGTAGAACCAATAAATCTGACTCTATCACCTGAACATCTTCAACATCAGTTATTAGTAGAAAGAAAAACAACAACATCAACATGCCAAGTGTATTCCCACAGAGAGGGATATGAGGAAGGTAGGTGAAGTAGAGTGGTTGTTTCCAATAGATCCCAACTTTTTTTCTATATTTTTTTTTCTTAGTAAAAATAAAATCATAAGAAAAAAAAATGCAACTCCTGAATATTCAAAAACAAGGGACTAACCAAAGGGCAGTCAACACCTATCATAAAGACGGTGTTTTTCGATGGCCCGGTTAAAGAGGATATACTGTCATTAGCAGTTAGGCTAGATGATGCTTCAGTGCCTTCCATTGGCTCAGCATCCTTCACAGATAGTCTCTGAATGAAATGAAAATGTATCCATGATTTGCATCTGGGTCTGACCAAATCAATAAAAATGCAAGAGCGACAAAGGGAATAACAAAGTCTAGAAAATGACATGAAAGATTTTAATAGGCCACTGACTCTAGATTTAACTGAAAAGAACTCTAACTCATAGAAATAAGATCAATGACATGCAAAATCAACCCCAGGAAAGAAGAAATTTCATAAATTTCATCTACTGTCTTTGCATCCCCTCAATATGTCTATAGCCCCTTTATAGGTCTATAAGACGGAACTCGGAGTACGTCTTAAATGCTAGGTGGCCACTAGTACTACTTCAAGGGGGGTCAAGAACAACAAAAATGGAAAAACAATTAAGGTTAATTATGCAATGTTCCTCAAAAGCATAATAAGTAATTTCATCTTATAAAAGCTTCGCTATCAAAAATGAGCAATTTGCTCCATAAAAATGTGCAAGTGACTTCACCAGAATCTCCTGATAGATTTCTGATCCTGGAAAACAAAAGCAGAACTGGTCAGTACCAGTAGATTAATATCGATCAAGCGCTCCAATGAGAAAAATGAAATAGTAACAATACAAAATAAGTTAAATAATTACTGAGAAAATAACAAACCTGCAGGACCAGAAAGCAAAATTCTTGGGTTGACCGCAGGAAGCTCATTGATATATTTAACTTGCTCGTTGTGCTTTAGGTGTAAATATGAAGTGGCAATCAGCACATGTTTTGTGTTCTCACTGCAAATTCATAGATACAGACATCTTCACCAAACCAAGGTTTATTTAAAGCACAAAGCTACATACAATATGAGATAGCTATATAACTGTTGAGGAATGAGAGTAGAGAAAGAAAAAGGAGGAAAATTTAGTAAAAGTGTCAAGAAGTTAGTTACATTGTTGAAGCCAGTTAGTTAGTTGACACCAAATTGTTAAGCTATCATCTAATCTTGTTAGATTCAGACAGAATAAAGCAAACCACAAGTAAAACAAAAATAAGAACAACACAACAGATTTACGTGGAAACATTTGCGGGAGAAACCACGGGCAGAGGTAGAGAAATTTCACTATGAAAGGAGAGGAGTACAATGTGGAGAATGTGCGTATTTTCTGAATACTCAAAACAACCCACTAAATGCACTTATATAATACATGCATACAGATAAGTCCTTGGCCCAAAAACATAAAGGTGCATAGTGGCTCTGGGATCAGGCCTATCCTACACTACCACCACAGACCCCATTAAAAATCATGAACATGAGTCACACCGCGAAAATTTCAGGGCTAAATCAATAAAATTCGGGTCACAACTGTAATAATCTCCACCTTGACACGAATTCTAATTCACAACTCAAATCCATTTCAAGACAAACTCTTTACCTCATCTGCAGAAGTCCCTAAGGGCATATCTTAACAGCTAACACCAACCAAGTCCAAGCAATGCTCTCTTCTTTTATCATGGTCTCCTGCAAAATCAGAATCATCATACTCGATTACTCCATCTCTATTTTGACCAAACTGCAAACAAATATCAGTAGATCCATGCAAGTATAAAAAATTCCACTGAACTACTTTCCAATGTTCTTTGCCAGGATTTGCCATGTATCTTCTAGCTGCACTAACGGCACAAGATAAATCTGGTCGAAAGCACACCATCGCATACATAAGACACCCAATGGCACTAAAGTATGGAACTCAAGGCATATAGTCACGCTCATCATCTTTATTAGGAGATAACGTGGCCGAGAGTTTGAAGTCACGAGCTTCTAATGGAGTACTTACAGGCTTGGTATTTTAAAAATCACAAACATGAGTCGCACCGCCAAACTTTCAGGGCCGGATCAACAAAATTCGGGTCACAACACTAACATCTCTATATATAGTCGACTATGTACTACTAACAAGAACAAAATTCTAAATACATCAATACAACACAATGATTTACTCTTCTTTCTTCTCTTTTCTTTTGTGATTCTAAGATGGTTGATCTTCTCCAATCTCTTTCTTCATTTCTCTGGTACAGTGATTTACTCTTACTGTGAGTTACTGCATTATTCTTCGTGGTATTAGAGCTTACTAAATTGAATCAGTGCTTTTGTCGATCCAACAATTTTTATTTTGAATTTTTGGTGTTCATCTACACATTCAAGAATTTCTAAATTCTGGTAATTTCTTGGTTACTCTGAAAGTAACTGCTTGACTAATTGAGTTTCTCTGAAAGGAACTCTACTCTATTGAAGATGACTTTTGATGGGCAAAGAATAGGATCAGTTTCCAACAATAGTGGATCAATCCCACGGCCACTACAACCTCCATTAGATTATAATGATCCTCAGTTCTTATTTGCGACAGATGTATTAGGTACTTCTCTTGTGTCTTTCTAATTAAAGAGGAGTGAAAACTATGTTGTATAGAGTAAGCCTGTTTGAATTGCACTACTAGGGCGTAATAAATTTGATATAGTTGATGGCTCTTGTAAGAGAAAACTTCTCTACTGACATGCGAAACGAATGGGAAAGAGTCAATGTTATAGTACTTTCTTGGTTTATGAATGCAGTTTCTACTGAACTGCTTGGGGGGGTACTGGTCCATGCCTCAACTGCATATTTTGTATGGTTAGATCTTAAGGAAAGATTTGATAAAATAGACGGTTCAAGAACTTAGAATTTGCACCAAAAAATTGCAACCATGACTCAAGCTGAAAGATTTATGGGATGAGTTTGAATCTTTAGAGCCTGCGAAAAAGCAAGAGAGTTCTTGGTTTATCTTCAAAGAAAAAAGTTATATCATTTTCTAATGGGCTTAAATGACACATACTCCCAATTAAGAAGCCAAATTTTATTGATGACACTACTACCAAATGTCAACATGGCCTACTTTATGATCATAAGTGATGAGAATTAAAAAATTGTGGCTCAGTTTGTGCATGCGATGAGTCTTCTTGGTCCTGCTCATAATGCAGCTAATGTAGTTGCCATGTACTCTATGACTAGCTATCAAGGTGGTAGTTATCAAGGTAAATCTCAAAAGGGGAAGAGAAACTATGGGTCTAACATATAATCCTACGGTTGTGTGTGATCACTGTAAAATAAAAAGTCATTACAAGATAGACTGCTACAAACTTGTTGGTTACCCTCCTGGACATCCTAACCATGGAGAGCACAAGATTTAAAATGAAGCTAGAACTGGCTATGATCACAGTTCAAGCAGAGGAAGGTTGCTTCTAGTGCTCACAATGTTGTGGCTGAGGATTGGGTCAGCATCATCAAAACCAAAGTCCTGGACTGCCATCTTTGCCCCCAAGGTTCACACCTGAGCAATATACTTAAATTTGCAAGATGCTGGAACAACACAATCAAGTGACATCTTCCATGCCATCTGCTAGTGCAGCAAATATGTTAGGTATTGGAAGTGACTTGATAGTTTGCAGTAATCCACTTGAGTGGGTTATTGACATAGGTGCTACAAACCATATGACTGCAGATATTGATCTTCTAAAAAAAGATTCAATATCTTAATCCAAAAAGAGTAATACTACCTAATGGTGATGTGTCACTAGTGACACACATGGGATTTAGTGATATATCTAAAAATAGTACTATCCAGAATATTTTTCATCTACCTCAGTTTAAATACAATATATTATCAGTATCAAAGGTTACTAAGCAACTTAACTATTCAGCTACATTCTTCCCTAACTTTTGTGGGTTTCAGGATCTTTAATTTGGAGTGGGAAGGTGAAGTAATTGGCAGAGAGGAAAATGGACTATACTTCTTATTGAGACAAAAGTTTCCGGGAATTTTAACAATAGAATCAACAATAAATTGTCCAGTATGTTTACGATCTTCATCATACAAAAAAGCAAGAATATGTTTTTGCATCACGAAATTACTATCCGTCCAATGACAAGTAACGGTTAAATAATCATTTTTATTTACAGCACGAACAACATCAGAAGTTAGGGACAGTCTACATTGAATATTTTTTAACAATGTTGATAAATAAAAACAATATTGTGAATGGAGTCTAGAAATATCAGACCCACAAGTAGATCTAGGAATACCGTTAAACATAGGATTATAAATTGCTTGTATATAATGAATAAAGGCATCAGAAGAAAGAAAACTAAAAGGAAAACAACCCACAACTATCATTTTAGCTATTTCTTCCCGATCCCTCAATTTATTATACTTCTTCGCCACGTGACCGGTTGCTGGGTCCATTCTAGTTTGCGTTGGCCCACTAACATCCCCACCACCTTATGCAATATTTAACTCTCTTTTGTAATTTTCAGCTATATGTCTCATTAACGTACCTGTACCCCTTTGCTTGCCTCCACTTCTATGCTTATATATTTGTTGTCAAATATTGTATTGCACCTCAATATCTGATATACGTTCAAAAAATTGCCATGCAACACTAGGTCTTTTATGAGGTCTTGGGGCACTGGGAGGACGGGGAGGGAGATTCACCAATTCAGATCTAATGTTAGCATCTCCTACTGCGGGTGTCTCAACAATATTTTCATTATCTTCATCTAAATTAACCGCATCTACTTCATTTTCTTCTTCTATACCGTAATTTTCCTGAGCTTCTACGTAATCCATATCGTGAGCACCTACACCTATTTCTTCCTCAAAAGATGTACCAAGCGGTACCGGAGGCGAAGGCACACGGGTATATCTACTACTTGAACTACCTCTACCGCTAGTAATTCACTTTTTACTACCACTACCGCTTCCGGGACAAAAAATTTTAATACCTTTAGTAGTGAGGTTTCTTAATTTATCCATAATATAAATTAAATTAAACTAAAGAGATGGAACGACAATACCAAATTTTGGAAGTATCCGAAGGTTGCGACTTTAGAAACTTTCGCTCGTACTTTGTAAACGAAAAATTAAAAAATTAAAGTGAACACTTTAAGAAATTAAATATATTGAATATTGGAGAATTGAGAATTGAGATTTGAGAGAGTGAAAAATCGTGTGAAAAATGATTTGAAGTTGTAGGGTATTTATAGAATTTTTTTTGGGATTAAAAAATATTTTTTAAAGTTAATTTTTTTGTTTTTTAATAAATGGGCCCAAACTAGCCGTTTGGACCCAAAAACGGCTATATAGCCATTGGGCCAATGGCTAGTTTGGCCTAAAATCTCAATTTTTTATTTTTTATTTTAAAAAAAAAGTACCGGGCCGGGCCGGTTAACCGGAGGGCCTGAACCGGGCTTGGTCTGGGCCGGGTTAGCTGGGCCTGGGACCCAAAACCCTAAAGCCCTATGGATAACTGGGCCGGGTCAAATCGGGTCGGGTTAGTTACAAGGACCCGGCCCGACCCACTTGACACCCTTACCGGACACCGGATGAGAAACCAAAAAAAAAAAACCTCCACTTTTAAATCCCAATCATTAAACTATTAAGGGACAAAGCTCAAATATGTAATTGAACTATTAGAAATGGTTCATCTATGTCATCCGTTAAAAGTTTGATCTCGTTTATGCCATTGTCGTTACAAAACAGGACCATTTATGTCATTATTTTGTAATGGTGGTTTTGTAAAACCACCTTTGCTATATGGACTCTTATTAGAGGTCCACATCACCAAACTATACACACTAAAAATATTACTCATTTAAAAATTTAAATAGCATAAATATTTGATTTTACTCTATCCGATATCAATCAAATCTAATAATCAAAAAATTTTTAAAAAAAAGTTTGAAATTCAAATGAAAATTGTTTATAAAAAAAACCCGCAGATACTGGAGGGATGAAATTGAAATCTGCAAGTATTGCTACTGTTTTGCATATTATTCATTATCATTGATGAATAAGTTTTTTTTTTCTTTTTCACAACAAAGCGATTAATGGGTTGAAGATTCTGCCATTCAAAACAAAAAAGAAGGCAAGATAAATAATTAAACATAATAAGTGAAAGTAAATCATCCCCAAAAACTAAGTTCAACCCTTGAACAATGTATCCTTGGCATAAGCCAAGTTGTTCATAGAAACAAACTCGTGTTGACTAAACTCCAACATGCAGGCTCTATAGAAGCCATTAGGCCATGCACATCCCTTCAGTTACACAATATACACTTCTGATATATTGAACAATAATTCATCAATGCCATGAACAAAATGCTAAACAATCACAATACTTGCAGTTTTCAGTTTCATCGAAATCAACCCCCACCCCACTCACCCCCACACACACAACAAAGCAGTATTTTCAGTTTTTTTATAAACGATTTCGTTGCATTTTCAAACTTTCTTTTCTTAAAAAAAAATCGGTTATTGAATTTGATTTATATAGGATAGAATAATATGGAATATGGTTATGTTATTTAAAATGAGTCTTTTTTAAAATGAGTAATACTTTTACTAGGTCTAATTTGGTGATGTGAACCACATAGCAAAGTTTGTTTTACAATACCACCATTAAAAAATAATGGCACTAATGAGCCTGTTTTGTAACGATAAGGACATAAACAAGCCAAAATTTTAACGGATCGCACAGATAAACCATTTCTAATAGTTCAATTCATCGAAGTGACATTGTTCAACTAACACCTAATCTCAGAGTCACTCTCGAGAACAACAAAATATGATAGCATTATTAGCCGGCGGCCAGTTAATTAACTAGCTAGTATCATTGTGTAGTTGAACAAATAGAAATAAACATAATGACTCAATTATATAAAAACATAAGAAGAATTGAAATCCTACAAGAGGCCCGCAAAACTCTTGATAAGGAACCAAGATACTCATAATATTGTTTAAGAACATGTATAGTATAGAATTCCATAACAACAAGTAAAAGAAGGAGAAATGGAAACACTAAGTCGAATATCTCTTCGTTTCCACCTCTCTCCGTGTTCTTGCCTCCCAAAGAATCTTTGGCATTTTTTGTTGCCCACCTCCTCAACATGTTTTCTAGTGGGTTTTTATGACCTAATATGTGTGGGAATTCCAAATTCACAGGATCAATTTTTTCTGAGTCGCCTAAGCTCACGCTTTGTGGAGATTGCAGACAAGCCTGGTCAGCTGTAAAGTTTCTCTTATTTTCTGGCTCTTCTATCTATCTCACTTCATGAGGTCCGAGGTCCTTAGACGAGTCCGGCAAACCTTCTTCCTTCTTTTACTCCAAATCAAGCCAAAATCACTTTAGTTTGATCGTGTTCATCTAATGCATTTTCTATACACATAAAACTCTTATAAATAACATTCCATAGGAGACAAACAACTTAGCAAGGTTAATACACAATATTCTTGTTTTTAAGATCGTGATGTCTGGATCAACTTTTGTGCACCTCAAGAATTTCACGGGATACCTATAATATATGCTTCCCAAAGTGCTGAAAGTTGGAATGTACTTAATAGGCCCCTATTCATAAGTGTCTATGCATGTTGAAATGATCAGTTCTTAATTAATCAAATGTATGTATCAGAGATTGTTAAACATATTTCCTAATAATTTGTAACAACTTGGCCTATTCCAAATGGTTATTTTAGTAGCCCATGAAAGACTATACTAACTAGTTGTCCCATTTGTAACTACTTTCTTTCAGTTTCCAAAAAAAAGATAATTAATTAATTGATTGTGTCAAACTTTTCAGTTTTAGAATAGCTACGAAATCTCCACAAATAGATTCAAATTTTATTCCATGTTATTTACATGAGGACGTTCCTCTTCTAATTCCATTATATATGTTTCATATCCGACTATTTTAGACTGCTACTTTTCACACTTGCCTTCTGTGACAGGTGTTACAACTTTTCAATTAGCTGCATTATCAAATTTTCCATCATCATCCCTGTCCTCAAATTCAGGGGTGACTCAAGGGTAAGACTAATAAAGTATTTACTTTAGGACCCCAAGATTTTGAGGCTTCAAAATTTTTAATAGTAATTTCATGATTTCAACTTCCGTTGGAATAATAATGAAAATTCTGAAATACGTTTAAAAAGATTATCTAAAAAAAGAAAGAAAAAGGTTTCTAATTTTTGCCATAAATATTTTAGAATTTTGAATTAAACAACTCACACTTCATGTTAAAAAAATAAATTTTTACCAACAAGATACAAGTTAATGTATTCCAAGCAAAACACCAATATCTTATTAGCTAGAACTAATCCTTACTTTTATTAAAATCATATTAATATGTGAATTTGAAGGTTATATATCTTTTAAAAATATAGAAGAAAAAAAAACTCTAAATTATTATGCTATTACTATTTTTATATGTATGTGTATATATTTAGGAATTTTATTAAAGTTTGGGTACTTTTATTGAGATGTCTCTGGCCAAATTCTGGTGGACTAATCGAGCATAACTTCTTCGGCTTCTCTCATGACGGCACCAATTTTTTTTTCCGATGCCGCATTGTCATCTACCCAAAAAATTCAATTCACACCAATAAAACAGAATCTATTTACTAATTGAACGCTTAAACAAAGCAAAAAGCAAATAAATGAATGAATAAAGTGGAAATTTGAGTGTACCTTTAGCACTTTAGACCATATACTTAAAAGATCAATTCACATCAATCAAAACCAATTCACTCACAAAACGCTTAACAAAAAACAAAACAAAATAAGTGAAAAGTTGTGGAACCTATGGACGATCATTGGACGATGTGATGATGTATGATGATGGTCTATTCTTTCTGATGGGCGGTAGGGAACTGGTCGGTCGTTTTGGCGATACCATTTTTTTTGTTAGAGTGAAAGAGAGGAGTAGTTTTTTTTGTTCTTGCTTTGTTCAACTTTGCTATTATACTTTAGTAGAGAATAATCAACCCAAAAAAATTTGACTTTCTATATTTCAATCAAATTGCATTAATAAGGAGTATCCTACGACATAAGTTTCATGTTTTCCTAAAATTGAACTCGAGAAAACATGTTTGATCATAAAAAAAAAAATTGTTTTTACTTTTTTGAGAATTTGTAAAATTTCCAAAACAACATAAGTTGTCACTTTTTTCACTCCAAATTATCCATAAAAATTCATAAACCTCAATTTTATTTCATTGTCAAGCACAACTTTAGTTTTCAAATATGATTGTTTACTTCGAAAAATAAAAACTAATTTTTTCTATTTTCACGATGAAACATGGTCAATCGCTAACTAATTTTTTTTTTTTTTGGGGGGGGGGGGGGGATTTATTGTATATTAATCATGTCAATAGCTCGCCATAAAAAGGTTAAGCGACATCTCTCGACCAATAAGTGTAGTAATTTCCAAGTGTTATTCTCTCGAATTAACCCTAGCTAACCTATTAATCTATTCACTTAGATTGCATCAAGCTTGTTACTTTTAAATCTCAATAATGTTGATAAGAATGAGGTTTTGTTATATGGTTCATTCAATGACATAGGTGATTTTGATAGTTTTTAAAAATTGGGGTATAAAATTATATTTGAAAAAGACTTTTCAAAAGTCTTTAAAACAATTCAAAATCACTCTACGGTCAATCGTTGGCCATTCATCAATTAACTTCAATCATTGTGTAGTTAAGTTAAGCAAATAGAAGTAAACAGAATGACTCAATTATATAAAAACATAACATGATTTCACATCCTACAAAAGGTTCATCAAACTCTAGATAAGGAACTATCACGACCTGAACCGGGGCCCTGGCCGTGACGGGGATCCCAAACCATGAAGGCCCAAGAGCTCTTCTAACTTGCAATCATATACACTATTCATTTACAAAGAGGTACTACAGAAATACCTAAAAAAAATGGAATCATGGTCGATATCATAATTCAATCGAACAATCTGGAATGGAAAACATAAACCTTTAAACAACGTCTAACATCAGTCTGCGAAATCTCTAACAACTGAAAATGACATTTATCTGAAATCTGTGATAAGCCCCAAGTCGGGCCATGAATCAAAATGAAATAACAATAAAAAGTTCTTATACAGGTCTTCCGAATCATATGACTCGTGCCATCTTCGGGTAATGAATCATATGACTCGTGCTTTCTTCGGGTAACCACCTAACTCTCTTAGGGGTCGTTTGGTAGGAAGTATTAAAAAAATAGTCCATGTATTAAGTGTGGTATTACTTAATACTATGTTTGGCAGAATTATGGACCTATGTATTACTAATACCATGTATTAGTTATACACCCTATATGGTATTATAGGGTGTATTACGAATACATCCCATATGGTGGTATTAGCAATACATTAGTTTTAATACCGTGGACTAATATGTGTAAAGACAAAAATATCCCTAAAATTCTTTTAAATATTTTTTTTATTTTCTTAATTTTAGTTTTTATATTTGTACTGATAAATTTATTTAAATAAATTAGTTTATAAATTTTATTATTATTTACAAAAATGCCTTAAATTTCATTAATCTTTTTTCTAAATCTTTTTCAATTTATTCAATGTGAGTTACTTCTTTTCAATATATCAAGATAATAATATCTCTCCAAATAATTTTAGTCATAAAAAAATTATTCCATTAACTTAAAAAAATACTTATTGATGAAAATCCGAAAATAAATTGCATGATTGCATACTAGCTTTAATTTTGTAAATAGGATATTCCTAAATAAAAATAATTTTTCTACTTAGCTTTAACACTCTACCGAACTCAACTTTATGTTAATAATAATTCTATTGTCTCATTCAAAAGTTACACGTACCCCCTCCATCTAAAAAAAACCACAAAATGGGAACAACAAGCATATGATAAACAAATAAAGAAAAGATAACCCAAAAAAAAAATTGCAAGTGAATGATTAAATCTTAAAATTATTTCAAAGTAAATAATTAGTTATATTGTTCATTTCTTTTATTTTAATAAAAAGAATAATAAAGTTCTGCAAAGAAAATACACAAAGTTATAATATGTCGAGGGTATTTTTGTAAAAAAACAAATATTCTTTTTAAAATATAACAATAAATATTATTTTCAATACATCAAACCAAACACTGCATAAAAAATAATCCTAGTATTACTATTCCTAGTATTACTAATCTCTGCGCTACTAATCCCAGCATTACTAATACAGCCTATTCAGTATTATCTTATACACTCTACCAAACGACCCCTTAGTGACCAGTTTTTAACCCATTCTAAACATGCATCTTCTTGAGTTCAAAATCTGAAATCTAAAATGAAATCTGTATCCTGTTCTAAGTTTTATCATGACTTTATCTGATTTGGTATCGTCATACCAAGACTTGCAAGACATAATTCTGAGCCATAAAATATCCTTTACAGTTTTCTCTTTCAAAATACAAAGGTTAGACCACCATACTTTAAACAATTCCGAAAGATTCATTCTTCCAAAACATTTATCAAATTATGCTAAGGTCATTCTTTCCAATCATTTCAACAAACATGCGGTGGTCATGAGTTTCAACAACCCATGAAATTTCTTTTCAGCACATACCAACATGTAAAACCCTCTCTCTTCAATTCAAAAATCATAATCTAGTCATAAACAAAGTCAAGGATTTTATATTGAATTATATTTTCAATATCACATTTCGAACACATCATATCTTACGAAGTTAAGAGACTTGTAAATAAGAGAGGGATTTTAAATAGTTCATGCTCTCAATTCATAATTCAAACTCATCAAACTCATACATATATCTACTTAAACATGGTTATAAATTAGATTTGGGGGAAAGGCCTCAAGACCAAATTAATATCATCAAAAACTTTAAAAGCATGAATCTAATTATAAATTCAAAACCCCCTTTTTGTAAATTCATAATTTCTAAACCTTTAACATCATTAATAAGAATATACCATACCCATGTAGATTTAGGAAAATCCCACGTACCTTAGATTACAAGGTTTGAAGAGTAAAATTCGAATCTTGATTTGTTCTTTGGAAATCTTGGACTTACGAGATTGATTCTTGATCTTGAAAGAAAGTCTAGTCTCCATTTTACACTTGAGAGAGGAGAGGAATTGAGAGATTAAAACTTATAGAGTGTTTTGGGTGATTTAAATCGTGTGGAAGAAGTTTGGGATGATGAAAAAATACCAAAGCACCCCTAAGGAAGCAAAAAACACCGCAGCAGTCCCTCGGTTTGACAGACTGACATGCTGAAGTAAATTGGGTATAACTTTTTACTCCAATGTTGGATTTCGACAAAATCAATTGCGTTGGAAAGAGGACTCAAAGACCTTTCATTTTATATACATATGGACACCCAGTTCATTATATAATAGAAGTTATCCTCGATGAAAGTTGTCCCAAGTTGAAGTGTCCACTTAAACGTACTCGATGGAATTGTTTTCAACTCGTCTTTGAGTTAGGGGATTTTTGTGACCTCAATTCGTATCCAAAGGTATTCCAACACTGTAGAATTTATCGCCACACATATATTAACAGAGAATCATCTTGTTTGGGTCAATAAGCGTAGGAACGGCGCTTTGATTTCCAGCCCAAAAAAATGCAGGGTGTTACATTATCTCCCCTTTGGGATCATTTATCCCCGAATGATGGGTAGGGACCTTTTGAAGCTCTAAGAGTATAGAATAAAGAACCCAGTCTCACATTGAACATTTTTCCTCGATAAAATATGCAAAGGAATCAAACAAGCTTCATGATAACCCCTATGATTAGGATTGGTACAATACTTGAGATAAGATTCTCGTGGGGCATAAGAATATGAACATTCTCCGTCTTACAAGGTACAATGAAAATACTTACACTTTTAGACAGTTGATGATAGGCGAATTTACACGCCTATAGCACTAGATTTTGCCCATATTTTAGCCAAGTTTTGAGAACAAGTTATATATTTCAGGCACTTTTAGTCCTTTTTCCAGTAAGTGAGCTAACGAACATGATTAGCAAGTTTTCAGGTATAAATGATGCAGAATTCAGCATTTTATGGATAACTTGACGCCAAAGAAAGGTTCACGAAAGGAGGAAAACAAAGCTTGGACGCCAAGGACCTAAAGTAACGCATGGAAGACCTGTCCTGGGCAAAAACAACAATTCTGAAGACTTTGGGGACTAGTAGTAATTTATTAGGATTAGGATAATGATACATTAACCTAGTAGGATTGGGTTAAGTAATTCATTAGCTTAGTAGGAATAGGATATGGGTATTATAAATACCCTATTTTGCTAGAGATTTTGGGGGGATCTTTCAATCTTTCTATTATTCAATCTTCTACTTCTAAGACATTCTTCTACAACTCTTCTAATACTTCCATTAATTCGACTTTTTATTCTTATGCTCATCTATTCAATTCTTAATTTCCGCAACAAGAGAAATATTACTTGCAAAGAAAGTCACGCCTAAACTCCTACCACACTTTGCTACACGAAATCTTTATTGTGGTATAATAATAATGTCTATTGTGATTTCTTCGCACTCATGGGTAACTAAACTTCTATGTTGGGGTTATGGAAGCCATATGTGATACTATCTATTGCTATGAGTTTGTCAATTCGTGACACGTATGCTGCTTATATCATTATTGTCTTCATCTTAATCTAAATTCTTTGTGGTTGCAAACGCATAGAATACGCCAGTATAGCATTAACTTGTTCGAAAGAAAAGTTATATGTCTGGAAAAGAGATAATGTCAAGGTAATAGGGTCCCATCCCCTATTAAAAAGTTAGTGTCGTAACTGGATTAACCTCTTGGAGAATTTGTACCGTTAGATACGCTTTAAGCTCGAAAGAGTTAAAGTGAAATAGTCCTTGTTGAGGTCGAAAGACGCTTGGATTTACCATCGAATACAATTCTCTATAAGCATCTGCATGTCTGAATTCCGCATAACTCATAGCCAATAGAGACGTACAACTCATAAGGTGGACATAACCCCAACTTCTCAATTCTCATTGTTTTACATCTTACTAAAACATTCTTACTTTTTACTTTGCCATTTTCCATTTTTACCTTATTACTTTGGTTACATTACTTGCACGACAAAACTCCCCACTTTTTACGAGACTTGCACTAAAAGTCTAGTAATCCTTGCTTACTTGTTGACCAAGCTATTCCCTGTGGGATCGATACCCAACCCAGTTGGGTTATATATTTGACAGCGACCGCTTTACACTCTTAAGAGAGCTATAGATTGAGCGTTATCAAAAATTGGCGCCGTTGCCGGGGAATACGAGTGTCAATTAAGTTTGTGATAATTACTAGACCCTTTGGTCAAAGATTCTTGTACTTTTACTTTTAGTTTTTGTTTTTGTTTTCTGCAGGTTTTTATTCAGTGCATGCCCCATACTCGAAGTTCTGGTCAACCGTTATTACCTATCAATCCTGAACCACAACGTATTGGTAGAATGGAGGCACACCACGAAATTGAAAGGATGGCTACTCAACAGGAATAGGCGAGACTAGTTTCTCTAGCCACCGCTCAAGTGCATAAAAAGAATATTGATAACCCTGGGCGAGCAATAAATCCTGATGACAAGGACCTAGGTGATGATGAGTTACTAAACCCTAGGAATGCTGCTGAGATCGCAACACCTGCCAATAGAAGAGATCGTCAAGCTAGGTTAGCTTTTGACGATGATGATGATGATCTTAATGGAGCTGGAGCCACAGGAGCTATTATTCCACCACCATTGGCACCTGGAGCCAAGTTCAACATCACAAGCACCATTATTTAGTTATTGCAACTCAAGGGATTATTTGGTGGACTAGCAGGCGATGATCCGAATATGCATCTCATCAACTTTATTTCTACATGAATGTCGTTTGACAATCCTAGTGTTGGTCAGAATACAATTCGATTACGTCTGTTTCCATTGTCCTTATCTGGAGAGGCAACTCTATGGTTGAATGGGCTGACTCCTGATTCTATTACAAATTGGAGGCAATTGAGAGACGCTTTCCTAGAAAGATTCTTTCCGCCATCCCAAAGAGCACAATTGAGAGATGAAATCAGCAACTTTCGGCAGCTTCCAACTGAAGCCCTTCATGAAACATGGGAGAGGTTCAAGACAAAGCTAACGAGGTGCCCAAAGCATCACATGACTAATGTTCACCTAGTGGAGATACTATACAGCGCCTTGAATTCAATAACTAAACCAGTGGTGGATAATGCGGCTGGAGGATATTTTATGGACCTCACCTTTGGTCAAGTAAGCAATATGCTAGATCGTATGACGAAGAAAACTATAGCTTGGCATACCAGGGATTCTGAGGTAGCAAGCCCCACTTTAACTATTGGCATGACTGCAGACCAAAGGAGAAGAGAAGAAGAACGTGATCAAGATATGGCGCACATGAAAACACAAGTGGATCTTCTTACAAAGCATTTATTATCAGGGAAGACCGAAAAATTCAAAGCTATTGCGTCGAAAGGAAGAGACGAATCTGATTTGGAAGAAGAGGCCAACTACTTAAACAATCACGGGGGTTTCCGAGGGAATACCCAAGGAAACCAAGGTCGAAACTATTATGGTAAATCTGGAAACAAGGACCAAGGTAGTTGGAAGAACAAGAATGAAAAGAGTGGTTTGTATGTTCCCCTAGGAAGGCGTGACACCACCACATCTAGTTCTAGAAATATGGAAGAGATGATGGCTAAACTATTGAAAGGAGTGGAAGCAACGAGCGCTGGAGTAACGGAGGTAATAAATGATTTGTCCTCTATGAAGCAATTAGTTGATTCTCATTCCACTTCAATCAAGAAAATAGAGCAGCAATTGAGCCAACTTTCAGTAGCACTCAATCAAAGAAAGGCTGGCACTTTACCTAGAGACACTGTGCAAAACCCAAGGAATGATGGGTCAATGTTCCCCTAGGAAGACGTGACACCACCACATCTAGTTCTGGAAATATGGAAGAGATGATGGCTAAACTATTGAAAGGAGTAGAAGCAACGAGCGCTGGAGTAACGGAGGTAATAAATGATTTGTCCTCTATGAAGCAATTAGTTGATTCTCATTCCACTTCAATCAAGAAAATAGAGCAGCAATTGAGCCAACTTTCAGTAGCACTCAATCAAAGAAAGGCTGGCACTTTACCTAGAGACACTGTGCAAAACCCAAGGAATGATAGGTCATGCATGGCTGTTACTACCCGAAGTGGTAAGGTGCTGGAAACTTCATCTAAAGGCAAGCAAGTGGTTGACGAAGTAGCGGACATTGATGATAACGCAAAATGAGAGGAATCCGCGGAAGCCACCCACGACGTCCATGATGTCACACCAAGCATGTTGCAGCCTGAAAAGGCTGAAAAACGAAAGAAAGAGAAGAATAAATCCGTGGAGAGAACAATTCCCTATCCACCACCACCTTTTCCTCCAAGATTGAAGAAGGTGGCGGATGATACAAAGTTCTGCAAATTCATGACTATGTTAAAGCAGCTGACCATTAATGTTCCATTGGTAGAGGCACTTGAATAAATGCCTGGGTATGCGAAATTTATGAAAGATCTTTTAACAAAGAAGCGGGCAGCCAACTATGAGTTGAAAGATGACGTTCATCACTGCAGCGCAATTGCTACCCGGTCACTAGTTCAAAAGAAGGCTGACCCCGGTGCTTTCACTAGTCCTTGCACCGTTGGATCTTTGAATTTTGCCAAGGCATTATGTGATTTAGGAGCCAACATCAATTTGATGCCATTATATAGCAATAAAAAGTTGGGGTTGGGAGATCCTACTCCAACCAATATGAGGCTCGTAATGGCGGATACGTCGGTAAAACGACCTGTTGGTATTCTATGTGATGTATTGGTAAAGGTTTCTTCATTCATCTTTCCGGCAGACTTCGTTATTTTGGATTGCGAGGCAGACTCAGAAGTTCCCATAATCTTGGGGCGCCCTTTCCTTGCTACAGGAAGTGTGCTCATTGATTTGAGAGCTAATGAGCTTTCATTCCGAATAAATGACGAAGTAGTTCGCTTTGATGTGTGCCAAGAAATGAAGCAACCCAAAGAGCTGAACGTATTCTCGGTGGCTGATGTTTACTTTGATGATGAGGAAGAATTACTTGAAGAAGAACAAATTATTGAAGACCCATTGGCGATTGTGCTCATGAATGGAGAGAGTAAGGATGCTGAAAATTGTGAAAAAGCTATTATTGCTCTATCAGGATTAGGGACATATCGCCATGCTCCCAAAAAGCTGGACCTTGATCTCAAAAATCGACCCACACCACCAGCTAAGTCATCTATTGAAGAGCCACCCACGTTAGAATTGAAGGAGCTGCCTAGTCATTTAAAGTATGCATTCTTAGAAAACAGAAACACACTTCTAGTCATTGTGGCAGTAGATTTGGGTGAGCGACAAGTTGCAGCTCTCATTGCTATTCTACGGAAGTATATAAGAGCCATTGGTTGGACCATTGCTGATATTATTGGTATTCCACCTGGGATTTGTACACACAAGATTCAGCTTGAAGAAAAATGCACACCCACCATTGAGCATCAAAGACGTCTCAATCCACCTATGCAAGTGTAACACCCCGTAAAAGTCGTGCATGGATTAGCCTTTAATAGAGTGCTCTTAGACTCAAAAACTTGAAAAACATTTTCTAAGTGTAACTTCGAGTCATTTTAGCTGGCAACCTTCGGGATACAACTTCTCGACCTTCCCGACCTTCATTTTTAGATTTTCAAGTTGCGTTACGATCGGGCAATCTCATAGTACATCTCAGATAAGTTTTGGAATTTTTCGGAATGCATAAGGCTGCGTTTGGATTTCAAAACAGTAGCAAAACGCAAAGCCTGTTGCCCAATTTTTTTTCAGCATTTCAGGGTCAAATTCAAATGATCCTAATTCCCTGTATATAATGAACTATGTGAGCTATAATATATCAAACGAAAAATATTTGAGTCTTCTTTCCAATGAAACTGGTTTCATCCAAATAGAACATCTAAGTAATGAGTTATATCCGTTTTACTTCAGCCTGTCAGTTTGTCAACTGAGGGATAGTTTCGACTTTTCTTGTTTTCTTAGGGGCATTTTAGACATTTCACCTCACCCCTAATTCGTCTATAACATCTGATTCAGCTCCAAATTCAGCAAAATATACCCCTTTTCTCTAATTTTCTCTCAAGAATACCCTTTAGGGTTTCAAACAAAATCCCAAATAACTCAAAATTCAACCGTAGAAAATTCAAATTGGTTCCGTAGTTGTGTTCACCATCTCAAAAGCTTCGAGAAGCACCCGTAAGGAGGATTCTAAATACAAGAGTCCATTGTTAAGGTATGAATATTGTTTATTCTTGATTCTTATCCATGAATAAGTATTGATAAAGAATTATGAGTATTGTCTTGATGTTGGAAGATAACTAGAAACATAGTTATGAATTGTTGTGTATAAATTGTTAGTAGTAAGTTATGGAAGTTGTTGTATTGGATTATGAAGAATGAATTGTGGTGATATATCATTATATTAGTGGTTATGTATGCCTAGTGATAATGTTGGTATTGGATGGTGATTAAGAAGGGAAATAAAGGCTAAGAGTGATGTTGAGGGATATTTCATGAAAATGCCTGATATGTGAATGTAATAAGAGTATAAGAGGATGTATGTAGTACTTTTATTGATGAGCTAAGGGATTACTTCCTAGACATTAATTGGTGAAGTTAATACCTAAATGGTAAGGTTTGGTTGCTAATACTAGTTTGCCACAAATGACTTATTGTAGATAAGTGTTCGAAGAGTACGGGAAGTCACTTGTATTGAAGTGGTTATATCAAGGTATGTAAGACATACTCTATCTACTCTTTGGCATGAATAATGACCCATGGCACTCTCAAGTAGGCTTCCAACATTGTCCTATGACACATGACACATAATAACATTATATGATCTTCGACACTACCAATTGAACTTGTTTTCACTTTTAAGATGTCCGGCTAGTAAAAAAAAATATCCATATACTATTGTTGACTCTGAAATGGTTTAATGAGGTATCCATGATTCTCTACTCCATTTTCATGATATTTATTACCTATTTACATGTTTTTCCTATTGAAGTATCATGGTTTCAAGTTCCATAAAGTGTGACCACAAAGTAACCAATCTCAAAGATTAATTGAATTAAGAAATGGAATGTCTATATTTTAAATTGATGATATGATGTATTATATTAGTACCACTGATCATTTGGCCATTGTATTATAAAGATTATATATATATATGCTAAAAAATGGAATGTCTATATTTTAAATTGATGATATGATGTATTATATTAGTACCACTGATCAGTTGGCCATTGTATTATAAAGATTATGTATATATATTCTATTCCAGGGGTGGTCCCTGATGTATTGTATTAGTACCACTGATCAGTTGGCCATTGTATGACATATGTTATGTATTGATAAGGATTACGGGAAGTAATGATATGAAAGTAATGTGCAGGTATCCCATCAGTTCTTTTAAGTGTGGTCTACTCATGCCTGCAGGGGGGACCTGCATTCATGCCTGCAGGAACAGGTACTTCAGGTCGTACACCTCCGCAGTAAGAGCCAGGACATTCTATTGTTAGTGGTGAGCTCCAGTTGTTTCGGGGCATCCCAAGTCGTCTCTATATGTACCTTTGGTATTTGTATAAAAGTCTTTTGTGGGCGGGAGTTTGTCCCGACCCCAACTCAGTTGTGTATCTATGTAGAGGCTTTTGTAGACATATTGTACAACCATAAGAGTGTTTGGTTGATAGACGTGATGGCTCTGACGGCCAATTACTGTTCATATATATATTTATGCGTGTCTGCTGGGTTGATACAAGTACTGTTTTCTTCTATTTACAATGAAGTGCTGCCCAAATTTCTAATTTTCATAAGTAATGTAAATGTGAAAGTATAGGTTATGAACGGGTTCTCCCGGGCCTCCTCGGCTATGGGTGCCAGTCCGCTCCAATGGGATTTGGGGTGTGACAGAAGTGGTATCAGAGAAGTTCGTCCTAGTGAGTCTACAAAGCCGTGTCTACGTAGAATCTCGTTTATCGGTGTGTTGTGCACCACATCTATAAACAGGAGGCTATTGGACATTTAGGGATTATTTCCACTCTCCATTTCTTAGTTCGTGTAATAGAGTTAGAATGTTCCTCTTTCATACTCTTATTCGCGCTTTGATGTCGCCCATATGAAAGTAAAAAGTCATCCCAAATTCTTTCCTTACTCTAATGTCCTCCGATATGTCTCATTATTGAGGTGATTCAAGTGTAGAAGTTTAGAATCTAATGGTATGGTCCTTTCTGATTGAACCATATAAGAGTTTAAATTGTGCAAGGACTTGAGAAGAGTCCGTTAGTGCTTCAATGTGTATTGATTCAGATGTAGACATTGATCTTGATGGAATCATGCTTTTCAGCTTCAGGTATTAATTGCATTTAGTCCCTTTCAAATTTATGTTACAAATGTCTTGCTTAAGGGAGGATGATGTGTAGTAGAATGTTGGAACTGTATTTCCACCCGAATAGTAGTATGCGTTAAAAGTGTTGTTGTCATGACTTATTGGTAGTGAAATTAGACCAAGAAGAAGTCACAAAGTTAGAAGTCAGAGTGAGGGTGACTTTTGTGTAAATGAATATTTTAGTTGAATAACCGATGTTCGAGAATGATTTACCCCCCCCCCCCCCAATGGTGATAGACTAATGTGGTAACGAGTAGCATGTGTGGATGGTATGGTAGTCCGTGGAGGAAGTGTTTGACTCCAATTTTATTTATACAGAGTAATACTTGTATTCTTAGTTCATTGGATGTTGCGTATTAAATTTCTATCTCATGTAATCTTGTCATCAAGGTGTTGTTGAAAAAAAATTAAAATAAAATAAAGTGTAGTGAAGCCGTGTGGGGCTCTTTCGATTCACTAGCATAGTTGACTTGTCATTCATTTCATTTTCTTGTTCAAAATACAAAATCAAAGTCTAGTGAATCCGTGTGAGGCCTATTTCGATTCACTAGCAACTTGTTGTCCAACTTGTTGTTCTTGTGTTGGTTTAATATATGTATTGCTGAATTTGTTTGCATGAGATTGAGTTGGTAAAGAGGTTATTCGTCCTTGTGTGTTGTTTAGTAGATTGTAGAGAAGGAGTTGTTAGTTAGAGTGATTTGTAGGTTGCTTGAAGTGTGAAAATGGCTATATTAGCCAGTAAGTTGTAAGTATAGACTCATGGTTGTTTGTGGAATTTGAAGGCAGACTAAATGTATGCTTAAGTAAGTAAGCGTGATGTGAGAGGCCGTATAAGTAGATAAGATTGTATGGGGTTACAATATAAAATTAATGTCGATCATGTCTATTATGTGACTTTACCCCTTGACCTTCTTTTCCTTGGTAGTAGTAATGTTATAAAGGTGCTTTGGTCGTGGATAGTATCTAGATAAAATCAAGTATTTGGAGTAAAATGTCCCAATTTGATGGACTAGTAAATTATGTTGTATTCTTCATGGGTGGTATTTACTGAATAAAACAAGTATGAGCTGATGCCTATGATGCCTTACACCATGTATTTATAGTACCTAAAAGTCCCTAAGTCAACAAGGTACAAAAATGCAAGCTATACAATAATCAACTACAAGCTGAAAATCTGAAAATCCTGCACATGCTTGCTGAAATTTCTGCACATGCTTGCCAACCTTTGTGGACCTTTTAAAGTGGAAAATTTGCAGTTTGATACCAGCCCGCGTGAACTTCCTAAAGTCTAATAAATGTGCTGCCAGACTATTTTGACCATCTAGAAGGTGCTGGAACGTTGGCAGCAATGCGGGGCATTTATCGAAGCCCCGTCAAGCTCGAAAATGCGCCCGAATAGTTCTAAACATGCCCAAAACGTGAGGAGTTTAATCTGTTGTGACGTTGAGCGTCAAAATGTGGTTGTAAAAATATTGATTTAAGATTTATGATGTATGTTTTGTAAGAATTATGTATAAGGTTGGATTGTAAATCATGTTAAGCACTAGACATTAAGTTTGAACAATTGATGCCCATGAAGGTGGATGTGATGACTTCTTGGTTAATGATACTAGTTTTATAGAAGTAATCTAATAGGCTTGAGTGGTGTATGCAAGAGCCTAAGTTTATTTGATTTATAGTGTTGAGCCTTTTTATATGATCTTGATTCTCATAGTATAGAGATGTAAGTTTGGACTCGCGATATTGATAGGCTATGTCGGAAGTAGTATGTTTCATTGAAGGCTTGGTGATATCCATGTTGAGTGCTAGATTCTAAGTTTGAGTTTTTGAAGGTTGAACTAATAGAAATAAGAGTTAAAGCACTAGAGGGTGTGCTGTCCGACTATGGGGATACTCATGAAGAACCGAAGTTAGTAAGTGCAAGTATTATATGATGACTGCTGGGTCTATAGAATGATAAAGTGTATCTCAGAAGGTAGTATTAACAGTATGTTTTCCACTTTCAGGTGTAGTCATTTGGGTTAAGTGCCATGATATGCGTGTATAGTAGTTTTTCAGACCCCAGAGTGCAGTGAGTGTACTTCAGTTTAAAGTCTAGTAAGGGATCTCCCAAACTTAATATCAGAGCTTGAAGCTAAGGGGGAGATGTTAGAGCGAATAACCAAGTCAGGCCTTCAGATTCTAGTCGTGATGTCATGATGATATAGAACGTCAGAAAGTGAGGTTGAGACTCAACCCATTCTTGTCTCAGTATATTTTTTCAGTTATCCCAATATCTACTCATGCCTTACGTTTCAGTCCAATGATCAAAATTGATGTTCATGCTTATGATAGAGAATCATGTACTGTTCAAGTTCTAAAATGAGAAGTTTCAGTTCATTCAGTAGTCGGAAATCCCATTCCATAAGTTATGAACTCCAAATTGAGGTCATGTAGCTCATGACTCATGTACTCACACTTTATAGTATGCTTGTTTTAAATAAGACCATAAGTGTGAAGTAAGATCTGGGGCCAAGTTTTTGATATATGTGAGTTTTAGTGGAAATTTGTATGTGTATGTTCTTGGGGTAGTGCGTGGGAGTTATATTAATAGTGGTTTAGAGAATATGTGAAGTGTTTCTTCATGGGTGTTTGGGTTGAAGTTCATATGAGGTTATAAAGATTGGCTTGAACGACATGTTGAGATTTTAGTAAAGGGACGCAATATGCGCTAGTGAATCTATGGTAAGAGTTCAGAGTTAGTCATTAATGTGGAAAGGCATGATATGCTTAGGGTGTGAACTTTAAAAGGATATGGAATATTGAATCATATTGTTTAGACTAGTATCATGGTATGACATGTTGTATTTTTGGGACTTGGAGTTAGGCTTGATCACAGTGAAAGGATTTAAGCTACTATAGACATTGTAGAAAGAGCTATCAATGCCCATATGAGAATTATAAGTTGAATCGAATGAATGTGGTATCTAAGGGAAATAGTACAGTTAAGGGAGTATTCGAGGAGTGTGCTAATCTTGGAAGTAAGAAGTCGCATTGACTAAGGACTAACAATTCTATCATGATTTATGAGTTATATGTCTATATTCCAGGCTGCTGAGTAATGTCAATGTTGGGATCCTATAGTCGGATGTATTGTGTGACTCATGCCCAAGATCTTTTGCTGCCTAATGCTACTAGAATTTTTTTTTACGAAGAGTGTTGATAAGATACTCCAGATTGGGTATAAGTTTCCTGTGTAGTTCAGTCTGTTCAGCCAGCAAATCAGTTCAATAGTCAGAAAGTCAAATTCTCATGATTTGTTTGCTTGTCTTTTCAATTAATCAAGCTACCCGAATTCTCAGATATGTTACTATTCCAAGATTGAGTATACTAGTAGTTGCGAGTATAATTCAGTTCATGCGTCATGTACTAGATTCAGATTCCAGAGGTTCAGTTATGAATCAAAATCATAGGTGCCGTGTGCATTTCCTCCATTTTCCAAGTATCTTAGTGAATTGAACACTCATAGAGGGATGTAGGATCCCAAGGGGGAGATACCCCATTTGGTTGCGTGCATAGATTCTTATTACAAGCTTCGCCTCAATTGATATTGTGTATTCAGTCATACGTTCTTGTGTCAGCTCAGTCAGATATGCCTGCATTAGAAATGCACGTTCAATAGAAAAAGTTCAGCTTATCTATGTATTCAGTTCTGCGTTCATGAGATCAACTCAATAACAAATCCATACATTAGGTTTGCATGTTCATTATGAGAACTCAGCTTATGAGTGGCTCCAGTCGTGTATTCCATGCATCAGATATGCATGTCCGATATAAGAATTCAGAATATCAGTAGTTATATCCATATGGTCATGTTTCAGATCAGTGTATTCTTTATTAGAAGGCATGTCGTGCCTGCGTTATTCCATACCTTTAAGGCGTCAACATTTCCAATCCATCATTCGGGGACGAATGATCCCAAGGGGGAGATAATGTAACACCCCGTAAAAGTCGTGCATGGATTAGCCTTTAATAGAGTGCTCTTAGACTTAAAAACTTGAAAAAAAATTTCTAAGTGTAACTTCGAGTCATTTTAGCTGGCAACCTTCGGGATACAGCTTCTCGACCTTCCCGACCTTCATTTTTAGATTTTCAAGTTGAGTTACGATCGGGAAATCTCATAGTACATCTCGGATAAGTTTTGGAATTTTTCGGAATGCATAAGGCTGCGTTTGGATTTCAAAACAGTAGCAAAACGCAAAGTCTGTTGCCCAGTTTTTTTTTCAGCATTTCAGGGTCAACTTCAAACGATCATAACTCCCTGTATATAATGAACTGTGTGAGCTATAATATATCAAACGAAAACTATTTGAGTCTTCTTTCCAATGAAACTGGTTTCATACAAATATAACATCTAAGTAAGGAGTTATATCCATTTTACTTCAGCCTGTCAGTTTGTCAACTGAGGGATAGTTTCGACTTTTCTTGTTTTCTTAGGGGCATTTTAGTCATTTCACCTCACCCCTAATTCGTCTATAACATCTGATTCAGCTCCAAATTCAGCAAAATATACCACTTTTCTCTAATTTTCTCTCAAGAATACCCTTTAGGGTTTCAAACAAAATCCCAAATAACTCAAGATTCAACCGTAAAAAATTCAAATTGGTTCCGTAGTTGTGTTCACCATCTCGAAAGCTTCGAGAAGCACCCCATGGTTATGTAAGGAGGATTCTAAATACAAGAGTCCATTGTTAAGGTATGAATATTGTTTATTCTTGATTCTTATCCATGAATAAGTATTGATAAAGAATTATGAGTATTGTCTTGATGTTGGAAGATAACTAGAAATATAGTTATGAATTGTTGTGTATAAATTGTTAGTAGTAAGTTATGGAAGTTGCTGTATTGGATTATGAAGAATGAATTGTGGTGATATATCATTATATTAGTGGTTATGTATGTCTAGTGATCATGTTGGTATTGGATGGTGATTAAGAAGGGAAATAAAGGCTAAGAGTGATGTTGAGGGATATTTCATGAAAATGCATGATATGTGAATGTAATAAGAGTAAAAGAGGATATATGTAGTACTCTTATTGATGAGCTAAGGGATTACTTCCTAGACATTAATTGGTGAAGTTAATACCTAAATGGTATGGTTTGGTTGCTAATACTAGTTTGCCACAAATGACTTATTGTAGATAAGTGTTCGAAGAGTACGGGAAGTCACTTGTATTGAAGTGGTTATATCAAGGTATGTAAGACATACTCTATCTACTCTTTGGCATGAATAATGACCCATGGCACTCTCAAGTAGGCTTCCAACATTGTCCTACGACACATGAGACATAATAACATCATATGATCTTCGACATTACCAATTGAACTTGTTTTCACTTTTAAGATGTCCGGCTAGTAAAAAAAATATCCATATACTATTGTTGACTCCGAAATGGTTTAATGAGGTATCCATGATTCTCTACTCCATTTTCATGATATTGATTACCTATTTACATGTTTTTCCTATTGAAGTATCATGGTTTCAAGTTCCATAAAGTGTGACCACAAAGTAACCAATCTCAAAGATTAATTGAATTAAGAAATGGAATGTCTATATTTTAAATTGATGATATGATGTATTATATTAGTACCACTGATCAGTTGGCCATTGTATTATAAAGATTATATATATATGCTAAAAAATGGAATGTCTATATTTTAAATTGATGATATGATGTATTATATTAGTACCACTGATCAGTTGGCCATTGTATTATAAAGATTATGTATATATATGCTATTCCAGGGGTGGTCCCTGATGTATTGTATTAGTACCACTGATCAGTTGGCCATTGTATGATATATGTTATGTATTGATAAGGATTACGGGAAGTAATGATATGAAAGTAATGTGCAGGTATCCCATCAGTTCTTTTAAGTGTGGTCTACTCATCACTGGTATCTGGGTTCTGTTGATATTTTGTATCTCATGTTGATACTCCCTGCCTTACATACTCAGTACATATTTCCGTACTGACGTCCCTCACGGGGGACCTGCATTCATGCCTGCAGGAACAGGTACTTCAGGTCGTACACCTCCGCAGTAAGAGCCAGGACATTTAAAGAGGAAGTTTATGCATGATGTAAAACACTACTTTTGGGATGAGTCATATTTGTTTTGACGATGCACGGATGGTGTTATCCGACGATGTATATCCCATGTAGAGGTGCCTGATATATTGGAAGCATGACATACTTCCCAAGTTGGGGGACATCACGCAGGGAATCGGACAGCGAGGAAGGTATTGCAAAGTGGATATTATTGGCCTTTGATATTCAGAGATGCCTATGACTTTGTGAGAAGATGCGACCAGTGTCAAGGTGCTATTTCGAACCACCATGAGATGCCCATGACAAAAATCCTTGAAGTAGAACTCTTTGACGTATGGGGTATTGATTTCATAGGTCCATTCGCAAATTTGTTTGGAATGAAGTACATCCTAGTTGCTGTAGATTATGTCTCGAAATGGGTTGAAGCTGTAGCGTTGGCCGACAATGAGGGAAAGTGTGTTGTAGCATTCTTAAAGAGAAATATCTTTTCTCGCTTTGGAGTACCACGTACTATCATAAACGATGGAGGATCTCACTTCTGCAACAAGCTATTCAAATCAGTGTTGGCAAAATATGGTGTCAAGCAACATAAGGTAGTCACGCCTTATCACCCACAAACCAGAGGACAGGTAGAGGTTTCCAGCAGAGAGATCAAGCAAATCCTTGCTAAAATGGTAAATGCTAACAGGAAAGATTGGTCTCGGAAGCTGGACGATGCACTATGGGCGTATAGGACTGCATTCAAAACGCCAATTGGCATGTCCCCATACCAACTAGTTTATGGGAAGGCTTGTCACTTTCCCATGAAGTTGAGCATAAGGCATTGTGGGCTTTGAAACGATTAAATTTGAACTGGGATGATGCAATGAATCTGAGATTGGAGCAACTGAACAAGATGGATGAATTCCGTCTACATGCTTATGAAAGATCGGATCTCTACAAGGAGCGGATGAAAAAGTATCATGATCAGCGGATTGTTCGACGAAACTTTCAAAAGGATGATATGGTACTTCTCTTCAATTCCAGACTGAAGTTATTCCCAGATAAGTTAAAGTCCAAGTGGTCTGGTCCATACAAAGTTAACCAAGTCTACTCGTCTGGAGTAGTTGAGTTGGAAGACACAAATGGTGTTGTCTTCAAGGTGAATGGCCAACGAGTAAAACCATATATCGGTCCTCTTGATTTGATAAACTATATGGCCATCACTTATCTCGACGAAGTCTAAGTACTCGAGATAGCCATGTCGTGCCGCGACAATAAATCAAGCGCTAGATGGGAGGCAACCCATCGTTCTAATCGTCTTTATTGTTTTTGAGTAAATGTAGGTGAAAAGAGGTGTAAAACGAGGAGGTCGGTTTCAAATTTTGATTTGGACGTATTGCATGTTAAAGGTGGTAAGTTAGGATTGAAGAAGCAAAAGTCTATGGATTGAGCATTGCTCATGAAAATATAGGCATCGAGCAAGGCTAGGCCTAGGTAAAACTAGGCCACGAACAAGGCAAGGCCTATACTATGGCCTAAGGTCTCGGAATCTAGTGTGCCATAGCATACGCGCCGCTCATGCCCAAGTATGCCATAGCATAGGTGCCGCCTATGCTAATGCCTTTTGTCTCTGAATCTCATATGCCATGCTAAAGGCGCCGCCTATTCCTAGGAATGCCATGGCATAGGCGCTGCCTATTCTAGACAATTCTTTGCAAAAGGCGCCGCCTATGCTTGCAAAAGGTGCCGCCTATGGTCACTTCTTGTCTCCAAATCTGATTTTAAAAGGGTCAAAACCCGACCCAACCTTTTCCTATAAATATGAGACTTAGTCTTGAACCAAAAACACATTGGAAACCTAGCTTATGCGCCACCTATAGCCTCCAAATCCTCTCAAAACTTTTCCTTTTACTCTTTTTCTTCACAAGAACATCATCCAAAGGCATCAATCAAGTAAGTACTACTTTGTTCTTCATTTATATTCCATAAGTACTACACTACTACGCCCATTATGAATTATTGAATCTTGAAAGTAGTATTGATGATTTGAATATGATTGAATTATTGTGATACAACCAAGTGGGTGAATGAATACGTAAGGATGATCTTAACTTATTTCCAACTTGAATTTGATTTTGATGCACTATCATACTTCCGTGGAATTGATATGGTCACAAAAATTGCATAATCTTGTCACTTGAAAGCTTACATGTTGGAATGACTTGTTCATCGAGATGAGAGTTATGGTTGACTACCAACATATAAGGTTGTGACTATTCTAGATGCAATACCTTAATTTAATCCCTATGTAGTAGTCTTGATATATCAAACATGCAAGTAATGCCAAGATTACAAGAAGTATGACTGCTCTGATTTTATTGTTGGAATATAGCACCTAAAACGTATGTCGATGAAGTCTGAATAATCGACCACTTTCACTTCACTAGTCTGTACCAACAAACTAAGTGTGGGATGGTGCCCCTATTGCTTGTTTATGGATTGTATCCATCGAGATGATGCTAATATGAACATTGTTTTAGTCTCAGGTACAATGGCACCCAAAGCAAGATAAGGCTACCACTTCCCAAAAAGGCAAGAAAAGAGGCCGAAAAGAGAAAGGAGAATCATCCTCAATGCAAATACCACACCGCATGTTCTGAATAAAATGGGTTCTTGAGGAGGAAGCGAAGGAATGGTATAGGAACAACAAGGAAAGAAAATATGTTCATATGGACTTGATAAACAAGGAAAGCCTAGCGAAGAAGGAGCCACGCATGTTGGCCAAGATCATGGCATTGCATCTTGATTTTATCTTCCGAGACATGGGAGAATGTAATCTCGATTTGACAAGAGAATTTTATGCCAACTGGTCGTCGAAAACCACAGGTTGCGAGGTCAAGATTCGGGGCCAAGTTTTACACCTCAGTGTGGATTTCTTCAACTCCTTTCTTTGCCTTCAGTCGATCCATCACCATTCAAAGAGCTGTACAGTAGACCTCCATATAGAGAAATTCGACACACACTCTGTGGAACTAGATCCATGGCAAGGTGGAGCAGACATAAAGACACCGGATGACACAACACCTTCCCATATGCTCCTTTGAATAGAGAAGCAAGGATATGGTTGCGTATAGTCAACTCTTGCCTTATTCCAGGGACGCAATACACCAAGATAACAAGAGATAGAGTGTTCCTGGTATATGCATTGATGACGAATGTCCCTATCAACATCGGGGCAATTATTCGATCTACAATGCGGAAGGATAAGCTACACAAGCGATCCCATATCAGCTTCGGCAATCTGTTGACTGCAATCTTGAGGAAGGAAGACATCGAAGAAGAACCGGCTGATCATAAACTCCCACACAACTCGAAGAAGGTTGACCTCACAAAGGTCAAAGATGCTGAATCAACAAATGGCGTCAACCTTACTACGGCAGAGAGACATGCTTGGGATGAGAGTTTCTTTCATCATCTTTATGGCATGACTCAGTTTAAAATGATGAGCGGAGGTCGTGTTCCAACTGCTGTAGAGCTCCAATAGCTGGATCATGACTATCCAATGAATGTGCATGCAAGGGAGATGTGTGGAGTAGGTACATACATTGAGGAACCTCTTGATGACGATGTGCCGACCGATGATGATCGACGAATGCCAGACTCTGATGTAGAGGAGAATTCTGATGACGATGACTCCTATGATGATTCCGACGAAGGGGGTATGACCCCCGACATAGAGGAGGAGTTCGACTGACCAGGTTCATCGTATTTATTTTCCACTGAGTGCAGTGTGTCCCGTCTAAGTGTGGGGTGGTGGTATTTGCATGCTATACTTCTCTATCCGCATTTGCATTTATGTTTGCTTTAGTTTTTTTTTTCTTTTTCTCATTTTTCTTTTTAGTTTTTTTTCGTTTTTCGTTTTTTTAGTAGTTAAATTTATTTTTTTACTTAGCTTTGCATGAAATAATTCTAATAGGTAGCATGAGATTATAACAAGATTTTGTGCTAAAATCATGACTATTGAGACGTTTAGGCTCTAATTGTGACTCACTATGTGATATTGTGTAGTTCAATTCCTTCATCTGTTGGGTCAAGAGTCTATGCTACTCCTAATAAAGTCGACCATGTGCCTTGTGTGTGTGCGATAACAGTATATTCTGTGCTTATGGCTGATGCTAGAACTTGCCTGGTATGTATGTAAAGCGAAAATAAAGAGTGTAAGTTTGGGAGATGATTTAGGTATTTCTTTGGCAACCTATACTTGTTTACCTTCTTTTTACCTACCCGTGGACATTATCCTAGATAACCCTTTTGAGCCTTGAGCCTATTTTCTTTTACAACCTCACATGTAAGCCTAATCCATTTTTTCAAGACCATAATTCGATCCAAATTCCTAAGTGCTTTAAAGTGTAAAGTCATGTGACAAAATAAGAGGAAATTGGGTGAGTATGATGCTTTAGAATGTATTGGTGCTTGAATTTGTTATGAAAAAGAATTGCTATCATAAGAGGTGTGTTATGAAAAGAAAAAGGAAAGGAAAACTAAAAAGTTAGTTATGTTTAAAATTGAAAAACAAAAGAGGAGAAAAGGGGTGGTAGAATAAAAGAAAGAAGAAAGGTTGTTTGAAAAGAAAGTATTAATGGAAAAATGTGATGTATTAAAGCGCTTAGGAACATAGTCACTATTTCTGGCCAAAATAGTCCTACCCGTCCCTTAGCTTACATTACAACCAGCAAAAGACCTATTTGATCCTAAGCTTAGCATTCTGATATTTAGTGGAGCATTACACTAAGGGCAAACCTATGGTCATCAGTTGCAACATATGAATTCTTTGTGAGAGTCAGAGCAAGGATAATCTTATACCCATGTTTGAAATACATACAATACTTGTGAGTGATTATAGGTGATATATGGTGAGACACACATGGTTGATGAGTCTTGGGTAGTTGTGTATGATTCTTTGTACCTCAACTTGTGGACACGAATTAACCATCATCACGAGTCTATATTAGAGGTGGAATTGTTTCTTCTAATGATCAGAACTACTCTTTGTTAATGATTGACGTGCTTGTCTTGATGAATATTTAATGTTGTTACTGTGAAATACCAAGTAAATGTTTAGATGGACATGATAGTTTGTTCGAGGACGAACAAAGCCTTAAGTGTGGGGTGTTGATGATAGGCGAATTTACACGCCTATAGCACTAGATTTTGCCCATATTTTAGCCAAGTTTTGAGAACAAGTTATATATTTCATGCACTTTTAGTCCTTTTTCCTGTAAGTGAGCTAACGAACATGACTAGCAAGTTTTCAGGTATAAATGATGCAGAATTCAGCATTTTATGGATAACTTGATGCCAAAGAAAGCTTCACGAAAGGAGGAAACCAAAGCTTTGACGCCAAGGACCTAAAGTAACGCATGGAAAACCGGTCCCGGGGAAAAACAACAATTATGAAGACTTTGGGGACTAGCAGTAATTTATTAGGATTAGGATAATGATACATTAACCTAATAGGATTGGGTTAAGTAATTCATTAGCTTAGTAGGAATAGGATATGGGTATTATAAATACCCTATTTTGCTAGAGATTTTGGGTGGATCTTTCAATCTTTCTATTATTCAATCTTCTACTTCTAAGACATTCTTCTACAACTCTTCTAATCCTTCCATTAATTCGACTTTTTATTCTTATGTTCATCTATTCAATTCTTAATTTCCGCAACAAGAGAAACGTTACTTGCAAAGAAAGTCACGCCTAAACGCCTACCACACTTTGCTACACAAAATCATTATTGTGGTATAATAATAATGTCTATTGTGATTTCCTTCGCACTCATGGGTAACTAAACTTCTCAGTTGGGGTTATGGAAGCCATATGAGATACTATCTATTGCTATGAGTTTGTGAATTCGTGACACGTATGCTGCTTATATCATTATTCTCTTCAACTTAATCTAAATTCTTTGTGGTTGCAAACGCATAGAATACGCCACTATAGCATTAACTTGTTCGAAAGATAAGTTATATGTCTGGAAAAGAGATAATGTCAGGGTAATAGGGTCCCATCCCCTATTAAAAAGTTAGTGCCGTAACTGGATTAACCTCTTGGAGAATTTGTACCGTTAGATACGCTTTAAGCTCGAAAGAGTTAAAGTGAAATAGTCCTTGCTGAGGTCGAAAGAAGCTTGGATTTACCATCGAATACAATTCTCTATAAGCACCCGCATGTCTGAATTCCGCATAACTCATAGCCTATAGAGACGTACAACTCATAAGGTGGACATAACCCCAACTTCTCAATTCTCATTGTTTTACATCTTACTAAAACATTCTTACATTTTACTTTGCTATTTTCCATTTTTACCTTATTACTTTGATTGGATCGATACCCAATCCAGTTGGGTTATATATTTCACAACGACCGCTTTACACTCCTACGAGAGCTGTAGATTGAGCGTTATCAACAGTATATGTCTACGCCCCAAACAATAAATTACATACTTCACACTTTTCAACTTACAAATCCCCAACCACACTTCTAGCCACAAGAATTTGAGTCCCACTACTTAGTACTGCTATATTGAAGCCTAACTCGGAGTTAAAAGGTGCTAACTTAAGCTATAGGACCTTGTACTTTACATCCCATTAAGAATGTTACCTTACCTTATCATTATCGTCAAACACCCTCGGGTTTTAATTTAAGGAATACTAACTGCATAGTACATGGGTGGAGTTTTCATCAATCTCAACATTCAAGCCTATCCTTACTACACCTACTTCATGGATTTCCCCCCACTAAGATCAGCAAATTCAATCACATTCACAAAAACTTCCGCCATATATCTCCTTCCTGACTTTTTCCACATAACAAAAGTTCATCTTCTTCTTTTCCCCTTTCACCTATAACCTTACCTCGAGAATTCACACCAATTTTCTTCAATAACATCTACTCCTCTACATAAGACATCACCACGTTTCCACAACCACCATCATACTACCATATGGAGGGTCATTAAGGGACCCGAAACTAAACGTCATGAATGGAAGTAACACTTATTAATTCATAACTTATACTTATAATAATACTCAAGGAGAGGCACGAAGTAAAGATACAATAGAAGAGAGACAGGGTGCTTCAAATATCAGGTGTCTGAATCATAAACATAGAGTCATTCGGCACAACCAAAACACAACATGATTTCTTAGGACAGACTATGGTGAGAAACATGGTTGCACAAATCTCATGATTTGTATAACATAAGGTTTGAATTCATAAAGTCAATGATTGAGACAAAGGTGAATACCTGAAGCTATTACTTCTCATTTTCAGATCTGAAATAGTAATAAGTTCATACAACTTTACTGCTTTGGCTAATTCCAATATAAGATGATTCAGCGACATACAGGAACATATTTCCTTATGACCAAGCACATTGTGTGACATAGGTTTGGATCACGAGCAATATAACATATGGCTTGAATACGTATTGGGTCATTGAGGAACATTATTGCTTCTTGTTTCGACATCGGGTTATGGCATGACATACATGGAGAAGTCAAACCTTAAACATCGGCAGGACTTAAATTCTTAAGACCTTGGTAGAATGAACTCCTATACTGAAGTAGGAGGTATATTCTTGAATATGAGTAGGTTCATTATGACTCTTCATTAACTTTCCACAATAAGAAAATTTGGAAAACTACATTAAATCACCATCTCCCCCTTAGATCAAAGTCACAACTCTCAACATAAAAGAGACATCACCATATACTTAAACTCTAACTCTCCCTAATGATCTATACCCCGAAGGCTTTGGTTTTGGGTAAATGTTACTCTTAACTTTCGCTATAGACATCACTCTACAACCCCCACTTCCATGAGTGTACGCATTCACACGCCATATCACCAAGGGGTATCGACATATACATGAATACAACTCTTCTCATTCATTTTTTAAATATAAAGATACTAAATCCTCTCTGGGACATTTCACCCTCAGGGATACTAATCATGACTTCCTATAACTCCAAAATCATAACTCATGACTAGCATCATTATGGGCATGGGCTTTTATGCTTCGAATCTCTCAACACCTCGTCTTCAACTCCTTAGAATATTAGCATTACACTTCTAATCACATAACTTACAGATTAACAAACTTTGTAAAACTATACCAAAGGCGCATATTGCCCACTCATATTTTCTCCATTCTACTCTAAATGGACTCCTTTCGTCCTGCATTTCATAACGGGTAAATGAGGCTCACCCCTTCGAGTCAAGTTCCAAGTTTAAATCCAAGATCCTCTGCATGGCCTGCGGGTGCTAGAAGATAGACAAAGAAGGAAAATGTGTCAAAACCCATTGATGAGGTCACTAAGAGACTTGAAAAGTCTCAATTTTTATTATTGTCTTCTTTTTATTTATTCATTTAGCCATTTATTCATTCATTTATTTCGGCCTCGAAGCCAAAGTTGTATTTAATATAGGTGGAGCAAGACTCAAGTCAAAGGCTCAAAAAATAGTTTAGGACAGGTGAAATGGGTCGGAAGCCCAACTAGACTAGGACAGGTCTTGTTGATTTGGGCCCAATAGCCTAAATCCGTTACTTTCTCCTCCCTTCCCCTTTTATGTGTTTATTTGTTTATTAGTTTTGTTTATACTTAGTTAAAATCCCTACTAAGTCGCCTAAATCTATTTTACACACGTCTTTTTTTTAAAAAATAAAAAATCAAATCACTATTTCAACAAATTAATCTTTTCAGAAGTTAATCAAAAGATGTTTTCAAATATTCCAGATAACCACAAGTTAGCGGACGTTTTAGGTGCCTAACACCTTCCTAAAACGTTAATAGGAACCACTTACTAGGAATCTTCAAAACTTAAAACTATTTTTTTATTTTGAATTGTTTGAAGTAACTCTCTAAAGGTTTCTTAATTCCTTTTCAAAATTAAGTGGCGACTCTTTCAAAAAATCAAAATTTCTCCGCAAAATAGAAATGGCGACTCTACTGGGGATCTTTAACTAGGTTCTAACAAAATATTTGATTTCATCTTTTGATTAACTGTTTATGTGTTTATATGTTTTGAGTAAATTTTAACTATCACATCTCATGGCATATTCCTGGATTATTTATATTGTTTTGAGGTTTCGTGTGTATCCCGACCCCTATTGATCAATTCCAAAATTTGTTGGAAATACGAACGGCTTATTAGCATGTGAGTCGTCTGATGGCTTTTCGTATTTTAAAAATCAAGTTGTCCGCTTGAGAACCAATGTTCAAACCCACTCTAGATACTTAGGATAGAGCGAAAGCAAAAACCTATTTTAGGCATGAGCCTAGGATGACCCAATACCCAAGGGGTGGTATTGGGCCCATTAGAAAACTTGCCCTGCGTCTATTGACCCCGAGTCAATTACAGATGAATCATATTTATGTGTTGAATAAATATATGTTTGTTTAATCCTATCCATTATCCTTTGGGTGTCGGGAGAAGACTTGTGTTACTCACTTTTATACAAGGATGTCTTAATCGTACATCGACGAAGGAATTGAAACAAGCCAAGCAAAGAATTGATCGATTTGGATAGCTGGGTGGCATCTAAGGAGCAGTTTGAACGTTAATGGATGTTACCAATATAAGAAATTGACGAAGCTAAGAAGGCGAAGGATGATAGAAGAAGCATTCATTAATTAGCATCCCCTGCGTAGGACATTATTCCCTTTCCCTAAAAATTGTATCCCTTTTATGCAACTTTTGTAGACATTTATGTCATTGATGGTTTTTGGGGATAATGGATTGTCTTTAAGAAGGCGTATATTTTCTTCAAAATTTGTTAGGCCCGAACCCTTGGTTCAAACAGTTCACCTAATTAGGATGCACATTTATTACAATATGCTAGTGTAATATAACTGTTTATGTGCTTATATGTTTATGTTGATTCAAATCAAAGGCAAACAGATCAAATCCCGTATTCCATAGAACATCTCTAGGCAAAAATATACCCCACTATACAAAAGTCCGACCAAAAGTACTCCAAGTCTCCCAACTTTCTCAGAAAAGTCCATAGTCATTCTTAAAACTTCCAAAATGATCTCTACCATGTTAGGAAAGGAATTTAAAATTAGAAAATGTCGTTATAGTTTCGAACTACGAAGGGCCTGATTTCTCCTCCGTGAGATTTTTAGGCAGCCTTTCGGCCCGACCCATATCTCCAAAAGCTGTGTGTCCTCCATTTTCTTGAAGGAAGAAGAATAGTTGAACCTTCCGGAAAAATTCCACCTTTCCATATCATTGAGCAAACTCCTGTTCATTGAAATCCTCGAGTCATCATTACTTCATGGATCAATTCGCATAAGATGAGAAACAACTCTATGTTTTTACTTCCTACCTTATCATCTTGCTTTACTTATTACTAACGGAATCTAACACATCAACATTTGAGTTGTTTTTACTTTGCAGGTAATATAAACTACTCGGTGTTGGCACAAAATGGCCCTACTTCACCAGATCAAAATAAATAAGAGATCCCCTTCTTGACTATCGCTTTGTTATAGGAAAACAAAAATGACTAGTAGTAAAACTGGACTGTACCAATAATTTTTCAACCCTGTAAGCGATGGTCTCGAGTATGGAACAAGGAAAATATAACAGAAGAACTTCCCAAGATAATCGGGATCATGGAAGATTAATTGGAGGAACCTTTGTTGAATTGGACCTCCACTCCACTAAGGACTCATCGCCCATCATATAACAGTAACTTAAAACCTGCCATTATCATGTCATGTTAAGAAGAAAAATAATGATAGCCCTAGAATAGTTAACAGAAGAGTCAAAGATTTTGAGAATCAAAGAAGCCTAATCTAGAGGAAACTGGGCTGGTTAATAAGGAAGACGATGACTCCAATGGACATTTGATCGTTTGTTCTATCAAGAAAAATGCAATGTAAACGTCATGTCATCCATAGAAGTACTTATTTATATCCTATTAAGGTGGATAAGAGTATTTTAGGGCCATTATGAGTTTATCTATGAACTACATTTGACCTGAATTCCCAAGAAAGGGATACGTAGGCGGCCTATGTCGGCTTCGGTCAACCCCTTAGGAAAATTTTTCCTTTCCCTTTATGTACGAACTACGTTTAACATGAATTCTCAAGAATGAGATATGTAGGTGGCCTATGTCAGCTTCGGTCAACCCCTTAGGAAAATTTACCCTTTCCTTTTATGTACGAACTACGTTTGACCTGAGTTCCCAAAAAGAGATACGTAGGCGGCCTATGTCGGCTTCGGTCAACCCCTTAGGAAAATTTACCCTTTCCTTTTATGTACGAACTACGTTTGACCTGAATTCCCAAGAATGGGATACGTAAGCGGCCTATGTTGGCTTCGGTCAACCCTTTAGGAAAAATTATCCTTTCTTTTTATGTACGAACTACGTTTGACCTGAATTCCCAAGAAAGGGATACGTAGGCGGCCTATGTCGTCTTCCGTCAACCCCTCAAGATAACTTATCCTTTCCTCTTAAGTATGAACTACGTGATCACCTGAATTCTTAAGAATGAGATACGTGGGCGGCCTATTCTTCTTCGGTCAACCCATCAGATTTTCCTTTGTATATCCCTAGCATAGGCTTGAACTACGTTTGACATGATTCCTACTTCGAAGAGATGCATAGGTGCCCCAACGGCTCGATCATATAACCCTGGGAAATGAAAACAGGGTAGAATTTTTGAAAAGGAATCTTGAAAATTCATATGTGAAGGTCGACATCCAGAATGAAGATCAGCAAAGACTTCATATCAAGTCGGATTGGTAACATCTCAAACAACTTTAAACCGGGGCAGAAATTTTGAGGAACACCTCAAAATTTCCATTCAATGCCGGAACATATGCCAAATTCCCCAGCACCAGAGGTTAAAACTTTGGAAGTCACCAACTGTGACAAAGTCTAGGTTGACTCAATTTTTTGCTATAATAGAACTACTTGAAGAAACCCTCCAACAATAATCATGAGTTTTGGAAATTATCCATCGGATATAGTCAAATCCACGAGGAAAACGTTCGTTGACCTAGTACATGACATGGCTGGTAGAGGTTTTATAAATTTTTACGTAAGCTTTCGAAACTATTTTGTAAAAATTTAAGACTATTTTCAAAAATCATACAAAATTATTCATTTAGTACTTTCCTAGACATCAATTGGGATGGAGTGTCGGGGTGGAAGTCCCAACATGACGGAATGTCCAGGAGATGGCAAGGAGAAAATCGAGGATCAAAGAAGGTCAACATGGAGTAATTTTATTCAAAATAATCATTTTTCTATGGATGCAGGGATCAATAAACAAAAATGAGAGTCTCTTTCAAAAATCCCCGAGAAAATTGGGAGCCACAACAGAGCATTAATACCCAAGAATGGGATTTTAGGACAGCCCTAAAAATAGGTTTAGTGCCCATTTGTTGAAGACCTTTTTATTTGTCCATCTCATTTCTTGAGATCATAGTCGAAAAATAAAAGCTTTTTATCTTATTTACACATATCGTATTTAGAAGTTTCCTAAAAATAGTCGCTAGTAAAAGCGACTTTGTGTCTACTAATCATCTACCTTGAGAACAGGTATATGTAGAATGAAGGACGCTGACAAATGTAGTCAGGTAAAATTACACATCATAGCTGCAAGGCATTGCCTCAAGAGTTATTGCATATCACTGCCCCAAGGGCCATTACACATCATAGCCGCAAGGCATTGCCTCAAGAGACATTGCATATCATATCCACAAGGGCCATTACACATCATAGCCGCAAGGTATTGCCTCAAGATCTATTGTATATCATTTCCCCAAGGGCCATTACAAATCATAGCCGCAAGGCATTGCATCAAGAGCTATTGCATATCATTGCCCCAAGGGCCATTACACATCATAGTCTTAAGGCATTGCCTCAAGAACTATTGCATATCATTGCCCCAAGGGCCATTATATATCATTGCCGCAAGGCTTTGCCCCAAGGGCCATTACATATCATTGCCGCAAAGTCCATCTCCTACCATCGCCCCAGAAGGCATTCAATATCCGTTGACGCCCTAGACAAAAATGTTGGCGTCGAAGATATCTCATCATTTCATGAATCATCCTCTGAATGCATCGAGAGCACACGATTTGAAGGGACGCCTTTAAGTCGCTATCTAAGGATGAATGATATATAAAATTTCCTAGAAATTGACAATTTGAGGGTCATCTATAAGTCATATTATTTTAAATAAGATAGTGTGCAAGATCACCTATGATTTGATAGCCTGTAGGTCATTCGTAAGACACAACAACATCCTAACCGGATAGTGTGCAAGATTCAAAGCTTATCCATAAGTCGCAACTTAATCCTTACTGGAGAATATATAAGATTGTCAAATTGATACGTCCAAAGGTTCTTTATAAGCCGTATCATATCCAAGATTGATTATGTGCAGGATTACCCAAAGACTAACAATTTAAGAGATTATCTATAAGTCATATTGTATTCGAGGTGGGATTATGCTCAGGAATAATAGAAAGCTAACGATTAGAAAGATATTTGTAAGCCATCTCTTACCCAAAGTCGGAGAGTGTGCAGGATTATCTAAAAGCTAGCAATTCAAAGGATATCTATAAGTCGCCTCGTATCCAACAATCAAATAATACGCAAGATTATCCAAAGATTGGCAATTTAAGAAAAACTTATGAATCGATCATCGTCTATAACCGGAGAGGTTATCATTCCACATACAAAAAGTAATATAGGTAACCAAAAGGGTTTCCACTCCAGTACAAGATTACACGATTTTTGGACCGTTCTGCATAAAGTATCGTCGGTGTCCAAAAGAGCCATCCCCCTTTGAAGATATATTCAACCAAAAACTATCATAATTATACAATAACCAAGAGGGTTGTTGTGTTTGTTATTGCCGGTTATTTTATTCCAAACAGGTACAGGAAGAGATAACTCCACTTTTCAAGCCACAACTCATGTGGAGATATGGTAAAAGACTACCTTCCTCTTTCATGAATTATGTTATCACTAACAATTTTTGTCGAGAGAATCCGAGAGGATGAAAATCTCAAATCAAATCCACAGGTGCGGATGACTCCAAAAAGGACATAGAAAAACGTGGAACTCTTTCTTAGCAGCAAAACGGGACATAGTCTAAAGGATGATGACCACCACCATCCAACCAAACCCCTATTAGAAGGCATGTTGGAATTCAGGGATATTCTGGTTTCAGCTTCACCTTCGGGATATTCCTAAACTCATAACGAGGGTAAATTTCTCTTTCTTTAAAATCCAAGTAACAACACACCTAGAGTTTTCAAAACTATGTCCAGGTAAATTCTTACCTATGGATGTGAAGAGCTCCACGTTCATGGTTAAGAGGTTACAATCCTTTTTTCCCCAACTCAATCAACTTTTCACCTAAACCGAGCCAAAGATCGTCTAAAATAAAAGACTATCTTTCCTACCAATTTAGTCGAACTACAAGCAGTCTGATTCCCTGAGTCTCTGGGATATGTAGGCTGGGCTCTTTGTGAAAAACTAGACTGCATTCCAACCTCCCCCAAATCCCTTTATTCTCCAGCTTCTTGGTTTAACCAAAAACTCTAAAACCGTGATAGTAGGTGAGTCTTTTCGAAAACTGTGCCTTAAATCAATCATTATGAACTACACATAACCTGAATTCTCATGTAACCTGAGATATGTTAGAAACCTGATACTGAGGTCTGGTCGTAAATCTATAAACTCATGCGAAAGCCAACCTCATTCAGGTATGCATTTGTGGTCGGACAAAAATTAGGAATGTCAACCTCCCTTTGCCCAGGGTTACTTGCATCCACCCTACCTAGAGGGAGGGGGCAGTTGTTGACACCTAATGTTTGCTCTCCCTGACTAAATTTAATCTTGAGTTTCTTTGATTTTTAATAAAATTAAAATATTTATTTCATCCAAATAAAAATTTATTAAATATATTTGTACATAATTTAGTCATTTTAAGTAGTGATTATACTTTATCATATTCAATTATACGAGATTTTATAATTTTGCTACTTAAATATTTATTTTTTAAAATATCGGATTTTAATCAAGGCTTATAGATTCAAATGATTAAATTTTTTATTTAAATATAATTACTCTCAAAAAATAATTTATTCGGTTAAATATGTGTTTGATTTTATAAAATCAAGAAGCCCGGGATTAAAGAAAGTATTAATTCGCATTGAATTTCAATTTAATTTAGCCAATCTATTAGATTTGGCCATAATTGAAATCAAATTTGTCATAATTGTAATGCAATCCGTCAATTGATTTGTAATTTGGTCAAAATTAAATAAATATGGCTAAATTTAAAATCCCAATTGAGGTTATATTTTAAATAACCCAAAAATTTCCAAAAGCTCTCATAACTTCTACCTAATTCCACAAAAATCTAATTTCAAATTGTACAACATTGTACTATTTCCCCCAAACTTTGTTTTTTCCCAATTTTGAAATTCAAAAGTTCTATTGCATTGTACAATTTCCCCCGTATTATCTTCCACCTCATCTTATCTTCAATTTTAAAATTCCAAAAACATCCTTAATTGATTTTTCTCCCACATTGGTGGAGGACAAAAAATAAATCCTCATCTTTTCCTATAAATACTTTTCTCCCACATTGGTGGAAGAGAGGAAAAAAAAACTCCATTGTTCCCTATAAATACTACCACTACTTTGGTAGAAAAGGGAAAAAAGTTGAGAAGGAATGCAAAAAAGGCTAGAAAGGTGAAAAAAGTCCTTTTGAGCAAAAATAGTTATTTTTATTTAGTAAATAATTTTGTTTCATAAATTGATCGGCTAATCAAAATTTTTGAGTTGCCGGCAACGTTTTTCGGTGGTGGTTGATTCCAACGAAGATCATAGTCTCATTTTGCTGCCCCTCGAAAGGTAAACACACTTTATTTTTACTTTTTTTATAATTTTAGTTTTTATTATCGTTTTTGTCTTCATCTCTTTTCTTTTTCGTAGTTCATAGATATAATTTTATTAGTTGGGATTGTGTGTTGTAGATGGCCTTGAAGGCCCTAGGATGTTGTGGTATTGATATTCTAATTATTTTCATGTTCATGATATAAAAATGAGCTAGCAATAGTTGTATGTGCATTTTTTGACTTTATTCTTTGATTATTTTGGATAAAGTTTCAATCTTTGCTTAAAAGATTTATTTATGCTTTTTTTAAAATCATTATTGTTGGATATATTTGTTTTTAGTATGTATAATTATTTTCTTTATGTTTAGAAGAATAGTTAATGTTAAATGATTTGCCTTTTCACCTTATTCTTTGATTATATGAATAAAGTTTAGATCTTTACTTGAAAAACGATACCTATGTCTTCTTTAAACTTATTGTTGGTAGATATATTTGTTTTTAGCACGTAAAGTTATTTCCTTTATGTTGAAAAGAATAGATAATATTGATTGTTTCTGTTTTTTTTACTTTCTTCTTTGATTATTTTGGATAAAGTTTAGATCTTTACTTGAAAAATAATACTTATGTGTTGTTTAAACTTATTGTTGGTAGATATATTTTTTTTGGCATGTAAAGTTGTTTATTTTATATTGGAAGAATAGTTATTATTATTTATTGCGCCTTAATAAAAATATTAATTAGTTAAGTCAAGAATTTGTCATTTGCTTACTAATTATTTTAATGGATTTCAAAACCCTCATATAAGATATGAAGTGCTAGCTTTATTTTTCATCCAAGATGTTTATTCTTCTTTGTTCGCATGTTGTATTTTCAAAATGATAAGAAAGTTCAAAATTTTGTGGCTAAATAAAATTATTTGGATATTTTTGACTAATGCATAGTATGATTGTGAAACTTCTGCTTTGTATTTTTTATTTGTTGACTCTCATTCTTGTACAAGTGTGCTTATTTCTGTCATTCAAAAATTGGTTCTTGATGGTTTCTTTTACTTTGAAATATGTCACTTTTATGCCTTGAACATATATTAATTTCTTTATCTTTTCTTTGCATGAAAACAAATATCTCGAGTCCAAATGAACTCCTCGCCTCCTGCATTTCGTAATGGGTAAATGAGGCTGACCCCTTCGAGTCAAGTTTGAAGTTTAAACCCAAGGTCCACTACATGGTGTGCGGGTGCTATAAGATAGAAAAAAGAAGGAAAATGGGTCAAAACCCATTGATGAGGTCAATAAGAGACTTGAAAAGTCTCAATTTTTATTATTGTCTTCTTTTTATTTATTCATTTTGTCATTTATTTATTCATTTATTTCGGCCTCGAAGCCATTGTTGTATTTAATATAGGTAGAGCAAGACTCGAGCAAAAGGCTCAAAAAATAGTTTAGGACAAATGAAATGGGTCGGAAACCCAACAAGACTAGGAAAGGTCTCGTTGATTTGGGCCCAATGGCCTAAATCCTTTACTTTCTCCTCCCTTCCCTTTTTATGTGTTTATTTGTTTATTAGTTTTGTTTAGACTTAATTAAAATCCCTACTAAGTCGCCTAAATTTATTTGAAACAAGTTTTTTTTAAAAAAATAAAAAATCAAATCAGTATTTCAACAAATTAATCTTTTCAGAAGTTAATCAAAAGATGTTTTCAAATATTCCGAATAACCGCAAGTTAGCGGACGTTGTAGGTTCCTAACACCTTCCTAAAACGTTAATATGAACCACTTACTCTGAATCTTCAAAACATAAAACGATTTTTTTATTTTGAATCGTTTGAAGTAACTATCTAAAGGTTTCCTAATTCATTTTCAAAATTAAGTGGAGACTCTTCTCAAAAAGTCAAAATTTCTCCGCAAAACACTCCTTCACACATTATTACTATTTATCTATCTATATACCTAAACTTCTTTCATAGCTCTATAAGTTTCAACTAAAATCCCTCTTGCAACCTCAAGGAAGACTAAATTGATAACATTCATCCACTAAGTACTTTCACCAATTACCTATACTTTTCTAGCACAACAAACACTATCAACAACTCTTTTCATACTTCAAACAAAATAAACAATATACCTTAACCAATAATTCCTTCTCTACCTTCTACTAACGTAACACACAAGGATATATCACTTTATTACTAACTCAATCATATGCAAAATGAATCAGCTATATATATATTCAATAAATCGTCCTTACCATTTTTCTTGTCACTACACCTCTAAACCCTTAGTTTCAAACAAACACAAGAACAACAAGATGAACAAAACGTTGCTAGTGAATCAAAATAGGCCACACACGGCTTCCCTACACTTTGATTTTGTGTTTTGAATAGGAAAATGAGATTAATAACAAAACTACTATCCTAGTGAATCGAAAGAGTCCCACACAGCTTCACTACACTTTTAGTTTCAACAACAAAATAATACCAAGATTACAAGAGATAGAAACTTAATACACAATATTCAACGACTTAAGAATACACATCTTACTCTGTCTTAACTGAACGCCTCATAAGAATGAGGAAATAACTTTAAACTTGAGGAACTTATGACACACTAGGGAGCTCCTCTCAAGCCCTTTGTGTGACTTCTGAAGTGTCTTCTAGTAAATCAGAGAGCATTATCTAGGAACTAAAGAGTAAGGAAGGAATTAGGATAACTTTTCTTTCGTATGGGCGATACCAAGGCACGAATTAGAGTATGAAAGAGGAACATTTTGACTCCATAACACGAACCAGAACATGAAGAAATAGAGACATTCCTAAACACCTTATAGCCTTCTGCTTATCAGCGTGGCGCGCTACACACCCATAAACAAGACTCTACCCGGTACGATTTTGCAAATACCCTGGAACCATGAACCGTGCTCTGATACCAAGTTTGTCACAACCCGAATCGAGGCCCTGACCATGATGGGGATCCCGAACCATGAAGGCCCGAGGGCCCTTCTAACTTTCAATCATATACACCATTCATTTACAAAGAGAAACTGCAAAAATACAAAAAAATAAAATCATGGTCGATATCATAATTCAATCGAACAATCTGAAATGGAAAACATAAACCTCTAAACAACATCTAACATAAGTCTGTGAAATCTCCAACAACTGAAAATGACATTTGTCTGAAATATGGGATAAGCCCCCAGTCGGGCCATGGATCAAAATAAAATAACAGTAACAAATTCTAATATAGGTCTTCCAAAGTAAGGGAGGCTCACCAATTGCACCCTTCAACGCACTCAAACTTATTGCTGAATTGGACCCCGAGACTGTGCCTCAGATCCTGAGATAGAGGGGGGGTCAATACAAATGTACTGGTAAGTAGAGCAATCCAAAATAATGTACTCTTACATACAACATAGGTGAGGGTATTTCATTAAAATTTTAAGCAAGAAATAATTTAAAACACATGGGCAACTTAAAATAATCATTCAATGCAAATCTGTAGATGTAAAACCATTCTTTATTTTTTTACTTCTGAGGTAAGTGGTATACCCTACATATCTGAAAGTTTCCCACAGACAATATGGGATCCGCCATTTACTCGACGACCAAGCCCCCAACCCAAGTTTTCCGCAAGGGTTAAAGTATCTGAATCTGATATGCCCCAGGGCACTAGGCCAGCATATAATAATATACCCTTATCGACAAAACATGATTTCGAGCATTGAATCATATGACTTGTACCTTCTTTGGATAACCACCTAACTATATTAGTGCCCAGTTTTTAAACCATTCTAAGCATGCATATTTCTGAATTCAAAATCTGAAATCTAAAATGAAATCTGTATCCTGTTATGAGTTTTATCATGACTTCATCTAATTTGGTATCGTCATAGTCATAATTCTAAGCCATAAAATATCATTTACAGTTTTCTCTTTCAAAATACAAGATTAGACCACCAAACTTCAAACAATTTCAAAAGATTCATTCTTCCAAAACATTTATCAAATTACGCGAAGGTCATTATTTTCAATCATTTAGACAAACATATATATATATATATATATATATATATATATATATATATATATATATATATATATATATATTCAGCACTTACCAACATGTAAAACCCTCTCTCTTCAATTCACAAATCATAATCAAGTTATAAACAAAGTCAAGGCTTTTATATTGAATTATATTTCCAATATCACATTTCGAACACATCATATCTTACGAAGTTAAGAGACTTGTAAATAAGAGAAGGATTTCAAATAGTTCATACTCTCAATTCATAATTCAAACTCATCAAACCATACATATATCTACTTAAACATGATTATAAATCAGATTTGGGGGAAAGACCTCAAGACAAAATTAATATCATCAAAAACTTTAAAAGCATGAATCTAATTATAAATTCAAAACCCCCTTTTTGTAAATTCATAATTTCTAAACCTTTAACATGATTAATAAGAATATACCATGCCCATGTAGATTTATAAAAACCCCACATACCTTATATTACAAGGTTTGAAGAGTAGAACTCGAATATTGATTTGTTCTTTGGAAATCCTGGACTTACGAGATTGATTCTGGATCTTGAATGAAAGCCTAGTCTCCATTTTACTCTTGAGAGAGGAGAGGAATTGGTAGATTAAAACTTATAAAATAAATGGATTATTGAGTATTTTTGGTGATTTAAATCGTGTGGATGAAGTTTGGGATGACGAAAAATAACAAAATACCCCTAAGGAAATTAAAAACGCCGCAGCAGTCCCTCGGTTTGACAGACTGACATGCTGAAGTAAATTGGGTGTAACTTCTTACTCCAATGTTAGATTTCAAAGAAATAAATTGAGTTGGAAATAGGACTCAAATACCTTTCATTCAATATGTAGAAGGCCACCCAGTTCATTATATTACAGGAGTTATGCTCGACGAAAATTAACCCAAGTTCAAGTGTCTAATAAACTGTACTCGATGGAATTCTTTGTTAATATATCCTAATCTGTTTCATGGAATTCTTGATAGATGGAGCCCGTATCTTGATCCGTTTCATGGAATTCTTGATCTTAGGGATGAGTTCTTGATCTTTGGGAGTGAGGTTAGGGTTTTTATTCTGGAGAAATTTAAGTAAAAATAGGTATACTCTTCCCTAAAAATGCTTTTTAATCACCAGTTAATAAGATTAGGAATTGCAGGGAAAAGACGAGACTACCCTCAGACTTAAAAGTTGCAAAAGAAATTTTGTTTTTATGGATTACCACGATGCGCTGAGTAGGTCATCGCGATACCTAGCACGACACAGTGGAATTCATGGTGGCTAGTTGGAAGAAAAATCTAAACAAATTTTAGATGCTCAGTAAGGCTCAATCAATAGGAAGGCTTTTGGAACATTGACGCGTAGGAATGACGGTCTACATTCTAGCTCAAAAATGCAAGGTGTTATACTTCCATATCGAATGGCTCCTGCAGAATTGAAAATGTTTAAAAAACAGCTAAAAGACCTTCTTAAAAAAGGCATTATTCATACTAGTGTCTATCCTTGGGGTGCTTCGATACTCTTCGTACGTAAGAAGAACGTCTCCCTCCGTATGTATATAGATTACCATCAACTGAACAAAGTCACAGTTAAGAATAAATATCGTCTTCCCTACATCGATGATCACTTTGACCCAATCGAAGGTGCCAAATGTTTTTTCAAAATAGGCTTTTGCTCGGGGTACAATCAGTTGAAGGTTAGAGAGGCTGAAGTTCCCAAAAAAGCTTTTTGAACCCGATACGGTCACTATGAGTTCATAGTGATGTCCTTCGAACTGACTAATGCCCCCGTAACTTTTATGGACTTAATGAATAGGGTGTTTCATTAGTTTCTAGATCTGTTCGGCATAGGTTTTATCAATGACATCTTGAAGTACTTTAAGAATGAGGAAGATCATCCAAATCACCTTTGAATCATCATTCAGACCCTCAGAGATCATGAGTTGTATGCAAAGGTTTCCAACTGTGAATTCTTTCTTTGCTATTGCTTTCTTGGGGCATATTTTTCTAGTGAGGGAATTAAAGTTGACCCCCAAAAGGTTGAGGTAGTGAGAAAATGGCCCAAACCCACGATTCCAACCGATATCCGGAACTTATTAGGTTTGGCAGGGTATTATAGAAGATTTGTAAAGAGTTTTTCCTCCATATATTCTCCACTTACTAGATTGACTGAAAAAAGTTAAAAATTTTACAGTCCTACTATTGTTAGAACAGTTTTGAGAAATTGAAAGACTAGTTGACTACCGCACCAGTTTTGACTATACCTAAGGGAGTAATGGGCTTTGTTGTGTGCTGTGATGTGTCCTGGGTGGGACTTGGGTGTGTACTTATGTAGCATGGAAAGGTGGTGGCTTATGTATCTAAACATTTAAAGGTGCATGAAAGGAACTATCCCACTCATGATTTGGAGTGTGAATATAGTGTTCTCATTAAAGATTTGGCATCATTATCTTTATGGGGTGCATGTTAATGTATTTCCTGATTACAAAAGTTTACAGTATGTTTTCATGCAGAAAGAAATGAATCTCAAGCAGAGGTGGTGGATGGAATTGTTGAAGAATTATGACATCAGCCTATATTATTATCCGGGCAAGGCCAATGTGGTGGTTGACGCCCTTAGCAAGTTGTCTATGGGAAATATTTCTCATGTGGAGGAAGGAAAGAGAAATCTGGTAAAGGATATTTATCGACTTGTAAATTTGGGAGTTTTACTCCTGGATTATAAAGATGGAGGGGTATTCATTCACGAGGTAGCTAAATCCACCCTATATGTAGAAGTTAAGGAGAAGCAGGTCGAGGAACCTATCTTGATGCAGATTAAAAAAAGATGTTGGTCAGCAAAAGGTGATGGCTTATGAAATTGGAGGTGATAGGATTTTTAGGTATCAAGGTAGGTTATGCATATTGAATATGGATGGGCTGCAATAAACAATTCTTGATGAAGCTCACACTTTTAGGTATGTTGTTCACCCTGACACTACTAAAATGTATTATGATCTTAAGGAGATTTACTGGTGTAATAACATGAAGAGACACGCTGCTAACTTTGTGTCTAAGTGTTTGAATTGTCAACACATTAAGGTAGAACATTTGAGACTAGGTGGCACTTCCCAAGAGATAGCTTTGCCTATGTGAAAGTGGGAGATGATCAACATTGATTTTATTACAGGACCTTTGAGATCCCAAAACCAATATGATTCTATTTGTGTGATTATAGATAGGATGACTAAGTCTGACCATTTTCTCCCTTATGAGGACTAATTATTCAAGGGATGATTATGCTAAATTGTACATCTAAGAAATAGTTTGGTTGCATGAAGCTCCAGTGTTTATCATATCTGATCGAGGTAGACAATTCTCTTCTTAGTTTTAGCGATCTTTTCAGAGAAGTTTAGGTACCCAACAAACCTTAGTACCTCCTCCATCCTCAAACAAATGGTCAAGCAGAACGTACTATTCAGACCTTAAAAGATATGTTAAGGGCTTCCATGATTGACTTTAAGGGTAGTTGGGTGGATAACTATCATTGATAGAATTCGCCTGCAATAATAGCTGCCATTCCAGCATTCAGATAACTCTTTTCAAAGCTCTTTATGAGAGGAGATGTAGATCCCCGATTGTGTGGTATGAAGCCGATGAAACCCGATTGTTTGGGACTGATCTTGTTCATCAAGTGATAGAGAAAGTTAAGGTCATTAGGGAGAGACTTAAGATAGCTCATAGTTTCCAAAAGTCTTACACCGATATTAGAAGAAGGGAGTTGGAATTTGAGGTTGATGATTGGGTATTTCTAAAGGTCTCCTCTATGAACGGAGTCATGCGTTTTGGAAATAAAGAAAAACTTAGTCGTCATTACATAGGTCCTTATAAGATTTCGAGGAGGATTGGTAGGGTTGCTTATGAGTTGATTTGCTAGCAGGTTTATCTTATGTCCATTCTGTATTTCATGTATCAATGCTGAAGAAATATATTGGGGATCATTCTCTTGTGTGTCCTATGGAAGAAATTAACATAAAAGACTCTTTGTGAAGTAGAAACCATTGCTATTTTAGACCGCCAAGTGCCGAAGTTGAGAAGTAAGAAGATAGTTTTGGTTAAGGTGTTATGGAAGAATCAAAAAGCTGAGGAAGCAACTTATGAATTGGAGGATGACGTGCGTACGAGGTACCTGACTCTCTTTGAAACCATGGATGATGATATCAAAGGTACAAATCTTATAATACTCTTTTCTTTCCATATAGTTCTTGATTTGTGCTTGTTGTGTCCCAAGTCATCATTCAGAGATGAATGATCCCAAGTGGGGAATAATGTAACACTCTGTATAACTCTTGAATTTACATAACTCTTAGTTGCAAGCATGGGAAGTTTAGGGCTTGAAAAGTTTTCTAAGTGTAGAAAGACTTAGGCTCCATTTATTTTTTTAAGATTTGGACGTCTGAATCTAAAAGCACATCTGAATGATTAAGATGTTGTCTCTAGATTTGAAAGCGGAATGATTAAGACTAATTAATTTTCAACATCTGAATGTGTAAAAAAAATTATTTGTATATATAATAAAATTAAAAATAAAATTCAAATAAAAAATAATTATATATTAAAAAGTGTGTAATTTAATACAACTAAATTATTAGTATTTGATTGAGAAAAAACATTTATGTTTATTAGTGACAGTGGAGATGGCTTATAATGGTGGTTGTAGTGGCAATGATTGATGTTAGTGATTAATAGTATTGGTGGTGATAATTGTGATGGTTGGTATTGTAGTGACTGTTATGATGGTGGCGATTGATGGTGGTGGTGGTTATTGTGATGTGATGTTGCTTGATCTTAGTAGTTTAAGGTGCTGATTGTGTTGTCTGAAACATGAATACATGATTATTGATGATGTGTTGGTGGTAGTTGGAGATGTTATTTGTTGTGATGGTGGATATGGTTGTTAGCATAGATAAATTGTAGCGATGGTACTAGTTTAAGAGGTGGTAGAGGTAGCATTATAAGTGATAATGGTGGTGGAGGTCAAATAATATGAAGAGGTTGTAATGTATTAGTGGTAGTGTAACACCCCGCAAAAATCGTCCATGCGGTAGCTCGTGATAATATGCTCTTAGAGTTAAATGAGTAGAATTGTGTCAAAGAAGCTTAGTCTCTTTTTTTACTTTTAATGTGAGTAAATCTTAAACCATATTTAATATCCCTAATTTTGACTTTTTATCATGTGGGAAATTGAATGTGCTTTCTGTCGATATAATATTCTCCCAAATCCTACACCCGGGCAAGAAGTTATGGCTAATTTAAGTTCTAGTCGTAAAACACCATCATTTTGGTGCTTTGCGCGTCGAGGAGGGGGCCTATTTAGAAATTGTCAAATTCAAGTAGAATAGCATGATTGTGGCACATTGAGCTGAAGTTTCAGTCCCCAGCCGTTGCAACAACGCGATGGCTCCGTATCTCGGTGACCTTAAGAATCCCACTCAACAATTTCCAGTGAACCACCGCTATTGTGGCGCATTGCGGTGGCCTATGAAATTAGGCTCCCAGTTATATTTTTCGTCCGTCTCATTAAGGGTATATTGACTATTTTTCACCACCTTATCAGCCTAAAAACGGGATTTAATCCAAATGACCTTAGTCTGTGAAATCTCTAACAACTGAAAATGACATTTGTCTGAAATCTGGGATAAGCCCCCATTCGGGCCATGGATCAAAATAAGATAACAGTAACAAATTCTAAGATAGGTCTTCAAAAGTAAGGGAGGCTCACCAATTGCAACTTTCAACGCACTCAAACCTATTGCTGAACTGGACCCCGAGACTGTGCCTCACATCCTGAGATAGAGGGGGGGTCGATACAGATGTACTGGTATGTAGAGCAATCCAAAATAATGTACTCTTACATATAACATAGGTGAGAGCATTTCATTAAAATTTTAAGCAAGAAATAATTTAAAACACATGGGAAACTTATAATCATTCAATGCAAATCTGTAGATGTAAAACCATTCTTTATTTTTTTACTTCTGAAGTAAGTGGTACACCCTACATATCTGAAAGTTTCCCACGGACAATATGGGATCCGCTATCTACTCGACGGCCAAGCCCCCAACCCATGTTTTTCGCAAGGGTTAAAGTATCTGAATCTGATATGCCCCAGGGTACTAGGCCAGCATATAATAATATAACCGTATCGACAAAACACGATTTCGAGAAATGAATCATATGACGTGTACCTTCTTCGGATAACCACCTAACTCTCTTAGTGCCCAGTTTTTAACCCATTCTAAACATGCATCTTTTTGAATTCAAAATCTGAAATCTAAAATGAAATCTGTATCCTGTTCTGAGTTTTATCATGACTTCATCTAATTAGGTATCGTCATAGTCATAATTCTAAGCCATAAAATATCCTTTATAGTTTTCTCTTTCAAAATACAAAGATTAGACAACCATACTTCAAACAATTCCGAAAGATTCATTCTTCCAAAACATTAATCAAATTACGCGAAGGTCATTATTTTCAATCATTTAGACAGACATATATATATATATATATATATATACATATATATATATTCAAAACTTACCAACTTGTAAAACCCTCTCTCTTCAATTCACAAATCATAATCAATTTATAAACTGATATAATTTAATAATAATTGATCTTATTGATATTGAAGGGGTTACAGCTGTATATATAGAGAACTGAAGAATAACTAATTACAGAATAACCCAGATGTATTTAATAATTATATATGTAGTCTATTATCCCCCCGCAAGCTGATCAGCGGTAACGAGGGGCAGCTTGGAGCAGAGATACTAAAAAGGCTGTAACGGAAGAGGCTTGGTGAGAATATCAGCAAGCTGGTCAGTAGATGGGATATAGTGCGTGGCCATCGTTCCTGCAAGTACCTCATCGCGAACAAAGTGACAGTCGGACCCAACATGCTTCATACGATCATGAAGGACTGGATTTTTGGTAACACAAATAGTGGACTGATTGTCACAATAAATCTGTGGTTTCGTCGGGGGAATGCCAAGTGCATCTGTAAGGTATCGTAACCACATGGCTTCAGCAACACCCGCAGCCATGGCACGATATTCTGCTTCTGTGGAGGAACGGGACACTCGCGTTTTCTTCTTGGTGCACCAGGAAATCAGATTCGGTCCCATCATAACAATATATCTAGTAGTGGACTTCCGATCATCTTTGTCGTTAGCCCAATCCGAATCAGAAAAAACAGATATATCAAACGAGCCCTTTTGAAATAAAATTCCACAGTGAAGAGTACCTTTAAGATAGCGCAGAATGCGTTTCAAGGCCTGAAAGTGTTGTTCTGTGGGAGCATGCATTGATTGGGAGACTCGATTGACTGCATATTGGATGTCCGGACGAGTAACAGCGAGATAATGAAGTCCACCGACGAGGCTGCGATATAGTGTAGGATCGGCAAAGGGAGTATTCAGCCCTGGGGATTGGCGGACTGCCATGGGAGTGACCGCGGGTTTGCAGTCTGTCATTCCAGCTCGATTTAGAAGTTCAAGGGTATATTTTGTCTGATGCATCAATATGGTTCCCGATTTGCGGATGAGTTCGAGGCCAAGAAAGAACTCTAGAGGACCGAGGTCCTTAAGTTTGAAGTCACGATGCATAGCCTCAGTAATTTTAGTGATGAGTGATGACGAGCTGCCTGTAATAACAATATCATCCACATAGATAAGAATGATGACTGTCCCTCGAGAACAGTGAAGGGTGAAGAGGTTGTTGTCATGATGGTAGGTGCGAAAACCAAGACCCTGCAGAAAAGTAGAGAGGTGTGTGTACCAGGCACGTGGGGCCTGTTTCAGGCCATACAGTGATTTGCGAAGCTTGCAAACATAGTGAGGATGGTTGGGATTAACATATCCCGGTGGGTGAACCATATAGATGTCTTCCTCAAGATGACCATGAAAAAAGGCATTGCTGACGTCTAACTAATGAAGCGGCCAATCATAGTGAAGAGCAAGAGACAAGACCAGACGAATAGTCTGTTGCTTAACAACAGGGCTGAAGGTCTCCTTATAATCCACACCATACTCCTGATGATACCCTTTTGCAACCAGACGGTCTTTATAGCGAGAAAGAGATCCATCTGAATTTCGTTTGATGCGAAACACCCATTTGCACCCTATAGACTTTCGGTTACTAGGCAGAGGTACCAAATCCCATGTACGTTGTTCATTAAGAGCCTGAAATTCCTCATCCATAGCTTGGCACCAGAAACTATTTTTGGAGGCTTGGTTATAGGTAGTAGGCTCAGTTATGGGATGTGCATCAAGGGGTATTTGAGTGTGATAGACTTTGGGTTTGAAGGTACCGGCCTTGGCTCGGGTTGTCATAGGGTGAGTGTTGAGTGGAGGGTGATTAGGAAGGGGTGGTGGAGTTGTATGATGTGTGGACGGGGGTTGGGTGGGGCTGTCGTGGGAGCTGGGATGTGCAGCGGTGGATGGGGTGGCTGTATGTGTGTTAGGAGTATGATGTAGGGAAGTGGTGGGTTGTGTGGCAGTCGGCTGGGTGTTCGGGTGGGAGGTTTGGGGGTTCGGGTGGGTGGGTGGGTGGTTCGAGTGGCTAGGTGGTTGGTACGGGTGGGTAGTGGTGTAGTGGGGTACCGGGTTAGGTGCCGAGTGAGCCGGAGCTTGAGCGTGTGAAAAGGACGGAAATAATGGCACAATGCCAAGTGGATTGGGGGAGTATGGAGTAGAGGAAAGACTTGTGTAAGGAAATTGTTCCTCCACAAAACGAACATGACGGGAAACATATGTTTTCTGAGATACAGGATCGAAACATTTGTAACCTTTGATAGTGGGATGATAGCCTAGAAAGACACAAGGGGTGGACCGAGGTTGAAGTTTATGTTGAGTGTGTGGACGCAACCAGGGATAAACCAGACACCCAAACGGGCAGAGATGGATGTAGTCGGGTGGATGATTGTAGAGACGGGCATATGGAGTGGAGTTGGAGAGAGTGTGAGTGAGCATGCGATTTATGAGGTAGTTGGCAGTAGCAAGGGCATCAACCCAAAAGGAAACAGGTAAGGTGGAATCATGGAGGAGCGCAACAACTGTTTCTATTAGGTGACGGTGTTTGCGCTCAGCAACGCCATTTTGTTCAGGGGTATATGGACATGAAGTGTGATGAAGAGCCCCTAGACTTTGAAGAAAAACACCAAATGCATTGTTGACAAATTCTTTGCCATTGTCACTTTGAAAAATTTTGATTTTGGCATTAAATTGATTTTTAACCATTCGGTCAAAGTTGACAAAAACAGTATAAGCTTCGGATTTAAATTTCAGAGGATAAAGCCAAGTGAATTTACTGTAATCATCAACAAAACAGATATAATAACGGAAACCTTGAACAGAAGGAACTGAGGTTGGACCCCAAACATCAGAATGAATTAATTGAAATGGCGCAGTGGCCTTGTGTTCAGACAGTGAAAAGGGTAGACGACAAGATTTAGACATTGAATAGGACTTGCAATGTAATTTCTCTGAAAAATTAAAACCTAAGGAAGATAAAATGGATTTGGTGATGGCGGATGATGGGTGCCCAAGCCGGCGATGCCAGGTGGACGAGAGAATGGCTTGACTCACAACAGACGGAGACCTGGATGGAAGAGTGTATAGCCCATGCTCACAGAGGCCCGTGTACCGCACCCGGTTCGTGGTATTGTCCACTATCTGGAAATTGGTGTCATTAAAAATGAGGGTGCAGTTATTTTCTTTAGTAAAGCGATAAATAGATAAAAGATTGGATGTGACGGAAGGGACGTGGTGAAGGGTTGAGAGATGAAATTTACCATTTGGGGTATAGACATACCCAGAGCCGGTGTTTGTGATGGGAAGGGATTGACCATTGCCTACTGTAATAGTTTCTGAGCCATGATACGGATGAGGAGCTTGAAGTTGTGAATAATCCGACGTCACATGGGTGTTAGCACCTGTGTCTAGATACCAATCGCCAGATTGAGCGTTTGTGGACGCATGCATCACCCTTGATCCGCCGGACTGGCGATTTACATTCTGCGAGTCATCATAACGATACCAGCAATTAGCCGCAGAATGGCCCCATTTAGCACAAATTTGGCACGTCGGAAGATCTCGTGTGGGCCTCCGCTGGTTTCCTCGTCCCTGTCCGCGGCCTGACTGGAAGCCGTCCCTCGGTGGAGGCCCGCCTCTGCCTTGCTGCCCGGCGTTCCGACGGTCACCGCCGCCGCTGCCTCGCCCTTGGTTACGGCGATCATCACCGCGACCCCTGGCCGAGCCCCCGCTGCCAGCCGAGTAAAGAGCCGTGACGCCAGGGGTGGAACTGGCTTCTCCGAGCAGTAATTTGTGTTCTATGTCTAGATTCAATTCTTCTGCATTAAGCCATCCAGACAGTTGATTCAGAGTGATTTCGACAGGTGAGAGGCGAATATGCTGTTTGAGAGAGGAATAGCCAGACGGAAGACCACGTATCACGGCATTCACCACGTCTCGTTCAGGAATAATCTCGTTCACAGCATCTAGGTCAGACAGAATAGAGGCCACATCATCAAGGTATTGAGTCATCGTCTTCGTTCCCTTCCGAAGAGTATGCAATCTGTCACGCAACTGAAAAATATGAGCCGTGGACACAGAGTTGTACCTTGTGGCTAGTGCGTCCCAAAGTGAAGCCGATGTGAGAAAACCCCGTGCGTGTTTATGCACAGAGGGGCTAATAACGGCGAGAAGACAGGCTCGGATCTGAGTGTCTACGATCATCCACGGAAGGTAGTCGGGATTTGGGAGCATGACGCCATCCTCCTCGGCTGTCTCGGGCGGCGGCTTCTCCGCACCGTCAATCCATCCGAGCAGCAAGTTGGCTGCGAGGGCGGTGCGGACGTTAAGTGCCCAGGCCGGGTAGTTGTTGTCAGATAATTTTTCGGGGATGAGATTGTGGAGATTCCTGAGCAGTAATTTTACTCCAGACGGTAAATTTGACAGAGGATCAACAACCTTGTCCATGGCGCCGACCTACGGCGGAGGAGGGAGGCCGTGCGGCGTGGTGTAGACGGTGGCGGCGGCACACACACGTCGGAAAAGAGGAGAGATTAGGGTTTGGGCGGAAGAAGAAACCCTAGCTTTGATACCATGATATAATTTAATAATAATTGATCTTATTGATATTGAAGGGGTTACAGCTGTATATATAGAGAACTGAAGAATAACTAATTACAGAATAACCCAAATGTATTTAATAATTATATATGTAGTCTATTATAAACAATGTAAGGCTTTTATATTGAATTATATTTCCAATATCACATTTCGAACACATCATATCTTACGAAGTTAAGAGACTTGTAAATAAGAGAGGGATTTCAAATAGTTCATGCTCTAAATTCATAATTCAAACTCATCAAACCATACATATATCTACTTAAACATGATTATAAATCAGATTTGGGGGAAAGACCTCAAGACCAAATTAATATCATCAAAAGGTTTAAAAGAATGAATCTAATTATAAATTCAAAACCCCCTTTTTGTAAATTCATAATTTCTAAACCTTTAGCATGATTAATAAGAATATACCTTGCCCATGTATATTTAGAAAAACCCCACATACCTTAGATTACAAGGTTTGAAGAGTAGAACTCGAATATTCATTTGTTCTTTGGAAATCCTAGACTTACGAGATTGATTCTGGATCTTGAATGAAAGCCTAGTCTCCATTTTACTCTTGAGAGAAGAGAGGAATTGGGAGATTAAAACTTATAAAATAAATGGATTATTGAGTGTTTTTGGTGATTTAAATCGTGTGGAAGAAGTTTGGGATGACGAAAAATAACAAAATACCCCTAAGGAAATCAAAAATGCCACAGCAGTCCCTCGGTTTGACAGACTGACATGCTGAAGTAAATTGGGTATAACTACTTACTCCGATGTTAGATTTCAAAGAAATCAATTGAGTTGGAAAGAGGACTCAAATACCTTTCATTCGATATGTATAAGGCCACCCAGTTCATTATATAATAGGAGTTATGCTCGACGAAAATTAACCCAAGTTCAAGTGTCCACTAAAACGTACTCGATGGAATTCTTTGTTAATGTATCTTGATCCGTTTCATGGAATTCTTGATAGATGGAGCTCGGATCATGATACGTTTCATGGAATTATTGATCTTAGAGATGAGTTCTTGATCTTTGGGAGAGAGGTTATGGTTTTTATTCTAGAGAAATTTATGTAAAAATGGGCATACTCTTCCCTAAAAATGCTTTTTAATCACCAGTTAATAAGATTAGGAATTGTAGGGAAAAGACGAAACTACCCTCAGACTTAAAAGTTGCAAAAGAAATTTTGTTTTTATGGCTTACCACAATGCGCTGAGTAGGACATCGTGATACGTACCACGACGCAGTGGAATTCTAGTTGGAACAAAAATCTAAACAAATTTTAGATGCTCAGCAAGGATCAATCAATAGGAAGGCTTTTGGAACATTGACGCGTAGGAATGACGGTCTACATTCTAGCTCAAAAATGCAAGGTGTTATACTTCCATATAGAATGGCTCCTGCAGAATTGAAAAAGTTGAAAAAACAGCTAAAAGACCTTCTTAAAAAAGGCATTATTCATACTAGTGTCTATCCTTGGGGTTCTTCGATACTCTTCATACATAAGAAGGACATCTCCCTCCATATGTATATAGATTACCATCAGCTGAACAAAGTCACAGTTAAGAATAAATATCGTCTTCCCATCATCGATGATCTCTTTGACCCAATCGAAGGTGCAAAATGTTTTTTCAACATAGACTTTCGCTTGGGGTACAATCAGTTGAAGGTTAGAGAGGCTGAGGTTCCCAAAAAAGCTTTTTGAACCCGATACGGTCACTATGAGTTCATAGTGATGTCCTTCGAACTGACTAATGCCCCCGCAACTTTTATGGACATAAGATAGCTCATAGTTTCCAAAAGTGTTACACCGATGTTAGAAGAAGGGAGTTGGAATTTGAGGTTGATGATTGGGTATTTCTAAAGGTCTCCTCTATGAAGGGAGTCATGTGTTTTGGAAATAAAGAAAAACTTAGTCGTTATTACATAGGTCCTTATCAGATTACAAGGAGGATTGGTAGGGTTGCTTATGAGTTGATTTGCTAGCGGGTTTAGCTTTTGTCCATTCTGTATTTCATGTATCAATGCTGAAGAAATATATTGGGGATCATTCTCTTGTGTGTCCTATGGAAGAAATTAACATAAAAGACTCTTTGTGAAGAAGAAACCATTGCTATTTTAGACCGCCAAGTGCGGAAGTTGAGAAGTAAGAAGATAGTTTTGGTTAAGGTGCTATGGAAGAATCAAAAAGCTGAGGAAGCAACTTGTGAATTGGAGGATGACGTGCGTACGAGGTACCCGACTCTCTTTGAAACCATGGATGATGATATCAAAGGTACAAATCTTATAATACTCTTTTCTTTCCATATAGTTCTTGATTTGTGCTTGTTGTGTCCCAAGTCATCATTCAGAGATCAATGGTCCCAAGTGGTCCTATATAACTCTTGACTTTACTTAACTCTTAGTTGCATACATGGGAAGTTTAGGGCTTGAAAAGTTTTCTTAGTGTAGAAAGACTTAGGCTCCAATTATTTTTTTAAGATTCAGACGTCGGAATCTAAAAGCACATCTGAATGATTAAGATATTGTCTCTAGATCTAAAAGCGGAATGATTAAGACTACTTATTTTTCAACATCTGAATGTGTAAAAAAAATTATTTGTATATATAATAAAATTAAAAATAAAATTCAAATAAAAAATAATTATATGTTAAAAAGTGTGTAATTTAATACAACTAAATTATTAGTATTTGATTGAGAAAAAAAATTTATGTTTATTAGTGATAGGTGAGATGGCTTATAATGGTGGTTGTAGTGGCAATGATTGATGTTAGTGATTAATAGTATTGGTGGAGCTAATTGTGATGGTTGGTATTGTAGTGACTGTTATGATGGTGGCGATTGATGGTGGTGGTGGTTATTGTGATGTGATGTTGTTTGATCTTAGTAGTTTAAGGTGTTGAATATGTTGGCTGAAACATGAATAAATGATTATTGATGATGTGTTGGTGGTAGTTGGAGATGTTATTTGTTGTGATGTGGAGATGGTTGTTAGCATAGATAAATTGTAGCGATGGTACTAGTTGAAGTGGTGGTCGAGGTAGCATTATAAGTGATAATGGTGGTGGAGGTTAAATAATATGAAGAGGTTGTGATGTATTAGTGGTAGTGTAACACCCCGCAAAAATCGTCCATGCGGTAGCTCGTGATAATATGCTCTTAGAGTTAAATGAGTAGAATTGTGTCAAAGAAGCTTAGTCTCTTTTTTTACTTTTAAAGTGAGTAAAGTTTAAACGATATTTAATATCCCTAATTTTGACTTTTTATCATGTGGGAAATTGAATGTGCTTTCCGTCGATATAAGAATCTCCCAAATCCGACACTCGGGCAAGAAGTTATGGCTAATTTAAGTTCTAGTCGTAAAACACCATCATTTTGGTGCTTCGCGCGTCGAGGAGGGGGCTTATTTAGAAATTGTCAAATTCCAGTAGAATAGCGTGATTGTGGCACATTGAGCTGAAGTTCAGGCCCCAACCATTGCGACAATGCGATGGCTCCGTATCGCGGTGACCTTAAGAATCCCACTCCTCAATTTCAAGTGAACCACCGCTATTGTGTCGCATCGCGGTGGCCTATGAAATCAGGCTCCCAGTTATATTTTTAGTCCATCTTATTAAGGGTATATTGGGTATTTTTCACGACCTTATCAGCCTAAACACAGGATTTAATATAAATGACCTCATTATTGATATTTTTATCAAAACCCATCAAGAACATTCCTCAGGGTTTCAAACAAGAAAACCCAAATAACTCAAGATATAACTGTGGGTTTTCAAGATTGATTGATGATTTGGAATCCCCAAATCGTAGGCTTCAAGAATCATCCATCAAATTTCTAAATTGAGGTGCATGGGGTTTTCCTAAAACTACATGGGCTTGTAAACACTAGAACATGATTTAAAGATTATCAAGCATGAATTTAGAAAGGGTTTTTTGAGATACATGATTTATTATGCATTATGAATGTTTAATTGTATTGTTGATTTGGCCTTTAGGCCTTTCCCTCTTAAATTGATTTACATGTATATGTATGAAAAATTAGATTTAAGATTGTTTCAGAGCACAACTTATGAAATCCCTCTCTTGTGATGAGTTTAAGTTTATGATCTTAACTTGAAGAATTTGAAATGCATGATTTATGGCTTGAAATTTGTTTACTCAAATACTATAATATTTTGAGCATGATTTAGAGATTTAAGAAAGGGAGTTTGTTTATATATTTTTTTAAAAGAGAAAGATTTGCATGAGATTAAGAGATTTAACATGACAACCTTGCATCATTGAAAGTTTGACAAAGAGAGTTGCATACATGTGTTTACATAAGTTTTAGAGAAAGAGTTCTTTGAAATGATTTATTGATATGGTGGTCCCGAATTTATTTTTTGAAAACAGAGATTGTAATATGCTAATAATGGCTCAGAGATATGACTTGCAAGTCAATGGTATGAGGATACCATAAGTATGTATGTCGTAACAGAGTATGTTTCAGAGTTCGATTTCAGAGAATGAATGTTTTAAAGAGTTAAAACTGAGCTTAAAGGGGGTTAGGTGGCTACCCGAAGAAGGTTTGAGCTTCAAGTGGCTACCCTATGTGGACAAATGATGCCCAATTTTGACCAACCCACTTTTTCCCATAGGCCCATTACTATGGTTCATATATATTGATATTTTTAGGTCTTAGTTATCATTGCAAAAAGAGAGTTTTCAGCAGCCAAAGAGGGAAAAATAAAGCTGATTTTCGTACCTAAATTTCAGCCGCAACTGTCAACTTCAAATTGCGATTTCCGCTTTGTTTATTGTCCGATTGATCTGATTTTTGGACTGCTTGTTCCTCTCATCTTAATATTTAATTAGGAACTGATGGATCTTGATTTGGTGGTCTGTATCTTCTGTTCTTCATTCCCGAACAGTAACTACATTTTTTGTGCTTTCACTCCTTTATTTCTCTAGTGTTTGGTGCTGTGGATTATGTATTATTTCTTGTTATTTGGAATTTGTTTGGTGTCCATTTTGGAGTACAATATTCTAACTATTTGGTGATTATAGTGGAGGTTTTGGTCCCGTGGTTTCTTACTCTTGGGTTTTTCACATAAATCTTGTGTCTCATGTTATTGTCTGTATTCTTGTCTTGTTTTATTTGGTTGAGTTGTTTGATGTATATTAATCTATTTTTCTTGGGTTTATTTGGATCCTCTTGATTCAAGTTGAAAGGTAAAGTTTAGTCTTGGGTATTTTCCACTGCTACCCTGTCGAGCTCTTTGATTGTGTGCCCGTCTTTCCTAACAAGTGGTATCAGAGAGTTGGTTATTATTGATTGTCAATTTGAATGATGGAGTCAAATATGAGCAAGATGGTGTGTTTTAATGGTAGTAACTATCATACTTGAAAAGGCAAGATGCAAGATCTTCTATTTGTTATGAAAATACATCTACCTATGTTTGGATCTACAAAACCTGAATCCATGACAGATAAGGATTGAGAATTTGAGAACTTACAGGCTTTTGGCTATATCAGAAAATGGGTTAAAGATAATATTAGAAATCATATTGTGGATGAGACATATTCTAGAAGGTTGTGGGACAAGCTCGAGACACTTTATGCTTCAAAGACTAGTAATAACAAGTTTGGTATTGTAACTATGGAATATGTTAAGAGTGGTGTCTTGAATAAAGAGATGAGAAGAAGATCTCAAGTCTCATCTTCTTCATCTTCACACTCTGATGTTTTGGTTACTGACGAGAGGGGGAGAAATAAGTCCAGAGATTCAAATGATAGAGATAAAAGTAGAAGAAAGTCAATGTCCAAATTCAAGAATGTTACATGTGACTATTGTAACAAACAGGGGCACATCATGAAATATTGTTACAAGCATAAAAGAGATATAAAACGGCAAACAAAAGAAGACGATAATGAAAATCGTGTTACTGTTGTTCCTAGTGATGATTTTCTTGTTGCTTGTGGTGAGAATGACAATAATCTTGTTCGCGATGAGTTTAGCTGGTTTGTGGATTCTAGTGCTACTTCTCATGTTACGCCAAAGAAGGAATTATTTTCTTCTTATACTCCAGGTAATTTTGGGATGTTGAAAATGGGCAAAAATGATGAAGTTAAATTACTTGGTATTTGCACGATTTGTTTGGAAAGTAACAATGGTTCCAAACTAGTTCTCAATAATGTCAAGCATGCTTCAGATATTCGATTGAATTTGATTTCTGTAGGGAACCTTGGTGATGAGGGTTCTGTTAAAACCCTTGGTCCTTTTCAGTGGAATCTTACTAGAGGTTCGATGATTGTGGCTCGAGGTTACAAGTTGTCTATCTTGTACGTATTTAAGGGTTCTATTTCTAGAGGCTTGATAAACTTGGTGGAGAATGATACTTCATCAGAGTTATGGCATAGAAGTTTGAGTCTTATGAGTGAGAAGGGGATTGATAGTTAGGCTAAGAAAAATTTGATTTCTGCAGTAAAACAAGCAAAGTTGAATAAATGTGTTCATTGCTTAGCCAGTAAACAGAAAAGTGTTTTTTTTCAGATTCATCCGCCTTCAAGAAAGCTTGATTTTCTTGAGTTGGTGCATTCTGATTTGTGCGTTCTTTTTAAAGTAAGGTCTCATGGTGGTGCACTTTACTTTGTGACTTTTATTGATGATCATTCTCACAAACACTTGGTATTTCCTTTGAAGTCGAAGGATCAACTACTTGATGTGTTCAAAAATTTTTAGTCCTTGGTTGAAAGAAAGACAGGGAAAAGATTGAAATGCATCCATTTAGATAATGGTGGTGAGTATATTAGTCCTTTTGATAGATATTGCAGAGAGCAGGGCATTCGGCATCAGAAAACTCCTCGAAAGACACCTAAGTTGAATGGACTAGCAGAGAGGATGAACAGAACACTAGTTGAGAGGGTTAGATGTATGCTTTCAGATGCTAAGCTGCTAGATTTCTTTTGGGCAGAAGCACTTAATACGGCTGTTTATGTTACCAATTTATCTCATACTTGCTTTGAATGGTGATGTCCCTGACAGAGTTTGATCTGGTAAGAATGTTTTTTATGATCATCTTAGAGTCTTTGGGTGTAAATCTTTTATTCATGTTCCTAAAGATAAAAGGTCAAAGTTGGATGTTAAAACTAGACAGTGTAGATCAGTTGAGAAGAAAATTTTTAGAAGCTGTGATGTTGTGCTCTTTGAAGACTAGACAATTGAAGATTTTGACAAAGTTGACAAGGTTGATTCTCCGAGTAGTGAGAGCCTAGTTGATGCTGATCTAGTTCCTTTGACTACTGCTCTTGCAGAAAATCTTCATGGTGATGAAAATCAAGTTGATAATGAAGATAATGATCATGTTCAGAATGACCAGCATGAAGTTGTTGATGCTCCGGTGCAAGTTGATATGCTTGATTAGCAACCAATTGTTGATGTTCCAGAGAGTTCTCCCAGACGATCTACAAGAGAGAGAATACCTTCATCTCATTATTCTCCCAGTGAGTATGTACTGTTGACTGATGGGGGAGAACCTGAGAGTTCTGATGAGGCCATGAAAAGTGAAGAAAAAGAAAAGTGATTTGATGCTATGGAAGATGAAATTAAATATTTGCAAGATAATCATACCTTTGATTCAGTTAAGATGCTTAACGATAGAAAAGCTTTGAAAAATAGGTCGGTTTTTAAGGTGAAGCATGAAGATGGTAATTCAATTCCACGGTACAAAGCTATATTGGTTGTGAAGGTATTTAACTAGAAAAAAGAAGTTGATTTTGATGAGATATTTTCTTCGGTTGTGAAGATGTCATCCATTCGTATGGTTCTAGGCTTAGCTGCAAGTCTAGATTTAGAGGTTGAGTAAATAGATGTTAAAACTGCTTTTCTCCATGGTGACTTAGATTAAGAGATTTATATGGAGCAACCTAAAGGTTTTGATGTCAAGGGAAAATAGAACTATGTTGCAAATTAAATAAGATCTTATATGGTTTGAAACAAGTCCTAGCCAGTGGTACAAGATGTTTGATTCCTTTATGAGTCAATAGAGATTCAAGAAGACTACTTCAGACCATTGTGTTTTTGTGCAAAAATTCTCTGATGGTGACTTTATTATTGTATTTCTTTATGTTGATGACATTCTTGTTGTTGGTCATAATGCTTGCAGGATTCAAATTTGAAGCAAGAATTGAGTAAGTCTTTTTCTATGACATACTTACGACCAGCTAAGCAGATTCTTGGCATGCAGATTGTCTGTGACAAAAAGGCCAAGAAGTTGTGGTTATCATAAGAGAATTACATTCAGAAAGTACTTCAAAAGTTTAACATGGACAAGGATAAGGTTGTCAATACACCTTTAGCTATGCACTTCAAGTTAATCAGGAAGTAGTGTCCTTCCAGTGATGATGAGAAGAAAGATATGAAGAAAGTTCCTTATGCTTCAACTATTGGTAGTTTGATGTATGGAATGGTTTGCATAAGATCGGATATTTCTCATGTTGTTGGTGTTGTTAGTCATTTTTTTTCTAATCCAGGAAGAGAACATTGGAATGCTGTAAAGTGGATTATGAGATATCTTTGTGGCACTTCTAGTTTGAGTTTGTGTTTTGGTACATGGAAGCCTAGTTTTTGTGGTTATACTGATTCAGATACGGCCGGTGATGTTGATACTCGCAAGTCTACTTCATGGTATTTGTTTACTTTTGCAGGGGGAGCTGTGTCTTGGCAATCTAGGTTGCAAAAATATGTTGCTCTACCTACAATAGAAGCTGAGCTTATTGCTGTTGTTGAAGCTTGTAATGAATTTCTTTGGATGAAGAGATTCTTGGGGGAACTTGGTTGTTCTCAAGAGAGGTATCTGCTTCATTGCGATAGTCAAAGTGTCATATATCTTGGCAAGAATTCTACATTTCATGGTCGGTCTAAACACATTAATGTAAGATACCATTGGATTTGGGATGTCTTGGACTCTAAGTTTCTTTAACTTGAGAAGATTCATATGGATGATAATGGTTCCGACATGATGACTAAAGCTTTGCCAGGAGGGAAGTTTGAAGATTGTTGCATGATCGTCGGGATGGGGGTCTCCTCCACATTGTTGGGAGGGGGAGAATTGTTGGGTTATTGGGTCTTTTCCCCTTCCTATGTGGATAAATGAAGCCCAATTTAGACCAACCCACTATTGCCCATAGGCCCATTACTATGGGTATTAATCTTTTTAGGTCTTATTCACCACCACAAAAAGAGAGTTTTTAGCAGCTAAAGAGAGAAAAATAAAGATGATTTTCTCACCTAAATTTCAGCCATAGCTGTCAACTTCAAATTGTAATTCCTGCGTCGTTTCTTGTCCGATTGAGCTTATTTTTGGATTGCTTGTTCCTCTCATCTCAATATTTGAGTAGGAACTGATGCAGACTTGATTTGGTGGACTGTAGCTCCTATTCTTTTTTCCCGAACAGTAGCTGTATTTTTGGTTCTTTCACTCCTTTATTTCTCTAGTGTTTGGTGCTGTGAATTATATATTGTTTCTTGTTGTTTGGCACTTTTTTGGTGGCCATTTTGGAGGAAAGTATTTTAAATCTTTGGTGATTATAGTGGAGGCCTCGGTCTGTGGTTTTTTACTCTTCACATTGAAGGGTTTTCCACGTAAATCTTGTGTGTCGTGTGATTGACTTTATTCTTGTCTTGTTCCATTTGGTTGAGTGGTTTGCTGTATATTACTCTATTTTTCTTGGGTTTATTTGGCTCCTCTTGGTTCAAGTTGAAAGGGAATGTTTAGTTTTGGGTATTTTCCGTCGCTACCCTGTCGGACTCTTTGATTGTGTGTGCCCGTCTTTTCTTACAGTCAGCTGGCGGCCAGTCAATTAACTACAATCATTGTGTAGTTGAACAAATAGAAATGAACAGAATGACTCAATTATATAAAAACATAAGAACAATTGACATCCTACAAAAGGCCCATCAAACTCTAGATAAGAAACCAAGCTACTAATAATATTGTTTAAGAGCATGCATAGTATATAATTTTATAACAACAAGTAAAAGAAAGGAGAAAGTGAAACACGAAGTCGAATATCTCTTTGCTTCCACCTCTCTACGTGTTCTTGCCTCCCAAAGAATCTTTGGCAATTTTTGTTGCCCACCTCCTCAACATGTTTACTAGCGTGTTTTTATGACCTAAGATATGTGGGAATTCAAAATTCATAGGATCAATGTTTTTTTACTCGTCTAAGCTCACGCTTTGCATTGTGGGGATTTACAAGCCTCGTAAAGCACATCATCGCAGTAGCAGGAGTGTCCATTATTGACTTGACATAAAAGATAATTTTATTATATCACCTTTTTGAATATAATAAATCTAATAAATATATTGTGAAGTCATTATAAATAATAACAAGGGTAAATTAGGAATTAAAAAGATGAATTATTTTTAAACTGATAAGAATAAATAGATAAATTATTTTTAATCTAGATATGTAAAAAAGTTGACGTTATATCTGTAGTATATCTTGCCTTCTGTAAGGTGTGACTAAAGTGGAGGGACTAAGGAAGTAAAAAACAAAAAAATACTTGCCTACTAGGGCAAGTGTGAAAACTCCACCATCCATTGCAACGTCACTTTTTCCATCAGCCGCAGCATCAACTTTTTCATCAGCTTCAGCCTTGATTTTTCCGTCAGCCACAGCCTCAGCTCTTTCGTCAGCTGTGTCGTTAACTTTTTGGTCAGCTATGTTGCCAGCTTCATGTTCTGGTTGATCAGTTGAGTGTAGCTCCTTTGAATTCTCAGGAAAAAAAAAAGATAAGTAGAATTTTGAGTAAGATGTATGTTATAGTTATTAGAATCTATCTATATTTATTGAATTAATTATGAGAAGACCATTTAAACACAGAGAAGCTTTTAGAAAAATTAAAGAATCTTTAACTAGTAATTATTCAGAATATATAAGTCTAAATAAAACAAAAGAAATCCCACAAAGATTAGCCTATCTAATTACATTAATATCTAGTATTGAAGAAAAATTAATAATCCATTTAAAATCTAGAAGAATGAGACACATACCATCTAATTATGATAAAATTAGATTTAGATATCCGCCAAGATATTATAAATATAATTTAAATGAATAAAGAGCAAAAATACAAAGAATTAAAACAATTTATTTTTGAAAAACGTAAGAATTAAAAATAAGAATAGAAAGACTACATTATAATATATTTGCCGGATTTAGTAAAAACTCTATAAATATACAAAAAGATGAAATATCAAAATTAGAATCACAAATAGATAGTTTAGAATATATATACCAATATGAACTATTCACAATAAAATGAATAAATAAGAATTTATTATAGATGAAAAAATATACGAAAATCATGAAGGATTAAAAATAAAAATAGTATTTTCTAATCTAGGAAGAAGATATAAAAGAATAGGTGAACATTTATATCTAATGTTAGAAACAAAAAAATTAAAATTAGAAGATAAATTGACAGCAATGGTAAGAATAGAAAAAGAAAATGAAGAAATAGATAGAAAAAAGGAAATAGAAAAAATTAAACAACAAACTATGGAAGAAATACGAAAAATAGAAAAAACTAAAAATAGTAGAATTGTTGAATTAGAAAAGGAACTACAAATGTTAAAAGATCTGTATGAACAAAGACAAAAAGAATAAGAAGAAAAGGATAGAGAACAAAAATTACTAAACGAGATAAATCAATTTAAGGAAAAATTAGAAATAAATAATATAGATATTGAAGAAACAGATAATTATGATACGGAAGATAGTAAAACATATACGGAAATATTAACAAATACAAAAAATTTAGAAATAAATGAAAAAACAAGAAGTAATTAATAAAGAAAACTTAGAAAATACCAACACAGAAATAAATACTCTTGATAAAAAAGAAGATGAAAATATAATACCTAAAACGACAGAAATAAGAAAACCTATATATTATAAGAAAAGTTTAAAAAATATAATGAATATGACAAATGGACACCAAAACAGATAGTTAATAAAAATTATAACTTTTTAGACCTAAACTGTGTAATAGATACAGAAAAAACAATACAATTATGGATAGGATATATGACAAAATAATTATTAGATAATAATATAAACATAATAGATGCACTAGAATATATAGAAAGAACATTAATAGGATCGGTAAAACTGTGGTTTTCAAATTTAACTGAAAATAGCAAGAAAGTATTAAGAGCTAATAAACCTATAGAAGGAATATCATCAACAACAACTAAACTAAGACCTATAAAACTATTAAAAAAAATATGAAACAACTATAAAAGATGAATTTGGTAGTATGACAACAATAGAAGAAGAATAAGATGAAGAAAAAGATACAAATAGGAATTTAATGTTAAAATTAGCAATATGTAATATGTGTTATATAGATGAATATACTTGCGCATTTAAAGAATATTATTATAAAGGAGCATATAGTATAGAAGAAAGTAAAGATATAAGAATTATATTTTAATAAATTACTCGAACCATTTAGTTCAAAAATAATAAAAATTTGGGAAGAAGCAAAACTATTAGATACGTTAGGAGCAAGAATAAAATTTTTACAACAATTGTATAGAAACTTATGTGAAAAATATAGAGAAGAATTGAAAATGGAAAAAACATTAACAAGAAATTTAGCATGTTGCAAAAATAAAATAAGACCCCAATTTTGATGTGAAGAAAGATATTATAAGAAAAGAAAAAGAAATAAGAAAATAAGAAATATAAAAAATTAAAATACAAATACAAGAAACCAAGAAAAAGATATTATGTAAAAAATTATAAAAATAAAAGACCATATTGAAAGAAGAAATCTATAAAAGAATGTACTTGTTATAATTGTGGAAAGTTAGGACATTTAGCTAGACATTGTAAATTATTGAAAAATCTAAAAAATAAACAAATATCAGAAATAAAAATAGATAATACAGAATATATGCATATAGATTATATAGATTATGAATTAGAAAGTGAGGATAGTATATATGAAATTTCAGAAAACGAAACAGATACTGAACTAGATAGTGAAATAGATGAATCAAATGACTGAAGAAAATATAAAAATAATAACAAAGGAAAAATATTTAAATGACGAAGGAACGGAACAAAAAATAATATTTCACAGTAATATATTCGATGAAATAAAAGGAAAAGAATTAGATTTAAGTGTAGAAAAAATATTTAAAATACCAACAATAAAAAATATTTTTACTAGGAAAAAGGATGAATATTATGTAGTATGGCAAAAAGACCATGTAATAGACTGTAGATACGCAAAAGGCATAGCTAGTATACCACTAGTAACAAAAAGGATAATTAATAAAAAGAGATAAATGATATAAAGTAAAGGAGATCCAATAAAATATGTACACCTTGGAGATACAGAAATATTAATAAAAACATGTTTTAGAGAAGGTATAGATACACCAATAGAATTATATTTAACAGATGCTAGAATTATAAAACCTATAGAAAAAAGCATAATAACTGCCGTAAAAGAAAATCTAATATACCAAAAATTTAAATTTATAATAAGTGAAAATTATTCAGTAGCGGTAACAGATAGAAATATAGATAAATCACTCGTAATAGAATTAACCCCAGGAAGTAAAATATTTACAGCAAGATGCAAAAATTTATATGTATTAACAACAAAACATAAAATAACAGGAAAAAATAAGATTAGCAAGATACGAATAGAAAGCCCATTTGAAGAAATTGTAAAAACAATAGATTATAATGATTATAGCTATAAAGACATATATATAGAAGAAAAATTAGAAATAGTAAATGATAGAATAAGTACAACAAAAAGAATAGCTGATGAAAAACCAGAATCATCAAGCTCATAAAAAAGAACAAGTTATGAAACAAATTCAATAAGTAATTTAAATCAATATTACATAACAGGAAACATAAATGAAAAACAATATTTAATACTCCTAAATACAGGACAAGAAGAAAATTATATAGCAAAATACCTAGTAAAAAATGAAGAAATTAAAACTGATAATGATATGTGCCCAGATCTACCAACAAGTTTAATAAATAATAAAAATATAGCAGAAAAAGAAACAATAATAGGAGTTAGAAAAATAAAAATAGAATTTGAAGTAAAGGAAGAAATGCAAAACGTAGATATAATATTAGGAATAAAATGGTTAGAACAAGTAAAACCATATAATATAGAACATACACAATTAACCTTAACATATAATAAAGAAAAATTATTCTTAAGGAGAGCCTTAACATAAAATGAAGATATATGTATTAATGAAGATAGTAGTAGAAGGATATTACAGTAGATATTATACGCCTATGATAGATACAGGAGCAGAAACTAATTTATGTAGATATAATTGCTTATTAGAAAGCAAATAGGATAAATTAAAAACACCAATAATAGTTAAAGGATTTAATAATGAAGGAAGCCTAATTACTTATAAAGCTAGGAATGTAAAAATACAAATATGGGATAAGATATTAACAATAGAAGAAATTTATAATTATGAGCTAACATCAAAAGATATACTTTTAGGAATGCCGTTCTTAAATAAATTATACCCACATAAAATAACTAGAACAGACTGGTGGTTTACAACACCATGTAAACAAAAAGTAAGAGCAAAAAGAGTTAATAACAAAATAAGAAAGAAAACTAATTGGATAAAAGAGAGTGAAAAAATTACACAAAAATTAGAAAATATAAAAAATACTGAAGATACAATAGAACTGGTAGTATTTTCGATAAATAAAACAGAAATAACTATATTATCAATAAATAAGATAGAAATAATTAAGAAAAAATTAGAACAATTATATAGTGAAGATCCATTAAAAGGATGAGAAAAATATAAAACTACCATAAAAATTGAATTAATAGATAAAAATAGTATAATAACTCAAAAACCATTAACCTATAATTTTGACGATTTAAAAGAATTTAAAATGCATATAGATGAATTATTAGAAAAATAATATATACAAAAAAGTAATAGAAAACATAATATTCCAGCATTTATAGTAAATAAACATAGTGAACAAAAAGAGAAAAAAGTAGGATGGTTATTGATTATAGAAATTTAAATGCAAAACCTATAACATATAATTATCCAATACCAAATAAGATATTAAAAATAAGACAAATACAAGGATATAATTATTTTAGCAAGTTCGATTGTAAATCAGGATTTTACCATCTAAAGTTAGAAGAAGAATCTAAAGAATTAACTGCATTTACGGTACCACAAGGATTTTATGAATTGAATGTATTACCATTTGGATATAAAAATGCACCAGGTAGATATCAACATTTTATGGATAATTATTTTAAACAATTATCTAATTGTATAGTATACATAGATGATATATTATTATATACAAAAACTAAAGAAGAACATATAAAATTATTGGAACAGTTTACAGATATAATAGAAAAATCGGAAATAAGTCTAAGCGAAAAGAAAGCTGAAATTATGAAAAACCAGATAGAATTTCTAGGAATACAAATAGATAAAAGTGGTGTAAAAATGCAACAACATATAGTACAAAAAATAATAAATTCAAAAGAAGAATTAGATACAAAAAATAAATTACAATCATTTTTAGGATTAGTAAACCAAGTAAGAGAATATATTCCAAAATTAGCAGAAAACTTAAAACCACTACAGAAAAAATTAAAAAAGGATATAGAATATAACTATAATGAAGAAGATAAAAAACAAGTTCAAAAAATAAATTACTTTGTAAAGAATTACCAAAATTACAATTTCCAGATGAAAATAGAAAATTTATATACATAGTAGAAGTAGATGCTAGTGAATATAGTTACGGAGGAGTAGTTAAATATCGATATGAAGCAGAAAAAATAGAACACCATTGTAGATACTACTCAGGTACGTTCAATGAGACAGAAATAAAATGGTAAATAAATAGGAAGGAATTATGTTCATTATATAAATGTTTGTTAGTGTTTGAGCCATATATTGTATATAACAAATTTATTGTACGAACAGATAATACACAGGTACACTGGTGGTTAACAAAGAAAATACAAAATTAAGTTACAACAAAAGAGATTCGAAGACTACTTTTAAATATATTAAATTTCAAATTTATAATAGAAGTGATCAGTACTAACAAAAATGTTATTGCAGATTACATATCAAGACAAACCTACACAGACTGAAATAATAGAAGAAGATACGCTAGAAAAAATACTCAACACCCTAACTACGCTTTCATTGAAAGTGGACAGTATGGGTACTGAGATAGAAAAGCTAAAGCTAAAGACTAATGAAGATAAACTGAAGTCTATAGCTACAAATCAGCTAACTCAGCAGTGTGCAGAGCTATGTCTATCGGAAGAAGATAAAATTCAGAGCTAGAAGGAGACTTTGGGACACTCCCTAAAACCCATAACATTTATCAATTTACTTCTGCAGGTACAAGCAAAGGAGTTAGTCGACCAAGATACCAAAACATGAACATGAATAAAATATTTGAAAAACCATTTACACCAAAAACACAAATAGACCATTTATTCATACCCCCACAAATTACCACATACCGAGATAGCCTAAACCAAGACAAAAAAGTTTATAATTATACAACCCAGAAATATATAGAAAACATCTATAGAGTACAACCTTTTCCAAACCATAACCCAAGAGCTACAAACATCAAAGAACCAAACACCAACTATATAACCCAAAAATTACAAGGATATAACAAGCTAATCGCACTAACCAAAACTAACCCAAGCCTAGTAAAAACTTGTTTTGACTACGGACTATTAAACACCATATACACCCAAGACAGAGAAGAATTAACAGTTATGGAAGAATTATACAAGATATTCACTTCCCATAAAAGAATAACGAATGGCAATCTATTTTATATAAAGTGTTATACTGCACCCGCAGATATATTATATGACGAGATAAAACCAGTTATACAAGTTGTAAAGATAGGACTAACTAGAGATATGATCATACCAGAAGATATTACGCAGCAATCGGAGATACCCAGAATTGAGATACCCGATTTCTACACAAATAAAAGACTTAGTGGACTAGCTACGATTATACAAGAACTAGCAAATAATTATACTAATGGAAACCCGATATGGAGCTATTATTCGAGAGATCATCAAATGATTTACTCAAATTCAAAAGAGCTACCACAAGCAGATATGGAAGATGTCAGACAATGGATCATGACATTACTAAACCCAGAAAAACAATCTACCGCAAGAGCAATCAAAAAAGGATTTATTTCATATGGACTACTGACAAGATATTGTAAAATAATTGGACATAAATACCCAGATCACCAATGTTCGAGATGTAATGGAGAAGATAATATTATTCCAGAGGTACAACTAGAATAAAAATCAAGAAACCAAAATGCCAGATAAGATAAGGAGCAATAATGGAGATATAGCAGACACGACAACGGAAGACAAGATATTTGGACCATATATTTGTGTAGATTTTTTGTATTTACGTAAGCTTGATAAGATTGTAGGATAGCATTATTATAAAGCATTAAATGTAGTTTAGACTTTTCTTAGCCTTTAAAGGCTATGTAGACTTTTTAGGTAATAGACTTTTTGACTTTTTTAGTAGCTTTTGTTTTTAGCATTTCAAAAAACGTGTGAAGAATTGTAAAGTTTGTAAAGTTTCCATTCTATAAATAAAGAAAGCTGAAGGCATTGCAAGACAAGCCTTCTCACGTTAAAGCAAATACTCTCTTCATTCCATAAGAAATATTTTGCCCAGTTAATTAAAAAACATACATACTTCAATGGAAAAAGCTATGGAGGAACAAACTTTAGAAATAACAAAACTACCCGAACAGGTATATCTATTTATGATTATGAATAGCTAAATTCATAGTTCCCAACAATCATGATATGATAAAATAAATTCATATTAGTTACTTTATAGTAGAATTATTCGAAGAATAATATGTTAAGAAGTTTATTAGCAAAGTGGAAATGGAGAAAAATCCCTAAGAACTATGCCATCCTAAAGGTGAAACCAATGAGGCAAGAAGCCGTGGCGGGGAGTAACTAGAGTAGAGGCGCTGTTTAAGGGAAAAAGTATCCAAATTACCATGCTAATAGTGACCGAAGAGCATGTTATTTAAGAATAATCTAGTATATAGTAATCTGAGATGACCATATTTTGTTATGTCCATGATTGAAGGGAATATTTTGAAAAAAGCAATTTTATGAAATTGAATGATAATTTATCTGATGTGATGGTAGATAAATTTAAAATACTTATTTTGTATGCACTTAGAGATATAAAAGTAGCAGATATAAGCAAAATCATATTAGAAAAAGCATTTGGTGAATATTACATGGCTAGAGTAAATTATATACCATGCCTACCTAACTACTCTTATAAATACTTATCATGATAAGTTACATAGAATTTTTAGAAAAAGATATGCGAAATATACCGTTATTAGAAAAACGGATGAAAACAAATATAGACAAATACATGGAAAATAAAAATAAAAAATATATAAAATCTCTTAGTAAAAATATGCAAAAACTACTAAGGCTAAAACAAACAACTATAAAATATCAATTTTAAAAGATAGATCGTTTAGACTATCTTAAGGTTTTAACCTTATATATACTTAAAGATATAGAAATTATAGATATTAAGAAAATAATATTAGAAAAGTAATAGACTATGAAATTGAAATCATAAATTGGCTAGAAAAGTTATACGAAGAAATTTACCCAGAAGGATATTATTCAGATCAAGGATGTTAGAATATATTAGAAAAACTAGAGAAAACCAAGATAATCTAAATAATGAAAGTAACTATAGAAATCGAATTAGAAAATCTAAAAAAAAAAATTAATATGGGTAGAAAAAACTTTAGAAAATTTAGAAAAAAGTACATGTGATAGTTTAGATAATTTAAAAAACTCACTACGAGAAGAACAACACAAGATAATAAATAACATAGAAAATCTAGAATTAGATATATACTACAGTACAGATAGGATAAATTATTATACAGAATTTTGTAACTCTGCAGTTACTACAGGATAAAATAATAAACCAAATAAATTAATGGATACATCTTACAAGAGGAATAAATTATTAAAAAATATTGAAACAAAATCTAAGAAATATCCAAGCACAAAAAAGAATAGATTCATTAGATATAATAAATCTATTTTATAATCTAGTTATCCGCACCCCCTCCCCCTACAAATAACCAAACACTTAAGAAAAAAAATGAATGAAGTAGAAATTTGAGTGCACCTTTAGACGCTTCACGGAAGGAGGTGCATCATCCACCTAAAAAAATTGAATTTTATACAATCAAGGAAGAGAAAAAAAAAGAATCAATACTCATAGAATGCTTATCAAAAAACTAAAATAAAATAAATGATTAAGTGAAAATTTATATGAACCTCAGGATGCGTCGAAAATAGAGGTACATCATCAGACGATGATGATGGCCTCTTGTTTCCGGTGGGCCGTAAGGAACCAGTCGGTTGTTTTGGCGATAACATTTTTGTTGAGTGAATGAGAGGAACTTCTTGAATTTTCAGCTTGATGCTTTGTCAACTTTGTTGTTGATACTTCAGTAGTGTTGGTTTTTTGAAAGATATAGAGTATAGACAGCTAAGCACAGTTGGGCAGAAGAGTAATTAACCAAAAAAAAATATTTGACTTTTTATATTTCAATGAGATTACACTAATACGGAGTATTGTACTAAATAAGTTATTTATTATTGTAATAAAAAAACATAAATATCATTAAAGGACCCTTTTGATAACAAATTTTTTTTCTCTTTTTTCCGGAATTGAACTTTAGAAATGTTTGGTCATAAAATTTGGAAAATTATATTTTTACTTTTCGATAATTTTTAAAATTCCAAAAATAATAAAAAAGCTGTCACTTTTTTCACTCCAAATTACCCACAAAAATTCAAAAATAACTCAAATTTATTTAATTGCCAAGCACCACATTAATTTTCAAATATCATTGTTCACTTTGAAAATAAAAATTATTTTTTTCTATTTTCACAATGAAGTATGGTCAAACGCTAACTTTTTTTTTTGGAGGGGGGGGGGGGCGTTATTTATTGTTTATTAATCAAGCCAAAAGCTTGTCCTAAAAATGTTAAGTGATTGTTGTAAATATAATTTGTTTTTTAAGACCGGAGTCGAAATCTACAGTGAACTAAGATTCGTTGTTCAGTATCATAAAGAAAATAAGTTGGAACAATTATTTGATTTTCATGATTAAGATTTTTGTTTTAAACTATATAACCAATAAGTAAAACTAACTAGAAAATGGGTTGATCTCATGATTAAGAAGCCTAAAGTTATGATTTCTTTATTTGCCAGATTCATTCTCACTATGTTATATAATATAGCCAAATTAATCACTACCGATCATGAATCTTTTTTTACCATAGAAATCTCTGGACCAATATGTTTAGTAATTTTTTAGTGTTATTCATTCGAACTTATAACCCTAGCAAAACCAATTAATCTATTCACTTAGATTGCATCAAATTAAAGCTTCGTTATCCTTAACCTCCACTTTTACCAACATGGGATGTGGTGCAGCGGATGGGGCTGCTCCACCCTTAACTAGAGGTCGAGGGTTCGACCCTGGGCATGGAGAGAACTCTGTTGGGAGCACTACCCCCGAATGGGGCTCTACCCGACGCGAATCCAGATTAGTTGGACTCCAATGCAGGTACCAGACACCAGATGGGAGATCGAAAAAAAAAAAACTCTACTTTTAAATCCCAATCATTAAACTACTAAGGGAAAAATCTCAAATATGTCATTGAACTATTAGAAATTGTTCATCTATGTCATCTATTGAAATTTTGGTCTCGTTTATGCCACTGCCATTACAAAATAGGCCCATTTATGTCATTATTTTGTAATGGTGGTTTTGTAAAACCACCTTTGCTATGTGGACTCTTATTAGAGGTCCACATCACCAAACTAGACACACTGAAAATATTACTCATTTAAAAATTTAAATAGCATAACCATATTTAATTTTACTCTATCCGATATCAATCAAATCCAATAATCTAAAAATTAAATAAAAAGTTTGAAAATCCAATGAAAATCGCTTATAAAAATAACCCGCAGATACTAGAGGGATGAAATTGAAAACTGCAAGTATTGCTACTATTTTGCATATTGTTCATTATCATTGATGAATAAGTTGTTTTTTTCTTTTTTCAAAACAAAGCGATTAACGGGTTGAAGATTCTGCCATTCATAACAAAAAAGAAGGCAAGATAAATAAGTAAACATAACAAGTGAAAGCAAATCATCCCCAAAAACTAAATTCAACCCTTGAACAATGTATCCTTGGTATAAGCCATGTTGTTCATAGAAACAAACTCGTGTTGACTAAACTCCAACATGAAGGCTCTATAGAAGCCATTAGGTCATGCACATCCCTTCAATTACACAATATACACTTCTGATATATTGAGCAATAATTCATCAATGATATGAACAATATGTAAAACAATCACAATACTTGCAGTTTTCAATTTCATCGAAATCAACCCCCACCCCACCCACCCACCCACACACAACAAAGCAGTATGTGCAGTTTTTTTATAAACGATTTCGTTGCATTTTCAAACTTTCTATTTTTTTTAAAAAAAAATCGATTATTGAGTTTGATTGATATAGGATAGAATAATATGGAATATGGTTATTTTATTTAAAATGAGTAATACTTTTACTAAGTCTAATTTGGTGATGTGAACCACATAGAAAAGGTTGTTTTACAATACCGTTAAAAAATAATGGCGCAAATGAGCCTATTTTGTAACGGCAATGACATAAACGAGCCAAAGTTTTGACGAATCGCATAGATAAACCATTTCTAATAGTTCAATTCTTCGAAGTGACATTGTTTAACTAACACTTAATCTCAGAGTTGCTAGCCGGCGGCCAGTCAATTAACTTGCTAGTATCTATGTGTAGTTGAACAAATAGAAATAAACGGAATGACTCAATTATATAAAAACATAAGAAGAATTGACATCCTACGAAAGGCCCATCAAACTCTAGATAAGGAACCAAGCTACTCATAATATTGTTTAAGAACATGCATAGCGTAGAATTCCATAACAACAAGTAAGAGAATGTATAAAGTGAAACACTAAGCCGAATATCTATTTGCTTCCACCTCTCTCCGTGTTCTTGCCTCCCAAAGAATCTTTGGCATTTTTTGTTGCCCACCTCATCAACATGTTTTCTAGTGTGTTTTTATGACGTAAGATGTGTGGGAATTCGAAATTCACAGGATCAATTTTTTCTGACTCGTCTAAGCTCACACTTTGTGGGGATTGCAGACGAGCCCGATCAGTCCTAATGTTGCTCTTTTTTCCGGCTCTTCTGTCTATCTCACTTCATGAGGTCCGAGGTCCTTAGACGAGACCGGTAATCCTTCTTCCTTCTTTTGCTTTAAATCAAGCCAAAATCACTTTAGTTTGATCGTGTTCATCTATTGCATTTTCTAAACACATAAAACTCTTATAAATAACATTCCATAGAAGACAAACAACTTAGCAAGGTTAATATACAATATTCTTTTTTTTTAAGATCGTGATGCCTGGATCAACTTTTGTGCACCTTAAGAAATTTCACGGGATACCTATAATAGATGGTTCACAAAGTGCTGAATGTTAGAATATAGTTAATACGCCCCTATTCATAAGTGTCTATGCATGTTCAAATGATCAGTTCTTAATTAATCAAATGTATGTATCAGAGATTGTTAAACATCTTTCCTAATAATTTGTAACAACTTAGCCTATTCCAAATGGTTATTTTAGTAGCCCATGAAAGACTAAACTAACTAGTTGTCCCATTTGTAACTACATTCTTTCAGTTTCCAAAAAAAGGATAATTAATTAATTAATTGTGTCAAACTTTTCAGTTTTAGAATAGTTACGAAATCTCCACAAATAGATCCAAATTTTATTCCATGTTGTTTACATGAGGACGTTCCTCTTATAATTCCATGATATATGTTTCATATCCGACTAGTTTAGATGGCTACTTTTGACGCTTGCCTTCTCTCATCAGCCCTGCCCTCAAATTCAGGGGTGGCTAAAGGGTAAGGCTAATAAAGTATTTACTTTAGGACCCAAGATTTTGAGGCTTCAAAAATTTTAATAGTAGTTTTATGATTTCTACTTCCGTTGAAATAATAATGAAAATTCTGAAATACTTTTAAAAAGATTATCTAAAAAGGGAAAGAAAAAGGTTTCTAATTTTTTCCATAAATATTTTAGAACTTTGAATTAAACAACTCACTTAATAAATAAAGTTTTAACAACAAGATCCAAGTTAATGTATTGCAAGCAAAACACTAATATCTTATTAGCTAGAACTACTCCTTACTTTTATTAAAATCATATTAATATGTGAATTTGAAGGTTATGTATCTTTAAAAAATCTAGAAGAAAAAAAATAACTCCAAATTATTATTCTATTACTATTTTTATATGTATGTGAATATATTTAGGCATTTTATTAAAGTTTGGGTGCTTTTATTGAGACGTCTCTGGCCAAATTCTGGTTGATCAATCGAGCATAACTTCTTTGGCTTCTCTGATGGCGGCACCAAGTTTTTTTTTCGATGCCGCATTTTCATCTACCCAAAAAAATCAATTCACACCTATAAAAAAGAATCAATTTAATAATTTAACGCTTAAACAAAGAAAAAAAGAATTAAATGAATGAATAAAGTAGAAATTTTTGTGTACCTTTAACACTTTAGACCATACACTTAAAAGATCAATTCACATCAATGAAAATCAATTCACTCACACAACGCTTAACAAAAAACAAAACAAAATAAGTGAAAAGTTGTGGAACCTATGGATGATCATTGGATGATATAATGATGTATGATGATGGTCTCTTCTTTCCGATGGGCGGTAGGGAACTGGTCGATCGTTTTGGCGATATCATTTTTTTTGTTAGAGTGAAAGAGAGTATTTTTTTTGTTCTTGCTTTGTTCAACTTTGCTATTATACTTCAGTAGAGAATAATTAACCCCAAAAAATTGACTTTCTATACTTCAATCAAATTGTATTAATAAGGAGTATCCTCCTACATAAGTTTCACGTTTTCCTAGAATTGAACTCGAGAAAACATGTTTGATCATAAAATTAAAAAAAAAATGTTTTTACTTTTTCGAGAATTTTTAAAATTTTAAAAACAACATAAGTTGGCACTTTTTCACTCCAAATTATCCATAAAAATTCAGAAACCTCAATTTTATTTCATTGTCAAGCACAACTTTAGTTTTCAAATATCATTGTTAACTTCGAAAATAAAAACTATTTTTTCTATTTTCACGATGAAACATGGTCAAACGCTAACTAATTTTTTAATTTTTTTTTTTTGGGGGGGGGGTATTTATTGTATATTAATCATGTCAATAGCTCGTGCTAAAAAGGTTAAGTGATATCTCTCGACCAATAAGTGTAGTAATTTCCTAGTGTTATTCTCTCGAATTAACCCTAGCTAACCTTTTAATCTATTCACTTAGATTGCATCAAGCTTGTTACTTTTAAATCTCAATAATGTTGATAAGAATGAGGTTTTGTTATATGCTTCATTCAATGATATAGGTGATGTTGATAGTTTTTAAAAATTGGGGTATAAAATTATATTTGAAACAGACTTTCCAAAAGTCTAAAAAACAATTCAAAATCACTCTACGGTCAATCTTTGGCCATTCATCAAATAACTAAAATCATTGTGTAGTTAAGTTAAGCAAATAAAAGTAAACAGAATGACTCAATTATATAAAAACATAACATGATTTCACATCCTACAAAAGGTTCGTCAAACTCTAGATAAGGAATTGTCACGATCCGAACCGGGGCCCTGGTCGTGACGGGGATCCCGAACCATGAAGGCCCGAGAGCCCTTCTAACTTGCAATCATATACACCATTCATTTACAAAGAGGAACTGAGGAAATATAAAATAAAACTGAATCATGGTCAATATCATAATTCAATCGAACAATCTAGAATGGAAAACATAAACCTCTAAACAACGTCTAACATCAGTCTGCAAAATCTCTAACAACTGAAAATGACATTTGTCTAAAATCGGGGATAAGCCCCCAGTCCGGTCATTAATCCAAATGAAATAACAATAACAATTTCTAATACAGGCCTTCCGAAGTAAGGGAGGATCACCAATTGCAACTTCCGACTCACTCAAACCTATTGCTGAACTAGACCCCGAGACTGTGCCTCAGATCCTGAGATGGAGAGGGGGTCAATACAGATATACTGGGACGCAGAGCAATCCAAAATAATGTACTTTTATATACAACATAGGTGAGAGCATTTCATTAAAATGTTAAGCAAGAAATAATTTACAACACATGGGCAACTTAAAATAATCATTCAATGCAAATCTGTAGATGTAAAACAATTCTTTATTTTTTTACTTCTGAGGTAAGTGGTACACCCTACATATCTGAAAGTTTCCCATGAGCAATATGAGATCCTCCATTAACTCGGTGGCCAAGCCCCCAAATCAAATTTGCCAAAAGAGTTAAAGTATCTGAATCTGATACGCCCCAGGGCAATAGGCTAGTGTATAATAATATACCCATATTGGCAAAATACGATTTCCGAAAATGAATCATATGACTCATGCCTTCTTCGGGTAACCACTTAACTCTCTTAGTTCCCAATTTTTAACCCATTCTAAACATGCATCTTTTTGAATTCAAAATCTGAAATCTAAAATGAAATTTATATCCTGTTCTGTGTTTTATCATGACTTTATATGATTTTGTATCATCATACCAAGACTTGCAAGTCATAATTCTGAGCCATAAAATATCCTTTACAGTTTTCTCTTTCAAAATAAAAAGGTTAGACCACCATACTTCAAACAATTCCAAAAGATTCATTCTTCCAAAACATTAATCAAATTATGCAAAGGTCATTCTTTTCAATCATTTCAACAAACCTGTGGTGGTCTTGAGTTTGAAAAACCCATTAAATTTCTTTTCATACATATATATATATATATATATATATATATATATATATATATATTCAGAACTTACCAACATGTAAAATCCTCTCTCTTCCATTCAAACATCATAATCTAGTCATAAACAAAGTCAAGGCTTTTATATTGAATTAAATTTCCAATATCACATTTCGAACACATCATATCTTACGAAGTTAAGAGACTTGTAAATAAGAGAGGAATTTCAAATAGTTCATGCTCTCAATTCATAATTCAAACTCATCAAAATCATACATATATCTACTTAAACATGGTTATAAATCAGATTTGGGGGAAAGGCCTCAAGACCAAATTAATATCATCAAAAACATTAAAAGCATGAATCTCATTATAAATTTAAAACCCCCTTTTTGTAAATTCATAATTTCCAAACCTTTAACATGATTAATAAGAATATACCATACCCATGTAGATTTAGGAAAATCCCACGTACCTTAGATTACAAGGTTTGAAGAGTAGAACTCGAATCTTGATTTGTTCTTTGGAAATCTTGGACTTACGAGATTGATTCTTGATCTTGAAAGAAAGTCTAGTCTCCATTTTACTCTTGAGAGAGGAGAGGAATTGAGAGATTAAAACTGATAAAAGAAATGGATTATAGAGTTTCTGGGTGATTTAAATCATATTGAGAAAGTTTGGGATGACGAAAAATACCAAAATACCCCTAAGAAATCCAAAAACGCCGCAGTAGTCCCTCAGTTTGATAGACTGACATGCTGAAGTAAATTGGGTATAACTTTTTACTCCGATGTTGGGTTTCGACGAAATCAATTGCGTTGGAAAGAGGACTCAAAGACTTTTCATTTGATATACATAAGGCCACTTATTTAATTATATAACAGAAGTTATAATCGATGAAAGTTGATCCAAGTTGAAGTGTCCACTAAAACGTACTCGATGGAATTGTTTTCAACTCGTCTTTGAGTCAGGGGATTTTTGTGACCTAAATTCGTATCCAAAGGTATTCTCACACTGTAGAATTTATCACCACACATATATTAACAAAGAATCATCTAGTTCAGGTCCATAAGCGTAGGAACGACGCTTCGATTTATAGCCCGAAAAAAATGCGGGGTGTTACATTATCTCCCCCTTGGGATCATTCGTCCCGAATGATGGGTAGGGACCTTTTGAAGCTCTAAGAGTGTAGAATAAAGAACGCTGTCTCACATTCAAAATTTTTGCTCAATAAAATATGCAAAGGAATCAAACAAGCATCATGATACCCACTAGCGAAACGTGAAAGCACGAAACATGAGGCAATGAGACTTTTCATAGGGATGATCTTGCACATGAGTTCTATGAATCATCATTAGCACCACACATGGTAGGGGTTTATTTGATGATCATAGACCAAGATTAATATTGGTACAATACGTGAGATAAGATTCTCCTGGGGCATAAGAATATGAACATTCTCCATCTTACAAGATACAATGAAAATACTTAAACTTGTAGACAGTATTTGTTTATGCCCCAAACAATAAATTACATACTTCACACTTTTCAACTTACGAATCCCCAACCACACTTCTTGCCACAAGAATTTGAGTCCCACTACTTAGTACTGCTATATTGAAGCCAAACTCGGAGTTAAAAAGGTGCTAACTTAATCTATAGGACCTTGTACTTTACATCCCATTAAGAATGTTACCTTACCTTATCACTATCGTCAAACACCCTCAGGTTTTAATTTAAGGAATATTAACTGCATAGCACATGGGTTGAGTTTTCATCAATCTCAACATTCAAGCCTATCATTACTGCACCCACTTCATGGATTTTCCCCCACTAAGATCAGCAAATTCAATCACATTCACACAAATTTTCGCCATATATCTCTTTCCTGACCTTTTCCACATAACAAAAGTTCATCTCCTTCTTTTCCCCTTTCACCTATAACCTTACCTCGAGAATTCACACCAATTTTTTTTCAAGAACATCTACTCCTCTACATAACACATCACCACGCTTCCACAACCACCATCATACTACCATACGGGGGGTTCATTGAGGGACCCGAGCAAAAACATCATGAATGGAAGTAGCACATATTAATTCATAGCTTATACTTATAATACTAATCAAGGAGGGACATGAAGTAAAGATACAGTAGAAGAGAGACAGGGTGCTTCAGATATCAGGTGTCTGAACCGTAAGCATAGAGTTGTTCGGCACAACCACAACACAACATAATTTTTTAGGACAGACTATGGTGAGAAACATGGGTGCACAAATCTCATGATTTGTATAACATAAGGTTCAAATTCATAAAGTCAATGATTGAGACAAAGGTGAATACTTGAAGCTATTGCTTCTCATTTTCAGATCTAAAGTGGTAATAAGTTCGCACAACTTTATCGCTTTGTCTAATTCCAACATAAAATGATTCAGTGACATACAGGAACATATTTCCTTATGTCCAAGCGCATTGTGAGACATAGGTTTAGATCACGAGCAACATAATATATGGCTTTGATACGTATTGGGTCATTGAGGAACATTATAGCTTCTTGTTTGGACGTCGAGTTAAGGCATGACATACATAGAGAACTCAAACCTTAGACATCGGAAGGACTTGAATTCATAACACCTTAGTAGAATGAACTCCTAAACTGAAGTAGGAGGAATATTCTTGAATAGGAGTAGGTTCATCATGCCTCTTCATTAACTTGCCACAATGAGAAATTTTGAAAACTACCATAATTCACCATATCCCCCTTAGATCAAAGTCATAACTCTCAACATAAAAGAGACATCGCCATATACTTAAACTCTAACTCTCCCTAATGATCAATATCCCAAAGGCCTTGGTTTTAAGAAAATGTTACTCTTAACTTTCTCTATAGCCATCACTCTATTACCCCCCACTCCCATGAGTGTACGCATTCACACACCCTATCACAAAGGGATTTTGACATATACAAGAATACAACTCTTCTCATTCATTTCTTTAATATAAAGACACTAAATCCTCTCTGGGACATTTCCCCCTCAGGGATAATAATCATGACTTCCTATAACTCCAAAATCATAAGTCATGACTAACATCATTATGGGCATGGGCGACTATTCTTCAAATCGCTCAACACCTTTTCTTCAACTCCTTAGAATACTAGCATTACACCCCCAATCACATAACTTACAAATTAGCAAAATTTATAAAACTATACCAAAGACGCATATTGCCCAGTCATATTTTGTCCATTCAACTCTAAATAATGCTATACCATAACTCCCCAAACTTCTCCATACCACAATTTTCAAGAATACAAACTAGGTACGCAAAACACTTATACACATAAATGCTACACTTTCCCTTTTTAAGTACACTCTGAGGGCGTTGCTTTACACCATCCTCTATCTTCATCAACTCACAACTCGCAGTTCCAAGAGCATATACAACCTCAGTCCTTATTACATAAAAATCCACTCTCCACTACTACCTTTCTATCATTAGACCGTTAATCGTATAACTCATATCATCAAATCTTACCTAACGAGTAATGCCATACTACCGTGGGGGGTGCAACTTATGTTTATATACTTATGCCCTTATCCACTAAATAACTCACCCAAAAATTGTCATTTTAACACTAGTCCTCATATATACATATACCTCACAATTACCACTTAAACTTTTTATTAAGTATTAATCTGGGCTCTTTCACAAATCATATCAAGCCTACTAATTCATTCCCATAAAACATACATCGCTAATCATAAGATACTATTCTTACCATCATGTTCTACATCTACAATTCAAGCCTATAATCTAGCATCAAACATCTCCCACAAATAAAGTAAAGCATGCAACATAATATACCAGTCCATCAAATTGAGAAATCAACTCCAAATACTCATTTCAATTAACTACTACCTACAATCATAATCCCCTCCATGAAACCACTATATTATCTTAAGATCTACTTCATACCTTTTCACATGAAGCACTGGTTTGCAACCACTAAAGAAAAGAGGGTCAAGGGGGTAAAGTCATATAATACACATGGTCAACCTTAATCTTTTATAATAACCCACCTTACATACATTTCTCACTAGGAACATATAGAATAAGACATCGAGAAACACTAGCCCACTAGGATCTTATAACAGCAATAATCGATCATAATCATATGGCCTATCTTATTTACAACCTACTAACACATCCTCCTTCTATACATTATTACTATTTACCTATCTATACACCTAAACTTCTTTCATAGCTCTATAAGTTTTGACTAAACTCCCTCTTGCAACCTCAAGGAAGTGTAAATTGATAACATTCATCCACTAAGTACTTTCAAAAATGACCTATACTTTTCTAGCATAATAAACACTATCAACAGCTCTTTTCATACTTAAAACAAAAAAACAATTTACCTTAGCCAATAACTCCTTATCTATCTTCTACTAACCTAACATACAAGGATATATCACTTCATTACTAACTCAATCATATGCAAAATGATTCAGCCATATATATTCAATAAATTGCCCTTACCACTTTTCTTGTCACTACACCTCTAAACCCTTAGTTTCCAACCAATACAAGAACAACAAGATGAACAACACGTTGCTAGTGAATCGAAATAGGCCTCACACGGCTTCACTAGACTTTGATTTGGTATTTTGAACAGGAAAATGAGATGAATATCAAAAAACTATGCTAGTGAATCGAAAGAGCCCCACACGGCTTCACTAGACTTGTAGTTTCAACAACACAATGATAACAAGATTACAAGAGATAGAAACTTAACACACAATATTCAATGACTTAGGATTACACATCTTACTATGTCTTAACTGAGCACCTCATAAGAATGAGGACATAACTTTAAAATCGAGGGACTTCTAACACACTAGGGAGCTCCTCTCAAGCCTTTTATGTGGCTTCTGAAGTTTTTGCTAGTAAATTAGAGAGCATTATCTGGGAACACCAGAGTAAGGAAAGAATTAGGATAAATTTTCTTTCGTATGGGCGACACCATGGCACGAATTAGTGTATCAAAGAGGAACATTCTGACTCCATAACATGAACTAGAATATGAAGAAAGAGAGACATTCCTAAATGCCTTATAGCCTTCTTCTTATCAGAGTGGTGCGCTAGACTCCCATAAACAAGACTCTACCCGACGCGATTACGCAGACACCCTAGGACCATGAACTGTGCTCTGATACCGTATTTGTCACGACTAGAACGGGGGCCTTGGCCTTGATAGGGATCCCGAACCATAAAGGCCCGAGAGCCCTTCTAACTTTCAATCATATACACCATTCATTTATAATGAGGAACTACAAAAATACAAAATAAAATGGAATCATGTTCGATATCATAATTCAATCGAACAATCTAAAATGGAAAACATAAACCTCTAAACAACGTCTAACATCAGACTGCGAAATCTCTAACAACTGAAAGTGACATTTGTTTGAAATCTGGGATAAGCCCCAGTCGGGCCATGGATCAAAATGAAATAACAATAACAAATTTTAATACAGGCCTTCCAAAGTATGTGAGGCTCAGCAATTGCAAATTCTGACACATTCAAACCTATTGTTGAATTGGACCCCGAGACTGTGTCTTACATCCTAAGAGGGAGGGGGGGTCAATACAGATGTATTGGTATGAAAAGCAATCCAAAATAATGTACTTTTATATACAACATAGGTGAGAGCATTTCATTAAAATGTTAAGCAAGAAATAATTTAAAACACATGGGCAACTTAAAATAATAATTCACTGCAAATCTGTAGATGTAAAACCATTCTTTATTTTTTTACTTCTGAGGTAAGTGGTACACCCTACATATCAGAAAGTTTCCCACGGGCAACATGGGATCCTCCATTAACTCGACAGCCTAGCCCCCAACCAAAGTTTGTCGTAAGGGTTAAAGTATCTGAATCTGATACGCCCCAGGGCACTAGGCCAACGTATAATAATATACCCGTATCGGCAAAACCCGATTTTGAGCACTGAATCATATGACTCGTGACTTCTTCGGGTAACCACGTAACTCTTTTAGTCCCAAGTTTTTAACCTATTCTAAACATGCATCTTTTTGAATTCAAAATCTGAAATCTAAAATGAAATTTGTATACTCTTTTAAGTTTTATCATGACTTTATCTGATTTGGTATCGTCACACCAAGACTTGCAAGTCATAATTCTGAGCCATAAAATATCCTTTACAGTTTTCTCTTTCAAAAATCAAAGATTAGACCACCATAATTCAAACAATTTCAAAAGATTCATTCTTCCATAACATTTATCAAATTACGCAAAGGTCATTCTTTTCAATCATTTCGACAAACATATATATATATATATATATATATATATATATATATATATATATATATATATATATATATATATATATATATATATATTCAGCATTGCCAACATGTAAAACCCTCTCTCTTCAATTCAAAAATCATAATCAAGTTATAACCAAAGTAAGGCTTTTATATTGAATTATATTTCCAATATCACATTTTGAACACATCATATCATACGAAGTTAAGAGACTTGTAAATAAGAGAGGGATTTCAAATAGTTCATGCTCTCAATTTATAATTCAAACCTATCAAACTCATACATATATCTACTTAAACATGGTTATAAATCAGATTTGGGGGAAAGGCCTCAAGACCAAATTAATATCATCAAATACTTTAAAAGCATGAATGTATTATAAATCCAAAACCCCCTTTTTGTAAATTCATAATTTCTAAACCATTATCATGATTAATAAAAATATACCAAGCCCATGTAGATTTAGGAAAGCCCCACTATAATGCCCCGTATGATTCTAAGCTAGGAGACGAACCATTTTTCCTACGTATGAAACCTTCTATCCTGTGAGTAGAATTTGACTGCATGACTTACAATGAGTATCCTAGCAATAAGATAGCTTATGATATATTAAGCATGTTCATATGAGTTCTTATGGTAATACAAGCTAAGAGTTTTTGAATCCATCAAGTTTTAGTGTTCGATTTTGCAAGGGTCATATTTGAACGAGTATAACTCGATGTTAATATGGTATTTCTGCATATTTCTACCCTCCAAATTGTAGATAATTGGATCAGCTTTCCAACGATACTAATTTCGCCTTAATCCAATACCCGAACGAAAAGTTATGCCCATTTTCGTGAGAGACAATAAGGATAGACGATTGGTTAGGTGCTGCCCAACCAAACTTAGACGATTGGTTAGGCGCCGCCTAAGTCAGTTTCAATGCCAAAAACACTCCATTTTGAGTTATTTTGAGGGTAATTAAGTCTTTTAACACTCCTTACGCATCCTTAAATTTAACCCTATGAAATATATAGCTTCTAAACACATTACAACCCTATTAACATCTCAAAGCTCATCATCCAAGAGCACCATAGGAGAAAAACAACTAGGGTAGCACAATCAAGCTTGAAGATCAAATTTCAAGGAAATTCCTCCGTCAATCATGAAGAACCTCCCTTCCAAGGTTTGCGTAGTGTTCATCCGTGGATTCCTTTCATTCGTGGAGTTCAAGAATCAATCTTTAAAATACAAAAGCTTGGTTGATTGTGGTGATATGATCATACCCATGGCGATGCTTGTTTGTTTTGATATATAATAGTATTGTGACTGTATATCTCATGAAAGTTATGTTGTTAGATGAAAAACATAATCTTTAGATGGATTGATAGAATGCAAGTATGAAATCCACCTATTCCTTAAATAATGCATGCAAGGTGTTCGATAAAATGCCTAGTATGTTAGAACTTCATATTTACATGATTTTATGATATCTAAATAACAATTTCATGTTAGTCATACACTCCAATATGAATTTCCATGAAAATTATGTGTTGTTATTGTTGTGGTATAAAGCATGTATGATAATGGAGATATAAATTATGTACACAAAATATATCCATGCTTTCCCTACCATGTTTGAGATGTTGAATAAATATATGAAGTATAATATCCCCAAATCATTACAATATGAACTAAACGTTACATGTTGTCGTTCCCTTACGCTTGAATGGTTTCCATGAAATTGCTATAAATAGTATATATTGTCGGAATGCCCATGATATTAGAATATGAGATTTATGACTTGATTATAAGCATTCCTATTCATGATAGATATTATGATGACTATGTACTTCATGAAATCCCCCACTTATGTATTATTGATTTTTATTGATGGTCGTGTACTCAAGAAATTCAAGTTGTGTTAGTTTCCTTCCATCGAGTCCTGGGGGTACTTATACCCAAAAATATAGTTGAGTGCCTAGAGCCATGTCATGTTTTCACGATACTCTCAGTTAAGCCATGATCTATAGAATTCAGTTAGTCATGTGACTCAGGAAAACTCAAAATTCTTAGTAATCTTAGTAGCCCAGTAATCTCAATAATCTCAGTGCTCAGTAACCTGAGTAACCTCAGTATTCACAGTCAATCTCAGTAACTTTAGTACTCTCAACTAGTCTTCAGAACTCAGATCAGTCCAGTTAATCGGTATTAGTTCAGCTAATCAGTTCAATTCAGTTATTTAGTTCAACTTAGTTATTCAGTTTAGAGTCCTTCATATGGGTGTAGAATTTAGTTCCGAAGAAACCCAAGGATGGGAACTCACCCGCCAGTTCAGGGTGTGATTCTTAGTAGTCATCCTTGTGTTCCAGAACTACATACCCAGCGTAGGTTGAGATATCTTAACTCATTATATTAGGGTTGATGAGGTGGATTAACCCATCCGTTTAGGGTTCCCACCATTCTCATTTGAGTACCTACCAGTATAGGGTTATCACAGCTGTCCTTACCAGTGGTGCGGTATTGACATCCCTCTAGTTGGGGCAGAGATTGGACCCCAGCTTAACTATTATAGCGTATTTGGGGCATGTCAGTTAGATAACTACTTCCCACATTTTCAGTTACAAGTTTCAGGACTGTCAGCTATAGCTACCTAGTCTCAGTAAAGATCTCATATACTTCTTTAGATTTTAGTATATCAGGACTATCAGATACAGTCAACTCAGAAATAGAATTGAACACAGAAAGTTTCCTTCAGATTTATGGACTTTTAGATATAGGCACTTATGTTATCAATCACAAAAGTTATCAGAACTCATGCTATAGTACTCAGCTTCAGGACTTTCAGATACAGTTAATCAGATCAGTTCTTCATAATTCGAATTGTCAAAAACAACCATTCCTTTATCAGTAATATAGTATTAGTGTCCCAGTATTCAATAATACAGTATCAGATCCATCACTTATTAGTGATTTACATATCAATATCACTAAACTCAATCTTTTAGAATCTCATTATCAGTACACTCATGTTTTCAGTATTCAGACTCAGTAGTTAGTATCTCCACGAGTTCAGTTACAGTTACTAATGCATATATGTACTCTCACGTTTATATCAGTCAGTATTTTTCATGCATATAACCCTTTGCATTTAGCCTACCTCACTCGTATACTCAGTACATTCAGACTTACTGACATATTTGCGCTATGGTGTTTTCTCTTATGTTACACCATAGGTTTAGAGGCATGAGCTCCAAAACAACAGTAGAACCCAAGATTAGTAGTCAGAGTTAGACGTGAGTCCTCATACTTTGAGGACATGATGATTTCATTTCTATTTCAGTTTTCAGTTTATTTTAGTAGTTGGAGTTAGTTGGGGACATGTCCCATCAACACCTTATTCAGATCAGTTAGAGGCTTTCAGACTAGATGTCAGATTAGATGTTCAAAATTTATTATTTATGTTTCTTTTTTGATATTGTTATATCATATTTTTTAGATATGTATCAGTACTGAACCTTATGTCCTTATAGTTGATCTTTCCGCATATTTTATGAGATATTATGCAGTTTACAGGTACAAATATTTGTCATGGGTTAGCTTGTGGTCCCTCAGGGTCGTGAGCACCTGTAGCATTCCGGTTCTGGGGCGTTACACCCACGTACCTTAGATTACAAGGTTTGAAGAGTAAAACTCGAATCTTGATTTGTTATTTGGAAATCTTGGACTTACATGATTGATTCTTGATCTTGAATGAAAGCCTAGTCTCCATTTTACTCTTGAGAGAGGAGAGAAATTGAGAGATTAAAACTGATAAAAGAAATTGATTATAGAGTGTTTTTGGTGATTTAAATCATGTGGAAGAAGTTTGGGATGATGAAAAATACCAAAATACCCCTAAGGAAATCAAAAAAGTTGCAGCAGTCCCTCGGTTTGACAAACTGACATGCCGAAGTAAATTAGGTATAAATTTTTACACCAATTTTAAATTTTGACAAAATCAATTGCGTTTGAAAGAGAACTCAAAGAAATTTCATTTGATATATAGAAGGCCACACAATTTATTATGTAACAGGAGTTATGCTCGACGAAAGTTGACCCAAGTTGAAGTATCTACTAAAATGTACTCGATGAAATTATGTTCAACTCATCTTTGAGTTAGGGGATTTTTGTGAACTCAATTCATATCCAAAGGTATTCCCACACTGTATAATTTATCACCACACATATATTAACAATGAATCACTTTCAAATCATACGGCATGCACTTTAAATCATTCACAAAAAAAAATGTAAACTTGAGTTCACAATAAAAGAGGGAATTGATCTCATGCTCTCAATCAGTCTTGATAAAATACATGAAATCTTACATACATATAGTTATAATTCAATTTGCATGAAAAGTGATTCAAGAAAACCATTGTTTTCACCAAAATAGTCCCATGATGCATACTTTTTGAAAATCATATTGAATACTTTATTATAAATGGTATTTGGGGATATTTAATCTTGATAAAACATTTAAACTTATGCCCAAGTTTTTTATAGTAGTCTCACATGCCTTAGATTATGAAATTTGAAAGCTGGAACCCAGATCTTGATAGATGGAGCCCGAATCTTGATCCGTTTCATGGAATTCTTGATCTTAGGGATGAGTTCTTGATCTTTGGGAGAGAGGTTAGGGTTTTTATTCTTGACAAATTTAAGTAAAAATGGGCATACTCTTCCCTAAAATTGCTTTTAATCACCAGTTAATACGATTAGGAATTGTAGGGAAAAGATGAGACTACCCTCAACTTAAAAGTTGCAAAAGAAATTCTATTTTTAAGGCTTACCACGATGCGCTGAGTAGGTCATTGCGTTACCTACCATAATGCGGAGGAATTAATGGTGGCTTACTGGAACGAAAATCTAAAAAATAATTAGATGCTCATCAAGACTCAATCAATAGGAAGGCTTTTGGAACATTGACGCATAGGAATGACGATCTACATTCTAGCTCAAAAATGCGAGGTGTTACCCTTCCATATAGAATGGCTCCTGTAGAATTGAAAAAGTTGAAAAAACAGCTAAAAGACCATCTTAAAAAAGGCATTATCCATCCTACCGTCTGTCCTTGGGGTGCTTCGATACTCTTCATGCGTAAGAAAAATGTCTCCCTCTATATGTGTATAGATTACCATCAGCAGAACAAAGTCACAATTAAGAATAAATACCCTATTCCCAGCATCAATGATCTGTTTAACCCAATCTAAGGTGCCAAATATTTTTCCAAAATAGACCTTTGCTCGGGGTACCATCAGTTGAAGGTTAGAGAGGCTGATGTTGCCAAAACAGTTTTTTGAACCCGATACGGTTACTAATGCCCCCACAACTTTTATGGACCAAATGAATAGGGTGTTTCATTAGTTTTTAGATCAGTTCATCATAGGTTTTATCGATGACATCTTGATTTACTCTAAGAATGAGGAAGATCATGGAAATTACCTTTGCATCTTCCGTCAGACCCTCAGAGATCATGAGTTGTATGCAAAGTTTTTCCAGTGTGAATTCTGTCTTTGCTATTGCTTTCCTGGGGCACATTTTTTCTAGAGAGGGATTTAAAGTTGACCCCCAAAAGGTTGAGGTAGTGAGAAAATGGCCCAAACCCACGACTCCAACCGATATCCGGAGCTTCTTTGGTTTGGCAGGGTATTATAGAAGATTTGTAAAGAGTTTTCCTCCATAGTTGCTCCACTTACTAGATTGACTAAAAAATGGTAAAATTTTTGTGGTCCTACTCTTGTGAGAATAGTTTTGAGTAATTGAAAGACTAGTTGACTACCGCATGAGTTTTGAATCTACCTGAGGGAACAGAGGGCTTTGTTGTGTGCTGTGATGTGTCCTGGATGGGACTTGAGTCTGTACTTATGCAGCATGAAAAGGTTGTGGCTTATGTATCTAGACATTTAAAGGTGCATGAAAGGAACTATCCCACTCATGATTTGGAGTTTGCAAATGTAGTGTTCACATTAAAGATTTGGCGTCATTATCTTTATGGGGTGCATGTTGATATATTTACTAATCACAAAAGTTTACAGTATGTTTTCATGCAGAAAGAAATGAATCTCAAGCAGTGGCAGTGGCCGAAATTGTTGAAGGATTCTGACATGAACCTGTATTATTATTCGAGAAAGGCCAACGTGGTGGCTGACGCCCTTAGCAAATTGTGTATGGGAAATCTTTCTCATGTGGAGGATGGAAAGAGAAATCTGGTGAAGGATATTCATCGACTTGTAAATTTGGGAGTTTAACTCCTGGATTCTAAAGATGGAGGGGTATTCGTTCACGAGGTAGCTAAATACACCCTATATGCAGAAGTTAAGGAGAAGCAGCTTGAGGAACCCATCTTGATGCAGATTAAAAAGAGATGTTGGTCAGCATAAGGTGATGGCTCATGAATTGGAGGTGATGGGATTTTTAGGTATCAAGGTAGGTTATGCATATTGAATATGGATGTGATGTGAGAAAGAATTCTTGATGAAGCTCACACTTTCAGGTATGTTGTTCACCCTGACACTACTAAAATGTATTATGATATTAAGGATATTTTCGTGTGGAATAACATGAAGAGAGTCGTTTCTTAATTTGTGTCTAAGTGCTTGAATTGTCAATAAGTTAAGGTAGAACATTTGAGACCAGGTGGCACTTCCCAAGAGATTGCTTTGCCTATGTGGAAGTGGGAGATGATCAACATGGATTTTATTATAGGACCTTCGAGATCCCAAAACCAATATGATTCTATTTGGGTGATTATAGATAGGATGACTAAGTCTGACCATTTTCTCACTATGCGGACTAATTATTCGGGGGATGATTATGCTAAATTGTACATCAAAGAGATAGTTTGGTTGCACGGGGTTCCAGTGTCTATCATATCTGATCAAGGTACATAATTGTCTTCTTAGTTTTAGAGGTCTTTTCAAAGAGGTTTAGGTACCAAACAAACCTTAGCACCGCCTTTCATCCTCAAACAAATAGTCAAGCAGTATGTACCATTCAGACCTTAAAAGATATGTTAAGGGCTTCCATGATTGACTTTAAGGGTAGTTGGGTGGATCACTTATCATTCATAAAATTCGCCTGCAATAATAGCTACCATTCCAACATTCAGATGGCTCTTCTCGAAGCTCTTTATGAGAGGAGATGTAGATCCCCAATTGTGTGGTATGAAGTGGATGAAACCCGAATGTTTGGGCCTGATCTTGTTCGTCAAGTGATAGAGAAAGTGAAGGTCATTAGGGAGTGACTTAAGATAGCTCAGAGTTGCCAAAAGTCTTACACCAATGTTAGAAGAAGCGAGTTGGAATTTGAGGTTGATGATTGGGTATTTCTAAAGGTCTCCTCTATGAAGGGAGTCATGCGATTTGGAAATAAAGAAAAACTTAGTCTTCATTACATAGGTCCTTATCAGATTATGAGGAGGATTGGTGGGGTTGCTTATGATTTAGATTTGCTAGCGGGTTTAGCTTCTATCCATTTTGTATTTTATGTATCAATGCTGAGAAATATATTGGGGATCTTTCTTTTGTGTTTCCTATGGAAGAAATTAACATAAAAGTCTCTTTGTGAAGAAGAAACCATTGCTATTTTAGACCGCCAAGTGCGGAAGTTGAGAAGTAAGAAGATAGTTTTGGTTAAGGTGTTGTGGAAGAATCAAAAAAACTGAGAAAGCAACTTGTTAATCGGAGGATGATGTGCGTACGAGGTACCCGACTTTTTTTGAAACCATGGATGATGATATGAAAGGTACAAATTGTTTAATACTATTTTCTTTCCATATAGTGCTTGAATCATGCTTTTTGTGTCCCAAGTCATCACTCAGAGATGAATGATCTCATGGGGGAATAATGTAACACCCCATTTAACTCTTGACTTGACTTAACTCTTAGTTGCATGCATGGGAATTTTAGGGCTTGAAAATTTCTCTAAGTGTAGAAAAACTTAGGCTCCATTTATTTTTGTAAGATTCGGACGTCTGAATCTGAAAGCACATCTGAATGATTAAGAAGCGGAATGATTAAGACTATTTATTTTTCAACATCTGAATGTGTAAAAAAATTATTTGTATATATAATAAAATTAAAAATAAAATTCGAATAAAAAAAAATTATATATTAAAAAGCGTGTAATTTAATACAACTAAATTATTAGTATTTTAATTGAGAAAAAAAATTTATGTTTATTAGTGATAGTGGAGATGGCTTATAATGGTGGTTGCAGTGACAATGATTGATGTTAGTGATTAATAATATTAGTGGTGATACTTGTGATGGTTGGTATTGTAGTGACTGTTATGATGGTGATGATTGATGGTGGAGGTGTTGTTGTGATGTGATGTTGCTTGATCTTAGTATTGTAAGGTGTTGATTGTGTTGGCTGAAACATGAATACATGATTATTGATGATGTGTTGGTGCTAGCTGGAGACTCTAGACTCTAAACTTCTGCACTTGATTCACCCTAGAAATGTGATGGGTCTGAGAACATCAGAGTAAGGAAAGAATTTGGGATGATTTTACTTTCGTATGGACGTCACCATAGCACGAATTAGAGTATGAAGGAGGAACATTCTGACTCTGTTTCACGAACTAGAACATGAAGAAAGAGAGACATTCCTAAATTTCTTGTAGACTCCTGCTTATAAGTGTGGCGCGCTACACACCCATAAATAAGACTCTACCCGGCGCGATTTCGCTGACACCCTGGGACCATGAACTGTGCTCTGATACCAAGTTTGTCACGACCCGAGCCTAGGCCCTAGCCGTGACGAGCATCCCGAACCATGAAGGCCCGGAACACCCATTCTCTATCTGGTTATCATGCACAACATTCGTAATCATAATAAAATATGGAATTTAAACTGAGTACGGACTACATGGTCAAGTTCTGCAACATTTATGAATAATACTATCTTACATCAGTCTGCGAAATCTCTACTAAGAACACAAACATCTGTCTGAAAACAAACTGGTACTAGGCCCCCAGTAAACCAAAAACATAATAAATAAGATAATGTCTGACATAATTAGGCCTTCCGAATAATAGAAGGCTCACCACTGCGAGATCAAGTCTGCAAATCCGAGAATGTCTACTGAGTAGCTGGACCCCTAGACTGTGCCTCGGGACCTGGAAGGGGGGGGGGGGTCAGCACAAAAGTACTGGCACGCGAAGCAATCCGAAAATAGTATAATGGAACATATATATATATATATATATATATATTAAGTGAAAGAAATTTTTCATCAAGACATCATGTATAAAACGGTTTCCGAAAAATACATGGGCACTTTCTGAAAACATGTAATCTGCCTGTTCATTTCAAATCAAGATCTTTGTTTTACTTCTGAGTTAGGTGGTATTCCCCTACAAGTCTGATATTCCATGGGCTGTATGGAATCCGCCATTGACTCGGCGGGGAATCCCCCAACCCAAGTGTGCCACAAGGGTTGGAGTGTCTGAGTCTAATACACCACAGGACATTTAAGTCAGCGCATAATAGTATACCCGGGTTGGAAAACCACAGTTTTAGGCAATGAGTCGCTTGAACTCAAGCCCTCTTCGGAGAACCACCTAACATCTCTGTATGCCCATTTTTAACCTTTTCTGTACATGGAACATTCTAATGTCTAAAATCATGAAAGTCTAAAATGTCTGTTAGTCTGAGTCTGATATGGCGTTAGTCTGAATTGGTATCGTCATACTAAGACATTGCAAGTCATGATTTTTTTGAGCCATAATGTATTAAGCAAGAGCTTTCATTCAAAACATAGTTTAGACCACCAAAACATGTAACTGATGTAAAGGATTTCATATACCGAAACTTAAAGTTCAATTCATGCAGAAATTTCGTCAAACACCTGGTGGTCAAATGTCTTTAGCAAGTTCATGCATTCAAAATTGAAACACATTCATTCATATATGTATATAAACTGTCAAATCGCTTTGGAGATGGTCAAAAGACCAAAACAATGATGTTAAAACATCTTATACATAAATATATATACATAATTTAAAACCCCATTCTAAAACATGATTTTTTTTATGCCCATGAGAATTTAGGAAAAACCCCGCGTACCTCTATTTCCAAGGATAATATATGTTTCTTGAAGCTTGCGGATTGGTGATTCCGAATATGTAATTATCTTCGAAAACCTACGGTCGAATCTTGAACTATTTGGGTTTTTATTTTGAAACCCTAAGGAGAATTCTTGAGCAATTTTGGAAAAGTATGTGTATTATGGTGTTTGAGGGATTAAATCCCGTGTTGGTGGTATATATAGGGGTGGAGGATGACCAAAATATCCCTAAGGAACAATTAAGGTCAAATCTGTCCCTCAGTTGACAGTTTGATAGGCTGGAGTAAATCGATTATAACTTTTTACTCATATATTCAAATTGGATGAAACCAACTTCATTTTAAAGAGGACTAAAATAGCTTTCGTTATATATATTATAGCTCACACAATTCATTTTATACAGGGAGTTATCGTTTGAAATTGACCCAGAAATACTAAAAACTGGGCAATAGGCTATGCGTGATGCTACTGTTTTGAAATCCAAACGCAGCCTTTTGCATTCCGAAAAATTTCAAAACTTATCCGAGATGTACTATGAGCTTGCCCGATCGTAACGCAACTTGAAACGAATATCGGAAAGGTTGAAAAGTTGTATACCGAAGATTGCCAGCCAAAATGACACTAAGTCCTCATTACACTCACAAAAAATTTCAAGTTTTTATGTCTAAGGGCACTCAGACATGCATGGAACATGCATTTTTAATGCACGCATATCTGACGCATGGAATACACGACTGAAGCTATTCATAACCTGAATTCTCATAATGAACATGCATATATGATGCATGGATCTGTCCTTGAGTTGTTCTCATGAACGCAGGACTAAATACACTGATAAGCTGAACTTTTTCTATTGAACATGCATTTTTAATGCACGCATATCTAACTGGACCAACGTATGAATGTATGACTAATTACGCAATGATAACTGGTGCAAGGTTTGTAATAAGAATATCTACATGCAACTGAATGAGGTATCTCCCCCTTGGTACACTATGTCCCTCTATGATTGCTCAATTCATTAAGATACTCGGAAAAAAAAATTGAGGCGATGCACTAGGCACCTACAAATTGAATCATAACTGAACATCTGGAATCTGAATCTAATGCATGACACATGAACTGAGCTATACTCGCAACTACTGGTATACTCTATCTTGGAATAGTAGCATGTCTGAGATTTCGGGTAGCATGAATAAATGAAAATACGAGAAAACAAGTCATGCGAATCTTCTTGTTAAACTGACTTACTGACTACACAGATTGAATTATGCTGGACTTTCATACTTAACTGGAGTATCTCTTCAACACTCTCTCTAAAGAAGTTCTAATAGTAATAGGGAGCCACGAATCTTGGGTATGGATTACACAAGACATCCAACTGAGGAAATCACAACATTAACTCTACTCTGCAGTCTGAAATATAGACATATAACTCCTAAATTAGGATAGAATTTTTAGACCTTTGGCAATACGACTTCTTACTTTTAGGCTTAGCACACTTCCCAAATATCCCTTAACTATACTATTCCCTATAAATATGATATTCATTCAATTCAGCTTAAATTTCTCATATGAGCATTGACAAATTTTCTACTAATGTCTAAAATAGCTTAATCCATATCCCGCGATCAAGCCTAACACTAAGTCACAAAAATACAACATGCTACACCACGCTATTATTCTAAACCATATGATGCCACCTTCTATACCTCTTTTAAAGATCACATTCTAAGCATAACATGCCTTACCACTTTAATGACTACTCTAAACTCTTAATATGAAGTCGCTAATGCATATTGCAACCTTCGACTACAATCCTAAAATGTCATTCATGCCTAATTTATAACCACATGTTAACTTCAAGGCAAACACCCATAAATACATACTTCGCATAGTTTCTAAACTATTATCAACATAACTCCCACGAACTATCCTAAAAACATACACACACAAACTTTTCCATTGAACATCACATGTATCAAAGATTGGCCCCAAATCTCACTTCATACTTATGGCCTTATCTAAACAAACGTACTATGATCTTCCATCAACAGGAACATTTAATTCATCACCACTATCATTGCATAGGGAGGACACTAAAAGGTTAAAACATAAGACCCTGAAGCATGAGAAGATTTTTATATGGGACTGAACACATTATAAAGAGTGAGTACATGCGTCATGAGTTGCATGACCTCAACTAGAGTTCCTAACATAAGGAATGTAATTCCGACTACTTGAATGAACTAGAACTCATTATCTTGGAACTAAAAGAGTACGTGACTCTCTATCATATACAGGAGTCATGAACTATGATCACGGAACTGAAATGTAAAGCTTGAGTAGGCTTTGGGATCACTGAAAAATACTAAGATAAGAATGGGTTGAGTCTCACCCTCACTTTCTAACGTTCTAAATCATACTGCATCACTACTAGAATCTGAGAGCCTTACTTGGTCATTCGTTCTGTCATCTCCCCCTTAGCTTCAAGTCATCATCTAGAGTTTGGGAGATCCTTTACCATATTCTAACTGAACTACACTTACTACACTCTAGGTTCTGAAAAAAAAATAACAATACATGCATATCATGGAACTTAGCCCGAATGACTACCTTCCAGGATACACTCTATCTTTCTCTAGCCACCAATAGTCATAGTATAATGCTTGCACACTTATTCTATCGGTTTAACCTTCAAAAGTCAAGTTTAGATGCTAACACTTAACATGGATATCACCAAGCCTTTTATGAACCATATCTCTTTCGATAGAGCATACCACTATTGCGACTCCAAATTTATATCCCTCTACTATGAGAATCAAGATCACAGCAAAAGGCCCAACACTATCAATCAAAACACCTTAACATGGCTGTTTAGATCACCATGTACCATCTAACTAGTCTTTCTCCACTTAACAATTCAATGGTACCACTAGCCACGCACAACAAGTAATAGCCTTAGAAAAATGCCACAACCTCATGTCACCTTAGGCATACTTCTACATTATACATGCAATATCATACACTACTACGAATCAAATAAACTTACTCTATTGCATGCACCGTTTAAGTCTATTAGATCACTTCTATACAACTAGTATTCATTAACAAAGAAATATTCACATCCACCTTCATGGACATCAACTGTTCAAACCTAATATCTAGTGCTATGCATGATTTACAACCCAATCCTTAGACAAAATTTTCACTTGGAAACTATGAAATAAACATCACGAAACACTAGTGCACTAGAACTTCATAACCACAATAATCGATCATGACCTAACGGTTTTCCTTATCATAATCCATTAGCATGTACTATTTCAGCACATCAAGCCTACTAATTTAATCCCAAAAAACATGCATCATCAAACTCGTGCCACTATTTACCACCACACCATTTAAATTCAAGCCTATAGTTTAGTATCAATCATTTACCACCAATGAAGAGTGCAACATAATATAAATATACTAATCCATCAAATTGGGATATTCTACCTAAATATCTCAAAAATCTACTACATACCTTCTCACAAGTAGCACTAGTTTACAACTACCAATGAAAAAAGGGTCAAGGGGGTTAAAGCATCATAATAGACATGGTCAACTTTATCCTTATATTATAACGCCGTACAATCGTATCTACTTATACTTCTTTCTCACATCACAATTACTTACCCAAGCATACATTTACACTACCTTCAAAATCCACAACAACCATGAGTCTATACTTATAACCTACTGGCTAATCTGGTCATTTTCATACTTCAAGCAAGGATAATTCACCTCGCCTAATAACTCATTCTCTCTGTCTTCTACTAATAAACTAACACGCAAGGACGAATCGCTTCATTACCAACTCTATCTCATGCAAAAAGATTCAGCTATACATATATTCAACCAACACAAGAACCACACGTTGAATGACAAATTGCTAGAGAATCAAAATAGGCCTCACACGGCTTCACTAGACTTTGATTTTTTTGTAGTTTGAACAAGAAAATAAGAAGAATGACAAGGCAACTACGCTAGTGAATCCAAAGAGCCCCACACGGCTTCACTAGACTTTTTAGTTTCACCAACACGATGATAAATATTTTCAAGAGATAGAAACTTGTCACACAACATTCCATAATCTGAGAATACACATCTTACTTTGTATAGATAAAAAGAAAATCTGAGTCAAATATTTCCCCCACAGATTAACATACAATCCACACACGCTACTTGCTACTAATAGGTCATGACACCGACACTTTAACTTATACTACTATTTGGGTGGAAATACAATTCCAACACTTCTACTACACATCTTTTCCCTTAAGCATGACATCTGCAACATAAATTTCTGAAAAGGGACGAATATACTCAATACAGAAGGCTGAAAAACACGATTTCGTCAAGATCAAGGTTCACACTAGAACCCATACACTCTGAAGCAATAACGGACTCTTCTCAAGTCCTTGCACAATTTTAAGATCTTATATGACGTGATTCGAAGGGACAATACCATTTAGACTCTAAACTTCTGCCCTTGATTCACCCTAGAAATGTGATGGGTCTGAGAATATCAGAGTAAGGAAAGAATTTGGGATGATTTTATTTTCGTATGGACGTCACCATAGCATGAATTAGAGTATGAAGGAGGAACATTCTAACTCTGTTTCACGAACTAGAACATGAAGAAAGAGAGACATTCCTAAACGTCTTGTAGACTCGTGCTTATAAGTGTGGCGCGCTACACACCCATAAATAAGACTCTACCTGACGCGATTTCGCAGACACCCTGGGACCATGAACTGTGCTCTGATACCAAGTTTGTCATGACCCGAGCCTAGGCCCTAGCCGTGACGAGCATCCTGAACCATGAAGGCCCGGAACACCCATTCTCTATCTGGTTATCATGCACAACATTCGTAATCATAATAAAATGTCGAATTTAAACTGAGTACGGAATACATGGTCAAGTTCTGCAACATTTCTGAATAATACTATCTCACATCAGTCTGCGAAATCTCTACTAAGAACACAAATATCTGTCTGAAAAGAAACTGGGACAAGGCCCCCAGTAAACCAAAAACATAATAAATAAGATAATGTCTGAAATAATTAGGCCTTCCGAATAGTAGAAAGCTCACCACTGCGAGATCAAGTCTTCAAATCCGAGAATGTCTACTGAGTAGCTGGACCCCTAGACTGTGCCTCAGGACCTAGAAGAGGGGGGGTCAGCACAAAAGTACTGGCACGCGTAGCAATCCAAAAATAGTATAATGGAACATACATATATATATATATATATTATGTGAAAGCAATTTTTCATCAAGACATCATGTATAAAACGATTTCCGAAAAATACATGGGCACTTTCTGAAAACATGTAACCTGCCTGTTCATTTCAACTCAAGATTTGTGTTTTACTTCTGAGTTAGGTGGTATTCCCCTACAAGTTTGATATTCCACGGGCTGTATGGAATCCGCCATTGACTTGGAGGGGAAGCCCCCAACCCAAGTGTGCCGAAAGGGTTGGAGTGTCTGAGTCTGATACGCCACAGGATATTTAAGTCAGCGCATAATAGTATACTTGGGTCGGCAAACCACGGTTTTAGGCAATGAGTCGCTTGAACTCAAGCCCTCTTCGGAGAACCACCTAACTTCTCTGTATTCCCATTTTTAACCTTTTCTGTACATACAACATTCTGAATGTCTAAAATCATGAAAGTCTAAAATGTCTGTTAGTCTGAGTCTGATATGGCGTTAGTCTGAATTGGTATCTTCATATCAAGACATTGCAAGTCATGATTTTTCTGAGCCATAATGTATTAAGCAAGAGCTTTCATTCAAAACATAGTTTAGACCACAAAAACATGTACTGATGTAAAGGATTTCATATTGCGAAACTTAAAGTTCAATTCATGCAGAAATTTTATCAAACACCTGGTGGTCAAATGTCTTTAGCAAGTTCATGTATTCAAATTGAAACACATTCATCCATATATGTATATAAACTGTCAAATCGCTTTGGAGATGGTCAAAAGACCAAAACAATGATGTTAAAACATCTTATACATAAATATATATACATAATTTAAAACCCCATTCTAAAACATGATTGTTTTTATGCCCATGAGAATTTAGGAAAAACCCCGCGTACCTCTATTTCCAAGGATAATAGATGTTTCTTGAAAATTGCGGATTGGTGATTTCGAATATGTAATTATCTTCGAAAACCTACGGTCGAATCTTGAACTATTTGGGTTTTTATTTTGAAACCCTAAGGAGAATTCTTGAGCAATTTTGGAAAAGTATGTGTATTATGGTGTTTGTGAGATTAAATCCCGTGTTGGTGGTATATATAGGGGTGGAAGATGACCAAAATACCCCTAAGGAACAATTAAGGTCAAATCTGTCCCTCAGTTGACAGTTTGATAGGCTGGAGTAAATCGATTATAACGTTTTACTCATATATTCAAATTGGATGAAACCAACTTCATTTTAAATAGGACTCAAATATCTTTCGTTTTATATATTATAGCTCACACAGTTCATTATATACAGGGAGTTATGATCGTTTGAAATTGACCCAGAAATACTGAAAACTGGGCAATAGGTTATGCGTTTTGCTACTGTTTTGAAATCCAAACACAGCCTTATGCATTCCGAAAAATTTCAAAACTTATCCGAGATGTACTATGAGTTTGCCCGATCGTAACGCAACTTCAAAATCTAAAAACGAATATCGAAAAGGTTGAAAAGTTGTATCCCGAAGATTGCCAGCTAAAATGACACTAAGTCCTCATTACACTCACAAAAAATTTCAAGTTTTTAAGTCTAAGGGCACTCTATTAAAGGCTAATCCATGCACGACTTTTACGGGGTGTTACATTGTGTCAAAGAAGCTTAGTCACTTTTTTTACTGTTAAAGTGAGTAAAGTTGAAACCATATATAATTTCCCTAATTTTGACTTTTTATCATATGGAAAATTGAATGTTCTTTCCGTCGATATAAGATTCGCCCAAATCCGATACCCAGACAAGAAGTTATGGCTTATTTAAATTCTAGTCGTAAAACACCGTCATTTTTGTGCTTGGCGCGTCGCGGAGGGGGCCTATTTAGAAATTGTAAAATTCCAGTAGAATAGCGTGATTGTGGCACGTAGCGCTAAAGTTTTAGGTCCCAACCAGTGGGACAACGCGATGGCTCCGCATCGCGGTGACCTTAAGAATCCCACTCGTCAATTTCCAGTGAGCCACTACAATTGTGGCGCATCGCGGTGGTCCATGAAAACGGGCTCCCAATTATATTTTTTGTCCGTCTCATTAAGGGTATATTGGGTATTTTCCACCACCTTATCAACATAAACACAGGATTTAATCTAAATGACCTCATTATTGATATTTTCATCAAAACCCATCAAGAACACTCTTTATGGTTTCAAACAAGAAAACCCAAATAACTCAAGATATAACCTTGGGTTTTCAAAATTGATTGAAGATTTGGAAGACCCAATTTGTAGGCTTCAAGAATCATCCATCAAATTTCTAAATTGAGGTGCGTGGGGTTTATCCTACAAACTACATGGGCTTGTAAACACTAGAACATGATTTAAAGATTATCAAGCATGAATTTAGAAAGGGGTTTTTGAGATATATGATTTATTATGCATTATGAATATTTAATTGTATTGTTGATTTGGCCTTTAGGCCTTTCCCCCTTAAATTGATTTACATGTATACGTATATGTATGAAAATTTAAATTTAAGATTGTTTAAGAGCACAAATTATGAAATTCCTCTCTTATGATGACTTTAAGTTTATGATCTTAATGTGAAGGATTTGAAATGCATGATTTATGGCTTGAAATTTGTTTACTCAAATACCATAGTATTTGGAGCATGATTTAGAGATTTAAGACAGGGAGTTTGTTGATGTAAATATAGTTTGTTAAAAGAGAAAGATTTACATGAGATTAAGAGATTTGACATGACCACCTTGCATCATTGAAAGTTTGGCAAAGAGAGTTGCATACATGTGTTTACATGAGTTTTAGAGAAATAGTTCTTTGAAATGATTTATTAATATGGTATTCCCGAATTTATGTTTTGAAAAGAGAGATTGTAATATGCTAATAATGGCTCAGAGATGTGACTTGCAAGTCAATGGTATGACGATACCATAAGTATGTATGCTGTAATAGAGTATGTTTTCAGAGTTCAATTTCACAGAATGCATGTTTTAAAGAGTTAAAACTGAGCTTAAAGGGGGTTAGGTGGCTACCCGAAGAAGTTTTGAGTTCAAGTAACTCTTAGCCTAAAATCATGATTTGGTGATCCGGCTATATTATTTTTATGCTGGCGATGACCGTGTGGCATAGCAGAGTCAGAGACTCCAACCCTTGAGGCACACTTGGGTTGGAGGCTTTCCCGCCGAGTCAATGGAAGATTTCATATTGCCCATGGAACTTTAGAGTTGTAGGGTATTCCACTTAGTGCAGAAGTAAAACAATGAATATCTCAGAGTTCAGATGATTTTCTTTCAGAATCTTTCAGAAATGCCCATGAGATTTCTTACTATATAAGATATGTTTATGAACTGTTTTAAATTTCCCTCATATATGTTGAATATAAATTATTATTTTGGATTTTCTCTGCATACCACTACATCTGTATTGACCCCTTACCTCCCAGGTTCGAAGGCTCAGAGCTATTCAGTAGAGTATTCTAGAAAGAAGTGATCCGTGCAATGGTGAGCCTTCTTTGTTCTAGAAGTCCATCTATTTCAAATAATGTTATTCCGTTATTTTGGCCTACTGGGGCCTTATCCCAGTGTTAAAAACAGACTGAGTCAGATCTTATTCAGATGTTTTGAATTATAGTTTTCTTTCTTATATCTTGAATCCCAAAGTTAATTACCATGTTTTCGTATCAAATTATATTTTTGCATTTTCTTTTATGATATGAATGTTGTGCCTGATTACCAGATCAGAGAGAGTAGGACGTCTGGGCCTTCATGGTTCAGAATGTCCGTCATAGCCAGGCCCTAGTTCGGGTCTTGACAGGTAGTTAGTAGTTTCGTGAGTTGTGATAGATAAGTTGGTTAGTAGTACAGATTGGCCGGTAATGGTTGTTGATTGTGGTACTATTGACGATAGTGGTAGCGGTGAATATAATTAGAATAAAAGAGGTAGTAGATGTGGTAACGGTTGAAAATTGTGGTTGGTAGCGGTATTTGTTGTTGATGGTGGTTGTGATGGTAGAGGTTGTTTGTGATGGTGGGTGGTGGTTGACAATAGTGACTATGGCAGAGATGGCTAGTGGTGGTGACTGCTGATTATGAATAGTGTGATGAATATTATCCAACACTAGAATATCCCTTCAGACCTATTAAGACTTGGTTTTAGATCTGAATGATTAAGACCTATTCAGACCTATTAAGAGTTAAAACCTTAATAAAACAGAAAAGCACTTAATCATTTGAAGTCTGAACCATTTAGATTCATACCCCCATTAAGTGCAAACAAATGAGGTCTTAGTCATATTTTAAGCCTCTTAACTTTGAAGATTTGTAAATTTGTCTTCCTGACCAAGAGATGTAGATTTTTGAGTCAATTCATGTTTAGAGGTGTAAGGAGCATGTCTTTCATATTTTTTGGAAGAGAAATGGGTCTTGTTTAGATTTTGATTCCAGTAGCTCATCGCGATAGGACCGTATCACGGTGTCTATAGCGATGGAGCCCTCACCACATGTGAATTTAAATGTTTGAGGGGAAATTGATTCTTTTTTCCTCAACCCAATTCATCCATTCCCAATCAAAATCATCAAGTAGGGCATAAATTGCCCATCTCCTCCAATTGTTTAACACCCCACATTTTGTGCTAGAACAAAAAACCGTCATTTGTACGCGAAGATGATCCAAAAGTCATAAATCCTATGCAAATTTGGAATGTTAATAAATTATGTAGTGTGGGAACCTATTTGAGCATGAATTAAGATCATCGAGGTCCCCTAACTCAAGGACAAGTTGAAAGCTTTCCTATCGTTCGAGTTTGTGTGAGTATCGAAACTTGGGTCAACTTCAATTGACCATAACTCTTTGTATATAAAGAATTAGAGGGTCTACTATATATCAAATGAAAGCTCTTCGAATTATCGTTCCAACGATACCAATTTCGCCAAAATAAAATACCCAAACAAAAAGTTATGGCCATTTTCGTGGCTGAGATAGTAGCATTGTGCGATTAGCGTGCGATGTACGCTCTATCACACGCACCCAATTTCCAAGTTCTGTTTTCCCCTTTTTAAGGGAAAAAGTGATATTTTTCAGCCCCCTATTCAGCCATAACATGGGATTAAATCCCCAAAATACTAAAATAAGGTCATTCTCTCTCAAAATCACCAAGAACTCTTCTTTGGGTTTCAACCCAAAGATTAAAATATCTTAAGATTTCACCGTGGGTTTTCAATAATTCTTCGAGATTCGGAATCCCCATTGCGAGGTCTACAAGAAGCACCCATCAATTGTTTGAATAGCATCCCTAAAGCACCAGTTCATTCAAGAGTCATAAATTAAGGTAGGTGGGGTTTTTCTAAAATTTCATTGCCAAAGAAACCATCTTTAATTCATGCTAACGGTCTCGAAATCATGATTTTTAAGAAAGGGTTTTGAATTTACAACTACTAGCATGTTTTAGAAGACTTGATCAGTATTGTTTTGGTCTTCAGGCCTTTCCCTAAATTGATTTGAAACTCTGTATATATGTATGCATGTGTTTAAGGATGAATATATAATTGAGAGCATGAATCCTAAAGAATCCCTCTCTTATTATGATTTTTCTTTACTTTTCATATGTTGTGGATTGTTTTGAATGCATCTTGAAAAGCACGATATGTAATGTCTTGATTAATGCTGTGATTGAATTATGGTTTAAATTTCAAAAGAGATGGATGTTTATGTTGACCAATGTTGAATATAAATATATAATGAGAAGAGTTGCATGGTTTGTCAAAGATTACATGACCACTACATATTTATTGAAAGAATGCGAATTTTTGCATAGTTTTTAGAACATGAAATCTCTTATATTATTTGCATGCTTGGGTGGTCTGAATTATGTTTTAATGAAAGAATTATGCATGATACAATATGGCTCAGAAGTAGGACTTGCAAGTCTTGGTGTGACGATACCAACTCAGTTAAAGCCATAGTAATTCAGAACAAAATAGAACACATGTTTGAAATCACATTTTTAGATTATGAATTATGAAAGATGCATGTTTAAAAAAAGGTTTAAAAATAGGCTTAAAGAGAGTTAGATGGTTATCCGAAGAAGGTACAAATTGAAGGACTCTATGCTAGAAACCGTGATTTGCCGACACGGGAATATGGTACCATGCTTTGTGATCTTGTGTACCTTGATTCATGTTGTCCCAAATTGGTTCTATGGTTAGAAAGCCTGCTTTATGATCTTGTACACTACCATGACATGTTGATTTGATTGGGGATTTTGGCACCCTGCTGTATGATCTTGCATGTCCTCCTTATAGAAACTCCAATCATTGCAACAAACATAGATTGGGCGCTTGTCCGCCAAGTCAAAGACGAATTCTATATAGCCCATGGAATTACAGATTGTAGGGTGTACCATCTAGCTCAGAAATAAGGCAAAGAGTGAGTCATGGTTTAAAAGAAATGTTTGAAAGTCTTTATGAACATCAATTAGATGAAGTGTGATGTAGCCTCAAGAACAAATTGCTTACGCTTCTAGTAACAATAAAAATTTACAGTGAATCATCTTAGTGGGATAATAGCGCACCAGTAATTTCCCAAAATTTGTCATCAGATAATACACAAGGTGTATAACTGATGAGAATAACCATTTCTCAAATAATAACTACCCTTAATACACCAAACTGAACCAAATGATGGATAAAAAATAATCTCGACATTACTTAATCCCAACATTACATAAGGTTGTTCAAACGACCCCTAAATGCAATACTCTGCATGCAATTCCAACACATGATTCACTTGCAACAAAATGGACTTTTTAGGTTTTCAAGGTATCAAATAATAAACCTAGACATCTACTCTAGTTAAAATATTTGGGTAAGGTAGACATCTAAGCTAAAAAAATATTCTGGGAAATCTTAGAAGCTTAGTCAATTTTTTGATAGGACTGAAAACCCTCTGCAAGTACTCAGCAAAAGGTCAAAGCATATAAAGTAACTGTTGTAACATGTCAAAACTCATTTTCTAAGAGACCTATAAACTCATTGTACAAAAATTGAGATAGCCTTTACATGATGTAACTGAAGGACTGTTTCGTTCTAGAGACCCCTTCTCCTTACAGATCATTCCACTAAAGAAGCTCGGGCATATTTGTGAATTCAGATGAAACACTTGCACAAACCTAAAAGAACAGACGATCAGAGTTCTCCAATCGTCAACACCCTTATGCAGTTAAATTTAGAAAGTTTAAATATGCCGCCAGATTTTTTCAACTCACCTGCTGATGAGACTATCTGAAGTCGTCCATATTCAGTGGCCGTAAGTCTGCGCTGCCGCTTAGTGCTGGAGGTGGTCTACCATTAGCACTAGCTACAGCCTGTTCCTATAATCAAATGTTAGCATTAGATGCCTGTTTTAGCAAGTGTACTAAAGAGGCACGTGCACACAAACATATATATACACACACAAGGGCCTACTAAATTGCCTTGTACGTCATTCTTGCAAGTATAGCTAAAAATTAGATGAACAGAATAGCCAAGTTAATCAGCACAAAATCTATATTGCCTCTTCCTTCTATTGTAACACCCCGCATTTTCGAGCTAGAAATCAAACCGTCATTCCTATGTGTATAAGCTCAAATTCCATGGTTTATGTTTAAATTCATGTTTCATGATTTTTCGCCTAGTATATGAAGTGATTATGAGGTGAAAAAATTCTCATAGAAATGGCTTAGAGCAAAGTTGAGCAAAGAATCATTTCATTCATTCAATGTTTGATATTCGATACTACAAAAGTCTATTTTGAACGTCTATATATTTTGATACACATAGAATTTTTAAGCTCAAGATCCACCAAATTGTATATAATTGAACTAGCTTTCCAACAATACCAATTTCGTCAAAATCCGATAACCGAGTGAAAAGTTATGACATTTTTTCTCAGACTTAACAACCAAGCGAAGGCAGTAAGCCGACGCGATGTCGATGTGACGCGTCGGCCAGCGCATTATGGAACTGTTTCACTCGTTAAATAAGTTTCTAATGGGTCTAGAGGCATTTTGGTCACTTCCCCTCACCCAAAATCCATCCATAACATAAGATTTGCGCCCCAAAACCATAACACTCTATAATTCAATTTTCCTCTCAAATCAAAAACCTAACTCCTTCCCCCAAAGATCAAGAACTCAACCCTAAGATCAAGAATTTCAAAAAAAGGATCAAGATCTAAGTTCTTTCTTTCAAAGCTCGTAATCTAAGGTACGTGGGGTTATCCTAATGTCATGGGCATGATTTTGATACGAATTTAAAACAGATTTTAATAATTACTTAAGTAAGTATGCAATTATAAGTGGGGTTTCGTTTTTAACACAAAAATCATGCATTGTTATATGATTTTGAGATGAATATTGAAAGATCATGGGGTTGTTTGCTTATATATCTAAATTATTGAAATGGTGGACATGTGATTTGAATTTTGAAAGGTGTTATGAACATGAGTTGTAAATCTTTTAATCCCCATGATGATGGTTTAAGTACTCAACATGATACTGTTGTTAAACTACTGAGAGCATGAGTTTTATATCCACTATTGTACAACTTTGTAAATGATGAAGTTTCTTAACTATTATGTGTTGGGAATCACTATGCATGTGTTGGTGTATGGGAATCTTGTTGGTTTTCATACTATGATTTGCATAAGAAGTTTTGAGAACTGATGTGGTACTGATGACTTGCAAGTCAAGGTATGACGATACCCCGCGGAGGAATTGCCTCGAATTAAAAGAGGAAAAGAATGTTGTGAGCATGATGCATGTTTTCCTTATATCAAACTTAAAGCTTGATTGATGTGAGTTAGATGTAGGTTACCCGAAGAAAGCATGAGTCAGATGACTCTATGTAGGAAATCGTGATTTTCCGACACGGGAACTTGGAACCCTGCTATGTGATCTTGCGTACCTAGTACTATGTCATCCCAACTGGGACCTATGGTTAGGAGCCCTGCTTTGTGATATTGAGCCCAACCACAACATATTGACTTGATTGGGGTTGTGGTGCCCTGCTATGTGATCTTTTGTGTCTTTCCCTCACTAGTACTACAACCTTGGCGGCAATAGAGATTTGGTAGTCGATGAAAATGTATAATTGTAGGGTGTACCATCTAGCTCCATAGTGCTACATTATTGTTGAAAATCATTATACTATGCCCATGTGTTTTCAAATGACTTTGCGTTAACGTGTTTTATAATAGCTCTCACCTATGTTGTATAAGTTGTATTTCATTTTTGGATTACTCTCCATACCAGTACATCTGTATTGACTCCCTATATTCCAGGATCTGAGACACAGTTCCATGTGTTAGCCCATATGTTATTGGGCCTTTAGTTTATGGACCTTTAGGTTATTGGCTATGTATATATAGCCTACTTTTGGTTTAGTCAGTTTTTATGCTTTTCAGATTAAATTGTAAACCTTAGCCTTTCTTTCTTTCAATAAAGTTCTATTAATATGGTATCAAAGCTAGTTCGATCCATGTCCTTTGATTTGTTGGTTGAAGATTTTGTAGCAGGCACCTACTGCGCGGTATTCGTTTGCTGTTTTCGTTGGATTGATTCGTTGCTGTCTTCGTTTGCTGTCTGGTATTGTTCGTCTTTCGTTCTTTTGCTTGCTGCCATTGTTGTTCGTTCGGAATTGTTCAACCTAGGGTTTTGCATCTTTTTATTTTTTTTTTGAATTATTTGTGTGTTGCTGTGTTTACAATGACTGGAAAGGATGATTCTCTCCAGTCCATTAGTACTCAATTAGATGGTAAGAACTATGCCTATTGGAGTTATGTCATGAAGAATTTTCTTCGTGGGAAGAATATGTGGGGTTATATCACTGGAGTAAAACCAAGACCTATCGATGATACAACTGAAAATTTTGATTTGTTGGTGGACTTATGGGAAACTAATAACTCCAAGATTATCACTTGGATCAACAATTCTGTAACTCAGTCAATTGGTATGCAATTGGCTAAGTATGACACAGCAAAGGAGGTCTGGGATCATTTGGAAAGACTGTACACTCAGTCTAATTTTGCTAAACAGTACCAGTTGGAGTATGATATCCGTGCTCTTCAACAGCATGACCTCAGTATTCAAGATTTTTATGCTGCCATGTCGGATTTGTGGGATCAATTGGCACTTACTGAATCTGCAGAGTTAAAAGGTTTTGGGCCGTACATTGCTAGACGGGAAGAGCAACGCTTGGTTCAGTTTTTGATGGCACTACGTTCTGACTTTGAGGGCCTACGTGGAACAATCCTTCATCGATCTCCCCTCCCTACTGTTGATTCTGTGGTTCATGAACTGATTGCAGAGGAGACTCGTATCAAGTCTCAAGTGGTTCAAGGGTCTAAAGTAACTACTACTCCTGTCGTGTTTGCTGCTTCAACTGATCAGTCTAGGCCACCACGTACTCAGACTCGACAATCTCCTAAAGTTGCATTTGATGAGTGTGCATTCTGCAAACAGAAAAATCATTGGAAGGCTCAGTGTCCGTTGTTACTTAACAAGGTCAAACAGCCTCAGTCTGGGCAGCACTATGCCACCTTCTGCGTTGGATCCCCAGGTTTTCGAACAGTTCAGACAGTTCTTCGTTTCTAATCCTACGGCCATGTCAGCATCTATGTCTCATTCGGGTTCAGTTTCTTCTAGTACCTCAGGTATTCCTTCCTCCTTGTGGATATTGGATTCTGGTGCGTCTCATCACATGTCCCCTCATTTGTCATCGTTTGGTTCTTTGTCACCCATTTCACCAATTTCTGTTATGTCCGCGAGTGTTGTACCTATGTCAGTCGAGGGTGTTGGTTCTGTTACTACCCCTCACATTATCCTCTCTGATGTTTATTACATTCCCAAACTTGCTTTAAATCTTGTTTCGGTCAGTCAGTTGTGTAAGGCTGGTAATTGGGTGTTTTTTTCTGAATCTGTTTGTGTTATACAGGACCAACACACTCAGAGGGTGATTGGGACCGGCCGTAGGTTGGGGGAACTCTATGTCTTGGAGAATCTCAAAGTGTCTGCAGTTGCTGCCTCTAGCATAGATTTATGTTCTTTTCGTTTGAGTCCTTTGTCTTCTCCGTTTTATCTTTGGCATTCCAGATTAGGACATGTGTCAGTTTCACGTTTACGTTTTTTGGTCTCTAGTGGTGCTTTGGGTCATGTGAACACTAGTGATATTTCAGATTGTAGTGGTTGTAAACTGGCAAAATTTTCTGCCTTACCGTTTAATAAAAGTGTGTCTTATTCTGTTGCTCCTTTTGATATTATTCATTCTGATGTATGGGGACCAGCGCCAGTTTCCACTAAGGGTGGATCGACCTATTATGTTTCGTTTATAGATGACTATACTCGTTATACCTGGGTGTATCTTATGAAACGCAGATCTGATTTCTTTGGCATTTACAACAACTTTAGAGCCCTTGTTAAAACACAACATTCGGCTGTGATAAAGTGTTTCAGGTGTGACTTAGGGGGTGAATATACCTCTAATGACTTCACTCAGTTACTTGCCTCTGATGGTACCATACACCAGTCATCTTGTACCGACACTCCTGAGCAGAACGGTCTGGCAGAAAGAAAACATCGTCATATTGTTGAGACAGCACGCTCTTTACTTTTGTCTGCAGAGGTTCCTAGTATTTTTTGGGGAGAAGCAGTCCTAACTGCTGTATATGTGATTAATCGTATTCCTACTGCATTGACTTCAGGGATGTCTCCGTTTGAGAAACTATATGGTCACCCGCCGAATTATTCTGCATTACGAGTTTTTGGATGTACTTGCTTTGTTCTTCGTCCTCATGTTGAACGAAATAAGTTAGGGTCAAAATCAGCTATATGTGTGTTTTTGGGGTATGGTATTGGACAAAAAGGATATCGTTGCTATGATCCTGTAAGTCAGAAATTATATGTTTCACGACATGTCACTTTTTTGGAACATATTCCTTTTTATTCCATTCCAGCTAAAACCCATGATGTGACAAAGTCAGATATTCGGCTTATTGATCCCTTTGGGATTGACATAGAGGTTCCAGTTCCGGATTCATCCATGCCATCTGGTGTGCCACCTGATAGTGCTTCAGCCTCGCCTGTGCCTGAGTCTGCTCCTTCGACTGTTGAGACTGGAGACCCACCACCTCTGAGGAGGTCTACTCGACCTTGTAAGTCCACCAAACTGCCAGATTTTCCCAAGCAGTAGATCCGTGTGTATCAGAAGTTGTAGTTGGTGAGCCTTCTCTCTTTCAGAAGGCCAGATTTTCAGATATCATTATTTATTTTTCTTTTTTTTTGGTCTACTTGGGGCCTTGTCCCAAATTTGTCTCAGATGTATGATGGATAATGTAATGTTAGAGATTTTTCTGACGGTTGTCACATATTTAGATTATTCAGAATTTTCCTTTTAAAATTGTTCCATCATGTATTGTTTCCCTCAAATTTTCTTAGACTATATGAATATTGTGCATGATTACCTGATTTAGAAGAGCGGCTGGACCTTCGTGATTTGGGATGCTTGTTATAGCTAGGGCCCCAACTCGGGTCGTGACATCTATATTGTTTGATATGTTTTATACATTTTTAGTTTATATTAAGTGAGATGGCCCTCAAACTTATGTTTCTCCCGAGTTGTGAAATCTCATGGATGCTTGCGCCAATGTAGGCTTCCTACATCACGCCCCACTAGAGTGCAACCTTCTCCGGACCCTGTGAGAATGTGGATGCTTCATGCACCAGACTATCTTTTCTTTTCACAAACCCAAGTTGTCCAAGTTTAATGTCATACCCCAAATCCCATTAGAGCTGACTGGCACCCCTAGCCGAGGAGGCCCGGGAGAACCGGTTCATAACCTATACTTTCACATTTACATTACTTATGAAAATTAGAAATTTGGGCAGCACTTCGTTGTAAATAGAAGAAAACAGTACCTGTATCAGCCCAGCAGACACGCATAAATATATATATATATATATATATATAAACAGTAATTGGCCGTCAGAGCCATCACGTCTATCAACCAAACACTCCTATGGTTGTACAATATGTCCACAAAAGCCTCTACATAGATACACAACTGAGTTAGGGCCAGGACAAACTCCCGCCCACAAAAGACTTTTATACAAATACCAAAAATACATATAGACATGACTTGGGATGCCCCGAAACAACTGGAGCTCACCACTAACAACAGAATGTCCTGGCTCTTACTGCGGAGGTGTACGACCTGAAGTACCTGTTCCTGCAGGCATGAATACGGGTCCAACATGAGGGACGTCAGTACGAAAATATGTACTGAGTATGTAAGGCAGTGAGTATCAAGATGAGATACAAAAGATCAACAGAATCCAGATACAAGTGAATAAACAGTATGAGTAGACCACACTAAAAAGAGCTGATGGAATACCTGCACATTACTTTCATATCATTACTTCCCGTAATCCTTATCAATACATAACATATGTCATACAATGGCCAACTGATCTGTGGTACTAATAAAATACATCAGGGACCACCCCCGGAATAGCATATATACATAAACTTTATAATACAATGGCCAACTGATCAGTGGTACTAATACAATACATCGTATCATCAATTTAAAATACAGACATTCCATTTCTTAATTCAATTAATCTTTGAGATTGGTTACTTTGTGGTCACACCTTATGGAATTTGAAGCCATGATACCTCAATAGGAAAAACATGTAAATAGGTAATCAATATCATGAAAATGAAGTGGAGAATCATGGATACCTCATTAAACCATTTCAGAGTCAACAATAGTATATGGATATTTTTTTGACTAGCCGGACATCTTAAAAGTGAAAACAAGTTCAATTGGTAGTGTGGAAGATCATATGATGTTATTTTGTGTCATGTGTCGTAGGACAATGTTGGAAGCTTACTCGAGAGTGCCATGGGTCATTATTCATGCCAAAAATTATATAGAGTATGTCTTACATACCTTGATATAACCACTTCAATACAAGTCCAACTTGACTTCCCGTACTCTTCGAACACTTATCTACAATAAGTCATTTGTGGCAAACTAGTATTAGCAACCAAACCTTACCATTTAGGTATTAACTTCACCAAATAATGTCTAGGAAGTAATCCTTTAACTCATCAATAAGCGTGCTACATACATCCTCTTATACTCTTATTACATTCACATATCATGCATTTTCATGAAATATCCCTCAACATCCTTCTTAGCCTTTATTTCCCTTCTTAATCACCATCCAATACCAACATGATCACTAGCCATACATAACCACTAATATAATGATATATCACCACAATTCATCCTCCATAATCCAATACAACAACTTCCATAATTTACTACTAACAATTTATACAAAACAATTCATAACTATGTTTCTGGTTATCATCCAACATCAAGACAATACTCATAATCCTTTATCAATACTTATTCATGGATAAGAATAAAGAATAAACAATATTCATACCATCACAATGAACTCTTGCATTTAGAATCCTCCTTACATAACCATGGGGTGCTTCTCGAAGCTTTCGAGATGGTGGACACAACTATGGAACCAATTCGAATTTTCTACGGTTGAATCACAAAATATTTGAAGTTGAAATTAGGCTAGGGTTTCACCTTCTCTTAATAATTGGATGATATATGATATATATGAGGCTAAGTGTAGGTTTATAAAGACCCATTTTCGTCCAAGAGGTAATAGAAAATGACCATTTTGCCCTAAAAATTTAAATAAATCCGAATCTGTCCCCAGTGGACAGTTTTGACAGGCTGAAGTAAATCGATCATAACTCTTTCCTCCGGTGTCGTATTTGGGTGAAACCAATTGCATTGGAAATATAATTCAAAGGGATTTCATTTTTATATAAAGTATACCACTCAGTTCTTCCTGTACAAGGAGTTATTGTCGTTAAAAGTTGACCCAAAAATCTGTCCCACAATTCTGTTTTTTTTTTTTTGATAGGCTGTAGTAAAACGGGTATGGCTCCTTACTCAGACATTGGATTTGGATGAAACTAATTTAATCGGAAAGAAGACTCTTGGAGCTTTTCGTCGATATATAGAAGCTCACACGGTTCTTTTTGTACAAGGAGTTATGATCATCTAAAGTTGATCCAAAAAAATAATTGCCTAGCTGCAATAATTTTCCTGCAGATTTACTGTTCACAGGCTTCCCGGCCACCATTTTGAAATTTCGAATGTGCTCGCTTATATGAAATACTCCTCTGTTTTGGGCAAACTTTATATCGTTGGAAATCTTATTCCAATACCTACACATACCACTATTGACGGGATACTTCCGAACACCATAAACTTAATTTAACCCATACGCAAGCCTTTAGGACTCCATATAATCGCGATAAGTGTACGAAAAAATTTACGGGGTGTTACATTTAACTGCATGGTTTTTTAGACGAAAGTTCCTCTCCACCAAATCAAGGACCAAAAACAACCTACATTTGAATTAAGATACTTCAAAAGGATTCTCTAAAGCCCATGAAAAATTATCTAAAGAAAGTGAAATAGGCATCCATAACAGTCAATTAACTACCAAGAAAATCCATTGGAACAGCCAACAAGTTATTTTCTACCTCAGCTAAGCAGTCAATGAACACACCAATAAAAGAAATTTAGTACCTTTTTTTCCTTTTCTAGGATATCTCTAATGGGTCGATATGCAGCAGTTGCACAGAGATTCTACATGATAAAGGAGTTAAATTAGAAAAACACACAAAATTCAAAAATCAGAATGATGATACAAGGACTAGTCATTTATCCAAGCAAACAAGAATAGCAGACACCTTAAGGTCACTTCCGGAATATCCGTCAGTCTTACTTGCAACTGATTCCAGATCAACATCTTGAGCCAAGTCTTCTTTTGCGAGTATCACTTTTAGAATTTTTTCTCTGTTTGGAGCATCCGTAAATTGACCATCAACCTCTACAGAAAAGACATGAAAAGGGCCTTAAGCAAGTGTTAAAAGTATTTCTTCAATAATATCTGCAAATTAGTCATTCCTCTTTTACCAGCGTGGCAGTCGCTTTATAACAGCTTCATCAAGGCCAAATGGCCTGTTTGTTGCTGCAAGTACAAGAATTCGTTCAGTATCCTTTGTGCTTAACCCATACCAATTCAACATGAATTCATTTTTCAATCTGTGCATTGCCTGATGTTCTTCTGGATTTTCCCTTCTTCCCAGCATACTATCAACCTCGAGAAAGCCGCATAAACAAACAGGAGACTAAAGGGATCAGAAAAAGGATCGAATTTTAAAGCATGAAGGATGAAAGAAACATGCTAACGTCTAAGGAAGCATACTTCATCTAAAAAAATAATGCTGGGAGCAATTTTACTAGCCAGCGAGAAGACAGCTTTTATGCATTTCTCACCCTCGCCAGACCACTGCGGCATTGGAAAAGAAAAAGATTAAGGTTGTTCTAACGCTAAGAAAGAACTATGAACAAAATCACCTATACTCAATAGACCACAAATAAGCTCCAAGAAAACAAACCTTTGAACTGATACTTGACATTTAAATATTAATAAAATTTGCTCCCGCTTTAGTGGCAACAGCTTTTGCCTGCATGGTTTTCCCGGTTCCAGGAGGACCAAACAAAAGTATTCCTTTCCAGGGCTGCGAACGAAATTGAAGAGCAATATTTTCTTAAATAATCACAAATCTCTAGATAATGCTTGAAAATTCACGTCCCAAAAGGAGAAACAACAGGTGGAGTAACATTTTTCATCAAGCACAAACTTCCTGTCAAACTGCTCAGATGAAACAAACCCAAGAGTAAGAAATATAAGTAACTATCTTTATCTTCAAGTTTAACTGTGGAAGTAATGTGGTCAAATTTAAACCAACATTATTAGGTAATACTAATACTCTTATTTTAGTGGGAAAAACAAATGGATAAAAACAAAGCTGGAGTAATTGATCCTTGAACAAAAAGGTGAAATACTTCCAAACTTTTATACAAGCTAATCTACTTAGACGAGCAAAATATGGATAAATTGCAGATGTAAACCTTGGTTAGTTGACTCTTGGAGAAAAATTCGGGTCTTTGTAATGGAAGCATGATCAGCTCTTTTAATGTATCCTTGACACTTTCAAGTGCACCGATATCATCAAATGTCACCCCAATATCACTGGGGGGAATGACATCAGCCAGAAGTGCCTTCTCAAACTCATTGTCTGTCTCAACATCCTGCGTTGGACAAAAATTAGTTCATCAGTTCCTAAGTCAGTATCTGCCATATCAAATCAAGGAGCTTTTTATACAAATTTCGCAAAGCATCAGATAAGGAAAATTATAATCACCTTGAGTGACTTCTTCAAGATCTTGGTATCATTTTGCTTTGCTTGTAAGAGTTCCAACCATACTGAATGTTGTTAAATCACAAAAGATTCCCGCAATTGTTCAATTCAACAATCATTACAGTCAAAGAAAATCATGGATAGGAGAATATCAGATTCTGCTATTTCTATTACCCAACGGGAGATAAGACAAGCCTCATGTCAACATCCGCTTGAGTGTTCCGCATCAAATGATGGCTCAATGCCCATCCAACAACCTTCTCTGCACCTTCAAGTAACCAATAATTCAGCTCTTTCTGCAAAAATAAGAAAAAATAAAAATACCTGGTTGACATAATTGTCTTTTCTTCCTCTTTTTTTTCGGTAATGAAGGATGTTATGATTCGGATAGAATAAGCAAACCACAAGTAAAAGAGAGCCAAGACCAACAACTTATGATAACCAGGGGCAGACCTAGGTGGTTCACCCGAACCCTTCAGCAAAAAATTACGTTGTATATAGAAAGTAGAAAATCTATATTTATGTACATATATTAATGTTGAACCACATGCCACTTAGATAGCCCAATTGTGTTATTTTCACTGCCATCTCTTATTATAAAAATTAAATGTACTGTACAACTCTTATTATAAAAAAAACGCTAGGTGCTACTGCTATATAAATTAATAAATAAATAAATAAAATATTTTACATCCCTTGAAATTGTAAATCTTATTGGCTTTTTCACACATTTATATTTTTATTTTTCGAACCTCCTGAAGAAAATTCCTGGATCCACCAATGATGATAACATATAATATCCAATCAACCTATGATCTTAGCCTATAGTATAGTCAAAACACATAAGTTAGCTTGATCAAATACTGTATAGATCCAACACCCACACCCAAATGTGTCGGATTGACACGGATGTGATAGAGATTTTCAATGATCTAAAAGACATAGTGATGTATATTATAGTGAGAATCTAAAGTATCCCACACATCCCTCAACCCCCTTCCCACAACTATGTGAAGAAAAAGGAAGAACAGTGAAAGCAGCAGCTTACTTCTAACAGAAAAATTATGGTCTTTGATGCACAATGTCTCGAGTCCATTGCATTCTAACCCAATCCGGCTCAAAACCTTTATAAGAACAACAATCATATAGCAATAAGTAGTTAAACACAGAGGTCATGTCATTAATCTATTGAATTCATAAATCAATCATTCAACTTGTTCACAATTTTTTTTTTTTTTTAAAAAAAGAATATCAGAGAGCACTAACCTTGTCTTAGAATGCTGGAACTACATTGACAGAGTTCTTGGGGAAATCAGGAATATATTGAGTCAACGAGGGTGGAATTTCAGTTTCAGAGGGATACTAAGTAGCTAAGAAATTGACGGAGTTACTCAACTTCTGCAGCAGCTGGAGGTGTTCCAGAGGGACAACAGACAGTGAAGATTACTTAACATGGAAAGGCTACAGTAAGACAATCTTTACAGTAAGGTCAAATTATTGTTTTTACACAGGGGTCCAAATGGCCTTGGAAACATATTTGGAAAGTCAAGTCTCCATTTTAAGTTGGAAACATATCGTACTTTCTGAGGGGATTCACAAATGTGAGGTGAAAAATTGGTCTTCATAACTTTAAATGTCAGAAAGCCTTACTGTTTTTAAGCTATTAAGATTTTCTTTCACTGTTAGGGTTTCAGCATCTTGATCCAGTTGTTGTTTCCAAGTAAACAGAAGTGCTTCATCCTGCAATACTCAAAGCCACTCAGTGATTTGCTAAAGAATTTAAAATTCTATAGAATTTAATAAACAGACCTGTGGCATGTAGATAACCACTTTATTGGGAAAAGTTTCGTCAGAAATTTATTTGTGCTTGCAACCTGTTTCCCCTTGTCTTGCATCTTCCCAAAACTATCCTGAACACGTCAAAATTCAGTACTATTTTAAAAAGGCAATTAAGTTGTCATATGGCTGTGTTTATTCAACGGTAATACAACACAAGGGCAAATTCATATCCAGATTTTTCGAATGTAAATGACACTTTTTTGGAAAAGATAAATTTCTTTGAAACAATGTAAACAACACTAAAGTTGGTGAAGCGGAAAAAGAACCTAAAATGAAGAGGAAAGGAACCGAAAGACAATGAAGAATTCGAAAAATTATTTTAGAGGACAATAAAGGCCTAATTCACGGCCATAAGCAAGAGGAACTTAGTTAGAATTAGAATATTTTTGTGGTTTGGTTTTATAAAATATTGGTTGAGACATTTATCAAAGAAGTAGCTGCTTTTAGAAAATAAGATTGCTTTGATGGTTTAATTTCTGAAAATCCTTATAGATTGTTTTACAAAATAAGCCAAGTTTCCAAACAAACAAGTAGTAATTTGTAATCAAATGCCTTAGTTTAATATCAAAGACATATCGTGCTTCAAAAATTAATCCCCCGAAAATGCTCAATAGGACCCAAAAAGAAAAAGACTAAAAAGAACACAGACGGCCTACATGTAAAGCAGGGTTCTATTCCGGTTATTTATAATTCGACATCCTCATTTACAAGATATTTTCAGCACTAACTGAAAGTTCTTAAAAAAACTGAAGAGCTTATACCGGGAAGGCGAGCTCATATAAAATGCTGCCCAATTTGGTGAAGAGAGATCCTTTAGGCTGTGACTGCAAAGAGTAAAATAGAAAAAGCATGTTTAGGCCTTATTTAGTCAAGCAATTGAAAGGATATATGTGTAAAAATATGGCATTGGGCATAACTTGACCCCAAGGTCTAGCTAGCTCATTAGGGGAGTATTTACCCAAGTCCATATAAACAAATCACGACTCCAATACCCAACTAATGTGGGATTGTATCACCCCCTACGTACCTTAGAGCTTTTTTGTGCTTCTCGATTTTAAGAACGTTTGTCATTCTTTCAAATTGTTTTGCTTTGTAATGCTTTTACTTGCACCGAGAATCTATCAGAACCAGTCTCTCTACCTTGCAGGGGTAAGGTCCCCATACTCTACTTGTGGGATTACATTGGGTATGTCATTGTTGTTGTTGTTGTTGAGAGTGTGGGTGTATGCCACACTATGTAGTGTTCATATTTGTGTGTGTGAAAATGATGTGTGTTTGTGTCTGTGTCTCTGTATGCTGCATGTGCATGCATACATTGATATATATAGCTAAACTAATGTGTCTTTTGTGATGCGAAGTTGGTATTTTGAACTTTTTGCTATAATAAGAGTCCCCTCTCATCCTCTCGATCAAGCATTGGTCTCACAAAGTTTTGGCACCGATAACTACTAAAGCCAAGAAATTTAATCCATAAGAAATTTCCATTACAGGCCACTTAATACACTGTATACACATTATAACAGGAAAAGATATAATCACAGGCATCCATTCTTGGGCATTATGATCTGAAAATAGTACATCCTCCTTATGATCATCTGAATGAATGTGAGACCCAATGATCACAATAGTATCTGGAATCTTCTCAAGCCAACTTTTGTACATTGAATATGACACTGAATTTCCTGCCGTAGTCTTCTCAGCATCTTTCATGAACAATATGACTGGGGAATTTCTTTTTTCTCTGATTACAACCTGAAAAAGTACCATGAAAGGTAAAGACTAAAGTTTACAACAAAATACAAAAAGAAAGGAACAGAAATCCCACATATTAGTTTTCAAACGAACTTATTCTTATTTGTTGAAAGAAATCACACCTCAAACAATGTGTTAACGAGTAAATTTTCCAGATCATCCTGTCCAGTGCCTTCTAAGCGCAGTTCATCGACTGAGAGGAAGTGATGGTAAAATGCATTGGAAGTAAAACTATGACTGCGTACTTAAGAATGTTGTTAACTTAATATATAAACTAAAGGAAAATAGTTAACTGGCATTCCAAAAGTACCTTTGCAAAAGAATCTGTGAGCATCTTCGCAAAGACCACCTAAGTTAATGCCACGTGGGATGGGTTTATCAAATTTGACGCCAACCTTTGCCGATGGACTATCTTTGAAAGACAATACATCTTCCCTCTAGTTCCATATGCTGGGCCCTGGAACAATGGAACAATACAGAGAAGGTTAAAAATAATAGACTCGGATTGTACTAAAACATATGAATGGGCGGTTGCAGAACAAGATGTGGTACAGGAGATAAAGTACAATTCATTGCCTACAAATGCAAAAAAATAAAGATGATGTCTTAACTTTATAAACTAAACAAATAAAACAGGAAGTAACAAATACTCCTATCCCAATTTATGTGAAGGTGTTTGACTGGCACAGGAGTTTAAAAATGAAAGTAAGATTTTGAAACTTGTGGTCTAAAACAAATTATAGCTATTATTGGCTATAAACTATCTCATCAACGGTAAAATGAAAAGTTTAATGGTAAATTATTACTCTCAGTTTCAATTTGTTTGTCATAGTTTGACTTGACATGAAATTTAAGAAAGTAATCTTTATCTAAAGACATGTATAATGTATTTAGAATGCCCTTTATGTTGTGGTATTAACACGTCATGTGAGATGGTGAAACTAAAGAGTTGCCAAATTAGGATAGACGCATTTTTTTGAAACACGCTAAAAAAGATAGTAAAGCAAACAAATTGAAATAAGTGGGGGAACTAAATATAGAAATGTATCATTCTTTTGGGGATGACTAAAAGGATCGAGTGTATATTAATCGTAAAACCAAATGCATCAAGAGTGATGCCTGTGATAAAGCAGTTTCATCAATGACATTAAGAAATATGGATCAATAATGATTATTTTCGTTTATGAGAAACTGGAAGGACAAAATTTCTAGGGACCATCACAAAATAACAACAGAAATTTGTTTAGATATAAGATACAGATCATTTAATAATGCAGAAGAGTTGGTGTTGAGGTTTGTAGGAAAATTAGAATTTACCTGATGGGAGTCGAGTCAAGTGCAGAAGTAGAACAAATAAATCTGACTCTATCACCTGAACATCTTCAACATCAGTTATTAGTAGAAAGAAAAACAACAACACCAACATGCCTAGTGTATTCCCACAGAGTGAGATCTTAGTAGGGTAGGTGAAGTAGAGTGGTTGTTTCCAATAGACCCCCAACTTTTTTTTCTATATTTTTTTTTCTTAGTAAAAATAAAATCTGAAGAAAAAAAATGCAACTCCTGAATATTAAAAAACAAGGGACTAACCAAATGGCAGTCAATACCTATCATAAAGACGGTGTTTTTCGATGGCCCGGTTAAAGAGGATATACTTTCATTAGCAATTGGGCTAGATGATGCTTCAGTCCCTTCCATTGGCTCAGATCCTTCACAGATAGTCTCTGAATTATATGAAAATTTATCCATGATTTCCATCTGAGTCTTATCACATCGATAAAAATGCAAGAGCAACAAAGGGAATAACAAAGTCTAGAAAATGACATGAAAGATTTTAATAGGCCACTGACTCTAGATTTAATTGAAAAGAACTCTAACTCGTAGAAATAAGATCGATGACATGCAAAATCAACCCCAGGAAAGAAGAAATATCATAAATTTCATTTACTATCTTTGCATCCCCTCAATATGTCTATAGCCCCTTTATAGGTCTATAAGATGGAACTCGAAGTACGTCTTACATGCTAGGTGGCCACTAGTACTACTTCAAGGGGGTCAAGAACAACAAAAATGGAAAAACAATTAAGATTAATTGTGCAATGTTCCTCAAAAGCATAATAAGTAATTTCATCTTACAAAAGCTTCACTATCAAAAATGAGCAATTTGGCGCCATAAAAATGTGCAAGTGCCTTCACCAGAATCTCCTGATATATTTCTGATCCTGGAAAACAAAAGCAGAACTTGTTAGTACCCGTAGATTAATATCGATCAATCGATCCAATTAGAAAAATGAAATAATAACAATACAAAATAAGTTAAATAATTACTGAGAAAATAACAAACCTGCAGGACTAGAAAGCAAAATTCTTGTGTTGACCGCAGGAAGCTCATTGATATATTTAACTTGCTCGTTGTGCTTTAGGTGTAAATATGAAGTGGCAATCAGCGCATGTTTTGTGTTCTGACTGCAAATTCATAGATACAGACATCTTCACCAAACCAAGGTTTATTTAAAGCACAAAGCTACATACAATATGAGATAGCTATATAACTGTTGAGGAATGAGAGTAGAGAAAGAAAAAGGAGGGAAAGTTAGTAAAAGTATCAAGAAGTTAGTTACATTGTTGAAGCCAGTTAGTTAGTAAACTATCATCTACTCATGTTAGATTCGGACAAAATAAAGCAAACCACAAGTAAAGGAAAAACAAGAACAACACAACAGATTGACGTGGAAACCCTTGCGGGAGAAAACACGGGCAGAGGTAGAGAAATTTCACTATAAAAGGTGAGGAGTACAATGTGGAGAATGTGCGTATTTTTTGAATACTCAAAACAAACCACTAAATGCACTTATATAATACGTACATACAGATAAGTCCTACGCCCCAAAACATAAAGGTGCATACTAGCTCCGGGATCAGGCCTATCCTACGCTACCACTATAGACCCCTTTAAAAATCACAAACATGAGTCACACAGCGAAAATTTAGGGCCGAATCAATAAACTTCTAGTCACAGCTCTAATAATCTCCACCTTGACACAAATTATAATTCACAACTCAAATCAATTTCAAGACAAACTCTCTACCTCATCCACAAAAGCCCCTAAGGGCATATCTTAACAGCTAACACCAAACAAGTCTAAGCAATGCTCAAACTTGGCACTTGGTGGTGTCTTGGTCATCATATCAGTAGGGTTATCATGGGTAATAATCTTGCTCACCACAATATCACCACGACCAATAATTCCACACACAAAATAATAGCGAATATCAATGTGCTTTGTCCTCTCGTGAAACATCTGATCTTTCGTAAGGAAGATAGCACTCTGACTGTCACAAAAGACCGTAGTAATATGTAAGTATTTTCTATGTTCACCAAACAGACCCTTCAACCAAATAGCTTCCTTGAAAGCCTCTATAATAGCTATGTACTCTGCCTCAGTAGTTGACAAAGCAACCGTAGTCTGTAAGGTAGCTTTTCAACTGATACCACAACCACCAATGGTGAAAACATAGACTATAAGGGATATCCTTTTATCATGGTCTCCTACAAAATTAGAATCAACATACTCGATTACTCCATCTCTATTTTGCCCAAATTGTAAACAAAATTAGCAGATCCATGCAAGTATCTAAAAACCTACTAAACTGATTTCAATGTTCTTTGCCAGGTTTTCCATGTATCTGCTAGCTGCACTAATGGCCTAAGATAAATCTGGTTGAAAACACACCATCGCATACATAAGAGACCTGATGGCACTAGAGTATGGAACTTGAGACATATAGTCACGCTCATTATCTGCCTTTGGAGATAACGTGGCCGAGAGTTTGAAGTCATGAGCTTCTAATATAGTACTTCTTGGTATTTTGAAAATCACAAACATGAGTTGCACCACGAAACTTTCAGGGCCGGATCAACAAAATTCGGGTCACAACTCTAACATCTCAATATATATAGTCGACTATGTACTACTAACAAGAACAAAATTCCAAATACATCAATACAACACAATGATTTACTCTTTTTTCTTCTCTTTTCTTCTCTGATTCTAAGATGGCTGATCTTCTCCAATTTCTTCCTCTATTTCTCTGGTACAGTGATTTACTCTTAGTGTGAGTTACTGCATTTTTCTTCATGGTATTAGAGCTTACTAAATTGAATCAGTGCTCTTATCGATCCAACAATTTTTGTTTTGAATTTTTGGTGTTCATCTACACATTCAAGAATTTTTGAATTCTGGTAATTTCTTGGTTACTCTGAAAGTAACTGCTTGAGTAAGTGAGTTGCTCTGAAAGGAACTCTACTCTATTGAAGATGACTTTTGATGGGAAAAGAATTGGATCAGTTTCCAACAATAGTGGATCAATCCCAAGGCCACTGCAGCCTCCATTAGATTATAATCATCCTCAGTTCTTATCGACGACAGATGTATCAGGTACTTATCTTGTGTCTTTCCAATTAAAGGGGAGTGAAAACTATGTTGTATGGAGCAAGGCTGTTTGAATTGCACTACTAGGGCGTAACAAATTTGATATCGTTGATGGATCTTGTAAGAGAAAATCTCTCTACTGACCTGGGAAACCAATAGGAAAGAGTCAATGCTATAGTACTTTCTTGGCTTGTGAATGCAGTTTCTACTGAACTGCTTGGAGGGGTACTGGTCCATGCCTCTACTGCATATTTTGTATAGTTAGATCTTAAGGAAAGATTTGATAAAATATATGGTTAAAGAACTTAGAATTTGCACCAAGAAATTGCAACCATGACTCAGGGAGTTCATGTCATACCCCAAATCCCATTGGAGCGGACTGGCACCCGTAACCGAGGAGGCCCGGGAGAACCCGTTCATAACCTATACTTTCACATTTACATTACTTATGAAAATTAGAAATTTGGGCAGCACTTCGTTGTAAATAGAAGAAAACAGTACCTGTATCAGCCCAGCAGACACGCATAAATATATATATGAACAGTAATTAGCCGTCAGTGCCATCACGTCTATCAACCAAACACTTCTATGGATGTACAATGTGTCTGCAAAAGCCTCTACATAGATACACAACTGAGTGGGGTCGGGACAAACTCCCGCCCACAAAAGACTTTTATACAAATACCAAAAGTACATATAGGGACGACTTGGGATGCCCCGAAACAACTGGAGCTCACCACTAACAACAAAATGTCCTGGCTCTTACTGCGGAGGTGTACGACCTGAAGTACCTGTTCCTGCAGGCATGAATACCGGTCCCCCGTGAGGGACGTCTGTACGGAAATATGTACTGAGTATGTAAGGCAGTGAGTATCAAGATGAGATACAAAAGATCAACAGAACCCAGATACCAGTGAATAAACAGTATGAGTAGACCACACTTAAAAGAACTGATGGGATACCTGCACATTACTTTCATATCATTAATTCCCGTAATCCTTATCAATACATAACATATGCCATACAATGGCCAACTGATCAGTGGTACTAATACAATACATCAGGGACCACCCCTGGAATAGCATATACACATAATCTTTATAATACAATGGCCAACTGATCAGTGGTACTAATACAATACATCATATCATCAATTTAAAATACAGACATTCCATTTCTTAATTCAATTAATCTTTAAGAGTGGTTACTTTGTGGTCACAGTTTATGGAACTTGAAACCATGATACCTCAATAGGAAAAACATGTAAATAGCTAATCAATATCATGAAAATGAAGTAGAGAATCATGGATACCTCATTAAACCATTCCGGAGTCAACAATAGTATATGGACATTTTTTTTTACTAGACGGACATCTTAAAAGTGAAAACAAGTTCAATAGGTAGTGTCGAAGATCATATATGTTATTATGTGTCATGTGTCGAAGGACAATGTTGGAAGCTTACTTGAGAGTGTCATGGGTCATTATTCATACCAAAGATTAGATAGAGTATGTCTTACATACCTTGATATAACCACTTCAATACAAGTCCAACTTGACTTCCCGTACTCTTCAAACACTTATCTACAATAAGTCATTTGTGGCAAACTAGCATTAGCACCCAAACTTTACCATTTAGGTATTAACTTCACCAAATAATGTCTAGGAAGTAATCCTTTAGCTCATCAATAAGAGTACTACATACATCCTCTTATACTCTTATTACATTCACATATCATGCATTTTCATGAAATATCCCTCAACATCACTCTTAGCCTTTATTTCCCTTCTTAAACACCATCCATTGCTTGATAAACAAGATCCGGTCCAAACAAGACCGCATCACCTGCTTCAAACAATCCTATTGGCGATCTACACTTTCTTCCATACAATGCTTCATATGGTGCCATTTTGATACTTGAATGATAGCTATTATTGTAGGCAAACTCGATAAGAGGTAGGTGATAATCCCAGTTGCCTTTGAAATCTAATACACATGCTCGTAGCATATCTTCAAGTGTCTGGACGGTACGTTCCCCTTGTCCGTCCGTTTGAGGATGAAAAGCCGTACTTAGATTTACTTGTGTCCCCAAACTCCTTTGAAATGACTTCCAGAAATTCACGGTAAATTGGGCTCCTCGATCGGATATAATGGAAATTGGAACTCCATGTAACCGAACGATCTCCTTAATATACAACTTTGCGTACTCTTCCACCGTATAAGTTGTCTTACCTGGTAAGAAGTGCGCAGATTTGGTAAGCCTATCAATGATCACCCATATGGAATCAAACTTCCGATATGTACGAGGCAAACCCGTGATGAAATCCATATTGATCTTGTCCCATTTCCAGACTGGAAAATCTATACATTGCATGTAACCACCGGGTTTCTGGTGTTCTACTTTGACTCTTTGACAATTCGGACATTCGGCTACAAATTCGGCAATATTCTTCTTCATGTCATTCCACCAATATATAGTTTTCAAATCTTGATACATCTTAGTCGACCCTGGATGGATGGAATACCTTGAACAATGTGCTTCTTTCATAATTCTCTTTCTTAGCTCAACTACATCAGGTACACATAAACGATTCTGACACTGAAGCACTCCTTCTCGCATAAGCTCAAATGCCTTTGTCGCGCCACTCTGCACATCCTCCTTAAGCTGCAATAAAATTGGATCTGCATACTGCTTCTCTTTCACTTCAGCTATCAATGAAGATTTCGCTGCATTACGTACAATAACCTCGTCATCTGGAGTTTCGAGAAGTCAAACTCCCAAATTAGTTAGTTGGTGAAGATCCTTAATCATCCCCTGCTTTTATATAGATGCCATTTTAAACTTACGACTCAGTGCGTCCGCTACCACATTCGCTTTCCCTGGATGATACAAGATATCAACATCATAATCTTTCAACAATTCAAGCCATCTCCGCTGCCTCAAGTTTAGATCTTTCTGACTAAAGATATATTGCAGGCTCTTATGATCGGTATATATGTTAACATGAACCCCATATAAGTAGTGGCGCCATATCTTCAAAGCAAATACAACTGCAGCTAGCTCAAGATCATGCGTGGGATAATTCCTCTCATGTGGTCGCAACTATCTAGAGCCATAGGCTATTATTCTACCATGTTGCATTAGTACGCATCCTAAGCCAATTCTCGAAGCATCACAGTACACTGCATACCCTTCTGTTCCTTCAGGAAGTACCAATACCGGTGTAGAAGTCAACTTGCTCTTCAGATCCTGAAAACACTTTTCACAGGCATCATTCCATTGAAACTTGGAGGCCTTATGCATCAACTTAGTCAAGGGTGCAGAAATAGAAGAAAAACCTTCAACAAACCTTCTATAATAACCTGCCAACCTGAGGAAACTACGAATCTCCGTAGGCGTCGTGGGTATTGTCCAACTCTTCACAGCCTCAATCTTCTGAGTGTCAACTTTTATGCCTTCACTGGATACAATATGGCCCAAAAATGCCACTAACTTGAGCCAAAACTCACATTTAGAAAACTTCGCATACAGCTTACGATCACGAAGAATCTGCAACGCCTTCCTTAAGTGATTAACATGGTCCTCTTCTGATCTAGAGTAGACCAGAATATCATCTATGAAAACTATCATGAACACATCTAGAAACAGCTTAAACAACCTATTCATCAGATCTATAAAAACTACGGGTGCATTTGTCAGCCCGAATGACATAACCAGGAATTCATAATGACCATACCGTGTTCGGAAAGCTGCCTTGGGTATATCTTTATCCTTGACTCTTACTTGATGATAGCCTGATCTAAAGTCAATCTTGGAAAAACACTGGTCACCCTGCAACTGGTCAAATAAATCATCAATTTAGGGAAGAGGGTATTTATTCTTGATAGTCACCTTATTCAATTGCCGATAGTCAATACACATCCTCAGCGAACCATCTTTCTTACGCAAAAACAATACTGGTGCTCCCCAAGGGGACATACTAGGCCTGATGAATCCCTTCTCTAGCAAATCTTTCAGTTGCTCTTTCAATTCTTGCAAATCTGCTGGTGCCATTCTATAAGGAGGAATTGAGATTGGCTGTGTGTCTGGCAACATATCAATACCAAACTCTACTTCTCATTCAGGAGGTAAACCTTGTAGTTCTTCAGGAAATTCATTCACAACCGGAACGGTCTGAAAAGTTGGTGGCTCTGCCTCTGTATCCCTTACTCTAACCAGATGGTATATATACCCCTTGGAAATCATTTTTCTTGCCTTAAAGTAAGAAATAAATCTACCTCTCGGCGCGACAACATTACCCTTCCATTCAAGGACTGCCTCATTTGGGAAATGAAAATATACCTTCTTAGAACGGCAATCTACTGTAGCATAACAAGACGCTAACCAATCCATGCCCATAATAACATCAAAATCTACCATTTCTAACTCAACAAGATCGGTCATCGTATCACGACCACAAATATTCACAACACAATTTCGATAAACATTCCTAGCTATAAGAGATTCCCCCACTGGCGTTGATACTTCGAATGGCTTGGCTAATAATTCGGGTGTTCTTCCGAACCTTCCCACAACCAAAGGAGTAACATACGATAATGTAGAACCAGGATCAATTAAGGCATACACATCAAATGCAAAGATGGACAACGTACCTGTAACCACGTCTGGAGAAGCCTCTAAATTCTGCCGATCTGCTAGGGCATACACATGGTTCTAAGCTCCGCTAGAACTAGCTGCTCCTCTATCACCTCTACCGTGACCCAAAGGTTGTGCACCCCTACTTAAAAGAGGCACCGAAGATGACACAACAGCAGATCCGGTAGGTCGTGTTATACCACCTGTGGTCCTGCGTGGGCAATCTCTAGCTATATGCCCCGGCTTACCGTACCAAAAGCAATTGTTCGTCCCAAACCGACATTCGCCAAAGTGAAATTTTCTACATATGGGGCACGGGTGTCGTGGAGGTCTCAATTGACTCATACTCCCTTTCCCTTGATACCCCACTGTTCGCGAACTCTGATTTTCACTACTTTGCCCAAACTGATTACCTCTGAACCTTTGAAATTGCGGTGGAGAACTGATTGCAGGATAAGAAGATAACGGGCTAGGAAATCTATGAGAGAACGAAGGCCTAAAACCTCCCTGAGATTCAATAAACTGCCCTATAGCTCTGGCTCGCTTAGAATATCCTTTTTCTGATTCCTGCTTTCTTCTTCTTTGCCTCTGATCTTCCATCTTCTGAGCGGAAGCTTGTATCCTCGCTATATCCATGTCCTTGTTCAAAGCAGCAATGGTACAATCTCTAACCAAGTATGGTTCCAATCTATCCACATAGTGATGAACTCTGTCATCCATAGTAGCTACCACATTAGAAGCATATCGAGACAAGGAGTTAAATCGAAGACTATACTCCCTTACGCTCATATTACCCTGACGAAGATTTAAGAATTGATCTGCACGGGCCTGACGAGTCTCAAATGGAAGATCATGATCAATAAATGCATCTTTGAACTCTCCCCACGTAGTTGGAGGTGCATCAATACCCCTAGATCATTTCCAATCCTCGTACCATAATATAGCCTCTCCATTCAGTCTATATGCTGCTTGTTCAACCATCTCTTTACTGGATATGTGCAAAACATCTAGAGCCCTTTGGGTTTGATCGACAAAGTCCTGCGGGTCTTCGTTAATATATGATCCGGTAAAAGTAGGAGGATCCAGTTTCAGAAAATCCTGTGTTCGAAGGCTAGCTGCTCTATCCGTACCACTAGACCCCGTGGTAGGAATAGCTTGCCCTTGAACTTGACCGGCAACTATACGTGTCAGAAGTTGTACTACATCCCTAAAATCTCGATCAACAACATTAATAGACGGCCCTTCCAGAAGAGAAGAAGCGCCTGATATATGCTCAGCTTGAGACTCACTTTGTTCAGCTTGCGCCGGTGGTGACTTACTAGTACCTTCTCCGGCCACTACATCTACTCGCTTCCACTTATTCTTTCTCCTTGTAACCGGCATCGTCACAATAATAAATAAAAAAGAAACAATTGGATTAAGCGATTGATTATGACTTTATCTCTAATATGGGATCTATTGCACGATCTAAGAAATGGAGAGTGGAAACAATCCCTAAATGTCCAATAGCCTCCTGTTTATAGATGTGGTGCACAACACACCGATAAACGAGATTCTACATAAACACGGCTTTGTAGACTCACTAGGACGAACTTCTCTAATACCACTTCTGTCATACCCCAAATCCCATTGGAGCGGACTGGCACCCGTAGCCGAGGAGGCCCGGGAGAACCCGTTCATAACCTATACTTTCACATTTACATTACTTATGAAAATTAGAAATTTGGGCAGCACTTTGTTGTAAATAGAAGAAAATAGTACCAGTATCAGCGCAGCAGACACGCATAAAAATATATATGAACAGTAATTTGCCGTCAGAGCCATCACGTCTGTCAACCAAACACTCCTATGGTTGTACAATATTTCTACAAAAGCCTCTACATAGATACACAACTGAGTTGGGGTCGGGACAAACTCCCTCCCACAAAAGACTTTTATACAAATACCAAAAGTACATATAGAGACGACTTGGGATGCCCCGAAACAACTGGAGCTCACCATTAACAACAGAATGTCCTGGCTCTTCCTGCGGAGGTATACGACCTGAAGTACCTGTTCCTGCAGGCATGAATACGGGTCCAACATGAGGGACGTCAGTACGGAAATATGTACTGAGTATGTAAGGCAGTGAGTATCAAGATGAGATACAAAAGATCAACAGAACCCAGATACAAGTGAATAAACAGTATGAGTAGAACACACTAAAAAGAGCTGATGGAATACCTGCACATTACTTTCATATCATTACTTCCCGTAATCCTTATCAATACATAACATATGTCATACAATGGCCAACTGATCAGTGGTACTAATACAGTACATCAGGGACCACCCCCGGAATAGCATATATACATAAACTTTATAATACAATGGCCAACTGATCAGTGGTACTAATACAATACATCGTATCATCAATTTAAAATACAGACATTCCATTTCTTAATTCAATTAATCTTTGAGATTGGTTACTTTGTGGTCACACCTTATGGAATTTGAAGCCATGATACCTCAATAGGAAAAACATGTAAATAGGTATCAATATCATCAAAATGAAGTGGAGAATCATGGATACCTCATTAAACCATTTCAGAGTCAACAATAGTATATGGATATTTTTTTGACTAGCCGGACATCTTAAAAGTGAAAACAAGTTCAATTGGTAGTGTCGAAGATCATATGATGTTATTTTGTGTCATGTGTCGTAGGACAATGTTGGAAGCTTACTCGAGAGTGCCATGGGTCATTATTCATGCCAAAAATTAGATAGAGTATGTCTTACATACCTTGATATAACCACTTCAATACAAGTGACTTCCCGTACTCTTCGAACACTTATCTACAATAAGTCATTTATGGCAAACTAGTATAAGCAACCAAACCTTACCATTTAGGTATTAACCTCACCAAATAATGTCTAGGAAGTAATCCTTTAGCTCATCAATAAGAGTACTACATACATCCTCTTATACTCTTATTACATTCACATATCATGCATTTTCATGAAATATCCCTCAACATCACTCTTAGCCTTTATTTCCCTTCTTAATCATCATCCAATACCAACATGATAACTAGGCATACATAACCACTAATATAATGATATATCACCACAATTCATCCTCCATAATCCAAACAACAACTTCCATAATTTACTACTAACAATTTATACACAACAATTCATAACTATGTTTCTAGTTATCTCCCAACATCAAGACAATACTTATAATCCTTTATCAATACTTATTCATGGATAAGAATCAAGAATAAATAATATTCATACCTTAACAATGAACTCTTGTATTTAGAATCGTCCTTACATAATCAAGGGGTGCTTCTCGAAGCTTTCGAGATGGTGAACACAACTATGGAACCAATTCGAATTTTCTACGGTTGAATCACAAAATATTTGAAGTTGAAATTAGGCTAGGGTTTCACCTTCTCTTAATAATTGGATTATATCTGATATATGAGGCTAAGTGCAAGTTTATAAAGACCAATTTTCGTCCAAGAGGTAATAGAAAATGACCATTTTACCCTAAGGATTTAAATAAATCCCGAATCTGTCCCCAGTGGACAGTTTTGACAGGCTGAAGTAAATCGATCATAACTCTTTTCTCCGGTATCGTATTTGGGTGAAACCAATTGTATTTGAAAGATAATTCAAAGGGATTTCATTTTGATATAACGTATACCACCCAGTTCTTCCTTTACAAGTAGTTATGGTCATTTAAAGTTGACCCAAAAATCTGTCTTACAATTCTGTTTTTTTTTTGATAGGCTGTAGTAAAACGGGTACAACTCCTTACTTAGACATTGGATTTGGGTGAAACCAATTTCATCGGAAAGAAGACTCTCGGAGTTTTTTGTCGATATATAGAAGCTCACACATTTCTTTTTGTACAAGGAGTTATGATCGTCTAAAGGAGTTATGGTCGTTTATAGCAGCTCACACAGTTTTATTTTCATATAAAATATACCACCCAGTTCTTCCTTTACAAGGAGTTATGGTCGTTTAAAGTTGACCGAAAAATCTGTCCCACAATTCTGTTTTTTTTTTGATAGGTTGTAGTAAAACGAGTATAGCTCCTTACTTAGACATTGTATTTGGATGAAACCAATTTCATCGGAAAAAAGACTCTCGGAGCTTTTCGTCGATATATAGCAGCTCACACAGTTCTTTTTGTACAAGGAGTCCGAATGTGCTCGCTTATATGAAATACTACTCTGTTTTGGGCAAACTTTATATCGTTGGAAAGCTTATTCCAATACCTAGACATACAACTATTGACAGGATACTTCCGAACACCATACACTTAATTTAACCCATACGCAAGCCTTTAGGACTCCATATAATAGCGATAAGTGTACGAAAAAAATTTACGGGGTGTTACATCAATAAGAGTGCTACATACATCCTCTTATACTCTTGTTACATTCACATATCATGCATTTTCATGAAATATCCCTCAACATCACTCTTAGCCGTTATTTCCCTTCTTAGTCACCATCCAATACCAACATGATCACTAGGCATACATAACCACTAATATAATGATATATCACCACAATTCATCCTCCATAATCCAATACAACAACTTCCATAATTTACTACTAACAATTTATACACAACATTTCATAACTATGTTTCTAGTTATCTTCCAACATCAAGACAATACTCATAATCCTTTATCAATACTTATTCATGGATAAGAATCAAGAATAAACAATATTCATACCTTAACAATGAACTCTTGTATTTAGAATCCTCCTTACATAACCATGGGGTGCTTCTCGAAGCTTTCGAGATGGTGAACACAACTACGAAACCAATTCGAATTTTCTACGGTTGAATCATAAAATATTTGAAGTTGAAATTGGCTAGGGTTTCACCTCTCTTAATAATTGGATCATATCTGATATATATGAGGCTAATTGCTGGTTTATAAAAATCAATTTTCGTCCAAGAGGTAATAGAAAATGACCATTTTGCCCTAAAGATTTAAATAAATCCGAATCTGTCCCCTGTGGACAGTTTTGACAGGCTGAAGTAAATCGATCATAACTCTTTGCTCCGGTATCGGATTTGGGTGAAAACAATTGCATTGGAAAGATAATTCAAAGGGATTTCATTTTCATATAAAGTATACCACCCAGTTCGTCCTTTACAAGTAGTTATGGTCATTTAAAGTTGACCCAAAAATCTGTCCCACAATTCAGTTTTTTTTTGATAGGCTGTAATAAAACAGGTATAGTTCCTTACTTAGACATTGGATTTGGATGAAACCAATTTCATCGGAAAGAAGACTCTCGGAGATTTTTGTCGATATATAGCAGCTCACACATTTCTTTTTGTACAAGGAGTTATGATCGTCTAAAGTTGGATTGCCTAGCTGCAGTAATTTTCCTGCAGAATTACTGTTCACAGGCTTCCCTGCCACCGATTTGAAATTTCGAATCTGCTCGCTTATATGAAATACTCCTCTGTTTTGAGTAAACTTTATATCGTTGGAAATATTATTCCAATACCTACACATACAACTATTGGCAGGATACTTCCGAACACCATACACTTAATTTAACCCATACGCAAGCCTTTAGGACTCCATATAATCGCGATAAGTGTACGAAAAAATTTACGTGGTGTTACATCTATAAGAGTGCTACATACATCCTCTTATACTCTTGTTACATTCACATATCATGCATTTTCATGAAATATCCCTCAACATCACTCTTAGCCTTTATTTCCCTTCTTAGTCACCATCCAATACCAACATGATCACTAGGCATACATAACCACTAATATAATGATATATCACCACAATTCATCCTCCATAATCCAATACAACAACTTCCATAATTTACTACTAACAATGTATACAAAACAATTCATAACTATGTTTCTAGTTATCTTCCAACATCACGACAATATTCATAATCCTTTCTCAATACTTATTCATGGATAAGAATCAAGAATAAACAATATTCATACCTTAACAATGAACTCTTGTATTTAGAATCCTCCTTACATAACCATGGGGTGCTTCTCGAAGCTTTCGAGATGGTGAACACAACTACGGAACCAATTCGAATTTTCTACGGTTGAATCACGAAATATTTGAAGTTGAAATTAGGCTAGGGTTTCACCTTCTCTTAATAATTGGATGATATATGATATATATGAGGCTAAGTGTATGTTTATAAAGACCAATTTTCGTCCAAGAGGTAATAGAAAATGACCATTTTGCCCTAGAAATTTAAATAAATCCCGAATCTGTCCCCAGTGGACAGTTTTGACAGGCTGAAGTAAATCGATCATAAATCTTTTAAAGTTGACCCAAAAATCTGGTTTTTTTTTGATAGGCTGCAGTAAAACGGGTATAGCTCCTTACTCAGACATTGTATTTGGATGAATCCAACTTCATCGGAAAGAAGACTCTCGGAGTATTTCGTCGATATATAGCAGCTCACATAGTTCTTTTTGTACAAGGAGTTATGATCGTCTAAAGTTGATCCAAAAAATAATTGCCTAGCTGCAGAAATTTTCCTGCAGATTTACTGTTCACAGGCTTCCCGGCCACAGATTTGAAATTTCGAATGTGCTCGCTTATATGAAATACTCCTCTGTTTTGGGAAAACTTTATATCGTTGGAAAGCTTATTCCAATACCTACACATACAACTATTGACGGGATACTTCCGAACACCATACACTTAATTTAACCCATACGCAAGCATTTAGGACTCCACATAATCGCGATAAGTGTACGAAAAAAAATTTACGGGGTGTTACAAGTTTCATATCAAATCATTTGAAAATACATGGGCATAATGTAATTGTTTTCAACAACAATGCAATGCAGCTGAGCTAGGAAGAATACCCTACATATCACATTTACACCAACTTTCAAACCTCGGTTGCCTTCGAGATTAGAGTATAATTGAGGGGAAGACACACAAGATCACACAGCAGGGTGTCTCGACCCAATGGTAGTTCACAATATCACAAAGCAGGGCTCCTAACCATAGTCCCAATTTGGGAATGACATAAAGTCAGGTACGCAGGATCATAAAGCATGGTACCAAGTTCCCATGTCGTCAAACACGGTTTCCAGCGATGAGCCTCTACACTCAAACGCCTTCTTCGGACATCCACCTATCTCGTGTAAAATTAATGCATTCAAATTTCATCTGATTCAATCACATATCACATTTTGTAGGGTATCATCATACCCGACTTGCAAGTCATTAATATCACATCATTACTTCATGCAACCATTATATTCATCATATTTCATCATAATAACCCTCTCCTTGCAAGTCGAAAATCATATCCACTTTCAAAATAGTTCATGTCATGCTTGTCAAGATGTTTTCAAACAATTCACATCATATGAAAATTTCAAACAATTTCTTATCAAGAGAGGGGTTTCATATAATTCATTCTCTCAAGTTAACATCTTTTGAATCACAAGCATATGCATATATAATATATTGAATCACTTAGGAAATAGGCCAAAAGACCAAATCAATATCATAAAGATGCTTGAAACATGTTTATATTTATAATTTCAAAATCCCCATTTTTAAAGTATGAATTTTTAAGCCCATGAGATTTTTGAGATAACCCCACGTACCTCTATATGTTAATATGATAGGTTCTTCTTGAAGCCTACGTTGTGGGGATTCCAAATCATTAATTTGTTTTGAAAACCCTGGTTGAATCTTGAGTTATTGGGGTTTTTATTTTGAAACCCCAAGGGGTGTTCTTGAGAGAAAATTTGATAAAAGGATTATATATTGATGAATTGGGGGCTAAATCTGGTGTTATAGATGAAATTTGGGTAAGGTGAAATGACTAAAATGCCCCTAAGAAAATAATAAATAGCTTTTATTTGATAGGTATCATCTCTCCCAGTTCATTATATTGAGAGAGTTATGATCATTTTAAGTTGAACCTAAAATGCTGAAAACTGGGCAATAGGCTATGTGTTTGCTACTATTTTGAAATTCAAACGCAGCCTTATGCATTCCTAAAAAATCCAAAACTTATCCTAGATTTACTATGACCTTTCCCAATCATAACGAAACTTGAAAATCTGAAAACGGATGTCGGGAAGGTTAAAAAGTTGTATCCCGAAGATAGCCAGCTTAAATGGCTCTAAGTCCTCATAACACTTAGAAAAATATTCTAGTTATTAGCCCCTCAAACATAACACTAAAAATGAAATCGACTCGATAATTTTATGGGGCATTAAGATAGGAGTGATTACCACACGTATGTTAATAAAGAATAATTCAGTTTGGGTGTATACACGTAGTAACGACGGTCTAAACTCTAGCCCAAAAATACGGGGTGTTACATTATTTCCCCCTTGGGATCATTCGTTCTCGAATGATGGGTAGGAAAATATTGAAGCTTAGAGGTATGAAATAACGCGGACATGATATGTTTCTCTAAGAAAGAATACACTGATCTGAAACATGACTATAAGGATGGAACTACTGATGTTCTAAATTCTTATACCGGACGTGCATATCTGATGCATGAAATACACGACTGAAGCTATTCATAAGCTGAATTCTCAAAATGAATATACATATCTGATGCGTGGATCTGTGACTGAGTTGTTCTCATGAACGCAGGACTAAATACACTGAACAGTTGAACTTTTTTCTATTGAACATGCATTTCTAATGCATGCATATCTGACTGAACTGATGTATGGATTTATGACTGAATACATACTGATAGCTGGTGCGAGGTTGTAATAAGAATCTATGCATACAACTGAATAAGGTATCTCCACCTTGAGATCCTATGTGTCTCTATGAATGCTCAATTGACTAAGATACTCGGGAAACTGAGGCGATACATAGGGCAACTACGAATTGAATCATAACTGAACCTCTGGAATCTAAATCTAATGCATGACGCATGAACTGATCTATACTTGCAATTACTAGTATACTCTATCTTGGAATAGTAGCATGTATGAGATTTTGGGTATCATGAATAAATGAAACGATGAGAAAACAAGTCATGCGAATCCGCTTGTTAAACTGACTTACTGACAATACAGACTGAATTATGCTGGACCTTCATACTTAACTGGAGTATTCTCTTCAACACTATTTATAAGGAAGTTCTAGAGGTAATAGGGAGCCACGAATCTTGGGTATGGATTACACAAGACACCCACTAAGGAATCATCATAATGACAACACTCTGTAGTTGGAAATATAGACATATAACTCCTAAATTAGGATAGAATTACCAGACCTTTGGCAATACAACTTCTTACTTTCAAGCTTAGCACACTTCTCGAATATCCCTTAACTATACTACTCTCTATAAATATCATATTCATTCAATTCAACTTAAAATTCTCATATGAGCATTGGCAATTTTTTTTTTCTACTAATGTCTAAAATAGCTTAATCCTTACACCGCGATCAAGCCTAACTCTAAGTCACAAAAATACAACATGATACACCATACTATTATTCTAAACCACATGATTCCACCTTCTATACCTCTTTTAAAGATCACATACTTAGCATAACATGCCTTACCACTTCAATGACTACTCTGAACTCTTAATATGAAGTCGCTAATGCATATTGTGACCTTCCACTACAATCCCAAAACCTCATTCAAGCCTATTTTATAACCACATGTTGACTTCAAAGCAACCACCCATAAATACATACTTCACATAGTTTCTAAACTATTATCAATATAACTCCCACGTGCTACCTTAAGACATACACACACAAACTTTTTCACTAACCATCGTGTGTATCAAAGACTTGGCCCCAATTCTTACTTCATACTTATGGCCTTATCTAAGCAAGATTACTATGATCTTCCATCAACAAGAAAATTACATCATCACCACTATCATTTCATAGGGAGGGTCACTAAAAGATTAAAGCATAAGATCCTGAAGCATGAAAAGATTTTTATACGGGACTGAGCACACTATAAGGAGTGAGTACATGCGTCATGAGTTGTATGACCTCAACTAGAGTTCATAACATAAGTAATGTGATTCCGACTACTTGAATGAACTAGAACTCATTATCTCGGAACTGGAAGAGTACGTGACTCTCTATCATATACAGGAATCATGAACTACGATCACGGAACTGGATTGTAAGGCATGAGTAAGCATCCCAATAACTAAAAAAAATATTGAGGTAGGAATCGGTTGAGATTCACCCTCACTTTATGATGTTCTAAATCATACTGCATCACTACTAGAATCTGAGAGCCTTACTTGGTCATTCGTTCGATCATCTCCCCCTTAGCTTCAAGTCATCATCTAGAGTTTGGGAGATCCCTTACCAGATTCTAACTAAACTACACTTACTGCACTCTAGGGTCTGAAAGAAAAAAAAATGACAATACATGCATATCGTAGACTTAACCCGAATGACTACCTTCTGGGAGACACTCTCTCTTTCCATATCCACCAATAGTCATAGTATCATTCTTGCACACTTATTTCTATCAGTTCAACCTTCAAAACACAAACTTAGATTCTAACACTTAACATGGCTATTTAGATCACCATATACAATATAACTTGTCTTTCTCCACTTAACAATTCAATGGTATCACTAGCCACACAAATTATATGGTTTTACGATTAATATACACTCGATCCTTTTAGTCATCCCAAAAAGAATGATGGATTTGTATATTTAGTTCTCCCACTTGTTTCAATTTGTTTGCTTTACTATCCTTTTTAGGATGTTTCAAAAAAATGTGTCTTTCCTAATTTGGCAACTCTTTAGTTTCACCATCTCACATGACATGTTAATACCACAACATAAAGGGCATTCTAAATACATTATACATGTCTTTAGATTAAGATTGCTTTCTTAAACTTCATGTCAAGTCAAACTATGACAAACAAATTAAAACTGAGAGTAATAATTTACCATTACACTTTTCATTTTACCGTTGATGAGATAATTTATAGCCAATAATATCTATAATTTGTTTTAGACCACAAGTTTCAAAATCCTTCTTTCATTTTTAAACTCCTGTGCCAGTAAAACATCTTCACATAAATTTGGTTAGGAGTATTTGTTACTTCCTGTTTTATTTGTTTAGTTTATAAAGCTAAGACATAATCTTTATTTTTCTGCATTTGTAGGCAGTGAATTGTACTTTATCTCCTGTACCACACCTTGTTCTGCAACCGCCCATTTATATGTTTTCGTACAATCCGAGTCTGTTATTTTTAACCTTCTCTATCTTGTTCCATTGTTCCAGGGGCCAGCATTTGGAACTAGAGGGAAGATTGTATTGTCTTTCAATGATAGTCCATCGGCAAAGGTTGGCGTCCAATTTGATAAACCCATCCCACGTGGCATTAACTTAGGTGGTCTTTGCGAAGATGCTCACGGATATTTTTGCAAAGGTACTTTTGGAATGCAAGTTAACTATTTTCCTTTAGTTTATATATTAAGTTAACATCATTCTTAAGTACGAAGTCATAGTTTTACTTCCAATGCATTTTACCATCACTTCCTATCAGTCGATGAACCACGCTTAGAAGGGATTGGACTTGATGATCTGGAAAATTTACTCGTTAACACATTGTTTGAGGTGTGATTTCTTTCAACAAATAAGAATAAGTTCGTCTGAAAACTAATATGTGGGATATATGTTCCTTTCTTTTTGTATTTTGTTGTAAACTTTAGTCTTTACCTTTCATTCTACTTTTTCAGGTTGTAATCAGAGAAAGCAGAAATTCCCCAGTCATATTGTTCATGAAAGATGCTGAGAAGACTACGGCAGGAAATTCGGTGTCATATTCAATGTACAAAAGTTGGCTTGAGAAGATTCCAGATAATATTGTGATCATTGGGTCTCACATTCTTTCAGATGATCATAAGGAGGAGGTAATATTTTCAGATCATAATGCCCAAGAATAGATGCCTGTGATTATATCTTTTCCTGTTATAATGTGTATACAGTGTATTAAGTGGCCTGTAATGGAAATGTCTTATGGATTAAATTTCTTGGCTTTAGTAGTTATCAGTGCCAAAACTTTGTGAGACCGATGCTTGATCGAGAAGATGAGAGGGGACTCTTATTATAGCAAAAAGTTCAAAATATCAACTTTGCATAAACAAAAGAGACATTAGTTTAGCTATATATATCAATGCATGCATGCACATGCAGCATACACAGACACAGACACACACACAAATCATTTTCACACACACATATATGAACACTACATAGTGTGGCATACACCCACACTCTCAACGAGAACAACAACAATGACATACCCAATATAATCCCACAAGTAGAGTATGGGGACCTTACCCCTACAAGATAGAGAAACTGGTTCTGATAGATCCTCGGCGCAAGTAAAAGCATTACAAAGCAAAATAATTTGAAAGAATGACCAAAGTTCTTAAAAGCGAGAAGAACAAAAAAGCTCTAAGGTACGTAGGGGGTGATACAATCCCACATTAGTTGGGTATTGGAGTGGTGGTTTGTTTATATGGACTTGGGTAAATACTCCCCTAATGTGCTAGCTAGCCCTTGGGGTCAAGTTATGCCCAATGCCATATTTTTACACATATATCCTTTCAATTGCTTGACAAAATAAGGCCTAAACATGCTATTTCTATTTTATTCTTTGCAGTCACAGCCTAAAGGATCTCTCTTCACCAAATTGGGCAGCATTTTATATGAGCTCGCCTTCCCGGTATAAGGTCTTCAGTTTTTTTTAAGAACTTTCAGTTAGTGCTGAAAATATCTTGTAAATGAGGATGTCGAATAATAAATAACGGGAAAAGAACCCTGCTTTACATGTAGGCCGCCTGTGTTCTTTTTCATCTTTTTTTTTTGGGTCCTATTGAGCATTTTGGGGAGATTAATTTTGAAGCACGATATGTCTTTGATATTAAACTAAGGCATCTGGATACAAATTACTACTTGTTTGTTTGGAAACTAGGCTTATTTTGTAAAACAATCTATAAGGATTTTCAGAAATTAAACCATCAAAGCGATCTTATTTTCTAAAAGCAGCTACTTCTTTGATAAATGTCTCAACCAATATTTTATAAAACCAAACCACAAAAATATTCTAATTCTAACTAAGTTCCTCTTGCTTATGGCCATGAATTAGGCCTTTATTGTCCTCATTTTTTTTTAATAATAATTTTTCTAATTCTTCGTTGTCTTTCGGTTCCTTTCCTTTTCATTTTATGTGCTTTTTCCGCTTCACCAACTTTATTGTTGTTTACATTGTTTAAAAGAAATTTATCTTTTCCAAAAAGATGTACAATTAACATATTCATCATCATAACATCCTTGCATAAAAATAAACACTTACTTGTTATTGTTTTTCTTCCGTCTCATGAAATTCCTCCTCATCGTTGAATAGGTAAGGGTACTTAATCTTCATCGCTTCCTCGGCTTCCCATGTGATCTCCTCAACTTGTTGATTCCTCCAAAGTACTTTTACCGATGCTATCTCTTTATTCCTTGTCTTTTTATTTTGGCGATCAAGAATAGCAATAGGCATTTCTTCAAAAGTGAGATCTTTTGTAACTTGTACATCTTCCGTAGTAGTGATGTGCGATGGATCTCCGATGTACTTACGAAGCATCGAAACATGAAATACGGGATGAACTGCTGAGAGCACTTGAGGTAGCTCTAACTCATAAGCAACTTGTCCAAATCTTTGAATGATCTTATACGGACCTATGTATCGTGGACTTAACTTTCCTTTCTTGCCAAACCTCATCACTCCTTTCATTGGTGATACTTTCAAGAATACCCAATCGTCGATAGAAAACTCAAGTCCTCTTCTTCTAACATCCGCATAAGATTTGTGTTGACTTTGAGTTGTTGCAAGCCGTTGTTGGATCACTTTAACCTTCTCCATTGCTTGATAAACAAGATCCGGTCCAAACAAGACCGCATCACCTGCTTCAAACCATCCTATTGGCGATCTACACTTTCTTCCATACAATGCTTCATATAGTGCCATTTTGATACTTGAATGATAGCTATTATTGTAGGCAAACTCGATAAGAGGTAGGTGATCATCCCAGTTGCCTTTGAAATCTAATACACATGCTCGTAGCATATCTTCAAGTGTCTGGATGGTACGTTCCGCTTGTCCGTCCGTTTGAGGATGAAAAGCCGTACTTAGATTTACTTGTGTCCCCAAACTTCTTTGAAAAGACTTCCAAAAATTCGCGGTAAATTGGGATCCTCGATCGGATAAAATGGAAATTGGAACTCCATGTAACCGAACGATCTCCTTAATATACAACTTCGCATACTCTTCCGCCGTATAAGTTGTCTTAACTGGTAAGAAGTGCGCAGATTTGGTAAGCCTATCAATGATCACCCATATGGAATCAAACTTCCGATATGTATGAGGCAAACCCGTGATGAAATCCATATTGATCTTGTCCCACTTCCAGACTGGAAGATCTATACATTGCATGTAACCACCGGGTTTCTGGTGTTCTACTTTGACTCATTGACAATTCGGACATTCAGCTACAAATTTGGCAATATTCTTCTTCATGTCATTCCACCAATATATTGCTTTCAAATCTTGATACATCTTAGTTGACCCTGGATGGATGGAATACCTTGAACAGTGTGCTTCTGTCATAATTCTCTTTCTTAGCTCAACTACATTAGGTACACATAAACGATTCTGACACTGAAGCACTCCTTCTCGCGTAAGCTCAAATGCCTTTGTCGTGCCACTCTGCACATCCTCCTTAAGCTGCAATAAAATTGGATCTGCATACTGCTTCTCTTTCACTTCAGCTATCAATGCGCTGCATTACGTACAATAACCTCTTCATCTGGAGTTTCGAGAAGTCGAACTCCCAAATTATCTAGTTCGTGAAGATCCTAAATCATCCCCTGCTTTTCTATAGATGCCATTTTAGACTTACGGCTTAGTGCATCCGCTACCACATTCGCTTTCCCTGGATGATACAAGATATCAACATCATAATCTTTCAACAATTCAAGCCATCTCCGCTGCCTCATAATTAGATCTTTCTGACTGAAGATATATTGCAGGCTCTTATGATCGGTATATATACAAACATGAACCCCATATAAGTAGTGGCGCCATATCTTCAAAGCAAATACAACTGCAGCTAGCTTAAGATCATGCGTGGGATAATTCCTCTCATATGGTCGCAACTGTCTAGAGCCATAGGCTATTACTCTACCATGTTGCATTAGTACGCATCCCAAGCCATTTCTCGAAGCATCACAGTACACTGCATACCCTTCTGTGCCTTCAGGAAGTACCAATACCGGTGTAGAAGTCAACTTGCTCTTCAGATCCTGCAAACTCTTTTCACAGGCATCATTCCATTGAAACTTGGAGGCTTTATGCGTCAACTTAGTCAAGGGTGTAGAAATGGAAGAAAAAACTTCAACAAACATTCTATGATAACCTGCCAACCCGAGGAAACTACGAATCTCCGTAGGCGTCGTGGGTCTTGGCCAACTCTTCACAACCTCAATCTTCTGAGTGTCAACTTTTATGCCTTCACTGGATACAATATGGCCCAAAAATGCCACTGACTTGAGCCAAAACTCACATTTAGAAAACTTCGCATACAGCTTACGATCACGGAGAATCTGCAACGCCTGCCTTAAGTGATTAACATGGTCCTCTTCTGATCTAGAGTAGACCAGAATATCATCTAAGAAAACTATCACAGAAACATCTAGAAACAGCTTAAACAACCTATTCATTATATCCATAAAAACTGCGGGTGCATTTTTCAGCCCGAATGACATAACCAGGAATTCATAATGACCATACCGTGTTCGGAAAGCTGTCTTGGGTATATCTTTATCCTTGACTCTCACTTGATGATAGCCTGATCTTAAGTCAATCTTGGAAAAACACTGGGCACCCTGCAACTGGTCAAATAAATTATCAATTCAGGGAAGAGGGTATTTGTTCTTGATAGTCACCTTATTCAATTGTCGATAGTCAATACACATCCTCAGCAAACCATCTTTCTTACGCACAAACAATACTGGTGCTCCCCAAGGGGACATACTAGGCCTGATGAATCCCTTCTCTAGCAAGTCTTTCAGTTGCTCTTTCAATTCTCTCAACTCTGCTGGTGCCATTCTATAAGGAGGAATTGAGATTGGCTGTGTGTCTGGCAACAAATCAATACCAAACTCCACTTCTCGCTCAGGAGGTAAACCTGGTAGTTCTTTAGGAAATACATCAGGAAATTCATTCACAACCGGAACGGTTTGAAAAGTTGGCGGCTCTGCCTCTGTATCCCTTACTCTAACCAAATGGTATATGTACCCGTTGGAAATCATTTTTCTTGCCTTAAAGTAAGAAATAAATCTACCTCTCGGCGCGCCAACATTACCCTTCCATTCAAGGACTGCCTCATTTGGGAAATGGAAATATACCTTCTTAGAACGACAATCTACTATAGCATAACAAGACGCTAACCAATCCATGACCATAATAACATCAAAATCTACCATTTCTAACTCAACAAGATCGGCCATCGTATCACGACCACAAATATTCACAACACAATTTCGATAAACATTCCTAGCTATAAGAGATTCCCCCACTGGCGTTGATACTTCAAATGGCTTGGCTAATAATTCGGGTGTTCTTCCGAACCTTCCCGCAACCCAAGGAGTAGCATACGATAATGTAGAACCAGGATCAATTAAGGCATACACATCAAATGCAAAGATGGACAACATACCTATAACCACGTCTGGAGAAGCCTCTAAATTCTGCCGATCTGCTATGGCATACACACGGTTCTGAGCTCCGCTAGCACTAGCTGCTCCTCTATCACCTCTACCGTGACCCATAGGTTGTGCACCCCTACTCAAAAGAGGCACCGAAGATGATGCAACAGCTGATCCAGTAGGTCGTTTTATACCACTTGTGGTCCTGCGTGGGCAATCTCTAGCCATATGCCCCGGCTTACCGCACCAAAAGAAATTGTTCGTCCCAAGCTGACATTCGCCAAAGTGAAATTTTCTACATATGGGGCACGGGTGTCGTGGAGGTCTCAATTGACTCATACTCCCCTGCCCTAGATACCCCACTGTTCGCGAACTCTAATTTTCACTGCTTTGCTCGAACTGATTACCTCTGGACCTTTGAAATTGCGGTGGAGCACTAATTGTAGGATAAGAAGATAACGGGCTAGGAAATCTATTAGAGAACGAAGACCTAAAACCTCCCTGAGATGCCATAAATTGCCCTATAGCTCTGGCCCGCTTAGAATATCCTTTTTCTGATTCCTGGGTTCTTCTTCTTTGCCTCTGATCTTCTATCTTCTGAGCGAAAGCTTGTATCCTCTCTATATCCATGTCCTTGTTCAAAGTAGCAATGGTACAATCTCTAACCAAGTATGGTTCCAATCTATCCACATAGTGATGCACTCTGTCATCCATAGTAGCTACCACATTAGAAGCATATCGAGACAAGGAGTTAAATCGAAGACTATACTCCCTTACTCTCATATTACCCTGACGAAGATTTAAGAATTGATCTGCATGGGCCTGACGAGTCTCAAATGGAAGATAATGATCAATAAATGCATTTTTGAACTCTCCCCACGTAGTTGGAGGTGCATCAATACCCCTAGACCGTTTCCAATCCTCGTACCACAATATAGCCTCTCCTTTCAGTCTATATGCTGCTAGCTCAACCATCTCTTTACTGGATATGTGCATAACATCTAGAGCCCTTTGGGTTTGATCGACAAAGTCTTGCGGGTCTTCGTTAATATCTGGGTCTTCGTTAATATCTGATCCAGTAAAAGTAGGAGGATCCAGTTTCAGAAAATCCTGTGTCCGAAGGCTAGCTGCTCGATCCGTACCACTAGAACCCGTGGTAGGAATAACTTGCCCTTGAACTTGACCGGCAACTATACGCGTCAGAAGTTGTACTGCATCCCTCAAATCTCGATCAACAACATTAATAGATGGCCCTTTCAGAGGGGAAGAAGTGCCTGATATATGCTCAGCTTGAGACTCACTTTGTTCAGCTTGTGCCGGTGGTGACTTACTAGTACCTTCTCTGGCCACTACATCTACTCGCTTCCACTTATTATTTCTCCTTGTAACCGGCATCGTCACTATAATAAATAAAAAAGAAACAATTGGATTAAGTGATTGATTATGACTTTATCTCTAATATGGGATCTATTGCACGATCTAAGAAATGGAGAGTGGAAACAATCCCTAAATGTCCAATAGCCTCCTGTTTATAGATGTGGTGCACAACACACCGATAAACGAGATTCTCTGATACCACTTCTGTCACACCCCAAATCCCATTGGAGCGGACTGGCACCCGTAGCCGAGGAGGCCCGGGAGAACCCGTTCATAACCTATACTTTCACATTTACATTACTTATGAAAATTAGAAATTTGGGCAGCACTTCGTTGTAAATAGAAGAAAACATTACCTGTATTAGCCCACCAAACACGCACAAATATGTATATGAACAGTAATTGGCCGTTAGAGCCATCACGCCTATCAACCAAACACTCCTATGGTTGTACAATATGTCTACAAAAGCCTCTACATAGATACACAACTGAGTTAGGGTCGGGACAAACTCCCGCCCACAAAAGACTTTTATACAAGTACCAAAAGTACATATAGAGACGACTTGGGATGCCCCGAAACAACTGGAGCTCACCACTAACAACAGAATGTCCTAGCTCTTACTGCGAAGGTGTACGACCTGAAGTACCTGTTCCTGTAGGCATGAATACAGGTCCCCCATGAGGGACGTCAGTACGGAAATATGTACTGAGTATGTAAGGCAGTGAGTATCAAGATGAGATACAAAAGATCAACAGAACCCATATACCAGTGAATATACAGTTTGAGTAGACCACACTTAAAAGAACTGATGGGATACCTGCACATTACTTTCATATCATTACATCCCGTAATCCTTATCAATACATAACATATGTCATACAATGGCCAACTGATCAGTGGTACTAATACAATACATCAGGGACCACCCCTGGAATAGCATATATACATAATCTTTATAATACTATGGTCAACTGATCAGTGGTACTAATACAATACATCATATCATCAATTTAAAATACAGACATTCCATTTCTTAATTCAATTAATCTTTGAGATTGGTTACTTTGTGGTCACACTTTATGGAATTTGAAACCATGATACCTCAATAGGAAAAATATGTAAATAGGTAATCAATATCATGAAAATGAAGTGGAGAATCATGGATACCTCATTAAACCATTTCAGAGTCAACAATAGTATATGGACATTTTTTTGACTAGCCGGACATCTTAAAAGTGAAAACAAGTTCAATTGGTAGTGTCGAAGATCATATGATGTTATTATGTGTCATGTGTAGTAGGACAATGTTGGAAGCTTACTTGAGAGTGCCATGGGTCATTATTCATGTCAAAGATTAGATAGAGTATGTATTACATACCTTGATATAACCACTTCAATACAAGTGACTTTCCGTACTCTTCGAACACTTATCTACAATAAGTCATTTGTGGAAAACTAGTATTAGCAACCAAACCTTACCCTTTAGGTATTAACTTCACCAAATAATGTCTAGGAAGTAATCCTTTAGCTCATCAATAAGAGTACTACATACATCCTCTTATACTCTTATTACATTCACATATCATGCATTTTCATGAAATATCCCTCAACATCACTCTTAGCCTTTATTTCCATTCTTAATCACCATCCTATACCAACATGATCACTAGGCATACATAACCACTAATATAATGATATATCACAATAATTCATCCTCCATAATCCAAAACAATAACTTCCATAATTTACTACTAACAATTTATACAAAACAATTCATAACTATGTTTCTGGTTATCTTCCAACATCAAGACAATACTCATAATCCTTTATCAATACTTATTCATGGATAAGAATCAAGAATAAACAATATTCATACCTTAACAATGAACTCTTGTATTTAGAATCCTCCTTACATAACTATGGGGTGCTTCTCGAAGCTTTCGAGATGGTGAACACAACTACGGAACCAATTCGAATTTTCTACGGTTGAATCACAAAATATTTGAAGTTGAAATTGGCTAGGGTTTCACCTCTCTTAATAATTGGATGATATCTGATATATATGAGGCTAATTGCTGGTTTATAAAGACCAATTTTCGTCCAAGAGGTAATAGAAAATGACCATTTTGCCCTAAAGATTTAAATAAATCCGAATCTGTCCCCAGTGGACAGTTTTGACTGGCTGAAGTAAATCGATCATAACTCTTTGCTCCGGTATCGGATTTGGGTGAAAACAATTGCATTGGAAAGATAATTCAAAGGGATTTCATTTTCATACAAAGTATACCACCCAGTTCTTCCTTTACAAGTAGTTATGGTCATTTAAAGTTGACCCAAAAATCTGTCCCACAATTCTGTTTTTTTTTTTATAGGCTGTAGTAAAACGGGTATAACTCCTTACTTAGACATTGGATTTGGATGAAACCAATTTCATCGAAAATAAGACTATCGGATATTTTTGTCGATATATAGCAGCTCACACATTTCTTTTTGTACAAGGAGTTATGATCGTCAAAAGTTGGATTGCCTAGCTGCAGTAATTTTCCTGCAGAATTACTGTTCACAGGCTTTCCGGCCACCGTTTTGAAATTTCGAATGTGCTCGCTTATATGAAATACTCCTTTGTTTTAAGCAAACTTTATATCGTTGGAAAGCTTATTCCAATACCTACACATACAACTATTGACGGGATACTTCCGAACACCATAAACTTAATTTAACCCATACGCAAGTCATTAGGACTCCATATAATCGCGATAAGTGTACGAAAAAATTTATGGGGTGTTACAGCCAGCTCCCTTAATATAAACTAAAATGGTATAAAACATATCATAAAATATAGATGTCACGACCCGAGCCGGGGCCCTAGCCGTAACTAGCATCCCAAACCACGAAGGTCCGAGCGCTCTTCTAAATCTGGTAATCAGGCACATTATTCGTATAGTATATGATAATTTGCAGGGAATAATACATGACGGAACCATGGTCAATCTCATAAACTTTAACAATTTTAAAAGGAAAATTCTGAATAATCTAAACATGTGACAACCGTTTGCGAAATCTCTAACATTGCATTAGCCATCATACATCTGAGACAAATTTGGAACAAGGCCCCCAGTGGACAAAAAAAAGGCAAAAAGAAACAATGATTTCTGAAAATCTAGCCTTCCGAAATAGAGAAGGCTCACCAACTGAAACTTCTGACGCACACGGATCTACTGCTTGGGTCCGTGGAACTGTGCCTCGGATCCTAGAATACAAGAAGTTAATAGAGATGTACTGGTACGCAGAGTAATCCAAAAACAAAATACAACTTATACAACATAGGTGAGAGCTATTATAAAACACGTTAACACAAAGTCATTTGAAAACACATGGGCATAGTGTAATGATTTTGAACAATAATATTGCACTATGGAGCTAGATAGTACACCCTACAATTTTACATTTTCACCGTCTGCCAAATCTCGGTTGCCGCCAAGGTTGGAGTACTAGTGAGGGAAGGACACACAAGATCACACAACAGGGCGCCACAACCCCAATCAATTCAATATGTCGTGATTGGGCTCAAGATCACAAAGCAGGGCTCCTAACCATAGGTCCTGAGTTGGGATGACATAGTACAAGGTACGCAAGATCACATAACAAGGTTCAAAGTTCCCGTGTCGACAAATCATGGTTTCCAGCATAGATTCATCTGACTCATTCTTTCTTCGGGTAACCTGCATCTAACTCACATCAATCAAGCTTTAAGTTTGATATAAGGAAAACATGCATCATGCTCACAACATTCTTTTCCTCTTTTCATTCGAGGCAATTCCTCCGCAGGGTATCGTCATACCCTAACTTGAAAGTCATCAGTACCACATCAATTATAAAAAATTCTTACGCAAATCATAGTATGAACACCAACAAGACTCCCATACACCAACACATGCATAGTGATTCCCAACACGTAATAGTTAAGAAACTTTATCATTTATAAATTAGTACAATAGTGGATATAAAACTCATGCTCTCGGTAGTTTAACAATAGTATCATGTGGAGTACATAAAACACTATCATTGGGATTAAAAGATTTACAACTCATGTTCATAACACCTTTCAAAATTAAAATCACATGTCCACCATTTCAACAATTTAGATATATAAGCAAACAACCGTACAATCTTTCGATATTCTTCTCAAAATCATATCACAATGCATGCTTTTTGTGTTAGAAACAAAACCCCACTTAAAATTGCACACTTACTTATGTAATAATTAAAATCTTGTTTAAATTCGTATCAAAATCATGCCCACTTACTTCTGAGCCATATTGTACCATGCATGATTATTTCATTAAAATATAATTCAGACCACCCAAGCATGTAAATAATATATGAGATTTCATGTTCCAAAAACTATGCAAAAATTCTCATTCTTTCAATAAATATGTGGTGGTCATGTAATCTTTGACAAACCATGCAACTCTTCTCATTATATATTTATTTTCAACATTGGTCAACATAAACAACCCTATCTTTTGAAATTAAAATCATAATTCAATCATAGCATTAATCAAGACATTTCATATCATGTTTTTCAAGATGCATTCAAAACAATCCATAGCATATGAAAAGTATAGAAAAATCATAACAGGGGAGGGATTCATTAGGATTCAAGCTCTCAATTGTATATTCATCCTTAAACACATGCATACATATATATAGTGTTTCAAATCAATTTGGGGAAAGGCCTGAAGACCAAAACAATACCAATCAAGGCTTCTAAAACATGCTAGTAGTTGTAAATTCAAAACCCCTTTCGTAAAAATCTTGATTTCGAGACCGTTAGCATGAATTACAGATGGTTTCTTTGCCCATGAAATTTTAGAAAAACCCCACGTACCTTAATTTATGACTCTTGAATAAACTCATGCTTTAGGGATGCTATTCGAACAATTGATGGGTGCTTCTTGTAGCCTTCACAATAGGGATTACGAATCTCAAAGAATTATTGAAAACCCACAGTGAAATCTTAAGATATTTTGATCTTTGGGTTGAAACCCTAAGAAGTGTTCTTGGTGATTTTGAGAGAGAATGACCTTATTTTGGTATTTGGGGGATTTAATCTCGTGTTATGGATGAATAGGGTGGTGGTGGAAAATACCACTTTTTCTCTTAAAAAGGCAAAAACAGAAACTAGAAATTGGGTGTGTGCGACAGAGCGTGCATCGCACGCTAATCGCATGATGCTACTGTCTCAGTCACGAAAATGGCCATAACTTTTTGTTTGGGTATCATATTTTTGCAAAATTAATATAGTTGGAACGATAATTCGAAGAGCTTTCATTTGATATATAGTAAGCCCACTAATTATTTATATCTTGATGAGCATCTAAAATTTGTTTAGATTTTCGTTCCAGCAAGCCATCATGAATTCCACCGCGTCGTGGTAGGTATCGCAATGACCTACTCAGCGCATCGTGGTAAGCCTTTAGAATTTCTTTTGCAACTTTTAAGTCTGAGGGTAGTCTCGTCTTTTCCCTACAATTCCTAATCGTATTAATTGGTGATTAAAAAGCATTTTTAGGAAAGAGTATATCCATTTTTACTTAAATTTCTCAAGAATAAAAACCCTAACCTCTCTCCCAAAGATCAAGAACTCATCCCTAAGATCAAGAATTCCATCAAATGGATCAAGATCCGGGCTCCATCTATCAAGATTCGGATTTTATCTATCAAGATACAGGTTTCATCTTTCAAATTTTATAATCTAAGGCATGTGGGACTACTCTAAAAACCTTGGGCATAATTTTAAATGTTTTATCAAGATTAAAGATCCCCAATTATGATTTATAATAAAGTATTCAATATGATTTTCAAAAAGTATGCATCATGGGACTGTTTTGGTGAAAACAATGGTTGTCTTGAATCACTTTTCATGGAAATTTAATTATAACTATATGTATGTCTGATTTCATGTATTTTTTCAAGATTGATTGAGAGCATGAGTATGAAGTCCCTCTCTTATTGTGAACTCAAGTTTACATTTTTCTTTGTGAATGATTTGAAGTTTATGCCTTAAGATTTGAAAGTGATTCTTTGTTAATATATGTGTGGTGATAAATTCTACAGTGTGGGAATACCATCGAATATGTTCTAGTGGACACTTCAACTTGGGTGAACTTTCGTCGAGCATAAATCCTGTTATATAATAAACTGGGTGGCCTTCTATATATCAAATGAAAGGTATTTGAGTCCTCTTTCCAAGTCAATTGATTTCATTGAAATCTAACATCGGAGTAAAAAGTTATACCCAATTTACTTCAGCATGTCAGTCTGTCAAACTAAGGGACTGCTGCAGGGTTTTTGATTCCCTTAGGAGTATTTGTTATTTTTCGTCATCCTAAACTTCTTCCACACGATTTAAATCACCAAAAACACTCTATAATCCATTTCTTTTATCAGTTTTAATCTCTCAATTCCTCTCCTCTCTCAAGAGTAAAATGGAGACTAGGCTTTCATTCAAGATCAAGAATCAATCTCGTAAGTCCAATATTTCCAAAGAACAAATCAAGATTCGAGTTCTACTCTTCAAACCTTGTAATCTAAGGTACGTGGGGCTTTTCTAAATCTACATGGTCATGGTATATTCTTATTAATCATGTTAAAGGTTTAGAAATTATGAATTTACAAAAAGGGGGTTTTGAATTTATAATTAGATTCATGCTTTTAAAGGTTTTGATGATATTAATTTGGTTTTGAGGCCTTTCCGCCAAATCTGATTTATAACCATATTTAAGTAGATATATGTATGAGTTGGATGAGTTTGAATTATGAATTGAGAGCATGAACTATTTGAAATCCCTCTCTTATTTACAAGTTTCTTAACTTCGTAAGATATGTTGTGTTTGAAATGTGATATTGATTATGATTTTTGAATTGAAGAGAGAGGGTTTTACCTGTTGGTAAGTGCTGAAAATATATATATATATATATATATATATATATATATATATATATGTTTCTCTAAATGATTGAAAATAATGACCTTTGCGTAATTTGATAAATATTTTGGAAGAATGAATCTTTAGGAATTGTTTGAAGTATGGTGGTCTAATCTTTGTATTTTGATAGACAAAACTGTAAAGGACATTTTATGGCTTAGAATTATGACTATGACTATACCAAATCAGATAAAGTCGTGATAAAACTCAGAACAGTATACAAATTTCATTTTAGATTTCAGATTTTGAATTCAAAAAGATGCATGTTTAGAATGGGTTAAAAACTGGTAAGGGGTCGTTTGGTAGAGCGTATAAAATAATACTGAATAGGCTGTATTAGTAATGCTGGGATTAGTAATACTGGGAATAGTAATACCGAGATTATTTTTTATGCAATGTTTGGTTTGATGTATTGAAAATAATATGTATTGTTATATTTTAAAAAGAATATTTGTTTGTTTACAAAAATACCCTCAACATATTATAACTTTGTGTATTTTCTTTGCAAAACTTTATTATTCTTTTTTTTAAAATAAAAAAATGAACAATATAATTAAGTATTTACTTTGAAATAATTTTAGGATTTAATAATTGTCTTGCAATTTTTTTTGGGGGTTATCTTTTCTTTATTTGTTTATCATTTGCTTGTTGTTCCCATTTTGTGGTGTTTTTAAGTTGGAGGGGGTAAGTGTAACTTTAGAATTATTATTAAGATAAAGTTGTGTTCGGTAGAGTGTTAAAGCTAAGTAGAAAAATTATTTTTATTTATGAATATCCTATTTACAAAATTAAAGCTAGTACGCAATCAGGCAATTTATTTTCAAATTTTCATCAATAAGTATTTTTTTAAGTTAATGGAGTAATTTTTTTATGACTAAAATTATTTGGAGGGATATTATTATCTTGATAAATTGAAAAGAAGTAACTCACATTGAGTAAATTAAAAAAGATTTCAAAAAAGATTAATGAAATTTGAGGCATTTTTGTAAATAATAATAAAATTTTTAAACTAATTTATTTAAATAAATTTATCAGTACAAATATAAAAAATAAAATTAAGAAAATAATAAAATATTTAAAAGAATTTGAGGGATATTTTTGTCTTTACACATATTAGTCCATGGTATTAAAACTCATGTATTGCTAATACCACCATATGAGATGTATTAGTAATACACCCTATAATACCATATAGGGTGTATAACTGATACATGGTATTAGTAATACATAGGTCCATAATTCTACCAAACATAGTATTAAGTAATACCACACTTAATACATGGACTATTTTTTTTAATACGTCCTACCAAACGACCCCTAAAAGAGTTAGGTGGTTACCCGAAGAAGGCACGAGTCATATGAGTCATTTTCCAAAACTGTATTTTGCCGATACGGGTATATTATTATACGTTGGCCTAGTGCCCTAGGGTGTATCAGATTCAGATAATTTAACCCTTGCGGCAAACTTGGGTTGTTGGCTTGGCTGCCGAGTTAATGGCGGATCCCATTTTGATTGTGGGAAACTTTCAGATAAGTAGGGTGTACCATTAACCTCAGAAGTAAAAAAACTTTCAAATATAATTTTATACCCCAATTTTAAAAAACTATCAAAATCACCTATATCATTGGATGAAGCATATAACAAAACCTTAATCTTATCAACATTATTGAGATTTAAAAGTAACAAGCTTGATGCGATCTAAGTGAATAGATTAATAGGTTAGCTAGGGTTAATTCTAGAGAATAACACTAGGAAATTACTACACTTATTGGTCGAGAGATATCACTTAACCTTTTTAGGGCGAGCTATTGACGTGATTAATATACAATAAATACCCCCCCCCCCCCTAAAAAAAAAATTAGTTAGCGTTTGACCATGTTTCATTGTGAAAATAGAAAGAATTAGTTTTTATTTTCGAAGTCAACAATGATATTTGAAAACTAAAGTTGTGCTTGACAATGAAATAAAATTGAGCTTTTTGAATTTTTATGGATAATTTGGAGTGAAAAAAGTGATAACTTATGTTGTTTTTGAAATTTTAAAAATTCTCGAAAAAGTAAAAACATTTTTTTTTTTAATTTTATGATCAAACATGTTTTATCGAGTTCAATTCTAGGAAAACGTGAAACTTATGTAGTAGGATACTCCTTATTAATACTAATAGACTACATATATAATTATTAAATACATCTGGGTTATTCTGTAATTAGTTATTCTTCAGTTCTCTATATATACAGCTGTAACCCCTTCAATATCAATAAGATCAATTATTATTAAATTATATCATGGTATCAAAGCTAGGGTTTCTTCTTCCGCCCAAACCCTAATCTCTCCTCTTTTCCGACGTGTGTGCGCCGCCGCCACCGTCTACACCACGCCGCACGGCCTCCCTCCTCCGCCGTAGGTCGGCGCCATGGACAAGGTTGTTGATCCTCTGTCAAATTTACCGTCTGGAGTAAAATTACTGCTCAGGAATCTCCACAATCTCATCCCCTAAAAATTATCTGACAACAACTACCCGGCCTGGGCACTTAACGTCCGCACCGCCCTCGCAGCCAACTTGCTGCTCGGATGGATTGACGGTGCGGAGAAGCCGCCGCCCGAGACAGCCGAGGAGGATGGCGTCATGCTCCCAAATCCCGACTACCTTCCGTGGATGATCGTAGACACTCAGATCCGAGCCTGTCTTCTCGCCGTTATTAGCCCCTCTGTGCACAAACACGCCCGGGGTTTTCTCACATCGGCTTCACTTTGGGACGCACTATCCACAAGGTACAACTCTGTGTCCACAGCTCATATTTTTCAGTTGCGTGACCGATTGCATTCTCTTCGGAAGGGAACGAAGACGATGACTCAATACCTTGATGATGTGGCCTCTATTCTGTCTGACCTAGATGCTGCGAACGAGATTATTCCTGAACGAGACGTGGTGAATGCCGTGATACGTGGTCTTCCGTCTGGCTATTCCTCTCTCAAACAGCATATTCACCTCTCACCTGTCGAAATCACTCTGAATCAACTGTCTGGATGGCTTAATGTAGAAGAATTGAATCTAGACATGGAACACAAATTACTGCTCGGAGAAGCCAGTTCCACCCCTGGCGTCACGGCTCTTTACTCGGCTGGCAGCGGGGGCTCGGCCAGGGGCCGCGGTAACGATCGCCGTAACCAAGGGTGAGGCAGCGGCGGCGGTGACCGTCGGAACGCCGGGAAGCAAGGCAGAGGCGGGCCTCCACCGAGGGACGGCTTCCAGTCAGGCCGCGGACAGGGACGAGGAAACCAGCGGGGGTCCACACGAGATCTTCCGACGTGCCAAATTTGTGCTAAACGGGGCCATTCTGCGGCTAATTGCTGGTATCGTTATGATGACTCGCAGAATGTAAATCGCCAGTCCGGCGGATCAAGGGCGATGCATGCGTCCACAAACGCTCAATCTGACGATTGGTATCTAGACACAGGTGCTAACACCCATGTGACGTCGGATTATTCACAACTTCAAGCTCCTCATCCGTATCATGGCTCAGAAACTATTACAGTAGGCAATGGTCAATCCCTTCCCATCACAAACACCGGCTCTGGGTATGTGTATACCCCAAATGGTAAATTTCATCTCTGAACCCTTCACCACGTCCCTTCCCTCACATCCAATCTTTTATCTGTTTATCGCTTTACTAAAGACAATAACTGCACCCTCATTTTTAATGACACCAATTTCCAGATAGTGGACAATACCACGAACCGGGTGCGGTACATGGGCCGGTGTGAGTATGGGCTATACACTCTTCCATCCAGGTCTCCGTCTGTTGTGAGTCAAGCCATTCTCTCATCCACCTGGCATCACCGGCTTGGGCACCCATCATCCGCTATCACCAAATCCATTTTATTTTCCTTAGGTTTTAATTTTTCTGAGAAATTACATTGCGAGTCCTGTTCAGTGTCTAAATCTTGTCGTATACCTTTTTCACTGTCTGAACACAAGGCCACTGCGCCATTTCAATTAATTCATTCTGATGTTTGGGGTCCAACCTCAGTTCCTTCTGTTCAAGGTTTTCGTTATTATATCTGTTTTGTTGATGATTACAGTAAATTCACTTGGCTTTATCCTCTGAAATTTAAATCCGAAGCTTATACTGTTTTTGTCAACTTTGACCGAATGGTTCAAAATCAATTTAATGCCAAAATCAAAATTTTTCGAAGTGACAATGTCAAAGAATTTGTCAACAATGCATTTGGTGTTTTTCTTCAAAGTCTAGGGGATCTTCATCACACTTTATGTCCATATACCCCTGAACAAAATGGCGTTGCTGAGCGCAAACACCGTCACCTAATAGAAACAGTTGTTGCGCTCCTCCATGATTCCACCTTACCTGTTTCCTTTTGGGTTGATGCCCTTGCTACTGCCAACTACCTCATAAATCGCATGCCCACTCACACTCTCTCCAACTCCACTCCATATGCCCGTCTCTACAATCATCCACCCGACTACATCCATCTCCGCCCGTTTGGGTGTCTGGTTTATCCCTGGTTGCGTCCACACACTCAACATAAACTTCAACCTCGGTCCACCCCTTGTGTCTTTCTAGGCTATCATCCCACTATCAAAGGTTACAAATGTTTCGATCCTGTATCTCAGAAAACATATGTTTCCCGTCATGTTCGTTTTGTGGAGTAACAATTTCCTTACATAAGTCTTTCCTCTACTCCATACTCCCCCAATCCACTTGGCATTGTGCCATTATTTCCGTCCTTTTCACACGCTCATGCTCCAGCTCACTCGGCACCTAACCCGGTACCCCACTACACCATACAACCCACCACTTCCCTACATCATACTCCTAACACACATGCAGCCACCCCATCCACCGCTGCACATCCCAGCTCCCACGGCAGCCCCACCCAACCCCCGTCCACACACCATACAACTCCACCACCCCTTCCTACTCACCCTCCACTCAACACTCACCCTATGACAACCCGAGCCAAGGCCGGTACCTTCAAACCTAAAGTCTACCACACTCAAATACCCTTTGATGCACATCCCATAACTGAGCCTACTACCTACAACCAAGGCTCCAAAAACAGTGTCTGGTGCCAAGCTATGGATGAGGAATTTCAGGCTTTGAATGAACAACATACATGGGATTTGGTACCTCTACCTAGTAACCGAAAGTCTATTTGGTGCAAATGGGTGTTTCGCATTAAACAAAATTCAGATGGATCTCTTTCTCGCTATAAAGCACGTCTGGTTGCAAAAGGGTATCATCAGGAGTATGGTGTGGATTATAAGGAGACCTTCAGCCCTGTTGTTAAGCAACAGACTATTCGTCTGGTCTTGTCTCTTGCTCTTCACTATGATTGGCCGCTTCATCAGTTAGACGTCAGCAATGCCTTTGGTCATCTTGAGGAAGACATCTATATGGTTCAGCCACCGGGATATGTTAATCCCAACCGTCCTCACTATGTTTGCAAGCTTCGCAAATCACTGTATGGCCTGAAACAGGCCCCACGTGCCTGGTACACACGCCTCTCTACTTTTCTGCAGGGTCTTGGTTTTTGCACCTACCATCATGACAACAGCCTCTTCACCCTTCACTGTTCTCGAGGGACAGTCATCATTCTTATCTATGTGGATGATATTGTTATTACAGGCAGCTCGTCATCACTCATCACTGAAATTACTGAGGCTATGCATCGTGACTTCAAACTTAAGGACCTCGGTCCTCTGGAGTTCTTTCTTGGCCTCGAACTCATCCGCAAATCGGGAACCATATTGATGCATCAGACAAAATATACCCTTGAACTTCTAAATCGAGCTGGAATGACAGACTGCAAACCCGCGGTCACTCCCATGGCAGTCCGCCAATCCCCAGGGCTGAATACTCCCTTTGCCGATCCTACACTATATCGGAGCCTCGTCGATGGACTTCATTATCTTGCTGTTACTCGTCCGGACATCCAATATGCAGTCAATCGAGTCTCCCAATCAATGCATGCTCCCACCAAACAACACTTTCAGGCCTTGAAACGCATTCTGCGCTATCTTAAAGGTACTCTTCAATGTGGAATTTTATTTCAAAAGGGCTCGTTTGATATATCTGTTTTTTCTGATTCGGATTGGGCTAACGACAAAGATGATCGGAAGTCCACTACTGGATATATTGTTATGATGGGACCGAATCTGATTTCCTGGTGCACCAAGAAGCAAACGCGAGTATCCCGTTCCTCCACAGAAGCAGAATATCGTGCCATGGCTGCGGGTGTTGCTGAAGCCATGTGGTTACGATACCTTACAGATGCACTTGGCATTCCCCCGATGAAACCACAGATTTATTGTGACAATCAGTCCACTATTTGTGTTACCAAAAATCCAGTCCTTCATGATCGTATGAAGCATGTTGGGTCCGACTGTCACTTTGTTCGCGATGAGGTACTTGCAGGTACGATGGCCACGCACTATGTCCCGTCTACTGACCAGCTTGCTGATATTCTCACCAAGCCTCTTCCGTTACAGCCTTTTCAGTATCTCTGCTCCAAGCTGCCCCTCGTTACCGCTGATCAGCTTGCGGGGGGATAATAGACTACATATATAATTATTAAATACATCTGGGTTATTCTGTAATTAGTTATTCTTCAGTTCTCTGTATATACAGCTGTAAACCCTTCAATATCAATAAGATCAATTATTATTAAATTATATCAAATACAATTTGATTGATATATAGAAATTCAAATTTTTTTGGGTTGATTATTCTCTACTGAAGTATAATAGCAAAGTTGAACAAAGCAAGAACAAAAAAAACTACTCCTCTCTTTCACTCTAACAAAAAAAATGGTATCGCCAAAACGACCGACCAGTTCCCTACCGCCCTTCAGAAAGAAGAGACCATCATCGTACATCATCATATCGTCCAATGATCGTCCATAGGTTCCACAACTTTTCACTTATTTTGTTTTGTTTTTTTGTTAAGCGTTTAGTGAGTGAATTGATTTTGATTGATGTGAATTGATCTTTTAAGTACATGGTCTAAAGTGTTAAAGGTACACCCAAATTTCCACTTTATTCATTCATTTATTTCCTTTTTGGTTTGTTTAAGCGTTCAATTAGTAAATAGATTCTTTTTTATTGGTGTCAATTGAATTTCTTGGGTAGATGACAATGCGGCATCAGAAAAAAAAATTGGTGCCGCCATCAGAGAAGCTGGAGAAGTTATGCTCGATTAGTCAACCAGAATTTGGCCAGAGACGTCTCAATAAAAGTACCCAAACTTTAATAAAATGCCTAAATATATACACATACATATAAAAATAGTAATAGCATAATAATTTAGAGTTATTTTTTTCTTCTTCTATATTTTTAAAAGATACATAACCTTCAAATTCACATATTAACATGATTTTAATGAAAGTAAGGATTAGTTCTTGCAAATAAGATATTAGTGTTTTGCTTGCAATACATTAACTTGTATCTTGTTGTTAAAACTTTATTTATTAATATGAAGTGTGAGTTGTTTAATTAAAAATTCTAAAATATTTATGGGAAAAATTAAAAACCTTTTTCTTTCTTTTTTTAGATAATCTTTTTAAACGTATTTCAGAATTTTCATTATTATTTCAACAGAGGTTGAAATCATAAAATTACTATTAAAAATTTTGAAGCCTCAAAATCTTGGAGTCCTGAAGTAAATACTTTATTAGCCTTACCCTTGAGCCACCCCTGAATTTGAGGGCAGCGCTGATGATGGAAAATTTGATGATACGGCTAATGGAAAAGTTGTCACACCTGTCACAGAAGACAAGTGTGAAAAGTAGCAGTCTAAACTAGTCAGATATGAAACATATATCATGGAATTATAAGAGGAACGTCCTCATGTAAACAACATGGAATAAAATTTGAATGTCTTTGTGAAGATTTTGTAACTATTCTAAAGCTGAAAAGTTTGATACAATTAATTAATTAATTATCTTTTTTTTTTGGAAACTGAAAGCATGTAGTTACAAATGGGACAACTAGTTAGTATAGTCTTTCATGGGCTACTAAAATAACCATTTGGAATAGGCCAAGTTGTTACAAATTATTAGGAAAGCTGTTTAACAATCTCTGATACATACATTTGATTAATTAAGAACTGATCATTTCAACATGCATAGACACTTATGATTAGGTGCCTATTAAGTACATTCAAACTTTCAGCACTTTGTGAACCATCTATTATAGGCATCCCGTGAAATTTCTGGAGGTGCACAAAAGTTGATACAGACATCACGATCTTAAAAACAAGAATATTGTATATTAACCTTGCTAAGTTGTTTGTCTTCTATGGAATGTTATTTATAAGAGTTTTATGCATATAGAAAATGCATTAGATGAACACGATCAAACTGAAGTGATTTTGCCTTGATTTGAAGAAAAAGAAGGAAGAAGGATTGCCGGACTTTTCTAAGGACCTCGGACCTCATGAAGTGAGATAGACATAAGAGCCAGAAAACAAGAGCAACTTTAGAGATGACCAGGCTCATCTGCAATCCCCACAAAGCGTGAGCTTAGACAAGTCAGAAAAAATTGATCCTGTGAATTTTGAACTCCCACATATCTTAGGTCATAAAAACATGCTATAAAACATGTTGAGGAGGTGGGCAACAAAAAACGCCAAAGATTCTTTGGGAGTCAAGAACACGGAGAGAGGTGGAAGCGAAGAGATATTCAACTTAGTGTTTCACTTTCTCCTTTCTTTTACTTGTTGTTATGGAATTTTACACTATACATGTTCTTAAACAATATTATGAGTATCTTGGTTCCTTATCTAGAGTTTGACGGGCCTTTTGTAGTATTTCAATTCTTCTAATATTTTTATATAATTGAGTCATTCTATTTATTTCTATTTGTTCAACTACACAATGATACTAGCTAGTTAATTGACTGGCCGCCGGCTAACAATTCTATCATATTTTGTTGTTCTCGAGAGCGAATCTGAGATTAGGTGTTGTTAGTTGAACAATGTCACTTCGAAGCATTGAACTATTAGAAATGATTTATCTATGTGATCCGTTAAAAGTTTGACTCGTTTATGTCATTATCGTTACAAAACAGGCTCATTTGTGCCATTATTTTTTAATGGTGGTATTGTAAAACAACCTTTGCTATGTGGTTCACATCACCAAATTAGACCTAGTAAAAGTATTAATCATTTAAAATAACATAACCATATTCCATATTATTCTATCCTATATCAATCAAATTCAATAACCGATTTTTTTTTGTAAAAAAGAAAGTTTGAAAATGCAACGAAATCGTTTATAAAAAAACTGCAAATACTGCTTTGTTGTGTGTGGGTGGGTGGGGTGGGGGTTGATTTTGATGAATCTGAAAACTGCAAGTATTGTGATTCTTTTGAATATTGTTGATATCATTGATGAATTATTGTTCAATTTATCAAAAGTGTATATTGTGTAATTGAAGGGATGTGCATGGCCTAATGGCTTCTATAAAGCCTGCATGTTGGAGTTTAGTCAACACGAGTTTGTTTCTATGAACAACTTGGCTTATGCCAAGGATACATTGTTCAAGGGTTGAACTTAGTTTTTGGGGATGATTTACTTTCACTTGTTATGTTTACTTATTTATCTTGCCTTCTTTTTTGTTTTGAATGGCAGAATCTTCAACCCATTAATTTCTTTGTTGTGAAAAAGAAAAAAAAAACTTATTCATCAATGATAAGGAATAATAGGCAAAACAGTAGCAATACTTGCAGATTTCAATTTCATCCCTTCAGTATCTGCGGTTTTTTTTTATAAACAATTTTCATTGGAATTTCAATTTTTTCTTTAAACTTTTCTTGATTATTGGATTTGATTGATATCGGATAGAGTAAAATCAAATATTTATGCTATTTAAATTTTTAAATGAGTAATATTTTTAGTGTGTCTAGTTTGGTGATGTGGACCTCTAATAAGAGTCCATATAGCAAAGGTTGTTTTACAAAACCACCATTACAAAATAATGACATAAATGGGCCTGTTTTATAACGGCAATGGCATAAACGAGACCAAACTTTTAACGGATGACATAGATGAACCATTTCTAATAGTTCAATCACATATTTGAGCTTTTTTCCCTTAATAGTTTAACACTAGAAAATTACTAAACTTATTGGTCCAGACTATAAATCTGTGGTAAAAAAAGATTCATAATTGGTAGAGATTAATTTGGCTAGATTATATAACATAGTGAGAATGAATCCGGCAAATAAAGAAATCATAACTTTAGGCTTCTTAATCATGATATGAACCCATTTTCTAGATAGTTTGATTTATTGGTTATATAGTTTAAAACAAAAATCTTAATCATGAAAATCAAATAATTGTTCCAACTTATTTTCTTTGCGATACTGAACAACGAATCTTAGTTCATTGTAGAATTTGACTCCGGTCTTAAAAACCAATTTATATTTACAGCAATCACTTAACCTTTTTAGGACAAGCTTGTGGCTTGATTAATAAAAAATAAATAAAGTTAGTGTTTGACCATGTTTCGTTGTAAAAATAGAAAATATAATTTTTACTTTCAAAGTGAACAATGATATTTGAAAATTAAAGTTGTGCTTGGCAATTAAATAAATTTGAGTTATTTTTGAACTTTTGTGGGCAATTTGGAGTGAAAAAAGAGATAGATTTTTTATTGTTTTTGGAATTTTAAAAATTTTCGAAAAGTAAAAATATAATTTTCCAAATTTTATGACCAAACATTTCTGAAGTTCAATTCCTGAAAAAAGAGAAAAAAATTTCGTTATCAAACGGGTCCTTTAATGATATTTATGTTTTTTCTTACAATAATAAATGACTTATGCAGTAGAATACTCCATTTTAATGTAATCTCATTGAGATATAAAAAGTCAAATATTTTTTTTTTGGTTAATTACTCTTCTGCCCGACTGTGCTTACCTGTCGATACTCTAATATCTTTCAAAAAACCAACACTCCTGAAGTATCAACATCAAAGTTAAACAAAGCAACAAGCCAAAAAATCAAGTAGTTCCTCTCTTTCACTCAACAAAAATGGTATCGCCAAAATAACCGACTGATTCCTTACCGCCCACCGGAAACAAGAGGCCATCATCGTCATCTGATGATGTACGTCCATTTTCGAAGTATCCAGAGGTTCATATAAATTTCCACTTCATACATTCATTTTATTTTAGTTTTTTGTTAAGCATTCGCTGAGTATTCATTATTTTTTTGTTTCTCTTCCTTGATTGTATCAAATTCAATTTTTTTTAGGTGGATGATGCACTTCCTTCTGTGAAGCGTCTAAAGGTGCACTCAAATTTCTACTTCAGTAATTTTTTTTTTTGTTTTTTGTTAAGTGTTTGGTTAGTAAATTAATATTTTTGGTAGATGATATACCTCCTGTTCTAAAACGTCCAAGGATTCACTCAAAATTCTACTTATCTTTTTTTTTTTCTTGGGGTTTTTGTTAAGCATTTGATGAGAAAATTGATTCATGTTTTGTTCTTTTTGATTGGTGTAAATTGATTTTTTAGGGAGATGAAAATGTGGATACTTTGGAAAAAAAATCAATGTTTCCATCGGAGAATTCAAAGGAGTTACACTCATCTGATCAACCAGAACGTGAAGCTGACAACGTAGCTAACGCTGACAACGTAGCTAACCAAAAAGTTAACGACACAGCTGATGAAAAGGTTGAGGCCACGTCTGAAGAAAAAATCGAGGCTGCAGCTGACGGAAAAGTTGATGCTGCAGCTGATGGAAAAGGTGACGCTGCAGTGGACGGTGGAGTTTTCACACCTACCCCAGTAGGCAAGTGTTTTTTTGTTTTTTACTTCCTTAGTTCCTCCACTTTAGTCACACCTTACGGAAGGCGCAAGGTATATTAAAAATATAACGTCAAATCCAGTTTAAAAATAATTTATCTATTTATTCCTAATTTATTCTTATTAGTTTAACAATAATTTATCTTTTCTATTCCTAATTTACCCTTGTTATTATTTATAATCGTTTCACAATATATTTATTGGATTTATTATATTAAAAAAAGTGAAATAATAAAATTGTCTTTGATGTCAAGTCAATAATGGACAAACAAAAAGTGGACGTAGAAAACAAATTATTTATCTTTTCTATTTTCTTAGGAGAGTCTTTAATGTCATTCAGGTTTTGTATCGGACAAGCCTTGGTGCAGACTCATATCAGAGTATCCCGAGGTCTTCTTTTAGTAGTAGCATTTGTTTTTCGTTAACTATTTTTCTGTTGAATATTGATTTATAGATTTGATATCTAATAGAATGTATATACTGCAAACCCCAACAGTAGAGGTTAATAAGAATTTTTTGGCAGTTGGTGCGAACAAAGACACTCTTGCTGCTGCGATGACGTGCTTTATAAGGCTTGTAAATGTAGTGCTCTAAATTTGGACCGCCTTGAATTTCCTGTTTGTTCAACAGTTTAAGTCTGTTTTCCATAATTCAAAACATGCTGTCTACTAGTGAAAATTTTTGTATGAAGATGCTTTTTGGAACAAACTGAAAGAAATAATTTTTTCTTTTTAATGCTGATGCACAGATCTTTTCTCGATCAGAATTATCTGTAGTATCTTCATAAATTCTCTTTGGGCGCTATTATATTCCTTGGAATCTCTTCAGGCAGTTGGAGCAAACTATCTTTAGGCACTTAATTTTCTTCCTGAGAGATTACCATATATAGAAATTTGAATACGAACATGTCGGGCGAAGTCAGGATTTCAACGAAGAGGGTTCAAAATGTGAAGAAAAACTAATCGAAGAGGTTGAAATCTATTATATATACATAAAATATAATTTTAATAATGCATAAATAATATAATTTTTTACCGTCCGTTCCAAAGACTGGCCCGGTCGCATATTGAAGGACTGCATTAGTTGACATTTGTTTGACTCTTTTCTAAGGTTGTGAACTTCATAATGTATATAGATTACTCATTGTTTGTGGAAATGATCAGCATCAAGGCAAGTGGGTGGCTTTGCTTGATAGAAAAGGAAGCGCCCATGTGCAAGTCAATGGAAAGACCATCAGCAAATATTCTTTTTGCTTTCTCAATTCAAGCGATGAAGTTGTCTTAAGTCAAGCAAAAAATAATCCTTACGTTTTGTGATTCTTTACTATTTCTCATCTATATGATTGAATATCCTTGACATTGTTCTATATAGATTGTTCAGTTACTATTGGAGTCACCTTCAGATGTTGGGACTAGTGCCGGAAAAGGAAAACTGTTGAATATCGAGATCTATTTTCTTTGAAACCGACATCTCAGGTTAGTTGTAATAAACACCCAAGAAATGAGCTGCATGCCTCCTTCCCTCTTGATGCGTAGAGGCAGGCAATGCTAAGTCATTTGCTGAACCATTTCTCTTGGCCTTGTTGCTATGAGCTCGCAGACTGATCCATACATAACTAAAAAACTTATTTATTAACAGATGTTGGAGGAAAGATGGTGGATTACTGAATCAATGCCTGCTTCAACTTCAGAGATGTCTTCAAAATCTGCTGCAGTTATGGGAAAACTTTATGCTGCAATCATTGACGGACAAAATATAGAAGTATCATTCGATGACTTTCCATATTACTTAATCCAATTACCATTGTATATCTGGAGTTCTATTTAGTTTCCTATAATTTTTTTGTCATTTTTTCGGTCTTTTCTTTTGTGTTTTGGGCATTTGCTGATACTTCTTATATTTTCTTATATTCTAGGTAAGAAATAAAAATATTTTCTTTTCATTATAAAAATATTTTCACTATATGTTAGACGGGTTTTAATTTTTGTTCATGTTAACTTATTAGTGAATTAATTAATTTTGCAAAAAGAAAAAGAAGTTGGTATGTAATATTTGTATTAGACAAAAAAATTTGAGACCTTTGAGCTAATGCGGATCAATTTAAATAGTGACTTCATAAAAAGGAAAAGAATATAGTAATTTTGTTGGTCCCAACTCCCAACTATTACCTAAAATGCAAGACAAACTTTAATAAAATAGTAAGATATATATAAGAACATTCACAAATTCTATATAGTGTTATGAAAACGTTCACCGGTGCTTTAGTCTAAGAATTTGTTGAAGTGCTAGGAAATATAAATTATCATTAAATAGTGAAAGTACTTGGTTTATTGAATTAACTATTCTTTTTCTTTCCAAAATTGAAAATAGGGTCTATAGTAAGTGTTATCCCTTAGACAAAGCATGACCATGATGTAAGCAAATGATAAAGTAGTCAAATAGGTTCGAATTTTTCAAGTGAGTTACAATAATTTTTCAAGTGGTTAAATATAAATGTTAAGTTCCACAACTGTGGGATGAAGAAAAAGTGCTCTCCCTGATCCATTTCTATATAAGAAAAATAATCATTTGTGAATGTGGAAAGGTCTCTAATCTAGTTCCAACTGACTACTTCTACGTTTTTATCTAAGACAATCTTGTTTCTGTATGATGTGTAATTTTGGTTTTAGTGTAATACTTTCTTTCTATACTTAGGTCACATATTTGAACCTCGTTCCATGCAAACTAAGCCTTGTATTGGTCTATACATGGAGAAGGATAGAGGCGCGGGTCCCATTATTCTCGAACTTTGAAGCTACGGTTGGTTAAGAGTTGGCCTTAGATGAATTTCTAGGTCATAAAAAAATTAATTAATCAATGAATTAAAAGTGTGTTCATTTTAACAATTTAAATTTTTAGATGAGATAGATTACACATTTCAACTTAGTATCGGAGCCATACTCATTCTCATTCTTGATTTAAACAATGCAAGGCCCCCTTGTTATATTGTCGACGCACTAGATATCCAATTTTAGACGTGCAATAGGGTATTGAATGGATCACATTGGTTCATACAATGGACATTACTCTTTTATTAGATGTTGCCGTTTACCCAGGGTTAGCCATGCCTCATCTTATTTTGATGGTTATTGAAGAATAATGCAGTAACTCACACTAAGAGTAAATTAGTGTAAGCAGAGTGAGATGGACGAAGAGATAGGATAGGAGAAGATCAACTATCTTAGAATCAGGGAAGAAAAGAGAAGAAGAAGAGTAAATCATTGTGTTGTATTGATGTATTCAGAATTTTGTTCTTGCTAGTAGTACATAGTCGACTATATATAGAGTAGATGATAGCTTAGTAGTGCGGTGTGAACTATCTAACTGACTTCAACAATGTAACTAACTTATTGACACTTTAACTTAATTTTCCTTCTTTTTCTTTCTTTAATCTCATTCCTCGACACTCCTCAAACTTGGCACTGCAAAGAGATTGACTAGCTCAAGTTTGGACATTAAGTATTTATGTTGAACCTTGGTTAAGCCTTTAATGAAAGCATTTGCAGGTTGGGCATGAGTGAATATATATTCAGTCTTGATCAGCCCTTGTTGGATCTTTTTCCTCACAAAGTAGCAGCCTATATCTATATGTTTAGTCTCCTCATGGAAGCTACAAGATTTGTATCTATTTGCAAAGATGCTTTGCTGTCACCGAAGATGGTCAGAGGTAGTTGTATTTGAACACCTAGATCCTTGATCAAACCAACTAGCTATGTAAGTTCTGCAACTGTTGAAGTAAGGTTTCTATACTCTGATTCAGCCGAACTCCTAGAAATAGTTGATTGTTTCTTTGACTTCCAATAAATTAGAGATTCACCTAGTTTAATAGTAAAGCCTGTAATAGACTTCTTAGAGAAAGCACATGCAGCTCAGATCACAATGAGCTATAAAAACATCTTCATTTGAGCTAAACATGAGAAGACCTTATTCTGATTTTCCTTTTATAAATTTGATGATTCTAAGTGTTGCATTCATGTGAGACTGTTTTGGACACTGCAAGAACTTTCTCAAGGTTTGCACACTATATGCTATGTTTGGTCTTGTTACTGTGAGGTATAACAACTTACCTATTATCCTTTGGTACGTCCTTGATCATCTAATACTTCATCTTTTGACCTTGCATCAACTAAAATATGTAGATCATATTCTGTAGTTGTTAATTTCTCTATAGTATCAAGTGGACTAGGTGCTGGTTTAAAAGTATTGAGACCTGCTTCTGAGATTAATTCCACTACATACTTCTTCTGATGCATCACAATTCCTTGTTTAGACCTTGTAAATTCAATGCCTAGGAATTACTTTAGTTCTCCAAGATCCTTTATCTTAAAAGCTTTCTGAAGAGCCTTTTTGGTTTCACTTATTTGATCAAGTTTGCTACCAGTCACTAGTATGTCATCTACATAAACTAGTACAACAACTATTTCTTCACTTATCTCTTTGATGTAAAGATAATGATCATACTGACTCTGTCTGAAGTTATATCTAATCAAGGCTTGATGCAGTTTTGCATTCAATTGTCTTGGTGCTTGCTTCAATCAATACAAGGATTTTGAAAGTCTGTACACCTGTCTCTTCCCCTGACTTTTAAAACCTTATGGAAGTTTCATATAGTATCATCTTCCAAATAACCTTGTAAAAAGGCATTGTATACATTTATTTGATGGATATGCCAATTCCTAGCTGCTGCAATAGTCAAGATAGTCCTCAGAGTAACCATTTTTACCATTGGGCTAAAGGTTTCTTGATAGTCTATCCCTTCCTTTTGACTGAACCCTTTTGATACCAACCTTGCCTTGAATCATTCTATTTCTCCTGAAGCTTTGCACATGATTTTGTCAATCCATTTGCACCCTATAGGATACTTGCTTTCTGGAAGAGTGACCACCTGCCATGTTTTTTTGTTCCAAGAGCAGCTATCTCAAATTGCATAGCATCTACCCACCTAGCATCTTTGACTCCCTCTGCATAAGTGGTTGGTTCAATAAGGTTTGGGAAGTTAGATAAGTAGCATTGATACTTGTCAGAAAGATTAAAGAAACATAGTTTAAGAGAGGATATAAGATGTTGTCATTTATAGTTAATGACACAAAGTCCTTCATCCATCTAGGTGGATGTGTGCCCCTGGTGGATTTTCTTTGATCAAGGTGTGTAGTAGCTTGTTTAGGCAATTCAGCAACATTTTGTCTAGTTATTCTTCTTGGGTAGTATCTTGTTATAGCAGGAATTTATGCAACAGGAACTGTAGTTGACTGGACTAGAGTAGTATTAGTTGTATTTTATAGTTGTTCAGTATGAAATTGTGATTATGAGTCATTCTTAATAGTTGGTTGTGGTTGTGAGTTGTTACCAGCAGGTGCTTGTGACTGTGAACCAGTCTCAACTCCTATCATATCAATAGCTAACTCATCACTACTTCTTGCTGTCAAGTCACATATAGGAAATAACGATTGTGAAGATTAAGTCATAGTATCCTTGAATGGAAATATATCTTCCAAGAAAATGACATTCTTGTTAACAAAGAATTTCTTGTCAGTAAGATCATTAAGGATATAACCTTTCTTTGTTTCTGAATAACCCATGTGAATAGCCTTTCTTGATCTAGGCTTAAGTTTATCCAATTCATGTACTACCTTAGTACAACCTAAGACCTTTAGATGATCTAGTACAGGTTTCTTGTTGTACAGTTTTTCATAAGGTGTGATATATCCTAATATAGAAGAAGAAAGCCTATTTCTTACATATGTAGAAGCTTTCACATAGTGTCCCCAAAACTTGAAAGGTATATTAGCATGAAACCTAATAGCTCTTGTTAATTCTAGAAAATGACTATGTTTCCTCTCAGCTACACCATTTTGCTGAGGTGTATATGAGCAAGAAGTTTGATGAGTTATGCCTAGATTTTCAAAGAGCTCAGAACATATGTGATTGACAAATTTAGTACCATTATCAGTTCTAATAACTTTTACACATGTATTAAATTGGGTTTGAATGTAAGACCAAAAATACTTAAGAACAATAATGACATCAGCTTGAGTAAAAACACCCATGTCATTCTAGTAAAATCATCCACAACAGTTAAGAAATACTTATGTCCATCACAATTAGGAACCTTATAAGGGCCCCACAGATCCATATGTACTAAGTCAAAAGCTTTAACACTAGATGTATTGCTAGAAGGAAAGGCTAGCCTAGTTTGTTTATGAAATGGACAGACTTCACACTTATTTATATTGTCATTTACATGAGTTTTTGAAACAGAAAACATGTGAGATAGTATCCTAAAAGGAACATGTCCAAGCCTACTACTCCATAGCATTATATTAGATTTATTTGTATTCTGAGTATTGAACACACAACCTATTACTTTGCCATGTCCCGGAAGCTTTTGTCTCAATAAGAAGTATAGTCCATTTTTCTCTCTGCCAATTCCTTCACCTTTCCACTCCAAATTAAAGATCCTAAAACACACAAAAGTTAGGGAAGAATGTAGCTGAATAGTTAAGTTGCTTAGTAACCTTTGAGACTGATAATATATTGTATTTAAACTGAGGTAGATGAAAAACATTCTGGATTGTACTATTTTAAGATATATCACTACATCCCATGTGTGTCACTAGTGACACATCACCATTGGGTAGTATTACTCTTTTTCGATTGAGATATTGAATCTTTTTTTAAAAGATCAATATCTACAGTCATATGGTTTGTAGCACCTGTGTCAATAACCCACTCAAGTGGATTACTGCAAACCATCAAGTCACTACCAATACTTGACATATTTGTTGCACTAGCAGATGACATTGAAGATGTCACTTGATTGTGTTGTTCCAGCAGCTTGCAAATCAAAGTATATTTCTCAGGTGTGAACCTTGGGGGCAAAGATAGCAGTCCAGGACTTTGGTTTTGATGATGTTGACCCAATCCTCAGCCACAACATTGTGAGCACTAGAAGCAACTTTCCTCTGCTTGTACTATGATCATAGCCATTTCTAGCTTCATTTTGAATCTTGTGCTCTCCATGTTTAGGATGTCTAGGAGGGTAACCAACAAGTTTGTAGCAATCTATCTTGTAATGAATTTTTATATTACAGTGATCACACACAACACTAAGATTATATGTTACACATAGATTCTCTTCCTTTTTTGATATTTACCTTGATAACAACCACCTTGATAGCTAGTCTTAGAGTACATGGCAACTGCATTAGGAGCAGGACCAAGAAAACTCGTCGCATGCACAAACTGAGCAACAATTTTTTGATTCTCATCACTTATGATCATAGAGTAGGCCATGTTGACAGTTGGTAGTAGTGTCATCAACAAAATTTAGCTACTTACTTGGGGGTATGTGTCATTTAAGCCCATTAGAAATTGATATAACTTTTTTCTTTGAAGATAAGCCAAGAACTCTCTTGATTTTTTACAGGCTCTAAAGATTCAAACTTGTCCCATAAATCTTTCAGCTTAGTTAAATATACAGACACATTGAACTCCCTGAGTCATGGTTGCAATTTCTTGGTGCAAATTCTAAGTTCTTGAACTATCTATTTTATCAAATCTTTCCTTAAGATATAACCATACAAAATATGCAGTCAAGGCATGGACCAGTACCCCTCCAAGCAGTTCAGTAGAAACTCCATTCATAAGCCAAGAAACTACTATAGCATTGACTCTTTCCCATTTGTTTCCCAGTTCAGTAGAGAAATTTTCTTTTACAAGATCCATCAACTATATCAAATTTGTTACGCCCTAGTAGTGCAATTCAAATAGCCTTACTCTATACAACATAGTTTTCACTCCCCTATAATGGGAAAGACACAAGAGAAGTACCTGATACATATGCCGCAGATAAGAACCGAGGATGATTATAATCTAATGGAGGCTGCAGTCGCCGTGGGATTGATCCACTATTGTTGGAAACTGATCCAATTCTTTGCTCATCAAAAGTCATCTTCAATAGAGTAGAGTTCCTTTCAGAGCAACTCACTTAGTCAAGCAGTTACTTTCAGAGTAACCAAGAAATTACTAGAATTCATAAATTCTTGAATGTGTAGATGAACACCAAAAATTCAAAACAAAAATTGTTGGACCGGCAAGAGCACTGATTCAATTTAGTAAGCTCTAATACGATGAAGAGTAATGCAGTAACTCACACTAAGAACTATGGCATTTACCCTTTCCCAATGATTTCCCAATTCCGGAAATCTTTTTTTTAGGCATGAACCATCCACCAACCCTAGCTTATTTCTACCCAACTATGCAATTCTCATAGATCTATACCATATTGCATAATTCTCAATCCCAGTTAATTGAAATAAAATTATCTGAAAGCCACTTACATCTGAGGGTTGAAGGAACAGTGGGTGATTGTAATCCAAGGTAGAGTCTTGATCACTACTGGAACATGAGGCATTTGTAACTCTAGGAGGTGCCACTGTTATCAGCTAGAATTTTCAAGAAAGCTTCAGCGAAGAGAAGAGATGGAAAGAATCAGTAGCAGCGTCACAGAAATTAGTTGAGCAGAATTGAATAGCTTCGCCTAGTAGGCTCTGATACCATGTTGTAATCTGTAGATTATGTACTCCCTATAGGTATAACTGATGAACAAAATAAAGTAGGAAATAGTGAAGTCATCATACCCTGACTTGTAAGTCATCAGTACCACATCAATTCTCAAAACTTCTTATACAAATCATAGTATAAACACCAACAAGATTCCCATACACCAACACATGCATAGTGATTCCCAACACGTAATAGTTAAGAAACTTCATCATTTATAAAGAAGTACAATAGTGGATATAAAAATCATGCTCTCGGTAGTTTAACAATAGTATCATGTGGAGTACATAAAACATCATCATGGGGATTAAAAGATTTACAACTCATGTTCATAATACCTTTCAAAATTCAAATCACATGTCCACCATTTCAACAATTTAGATATATAAGCAAACATCCCCAAGATCTTTCAATATTCTTCTCAAAATCATATTACAATGCATGCTTTTTGTGTTAAAAACAAAATCCCACTTATAATTGCATACATACTTAAGTAATTATTAAAATCTTGTTTAAATTCGTATCAAAATCATGCCCATGAGATTAGGACAACCCCACGTACCTTAGATTACATGGTTTGAAAGAAAGAACCTAGATCTTGATCCTTCTCTTGAAATTCTTGATCTTAGGATTGAGTTCTTGATCTTTGGGGGAAGGATTTAGGGTTTTGATTTGAGTAGAAAAATTGAATTATAGAGTGTATTATGGTTTTTGGGGCGCAAATCTTATGTTATGGATGGATTTTGGGTGAGGGAAAGTAACCAAAATGCCCCCAGACCTATTATAAACTTATTTAGCGAGTGAAACAGTTCTGTAATGTGCTGGTCGACGCATTGCGTAGGCTTACTGCCTTCCCTTGGTGGATATGTCTTACAAAAAATGTCATAACTTTTCGCTCGGTTATCTAATTTTGGCGAAATTGGTATCGTTGGAAAGCTAATTCAATTATATACAATTTGGTGGATCTTGAGCTTAAAATTTCTATGTGTATCGAAAGTTATATACGTTCAAAATAGACTTTTGTCGAATCGAATATCAAATTGAAAGGACAGTTTGATTTCTAGCTTGAAAATGCGGGGTGTTACAATAGAAGGAAGAGGCAATATAGATTCTGTGCTGATTAACTTCGCTATTCTGTTCATCTAATTTTGAGCTATACTAGCAAGAATGACGTACAAGGCAATTTAGGAGGCCCTTGTGTGTATATATATGTTTGTGTGCACGTGCCTCTTTAGTATACTTGCTAAAACAGGCATCTAACGCTTACATTTGATTATAGGAACAGGCTGTAGCTAGTGCTGATGGTAGACCACCTCCAGCACTAATCAGCAGTGCAGACTTACGCCCACTGAATATGGACGACTTCAGATATTCTCATCAGCAGGTGAGTTGAAAAAATCTGGCGGCATCTTTAAACAGTCTAAATTTAACTGCATAAGGGTGTTGACGATTGGAGAACTGTGATCGTCTGTTCTTGTAGGTTTTGCGCAAGTGTTTCATCTGAATCCACAAATATGACCGAGCTTGTTCAGTGGAATGATCTGTATGGAGAAGGGGGCTCTAGAAAGAAACAGTCCTTCAGTTACATCATGTAAAGGCTATCTCAATTTTTGTACAATGAGTTTATAGGTCTCTTAGAAAAAGAGTTTTGACATGTTACAACAGTTAGTTTATATGCTTTGACCTTTTGCTGAGTACTTGCAGAGGGTTTTCAGTCCTATCAAAAAATTGACTAAGCTTCTAAGATTTCCCAGAATATTTTTTTAGCTTAGATGTCTACCTTACCCAAATATATTAACTAGAGTAGATGTCTAGGTTTATTATTTGATACCTTGTAAACCTGAAAAGTCCCACTTTGTTGCAAGTGAATGATGTGTTGGAGTTACATGCAGAGTATTGCATTTAGGGGTCGTTTGAACAACCTTATGTAATGTTGGGATGAAGTAATGTCGAGATTATTTTTTTATCCATCATTTGGTTCAGTTTGGTGTACTAAGGGTAGTTCTAATTAGAGAAATGGTTATTCTCATCAGTTATACACCTTCTGTATTATCTGATGTCAAATTTTGGGAAATTACTGGTGCGCTATTATGCCACTCAGATGATTCACCGTAAATTTTTATTGTTACTAGAAGCCTAAGCAATTTATTCTTGAGGACACATCCCACTCCATCTAATTGATGTTCATAAAGACTTTGAAACATTTCTTTGAAACCATGACTCACTCTTTGTCTTATTTCTGAGCTAGATAGTACACCCTACAATCTGTAATTCCATGGGCTATATAGAATCCGTCTTTGACTCGGCGGTCAAGTCCACAATCTAAGTTTGTTGCAAGGATTGGAGTTTCTATAAGGAGGACACGCAAGATCACACAGCAGGGTGACAAAATCCTCAATCAAATCAACATGTCATGGTAGTGCACAAGACCATAAAGCAGGGCTCCTAACCATAGTACCAATTTGGGACGACATGAATCAAGGTACACAAGATCACAAAGCATGGTACCATTATTCCGTGTCGGCAAATCACGGTTTCTAGCATAGAGTCCTTCAATTCCTACCTTCTTTGGAATACCATCTAACTCTCTCTAACCCTATTTTTAAACCTTTTTTTAAAAATGTATCTTTCAGAATTCATAATCTGAAAATGTGAGTTCAAACATGTGTTGTATTCTGTTCTGAATTACTATGACTTTAAATGAGTTGGTGTCGTCACACCAAAACTTGCAAGTCCTACTTCTGAGCCATATTGTACCATGCATGATTCTTTCATTAAAACATAATTCAGACCACCCAAGCATGCAAATAATATAAGCGATTTCATGTTCCAAAAACTATGCGAAAATTCTCATTCTTTCAATAAATATGTGGTCGTCATGTAATCTTTGACAAACCATGCAACTCTTCTCATTATATATTTATATTCAACACTGGTCAACATAAACATCCCTCTCTTTTGAAATTAAAACCATAATTCAATCATATCATTAATCAAGACATTTCATATCATGCTTTTCAAGATACATTCAAAACAAACCACAGCATATGAGAAGTAAAGAAAAATCATAACAAGAGAGGGATTCTTTAGGATTCATGCTCTCAATTGTATATTCATCCTTAAACACATGCATACATATATATAGTGTTTCAAATCAATTTATGGAAAGGCCTGGAGACCAAAACAATACTGATCAAGGCTTCTAAAACATGCTAGTAGTTGTAAATTCAAAACCCTTTCTTAAAAATCATGATTTCGAGGCCGTTATCATGAATTAAAGATGGTTTATTTGCCCATGAACTTTTAGAAAAACCCCATGTACCTTAATTTATGACTCTTGAATGAACTCATGCTTTAGGGATGCAATTCGAACAATTGATAGGTGCTTCTTGTAGCCCTCACAATGGGAATTCCGAATCTCGAAGAATTATTGAAAAATCACGGTGAAATCTTATGATATTTTGATCTTTGGGTTGAGACCCTAAGAAGAGTTCTTGGTGATTTTGAGAGAGAATGACTTTATTTTGGTATTTTGGGGATTTAATCCCATGTTATGGCTGAATAGGGGGGGTGGAAAATACCACTTTTTCCGTTAAAAAGGAGAAAACAGAACCTTGAAATTGGGTGTGTGCAACAGAGAGTGCATCGCACGCTAATCGCGTGATGCTACTGTCTTAGTCATGAAAATGGCCATAACGTTTTGTTTGGGTATCGAATTTTGGCGAAATTTGTATCGTTGCAACGATAATTCGAAGAGATTTCATTTGATATATAGTACACCTTCTAATTCATTATAAACAAAGAGTTATGGTCAATTGAAGTTACCCTATGTTTCGACACTTACTCAAACTCGAACGATAGGAAAGCTTTCAACTCGTCCTTGAGTTAGGGGACCTCTATGATCTCAATTAATACTCAAATAGGTTCCCATACTACATAATTGATTAACATGACAAATTTTCATAGGATTTATGGCTTTGGATCATCTACGTATAGAAATGATGGTTTTTTATTCTAGCACGAAATGTGGGGTGTTACAACAATTGGAGGAGATGGGCAATTTATGCCCTAATTGATGATTTTAATTGGGATTGGATGAATTGGGTCGAGTGAAAAATATTTAATTTCCACTCAAACACTTAAATTCGGAACAGGATTTTGTTTTAGAGAGCCACCACGATGTGGTGAGGGCTCCATCGCTATAGCCACCACGATGCGGTCCTATCGCGATGAGCTGCTGGAATCAAAATCTAACAATACCCATTTCTCATCCAAAAAATCTGAAAGACATGCTCCTTACACCTCTGAACATGAATTGACTCAAAAATCTACATCTCAGGGTCAGGAAGACAAATTTACAAATCTTTGAAGTTAAGACGCTTAAAATATGACTAAGACCTCATTTGTTTGCACTTAATGGAGGTATGAATCTAAATGGTTCAGACTTCAAACCATTAAGTGCTTTTATTTTTTATTAAGGCTTTAACTCTTAATATGTCTGAATAGGTCTTAATCATTCAGATCAAGAACCAAGTCTTAATAGGTCGGAAGGGATATTCTGGTGTTGGATAATATTCACCACTCTATTCATAATCAGAAGTCACCACCACTAACCACCTTTGCCACAGTCACTATTTTCAATCACCACCCACCATCACTAACCACCTCTACCATCACAACCACCATCGACAACAAATACTTCTACCAACCACAATTGTCAATCGTTACCACATCTACTACCTCTTTTATTCTAAATATATTCACCGCCACCACTGCCGTCAACAGTACCACAATCACCAACCACTACCGGCCAATCCATACTACTAACCAACTTATCCATCGCAACCCGCACCACTACTAACTACCTGTCACGCCCAAACTAGGGCCTGGCTGTGACAGACATCCCAAACCTTGAAGGCCCAGACGTCCTACTCTATCTGATCTGGTAATCAGGCACAACATTCATATCATAAAAGAAAATGCGGAAATATAATTTGATATGGAAACATGGTCATTAACTATGGGTTTCAAGATATAAGAAAGAAAACTGCAATTCAAAACATCTGAATAAGATCTGACTCTGTCTGTTCTGAAAAATGGGATAAAGCCCCTAGTAGACCAAAATAACGGAATAACATAATTTGAAATAATAGGCCTTCTAGAACAAATAAGGCTCACCACTACACGGATCACTTCTTTCTGGAATACTCTACTGACTAGCCAGACACTTAGACTGAGCCTCCAAACCTGGGAGGTTGGGGTAGTGGTACGCAGAGCAAATCCAGAATAATAATTTATATTCAACATATATGAGAGTAATTTAAAACTGTTCATAAACATATCTTATATAGTAAGAAATCTTATGGGCATTTCTGAAAGATTCTGAAAGAAAATCATCTGAACTTTGAGACATTCTTTGTTTTACTTTTGCATTAGGTGGTATACCCTACAACTCTGAAATTCCACGGGCTATATGAAATCTGTCATTGACTTGGCGAGGAAGCCTCCAACCCAAGTGTGCCGCAGGGATTGGACTCTCTAACTCTGCTACGCCACACGGTCATCGCCAGTGTAAAAATAATATACCCGGATTAGCAAATCACGATTTTAGGCTAAGAGTTACTTGAACTCAATCATTCTTCAGGTAGTCACCTAACCCCCTTTAACTCTTTAACACATGCATTATGTGAAATTGAACTCTAAAAACATACTCTGTTACGACATACATACTTATGGTATCGTCATACCATTGACTTGGAAGTCACTTCTCTGAGCCATTATTAGAATATTACAATCACTATTTTCAAAACATAAATTCGGGACCACCATATCAATAAATCATATCAAAGAACTCTTTCTCTAAAACTCATGTAAATACATGTATGCAACTCTCTTTGTCAATCTTTCAGTGATGCAAGGTGGTCATGTCAAATCTCTTAATCTCATGCAAATCTTTCTCTCTTAACAAAATATGTTTACATCAACAAACTCCTGTCTTAAATCTCTAAATCATGCTCAAAATACTATGGTATTTGAGTAAACAAATTTCAAGCCATAAATCATGCATTTAAAATCCTTCACATTAAGATCAGAAACTTAAAGTCATCACAAGAGAGGAATTTCATAAGTTGTGCACTCAAACAATCTTAAATTTAAATTTTCATACATATACATATACATGTAAATCAATTTAAGGGGGAAGGCCTAAAGGACAAATCAACAATACAATTAAACATTCATAATGCATAATAAATCATGTATCTCAAAAACACCTTTCTAAATTCATGTTTGATAATCTTTAAATCATGTTTTACTGTTTACAAGCCCATGTAGTTTTTAGGATAAACCCCACGCACCTCAATTTATAAATTTGATGGATGATTCTTGAAGCCTACAATTTGGATCTCCAAATATTCAATCAATCTTGAAAACCCATGGTTATATCTTGAGTTATTGGGTTTTCTAGTTTGAAACCCTAAGGAGTGTTCTTGATGGGTTTTGATGAAAATATCAATAATGAGGTCATTTGGATTAAATCCTATGTTTAAGTTGATAAGGTGGTGGAAAATACCCAATATACCCTTAATGAGACGGACTAAAAATATAACTGGGAGCCTGATTTCATGGGCCACTGCGATGCGCCACAATCGCGGAGGCTCACTGGAAATTGACGAGTGGGATTCTTAAGGTTACCGCGACGCGGAGCCATCGCGTTGTCCCACCAGTTGGGACCTAAAACTTTAGCGCAATGTGCCACAATCACACTATTATACCGGAATTTGATAACTTCTAAATAGGCCCCCTCCGTGACGCGCCAAGCACCAAAATGACGGTGTTTTACGACTACAACTTAAATTAGCCATAACCTCTTGCCCGGGTATCGGATTTGGGCGAATCTTATATCAATGGAAAGCACATTCAATTTCCCACATGATAAAAAATCAAAATTAGGGAAATTATATATACTTTAAACTTTACTCACTTTAAAAGTAAAAAAAAGAAACTAAGCTTCTTTGACATAATTCTACCACTAATACATCACAACCTCTTCATATTATTTGACAGCCACCACCATTATCACTTGTAATGCTACCTCTTCCACCAATTCAACCAGTACCATTGCAACAATTTATCTATACTAACAACCATCTCCACCATCACAACAAATAACATCTCCAACTAGCACCAACACATCATCAATAATCATGTATTCATATTTCAGCCAACACAATCAACACCTTAAACTACTAAGATCAAGCAACATCACATCACCACAACCACCTCCACCATCAATCGCCACCATCATAACAGTCACTACAATACCAACCATCACAATTATCACCACCAATATTACTAATCACTAACATCAATCATTGTCACTGCAACCACCATTATAAGCCATCACCACTATCACTAATAAATATAAATGTTTTTTTCTCAATCAAATACTAATAATTTAGTTGTATTAAATTACACACTTTTTAATATATAATTATTTTTTATTTGAATTTTATTTGTAATTTTATGATATATACAAATAAATTTTTTTTACACATTCAGAGGTTGAAAAATAAATAGTCTTAATCATTCAGCTTTCAGATCTAGAGACAACATCTTAATCATTCAGACGTCCGAATCTTAAAAAAACAAATGGTGCCTAAGTCTTTCTGCACTTAGAAAACTTTTCAAGCCCTAAACTTCCCATGCATGCAACTAAGAGTTAAGTCAAGTCAAGAGTTAAACGGGGTGTTACTGTAATGCCCCGGAAAATGGGTCCCGGAGTGTTACATGGTGCTTGAGGCTATGAGTTGCCCCAAGCTAACCCTTTGAGCCATTTTCATTCAGTTCAACACAAATTAATGAGGTTTCCATAAATAAATCTCAAATATCAACAGAGTAATCATCATTTAAGAATAAAAGAATTTCAGAAAGATAACAAAATACGACTAATTAGTCAACTCCCAACATCTATACTAGTCTGACAAGCCTCTAAGAAAATCAATAAAACCAGCGAGGCATTGAGACATGACCCAACTGACTCATACTCAGTTATCAAATGTAAGCAATTTCGTGAAATCAATATCATACATGACATCCTCGAAACATGAGGACTTACCACAACAGAGGATGTAGAACAGCGTGCCCAAAGAATCACTGTCGAACCTGGAACTGAGCACCTTAATGTGCATTTCGAGAAAATGCAGCCCACATCCAAAGATGTGGATCAGTAACATAGAAAGGAACCGAGTATATGGGGGTGTATGCAGTTGTATAAACATCATCATCATTAATATTTATAAGAAATATGCAGGATGTATGAAAGACTCACATAGCCTAAAGAAAATCATCATAATCATGAGAGGATGAAATAAGTACAATAACACATGTGAGTCATCATATTACCGAAAGAATAACATTCACAATTCCACTTTCAAATCACTTCACCATTCACCATCGACACAAGGAAACAGACACATACTGGTTGATCCTATAACCGACATAACCCATGTGAGCTACATAGAGTCCAACGTACAACCCACGTTGGGGAGATCCATCCTATCCTTTCCAACGGAGTAGGACTATCTATATCAAATCCACACAAACTAGTGATCACTATATAAATCAGCCTCAGGCTTACTCCTACGGGGGCACGTAGTTCAAGGGAAGTAAGGTCACTTTATACCTCCCATTCGGTGCTAAAGATTTCTCTCTGACTTAGCTCAGATTATTTCAAAGACAATCCACAACCAAAAAATTTCAGTAATATATAGATATACATCGGGAGCCATCATGCTTCCCATCTATCAAAATCGACCACGTTGTGGATTTCTTTCACACTCGAGTTCAAAACAACTCCATTAAGACCAAAAGTTCAAATCATTCAAAATATCTCAAATATTCAACATCAATGTGCTTATAACACACACTTTCTCAAAAAAACACAATTTCCAATAGGGATTCATGGCCCAAATATCAAAATCATGATAAATATTGTTCAAAATTCATGCTTTATATCTCCACTCATGTAAATTTATCTTTCAAAATCATAAACATCAATATTTCATAATAATCATCATAAGGTATGGGTTCATGCTTCAAATTCATTAAAATCAAATAAAAATCAGGTCTTTGTAAAGAAAATTACTTTTGGGCACAAGAACGAAAGAGAGTTCTTGTTAAAAAACCCCACATACCTTGAATGCTAAACTTTAGATCAATACTTATTTTTTAGATGTTAATCGTGCCTTTGAATGATGATTCTTGGAGTTCTTGAACTAGGAACTTGGAATCTTGAGTAAATTTTCAGAACTAATGGTGAGCTTTTCAGGTTCTTGAAGTTGGACGTAGGAGCTTAGGGTTTTCTTTTTGAGGGAATTTGATGAAATATAACATATAATGCTTCTAAGAGGCTTTAATATAGGATTTGGACGGATTTTGGGTGAGGGGGAATGACCAAAACGCCCCTAAAAATCAAATAATTCTTGAATCTATCCTTTGTTGGACTGTTTTGATAGTCTGAATTAGATCAACCATAACGTTTTACTCCGATATCCAAATTGGATCAAACCAATTTCATTAGAAATAGGACTCTCATATCATTCTCATGATTTATAGTATCTTACCCAGATCATTGTGTACAAGGAGTTATGATCATTTGAAGTTGACCCAAAAATTTTCTTTTGGTAGGCTGAAGTATATCGACCATAACTTTTTGCTCCGATAGACAAATTGGATGAAAATAATTTCATTGGAAAGAGGACTCACAGAGCTTTTCGTTGATATGTAGTAGATTACCCAGATCATTATGTAAAAGGAGTTATGATCGTTTAAAGTTGGAGGAAAAATACGCTAGGCCTCAATGCTTTTTCCTGCATTTACTGTTCACTACTATTCACGGTTCTATCATAATGTTCATAACTCTTCGCTTGGGTGTCCGTTTTGGATGATCCACATATCGTTAGAAAGCTTATTTGATACTCTACAAAATGGTGGGTCATAATCTAAGATATTCCACACGAAAAAATTATAATTCATTCTAGAAGATAGAACCTAACACATTAATGCACAAAATTTCAACGAAAAATTTCTCGGGATATTACATCATCCCCCCTTGGAAACATTCATCCTCGAATGACACTAGACATGCCAAGATTAGATAGGGAATAGATCATAGAGCTGAAACCATTCGTTAGACTCATCACCACATCGTTTCTCACTCCAAAATGCAACATAGAATGCATAAATTGAAGAAACTACAGTTGAACACATAATAAATGGCAGATGAACTGCTGCAACTTTTATCAAAAGTGCATGATTTAGGAAAGAACGGTATCTTCGGCTTGATTGGAGTTCACGAAAAATAGGTGCGGATACTTGGATCGCATATCCGCCTCAGCTTCCCAAGTTGCACCCTCAACAAATTAGTTTCGCTACAACACCTTGACCAAGGGAACCTCTTTGTTCCTTAGTCTTCGGACACTGAAATCAAGAATTTCAACATGAATCTCATCAAAAGAAAGATTTTCTTGAATGTTAGCAATCACAGAGGAATCCACTACCACAGCATCGCTAATATGCTTACTAAGCATGGAGACATGGAATATTGGATGAACAGAGGACAACTCGGAAGGCAACTCGACCTCATAAGCTACATTCCCAACAAAACAAAGAATTTTGTAAGGACCAACATAACGGGGACTAAGCTTTCCTTTCTTTCCGAATCTCTTCACCCCCTTCATGGGTGAAATTTTTAGATACACTAGGTCACTAACTTCAAACTCAACGTCTCTCCTTCTAATATCCTCATATGACTTCTGACGACTCTGCGCAGTTTTTAACCTTTCCCTAATCGACTTAACTTTTTCCATAGCCTCAAATACCGAATCAAGACCACTCACAGCCGCTTCACCCACCTCGAACCAACGTATGGGTGATCTACACTTCCTCCCATGTAAGGCTTCAAACAGAGCCATACCAATACTAAAGTGGAAACTGTTATTGTATGAAAACTCTATCAGCGGTAAGTGATCATCCCAACTTCCCTTAAATTCAAGTGCACAAGCTCTGAACATATCCTCTAAGGTCTTGATGGTTCGCTCAGCCTTACATCAGTCTGCAGATAAAAAGAAGAACTCAAAAACACTTGGGTACCAAGACCCTTCTAAAAATCTTTCCAAAATTGCGAAGTGAACTGAGTACCCCTATCCGAAATGATAGACAAGGGAACTCCATGCAGTCTGACTATCTCTCGGGTATACAATCTAGCATAATCCTAATAAATATATGAAGTATGAACAAGCAAGAAATGAGCAGACTTACTCAACCTATCAACCACAACCCAAATGGAATCGTGATGGCGTCGGGAAGGAGGTAAACCAATCAAGAAGTCCATATTTATCTTTTCCCACTTCCAAGTAAAAATACTAAACTCTTGAATCATACCACTAGGTCTTTGGTGACCAACCTTAACCTGTTGGCATGTTGCACACTTATCTACAAATGCTGCTATATCTTTCTTCATGCCACACCACTAATAGATTTCCTGAAAGTCTCTATACATCTTGGTGGAACCAGGATGAATAGAATATTGCGCCCCGTGCGCTTCAGCCATAATCCTCTGTCTCAGATCATCAACAGTCAGGACACACAATCTACCCTGCAATCTCAACACATCATCTCCCCCTTGGGAGAAAACCTCTACTTTTTGGTCCTTGACTGACTCCTTTAATCTGACCAAACTAGCATCTAAGTATTGCTTTTTCTTCACTTCCAAAACCAAGGAGGATTCGGAATGACTTTGTACCCCTATACTACCTTACAGCATACTCATATCATAGTCCTTTAACAATTCTAACCATCGTATCTTCCTAAGATTTAATTCTCTCTGGGTAAACACATACTGTGGACTCTTATGATTAGTGAAAACATCAACATGGATACCATACAAATAATGTCTCCAGATTTTCAAAGTAAACACAACAACAACCAACTCAAGGTCATGGGTGGTGTAATTTTTTTCATGGGGTTTCAACTATCTAGAAGCATAAACTATCACCTTACCCTTATACATCAATACGCAACCCAACCCAACACTCAAAGCATCATAGTACACCACAAAACCATCAACACTATCAGGCAAAGTCAAAACAGGGGCTGAAGTGAGTCGAGTCTTCAACTCCTAAAAACTCTTCTCACAAGATTCAGACCACAAGAACTTCACTTTCCTTTGGGTCAACCGAGTCATAGGAGACACTATAGAGGATAAAACCTTAACAAAACGGCGGTACTAACCAGCTAAACCCAAGAAACTTTGGATATCAGTCCAAGAGATAGGTCTAGGCCAATTTCTAACAGCTTCGGTCTTTTGGGGATCAACTCTAATCCCTCAGAAGAAATGATAGGACCCAGAAAAGCAACTGACCTTATCCAAAACTCACACTTTCTGATCTTGTCAAATAACTTCTGATCTCTAAGGGTTTGCAAGAGAATTTGGAGATGATCAGAATGTTCATCCTCACTATAGGAGTACACCAGTATATCATCGATGAACACTATGACAAACATATCCAGATATAGTTTGAACACTCAATTCATGAGTTCCATGAAAGCTGCCGGGGCATTAGTTAACCTAAAAGACATAACAAGAAACTCAAAATGGCCATAACGAGTTCGAAAAGCAGTTTTTGGGATGTTACACTCCCTAACTTTGAGTTTATTATAGCTGGAACTAAGGTGTATCTTTGAGAAATAACTTGCACCTTGCAATTGGTCAAACAAATCATCTATTCTCGGAAGGAGGTACTTATTTTTTATGGTGACTTTATGCAGTTGGTGGTAATCAATGCACATACGTAAAGAGCCATCTTTTTTTCTTACAAACAACACAAGAGAACCCCAAGGAGAAACACTGGGCCTTATGAAACCCTTATCTAGTAGATCTTTGAGTTGCTCTTTCAACTCCTTAAGTTCTGCAGGGGACATATGGTAAGGAGGAATAGAAATGGGCTGAGTATCGGAAAAAAATCAATCCCGAACTCTATCTCTCTATCAGGAGGTATCCGTGGGAGATCATCCAAAAAGACATCAGAAAACTCATTAACGGTGTTAACTGACCGGAGAGTTAGAGTCTTAGACTTAGTGTCTTTGACTCTAACTTAATGGTAAATACACCCCTTGGAAATAAGCTTTCTAGCTTTGAGGTAAAAGATAAAATGACTCTTGGGTGACACAGGATTCCCAGACCACTCAAACACAGATGCACCCAAAAACTAAAACTTAACCACTCGGGTCCGACAGTCAATAGAGGCATAAGAAGAATACAACCAGTCTATACCCAGAATCACATCAAAATCTACCATGTCTAACTAAATCAGATCACCCAACAACACTCTATGAAGAACGGTAACAGGACAGATTTTATACACTTTCTAGGAAACAATTGAATCACCCACTGGGGTAGAAACTAGGATAGGCTCAGGAATAATCTCAAGACTCATTTCAAAATTCACAACAATCAAAGGTGTACCATATGAGAAACTGGATCCAAGATCTAACAAACCATACACATCTAACTGAAATATACGAAGCATACCAGTAACAACATTGGAAGAGTCCTCTTGTTCCTGGTGGGACAGTAAAATATAGAATCTATTCTGGCGTTGCCCGCCAGCATTGCTAGAAGAGGTGCCCTGAGCTGGGGCTGGGCGACTCGCTGGAACTGGAGCACTAATAGTCTGAGTTTGGCTCTAAGGGCGATAGTTACGACGCCCTTGTATATCTTATGGATAATATCTAACTCTGTGACCCATGTCACCACACCGTAAACAACCTCTCTTCTCACCCCAACACTCACCCGAATAAGACCTACCACACATTGGACACAGGGGACGATTTGGCTGTTTGCCAGCACTGTACTGGGATCGGGATGCATATGACCTGCTACCTTACTCCTTCCTACCTCTAAGCATGGTAGAACTAGCAGATGATGGTGCTGGCATAGACGAATGATCCTAATATTGAGGGTAACCCCCTTCCTGTGATCTAGTCTGACCCTGTCCGTGCTGCTCGGACCTAGCTCTCTTATTCCCTCTCATTCTATCTCTTTCCTTAATCTTGTCTGCCTCAATCTGTTGGGCATGAGTGATCAGCCTAGAAAGATTCATATCACTATTCAGCATAGCAGACCTGCACTCCTTTACCACATAACGAGATACTCCAGCCACAAACTTACTTATACTAGCCTGATTATCAGCCACTAAGTCAAGAGCATACTTGGCCAACTAATTGAACTTTAGACAGTACTCCCTTACAGTCATAGAGCCCTATCGCAGGTTCATAAGCTCTTCCACCTTCTCATACCTTATCTCCAAAGGGAAAAACTTATCCAGGAATGCATCCTGGAACTATTGGTAAGTTGTAGGGACAACTCTCTCCCCTTTACCTTTCCTTCAAGAAACAACCCAATCATAAGCAAGGTCTTTCAACCTATATGCAGCCAACTCCAATCTATGTTCCTCAGATACATGCATTACCTAAGTAATCTTCCCCACCTCCTCTAAAAACAACCATGGATCCTCATCAGACTTGGACCCATAGAATTCTGATGAATTCTTCCGTATGAAATCACGGATTCTGGCAGCAGCTGAATCACCTCCCTGCTGCTATGGATCCAGGGCCGGCTAGCCTGAACATTTGCAGTAATAGCTTGGGCCAGCGCCTAAAAGGCTGCCTGAAATTCAGAATGAGACACGTTTTCATTATATGGGTCAGCGGGTTGAGGTTGCTGACCATTATTATTTCTTCTCACTCGACATGGAGGCATATTTCTGAAAGAGGAGAGCGTGAATCAATAGGAGAGAGAGAGACAGTATAAGCACGATAGACTTCTGAAAGAAAGAATCATACTTTCTCCTAAAATGTCTTATAGCCTCTTGCACATAGATATGGCGCACTACACACCGATGATCAAGACTCTACTTAACGCGGCTTGTCAGACTCCCAAGGATACCTTAAAATCTTTTTATCTGATACCAAGTTTGTAACGCCCCGAAAAATGGGTCCTAGAGCGTCACAGGCTGCTTGAGGCTACGAGTAGCCCTACGCTAAACCTTTGAGCCATTTTCATTTAGTTTAACAAAAATCAATGGGGTTTCCATAAATAACCCTCAAATATCAACAGAGGAATCATCATCCAAGAATAAAGGAATTTCAAAAAGATAATAAAATACGACTTATTAGTCAACTCCCAACATTTATACTAGTCTGACAAGCCTCTAAGAAAATCAATAAAACTATCAAGCCATTGAGACATGCCCCAACTGACGCATACTCAGTTATCAAATGCAAATAATTACGTAAACCAATATCAGACATCACGTCCTCAAAACATGGGGACTCACCACAACAGAGGACGTAGAACAGCGTGCCCAAAATATCACTGTCGAACTTGGAACTGAGCATCTGAACCTACATTTCAAAAAAATGTAGCCCACATCCGAAGATGTTGGCCAGTACCATGTAAAGGAACCGAGTATATGGGGGTATATGCACTTATATAAACATCATAATTATAAATATTTATAAGAAATATGCAGGATGTATGAAAGACACACATAGCCCAAAGAAAATCATCATAATCATGAGAGGATGAAATAAGTACAATAACACATGTGAGTCATCATATAATTTGTCAATCACTTTTAGTTCATCAAGAATATCAATTCTCATAATGTAAATATCATTTAAATCTTTCGAAAGAATAACTTTCACAATTTCACTTTCAAATCACTTCACCATTCACCATAGACACAAGGAAACACACACACTGGGAGATCCTATAACCGACATAAACCATGTGAGCTACATGGAGTCCAACGTACAACCCACACTGGGGAGAGCCATCCTATCCTTGCAATCGGAGTAGTACTATTGATATCTAATCCACACAAACTAGTGATCACTATATAAATCAGCCTCAGGCTCACTCATATGGGGGCACATAGTTCTAGGGAAGTAAGGTCACTTTATACCTCCCACTCGGTGCTATAAATTTCTTCCAGACCTAGCTCAGATCATTTCAAAGATAATCTACAACAAAATAATTTTAGTAATATATAAATATACATCGGGAGACATCATACTTCCCATCTATCAAAATCAACCACATTGTAGATTTCTTTCACACTCGAGTTTAAAACAACTCCATTAAGACCAATAGGTCAAATCATTAAAAATATCACAAATATTCAACATCAATGTGCTTATAACACACACATTCTAAAAAAACACAATTTCCAATGGGGATTCACAACCCAAATATCAAAATCGTGATAAATATCATTCAAGATTCATGCTTTATATCTCCACACATGTAAAATAATCATCAAGATTTCATAATAATCATCATAAGATATGGGTTCATGCTTCAAATTCGTAAAAATCAAATAAAAAATTATGCCTTTGTAAAGAAAATTACTTTTGGGCACAAGAACGTAAGAGAGTTCTTGTTGAAAAACACCATATACCTTGAATGATGAACTCTGGATGAAAAACCCCATATACCTTGAATGATGAACTCTGGATCGATACTCATTTTTGAGATGTTAATCGTGCCTTTAAATGATGGTTCGTGGAGTTCTTGAACTAGGAACTTTGAATCTTGAATAAATTTGCAGAATTAATGGTGAACTTTGGAGGTTCTTGAAGTTGGATATAGGAGCTTAGGGTTTTCTTTTTGAGAGAATTTGATGAAATATAACATATAATGCTTATAATAGACTCTAATATAGGGTTTGGACGTATTTTGAGTGAGCGGGGAATGACCAAAACGCCACTAAAAAATTAATAATTCTAGAATCTGTCCTTTGGTGGACTATTTTGATATTCTGAAGTAGATCAACCATAATGTTGTATTCCGATATCCAAATTGGATAAAATCAATTTCATTAGAAATAGGACTCTCATATATTTCCGTTGATATATAGTATTTCACCCAGCTCATTGTGTATGAGGAGTTATGATCATTTGAAGTTGACCCAAAAATTTTCTTTTGGTAGGATGAAGTAGATCGACAATAACTTTTTGCTCCGATAAACAAATTGGATGAAACAAATTTCATTAGAAAGAGGACTCGCAGAGCTTTCCATTGATATATAGTAGATCACCCATATCATTATGTACAAAGAGTTATGATCATTTAAATTTGAATAAAAAATACACTAGGCCTCAGTACTTTTTCCTGCATGTTTAACTGTTCACTACTAATCACGGTTCGATCGGAATGTTCATAAATCGTCGCTCGGGTGTCCATTTTAGATGATCCACATATCCTTGGAAAGCTTATTTGAAGAGGATACCTTTAGAAATACCCAATCATAAACCTCAAATTCCAACTCCCTTCTTCTAACATCGGTGTAAGAATTTTGGCAACTCTGAGCTATCTTTGGTCGCTCCGTAATGACCTTCACTTTCTATACCACTTGATGAACAAGATCAGGCCCAAACAATTGGGTTTCATCCACTTCATACCACACAATTTGGGATCTAAATCTCCTCCCATAAAGAGCTTCGAAAAGAGCCATCTGAATACTTGAATGGCAGCTATTATTGCAGGCGAATTCTATCAATGATAAGTGATCCACCCAACAACCCTTAAAGTCAATCATGGAAGCCCTTAACATATATTTTAAGGTCTGAATGGTGCATTCTGCTTGACCATTTATTTGAGGATGAAAGGTGGTTCTAAGGTTTTTCGGGTACCTAAACCTCTCTGAAAAGACCACTAAAACTAACAATAGAATTGTGTACCTCGATCAGTTATGATAGACAATGGAGCCCCGTGCAACGTAACTATCTCTTGGATGTACAATTTAGCATAATAATCCCCCGAATAATTTGTAACGCCCCGTAAAAGGCGTGCATAGATTAGTCTTTAATATTGAGCTCTTAGACTTAATGACTTAAAATTTTCCAAGTGTAAAATGAGACTTAGTCATCTTTAGCTGGCAATATTTGGGATAAAACTTTTCAACCTTTCCGACATCCTTTTTTAGATTTTCAAGTTGAGTTACGATCAGGAAAGCTCATAGTGCATCTCGGATAAGTTTCGGAACTTTTCGGAACTCATAAGGCTGCGTTTGGATTTCAAAACAGTACCAAAACGCATTACCTATTGCCCAGTTTTCAGCATTTCAGAGTCAACTTCAAACAATAATAAATCCCTGTATATAAGGAACCGTGTGAGCTATAATATATCAAACGAAATCACATTGAGTCCTCTTTCAAATGCAGTTATTTTCATCCAATTTGATTATATGAGTAAAAAGTTATAATCGATTTACTCCAGACTATCAAACTGTCAACTGAGGGACAGATTTGACCTTAATTGTACCTTAGGGGTATTTTGGTCATCCTTCACCCCTATATATACCACCAACACCGGATTTAATCCCTCAAACACCAAAATACACTTTCATTCATCAAAATTGCTCAAGAACATTCCTTAGGGTTTCAAAATAAAAACCCAAATAATTCAATATTCGACCGTGGGTTTTCGAAGATAATTACATATTCGGAATCACCAATCCGCAAGCTTCAAGAAATATCTATTATCCTTGGAAATAGAGGTACACGACACTTTTCCTAAATTCTCATGGGCATAGAAAAAATCATGTTTTAGAATGGGGTTTTAAATTATGTATATATATTTCTGTATAAGATGTTTTAACATCATTGTTTTGCTCTTTTGACCATCTCCAAAGCGATTTGACAGTTTATATACATATATGAATGAATGTGTTTCAATTTTGAATACATGAACTTGCTAAAGACATTTGACCACAAGGTGTTTGATGAAATTTCTGCATGAATTGAACTTTAAGTTTCGCAATATGAAATCCTTTACATCAGTTACATGTTTTGGTGGTCTAAACTATCTTTTGAATGAAAGCTCTTGCTTAATACATTATGGCTAAGAAAAATCATGACTTCCAATGTCTTGGTATGACGATGCCAATTCAGACTAATGCTATATCAGACTCAGACTAACAGACATTTCAGACTTTCATGATTTTAGACATTCAGAATGTTGCATGTATAGAAAAGGTTAAAAATGGGCATACAGAGATGTTAGGTGGTTCCCCGAAGAGGACTTGAGTTCAAGCGACTCATTGCCTAAAACCGTGGTTTGCCTACAGGGTATACTATTATGCGCTGACTTAAATGTCTTGTGGCATATCAGACTCAGACACTCCAACCCTTGCAGCACACTTGGGTTGGGGGCTTTCCCGCCGAGTCAATGGTGGATTCCATACAGCCTGTGGAATATCAGACTTGTAGGGGAATACCACCTTACTCAGAAGTAAAACACAGATCTTGATTAGAAATGAACAGGCAGGTTACATGTTTTCAGACAGTGCCCATGTATTTTTCAGAAACCGTTTTATACATGATATCTTGATGAAAAATTGCTTTCACTTAATATATATATATATATATAAGTATGTTCCATTATACTATTTTTTGGATTGCTTCGCGTGCCAGTACTTTTGTGCTGACCCCCCCTCCCCCCCTCTTCCAGGTCCTGAGGCATAGTCTAGGAGTCCAGCTACTTCGTAGACATTCTCGGATTTGCAGACTTGATCTCGCAGTGGTGAGCCTTCTATTATTCGAAAGGCCTAATTATGTCAGACATTATCTTATTTATTATGTTTTTGGTTTACTGGGGCCCTTGTCCCAGTTTCTTTTCAGACAGATATTTGTGTTCTTAGTAGAGATTTCACAGACTGATGTCAGATAGTATTATTCAGAAATGTTGCAGAACTTGACCATGTATTCCGTACTCAGTTTCAATTCCGCATTTTATTATGATTACGAATATTGTGCATGATAACTAGATAGAGAATGGGTGTTCCGGGCCTTCATGGTTCGGGATGCTCGTCATGGCTAGGGCCAAGGCTTGAGTCATGACAAAATTGGTATCAAAGCACAATTCATGGTCCCAGGGTGTCTGCAAAATCGCGTCGGGTAGAGTCTTATTTATGGGTGTGTAGCGCGCCACACTTATAAGCAGGAGTCTACACGACGTTTAGGAATGTCTCTCTTTCTCCATGTTCTAGTTCGTGAAACAGAGTCAGAATGTTCCTCCTTCATACTCTAATTCGTGCAATGGTGATGTCCATACGAAAGTAAAATCATCCCAAATTCTTTCCTTACTCTGATGTTCTCAGACCCTTCACATTTCTAGGGTGAATCAAGTGCAGAAGTTTAGAGTCTAAATGGTATTGTCCCTTCAGATCGCGTCATATAAGATCTTAAAATTGTACAAGGACTTGATAGGAGTCCGTTATTGCTTCAGAGTGTATGGGTTCTAGTGTGAACCTTGATCTTGATGAAATCGTGCTTTTCAGCCTTCTGTATTGAGTATATTCGGCCCTTTTCAAAAATTTATGTTCCAGATGTCATGCTTAAGGGAAAAGATGTGTAGCAGAAGTGTTGGAATAGTATTTCCACACAAATAGTAGTATAAGTTAAAGTGTCGGTGTCATGACCTATTGGTAGCAAGTTGCGTGTGTGGATTGTATGATAATCTGTGGGGGAAATATTTGACTCAGATTTTTTTTTTATCTATACAAAGTAAGATGTGTATTCTCAGATTATGGAATGTTGTGTGACAAGTTTCTATCTCTTGAAAATATTTTATCATCGTGTTGGTGAAACTAAAAAGTCTAGTGAAGCCGTGTGGGGCTCTTTCGATTCACTAGCATAGTTGCCTTGTCATTCTTGTTATTTTCTTGTTCAAACTACAAAAAAATCAAAGTCTAGTGAAGCCGTGTGAGGCCTATTTCGATTCACTAGCAATTTGTCATTCAACGTGTCGTTCTTGTGTTGGTTGAATATATGTATATCTGAATCTTTTTGCATGAGATAGAGTTGGTAATTAAGCGATTCGTCCTTGTGTTTTAGTTTATTAGTAGAAGAAAGAGAAGAAGTTATTAGGCGAGGTGAATTGTCCTTGCTTGAAGTATGAAAGTGGCCAGATTAGCCAGTAGGTTATAAGTATAGACTCATGGTTGTTGTGGATTTTGAAGGTAGTGTAAATGTACGCTTGGGTAAGTAATTTTGATGTGAGAAAGAAGTATAAGTAGATACGATTGTACGGGGTTATAATATAAGGATAAAGTTGACCATGTCTATTATGAGGCTTTAACCCCCTTGACCCTCTTTTCATTGGTAGTTGTAAACTAGTGCTACTTGTAAGAAGGTATGTAGTAGATTTGTGAGATATTTGGGTAGAATATCCCAATTTGATGGATTAGTATATTTATATTATGTTGCATTCTTCATTGGTGGTAAATGATTGATACTAAACTATAGGCTTGAATTTAAATGGTGTGGTGGTAAATAGTGGCACGAGTTTGATGATGCATGATTTGTGGGATTAAATTGGTAGGCTTGATGTGATGAAATAGTACATGCTAACGGATTATGATAAGGAAAACCGTTTGGTCATGATCGATTATTGTGGTTATGAAGTTCTAGTGCTCTAGTGTTTCGTGATGTTTATTTCATAGTTTCCAAGTGAAAATTTCGTGTAAGGTTGGGTTGTAAATCATGCATAGCACTAGATATTAAGTTTGAATAGTTGATGTACATGAAGGTGGATGTGAATATTTCTTGGTTAATGAATACTAGTTGTATAGAAGTGATCTAATAGACTTAAACGGTGCATGCAATAGAGTAAGTTTATTTGATTCATAGTGGTGTATGATATTGCATGTATGATGTAGAAGTATGCCTAAGGTGACATGAGGTTATGGCATTTTTGTAAGGCTATTACTTGTTGTGCGTGGCTAGTGGTACCATTGAATTGTTAAGTGGAGAAAGACTAGTTAGATGGTACATGGTGATATAAATAGCCATGATAAGGTGGTAAGGCATGTTATGCTTCGAATGTGATCTTTAAAAGATGTATAGAAGGTGGCATCATATGGTTTAGAATAATAGCGTGGTGTAGCATGTTGTATTTTTGTGACTTAGAGTTAGGCTTGATCGCGGGGCAAGGATTAAGCTATTTTAGACATTAGTAGAAAAATTTGTCAATGCTCATAATGAGAAATTTAAGCTGAATTGAATGAATATCATATTTATAGGGAATAGTATAGTTAAGGGATATTCGGGAAGTGCGCTAAGCCTGAAAGTAAGAAGTCGTATTTCCAAAGGTCTGAAAATTCTATCCTAATTTAGGAGTTATATGTCTATATTTCAGACTGCAGAGTAGAGTTAATGTTGTGATTTCCTCAGTTGGATGTCTTGTGTAATCCATACCCGAGATTCGTGGCTCCCTATTATTGTTAGAACTGCTTTAGAGAGAGCGTTGAAGAGATACTCCAGTTAAGTATGAAAGTCCAGCATAATTCAATCTGTATAGTCAGTAAGTCAATTTAGCAGTCAGATTCGCATGACTTGTTTTCTTGCCTTTTCATTTATTAATGCTACCGGAAATCTCAGACATGCTACTATTCCAAGATAGAGTATACCAGTAGTTGCGAGTATAGCTCAGTTCATGCATCATGCATTAGATTCAAATTCCAAAGGTTCAGTTATGAATCAAATTGTAGGTGCATTGTCCATTGCCTCAATTTTCCGAGTATCTTAATAAATTGAGCACTCATAGACGGACATAGGGTCCCAAGGGGGAGATACCCCATTCGGTTGCATGCATAGGTTCTTATTACAAGCTTCGCATCGGTTGTTATTGCGTATTCAGTCATACGTTCTTGTGTCAGTTCATTCAAATATGCATGTTCAATAGAAAAAGTTCAGCTTATCAGTGTATTATGTCCTGCGTTAATGAGGACAACTCAAACACAGACCCATGCATTAGATATGCATGTCCGGTATAAGAATTCAGAACATCAGTAGTTCCAGTCTTATAGTCATGTTTCAGATCAGTGTATTCTTTATTAAAGGACAAGTCATGTCCGCGTTATTCCATAGCTTTAAGGCTTCAACAAGTTCCTACCCATCATTCGAGGAAGAATGATCCCAAGGGGGAGATAATGTAACGCCACGTAAAAGGCGTGCATAGATTAGTCTTTAATATTGAGCTCTTAGACTTAATGACTTAAAATTTTCCAAGTGTAAAATGAGACTTAGTCATTTTAGCTGGCAATCTTCGGGATACAACTTTTAAACCTTTCCGACATCCTTTTTTAGATTTTCAAGTTGCGTTACGATCGGGAAATCTCATAGTGCATCTTGGATAAGTTTTGGAACTTTTCGGAACTCATAAGGCTGCGTTTGGTTTTCAAAACAGTACCAAAACGCATTGCCTATTGCCCAGTTTTCAGCATTTCAGAGTCAACTTCAAACAATCATAAATCACTGTATATAAGGAACCGTGTGAGCTATAATATATCAAACGAAATCACTTTGAGTCCTCTTTCAAATTCAGTTGGTTTCATCCAATTTGATTATATGAGTAAAAAGTTATAATCGATTTACTCCAGACTATCAAACTGTCAACTAAGGGACAGATTTGACCTTAATTGTTCCTTAGGGGTATTTTGGTCATCCTTCACCCCTATATATACCACCAGCACGGGATTTAATCCCTCAAACACCAAAATACACTTTCATTCATCAAAATTGCTCAAGAACACTCCTTAGGGTTTCAAAATAAAAACCCAAATAATTCAATATTCGACCGTAGGTTTTTGAAGATAATTACATATTCGTAATCACCAATCTGCAAGCTTCAAGAAACGTCTATTATCTTTGGAAATAGAGGTACGCGGGACTTTTCCTAAATTCTCATGGGCATAGAAAAAATCATGTTTTAGAATGGGGTTTTTAAATTATGTATATATATTTATGTATAAGATGTTTTAACATCATTGTTTTGGTCTTTTTACCATCTCCAAAGTGATTTGACAGTTTATATACATATATGAATGAATGTGTTTCAATTATGAATACATGAACTTGCTAAAGACGTTTGACCACCAGGTGTTTGATGAAATTTCTGCATGAATTAAACTTTAAGTTTCGCAATATGAAATCCTTTACATCAGTTACATGTTTTGGTGGTATAAACTATGTTTTGAATGAATGCTCTTGCTTAATACATTATGGCTCAGAAAAATCATGACTTGCAATGTCTTGGTATGACGATGCCAATTCAGACTAACGCCATATCAGACTCAGACTAACAGACATTTCAGACTTTCATGATTTTAGACATTCAGAATGTTGCATGTATAGAAAAGGTTAAAAATGGGCATACAGAGATGATAGATGGTTCCCCGAAGAGGGCTTGAGTTCAAGCAACTCATTGCCTAAAACCGTGGTTTGCCGACCTGGGTATACTATTATGCACTGACTTAAATGTCCTGTGGTGTATCAGACTCAGACACTCCAACCCTTGCGGCACACTTGGGTTGGGGGCTTCCCCGCCGAGTCAATGGCGGATTCCATACAGCCCGTGGAATATCAGAATTGTAGAGGAATACCACCTAACTCAGAAGTAAAACACAGATCTTGATTTGAAATGAACAGGCAGGTTACATGTTTTCAGAAAGTGCCCATGTATTTTTCGGAAACCGTTTTATGCATGATGTCTTGATGAAAAATTTCTTTCACTTAGTATATATATATATATATATATATATATATATATATATATATATATATATATATATATATGTTCCATTATACTATTTTTGGATTGCTTCGCGTGCCAGTACTTTTGTGCTTACCCCCCCCCCTCTTCCAGGTCCTGAGGCACAGTCTAGGGGTCCAGCTACTCCGTAGACATTCTCGGATTTGCAGACTTGATCTCGCAGTGGTGTGGCTTCTATTATTCAGAAGGCCTAATTATGTTAGCCTTTATCTTATTTATTATGTTTTTGGTTTACTGGGGGCCTTCTCCCAGTTTATTTTCAGATAGATGTGTGTGTTCTTAGTAGAGATTTCGCAGACTGATGTCAGATAGTATTATTCAGAAATGTTGCAGAACTTGACCATGTATTCCGTACTCAGTTTTAATTACGCATTTTATTATGATTACGAATGTTGTGCATGATAACCAGATAGATAATGGGTGTTCCGGGCCTTCATGGTTCGGGATACTCGTCACGGCTAGGGCCTAGGCTCGGGTCGTGACATAATTAGTCCGCATAGGGAGAAAATGGTAAGACTTAGTCATCCTATCTATAATCACCCAAATAGAATCATATAGGTTTCGGGATCTCGAAGGTCCTGTAATAAAATCTATGTTGATCATCTCCTACTTCTACATAGGCAAAGCTATCTCTTGGGAAGTTCCACCTGGTCTCAAATGTTTTACCTTAACTTGTTGACAATTCAAACACTTAGACACAAAGTTAGCAACGTCTCTCTTCATGTTATTCCACCAGTAAATCTCCTTAAGATCATAATACATTTTAGTAGCGTCAGGGTGAACAACATACCTGAAAGTGTGAGCTTCACCAAGAATTCTTTCTCGCAGCCCATCCATATTCAACATGAATAACCTACCTAGATACCTAAAAATACCATCACCTCCAATTTCATAAGCCATCATCACCTTTTGCTGACCAACATCTCTTTTTAATCTGCATCAAGATGGGTTCCTCGACCTACTTCTCCTTAACTTTTGCATATAGGGTGGATTTAGCCCAAATTTGCAAGTCGATGAATATCCTTTACCAGATTTCTCTTTCCTTCCTACATATGAGAAATATTGCCCATAAACAAATTGCTAAGGGCATCAGCCACCACGTTGATAATAATACAGGCTCATGTTAGAATCCTTCAATAATTTTGGCCACCGCCGCTGCTTGAAATTCATTTCTTTCTGCAGGAAAACATATTGTAAAATTTTGTGATCAGTAAATATATCAACATGCACCCCATAAATATATTGACGCCAAATCTTTAATGCGAACACTAAATTTGCAAACTCCAAATCATGAGTGGGATAGTTCCTTTCATGTACCTTTAAATGTGTAGATACATAAGCCACAACCTTTTGATGTTGCATAAGTACACACCCAAGTCCCACCCAGGACATATCATAGCACACAACAAAGCCCTCTATTCCCTCAGGTAGATCTCAAAACTTGTGCGGTAGTCAACTAGTCTTTCAATTTATCAAAACTGTTCTCATAAGAGTAGGACCACAAAAATTTTACCTTTTTTTAGTCAATCTAGTAAGTGGAGCAGCTATGGAGGAAAAACTCTTTACAAATATTCTATAATACCCTGCCAAACCTAAGAAACTCCAGATATCAATTGGAGTCATGGGTTTGGGCCATTTTCTCACTAACTCAACCTTTTGAGAGTCAACTTTAATTCCCTCTCTAGAAAAAATGTGCCCCAGAAAAGTAATAGCAAAGCCAGAATTCACACTTTGAAAACTTTGCATACAACAAATGATCTCTAAGGGTCTGAAGGATTATTAAAGGTGATTTTCATGATCTTCCTCATTCATAGAGTAAATCAAGATGTCATCGATAAAACCTATGACGAACAGATCTAAAAACTAATGAAACCCCCTATTCATTTGGTCCATAAAAGTTGTGGGGGCATTAGTTAGTCCGAAGCACATCACTAAGAACTCATAGTGACCATATCGGGTTCAAAAAGCTATTTTGGGAACATCAACCTCTCTAACCTTCAACTGATGGTACCCCGAGCGAAGGTCTATCTTGGAAAAACATTTGGTACCTTCGATTGTGTTAAAGAGATCATCAATGCTGGGAATAGGTTATTTATTCTTAACTATGACTTTGTTCAGCTGATGGTAATCTATACACATATGGAGGGAGACATCCTTCTTACGCACGCAGAGTATCGAAGCACCCCAAGGACAGAGGCTAGGATGGATAATGCCTTTTTTAAGAAGGCTTTTATCTATTTTTCAAATTTTTCAATTCTGCAGGAGCCAGTATATATGTTGTGTAACACCTCGCATTTTCAAGCTAGAATGTAGACCATCATTCCTAGGCATCAATGTTCCAAAAGCCTTCCTATTTATTGAGTCTTGATAAGAATCTAGAATTTGTTTAGATTTTCATTCAATCAAGCCACCATGAATTCCACCACGTTGTGGTAGGTATCGTGATGACCTACTCAGCACATCGTGGTAAGCCTTAACAATAGAATTTCTTTTGAACCTTTTAAGTCTTAGGTAGTCTCGTCTTTTCCCTATAATTCCTAATCGTATTTACTGGTGATTAAAAAGAATTTTTAGGGAAGAGTATGCCCATTTTTACATAAATTTCTCAAGAATAAAAACCCTAACCTCTCTCCCAAATATCAAGAACTCATCCCTAATATCAAGAATTCCATGAAACGAATCAAGAACCGGGCTCCATCTATCAAGATCCGGGTTCCATCTTTCAAATTTAATAATCTAATGCATGTGAGACTACTCTAAAAACTTTGGGAATAAGTTTAAATGTTTTATCAAGATTAAAGATCCCCAATTATGATTTATAATGAAGTATTCAATATGATTTTCAAAAAGTATGCATCATGGGACAATTTTGGTGAAAACAATGGTTGTCTTGAATCACATTTCATGGAAATTGAATTACAACTATATGTATGTATAATTTCATGTATTTTTTCAAGATTGATTGAGAGCATGAGTATGAATTCCCTCTCTTGTTGTGAACACAACTTTACATTTTTCTTTGTGAATGATTTAAAGTGCATGCCTTAAGATCTGAAAGTGATTCTTTGTTAATATATGTGTGTTGATAAATTATACTGTGTGGGAATACCTTTGGATATGAATCAAGGTCACAAAAATCCCCTAACTCAAAGCCGAGTTGAGAATAATTTCATTGAGTACGTTTTAGTGGATACTTCAACATGGGTCAACTTTCATCGAGCATAACTCCTATTATATAATAAACTTGGTGACATGCTATATATCAAATGAAATATCTTTGAGTCCTCTTTCAAACGCAATTGATTTTGTCGAACTCTAAAATCGGAGAAAAAAGTTATACCCAATTTACTTCCTCATGCCAGTCTATCAAACCGAGGGACTGCTGCGGCGTGTTTGATTTCCTTAGGGTTATTTTGGTATTTTTCATCATCCCAAACGTCTTGCAATCGATTTAAATCACCCAAAACACTCTATAATCCATTTCTTTTATCAGTTTTAATCTCTCAATTCCTCTCCTCTCTCAAGAGTAAAATGGAGACTAGGCTTTCATTCAAGATCAAGAATCAATCTCGTAAGTTCAAGATTTCCAAAGAACAAATCAAGATTCGAGTTCTACTCTTCAAACCTTGTAATCTAAGGTACGTGGGGTTTTCCTAAATCTACATGGGCATGGTATATTCTTATTAATCATGTTAAAGGTTTAGAAATTGTGAAATTACAAAAATAGGGTTTTGGGTTTATAATTAGATTCGCGCTTTTAAAGTTTTTGATGATATTAATTTGGTCTTGTGGTCTTTCCCCCAAATCTGATTTATAACAATGTTTAAGTAGATATATGTTTGAGTTTGATAAGTTTGAATTATAAATTGAGAGCATGAACTATTTGAAATCCCACTCTTAATATAAGTCTCTTAACTTCATAAGATATGATGTGATCTAAATGTGATATTGGAAATATAATTCAGTATAAAAGCCTTGACTTTGTTTATAATTTAATTATGATTTTTGAATTGAAGAGAGAGGGTTTTACATGTTGTCAAGTGTTGAATATATATATATATAAATATGCTTGTCGAAATGATTGAAAAGAATGACCTTTGCGTAATTTGATAAATGTTTTGGAAGAATGTATCTTTCGAAATGGTTTGAAGTATGGTGGTCTAATCTTTGAATTTTGAAAGAGAAAATTATAAAGGATAGTTTATGGCTCAGAATTATGACTTGCAAGTCTTGGTATGACAATACCAAAGCAGATAAAGTCATCATAAAACTCACAACGGGAGACAGATTTCAGTTTAGATTTTAGATTTTGAATTGAAAAAGATGCATGTTTAGAATGGGTTAAAAATGGGCACTGAGAGAGTTAGGTGGTTACCCAAAGAAGGAACGAGTCATATGATTCATTGCTCAAAATCGTATCTTGTCTATACAGGTATATTATTATACGCTGGCCTAGTGCCCTGGGGCATATCAGATTTAGATACTTAACCCTTACGATTAACTTGGGTTGGGGGCTTGGCCGTAGAGTTAATGGCGGATCCCATATTCCCCGTGGGAAACTTTCAGATATGTAGGGTGTGCCACTTACCTCAGAAGTAAAAAAATAAAGAATGGTTTTACATCTACAGATTTGCATTAAATTATTATTTTAAGTTGCCTCTGTGTTTTAAATTATTTCTTGCTTAACATTTTAATGAAATGCTCTCACCTATGTTGTATATAAAAGTACATTATTTTGGATTGCTCTGCATACCAGTACATCTGTATTGACCCTCTCTCCATCTCAGGATCGGAGGCATAGTCTCAGGGTCAAGTTCAGCAATATGTTTGAGTGCGTCGGAAGTTGCAATTACTGAGCCTCTCTTACTTTTGAAGGCCTATATTAGATTTTTTTATTGTTATTTCTTTTTAATCCATGGCCCGACATGTGCGTATCCCCGATTTCAAACAAATATCATTTTTAATTGTTAAAGATTTAGCGGACTGATGTTAGACGTTGTTTAGAGGTTTATGTTTTCCATTTCATATTGTTCCATTGAATTATGATATCGACCATGATTTTATTTTATTTTGTATTTTCGTAGTTCCCCTTTGTAAAGAAATGGTGTATATGATTGAAAGTTAGAAGGGCTCTCGGGCCTTCATGGTTTAGGATCCTCGTTACGGTCAGGGCCCCAGTTTGGGTTTTGACAAACTTGGTATCAGAGCACGATTCATGGTCCCAGGGTGTCTGTAAAATCGCATTGGGTAGAGTCTTGTATATGGGTGTGTAGTGCGCCACATTGATAAGAAGAAGGCTATACGGCATTTAGGAATGTCTCTCTTTCTTTATGTTCTAGTTCATGTTATGGAGGCAGAATGTTCCTCTTTTATACTCTAATTCGTGCCATGGTGTCGCCCATACGAAAGAAAAGTTATCGTAATTCTTTCCTTACTCTGGTGTTCCCAGATAATGCTCTCTGATTTACTAGCAAAAACTTCAGAAGCCACATAAAGGGCTTGAGAGAAGCTCGCTAGTGTGTCATAAGTCCCTCAATTTTAAAGTTATGTCCTCATTCTTATGAGGCGTTTAGTTAAGATAGTGTAAGATGTGTATTCTTATGTCATGGAATATTTTTTGTTAAGTTTCTATCTCTTGTAATCTTGTTATTCATCTCATTTTCCTATTCAAAATACAAAATCAAAGTCTATTGAAGCCATGCGAGGCCTATTTTGATTCACTAGCAACATGTTGTTCATCTTGTTGTTCTTATATTGGTTAGGAACTAAGGGTTTAGAGGTGTAGTGACAAGAAAAGTGTTAAGGGCAATTTATTGAATGTATATAGCTGAATCGTTTTGCATATGATTGAGTTAGTAATGAAGTGATATATCCTTGTGTGTTAGGTTAGTAGAAGGTAGAGAAGTAGTTATTGGTTAAGGTAAATTGTTTTTTTTTGTTTGAACTATGAAAAGAGTTGTTAATAGTGTTTGTTGTGCTATAAAAGTATAAGTTATTGGTGAAAGTACTTAGTGGATAAATGTTATCAATTTAGGCTTCGTTGAGGTTGCAAGAGGGAGTTTAGTTGAAACATATAGAGCTATGAAATAAGTTTAGGTGTATAGATAGGTAAATAGTAATAATGTGTAGAAGAAGTATGCGTTAATAGATTGTAAATAAGATAGGCCATATGATCATGATCGATTATTGTTATTATGAGATTCTAGTGGAATAGTGTTTCTCGATGTCTTATTCTATATCTTCCTAGTGAGAATTGTATGTAAGGTGGGTTATTATATAAGATTAAGGTTGACCATGTCTATTATATGACTTTACCTCCTTGACCTTTTTTTTCTTTAGTGATTGCAAACCAATACTTCATGTGAAAAGGTATGAAGTAGATCTTAAGCTAATATAGTGGTGTCATGGAGGGGATTGTGATTGTAGGTAGTATTTTAATGAAATGAGTATTTGGAGTTGATTTCTCAATTTGATGGACTGGTATATTATGTTGCGTGCTTTACTTTATTTGTGGTAGATGTTTGATGCTAGATTATAGGCTTGAATTGTAGATGTAGAATTTGATGGTAAGAATAGTATCTTATGATTAATGATGTATGTTTTATGGGAATGAATTAGTAGGCTTGATATGATTTGTGAAAGAGCCCAGATTAATACTTGATAAAAAGTTTAAGTGGTAATTGTGAGGTATATGTATATATGAGGACGAGTGTTAAAATGATGATTTTGGGGCAAGTCATTAAGTGGATAAGGGCGTAAGTATATAAGCATAAGTTGCACCCCTCCGCCCCACGGTAGTATGGCATTACTCGTTAGGTAAGATTTTATGATATGAGTTATACGATTAACGGTCTAATGCTAGAAAGTTAGTAGTGGGGTGTGGATTTTTATGTGATAAGGAGTGAGGTTGTATATGCTCTTGGGACTGCGAGTTGTGAGTTGATGATGATAGAGGATGGTGTAAAGCAATTCCCTCATAGTATACTTAAAAAGGAAAAGTGTAGCATTTATGTGTATAAGTGTTTTGCCTACCTAGTTCATATTCTTGAAAATTGTGGTATGGAGAAGTTTGGGGAGTTATGATATAGCGTTATTTAGAGTTGAATTGACAAAATATGAGAGGGAAATATGCGCCTTTGTTATAGTTTTACAAAGTTTGTTAATTTGTAAGTTATGTGATTTGAGGTTTAATGCTATTTTAAGGAGTTGAAGAAGAGGTGTTGAGCGATTCGAAGCATAGACGCCCATGCCCATAATGATGTTAGTCATGAGTTATGATTTTGGAGTTATAGGAAGTCATGATTAGTATCCCTGAGGAAAAAATGAATAAGAAGAGTTGTATTCATGTATATGTCAATATCCCTTTGTGACAGGGCGTGTGAATGCGTACACTCATTGGAGTGGGGGGTTGTAGAGTGATGGCTATAGAGAAAGTTAAGAGTAACATTTACCGAAAACCAAGGCCTTTGGGGTATATATCATTAGGGAGAGTTAGAGTTTAAGTATATGGTGATGTCTCTTTTATGTTGAGAGTTATGACTTTGATCTAAGAGGGAGATGGTGAGTGAAGGCAGTTTTCCAAATTTTCTCATTGTGGCAAGTTAATGAAGAGTCATGATGAACCTACTCATATTCAAGAATATTCCTCCTACTTCAGTTAGGAGTTCATTCTACCAAGGTTTTATAAATTCAAGTCCTACCGATGTCTAAGGTTTGAGTTCTCTATGTATGTCATACCTTAACTCGATGTCTAAACAAGAAGCAATAATATTCCTCAATGACCCAATGCATATCCAGCGATATGTTATATTGCTCGTGATCCAAACCTATGTCTCACAACGTGCTTGGTCATAAGGAAATATTTTCCTGTATGTCACTTAATCATTTTTTGTTGGAATTAGACAAAGCGGTAAAGTTTTACAAACTTATTACTATTTCAGATCTGAAAATGAGAAGCAATAGCTTCAAGTATTCACCTTTGTCTCAATCATTGACTTTATGAATTTGAACCTTATGTTATACAAATCATGAGATTTGTGCACCCATGTTTCTCACCATAGTCTTTCCTATGAAATCATGTTGTGTTGTGGTTTTGCCGAACGACTCTATGCTTACGATTCAGACACCTAATATCTGAAGCACCCTATCTCTCTTCTATTGTATCTTTACTTCATCTCCCTCCTTAAGGAGTATTATAAGTATAAGTTGTGAACTAATAAGTGTTACTACCATTCATGACATTTATGCTCGGGTCCCTCGATGACCCTCCAGTAGTATGATGGTGGTTGTGGAAGCGTGGTGATGTGTTATGTAGAGGAGAAGATGTTCTTGAAAAAAAAAATTGGTGTGAATTCTCGAGGTAAGGTTATAGGTGAAAGGGGAAAGGAAGGAGATGAACTTTTGTTATTTGGAAAAAGACAGGAAGGAGATGTGTGGCAAAAATTTTTGTGAATATGATTGAATTTGCTGATCTTAGTGGAGGAAAATCCATGAAGTGGGTGTAGTAATGATAGGCTTGAATGTTGAGATTGATGAAAACTCAACCCATGTACTATTCGGTTAGTATTCCTTAAATAAAAATCCGAGGGTGTTTGACGATAGTGATAAGGTAAGGTAACATTTGTAATGGGATGTAAAGTACAAGGTCCTATAGCTTAAGTTTGCACCTTTTAACTCCGAGTTAGGATTCAATATAGCAGTACTAAGTAGTGGGACTCAAATTGTTGTGGCTAGAAGTGTGGTTGGTGATTTGTTAGTTGAAAAGTGTGATGTAATTTATTGTTTGGGGCATAGACAAATACTGTCTACAAGTTTAAGTATTTTCATTGTATCTTGTAAGATGGAGAATGTTCATATTCTTATGCCCCACGAGAATCTTATCTCATATATTGTACCAATCTTAATCACGGTCTATGATCATTGAATGAACCCCTACCATGTGTGGTGCTGATAATGATTCATAGAACTCATGTGCAAGATCATCCCTACGTAAAGTGCCATTGCCTCATGTTTCGTGCTTTCACGTTTCGTTACTGGTTATCATGAAGCTTGGTTGATTCCTTTGCATATTTTATCGAATAAAAATCTTCAATGTGAGATTGCGTTCTTTATTCTACACTCTTAGAGCTTCAAAAGGTCCCTACTCATCATTCGGTGATAATGATCCCAAGGGGGAGATAATGTAACACCCCGCATTTTTTTCGGGCTAGAAATCGAAGCGTCGTTCCTACGCTTACTGACCCAAACTAGATGATTCTTTGTTAATATATGTGTGATGATAAATTGTACATTGTGGTAATACCTTTGGATACGAATTAAGGTCACAAAAATCCCCTAACTCAAAGACGAGGTGAAAACAATTCCATCGAGTACGTTGTAGTGGACACTTCAACTTGGATCAACTTTCGTCGATAATAACATCTATTATATAATGAAATGGGTGGTCTTATATATATATCAAATGAAAGGTCTTTGAGGTCTCTTTCCAACTCAATTGATTTCGTCGAAATCCAACATCGGAGTAAAAAGTTATACCCAATTTACTTCAGCATGTCAGTCTGTCAAACCGAGGGACTGCTGCAGCGTTTTTGATTTCCTTAGGGGTATTTTGGTATATTTTGTTATCCCAAACATTCTCCACACGATTTAAATCACCCCAAACACTCTATAATCCATTTCTTTTATCAGTTTTAAACTCTTAATTCCTCTCCTCTCTCAAGAGTAAAAATGGAGACTAGACTTTCTTTCAAGATCAAGAATCAATCTCGTAAGTCCAAGATTTCCAAAGAACAAATCATGATTCGAGTTCTACTCTTCAAACCTTGTAATCTAAGGGACGTGGGATATTCCTAAATCTACATAGGTATGGTATATTCTTATTAATCATGTTAAAGGTTTAGAAATTATGAATTTACAAAAATGAGGTTTTGAATTTATAATTGGATTCATGCTTTTAAAGTTTTTGATGATATTAATTTGGTCTTGAGGCCATTCCCCCAAATCTGATTTATAACCATGTTTAAGTAGATATATGTATGAGTTTGATGAGTTTGAATTATGAATTGAGAGCATGAACTATTTGAAATCCCTCTCTTATTTACAAGAATCTTAACTTCGTAAGATATGATGTGTTCGAAATGTGATATTGGAAATATAATTCAATATAAAAGTCTTGACTTTTTTATGACATGATTATGATTTTTGAATTGAAGAGAGAGGGTTTTACATGTTGGTAAGTGCTGAATATATATATAGTTATGGAAAGAAATTTCATGGGTTGTTGAAACTCATGACCACCACATGTTTGTTGAAATGATTGAAAAGAATGACCTTTGCATAATTTGATAAATGTATTGGAAGAATGAATCTTTCAAAAATGTTTGAAGTATGGTGGTCTAACCTTTGTATTTTGAAAGAGAAAACCGTAAAGGATATTTTATTGCTCAGAATTATGACTTGCAGGTCTTGGTATGACCATACCAAATCAGATAAAGTCATGATAAAACTCAAAACAGGATACAAATTTCATTTTAGATTTCAGATTTTGAATTCAAAAAGATGCAAGTTTAGAATGGGTTAAAAACTGGGCACTAAGAGAGTTAGGTGGTTACCCAAAGAAGGCACGAGTCATATAATTCATTTCCCGAAATCATATTTTGCCGATATGGGTATATTACTTCACACTAGCCTAGTGCCCTGGGACATATCAGATTCAGATACTTTAACCCTTGCAGAAAATTTGGGTTGGGTGCTTGGCCGCCGAGTTAATAGCAGATCTCATATTGCTCGTGGAAAACTTTCAGATATGTACGGTGTACCACTTACCTCAAAAGGAAAAAAAATAAAGAATGGTTTTACATCTACAGATTTGCATTGAATGATTATTTTAAGTTGCCTATGTATTTTAAATTATTTCTTGCTTAACATTATAATGAAATGCTCTCACCTATGTTGTATAAGAAAGTATATTATTTTGGATTGCTTTGCGTACCAGTACATCTGTATTAACCCCCTCTCCATCTCAGGATCTGAGGCAGTCTCGGGGTCCAGTTCAGCAATAGGTTTCAGTGCGTCGGAAGTTGCAATTGGTGAGCCTCCCTTACTTCGGAAAGCCTGTATTAGAACGTGTTATTGTTATTTCATTTTGATTCATGGCCCGACTAGGGGCTTATCCCAGATTTCAGACAAATGTCATTTTCAGTTGTTAGAGATTTCGCATACTGATGTTAGACGTTGTTTAGAGGTTTATGTTTTCCATTCCATATTGTTCGATTGAATTATAATATCAACCATCATTCTATTTTGTTTTGTATTTCCACAGTTCCTCTTTGTAAATGAATGGTGTATATGATTGCAAGTTAGAAGGGCTCTCGGGCCTTCATGGTTCGGGATCCTCGTCACGGCCAGGGCCCCGGTTTGGATCGTGACAGTTCCTTATCTAGAGTTTGACGAACCTTTTATAGGATGTGAAATCATGTTATGTTTTTATATAATTGAGTCATTCTATTTACTTCAATTTGCTTAACTTAACTACAAAATGATTGTAGTTAATTGATGAATGGCCAACGATTGATCGTAGAGTGATTTTGAATTGTTTTTTAGACTTTTGGAAAGTCTTTTTCAAATATGATTTTATACCCCAATTTTTAAAAACTATCAAAATCACCTATATCATTGGATGAAGTATATAACAAAACCTCATTCTTATCAACATTATTGAGATTTAAAAGTAACAAGCTTGATGCAATCTAAGTGAATAGATTAATAGGTTAGCTAGGGTTAATTCGAGAGAATAACACTAGGAAATTACTACACTTATTGGTCGAGAGATATCACTTAACCTTTTTAGGGCGAACTATTGACGTGATTAATATACAATTAATACCACCCCCCCTCCTCCCCCCCCCCCAAAAAAAAAAAAAAATTAGTTAGCATTTGACCATGTTTCATTGTGAAAATAGAAACAATTAGTTTTTATTTTCGAAGTTAACAATGATATTTGAAAACTAAAGTTGTGTTTGGCAATGAAATAAAATTGAGATTTTTGAATTTTATGGATAATTTGGAGTGAAAAAGTTACAACTTATGTTGTTTTGGAAATTTTAAAAATTCTCGAAAAAGTAAAAACAATTTTTTAATTTAATTTTATGATCAAACATGTTTTCTCGAGTTCAATTCTAGGAAAACGTGAAACTTATGTAGTAGGATACTCCTTATTAATACAATTTGATTGAAATATAGAAAGTCAATTTTTTTGGGTTAATTATTCTCTACTGAAGTATAATAGAAAAGTTGAACAAAGCAAGAACAAAAAAAACTACTCTCTTTCACTCTAACAAAAACAATGGTATCGCCAAAACGACCGACCAGTTCCCTACCGCCATCAGAAAGAAGAGACTATCATCATACATCATCATATTATCCAATGATCGTCCATAGGTTCCACAACTTTTCACTTATTATGTTTTGTTTTTTGTTAAGCGTTTTGTGTGTGAATTCATTTTGATTTGTGTGAATTGATCTTTCATGTATATGCTCTAAAGTGTTAAAGGTACACTCAAATTTTCACTTTATTCATTAATTTATTTCTTTTTTTCTTTCTTTAAGCATTCAATTAGTAAATTGATTCTTTTTTATTGGTGTGAATTGAATTTTTTGGGTAGATGACAATGCGACATCGGAAAAAAAAATTGGTTCCGCCATCAGAGAGGCTGAAGAAGTTATGCTCGATTGATCAACCAGAATTTGGTCAGAGACGTCTCAATAAAAGTAGCAGAACTTTAATAAAATGCCTAAATATATTCACATACATATAAAAATAGTAATAGCATAATAATTTGGAGTAATTTTTTTTTGTTCTATATTTTTAAAAGATACATAACCTTCAAATTCACATATTAATATGATTTTAATAATAGTAAGGAGTAGTTCAAGCTAATAAGATATTAGTGTTTTGCTTGCAATACATTAACTTGGATCTTGTTGTTAAAACTTTATTTATTAATATGAAGTGTGAGTTGTTTAATTCAAAATTTTAAATATTTATGGCAAAAATTAGAAACCTTCTTCTTTCTTTTTTTAGATAATCTTTTTAAGAGTATTTAAGAATTTTCATTATTATTTCAACGGAAGTTGAAATCATAAAATTACAATTAAAAATTTTGAAACCTCAAAATCTTGGGGTACTAAAGTAAATACTTTATTAGCCTTACCCATGAGCCACACTGAATTTGAGGGCAGGGTTGATGATGGAAAATTTGATGATCCAGCTAATGGAAAAGTTGTCACACCTGTCACAGAAGGTAATCGTGAAAAGTAGCAGTCTAAACTAGTCGAATATGAAACATATATCATGGAATTATAGGAGGAACGTCCTCATGTAAAAAATATGGAATAAAATTTGATTCTATTTGTGGAGATTTCGTAACTATTCTAAAACTGAAAAGTTTGACACAATTAATTAATTAATTATCTTTTGTTTTTTGGAAACTGAAAGCATGTAGTTACAAATGGGACAACTAGTTAGTATAGTATTTCATGGGCTACTAAAATAACCATTTGGAATAGGCTATGGGTGTCACGGGCTAGGCTGGGCCAACCCGGAACCGGCCATTTTATTTTAACCGGATTGAGGGCCGGTTAAGGGCCGATTTTGGCGCTAGATGGGCTGGGTCGTGCCGGGCCAAATAGTAAAAAAATTAAAAATCACCGTAACCCGGTCAAACCCACCAAAACCCGGTCAAACCCTGTTAAAAAATCAGTCAAACCCGGTCAAAAATATAAAAAAAAACTTTCTTTCAATATACATTACATATACCCACCTAAACACATTATAAATACATTAAACAATATATATACACTATATATATAGTATATACTACATTAGAATTTAAAAAATATATACAGATACACACAATTAGTCAATTACTCATATATACGCACCCTTCAATGCATATATACTACTATTTATAAAATATACTACAATATATATACATTACAATATATATAGATATACTTATATACTATTTCATAAAACATATACACATGTATACGTTAAATATACAAGTGTATATGCACCATACAATGTATATATACAACTACATATAAAATATACTACAATATATATAGATATAGTTATATACTAATTTATAAAACATATATACATGTGTACGTTAAATATACACTTCTATAGAAGATATATACATGTGTATACGCACTATTCAATGTATATATACAACTACTTATAAAATATACTACAATATATATATAGATATACTTATATTGTAATTTATAAAACATACACATGTTTACGTTAAATATACACTTCTATAGAAGATATATACACGTGTATACGCACCATTCAGTATATATATACTAATACTTATAAAATATACTACATTATATATACATTACAATATATATAGATATAGTTATATACTAATTTATAAAACATATACCCATGTATATGTTAAATATACACTTCAATAGAAGATATATGCACAAATATACAAAACATATGCTACTTAATATAATAAATTAATAATATTTTGTAGTAAATTAATAATATATTAGAAGTAAGTTTTTAATTTAAAGTAGAAAACTACAAATTCAATTTAAAATTTTAAATCGTTAAATGAAAAAATTTAAAAAGAAAGGACTAAAGAGTGAATTAATTTGGAGAATTTTATGGATTGCAAAATGATCCAAAATTTATAATTACATGAATGAAAAATCTACAAATCATACATCATTTTTTCCAACTCATTCATTTTAATATTAACGGGAACTTGTATAGGATAGTCGATATCAACGGGGGAAAAACCATGCATTCGACTTGATTCTGCTGAGTTCTCCCATGAAGTCATAATTTCTTCAACTTTCAGCTCATCTCTCGGCTCCGATTCCATTCTTTGGTTTCTTCTTTCTTGTATAATCCAATCTCTGAGGTAAACTAGACCATTCATTGCATTGTTTCCCAATGAGTGTGGCTATCAACAAGCTGTTGTCGTCCCTGACTAAAGGCGCTCTCTGATGCAACGGTTGACATTGGAGCATTCAAGATATCTCTAGTTAATCTTGAAAGCAAAAGATATTGTGTTTCATTACTTCTCCACCAATCCAACATGTTGATCCGTCGTCTGCGATCCTCTAGTTCCGTCCAAAGAAATTATTTCAGCTCTTCCCGATAAGTTGATGTGTAAGATCTCTCATCAACACTGTTTCAATAATTTAAATCATAAAACGAATCAGAAAAACCCCTATGTGCTGGCCTTTTAGAAGATGATGGCTCCTCGGGAGGATGAGGAGCGACAGTTGGAGTGATATTTGTAGGTACGACTAAATCAAATAAATCAGCATAGTGATTATATAATTTTTCTATGTAATCCTTTGCATCAGTCGTAGCCGTCCACAAATTAGGTTGTAATTGTTCAAAATCATGGTTAGTATTTATTTTTAAGTTAGTATAAATAAGAGTACTAAAGTGGCACATATTATTATATTTCATGCACGGATTTAGCATAACACCAACCAAGTAAATAGGGAGAATCGGAAAAAAATATTTTTAAAATTTCGTAACATGGCGCCAACAGCTTCTTTATAACCATCTTTATTTTTATATTCTTTGAGAAAAACAGTAATATCGGCTATATATGCAAAAATATTACAAATAGTAGGATAATAAGCACCAAAAAATTCAACCGTAGCTACATAAAATTTTTCTAAAAAATTAACAAGATCATTAATTACAACCCAATCAGAATTAAGTAGCATGCAATCAGCAGACTCAGCAAATGAACCGCAATGTTTGTTAAAAGCCAGTGAAATAGGAATTCTATATATATAACAAGTTTTTAAAAATACATACGTAGAATTGCATCTAGTATCAATTTCCTCAGGCATAAAAATCGATTTAAGTCCATTTTCTTGACATTTAACTTTAAATTCTTTAATTCTTGATCTACGATTATTTTATTGAATAAAACCAACGACAAGATGAATTTTTTCAATATAAAGCTCAAAAAACTCAAGACCATATTTTACAATTAAATTATATATATGACATGCACACTTAATATGAAAAATTTTAGGCAAGGGCGGAGATAGCATAGATTTTGTTTTTGTTATAGTAGACTTGTTATTAGAAGCATTATCAAAAGTAATACATAAAATTTTATTTTTTATACTATAATATCCGTCAATTTTAACAATAGAATCAGCAATAAATTGTCCAGTATGTTTACGATCTTCATAATATAAAAAAGCAAGAATACGTTTTTCCATTACTAAATTACTATCCATCCAATGACAAGTAACGGTTAAATAATCATTTTTATTTACAGCATGACCAAGATCAGAAGTTAGGGACAATCTACATTGAAAATTTTTTAACAATGTTGATAAATAAAAACAATATTGTGAATGAAGTCTAAAAATATCAGACCGACAAGTAGTTCTAGGAATACTGTAAAACATATGATTATAAATTGCTTGTATGTAATGACCGGTTGCTAGGTCCATTCTAGTTTGTGTTGGCCCACCAACATCCCCACCACCTTGTGCAATATTTAACTCTCTTTTGTGATCTTCAGCTATATGTTTCATTAACGTACCCGTATCCCCTGGCTTGCCTCCACTTCTATGCTTATATATTTGTTGACAAATATTGCATTGCACCTCAAATATCTGATAAACGATCAAAAAATTGCCATGCAACGCTACTTCTTTTATGAGGTCTTGGGGAACTGGGAGTGGGAGGGATATTAACTCCTACTGCGGGTGTCTCAGCAATAATTTCATTATCTTCGTCGAAATTAACCGCATCTACTTCATTTTCTTATTCTAAACCGTAATTTTCCTAAGATTCTACATAATCCATATCGTGAGTACTTACACCTATTTCTTCCTCAAAAGGTATACCGAGGGGTACCGTAGGCGAAGGCACACGGGTATATCTACTACTTAAACTACCTCTACCGCTAGTAATTCGCTTTTTACTACCATTACCGCTTCCGGGACAAAAAATTTTATCACCTTTAGTAGCGAGGTTTCTTAATTTATCCATAATATAAATTAAATTATAATAAAAATATTCAAAATACACAAATATAATTAAATTAAATATTAAATAAATAATACAATAAATAAAAATTAAACGTAAGAGATGGAATGACAATACCAAATTTTGGAAGTATCCGAAGGTTGCGACTTTAGAAACTTCCGCTCGTACTTTGTAAACGAAAAATGAAAAAAATTAAAGTGAACACTTTAAGAAATTAAATGTATTGAATATTTGAGAATTGAGATTTCCGAGAGAATGAGATTTGAGAGAGTGAAAAATTGTGTGAAAAATAATTTAAAGTTGTAGGGTATTTATAGAATTTTTTTGGGGATTAAAAAATATGTTTTAAAGTTAATTTTTTTTTATTAAATGGGCCCAAACTAGCCGTTTGGACCCAAAAACGGCTATATAACCGTTGAGCCAACTGCTAGTTTGACCCAAAACCCTAAATCCCTAGGGCTTACCGGGCCGGGTCAAACCGGGCGGGGTTAGTTATAAGGGCCGGGTTAGGCCGGGATGGCCCGGCCTACTTGACACCCTTACAATAGGCAAAGTTGTTACAAATTATTAGGGAAGATGTTTAACAATCTCTGATACATACATTTTATTAATTAAGAACTGATCATTTCAACATGCATAGACACTTATGAATAGGATCCTATTAAGAACATTCTAACTTTCAGCACTTTGTGAACCATCTATTACAGGTATCCCATAAAATTTCTTGAGGTGCACAAAAGTTGATCCAGACATCATGATCTTAAAAAAAAATATATTGTATATTAACCTTGTTAAGTTGTTTGTCTTTTATGGAATGTTATTATAAGAGTTTTATGCGTATAGAAAATGCATTAGATGAACACGATCAAACTAAAGTGATTTTGGCTTGATTTGAAGCAAAAGAAGAAAGAAGGATTACCGGACTCGTCTAAAGACCTCGGACCTCATGAAGTGAGATATATAGAAGAGCCAAAAAAAAAAGAGCAACTTTAGAGATGATCACGCTCGTCTGCAATACCCACAAAGCGTGAGCTTAGACGAGTCAGAAAAAATTGATCCTGTGCATTTTGAATTTCCACACATCTTAGGTCATAAAAACACGCTAGAAAACATGTTGAGGAGGTGGGCAACCAAAAACACTAAGTATTCTTTGGGAGGCAAGAACACGGAGATAGGTGGAAGCAAAGAGATATTCGACTTAGTGTTTCACTTTCTCCTTTCTTTTACTTGTTGTTATGGAATTCTACGCTATGTATGTTCTTAAACAATATTATGAGTAGCTTGGTTCCTTATCTAGAGTTTGACGGGCCTTTTGTAGGATGTCAATTCTTCTTATGTTTTTATATAATTGAGTCATTCTGTTTATTTCTATTTGTTCTACTACACAATGATACTAGCTAGTTAATTGACTGGCCGCCGGCTAAAAATGCTATCATATTTTGTTGTTCTCGAGAGCGACTCTGAGATTAGGTGTTTGTTGAACAATGTCACTTCGAAGCATTGAAGCCATTCGTTAAAATTTTGGCTCGTTTATGTCATTGTCATTACAAAACACGCTCATTTGTGCCATTATTTTTTAACGATGGTATTATAAAACAACCTTTGTTATGTGGTTCACATCACCAAGTTAGACCTAGTACAAGTATTACTCATTTTAAAAAAGTCTCATTTTAATTAACATAACCATATTCGATATTATTCTATCCTATATCAATCAAATTCAACGAAATGCAATGAAATCATTTATAAAAAAACTGCAAATACTGCTTTGTTGTGTGTGGGTGGGTGGGGTGGGGGTTGATTACGATGAAACTGAAAACGGCAAGTATTGTGATTGTATTGCATATTGTTCATATCATTGATGAATTATTGGTCAATATATCATAAGTGTATATTGTGCAATTGAAGGGATATGCATGGCCTAATGACTTCTATAGAGCTTGCATGTTGGGGTTTAGTCACCACGAGTTTGTTGCAATGAACAACATGGCTTATGCCAAGGATACATTGTTCAAGGGTTGAACTTAGTTTTTGGGGATGATTTACTTTCACTTGTTATGTTTACTTATTTATCTTGCCTTCTTTTTTGTTTTGAATGACAGAATCTTCAACCCATTGATCGCTTTGTTGTGAAAAACAAAAAAACAACTTATTCATCAATGGTAATGAACAATATGCAAAACAGTAGCAATACTTGCAGTTTTCAATTTCATCCCTCCAATATCTGCGGGTTATTTTTATAAACAATTTTCAATGGATTTTCAAAAATGGGTAACAAAAATCGCCTAAGATTTTTGGGAGGCTAGAACCCGGAGAGAGGTGGAAGGGAAGGGATATTTGACTTAGTGTTTCACTTTCTCCTTTCTTTTACTTGTTGTTATGGAATTACATTCTATGCATGTTCTTAAACAATATTATGAGTAGCTTGGTTCCTTATCTAGAGTTTGACGGCCTTTTGTAGGATGTCAATTCTTCTTATGTGTTTATATAATAGACTCATTCTGCTTATTTCTATTTGTTCAACTACACAATGTTGTAGTTAATTGACTGGACGCGAGCTAACTGTTAGGAAAGACGGGCACACAATCAAAGAGTTCGACAAGGTAGCAGCGGAAAATACCCAAAACTAAACTTTATCATTCAACATGAACCAAGAGGAGACAAATAAAACCAATAAAAATAGTCTAATGTACAGCAAACGACTCAACCAAATGAAACAAGACAAGAATGAAGGCAATCACACAGACACAAGATTTACATGAAAACCCTTCAGTGTGAAGAGTAAAGAGTTACAATGTTGTCGTCGAAAATAGCCACCAAAAAAGTCCCAAACAACAAGAAATAATACATAATCCACAGTACCAAACACTAGAGAAATAAAGGAGTGAAAGCACAAAAAATACAGCTACTGTTCGGGAATAAAGAACAGGAGCTACAGGCCTCCAAATCAAGCTCCGTCAGTTCCTAATCAAATATTGAGATGACTGGAACGAGCAATCCAAAAATAAGCTTAATTGGACAAGAAACAAAGTAGGAATCGCAATTTGAAGTTGACAGCTGTGGCTGAAATTTAGGTGTGAAAATCAGCTTTGTTGTTCTCTCTTTGGCCGCTAAAACTCTCTTTTTGTGATGGTGAATAAGACCTAAAAAGATAAATATATATTACCCATAGTTATGGGCCTTTGGGCAATAGTGGGTTGGTCCAAATTGGACTTCATTTATCCACATAGGAAGGAAAAAAGACCTAATAACCCAACAATTCTCCCCTGCCCAACTATGTAGAGGAGACAGCCATCCCGGCGATCATGAAACAATCTTCAAACTTCCCTCTTGGTAAAGCTTTAGTCATCATGTCGGAATCATTATCATCCGTATGAATCTTCTCGAGTTAAAGCAACTTAGAATCCAACACATCCCGAATTCAATGGTATCTCACATCAATGTGTTTAGAACGACCATGAAATGTAGAATTCTTGCAAAGATGTATGAAACTTTGACTATCACAATGAAGAACATACCTCTCTTGAGAACAACCAAGTTCCCCAAGAATCTCTTCATCTAAAACAATTCTTTACAAGCTTCAACTGCAGCAATAAGCTCAGCTTCTATTATAGATAGAGCAACACATTTTTGCAACCTAGATCGCCAAGACACAGCTCCCACTGCAAAAGTAACCAAATACCCTGAAGTAAACTTGCGAGTATCAACATCACTGGCCATATCTAAATTAGTATAACTACAAAAACAAGGCTTCCATATACCAAAACACAAACTCAGAATAGAAGTGCCACAAAGATATCTCATAATCCACTTCACAGCATTCCAATGTTCTCTTATCGAGTTAGAAAGAAAATGACTAACAACACCAACAACATGAGAAATATCCGGTCTTATGCAAACCATTGCATGCATCAAACTATCAACAGCTGAAGCATAAGGAACTTTCTTCATATCTTCCTTCTCATCATTACTAAAAGGACACCGCTTCATGCTCAACTTGAAGAGCATAGCTAAAGGTGTACTAACAACCTTAGCCTTGTCCACGTTAAACTTTTGAAGTACTTAATGAATGTACTTCTCTTGTGATAACAAAACCTTCTTGGCCTTACTATCACGGACAATCTACATTCCAAGAATCTGCTTTGCTGGTCCTAAATCTTTCATAGAAAAAGACTTACTCAACTCTTGCTTCAACTTTTGAATCCTGCAAGAATTATGACCAACAACAAGCATGTCATCAACATAAAGCAACACAATAATAAAGCCACCATCAGAGAATTTTCGCACAAAAACACAATAGTCTGAAGTAGTCTTCTTGAAGCCCTATTGACTCATAAAGGAACATAACTTCCTGTACCACTGCCTAGGAGCTTGTTTCAAACCATACAAGCTCTTCTTTAATTTACAAACATAATCTATTTTCCCTTGACTTCAAAACCTTCGGGTTGCTCCATATAAATCTCTTAATATAAGTCACCATGGAGAAAAGTAGTTTTAATATCCATTTGCTCAACCTCGAAATCTAGACTTGCAGCTAAGCCTAGAACCACACAAATGGATGACATCTTCACAACCGGAGAAAATATCTCATCAAAATCAACTTCCTTTTTCTGGTTAAATCCCTTCACAATCAATCTAGCTTTGTACCGTGGAATTGGATTACCATCTTCATGCTTCACCCAAAAAACTCACCTATTTTTCAAAGCTTTTCTATCTTTAGGCAGCTTAACTGAATTAAAGGTATGATTATCTTGCAAAGATTTAATTTTATCTTCCATAGCATCAAACCACTTTTCTTTTTTTTTTCACTCTCCATGGCCTCATCAAGACTCTCTGGTTCTCCCCCATCAGTGAAGAGTATATACTGACTGGATGAATAATGACATGAAGGTATTCTCTCTCTTGTAGATCATCTAAGAGAACTCTCTGGAACATGCTGATCAACCATATCAACTTGCACCGGAGCATCAACAACTTTATGCTAGTCATTATGAACATGATCATCATCTTCATTATCAACTTGATTTTCATCATCATGAAGATTTTCTTCCGGAGCAGTAGTCAAAGAAACTGGATCAACATCAACTTGGCTCACACTACTCTGAGAATCAACCTTCTCAGCTTTGTGAAAATCTTCAATTGTTTGGTCTTTAAAGAACACAACATCGAGGCTTCTATAAAGTTTCTTCTCAACTGGATCATAGAAACGATAGCAAAATTCATCTTGACCATAACCAATGAAGATACACTGTCTAGTTTTAACATCCAACTTTGACCTTTCATCCTTAGGAACATGAATAGAAGATTTACACCCAAAGACTCTAAGATAATCATAAGAAACATTCTTACCAGACCAAACTCTGTCAGGGACATCACCATTCAAAGCAACATTAGGAGATAAATTGATAACATAACCAGACGTATTAAGTGCTTCTGCCCAAAAGAAATCTGGTAGTTTAGCATCTGAAAGCATATATCTAACCCTCTCAACTAGTGTTCTATTCATCCTCTTTGCTAAGCCATTCAACTGAGGAGTCTTTGGAGGATTTTTTTGATTCCGAATACCCTGCTCTCTGCAATATATGTCAAAAGGACCAATATACTCACCACCATTATCTGAATGGATGTATTTCAATTTTTTCCTTGTCTATCTTTCAATTAAGGACTAAAAATTTTTGAACACATAAAGGAGTTGATCCTTGGACTTCAAAGGAAATACCCAGAGTTTGCGAGAATGATCATTAATAAAAGTCACAAAGTAAAGTTAACCGCCATGAGACCTTACTTTAAAAAGACCGTACAAATCAAAATGCACCAACTCCAGCAAATCGAGCTTTCTTAAAAGCGGATGACTCTGAAAAGGAACTCTTTTTTGGTTACCGGCTAAGCAATGAACACACTTCTTCAACTTTTCTTGTTTTACTCCAGAAAGCAAATTTTTCTCAGCCAAACTATCAATCCCCTTCTCACTCATATGACTCAACCTTCTATGCCACAACTCCGATCAGAATCATTCTCCACCAAGTTTATCAAGCCTCTAGAAGTAGAACCCTAAAATAGGTACAAGTTAGACAACTTGTCACTTCAATCCCCAATCATCGAACCTCTATTAAGCTTCCACTGGCCAGCACCAAGGGTGTTAACATAACCCTCATCATGAAAGTTCCCTATAAAAATCAAATTCAATCGAACATATGGAGCATGCTTAATATTATTGAGAACTAGTTTGGAACCATTGTTACTTTCCAAATAAATCGTGCCAATGCCAAGTAATTTAACTTCATCATTATTGCCCATTTTCAACATCCCAAAATTACCTGGAGTATAAGAAGAACATAATTCCTTCTTTGGCGTAACATGAGAAGTAGCACCAGAATCCACAAACCAGCTAGACTCATCGCGAACAAGATTAATGGAATTCTCACCACAAGCAACAATAAAATCATCATTATCAACAACAGCAACACAATTTTTATTATCGCTTTCTTTCTTTTACCGTCTTATATCTCTCTTATGATTGTAACAATATTTTATGATGTGCCCCTTTTTGTTGCAATAGTCACATGTAACATTCTTGAATTTGAACCTTGACTTCCTTCTACTTTTATCTCTATTATTTGAATTTCTAGACTTGTTTCTCCCCCTCTCTTCAGTAACCAAAACATCAGAGTATGAAGATGATGGAGATAAGGCTTGAGATCTTTATCTCATCTCTTCATTCAAGACACCACTCTTAACATATTCCATAGTTGCAATACCACCGGGAGCAGAATTAGTCAAAGAAACTTAAAGAGTTTCCCAAGAGTCAGGTGGATTATTAAGAAGCCAAAGTCCATGAATTTCTTCATCGAACTTTACATCCATTCCACACAGCTAGTCAAGGACACCCTGAAAATCATTTATATGATCAAAAATAGGACTGCCCTCTTTATACCTGATATTCATTATTTGGTTAAGCAGGAACAATTTGTTATTACCAGTCTTCGAAGTATAAAGTGTCTCGATCTTGTCCAACAAACTTCTAGCATATGTATCATCCACAATATGATTTCTAACATTATCTTCAACCCATTGTATGATATACCCAAAAACCTGTAAGTGCTCAAATTCTCAATCATCATCTGTCATGGATTCAGGTTTAGTAGATGCAAACACAGGTAGATTCATTTTCTTAAGAAATAGAAGATCTTTCATCTTTCCTTTCCAAGTATGATAGTTACTACCATTCAAACACACCCTATTGCTCATATTTTCCTCCATCATTCAAATAGACAATCAACAATAACCAACGCTCTGATACCACTTGCTAGGAAAGACAGGTACATAATCAAAGAGCCCAACAAGGTAGCAGTAGAAAATACCCAAGATTAAACTTTACCTTTCAACTTGAAAAAAGAGGGGAAAAATAAACCCAAGTAAAATAGAGTAATATACATCAAACAACTCAACCAAATGAAACAAGACAAGAAAAAAGGCAATCACATGAGACACAAGATTTATGTGGAAAATCCTTCAGTGTGAAGAGTAAGAAAGCACGGGACCAAAACCTGCACTATAATCACCAAAGAGTTAAAATATTATCCTCCAAAATTTCCACCAAACAAGTTCCAAATAACAAGAAATTATACATAATCCACAGCACCAAACACTAGAAAAATAAAGGAGTGAAAGCACAAAAAATGCAGCTACTGTTCGGGAATGAAGAACAGGATCTACAGGCCATGAAATCAATCTCCGTTAGTTCCTAATCAAAGATTGAGATGAGTGGATCAAGAATTCTGTAACACCCCGTAAATTTTTTTTCGTACACTTATCGCAATTATATGGAGTCCTAAAGACTTGCGTATGGGTTAAATTAAGTTTATGGTGTTTGGAAGTATCCCGTCAATAGTTGTATGAGTAGGTATTGGAATAAGATTTCTAACGATATAAAGTTTGCCCAAAACAGAGGAGTATTTCATATAAGCGAGCACGTTTGAAATTTCAAAACGGTGGCCGGGAAGCCTGTAAACAGTGATTCTGCAGGAAAATTTCTGCAGCTAGGCACACCAACTTGAGATGATCATAACTCCTTGTGCAAACGGAACTGTGTGGGCTGCTATAGATAGACGAAAAGCTCCGAGAGTCTTCTTTCTAATGAAATTGGTTTCATTCAAATCCAACATCTGAGGAAGGAGTTATACTCGTTTTACTTCAGCCTCTCAAAACAGATTTTTGTGAACAGTAAATTAGCAGGAAAATACTGAGGCCTGCTAGTTTTTGGGTCAACTTTGAACGATCATAACTTCCTCAATATAATGAACTGGGTGATCTACCATATATCAAAAGAAATATCTTTGAGTCGTCTTTCTAATTCAATTGGTTTCATCCAAATCCAACATCTGAGTAAGGAGTTATACGCGCTTTACTTCAGCCTCTCAAAACAGATTTTTAGGGTCAACTTCAAACGATCATAACCCCTTGTACAGGACGAACTGGGTGGCCTAATTTATATGAAATGATAGCCCTTTTAATTATCTTTACAATGATACCTATTTCACCCAAATCCGATATCGGAGCAAAGAGTTATGATCGATTTACTTCAGCCTGTCAAAACTGTCCACTGGGGACAGATTCGGGATTTATTTAAATTTTGAGGGCACAATGGTCATTTTCTATTACCTTTGGACGAAAATTGGTCTTAAAAACCTGCACTTAGCCTCATTTATCCCAGAAATTATCCAAATTATTAAGAGAGGTGAAACCCTAGCCAATTTCAACCTCAAATATTTTGTGATTCAACCGCAGAAAATTCAAATTGGTTCCGTAGTTGTGTTCACCATCTCGAAAGCTTCGAGAAGCACCCCATGGTTATGTAAGGAGGATTCTAAATACAAGAGTTCATTGTTAAGGTATGAATATTGTTTATTCTTGATTCTTATCCATGAATAAGTATTTATAAAGGATTATGAGTATTGTCTTGATGTTGGAAGATAACTAGAAACATAGTTATGAATTGTTGTGTATAAATTGTTAGTAGTAAATTATGAAAGTTGCTGTATTGGATTATGGAGGATTAATTGTGGTGATATAACATTATATTAGTGGTTATGTATGCCTAGTGATCATGTTGGTATTGGATGGTGATTAAGAAGGGAAATAAAGGCTAAGAGTGATGTTGAGGGATATTTCATGAAAATGCATGATATGTGAATGTAATAAGAGTATAAGAGGATGTGTGTAGTACTCCTATTGATGAGCTAAAGGATTACTTCCTAGACATTATTTGGTGAAGTTAATACCTAAATGGTAAGGATTGGTTACTAATACTAGTTTGCCACAAATGACTTATTGTAGATAAGTGTTCGAAGAGTACGGGAAGTCACTTGTATTGAAGTGGTTATATCAAGGTATGTAAGACATACTCTATCTATTCTTTGGCATGAATAATGACCCATGGCACTCTCAAGTAAGCTTCCAACATTGTCCTACGACACATGACACATAATAACATCATATGATTTTCGATACTACCTATTGAACTTGTTTTCACTTTTAAGATGTCCGGCTAGTCAAAAACGTCCATATACTATTGTTGACTCCGAAATGGTTTAATGAGGTATCCATGATTCCCTACTTCATCTTAATGATATTGATTACCTATTTACATGTTTTTCCTATTGAGGTATCATGGTTTCAAGTTCCATAAAGTGTGACCACAAAGTAACCAATCTCAAAGATTAATTGAATTATGAAATGGAATGTCTATATTTTAAATTGATGATTTGATGTATTGTATTAGTACCACTGATCAGTTGGCCATCGTATTATAAAGATTATCTATATATGCTATTCCAGGGGTGGTCCCTGATGTATAGTATTAGTACCACTGATCAGTTGGCCATTGTATGACATATGTTATGTATTGATAAGGATTACGGGAAGTAATGATATGCAAGTAATGTGCAGGTATCCCATCAGTTCTTTTAAGTGTGGTCTACTCATACTGTTTATTCACTCGTATCTAGTTTCTGTTGACCTTTTGTATATCATCTTGATACTCACTGCCTTACATACTCAGTACATATTTCCGTACTGACGTCCCTCACGGGGGACCTGCATTCATGCCTGCAGGAACAGGTACTTCAGGTCGTACACTTCTATATGCACTTTTGGTATTTGCATAAAAGTCTTTTGTGGGCGGGAGTTTGTCCCGACCCCAACTCAGTTGTGTATCTATGTAGAGGCTTTTGTAGACATATTGTACAGCCATAGGAGTGTTTGGTTGATAGACGTGATGGCTCTGACGGCCAATTACTGTTTATATATATATATATATATGCGTGTCTGCTGGGCTGATACAGGTACTGTTTTCTTCTATTTACAACGAAGTGCTGCCCAAATTTCTAATTTTCATAAGTAATGTGAATGTGAAAGTATAGGTTATGAACGGGTTCTCCCGGGCCTCCTCGGCTACGGGTGCCAGTCTGCTCCAATGGGATTTGGGGTGTGACAGAAGTGGTATCAGAGCAGTTCGTCCTAGTAAGTCTACAAAGCCGTGTCTACGTAGAATCTCGTTTATCGGTGTGTTGTGCACCACATCTATAAACAGGAGGCTATTGGACATTTAGGGATTGTTTCCACTCTTCATTTCTTAGATCGTGCAATAGATCCCATATTAGAGATAAAGTCATAATCAATCGCTTAATCCAATTGTTTCTTTTTTATTTATTATAGTGACGATGCCAGTTACAAGGAGAAAGAATAAGTGGAAGCGAGTAGATACAGTGGCCGGAGAAGGTACTAGTAAGTCACCACCGGCACAAGTTGAGCAAAGTGAGTCTCAAGCTGAGCATATATTAGGCGCTTCTTCTCCTCCGGAAGGGCCGTCTATTAATGCTGTTGATCGAGATTTGAGGGATGCAGTACAACTTCTGACGCGTATAGTTGCCGGTCAAGTTCAAGGGCAAGCTATTCCTACCACGGGTTCTAGTGGTATGGATAGAGCAGCTAGCCTTCGGACTCAGGATTTTCTGAAACTGGATCCTCCTACTTTTACCGGATCAGATATTAATGAAGACCCGCAGGACTTTGTCGATCAAACCCAAAGGGTTCTAGATGTTATGCATGTATCCGGTAAAGAGATGGTTGAGCTAGCAGCATATAGACTGAAAGGAGAGGCTATATTGTGGTACGAGGATTGGAAACGATCTAGGGGTATTGATGCACCTCCAACAAGGTGGGGAGAGTTCAAAAATGCATTTATTGATCATTATGTTCCATTTGAGACTCGTCAGGCCCGTGCAGATCAATTCTTGAATCTTCGTCAGGGTAATATGAGTGTAAGAGAGTATTGTCTTCGATTTAACTCCTTGTCTCGATATGCATCTAATGTGGTAGCTACTATGGACGACAGAGTTCATCACTATGTGAATAGATTGGAACCATACTTGGTTAGAGATTGTACCATTGCTGCTTTGAACAAGGACATGGATATAGCGAGGATACAAGCTTTCGCTCAGAAGATGGAAGAGCAGAGGCAAAGAAGAAGAACCCAGGAATCAGAAAAAGGATATTCTAAGCGGCCCAGAGCTATAGGGCAGTTTGTGGCATCTCAGGGAGGTTATAGGCCTTCGTTCTCTCATAGATTGCCTAGCCCGTTATCTTCTTATCCTGCAATTAGTGCTCCACCACAATTTCAAAGGTTCAGAGGTAATCAGTTCGGGCAAAGCAGTGAAAATCAGAGTTCGCGAACAGTGGGGTATCAAGGGCAATGGAGTATGAGTCAATTGAAACCTCCACGACACCCGTGCCCCATTTGTAGAAAATTTCACTTTGGAGAATGTCGGCTTGGGACGAATAATTGCTTTTGGTGCGGTAAGCCGGGGCATATGGCTAGAGATTGCCCACGCAGGACCACAGGTATAACACGACCTACCGGATCAGCTGTTGCGTCATCTTCGGTGCCTCCTTTGAGTAGGGGTGCACAACCTATGGGACACGATAGAGGTGATAGAGGAGTAGCTAGTGCTAGCGGAGCTCAGAACCGTGTGTATGCCCTAGCAGATCGGCAGAATTTAGAGGCTTCTCCAGACGTGGTTACAGGTACGTTGTCCATCTTTGCATTTGATGTGTATTCCTTAATTGATCCTGGTTCTACATTATCGTATGCTACTCCTTTGGTTTCGGGAAGGTTCGGAAGAACACCCGAATTATTAGCCAAGCCATTTGAAGTATCAACGCCAGTGGGGGAATCTCTTATATCTAGGAATGTTTATCGAAATTGTGTTGTGAATATTTGTGGTCGTGATACTTTGGCCGATCTTGTTGAGTTGGAAATGGTAGATTTTGATGTTATTATGGGCATGGATTGGTTAGCGTCTTGTTATGCTACAGTAGATTGCCGTTCTAAGAAGGTATATTTCCATTTCCCAAATGAGGCAGTCCTTGAATGGAAGGGTAATGTTGGCGCGCCGAGAGGTAGATTTATTTCTTACTTTAAGGCAAGAAAAATGATTTCCAAGGGGTACATATACCATCTGGTTAGAGTAAGGGATGTAGAGGCAGAGCCGCCAACTTTTCAGACCGTTCCGGTTGTGAATGAATTTCCTGATGTATTTCCTGAAGAACTACCAGGTTTACCTCCTGAACGAGAAGTGGAGTTTGGTATTGATTTGTTGCCAGACACACAACCAATCTCAATTCCTCCTTATAGAATGGCACCAGCAGAGTTGCGAGAATTGAAAGAGCAACTGAAAGACTTGCTAGAGAAGGGATTCATCAGGCCTAGTATGTCCCCTTGGGGAGCACCAATATTTTTTGTGCGTAAGAAAGATGGTTCGCTGAGGATGTGTATTGACTATCGGCAATTGAATAAGGTGACTATTAAGAATAAGTACCCCCTTCCCCGAATTGATGATTTATTTGACCAGTTGCAGGGTGCCCAGTGTTTTTCCAAGATTGACTTGAGATCAGGCTATCATCAAGTGAGGGTCAAGGATAAAGATATACCCAAGACAGCTTTCCGAACACGGTATGGTCATTATGAATTCCTGGTTATGTCATTTGGGCTGACAAATGCACCCGGAGTTTTTATGGATCTGATGAATAGGCTGTTTAAGCCATTTCTAGATGTGTTCGTGATAGTTTTCATAGATGATATTCTGGTCTACTCTAGATCAGAAGAGAACCATGTTAATCACTTAAGGCAGGCGTTGCAGATTCTTCGTGATCGTAAGCTGTATGTGAAGTTTTCTAAATGTGAGTTTTGGCTCAAGTCAGTGGCATTTTTGGGCCATATTGTATCCAGTGAAGGCATAAAAGTTGACACTCAGAAGATTGAGGCTGTGAAGAATTGGCCAAGACCCACGACGCCTACGGAGATTCGTCGTTTCCTCGGGTTGGCAGGCTATTATAGAAGGTTTTTTGAAGGTTTTTCTTCTATTTCTGCACCTTTGACTAAGTTGACGCATAAAGCCTCTAAGTTTCAATGGAATGATGCCTGTGAAAAGAGTTTCCAGGATCTGAAGAGCAAGTTAACTTCTACACCGGTATTGGTACTTCCTGAAGGCACAAAAGGGTATGCAGTGTACTGTGATGCTTCGAGAATTGGCTTAGGATGCGGACTAATGCAACATGGTAGAGTAATAGCCTATGGCTCTAGACAGTTGCGACCTCATGAGAGGAATTATCCCACGCATGATCTTGAGCTAGCTGCAGTTGTATTTGCTTTGAAGATATGGCGCCACTACTTATATGGGGTTCATGTTGACATATATACCGATCATAAGAGCCTGCAATATATCTTCAGTCAGAAAGATCTAAACTTGAGGCAGCGGAGATGGCTTGAATTGTTGAAAGATTATGATGTTGATATCTTGTATCATCCAGGGAAGGCGAATGTGGTAGCGGATGCACTGAGTCGTAAGTCTAACATGGCATCTATAGAAAAGCAGGGGATTATTAAGGATCTTCACCAACTAGCTAATTTGGGAGTTCGACTTCTCGAAACTCCAGATGAAGAGGTTATTGTACGTAATGCAGCGGAATCTTCATTGATAGCTGAAGTGAAAGAGAAGCAGTATGCAGATCCAATTTTATTGCAGCTTAAGGAGGATGTGCAGAGTGGCACGACAAAGGCATTTGAGCTTACGCGAGAAGGAGTGCTTCAGTGTCAGAATCGTTTATGTGTACCTGATGTAGTTGAGCTAAGAAAGAGAATTATGACAGAAGCACATTGTTCAAGGTATTCCATCCATCCAGGGTCGACTAAGATGTATCAAGATTTGAAAACAATATATTGGTGGAATGACATGAAGAGGAATATTGCCGAATTTGTAGCTGAATGTCCGAATTGTCAAAGAGTCAAAGTAGAACACCGGAAACCCGGTGGTTACATGCAATGTATAGATCTTCCAGTCTGGAAGTGGGACAAGATCAATATGGATTTCATCACGGGTTTGCCTCGTACATATCGGAAGTTTGATTCCATATGGGTGATCATTGATAGGCTTACCAAATCTGCGCACTTCTTACCAGTTAAGACAACTTATACGGCGAAAGAGTATGCGAAGTTGTATATTAAGGAGATCGTTCGGTTACATGGAGTTCCAATTTCCATTATATCCGATCGAGGAACCCAAATTACCGCGAATTTCTGGAAGTCTTTTCAAAGGAGTTTGGGGACACAAGTAAATCTAAGTACGGCTTTTCATCCTCAAACGGACGGACAAGCGGAACGTACCATCCAGACACTTGAAGACATGCTACGAGCATGTGTATTAGATTCCAAAGGCAACTGGGATGATCACCTACCTCTTATCGAGTTTGCCTACAATAATAGCTATCATTCAAGTATCAAAATGGCACCATATGAAGCATTGTATGGAAGAAAGTGTAGATCGCCAATAGGATGGTTTGAAGCAGGTGATGCGGTCTTATTTGGACCGGATCTTGTTTATCAAGCAATGGAGAAGGTTAAAGTGATCCAACAACGGCTTGCAACAGCTCAAAGTCGACACAAATCTTATGCGGATGTTAGAAGAAGAGGACTTGAGTTTTCTATCGATGATTGGGTATTCTTGAAAGTATCACCAATGAAAGGAGTGATGAGGTTTGGCAAGAAAGGAAAGTTAAGTCCACGATACATAGGTCCGTATAAGATCATTCAAAAATTTGTACAAGTTGCTTATGAGTTAGAGCTACCTCAAGAGCTCTCAGCAGTTCATCCTGTATTTCATGTTTCGATGCTTCGCAAGTACATCGGAGATCAATCGCACATCACTACTACGGAAGATGTACAAATTACAAAAGATCTCACTTTTGAAGAAATGCCTATTGCTATTCTTGATCGCCAAATTAAAAGGATAAGGAATAAAGAGATAGCATCGGTAAAAGTACTTTGGAGGAATCAACTAGTTGAGGAGATCACATGGGAAGCTGAGGAAGCGATGAATATTAAGTACCCTTACCTATTCAACGATGAGGAGGAAGTTCATGAGACAGTAGAAGTACATTAACAAGTAAGTGTTTGTTTTTATGCAAGGATGTTATGATGATGAATGTGTTAATTGTAAGCTTGGACATGTCTTAACTGAGTAACTATGCTAACATTCGAGGACGAATGTTCTTAAGGGGGGGATAATGTAACACCCCGTAAATTTTTTTTCGTACACTTATCGCGATTATATGGAGTCCTAAAGACTTGCGTATGGGTTAAATTAAGTTTATGGTGTTCGGAAGTATCCTGTCAATAGTTGTATGAGTAGGTATTGGAATAAGCTTTCCAACGATATAAAGTTTGCCCAAAACAGAGGAGTATTTCATATAAGCGAGCACGTTCGAAATTTCAAAACGGTGGCCGGGAAGCCTGTGAACAGTGATTCTGCAGGAAAATTTCTGCAGCTAGGCACACCAACTTGAGATGATCATAACTCCTTGTCCAAACGGAACTGTGTGGGATTCTATAGATAGACGAAAAGCTCCGAGAGTCTTCTTTCTAATGAAATTGGTTTCATTCAAATCCAACATCTGAGTAAGGAGTTATACGCGTTTTACTTCAGCCTCTCAAAACAGATTTTTGTGAACAGTAAATTAGCAGGAAAATACTGAGGCCTGCCAGTTTTGGGGTCAACTTTGAACGATCATAACTTCCTCAATATAATGAACTGGGTGAGCTAACATATATCAAAAGAAAGATATTTGAGTCTTATTTCTTATGCAATTGGTTTCATCCAAATCCAACATCTGAGTAAGGAGTTATACCCATTTTACTTCAGCCTCTCAAAACAGATTTTTGTGAACAGTAAATTAGCAGGAAAATACTGAGGCCTGCCAGTTTTTGGGTCAATTTTGAATGATCATAACTTCCTCAATATAATGAACTGGGCGAGCTACCATATATAAAAAGAAAGATCATTGAGTCGTCTTTCTAATGCAATTGGTTTCATCCAAATCCAACATTTGTGTAAGGAGTTATACGCTCTTTACTTCAGCCTCTCAAAACAAATTTTTAGGGTCAAATTCAAACGATCATAACTCCTTGTACAGGACGAACTGGGTGGCCTAATTTATATCAAATGATAGCCCTTTTAATTATCTTTACAATGATACCAATTTCACCCAAATCCGATATCGGAGCAAAGAGTTATGATCGATTTACTTCAGCCTGTCAAAACTGTCTACTGGGGACAGATTCGGGATTTATTTAAATTTTGAGGGCACAATGGTCATTTTCTATTACCTTTGGACGAAAATTGGTCTTAAAAACCTGCACTTAGCCTCATTTATCCCAGAAATTATCCAAATTATTAAGAGAGGTGAAACCCTAGCCAATTTCAACCTCAAATATTTTGTGATTCAACCGCAGAAAATTCAAATTGGTTCCGTAGTTGTGTTCACCATCTCGAAAGCTTCGAGAAGCACCCCATGGTTATGTAAGGAGGATTCTAAATACAAGAGTTCATTGTTAAGGTATGAATATTGTTTATTCTTGATTCTTATCCATGAATAAGTATTTATAAAGGATTATGAGTATTGTCTTGATGTTGGAAGATAACTAGAAACATAGTTATGAATTGTTGTGTATAAATTGTTAGTAGTAAATTATGAAAGTTGCTGTATTGGATTATGGAGGATTAATTGTGGTGATATAACATTATATTAGTGGTTATGTATGCCTAGTTATCATGTTGGTATTGGATGGTGATTAAGAAGGGAAATAAAGGCTAAGAGTGATGTTGAGGGATATTTCATGAAAATGCATGATATGTGAATGTAATAAGAGTATAAGAGGATGTGTGTAGTACTCCTATTGATGAGCTAAAGGATTACTTCCTTGACATTATTTGGTAAAGTTAATACCTAAATGGTAAGGATTGGTTGCTAATACTAGTTTGCCACAAATGACTTATTGTAGATAAGTGTTCGAAGAGTACGGGAAGTCACTTGTATTGAAGTGGTTATATCAAGGTATGTAAGACATACTCTATCTATTCTTTGGCATGAATAATGACCCATGGCACTCTCAAGTAAGCTTCCAACATTGTCCTACGACACATGACACATAATAACATCATATGATTTTCGATACTACCTATTGAACTTGTTTTCACTTTTAAGATGTCCGGCTAGTCAAAAACGTCCATATACTATTGTTGACTCCGAAATGGTTTAATGAGGTATCCATGATTCCCTACTTCATCTTAATGATATTGATTACTTATTTACATGTTTTTCCTATTGAGGTATCATGGTTTTAAGTTCCATAAAGTGTGACCACAAAGTAACCAATCTCAAAGATTAATTGAATTATGAAATGGAATGTCTATATTTTAAATTGATGATTTGATGTATTGTATTAGTACCACTGATCAGTTGGCCATCGTATTATAAAGATTATCTATATATGCTATTCCAGGGGTGGTCCCTGATGTATAGTATTAGTACCACTGATCAGTTGGCCATTGTATGACATATGTTATGTATTGATAAGGATTACGGGAAGTAATGATATGCAAGTAATGTGCAGGTATCCCATCAGTTCTTTTAAGTGTGGTCTACTCATACTGTTTATTCTCTCGTATCTGGTTTTTGTTGACCTTTTGTATATCATCTTGATACTCACTGCCTTACATACTCAGTACATATTTCCGTACTGACGTCCCTCACGGGGGACCTGCATTCATGCCTGCAGGAACAGGTACTTCAGGTCGTACACCTCCGCAGTAAGAGCCAGGACGTTTTGTTGTTAGTGGTGAGCTCCAGTTGTTTCGGGGCATCCCAAGTCGTCTCTATATGCACTTTTGGTATTTGCATAAAAGTCTTTTGTGGGCGGGAGTTTGTCCCGACCCCAACTAAATTGTGTATCTATGTAGAGGCTTTTGTAGACATATTGTACTGCCATAGGAGTGTTTGGTTGATAGACGTGATGGCTCTGACGGCCAATTAATGTTTATATATATATATATATATGCGTGTCTGCTGGGCTGATACAGGTACTGTTTTCTTCTATTTACAACGAAGTGCTGCCCAAATTTCTAATTTTCATAAGTAATGTGAATGTGAAAGTATAGGTTATGAACGGGTTCTCCCGGGCCTCCTCGGCTACGGGTGCCAGTCTGCTCCAATGGGATTTGGGGTGTGACAAATTCCAAAAATCAGCTCAATCGGACAAGAAGCGAAGTGGAAATCGCAATTTGAAGTTGACAGTTGTGGCTGAAATTTAAGTGAGAAAATTAGCTTTGTTTATCTCTCTTTGACTGCTGAAAAATCTCTTTTTGTAATGGTCAATAAGACCTAAAAATATCAATATATATTACCCATAGTAATGGGCCTATAGAAAAAAGTGGGTTGGTCAAAATTGAGCTACATTTACTCACAGGAAGTGAAAAAGACCCAATAACCCCACACTAACAATGCTATCATATTTTGTTGTTGTCGAGAGAGACTCTGAGATTAGGTGTTAGTTGAAAAATGTCAATTTGAAGCATGTAACTATTAGAAATGGTTTATCTATGTGATCGGTTAAAATTTTAGCTCGTTTGTGCCATTGCCGTTACAAAACATGTTCATTTGTGCCATTAGCTTTTAATGGTGGTTTTGTAAAACAACCTTTGCTATATGGACTCTTGTTAGAGGTTCACATTACCAAATTAAACCCATTAAAAATATTACTCATTTTAAATAACATAACCATATTCCATATTATTCTATCCTATATCAATCAAATTCCATAACCGATTTCTTTTTTTAAAAGAAAGTTTGAAAATGCAACAAAATCATTTATAAAAAAACTGCAAATACTGCTTTGTTGTGTGTGGGTGGGTGGGTAGGGTGGGGGTTGATTTCGATGAAACCGAAAACTACAAGTATTGTGATTATTTTGCATATTGTTCATATCCTTGATGAATTATTGTTCAATATATCAGAAGTATATATTGTGTAATTGAAGGGATGTGCATGGCCAAATGGCTTCTATAGAGCCTGCATGTTGGAGTTTAGTCAACACGAGTTTGTTTCTATGAACAACTTGGCTTATGCCAAGGATACATTGTTCAAGGGTTGAACTTAGTTTTGGGGATGATTTACTTTCACTTGTTATGTTTACTTATTTATCTTTCCTTCTTTTTTGTTATGAATGGCAGAATCTTCAACCCATTAATCGCTTTGTCGTGAAAAAGAAGAAAACAACTTATTCATCAATGATAATGAACAATAAACAAAACAGTAGCAATACTTGCATTGTTCAATTTCATCCCTCTAGTATTTGCAGGTTTTTTTTTATAAACGATTTTCGTTGGATTTTCAAACTTTTTCTTTTTTAATTTTTTGATTATTAGATTTGACTGATATCGGATAGAGTAAAATTTGGAGTGAAAAAAGTGACAGTTTTTTTATTGTTTTTGGAATTTTAAAAATTCTCGTAAAGTAAAAATATAATATTCCAAATTTTATGACCAAACATTTCTGAAGTTCAATTCCGGAAAAAAGAGAAAAAATTTTCGTTATCAAACGGGTCGTTTAATGATATTTATGTTTTTTCTTACAATAATAAATGACTTATGCAGTAGAATACTTCGTATTAATGTAATCTCATTGAAATATAAAAAGTCAAATATTTTTTTTTGGTTAATTACTCTTCTGCCCAACTATGCTTACCTGTCTATACTCTATATCTTTTAAAAAACAAACACTACTGAAGTATCAACAGCAAAGTTGAACAAAGCAACAATACAAAAAATCTAGAATCTCCTCTCTTTCACTCAACAAAAATGGTTCGCCAAAACAACCGGCTGGTTCCTTACCGCCCATCGGAAACAAGAGGCAATCATCGTCGTCTGATGATGTACCTCCATTTTCGAAGCATCCAGAGGTTCATATAAATTTTCACTTCATTCATTTAGTTTTTTTTTAATTTTTTTATTAAGCATTCGATTAGTATTGATTCTTTTTTTTTTCTCTTCCTTGATTGTATCAAATTCAATTTTTTTTAGGTGGATGAGGCACCTTCTTCTGTGAAACGTCCAAAGGTGCACTCAAATTTCTGTTTCATTCATTTTTTTTGATTTTTTGTTAAGCGTTTGATGAGTAAATTGATTGATTTTTGGTTTTTTTGATTGGTGTGAATTGATTTTCTAGGGAGATGACAATGTCGATACTTTGGAAAAAAAATCGATGCTGCCATCTGAGAATTCAAAGGAGTTACACTCAACTGATCAACCAGAACTTGAAGCTGGAAACGTAGCTGACCAAAAAGTTAACGACATAGCTGACGAAAAGGCTGAGGACGTGGCTGATGAAAAACTCGAGGCTGCAGCTGACGAAAAAGTTGATGCTGCGGCTGACGGAAAAGGTGATGCTGCAGTGGACGGTGGAGTTTTCACACCTGCCCCAGTAGGCAAGTATTTTTTTGTTTTTCACTTCTTTAGTCCCCCCACTTTAGTCACACCTTACAGAAGGCAAGGTATACTACAAATATAACGTCAACTTTTTTACATATCCAGCTTTAAATTAAATTATCTATTTATTCCTAATTTATTCTTATCAGTTTAAAAATAATTTATTTTTTAATTCCTAATTTACCCTGGTTATTATTTATAATCACTTGACAATATATTTATTAGATTTATTATATTCAAAAAGGTGATATAGTAAAATTGTCTTTGATGTCAAGTCAATAATGGACACACAAAAAATGGACATAGGAAACACTTTATTTTTCTTTTCGATTTTCTTAGGAGAGTCTTTGATGTCATTCAGGTTTTGTATTGGACAAGCCTTGGTGCCGACTCATATCAGAGTATCCGGAGGTTTTATTTTAGTAGTATTTATTTTTCTTTAACTATTTTTCTGTTGAATTTTGGTTTATAGATTTGATATCTAATAAAATGTATATACTGCAGAACCCAACAGTAGAGGTTAATAATAGTTTTTTGGCAGTTGGTGCGAACAAAGAAGCTCCTGCTGCTACGATGACATACTTTCCTCTTTGTTCAACAGTTTAAGTCTGTTTGCCATAATGTAAAAATATGCTGTCTACTTGTGTTAATTTTAGTACGAAGATGCTTTTCGAAACAAATTAAAATAAATGATTTTTTCTTTTCAATGCTGATGCACAGATCTTTTCTGAATCAGAATTATCTGTAGTTACTTCAAAAATTCACTTTGGGCGCTGTTATATTTATTGGAATCTCTTCAGGGAGTTGGAGCAAACTATCTTTAGGCACTTTTCTTCCTGAGAGATTACCATATATAGATATTTAAATATGAACATGTGGCATACGGAGGCGAAGTAAGGATTCCGACGAAAAGGGTTCAAAATTTGAAGAAAAACTATACGAAGAGGTTGACATGTATTATATATACATAAAATATAATTTTAATAATATATAAATAATGTAATTTTTTATCGCCCGTTCCAATGACTGCCCGGTTGCATATTGAAGGACTGCATGAGTTGACATTTGTTTGACTATTTTCTAAGGTTGTGAACTTCATAATGTATATAGATTAATCATTGTTTGTGGGCATGATCAGCATCAAGGCAAGTGGGTGGCTTTGCTTGATAGAAAAGGAAGCGGCTATGTGCAAGTCAATGGAAAGACCATCAGCAAATATTCTTTTTACTTTCTCAATTCAGGCGATGAAGTTGTCTTAAGTCAAGCAGAAAATAATGCTTACGTATCCTCTACATGTTGCTGTAAGAGCTATTGTGATTCCATTTGTATTTGCACAATCCTTACGGTTTTTGTGATTCTTTACTATTTCTCATCTATATGATTGAATATCCTTGACATTGTTCTATATAGATTGTTCAGTTACTATTGGAGTCACCTTCAGATGTTGGGATCAGTGCCGGAAAAGGAAAACTGTTGAATATAGAAAACCAGGTAGAAGATGCCTTAGCTATTGCTCGTGCTTTTGATTTGTCAGTATTTTCAAACCCATGTCGAGATGTATTTTCTTTGAAACTGACATCTCAGGTTAGTGGTAAAAACCACCCAAGAAATGATCTGCATGACTCCTTCCCTTGTTATTCATGATATTCTGATTTTGAATTATCCATTGGTACAAGCTTGATGGCCTTGAATTAGATTCAGCTGCAAATATCGGCAGCAATAAAGCTGCTGATTTTGAATTATCCATTGGTACAGGCAATGCTAAGTCATTCGCTGAACCATTTCTTTTGGTCTTCTTGCTATGAGCTCGCAAACTGATCCACACATAACTAAAAAACTTATTTATTAACAGATGTTGGAGGAAAGATGGTGGATTATAGGATTAATGCCTGCTTCAACTTCAGAGATGTCTTCAAAATCAGCTGCAGTTATGGAAGAACTTTATACTGCAATCATTGATGGACAAAATATACATGTATCATTCGATGACTTCCCATATTACTTAAGGTAGTCAAGTAGGCACCTAGATCACATAGCATAATCCAATTACCATTGTATATCTGGAAATCTATTTAGTTTCCTTTATTTTTTTTCTTTTGAGTTCTTTGGTCTTTCGGGCATTTCCTGATACTTCTTATATTTTCTTATATTCTAGTTGAGAAATAAAAATATTTTCTTTTCATTATAAAAATATTTTCACTATATGTTAGACGGGTTTTAATTTTTGTTCATGTTAACTTATTGGTGAATTAATTAATTTTGCAAAAAGAAAAAGAAGTTGGTATGTAATATTTGTGTTAGACAAAAACATTTGAGACCTTTGAGCTAATGCAGATCAATTTAAATAGTGACTTCTTAAAAAGGAAAAGAATATAGTAATTTTGTTGGTCCCAACTCCCAACTATTACCTAAAATGCAAGACAAACTTTAATATAATAGTGAGATATATATAAGAACATTCACAAATTCTATATAGTATTTTAAAAACGTTCACCGGTGCTTTAGTCTAAGAATTTGTTGAAGTGCTAGGAAATATAAATTATCATTAAATAGTGAAAGTACTTGGTTTATTGAATTAACTATTTTTTTTCTTTCCAAAATTGAAATTGGGGTCTATAGTAAGTGTTATCCCTTAGACAAAGCATGGCCATGATGTAAGCAAAGGACAAAGTAGTCAAATAGGTTCGAATTTTTCAAGTGAGTTACAATAATTTTTCAAGTGGTTAGATATAAATGTTAAGTTCCACAACTGTGGAATGAACAAAAAGTGGTCTCCCAGATCCATTTCTATATAAAAAAAATAATCACTTGTGAATGTGGAAATGTCTCTAATCCTGTTCAAACTGACTACTTCTATGTTTTTATCTAAGACAATCTTGTTTCTGTATGATATGTATAATTTTGTTTTTAGGGTATTACTTTCTTTCTATACTTAGGTCACATATTTGAACATCGCGCCATGCAAACTAAGCCTTGTATTGGTATTTACATAGAGAAGGGTAGAGGCGCGGTGTCACGACCCGAGCCTAGGCCCTAGCCGTGATGAGCATCCCTAACCATGAAGTCCCGGAACACCCATTCTCTATCTGGTTATCATTCACAACGTTCGTAATCATAATAAAATGCGGAATTTAAAACTGAGTACGGAATACATGGTCAAGTTCTGCAACATTTTTGAATAATACTATCTGACATCAGTCTGCGAAATCTCTACTAAGAACACAAACATCTGTCTGAGAAGAAACTGAGACAAGGCCCCCAGTAAACCAAGAACATAATAAATAAGATAATGTCTGACATAATTAAGCCTTCCGAACGATAGAAGGCTCACCACTGCGAGATCAAGTCTGCAAATCCGAGAATGTCTACTGAGTAGCTGGACCGCTAGACTGTGTCTCAGGACCTGGAAAGGGGGGGGGTCAGCACAAAAGTACTGGCACGCGAAGCAATCCAAAAATAGTATAATGGAACATACATACATACATATATATATATTAAGTGAAAGCAATTTTTCATCAAGACATCATGTATAAAACTGTTTCCGAAAAATACATGGGCCCTTTCTGAAAACATGTAACCTGCCTGTTCATTTCAAATCAAGATCTGTGTTTTACTTCTGAGTTAGGTGGTATTGCCCTACAAGTCTGATATTCCACGGGCTGTATGGAATCCTCCATTGACTCGGCGGGGAAGCCCCCAACCCAAGTGTGCCACAAGGGTTGGAGTGTCTGAGTCTAATACGCCACAGGACATTTAAGTCATCTCATAATAGTATGCCCAGGTCGGCAAACCACGGTTTTAGACAATGAGTCGCTTGAACTCAAGCCCTCTTCGGGGAACCACCTAACATCTCTGTATGCCCATTTTTAACCTTTTCTGTACATGCAACATTCTGAATGACTAAAATGATGAAAGTCTGAAATGTCTGTTAGTTTGAGTCTGATATAGCGTTAGTCTGAGCTGGTATCGTCATACCAAGACATTGCAAGTCATGATTTTTCTGAGCCATAATGTATTAAGCAAGAGCTTTCATTCAAAACATAGTTTAGACCACCAAAACATGTAACTGATGTAAAGGATTTCATATTCCGAAACTTAAAGTTCAATTCATGCAGAAATTTCATCAAACACCTGGTGGTCAAATGTCTTTAGCAAGTTCATGTATTCAAAATTGAAACACATTCATTCATATATGTATATAAACTGTCAAATCGCTTTGGAGATGGTCTAAAGACCAAAACAAACAATGATGTTAAAACATCTTATACATAAATATATATACATAATTTAAAACCCCATTCTAAAACTTGATTTTTTTTATGCCCATGAGAATTTAGGAAAAACCCCGCGTACCTCTATTTCCGAAAATACTAGATGTTTCTAGAAGCTCGTGGATTTGTGATTCCGAATATGTAATTATCTTCGAAAACCTACGGTCGAATCTTGAACTATTTGGGTTTTTATTTTGAAACCCTATGGAGAATTCTTGAGCAATTTTGGAAAAGTATGTGTATTATGGTGTTTGAGGGATTAAATCCCGTGTTGGTGGTATATATAGGGGTGGAGGATGACCAAAATACCCCTAAGGAACAATTAAGTTCAAATCTGTCCCTCAGTTGACAGTTTGATAGTCCGGAGTAAATCGATTATAACTTTTTACTCATATAATCAAATTGGATGAAGCCAACTGCATTTGAAAGAGGACTCAAAGAGATTTCGTTTGATAAATTGTATCTCACACGGTTCATTATATACAGAGATTTATGATTGTTTGAAGTTGACTCTGAAATGCTGAAAACTGGGCAATAGGCTATGCGTTTTGGTACTGTTTTAAATCCAAACGCAGCCTTATGAGTTCCGAAAAGTTCCGAAACTTATCCGAGATGCACTATGAGCTTTCCCGATCGTAACGCAACTTGAAAATCTAAAAAAAAGATGTCGGAAAGGTTGACTCCCACGCACTATCCCAAAAACATACAAACAAAAACTTTTCGACTAAACATCACATGTATCAAAGATTGGCCTCAAATCTCACTTCATACTTATGGCCTTATCTAAAAAAACGTACTATGATCTTCCATCAACAAGAACATTTACTTCATCACCACTCTCATTGCATAGGGAGGACACTAAAAGGTTAAAACATAAGACCCTGAAGCATGAGAAGATTTTTATATGGGACTGAACACATTATAAAGAGTGAGTACATGCGTCATGAGTTGCATGACCTCAACTAGAGTTCCTAACATAAGGAATGTAATTCCGACTACTTGAATGAACTAGAACTCATTATTTTGGAACTGGAAGAGTACGTGACTCTCTATCATATACAGGAATCACGAACTATGATCACGGAACTGAAACGTAAAGCTTGAGTAGGCATTGGGATCAATGAAAAATACTAAGATAAGAATGGGTTGAGTCTCACCCTCACTTTCTAACGTTCTAAATCATACTGCATCACTACTAGAATCTGAGAGCCTTACTTGGTCATTCGTTCTGTCATCTCCCCCTTAGCTTCAAGTCATCATCTAGAGTTTGGGAGATCCCTTACCATATTCTAACTGAACTACACTTACTACACTCTAGGGTCTGAAAAAAATAACAATACATGCATATCATAGAACTTAGCCCGAATGACTACCTTCCGGGATACACTCTATCTTTCTCTAGCCACCAATAGTCATAGTATAATGCTTGCACACTTATTCTATCGGTTTAACCTTCAAAAATCAAGCTTAGATGCTAGCACTTAACATGGATATCACCAAGCCTTTGATGAACCATATCTCATTCGATAGAGCATACCACTATTGCGACTCCAAATTTATATCCCTCTACTATGAGAATCAAGATCACCGCAAAAGGCCCAACACTATCAATCAAAACACCTTAACATGGCTATTTAGATCACCATGTACCATCTAACTAGTCTTTCTCCACTTAACAATTCAATGGTACCACTAGCCACGCACAACAAGTAATAGCCTTAGAAAAATGCCAAAACCTCATGTCACCTTAGGCATACTTCTACATCATACATGCAATATCATACACCACTACGAATCAAATAAACTTACTCAATTGCATGCACTATTTAAGTCTATTAGATCACTTCTATACAACTAGTATTCATTAACCAAGAAATTTTCACATCCACCTTCATGGACATCAATTATTCAAACTTAATATCTAGTGCTATGCATGATTTACAACCCAACCTTACACGAAATTTTCACTTGGAAACTATGAAATAAACATCACAAAACACTAGTGCACTAGAAATTCATAACCACAATAATCGATCATGACCTAACGGTTTTCCTTATCATAATCCATTAGCATGTACTATTTCAGCACATCAAGCCTACTAATTTAATCCCACAAAACATGCATCATCAAACTCGTGCCACTATTTACCACCACACCATTTAAATTCAAGCCTATAGTTTAGTATCAATCATTTACCACCAATTAAGAATGCAACATAATATAAATTTACTAATCCATCAAATTGGGATATTCTACCCAAATATCTCACAAATCTACTACATACCTTCTTACAAGTAGCACTAGTTTACAACTACCAATGAAAAGAGGGTCAAGGGGGTTAAAGCCTCATAATAGACATGGTCAACTTTATCCTTATATTATAACCCCGTACAATCGTATCTACTTATACTTCTTTCTCACATCACTATTACTTATCCAAGCGTACATTTACACTACCTTCAAAATCCACAACAACCATTAGTCTATACTTATAACCTACTGGCTAATCTGGCCGTTTTCGTACTTCAAGCAAGGACAATTCACCTCGCCTAATAACTCCTTCTCTGTCTTCTACTAATAAACTAACACACAAGGACTAATCGCTTCATTACCAACTCTATCTCATGCAAAAAGATTCAGCTATACATATATTCAACCAACAAAAGAACCACACGTTGAATGACAAGTTGCTAGTGAATCGAAATAGGCCTCACACGGCTTCACTAGACTTTAATTTTTTTGTAGTTTGAACAAGAAAATAAGAAGAATGACAAGGAAACTATGCTAGTGAATCGAAAGAGCCCTACACGGCTTCACTAAACTTTTTAGTTTCACCGACACGATGATAAAATATTGTCAAGAGATAGAAACTTGACACACAACATTCCATAATCTGAGAATACACATCTTACTTTGTATAGATAAAAAAAAATCTGAGTCAAACATTTCCCCCACAGATTATCATACAATCCACACACGCTACTTGCTACCAATAGGTCATGACACCGAAACTTTAACTTATACTACTATTTGGGTGGAAATACAATTCCAACACTTCTGCTACATATCTTTTCCCTTAAGCATGACATCTGCAACATAAATTTCTGAAAAGGGCCGAATATACTCAATAAAGAAGGCTGAAAAGCACGATTTCGTCAAGATCAAGGTTCACACTAGAACCCATACACTCTGAAGCAATAAGAGACTCTTCTCAAGTCCTTGCACAGTTTTAAGATCTTATATGACGCGATCCGAAGGGACAATACCATTTAGACTCGAAACTTCTGCACTTGATTCACCCTAGAAATGTGATGGGTCTGAGAACATCAGAGTAAGGAAAGAATTTGGGATGATTTTACTTTCGTATAGGCATCACCATAGCAAGAATTAGAGTATGAAGGAGGAACATTCTGACTCTGTTTCACGAACTAGAACATGAAGAAAGAGAGACATTCCTAAACGTCTTGTAGCCTCCTTCTTATAAATGTGGCGCGCTACACACCCATAAACAGAACTCTACTCGACGCGATTTCGCAAACACCCTAGGACCATGAACCGTGCTTTGATACCAAGTTTTTCACGACCCGAGCCTAGTCCCTAGCCGTGAAGAGCATCCCGAACCATGAAGGCCCGGAACACGCATTCTCTATCTGGTAATCATGCACAACGTTCGTAATCATAATAAAAGGCGGAATTTAAAACTGAGTACAGAATACATGGTCAAGTTTTGCAATATTTCTGAATAATACTATCTGACATCAGTCTGCGAAATCTCTACTAAGAACACAAACATCTGTCTTAGAAGAAACTGGGACAAGGACCCCAGTAAATCAAAAACATAATAAATAAGATAATGTCTGACATAATTAGGCCTTCCGAACAATAGAAGTCTCACCACTGCGAGATCAAGTCTATAAATCCGAGAATGTCTACTGAGTAGCTGAACCCCTAGACTGTGCCTCAGGACCTAGAAGAGGGGGGGTCAGCACAAAAGTACTGGCACGCGAAGCAATCCAAAAATAGTATAATGTAACATACATACATATATATATATATATATATATATATATATTAGGTGAAAGCAATTTTTCATCAAGACGTCATGTATAAAACTGTTTCCGAAAAATACATGGGCCCTTTCTGAAAACAGGTAACCTGCCTGTTCATGTCAAATCGAGATCTGTGTTTTACTTCTGAGTTAGGTGGTATTCCCCTACAAGTCTGATATTCCACGGGCTGTTTGGAATCCTCCATTGACTAGGCGGGGAAGCCCCCAACACAAGTGTGCCGCAAGGGTTGGAGTATCTGAGTCTTATACACCACAGGACATTTAAGTCATCGTATAATAGTATGCCCGGGTCGGCAAACCACAGTTTTAGGAAATGAGTCGCTTGAACTCAAGCCCTCTTCGGGGAACCACCTAATATCTCTTTATTCCCATTTTTAACCTTTTCTATACATGCAACATTCTGAATGTCTAAAATCATGAAAGTCTGAAATGTCTGTTAGTCTGAGTCTGATATGGCGTTAGTCTGAACTGGTATCGTCATACCAAGACATTGCAAGTCATGATTTTTCTGAGCCATAATGTATTAAGCAAGAGCTTTCATTCAAAACATAGTTTAGACCACCAAAACATGTAACTGATGTAAATGATTTCATATTCCGAAACTTGAAGTTCAATTCATGCAGAAAATTCATCAAACACCTGGTGGTCAAATGTCTTTAGCAAGTTCATGTATTCAAAATTGAAACACATTCATTCATATATGTATATAAACTGTCAAATCGCTTTGGAGATGGTCAAAAGACCAAAACAATGATGTTAAAACATCTTATACATAAATATATATACATAATTTAAAACCCCATTCTAAAACATGATTTTTTTTTTATGCCCATGAGAATTTAGGAAAAACCTCGCGTACCTCTATTTCCGAAAATACTAGATGTTTCTTGAAGCTCATGGATTTGTGATTCTGAATATGTAATTATCTTCGAAAATCTACGGTCGAATCTTGAACTATTTGGGTTTTTATTTTGAAACCCTAAGGAGAATTCTTGAGCAATTTTGGAAAAGTATGTGTATTATGGTGTTTGAGGGATTAAATCCCGTGTTGGTTGTATATATAGGGGTGGAGGATGACCAAAATACCCCTAAGGAACAATTAAGGTCAAATCTGTCCCTCAGTTGACAGTTTGATAGGCTGGAGTAAATCGATTATAACTTTTTACTCATATAATCAAATTGGATGAAACCAACTGCATTTGAAAGAGGACTCAAAGAGATTTCGTTTGATATATTATAGCTCACACGGTTCATTATTTAAAGGGATTTATGATTGTTTGAAGGTGACTCTGAAATGCTGAAAACTGGGCAATAGGCTATGCGTTTTGGTACTGTTTTGAATTCCAAACGCAGCCTTATGAGTTCCGAAAAGTTCCAAAACTTATCCGAGATGCACTATGATCTTTTCCGGTCATAAAGCAACTTGAAAATCTAAAAAAAAATGTCGGAAAGGTTGAAAAGTTGTATCCCGAAGATTGCCAGCTAAAATGACTAAGTCTCATTTTACACTTGGAAAATTTTAAGTCATTAAGTCTAAGAGCTCAGTATTAAAGACTAATCTATGCACGCCTTTTACGGGGCGTTACAAGCGGTCCCATTATTCTCAAATTTCAAAGCTACGATTGGTTAAGGGTTGGCCTTAGATGAATTTCTCGGTCATAAAAAAATTAATTAATCTATGAATTAAAAGTGTGTTCATTTTAACAATTTAAATTTTTAGATGAGATAGATTACACATTTCAACTTAGTATCGGAGCCATACTCATTCTCGTTCTTGATTTAAACATTGCAAGGCACCCTTGTTATATTGTCGACGCACTAGATATCCAATTTTAGACATGCAATAGGGTATAGGCATGAGTGAATATGTATTCCGTCTTGATCATCCCTTGTTGGAACTTTTTCGTCAGAATGTAGTAGTCTATTTCTATATGTTTAGTCTCCTCATGGTAGCTATAGGATTTGTATCTATTTGCAAAGCTGCTTTGCTGTCACTGAATGTCACACCCCAAATCCCATTGGAGCGGACTGGCACCCGTAGCCGAGGAGGCCCGCGAGAACCCGTTCATAACCTATACTTTCACATTTACATTACTTATGAAAATTAGAAATTTGGGCAGCACTTCATTGTAAATAGAAGAAAACAGTACCTATATCAACCCATCAGACACGCATAAATATATATATGAACAGTAATTGGCCGTCAGAGCCATCACGTCTATCAACCAAACACTCCTATGGTTGTACAATATGTCTACAAAAGTCTCTACATAGATACACAACTGAGTTGGGGTCGGGACGAACTCCCGCCCACAAAAGACTTTTATAAAAATACCAAAGGTACATATAGAGACGACTTGGGATGCCCCGAAACAACTGGAGCTCACCACTAACAATAGAATATCCTGGCTTTTACTGCGGAAGTGTACGACCTGAAGTACCTGTTCCTGCAGGCATGAATGCAGGTCCCCGTGAGGGACGTCAGTACGGAAATATGTACTGAGTATGTAAGGCAGGGAGTATCAACATGAGATACAAAAGATCAACAGAACACAGATACCAGTGAATAAACAGTATGAGTAGACCACACTTAAAAGAACTGATGGGATACCTGCATATTACTTTCATATCATTACTTCTCGTAATCCTTATCAATACATAACATATGTCATACAATGGCCAACTGATCAGTGGTACTAATACAATACATCAGGGACCACCCTTGGAATAGCATATATATACATAATCTTCATAATACAATGGCCAACTGATCAGTGGTACTAATATAATACATCATATCATCAATTTAAAATATAGACATTCCATTTTTTAGCATATATATATAATCTTTATAATACAATGGCCAACTGATCAGTGGTACTAATATAATACATCATATCATCAATTTAAAATATAGACATTCCATTTTTTAATTCAATTAATCTTTGAGATTGGTTACTTTGTGGTCACACTTTATGGAACTTGAAACCATGATAGTTCAATAGGAAAAACATGTAAATAGGTAATCAATATCATGAAAATGAAGTAGAGAATCATGGATACCTCATTAAACCATTTCGGAGTCAACAATAGTATATGGATATTTTTTTTTTGACTAGCCGGACATCTTAAAAGTGAAAACAAGTTCAATCGGTAGTGTCGAAGATCATATGATGTTATTATGTGTCATGTGTCGTAGGACAATGTTGGAAGCTTACTTGAGAGTGCCATGGCTCATTATTCATGCCAATGAGTAGATAGAGTATGTCTTACATACCTTGATATAACCACTTCAATACAAGTGACTTCCCGTACTCTTCGAACACTTATCTACAATAAGTCATTTGTGGCAAACTAGTATTAGCAACCAAACCTTACCATTTAGGTATTAAATTCACCAATTAATGTCTAGGAAGTAATCCCTTAGCTCATCAATAAGAGTACTACATACATCCTCTTATACTCTTATTACATTCACATATCATGCATTTTCATGAAATATCCCTCAACATCACTCTTAGCCTTTATTTCCCTTCTTAATCACCATCCAATACCAACATGATCACTAGGCATACATAACCACTAATATAATGATATATCACCACAATTTATCCTTCATAATCCAATACAGCAACTTCCATAACTTACTACTAACAATTTATACACAACAATTCATAACTATGTTTCTAGTTATCTTCCAACATCAAGACAATAGTCATAATCCTTTATCAATACTTATTCATGGATAAGAATCAAGAATAAACAATATTCATACCTTAACAATGGACTATTTTATTTAGAATCCTCCTTACATAACCATGGGGTGCTTCTCGAAGCTTTCGAGATGGTGAACACAACTACGGAACCAATTTGAATTTTCTACGGTTGAATCTTGAGTTATTTGGGATTTTTGTTTGAAACCTAAAAGGTGTTCTTGAGAGAATTTGAGAAAAAGGATTGTATTCTGCTGAATTTGGGCTAAATCTGGTGTTATAGACGGAATTGGGTGAAGTGAAATTGCTAAAATGCCCCTAAGAAAATAAGAAAAGTCGAAACTATCCCTCAGTTGACAAACTGACAGGCTGAAGTAAAACGGATATAACTTCTTACTCAGATGTTGGATTTGGATGAAACCAGGTGCAGTGGAAAGAGGACTCAAAGATCTTTCGTTTGATATACTATAGATCACACAGTTCATTATATACAGGGTGTTATGATCGTTTTAAATTGACCCTAAAATGCTGAAAAAAACTGGGCAACAGGCTATGCGTTTTGCTACTGTTTTGAAATCCAAACGCAGCCTTATGCATTCCGAAAAATTCCAAAACATATCCGAGATGTACTATGAGATTGTCCGATCGTAACGCAACTTGAAAATCTAAAAATTAAGGTCGAGAAGGTCGAGAAGTTGTATCCCGAAGGTTATCAGCTAAAATGACTATAAGTTACACTTAGAAAAATTTTCAAGTTTTTAAGTCTAAGAGCACTCTATTAAAGGCTAATCCATGCACGACTTTTACGGGGTGTTACATTATCTCCCCCTTGGGATCATTGGTCCCCGAATGATGGATTGGGAATGTTGAAGCCTTAAAGGTATGGAATAACGCAGGCACGACATGTCTTCTAATAAAGAATACACTGATCTGAAACATGACCATATGGATATAACTACTGATATTCTGAATTCTTATATCGGACATGCATATCTGATGCATGGAATACACGACTGGAGCCACTCATAAGCTGAGTTCTCATAATGAACATGCAAACCTAATGTATGGATTTGTTATTGAGTTGATCTCATGAACGCAGAACTGAATACATAGATAAGCTGAACTTTTTCTATTGAACGTGCCTTTCTTATGCAGGCATATCTGACTGAGCTGACACAAGAACGTATGACTGAATACGCAATATCAATTGATGCGAAGCTTGTAATAAGAATCTATGCACGCAACCAAAGGGGGTATCTCCCCCTTGGGATCCTATATCCCTCTATGAGTGTTCAATTCACTAAGATTCTTGGAAAATGGAGGAAATGCACACGACACCTACGATTTTGATTCATAACTGAACCTCTGGAATCTGAATCTAGTACATGACGCATGAACTAAATTATACTCGCAACTACTAGTATACTCAATCTTGGAATAGTAACATATCTGAGAATTCGGGTAGCATGATTAATTGAAAAAAAGCAAGCAAACAAATCATGACAATTTGACATTCTGACTATTGAACTGAATTGCTGGCTGAACAGACTGAACTACAAAGGAAACTTATACCCAATCTGGAGTATCTTATCAACACTCTTCGTAGAAAAAAAAAAATTCTAGTAGGATTAGGCAGCAAAAGATCTTGGGCATTAGTCACACAAGACATCCGACTATAGGATCCCAACATTGACATTACTCTGCAGCCTGGAATATAGACATATAACTCATAAATCATGATAGAATTGTCAGTCCTTAGTCAATGCGACTTCTTACTTCCAAGATCAGCACACTCCACGAATACTCCCTTAACTATACTATTTCCCTTAGATACCACATTCATTCGATTCAACTTATAATTCTCATTTGGGCATTGATAGCTCTTTCTACAATGTCTATAGTAGCTTAAATCCTTTCACTGCGATCAAGCCTAACTCCAAGTCCCAAAAAATACATGTCATACCATGATACTAGTCTAAACAATATGATTCAATCTTCTATATCCTTTTAAAGTTTACACCCTAAGCATATCATGCCTTCCTACATTAATGACTTAACTCTGAACTCTTACTATAGATTCACTAGCGCATATTGCGTCCCTTCACTAAAATCCCAACATGTCATTCAATCCTATCTTCATAACCTCATATGAACTTCAACCCAAACACCCATGAAGAAACACTTCTCATATTCTCTAAACCACTCTTAACATAACTCCCACGTGCTACCCCAAGAACATGCACATACAAATTTCCACTAAAACTCACATATATCAAAAACTTGGCCCCAGATCTTACTTCACACTTATGGTCTTATCTAAAACAAGCATACTATAAAGCGGGAGTACATGAGTCATGAGATACATGACCTCAACTGGAGTTCATAACTTATGGAATGGGATTCCGACTACTGAATGAACTGAAACTTCTCATTTTAGAACTTGAAGAGTACATGATTCTCTATCATAAGCATGAACATGAATTTTGATCATTGGACTGAAACGTAAGGCATGAGTAGATATTGGGATAACTGAAAAAAAAATATACTGAGATAAGAATGGGTTGAGTCTCACCCTCACTTTCTGACGTTCTATATCATCATGACATCACGACTAGAATCTGAAGGCCTGACTTGGTTATTCGCTCTATCATTTCCCCCTTTGCTTCAAGCCACGATATTAAGTTTGGGAGATCCCTTACTAGACTTTAAACTAAAGTAGACTCACTGCACTCTGGGGTCTGAAAAACTACAATACAAGTATATCATGGCACTTAACCCAAATGAATACACCTGAAAGTGGAAAATACACTGCTAATACTACCTTCTGAGATACACTTTATCATTCTATAGACCCAACAGTCATCATATAATACTTGCACACTTACTAACTTCGGGTCTTCATGAGTATCCCCATAGTCGGAGTGCACACCGTCTAGTGCTTTAACCCTTATTTCTATTAGTTCAACCTTCAAAAACTCAAACTTAGAATCTAGCACTCAAGATGGATGTCACCAAGCCTTCAATGAATCATACTACTTCCGACATAGCCTAACAATATCGCGAGTCCAAACTTACATCTCTATACTATGAGAATCAAGATCATATAAAAAGGCTCAACACTATCAATCAAAACTCCTTAACTTGACTATTTAGAACACCATATACCATCTAACTAGTCTTCCTCCACCTAGCAAATCAACGGTACCACTCGTCCCACAAAACGTGTAATAGTCTTAGAAAATACCGCAACCTCAGATCACCTTGGGCATACTTCTGCATTATATATGCAACATCATACTTCACTACGAATCAAATAAACTTAGGCTCTTGCATACACCATTCAAGCCTATTAGATTACTTCCATAAAACTAGTATCATTAACCAAGAAATCATCACATCCACCTTCATGGACATCAATTGTTCAAACTTAATGTCTAGTGTTTAACATGATTTACAACCCAACCTTATACATAATTCTTACAAAACATACATCATAATCTTAAGTCACTATTTTTACAACCACATTGGGACGCTCAACGTCACAACCCATTCAACTCCTCACGTTTTCGGCATGTTTCGGATTATTCGGGCGCATTTTCGAGCTTGGCGGGGCTTCGATAAATGCTCCGCATTGCTGCCAACGTTCCATCACCTTCTAGATGGTCAAAATAGTCTGGCAGCACATTTATTAGACTTTAGGAAGTTCAAATGGGCTGGTATGAAACTGCAAATTTTCCACTTTAAAAGGTCCACAAAGGTTGGCAAGCATGTGCAGAAATTTCAGCATGCATGTGCAGGATTTTCAGATTTTCAGCTTGTAGTTGATAATTGAATAGCTTGCATTTTTGTACCTTGTTGACTTAGGGACTTTTAGGTACTATAAATACATGCTGTAAGGCATCATAGGCATCAGCTCATACTTGTTTTATTCAGTAAATATCGCCCATGAAGAATACAACATAATTTACTAGTCCATCAAATTGGGACATTCTACCCCAAATACTTAATTTTTATCTAGATACTATCCACGACCAAAGCACCTTTATAACATTACTACTATACCTCAAAAATCTACTACATATCTTCTCACTAGTAGTACTAGTTTATAACTACCAAGGAAAAGGTCAAGGGGTAAAGTCACATAATAGACATGATCGACATTAATCTTATACTATACCCTCATACAATCTTATCTACTTATACGGCCTCTCACATCACACTTACTTACTCAAGCATACAGTTAGACTGCCTTCAAATTCCACAAACAACCATGAGTCTATACTTACAACTTACTCGATAATATAGCCATTTTCACACTTCAAGCAACCTACAAATCACTCTAACTGACAACTCCTTCTCTACCATCTACTAAACAACACACAAGGACGAATCACCTCTTTACCAACTCAATCTCATGCAAAAAAAATCATCTATACATCCATTAAACCAACACAAGAACAACAAGTTGGACAACAAGTTGCTAGTGAATCGAAATAGGCCTCACACGGCTTCACTAGTCTTTGATTTTGTATTTTGAACAAGAAAATGAAATGAATGACAAGTCAACTATGCTAGTGAATATAAAGAGCCCCACACGGCTTCACTAGACTTTATTATTTTTTTTTTCAACAACACCTTGATGACAAGATTACATGAGATAGAAATTTAATACGCAATATCCAATGAACTATGAATACACATCTTACTCTGTATAAATAAAATCGGAGTCAAACACTTCCTCCACGGACTACCATAACATCCACACATGCTACTAGTTACCACATTAGTCTATCACCATAAGGGGGGTAAATCATTCTCGAACATTGGTTATTCAACTAAAATATTCATTTACACAAAAGTCACCCTCACTCTGACTTCTAACTTTGAGACTTCACATCACCAACTTCTTGGTCTAATTTCACTACTAATAGGTCATGACAACAACACTTTTACGCATACTACTATTCGGGTGGAAATACAGTTCCAACATTCTACTACACATCATCCTCCCTTAAGCAAGACATTTGTAACATAAATTTGAAAGGGACTAAATGCAATTAATACCTGAAGCTGAAAAGCACGATTCCATCAAGATCAATGTCTACATCGGAATCAATACACATTGAAGCACTAACGGACTCTTCTCAAGTCCTTGCACAATTTTAACTCTTATATGTTTCAATCAGAAAGGACCATACCATTAGATTCTAAACTTCTACACTTGAATCACCTCAATAATGAGACATATCGGAGGACATTAGAGTAAGGAAAGAATTTGGGATGACTTTTTACTTTCATATGGGCGACATCAAAGCACGAATAAGAGTATGAAAGAGGAACATTCTGACTCTATTGCACGAACTAAGAAATGGAGAGTGGAAATAATCCCTAAATGTCCAATAGCCTCCTGTTTATAGATGTGGTGCACAACACACCGATAAACGAGATTCTACGTAGAAACGGCTTTGTAGACTCACTAGGACGAACTGCTCTGATACCACTTCTGTCACACCCCAAATCCCATTGGAGCGGACTGGCACCCATAGCCGAGGAGGCCCGGGAGAACCCGTTCATAACCTATACTTTCACATTTACATTACTTATGAAAATTAGAAATTTGGGCAGAACTTCATTGTAAATAGAAGAAAACAGTACCTGTATCAACCCAGCAGACACGCATAAATATATATGAACAGTAATTGGCCGTCAGAGCCATCACGTCTATCAACCAAACACTCCTATGGCTGTACAATATGTCTACAAAAGCCTCTACATAGATACACAACTGAGTTGGGGTCGGGACGAACTCCCGCCCACAAAAGACTTTTATACAAATACCAAAGGTTCATATATAGACGACTTGGGATGCTGCGAAACAACTGGAGCTCACAACTAATAATAGAATGTCCTGGCTTTTACTGCGGAGGTGTACGACCTGAAGTACCTGTTCCTGCAGGCATGAATGCAGGTCCCCCGTGAGGGACGTCAGAACGGAAATATGTACTGAGTATGTAAGGCAGGGAGTATCAACATGAGATACAAAAGATCAACAGAACCCAGATACCAGTGAATAAACAGTATGAGTAGACCACACTCAAAAGAACTGATGGGATACCTGCACATTACTTTCATATCATTACTTCTCGTAATCCTTATCAATACATAACATTGTCATACAATGGCCAACTGATCAGTGGTACTACTACAATACATCAGGGACCACCCCTGGAATAGCATATATATACATAATCTTCATAATACAATGGCCAACTGATCAGTGGTACTAATATAATACATCATATCATCAATTTAAAATATAGACATTCCATTTTTTAGCATATATATATAATCTTTATAATACAATGGCCAACTGACCAGTGGTACTAATATAATACATCATATCATCAATTTAAAATATAGACATTCCATTTTTTAATTCATTTAATCTTTCAGATTGGTTACTTTGTGGTCACACTTTATGGAACTTGAAACCATGATAGTTCAATAGGAAAAACATGTAAATAGGTAATCAATATCATGAAAATGAAGTAGAGAATCATGGATACCTCATTAAACCATTTCGGAGTCAACAATAGTATATGGATATTTTTTTTTTGACTAGCCGGACATCTTAAAAGTGAAAACAAGTTCAATTGGTAGTGTCGAAGATCATATGATGTTATTATGTGTCATGTGTCGTGCGACAATGTTGGAAGCTTACTTGAGAGTGCCATGGCTCATTATTCATGCCAAAGAGTAGATAGAGTATGTCTTACATACCTTGATATAACCACTTCAATACAAGTGACTTCCCGCACTCTTCGAACACTTATCTACAATAAGTCATTTGTGGCAAACTAGTATTAGCAACCAAACCTTACCATTTAGGTATTAACTTCACCAATTAATGTCTAGGAAGTAATCCCTTAGCTCATCAATAAGAGTACTACATACATCCTCTTATACTCTCATTACATTCACATATCATGCATTTTCATGAAATATCCCTCAACATCACTCTTAGACTTTATTTCCCTTCTTAATCACCATCCAATACCAACATGATCACTAGGCATACATAACCACTAATATAATGATATATCACCACAATTTATCCTTCATAATACAATACAGCAACTTCCATAACTTACTACTAACAATTTATACACAACAATTCATAACTATGTTTCTAGTTATCTTCCAACATCAAGACAATACTCATAATCCTTTATCAATACTTATTCATGGATAAGAATCAAGAATAAACAATATTCATACCTTAACAATGGACTCTTGTATTTGGAATCCTCCTTACATAACCATGGGGTGCTTCTCGAAGCTTTCGAGATGGTGAACACAACTACGGAACCAATTTGAATTTTATACGGTTGAATCTTGAGTTATTTGGGATATTTGTTTGAAACCTAAAAGGTGTTCTTGAGAGAATTTGAGAAAAAGGATTGTATTCTGCTGAATTTGGGCTAAATCTGGTGTTATAGACAGAATTGGGTGAAGTGAAATGGCTAAAATGCCCCTAAGAAAACAAGAAAAGTCGAAACTATCCCTCAGTTGACAAACTGACAGGCTGAAGTAAAATGGATATAACTTCTTACTCAGATGTTGGATTTGGATGAAACTAGTTACAGTGGAAAGAGAACCCAAATCTCTTTCGTTTGATATATTGTAGATCACACAGTTCATTATATACAGGGAGTTATGATCGTTTGAAGTTGACCCTAAAATGCTGAAAAAAACTGGGCAACAGGCTATGCGTTTTGCTACTGTTTTGAAATCCAAACGCAGCCTTATGCATTCCGAAAAATTCCAAAACTTATCCGAGATGTACTATGAAATTGTCCGATCATAACTCAACTTGAAAATCTAAAAATGAAGGTCTAGAAGGTCGAGAAGTTGTATCCCGAAGGTTATCAGCTAAAATGACTCTAAGTTACACTTAGAAAAATTTTCAAGTTTTTAAGTCTAAGAGCACTCTATTAAAGGCTAATCCATGCACGACTTTTACGGGGTGTTACACTGAATATGGTCAGAGGTAGTTGTAGTTAAACACCTAGATCCTTGATCAAACTAACTAGATATGTAAGTTCTGCAACTGTTGAAGCAAGGCTTCTATGCTTTGATTCAACTGAACTCCAAGAAATAGTTGATTGTTTCTTTGACTTCCGAGAAATTAGAGATTCACCTAGTTTAATATTAAAGCCTATAATGGACTTCCTAGAGAAAGCACATGCTGCCCAATCTGCATCACAATGAGCTATAAAAACATCTTCTTTTGAGCTAAACATGAGAAGACCTTATTTTGATTTTCCTTTTATATATTTGATGATACTAAGTGTTGCATTCATGTGAGACTATTTTGGACACTGCAAGAACTTACTCAAGGTCTGCACACTATATGCTATGTTTGGTCTTGTAACTGTGAGGTATAACAACTTACCTATTTTCTTTTGGTACATCCTTGATCCGTTAATACCTCATTTTTGGTCCTTGCATCAGCTGAAGTATGTTGATTATATTCCATAGTTGTTAATTTCTCTATAGTATCAAGTGGAGTAGGTGCTGGTTGAGTAGTATTGAGACCTGTTTTTGAGATTAATTCCACTACATACTTCCTCTGATGCATCACAATTCCTTGTTTAGACCTTAAAAATTCAATGCCTAGGAAGTAATTTAGTTCTTCAAGATCCTTTATCTTAAAATCTTTGTGAAGAGCCTCTTTGGTTTCACTTATTTGATTAAGTTTCCTACCAGTCACTAGTATGTCATCTACATAAACTAGTACAACAACTATTCCTTCACTTGTCTCTTTGATGTAAAGAGAATGATCATACTGACTCTTTCTGAAGTTATATTTAATCAAGCTTTGATGCAGTTTTAAATTCCATTGTCTTGGTGCTTGCTTCAATCCATACAAGGATTTTGAAAGTCTGCACACCTGTCTCTCCTCCTGACTTTTAAAACCTTGTGGAAGTTTCATATAGTCTCATCTTCCAAATCTCCTTGTAAAAAGGCACTGTATACATTCATTTGATGGATATGCCAATTCCTAGCTGCTGCAAAATAGCCAAGACAGTCCTCAGAGTAACCATTTTTACCATTGGGCTAAAAGTTTCTTGATAGTTTATCCCTTACTTTTGACTGAACCCTTTTGATACCAACCTTGCCTTGAATCGTTCTATTTCTCCTAAAGCTTTGCACTTGATTTTTCAACCTATTTGCACCCTATAGGATTCTTGCCTTCCGAAAGAGTGACCACCTACCAAGTATTGTTATTTCAAGAGTAGATATCTCAAATTGCATAGCATCTGCCCACCTAGCATCTTTGACTACCTCTGCATAAGTGGTTGGTTCAATAAGGTTTGAGAAGTTAGATAAGTTGCATTGATACATGTCAGAAAGATTAAAGAAACATAGTTTGAGAGAGGATATAAGATGTTGTCATTTATAGTTAATGACACAAAGTCTTTCATCCATCTAGGTGGATGTGTGCCCCTGTTGGACTTTCTTTCATCAGAGTTTGTAGTAACTTGTTGAGGCAATTCAGCATCATTTTGTCTAGTTATTCTTCTTGTGTAGTATCTTGTTATAGAAGGAATTTATGCAACAGGAACTGTAGTTGACTGGACTAGAGTAGTATTAGTTGTATTTTCTAGTTGTTCAGTATGAGATTGTGATTATGAGTCATTCTCAATAGTTGGTTGCGGTTGTGAGTTGTTACTAGCAGGTTCTTGTAACTGTGAAGTGAGCTTAAATCCTATCATATCAATAGCTAAGTCAGCACTACTTCCTACTGTCAAGTCACACATAGGAAATGACGATTGTGAAGCTTAAGTCATAGTATCCTTGAATGGAAATATATCTTCCAAGAAAATGACATCCTTTTTAACAAACAATATCTTTTCAGTAATATCATACAGGATATAACCTTTCCTTATTTCTGAATAACCCATGTGAATAGCCTTTCTTGATCTAGGCTTAAGTTTATCCAATTCATGTACTACCTTAGCACAGCCTAAGACCTTTAGATGATCTAGTGCGGGTTTCTTGTTGTATAGTTTTTCATATGGTGTGATATATCCTAATATAGAAGAAAGAAGCCTGTTTATTAGATATGTAGAAGCTTTCACACAGTGTCCCCAATACTTTAAAGGCATATTAGCATGAAACCTAATAGCTCTTGTTATTTCTAGAAAATGCCTATGTTCCTCTCACTTACACCATTTTGCTAAGGTGTATATGAGCAAGAAGTTTGATGAGTTATTCCTAGATTTGCAAAGAGTTCAGAACATATGTGATTGAAAGATTTAGTACCATTATCAGTTCTAATCACTTTTACACAAGTATTAAACTGGGTTTGAATGTAAGACAGAAAATACTTAAGAACAATAATGACATCAGCTTGAATAAAAATACCATGTCATTCTAGTAAAATCATCCACAATAGTTAAGAAGTACTTGTGTCCATCACAAGTAGAAACCTTATAAGGAGCCGAGAGATCCATATGTACTAAGTCAAAAGCTTTAACACTAGATGCACTGCTAGTAGGAAAGGGTAGCCTAGTTTGTTTAACAAATGGACAGACTTCACACTTATTTATATTGTCATTTACTTGAGTTTTTGAAACAGAAAACATGTGAGATATTATCCTAAAAGGAATATGTCCAAGCCTACTACGCCATAGCCTTATATCAGATTTATTTGTATTTTGAGTATTGAACACACAGCCTGCTACTTTGCCATGTCTCGGAAGCTTTTGTCTTAATAAGAAGTATGGTCTTTTTTTCTCTCTGCCAATTCCTTCACCTTTCCACTCCAAATTAGAGATCCTAAAACACAGAAAAGTTAGGGAAGAATATAGCTGAATAGTCAGGTTGCTTAGTAACCTTTGAGACTGATAATAGATTGTATTTAAACTGAGGTAGATGAAAAACGTTCTGGATAGTACTATTTTCCGATATATCACTACATCCCATGTGTGTCACTAGTGACACATCACCATTGGGTAGTATTACTCTATTTGGGTTGAGACATTGAATCTTTTTTTAGAAGATCAATATCTGCAGACATATGGTTTGTAGCACCTAAGTCAATAACCTACTCAAGTGGTTTACTGCAAACAATCAAGTCACTGCCAATACCTGACATATTTTCCGCACTAGCAGATGGCACGGAAAATGTCACTTGATTGTGTTGTTACAGCATTTAGCAAATCTAAGTATATTGCTCAGGTGTGAACCTTAGGGGAAAAGATAGAAGTACAGGACTTTGGTTTTGATAATGCTGACCCAATCCTCAGCCACAACATTGTGAGCACTAAAAGCAACTTTCCTCTGCTTGTACTATGTTCATAGCCAGTTCTAGCTTCAGTTTGAATCTTGTGCTCTCCACGTTTAGGATGTCCAGGAGGGTAACCAACAAGTTTGTAGCAATCTATCTTGTAATGACCTTTTATTTTATAGTGATCACACACAACACTAGGATTATATGTTGACACATAGTTTCTCTTCACCTTTTGATAGTTACCTTGATAACTACCACTTTAATAGCTAGTCTTAGAGTACATGGCAACTGCATCAGTTGCATTAGGAGTAGGACCAAGAAGACTCGTCGCATGCACAAACTAAGCCACAATTTTTTGATTTTCATCACTTATGATCATAGAGTAGGCCATCTTGACAATTGGCAGTAGTGTCATTAACAAATTTGGCTTCTTACGTAGGAGTATGTGTCATTTAGGCCCATTAGAAACTGATATAACTTTTGTCTTTGAAGATAAGCTAAGAACTTTCTTGATTTTTCATAGGCTCTAATGATTCAAACTCATCCCATATATCTTTTAGCTTAGTTAAATATACAGACACAGATTGAACTCCCTGAGTCATGGTTGCAATTTCTTGGTGCAAATTCGAAGTTCTTGAACCATCTATTTTATCAAATATTTCATTAAGATCTAACCATAAAAAATATGTAGTCGAGGCATGGACCAGTACCCCTTCAAGCAGTTCAGTATAAACTGCATTCATAATCCAAGAAAGTACTATAGCATTGACTCTTTCCCATTTGTTTCCCAGGTCAGTAGAGAAATTTTCTCTTACAAGAGCCATCAACTATATCAAATTTGTTATGCCTTAGTAGAGCCATTCAAACAGCCTTACTCAATACAACATAGTTTTCACTCCCCTTTCGTAACGCCCCGCATTTTGGGCTATAGTATAGACCATGACTCCGATGTGTTGATAATCCCGAGGCCCTAAATCCTATTCCAATATGGCATTTTAATTAATTGAATAGTATGTGAATCCATTCAAGCTTGAATTTAGACCATAGAGGTCCTTCAACACAAGGACGAGTTGAAACTATTTCGATCGACTAAGTTTTAGTGGACATTGTAAATTTCGTTATCTTTCATAAACCATAACTCTCTGTATATGTCGAATTAGGGATACTACTATGTTTCAAATGATAGGTATTCGAGCTATCTTTCCAAAGATATCAATTTTGCTAACATCCGACACACGAGCAAGAAGTTACGGCCTTTCAAAGTGATATGCATCGCCTAACCAATCGCCCATGGCAACTGAAAAGCATAGGCGATAGCCTAGGCGGTGCCTATGTAAACATAGGAGATAGCCTAGGAGGTGCCTATGTAAACATAGGCGATAGCCTAGGAGGAGCCTATGTAAACATAGGCGATGGAGTGGGCGGCGCCTATGTAAAGAATTCAAGTGACTTAAACACTTCATTTGTGGGGCAAAATGGTCCTTTTCCACCCTTACTTAGCCTTAAAACACAAAATTCAGTTCCAAGGACCCCAAAATATACCTTCATTCATCAAAAGTGATCAAGGATTCTCCTTAGGATTTCAAAATAAAAACTCAAGCAACTCGAGATTCAACTGGGGTTTTAGGAACTAATTGCATATTTGGAATCCTCTCAACGTAGGATTCGAGAAACATCTAATATTCATAGTAATCGAGGTACGTGGGGTTATCCTAAAATCTCATGGGTGTAGTTTTTATGAACATCCATGCTATTAAATAGGGGTTTTCAATCAAATGCTAATAACTTGCTTTTAATATGATTTCTAAGTTATTTTTCTGTATGTCATGGGAATTTTTCGCCTGTATACTTCAATGGTTGAAACCATGCATATGTGATTTGAGATTTTCCACGGAAGTTTGATAAATATGAATGATAAATTACTTTCAAATTCCCATGATAATGTCTTGATACCCATATCTTATTGTGACCAACAAAAGAGAGCATGAATTTGAAATAATTATTGTTCGCCACTTGTAAGTGATGAAGCACCTTGGTTTTTACATGATCATGCATATGTGGATGTGATATTGATGATTTGCAAGTCGGATATGACAATACCCTACAGAATATTATATGGGATTGAATCAGATGAAATTTGAATGCATTGATTTTACATGAGATCGGTGGATGCCTGAAGAAGGCGTTTGAGTGTAAGGGCTCATCGCTCGAAATCGTGTCTGCCGACACGGAAATTTGGTACCAAGCTAAGTGATATTGTGTACTTGACTTTATGTTATTCCAAAATTGGGACTATAAGTAGGAGCCTGGGATAAGTCATCTTGGGAACTACCATTGGGTCTAGACACCATGCTTCGTGGTCTTGTGTGTCTCTCCCTCACTTATACTCTAATATTGGCGGCAACCGAGGTTTTATAGTTGGTGTAAATTATGTATGGTATTCCACCTAGATAAGTTGCATTTCATTGTTGTTGAGAAAATATTGCATTACGCCCATGTGTTTTCAAATGATTTGATTTGAAATTTCTTTATAATGGATCTCAACTATATTTTGTAAAAATATTATGTTTTGTTTTGATATCTCTGCATGCCAGTATTTCTGTGCTAACCCCCTCCTCTCTCCAACCTCTCAGGTTTAGAGGTCCAGTCTAGGGGTCAACAGAATCAGTAGATCATTCAGACAGAGTTGCCGAGACAAGTGGTGAGTCTTCTATGTTTCGGAAGGTCTTATATCCTGGAGTCCTTTTATCTTATATTTAGTTTTGGGGTCTACTGGGGGCCTTGTCCCAGTTTATATACAGTTACTTGACTCAGTCATTTGTTAGAGATTTTTGCAGATAGTTGTTAAGAGGTTGATTGATGTTGGGGAAACCTTATTTCCCCGTTATTGTTTCTTTTCATATTTATGACCATGTTTCAAATTATTGTGTTTCTTCCGCACTACTTTGATCATTGAATTAGGTGCATGATTACTAGACAGATAGAGGTATTTTGGTCCTTCATGATTTGAAATGCTCGTCACATCTAGGCCCTGGTTTGGGTCGTGACACCTTTAATTGGAAAGACACAAGAGAAGTACCTGATACATCTGTCGTAGATAAGAACCGAGGATGATTGTAATCTAATGGAGGAGTAACCAAGAAATTAGTGGAATTCAGAAATTCTTGAATGTGTAGATAAACACCAAAAATTCAAAACAAAATTATTGGATCGACAAGAGAACTGACTTAGTTTAGTAAGCTCTAATACCATGAAGAATAATGTAGTAACTCACACTAAGAGTAAATCACTATACCAAAGAAATAGAGAAAGATATTGGAGAAGATCAACCATCTTAGAATCAGAGAAGAAAAGAGTAGAAAGAAGAGTAAATCATTGTGTTGTATTGATGTATTTAGAATTTTGTTCTTGTTAGTAGTACATAGTCAACTTTTTATAGAGATGTTAGAGTTGTTACCTGAATTTTGTTGATCCAGCCTTGAAAGTTTTGCGGTGCGACCCATGATTGTAATTTTCAAAATACCAAGCCTGTAAGTACTGCATTAGAAGCTCATGACTTCAAACTCTCGGCCACGTTATCTCCAAAGATAAATGATGAGCGTGACTATATGTCTCGAGTTCCATACTCTAGTGCCATCAGGTCTTTTATGTATGCGATGGTGTGTTTAAGACCAAATTTATCTTATACCATTAGTGCAGCTAGTAGATACATGACAAATCCTGGTAAAGAACATTGGAAAGCAGTTTAGTGGATTTTTAGATACTTGCATGGATCTGCTGATACTTGTTTGCAGTTTGGGCAAAATAGAAATAGAGTAATCAAGTATGTTGATTCTGATTTTGCAGGAGACCATGATAAAAGGAGATCCCTTACAAGCTTTGTTTTCACCATTGGTAGTTGTGCTATCTGTTGAAAAGCTACCTTATAGACTACGGTTGCTTTTTCAACTGCTAAGGCAGAGTACATAGCTATTACAGAGGCTTTCAAGGAAGCTATTTGGTTGAAGGGTCTGTTTGGTGAACCTAGAAAAGACTTACAGATTACTACTATTTTTTCTGGCAATCAGAGTGCTATCTTCCTTTTGAAAGAACAGATGTTTCACTAGAGGACAAAGAACATCGATATTCGGTATCATTTTGTGCATAAAATTATTGGTAGTGGTGATATTGTGGTGAGAAAGATTAGTACCCATGATAATACTACTGATATGATGACCAAGACACTACCAAGTGCCGAGTTTGAGCATTGCTTGTACTTGGTTGGTGTTAGCTATTAAGATATGCCCTTAGGGGCTTTTGTGGATGAGGTAGAGAGTTTTTCTTGAAATGGATTTGAGTTTTGAAATAAAATTCGTGCCAAGGTTGAGATTATTAGAGATGCGACCAGAATTTTATTGATTCGGCCCTGAAATTTTCGCGGTGTGACTCATGTTTGTGATTTTTAATGGGGTTTGTGGTGGTAGCATAGGATAGGCCTTATCCTGGAGCTAGTATGCACCTTTATGTTTTTGGGCCTAGGACTTATCTATATGCACATATTACAAAAGTGCATTTAGTGGGTTGTTTCGAGTATTCAAAAAATACGCACATTCTCCACATTGTACTCCTCTCATTTTATAGTGAAATTTCTCTGCCTCTGCCCGTGATTTCTCCCACAAGGGTTTCCCCATAAATCTATTGTGTTGTTCTTATTTTTATTTTACTTGTCGTTTTCTTTTTTCTGTCCGACTCTACCAAGAGTAGATAAGAGCTTAACAGTGTGGTGTCACCTAACTAACTGGCTTCAACAATGTAACTAACTTCTTGACACTTTTACTAACTTTCCCTCCTTTTTCTTTCTCTACTCTCATTCCTCAACAGTTATATAGCTATCTCATATTGTATGTAGCTTTGTGTAACACCCCGTAAAAGTCGTGCATGGATTAGCCTTTAATAGAGTACCCTTAGACTTAAAAACTTGAAATTTTTTTGTGTGTAATGAGGACTTAGTGTCATTTTAGGTGGAAATCTTCGGGATACAACTTTTCAACCTTTCCGATATTCGTGTTTAAATTTTCAAGTTGCGTTATGATCGGCCAAGCTCATAGTACATCTCGGATAAGTTTTGACATTTTTCGGAATGCATAATGGTGCGTTTGGATTTCAAAACAGTAGCAAAACGCATAGCCTATTGCCCAGATTTCAGTATTTCTGGGTCAATTTCAAACGATCATAACTCCCTGTATATAATGAACTGTGTGAGCTATAATATATAAAACGAAATCTATTTGAGTCCTCTTTAAAATGAAGGTGGTTTCATCCAATTTGAAGATATCAGTAAAGAGTTATAATCGATTTACTCCAGCCTATCAAACTGTCAACTGAGGGACAAATTTGACCTTAATTGTTTCTTAGGGATATTTTGGTCATCCTCCACCCCTATATATACCACCAACACGGGATTTAATCCCTCAAACACCATAATAGACATACTTTTCCAAAATTGCTCAAGAATTCTCCTTAGGGTTTCAAAATAAAAACCAGAAAAATCATACATTATGGCTTAGAAAAATCATGACTTGCAATGTCTTGGTATGACGATACAACTCAGACTAACGCCATATCAGACTCAGACTAACAGACATTTCAGACTTTCATGATTTTAGACATTCATAATGTTGCATGTACAGAAAAGGTTAAAAATGGGCATACAGAGATGTTAGGTGGTTCCCCGAAGAGGGTTTGAGTTCAAGCGACTCATTGCCTAAAACCGTGGTTTGCCGACCCAGGTATACTATTATGCGCTGACTTAAATGTCTTGTGGCGTATCAGACTCAGACACTCCAACCCTGGTGGCACACTTGGGTTGGGGGCTTCCCCGCCGAGTCAATAGAGGATTCCATACAGCCCGTGGAATATCAGACTTGTAGGGGAATACCACCTAACTCAGAAGTAAACCATAGATCTTGATTTGAAATGAAAAGGCAGGTTACATGTTTTCAGAAAGTGCCCATGTATTTTTCGGAAACCGTTTTATACATGATGTCTTGATGAAAAATTACTTTCACTTAATATATATATATATATATATATATATATATATATATATATATATATATATATATATATATATATATATATATATATATATATATATATGTTCCATTATACTATTTTTGAATTTCTTCGCATGCCAGTACTTTTGTGCTGACCCCCCCCCCCCTCTTCCAGGTCCTGAGGCACAGTCTAGGGGTCCAACTACTCAATAGACATTCTCGGATTTGCAGACTTGATCTCGCAGTGGTGAGCCTTCTATTATTCGGAAGGCCTAATTATGTCAGACATTATCTTATTTATTATGTTTTTGGTTTACTAGGGGCCTTGTCCCAGTTTCTTTTCAGACAGATGTTTGTGTTCTTAGTAGAGATTTCGCAGACTGATGTCAGATAGTATTATTCAGAAATGTTGCAGAACTTGACCATGTATTCCGTACTCAGTTTAAATTCTGCATTTTATTATGATTATGAATGTTGTGCATGATAACCAGATAGAGAATGGGTGTTCTGGGCCTTCATGGTTCGGGATGCTCGTCATGGCTAGGGCCTAGGCTCGGGTCGTGACACTTTGTTCTTTAAATAAACCTTGGTTTGGTGAAGATGTCTGTGAATTTGCAGTGAGAACACAAAACATGCACTGATTGCCACTTCATATTTACACCCAAAGTACAACGAGCAAGTTAAATATATCAATGAGCTTCCTGCAGTCAACCCAAAAAATTTTCATTCTGGTCCTGCAGGTTTGTTATTTTCTCAGTAATTATTTAACTTATTTCGTATTGTTATTATTTCATTTTTCTCATTGGAGCACTTGATCGATATTAATCTACGGGTACTGACCAGTTCTGCTTTTGTTTTCCAGGATCAGAAATCTATGAGGAGATTCTGGTGAAGGCACTTGCATATTTTTATGGAGCCAAATTGCTCATTTTTGATAGCGAAGCTTTTGTAAGATGAAATTACTTATTATGCTTTTGAGGAACATTGCATAATTAACCTTAATTGTTTTTCCATTTTTGTTGTTCTTGACCCCCCTTGAAGTAGTACTAGTGGCTATCAAGCATTTAAGACATAATTCGAGTTCCGTCTTATAGACCTATAAAGGGGCTATAGACATATTGAGGGGATGCAAAGACAGTTGATAAAATTTATGAAATTTCTTCTTTCCTGGGGTTGATTTTGCATGTCATCGATCTTATTTCTACGAGTTAGAGTTCTTTTCAGTTAAATCTAGCGTCAGTGGACTATTAAAATCTTTCATGTCATTTTCTAGACTTTGTTATTCCCTTCGTCGCTCTTGCATTTTTATTGATTTGGTCAGACTCAGATGCAAATCATGGATAAATTTTCATATCATTCAGAGACTATCTGTGAAGGATGCTGAGCCACTGGAAGGCACTGAAGCATTATCTAGCCCAACCGCTAATGACAATATATCTTCTTTAGCCGAGCCATCGAAAAACACCGTCTTTATGACAGGTATTGACTGTCCTTTGGTTAGTCCCTTGGTTTTGAATATTCAGGAGTTGCATTTTTTTTTTTCTTCAGATTTTATTTTTACTAAGAAAAAAAAATATAGAAAAAAAAGTTGGGGTCTATTGGAAACAACCACTCTACTTCACCTACCCTCCTCAGATCTCACTCTGTGGTAATACCCTAGGCATGTAGAAGTTGTTGTTTTTCTTTCTAATAATAACCGATGTTCAAGATGTTCAGGTGATAGAGTCAGATTTGTTGGTTCTACTTCTGCACTTGACTCGACTCCCATCAGGTAAATTCTAATTTTCCTACAAACCTCAACACCAACTCTTCTGCACTATTAAATGATCTGTATCTTATATCTAAAAAAATTTCTGATGTTATTTTGTGATGGTCCCTTGCAATTTTGTCCTTCCGGTTTCTCATAAATGAAAATAATCATTATTGATCCATATTTCTTAATGTCATCAATCAAACTGCTTTATCCAGGAAAAAAACAAGAATCACTCTTGATACATTTGCTAGTAACTATATGGTTTTACGATTAATATACACTCGATCCTTTTAGTCATCCCAAAAAGAATGATGCATTTCTATATTTAGTTCTCCCACTTGATTCAATTTGTGTTCTTTACTATCTTTTTTAGCGTGTTTCAAAAAAATGCGTCTTAGTTTGGCAACTCTTTAGTTTCACCATCTCACATGACGTGTTAACACCACAACATAAAGGGCATTCTAAATACATTATACATGTCTTTAGATTAAGATTACTTTCTTAAACTTCATGTCAAGTCAAACTATGACAAACAAATTGAAACTGAGAGTAATAATTTACAATTAAACTTTTCATTTTACCGTTGATGAGATAGTTTATAGCCAATAATATCTATAATTTGTTTTAAACCACAAGTTTCAAAATCTTCCTTTCATTTGACTTCCTACTTTATTTGTTTAGTTTATAAAGTTAAGACATAATCTTTATTTTTCTGCATTTGTAGGCAGTGAATTGTACTTTATCTCCTGTACCACATCTTGTTCTGCAACCGCCCATTTATATGTTTATATATTAAGTTAAATCATTCTTAAGTACGCAGTCATAGTTTTACTTCCAATGCATTTTACCAGCACTTCCTCTCAGTCGATGAACTGCACTTAGAAGGCACTGGACAGGATGATCTGGAAAATTTACTCGTTAACACATTGTTTGAGGTGTGATTTCTTTCAACAAATAAGAATAAGTTCGTTTGAAAACTAATATGTGGGATTTCTGTTCCTTTCTTTTTGTATTTTGTTGTAAACTTTAGTCTTTACCTTTCATTCTACTTTTTCAGGTTGTAATCAGAGAAAGCAGCAATTCCCCAGTCATATTGTTCATGAAAGATGCTGAGAAGACTACGGCCGGAAATTCACTGTCATATTCAATGTACAAAAGTTGGCTTGAGAAGATTCCAGATAATATTGTGATCATTGGGTCTCACATTCATTCAGATTATCATAAGGAGGAGGTACTATTTTCAGATTATAATGCCCAAGAATAGATGCCTGTGATTATATCTTTTCCTGTTATAATGTGTATACAGTGTATTAAGTGGCCTGTAATGGAAATTTCTTATGGATTAAATTTCTTGGCTTTAGTAGTTATCGGTGCCAAAACTTTGTGAGACCGATGCTTGATCGAGAGGATGAGAGGGGACTCTTATTATAGCAAAAAGTTCAAAATATCAACTTCGCATCACAAAAGAGACATTAGTTTAGCTATATATATCAATGCATGCATCCACATGCAGCATACACAGACACAGACACGAACACAAGTCATTTTCACACGCACACACACATATGAACACTACATAGTGTGGCATACATCCACACTCTCAATGAAAACAACAACAATGACATACCCAATGTAATCCCACACGTAGAGTATGGGAGGGTAGTATGTGCGCTGACCTTACCCCTACAAGGTAGAGAGACTGGTTCTGATAGATCCTCGGCACAAGTAAAAGCATTACAAAGCAAAAAAATTTGAAAGAATGACCAACGTTCTTAAAAGCGAGAAGCACAAAAAAGCTCTAAGGTACGTAGGGGGTGATACAATCCCACATTAGTTGGGTATTGGGGTAGTGGTTAGTTTATATGGACTTGGGTAAATACTCCCCTAATGAGATAGCTATCCCTTGGGGTCAAGTTATGCCCAATGCCATATTTTTACACATATATCCTTTCAATTGCTTGACAAAATAAGGCCTAAACATGCTTTTCCTATTTTACTCTTTCCAGTCACAGCCTAAAGGATCTCTCTTCACCAAATTGGGCAGCATTTTATATGAGCTCGCCTTCCCAGTATAAGCTCTTCAGTTTTTTTAAAGAACTTTCAGTTAGAGCTGAAAATATCTTGTAAATGAGGATGTCGAAGTATAAATAACGTGAAAAGAACCCTGCTTTACATGTAGGCCGCCTGTGTTCTTTTTCATCTTGTTTTTTTTGGGGTCCTATTGAGGATTTGGGGGGGATTAATTTTGGAAGAACGATATGTCTTTGATATTAAACTAAGGCATTTGGATACAAATTATTACTTGTTTGTTTGGAAACTAGGCTTATTTTGTAAGAAATCTAAAGGGATTTTCAGAAATTAATGTTGGGGAATCGAAGAAAAGAGAAGCACTGTATAAGGAGAAGAATATAGTTTGCAGAGAACTTCACGTCTTTTGCATTCATCACACTAAACCTAGTTACATAGGACTCTTCAAATAGGAAGAAAAAAAACTAACCACTTACTGCCACTTACTTGACACTAATTAACCACTAACCTAAATAGTAGCAACTAACAAAGATGTGCTTCAACTGAACTAGGACTCCTAACAAATGTGTTACTCTGCCAACTAACTAGGAAGTACTAACAACCTTTGAATCAATATTCAACACTCCCCCTTGATTCAAAATTACAAACTCCAAGTTTCTGCCAGAAATGATCATGCTTGGCTTGTGGGAGTGCCTTGGTGAAGACATCTGCAATTTGATCCCTTGTACCGCAGAACTTTAACTCTATATCACCTTTTGCTTTCAGGTCACGAATGAAATGATAACGGATGTCAATATGCTTTGTTCTGCTGTGAAAGGCTGGATTCTTTGTCATTGCAATTGTTGCCTTGTTATCACAGAATACCTTTGTTGCATCCTTCTGCCGACAAAAGTCAATCAACAATTTTTGTAACTATACGGCCTGACATGCTGTTGAAGTTACAGCAACATACTCTGCTTCTGATGATGATAATGCAACCACAACTTGTTTCTTTGAACTCCAAGAAATTGCTCCAGATCCTAAATTGAAAACATTTGCAGAAGTACTCTTTCTGTTATGTATACTTCCTGCCCAATCACTATCACTGTACCCTATCAAGCTTAAATCTACAACTTTGGAGTACCAAATCCCAAAGTCAACAGTCCCAGCAACATAACGCAACACTCTTTTGGAAGCACCAAGATGTTTCTTGGTAGGACAATGCATATACCTAGACAACATACTCACAGAAAACATGATATCAGGACGAGTATGTGTTAGGTAGTTCAAACCTCCAATCAAGCTTCTGTAGTGACTAGGATTAGCAAGAAATGTGCAATCCTCAAGCTGAAACTTTTCATTTGCATTCATGGGTGTGGCATCCACTTTACAATTATGCATACCAAACTTGAAGAAGAGGTCTTTTGTATACTTCATTTGAGAAATAAAAATCACGTTCTCCACCTGTTTCACTTGAAGACCAAGAAAGTATTGCAAAATACCTAAATCTGACATTTCAAACTACTTCATCATGCAAGATTTAAATTCACAAACTAAAGTTTCACATGATCCCATATAAATCATGTCATTCACATAGAGACAAACTATCAAAAAATCACTCGTACCTTGTTTCTTTACATATAGCATAGGCTCATTCTCACTCCTTTCAAATCCATACCATAGAAAGTAGGAGTCAATTTTGTTGTACCATGCATTTGGCGCTTGTTTTACACCGTAAAGTGCCTTCTTGTGTTTGTAAACTTTTCTCTCATTTCCACTAATAACAAAACTCTCAGGTTTAAAAAAATAAACTTCCTCTTCCAAATCCCTATTTAGGAATGCAGATTTAACATCAAATTGATAAACGGGCAAGCTCAATTTAGTAGCCAAAGATAAGAGTATTTTAACCGTTTCAAAGTGAGCAACAGGTGAAAACGTTTCATCTTAATCAATACATTGATGTTGTGCATATCCCTTAGGTACGAGCCTGGCTTTGTATCTCTGTATGCTTCCGTCAGTATGACGCTTGACTTTGAACACCCATTTGAGTCTAATGGGTTCCTTTCCATCTGGAAGATTCACCAACTCCCATGTTTGATTCTGCTCAATTGCTAGCATCTCTTCTATCATTGCATTTTTCTACACTTGAATCTCTGCAGCTTCTTTGAAGCAAGTGGGTTCTGCACCATACAAAGCAAAAGAACAAGTCTCATGAATCTCCCTCAACGATTTAAATTTCGTTAGTGGAGTCTCGCTGGAAGAGTCTGTTGAAGAGGAACTACTGCCACTTCTTTGGGGGGGTTAAGCCATGATCGCTTTCTGGAGAAGAGGTGCTTGATTGAGGAGTACAAAGTCTACTACTTGCTGGAGAAGAACTGTATGTGTTCTCTGGAATGAAAATTGTTGCAGGTACTTGCTCAAAAATTGCATCAGTGGGCGACAATTTAGTATTCGAATTAACCTTCCCAGAATCAAAGTTCCAGCTAGCATCTTCATTAAACATAACATTTCTACTTACCATAATTTTACCACTCATTGGATCATGTAGCTTATAAGCTTTGGATTGTGTGCTATATCCAACAAAGATACATTTTTTGATTTTTCATCAAGCTTTTGTCTAGCCTGTGAGTTCACCAATGTATAAGCTATACATCCAAAGACACGTAAGTGGCTTACCTTGGGCTTGTTACCTCTCCATGCTTCATATGGTGTTTCATTAAGAACAACCTTGGTGGGTGAAATGTTCAACACATAGACAACAGTAGCAACAGCTTCACCCTAGAAACACTTCGGTACACCTCTGGCTTGCATCATGCTTCTGCCCATTTCAACAACAGTCCGGTTCTTTCGTTTCACTATGTCATTCTACTCCGGTGTATGGGTGTTGTGAGCTCTCTGTGAATACCATTTTCCTCCCAAAAAGTATTGAATTCATTTGACATAAATTCACCACCTCTATCTATTCGAAGAGTTTTGATTCTACAACCACTTTGTTTCTCAACAAAACACTTATATTTCTTGAAATTCTCAAATGTTTCAGATTTGAATGTCAAGAAATATACCCAACTCATTTGACTGTAATCATCCATAAAAATTAGGAAATATCGACTTCCACCTAAGGAATCAACACTCATAGGACCACATAGATCAGCATGCACCAGTTCAAGACAACCAGAAGCTCTCCATGACTTGCCTACGGGAAATGAATTTATATTTTGTTTCCCATACACGCATCCTTCACGGAATTCAAGAGCATCAATTCTAGGCAAACCTAGAACCATATTTATATGACCTAATAATTGCAACCCCTTTACACTGAAATGCCATAAATTATCTTCGGTACTATCTTTGGTAACTAATGCAAAACTTTTAACATCAAAAACTTCAAGGGGAAATATTCTATTTTGAGTCATTTGAATGTCAACAATTTTGTATCCTATTTTCCTATCTTGAAATGCTACAAGAATTCTCATCAAACAGAATGGAGTATCCACAAGTTATCAGTTTCCCAACACTCAACAAGTTATGGGATAGACAAGGAAAATACTGCACGTCATGGAGAAGTTTTACATTACCATGAGAAGTTTTTAGAGCAATTATACCTTTCCTTTCGACTTTCATTTCCTTGTCATAACCAAGCCGAACTTCTGACGTATCCAATTCATCAAGTTCTTTGAACAATGACCTTCTGCCAGACATGTGGTTGGATCAACCACTATCAATGATCCAAACTTCATCCGAACCAGCATCTACTGAGGAGTGAGCCATGAAAAGATTACCCTCCTCTTGTTGTTTCTCAGTAAAATTTACCTGTTGTTGTTCATCCTTCTGTTAAGCCCAACAATCAACTTCCTTGTACCCCATTTTTTTGGAATAGCGGAACTGAATATTTCTCTTGAACTACCGGTTCTCACCACCAAATTGAGCTCGTCCTCTGCCACGACCTCGACCACGGAAACTACCTCTGCCTCTGCATCACCTAGCATTTGAGACTTCTAATTTGCCTTTGACAGAAGACTCTCCATTGATCTGAAACGCCTTCTCTTCACCCTTTTCTTGAGAGGCATTCAATTTATCCTCATGAGCTTGTAAGGAACTCATCAATTCAACAAAACCATAATCAGATAAATTATGGGATTCCTCAATGGAAGCTACGACATGATCAAATCTTTTATTAAAACTTCTTAGAACTTTAGCAACTATAGTTTCATCAATAATTTTGTCACCATATGCCTTCATATGATTAACAATTGTACTGACTTTAGATAAGTAGTCTTGTATAGGTTCACTACTTTTCATGAATGAATTTTCAAAATCTCGTCAGAGTGACTGGAGTTTGACAGTCATTACCTTTGTTGAGCCATGGAATTCTTTCTTAAGAATATCCCATACCTGCTTTGAGGTTTCTGCAACAGTAATTTTGGAAAACACCGAGTCGTGCATATCCTGTTGTATGTAGAACAACGCCTTAGAGTCCTTCTTTTTGTTCTCCCGCAACCTTTGTGCTTCATCTTCCTCTGCATAGCCATTCTCCACCAAATCCCACAATTCTTGAGACTTGAACAACCTCTTCATCTTTATGCTCTAGAATTCATATCTATCTCCATTAAAGATGGGAATTAGTTGCTGAGATATGGAAGATGCTAAATTGGTAGCCATTCTTTGCCCACAATTTTGATTTTCTTCTTTCTCTTGCCTTATCTCCCAGTTTGACCTAACCTAGAAAGAAAGAAGAAATTAAGAAATAGATACTCTCTCTGCGCTCTGATACCAAAAACTGTTAGGGAATCGAAGAAAAGAGAAGCACTGTAAAAGGAGAAGAATATAGTTTGTAGAGAACTTCATGTCTTTTACATTCATCACACTAAACCAAATTACATAGAACTCATTAAATAGGAAACCAGAAAAAGACCTAACCACTTACTGCCTCTTACTTGACACCAATTAACCACTAACCTAAATAGTAGCAACTAACAAAGATGTGCTTCAACTGAACTAGGACTCCTAACAAACGTGTTACTCTGCCAACTAACTAGGAAGCACTAATAACCTTTGAATCAATATTCAACAATTAAACCATCAAAGCCATCTTATTTTCTAAAAGCAACTACTTCTTTGATAAATGTCTCAACAAATATTTTATAAAACCAAACCACAAAAATATTCTAATTCTAACTAAGTTCCTCTTGCTTATGGCCGTGAAATAGGCCTTTATTGTCCTCATTTTTTTTAAAAAAAAATTTCTAATTCTTCGTTGTCTTTCGGTTCCTTTCCTCTTCATTTTAGGTGCTTTTTCCGCTTCACCAACTTTAGTGTTGTTTCCATTGTTTAAAAGAAATTTATCTTTTCCAAAAAAGTATCATTTACATTCGAAAACCCTGGATATGAATTGGCCCTTGTGTTGTATTACCATTGAATAAACACAGCCATATGACAACTTAATTGTCTTTTTAAAATAGTGCTGAATTTTGACGTGTTCAGGATAGTTTTGGGAAGAGGCAAGACAAGGGGAAACAGGTTGCAAGCACAAATAAATTTCTGACGAAACTTTTCCCAAATAAAGTGATTATCTACATGCCGCAGGTCTGTTTTTTAAATTTTATAGAATTTTAAATTCTTTAGCAAATCACTGAGTGGCTTTGAGTATTGCAGGATGAAGCACTTCTGTCTACTTGGAAACAACGGGATCAAGATGCTAAAACCCTAACGGTGAAAGAAAATTTTAATAGCTGGAAAACAGTAAGGCTTTCTGACCTTTAAAGTTATGAATGACCAATTTTTCACCTCACATTTGTGAATCCCCTCAGAATGTACGATATGTTTCCAATATAAAATGGAGACTTGACTTCCAAAATATGTTTCCAAGGCCATTTGGACCCCTGTGTAAAAACAACAAGTTGACCTTATTGTAAAGATCGTCTTATTGTAGCCTTTCCATGTTAAGTAATCTTCACTGTCTGTTGCCCCTCTGGAACACCTCCAGCTGCTGCAGAAGTTGAGTAACTCCGTCAATTTCTTAGCTGCTTAGTATCCCTCTGAAACTGAAATTCCACCCTCGTTCACTCAATATATTCCTGATTTCCGGAAGAATTCTGTCAATGTATTTCCAGCATTCTAAGACTAGGTTACTGCTCTCTGATATTCTTTTTTTGAAAAAAGTTGTGTGAACAAGTTGAATGATTGATTTATGAATTCAATAGATTAATGACATGACTTCTGTCTTTAACTACTTATTGCTATATGATTATCGTTCTTATATACGTTCTGAGCCGGATTGGGTTAGAATGCAACGGACTCGAGACATTGTGCATCAAAGACTATAATTTTTCTGTTAAAAGTAAGCTGCTGCTTTCACTGCTCTTCCTTTTTCTAACTATAATATACATCAATATGTATTTTAGATCATTCAAAATCTCTATCACATCCATGTCAATCCGACACGATTTGGGTGTGGGTGTAGGATCTATAAAGTATTTGATTGAGCTAACTTATGTGTTGCTTTGACTATACTATAGGCTAAGATCATAGGTTGATTGGATATTATGTGTTATCATCATTGGCGGATCCAGGAATTTTCTTCAGGAGGTTCGAAAAATAAAAATGTAAATGTGGGAAAAAGCCAATAAAATTTACAATTTCAAGGGATGTAAAATATTTTATTTATTTATTTATATAGCAGTAGCACCTAGCGTTTTTTTTTTATAATAAGAGTTGTACAGTACATTTAATTTTTATAATAAGAGCTGGCAGTGAAAATAACACCACTGGGCTATCTAACTGCCTTGTTTCATGTGGTTCAACATTAATATATGTACATAAATATAGATTTTCTACTTTCTATATAGAACGTAATTTTTTGTGAGGGGGTTCGGGTGAACCCCTGTGAACCACCTAGGTCTGCCCCTGGTTATCATAAGTTGTTGTTCTTGTCTTTCTTTTACTTGTGGTTTGCTTATTCTATCCGAATCATAACATCCTTCATTACCAAAAAAAAAAAAAAGAAGAAAAGACAATTATGTCAACCAGGTGGTTTTTTTTTTTTGGCAAAAAGAGCTGAATTATTGGGTGCTTGAAGATGCAGAGAAGGTTGTTGGATGGGCGTTGAGCCATCATTTGATGCGGAACACTCAAGCAGATGTTGACATGAGGCTTGTCTTATCTCCTGTTTGGTAATAGAAATAGCAGCATCTGATATTCTCCTATCCATGATTTTCTTTGACTGTAATGATTGTTGAATTCAACAATTGCGGGAATCTTTTACAATTTAACAGCATTCAGAATGGGTTGGAACTCTTACAAGCATAGCAAAATGATACCAATAGCTTGAAGAAGTCACTCAAGGTGATTATAATATTCCTTATCTGATGCTTTGCGAAATTTGTATAAAAAGCTCCTTGATTTGATATGGCAGATACTGACTTAGGAACTGATGAACTAATTTTTCTCCAACGCAGGATGTTGAGACAGACAATGAGTTTGAGAAGGCACTTCTGGCTGATGTCATTCCCCCCAGTGATATTTGGGTGACATTTGATGATATCAGTGCACTTGAAAGTGTCAAGGATACATTAAAAGAGCTGATCATGCTTCCATTACAAAGACCTGAACTTTTCTCCAAGAGTCAACTAACCAAGGTTTAAATATGCAATTTATCCATATTTTGCTCGTCTAAGTAGATTAGCTTGTATAAAAGTTCGGAAGTATTAGACCTTTTTGTTCAAGGATCAATTACACCAGCTTTGTTTTTATCCATTTGTTTTTCCCACTAAAATAAGAGTATTAGTATTACCTAATAATGTTAGTTTAAGTTTGACCACATTATTTCCACAGTTAAAATTGAAGATAAAGATAGTTACTTATATTTCTTACTCTTCAGTTTGTTTCCTCTGAGCAGTTTGACAGGAAGTTTGTGCTTGATGAAAAATGTTACTCCAACTGTTATTTCTCCTTTTGGGACTTGAATTCTTAAGCATTATCTAGATATTTGTGATTATTTAAGAAAAGATTGCTCTTCAATTTCATTCGCAGTCCTGCAAAGGAATACTTTTGTTTGGTCCCCCTGGAACTGGGAAAACCATGCTGGCTAAAGCCGTTGCCACTGAAGCGGGATGAAATTTTATTAATATTTCAATGTCAAGTATCAGTTCAAAGGTTTGTTTTGTTAGAGCTTATTTGTGGTCTATTCAGTATAGGTGATGTTGTTCATAGTAGTTTCCTAGCATTAGAACAACCTTAATCTTTTTCTTTTCCAATGCCACAGTGGTCTGGCGAGGGTGAAAAATGCATAAAAGCTGTCTACTCGCTGGGTAGTAAAATTGCTCCCAGCATTATTTTTGTAGATGAAGTATGCTTCTTTAGACGTTAGCATGTTTCTTTCATCCTTCATGCTTTAAAATTCGATCCTTTTTCTGATCCCTTTTGTCTCCTGTTTGTTTATGCGGCTTTCTCAAGGTTGATAGTTTGCTGGGAAGAAGGGAAAATCCAGAAGAACATCAGGCAATGCGCAGATTGAAAAATGAATTCATGCTGAATTGGGAGGGGTTACGCACAAAGGATACTGAATGATTTCTGGTACTTGCAGCAACAAACAGGCCATTTGACCTTGATGAAGCTGTTATAAGGCGACTTCCACGCTGGTAAAAGAGGAATGACTAATTTGCAGATATTATTGAAGAAATTCTTTTAACACTTGCTTAATGCCCTTTACATGTCTTTTCTGTACAGGTTGATGGTCAATTTACCAGATGCTCCAAACAGAGCAAAAATTCTAAAAGTAATACTCGCAAAAGAAGACTTGGCTCAGGATGTTGATCTGGAATCAGCTGCAAATACGACTGGCGGATATTCCGGAAGTGACCTTAAGGTGTCCGCTATTCTTGTTTGCTTGGATAAATGACTAGTCCTTGTTTCATCTTTCTGATGTTTGAATTTACTGTGTTTTTCTAATTTAACTCCTTTATCATGTAGAATCTCTGTGCAACCACTGCATATCGACCCATTATAGATATCCTAGAAAAGTAAAAAAGGGTACTACATTTCTTTTGTTGATGTGTGTTCATTGACTGCTTAGCTGAGGTGGTAAATAACTTTTTGTCTGTTCCAATGGATTTTCTTGGTAGTTTGTTATGGATGCCTATTTCACTTTCTTTAGATAATTTTTCATGGGCTTTAGAGGATCCTTTCGAGGTATCTTAATTCAAATGTATGTTGTTTTTGGTCCTGGATTTGGTGGAGAGGAACTTTCTAATAAAAAACCGTGGAGTTAAACTTTGACAACTTGGGTTTGTGAAAAGAAAAGGTTGTATGGTGCATGAAGCATCCACATTCTCAGAGGGTCCGGAGAAGGTTGCACTCCAATGGGGCGTGATGTAGGAAGCCTACATTGGCGCAAGCATCAGTGAGATTTCAAAACTAGGGAGAAACATAAGATTGAGGGCCAACTCACTTAATATAAACAAAAAATGTATAAAACATATCAAACAATATAGACGTCACGACCCGTGCCGGGGCCCTAGTTGTAACGAGCATCCCAAATCACGAAGGCCTGGGCGCTCTTCTAAATCGGGTACTCATACACAATATTCATATAGTCTAAGAAAATTTGTGGGAAACAATACATGATGGAACCATGGTCAATCTCATAAACTTGAACAATTTTAAAAGGAAAATTCTGAATAATCTAAACATGTGACAACCGTCTGAGAAATCTGTAACATTACATTAGCCATCATACATCTAAGACAAATTTGGGACAAGGCCCCTAGTAGACCAAAAAAAAAAAAACCATAAACAATGATATCAAGAAATCTGGCCTTCCAAAAGAGAGAAGGCTCACCAACAGCAACTTCTGACACACACGGATCTACTACTTGGGACCGTGGAACTGTGCCTCGGATCCTGGAATATAGGGAGTCAATACAGATGTACTGGTATGCAGAGTAATCCAAAAACAAAATACAACTTATACAACATAGGTGAGAGCTATTATAAAAAACATTAACACAAAGTCATTTGAAAACACATGGGCATAGAATAATGATTTTCAACAATAATGTAGCACTATGGAGCTAGATGGTACACCCTACAATTTTACATTTTCACAGACTGCCAAATCTCGGTTGCAGCCAAGGATGGAGTACTAGTGAGGGAAGGACACACAAGATCACACAGCAGGGCTCCTAACCATAGGTCCCGAGTTGGGATAATATAGTACTAGGTACACAAGATCACATATTAGTGTTTCAAGTTCCCATGTCAGCAAATCACGGTTTCCAGCATAGAGTGATCTAACTCGTGGTAACCTGCATCTAACTCACATCAATAAAGCTTAAAGTTTGATATAAGGAAAACATGCATCATGCTCACAACATTCTTTTCCTCTATTCATTCGAGGAAATTCGTCCGTGGGGTATCCTCATACCCTTACTTGCAAGTCCTTAGTACCACATCAATTCTCAAAACTTCTTATGCAAATCATAGTATGAACACCAACAAGACTCCCATACACCAACACATGCATAGTGATTCCCAACACGTAATAGTTAAGAAACTTCATCATTTATAAAGTAGTACAATAGTGGATATAAAACTCATGCTCTCGTTAGTTTAACAATAGTATCATGTGGAGTACATAAAACATCATCATGAGGTTTAAAAGATTTACAACTCATGTTCATAACACCTTTCAAAATTCAAATCACATGTCCACCATTTCAATAATTTAGATATATAATCAAACAGCCCCACGATGTTTCAATATTCTTCTCAAAATCATATCACAATGAATGATTTTTGTGTTAAAAAAAAAAACCCCACTTATAATTGCATACTTACTTAAGTAATTATTAAAATCTTGTTTAAATTCACCAAAATCATGCCCATGAGATTAGGACAACCCCACGTATCTTAAATTACAAGGTTTGAAAGAAAGAACCTAGATCTTGATCCTTCCCTTGAAATTCTTGATCTTAGGGTTGAGTTCTTGATCTTTGGGGAAGGAGTTAGGGTTTTGATTTGAGAGGAAAATTGAATTATAGAGTGTATTATGGTTTTTGGTGCGCAAATCTTATGTTATGGATGAATTTTGGGTGAGGGGAAGTGACCAAAATGCCCCTAGACCCATTATGTCACACCCCAAATCCCATTGGAGCAGACTGGCACCCGTAGCCGAGGAGGCCCGGGAGAACCCATTCATAACCTATACTTTCACATTCACATTACTTATGAAAATTAGAAATTTGGGCAGCACTTCGTTGTAAATAGAAGAAAACATTACCTGTATCAGCAGACACGCATATATATATATATATAAACAGTAATTGGCCGTCAGAGCCATCACGTCTATCAACCAAACAATCCTATGGCTGTACAATATGTCTACAAAAGCCTCTACATAGATACACAACTGAGTTGGGGTCGGGACAAACTCCCGCCCACAAAAGACTTTTATGCAAATACCAAAAGTACATATAGAGATGACTTGGGATGCCCCGAAACAACTGGAGCTCACCACTAACAACAGAACGTCCTGGCTCTTACTGCGGAGGTGTACGACCTGAAGTACCTGTTCCTGCAGGCATGAATGCAGGTCCCCCGTGAGGGACGTCAGTACGGAAATATGTACTGAGTATGTAAGGCAGTGAGTATCAAGATGAGATACAAAAGATCAACAGAAACCAGATACGAGTGAATAAACAGTATGAGTAGACCACACTTAAAAGAACTGATGGGATACCTGCACATTACTTTCATATCATTACTTCCCGTAATCCTTATCAATACATAACATATGTCATACAATGGCCAACTGATCAGTGGTACTAATACAATACATCAGGGACCACCCCTGGAATAGCATATATAGATAATCTTTATAATACGATGGCCAACTGATCAGTGGTACTAATACAATACATCAAATCATCAATTTAAAATATAGACATTCCATTTCATAATTCAATTAATCTTTGAGATTGGTTACTTTGTGGTCACACTGTATGGAACTTGAAACCATGATACCTCAATAGGAAAAACATGTAAATAGGTAATCAATATCATTAAGATGAAGTAGAGAATCATGGATACCTCATTAAACCATTTCGGAGTCAACAATAGTATATGGACGTTTTTGACTAGCCGGACATCTTACAAGTGAAAACAAGTTCAATAGGTAGTGTCGAAGATCATATGATGTTATTATGTGTCATGTGTCGTAGGACAATGTTGGAAGCTTACTTGAGAGTGCCATGGGTCATTATTCATGCCAAAGAGTAGATAGAGTATGTCTTACATACCTCGATATAACCACTTCAATACAAGTGACTTCCCGTACTCTTCGAACACTTATCTACAATAAGTCATTTGTGGCAACAAGTATTAGCAACCAAACCTTACCATTTAGGTATTAACTTCACCAAATAATGTCTAGGAAATAATCCTTTAGCTCATCAATAAGAGTACTACATACATCCTCTTATACTCTCATTACATTCACATATCATGCATTTTCATGAAATATCCCTCAACATCACTCTTAGCCTTTATTTCCCTTCTTAATCACCATCCAATACCAACATGATCACTAGGCATACATAACCACTAATATAATGATATATCACCACAATTCATCCTCCATAATCCAATACAGCAACTTCCATAATTTACAGCAACTTCCATAATTTACTACTAACAATTTATACACAACCAGTCATAACTATGTTTCTAGTTATCTTCCAACATCAAGACAACACTCATAATCCTTTATAAATACTTATTCATGGATAAGAATCAAGAATAAACAATATTCATACCTTAACAATGAACTCTTGTATTTATGATCCTCCTTACATAACCATGGGGTGCTTCTTGAAGCTTCCGAGATGGTGAACACAACTACGGAACCAATTTGAATTTTCTACGGTTGAATCACAAAATATTTGGGGTTGAAATTGGTTAGGGTTTCCACCTTTCCTAAAATTTGGATAAAATCTGATAAAATTGAGGCTAAGTGCAGGTTTTAAGACCAAATTTTCGTCCAAATAGAAAATGACCATTGTGCCCTAAAAATTGAAATAAATCCCGAATCTGTCCCCAGTGGACAGTTTTGACAGGCTGAAGTAAATCGATCATAACTCTTTGCTCCGATATCGGATTTGGGTGAAATTGGTATCATTGTAAAGATAATTAAGAGGTCTTTCATTTCATATAAATTAGGCCACCCAGTTCGTCCTGTACTAGGAGTTAGGATCGTTTGAAGTTGACCCTAAAAAACTGGCAGGCCTCAGTATTTTCCTGCTAATTTACTGTTCACAAAAATCTGTTTTGAGAGGCTGAAGTAAAACGAGTATAACTCCTTACTCAGATGTTGGATTTGAATGAAACCAATTTCATTAGAAAGAAGACTCTCGGAGCTTTTCGTCTATATACAGCAGCCCACACAGTTCCGTTTGCACAAGGAGTTATGATCGTCTCAAGTTGGTGTGCCTAGCTGCAGAAATTTTCCTGCAGAATCACTGTTCACAGGCTTCCCAGCCACCGATTTGAAATTTCGAACGTGCTCGCTTATATGAAATACTCCTCTGTTTTGGGCAAACTTTATATCGTTGGAAAGCTTATTCCAATACCTACTCATACAACTATTGACGGGATACTTCCGAACACCATAAACTTAATTTAACCCATACGCAAGTCTTTAGGACTCCATATAATCGCGATAAGTGTACGAAAAAAAATTTACGGGGTGTTACATTATCCCCCTCTTAAGAACATTCGTCCTCGAATGTTAGCATAGTTACTCATTTAAGACATGTCCAAGCTTACAATTAACATATTCATCATCATAACATCCTTGCATAAAAACAAACACTTACTTGTTATTGTTCTTCTTCCGTCTCATGAACTTCCTCCTCATCGTTGAATAGGTAAGGGTACTTAATCTTCATCGCTTCCTCGGCTTCCCATGTGATCTCCTCAACTTGTTGATTCCTCCAAAGTACTTTTACCGATGCTATCTCTTTATTCCTTATCTTTTTAATTTGGCGATCAAGAATAGCAATAGGCATTTCTTCAAAAGTGAGATCTTTTGTAATTTGTAGATCTTCCGTAGTAGTGATGTGCGATGGATCTCCGATGTACCTGCGAAGCATCGAAACATGAAATACAGGATGAACTGCTGAGAGCTCTTGAGGTAGCTCTAACTCATAAGCAACTTGTCCAAATCTTTGAATGATCTTATACGGACCTATGTATCGTGGACTTAACTTTCCTTTCTTGCCAAACCTCATCACTCCTTTCATCGGTGATACTTTCAAGAATACCCAATCATCGATAGAAAACTCAAGTCCTCTTCTTCTAACATCCGCATAAGATTTGTGTCGACTTTGAGCTGTTGCAAGCCGTTGTTGGATCACTTTAACCTTTTCCATTGCTTGATAAACAAGATCCGGTCCAAATAAGACCGCATCACCTGCTTCAAACCATCCTATTGGCGATCTACACTTTCTTCCATACAATGCTTCATATGGTGCCATTTTGATACTTGAATGATAGCTATTATTGTAGGCAAACTCGATAAGAGGTAGGTGATCATCCCAGTTGCCTTTGAAATCTAATACACATGCTCGTAGCATGTCTTCAAGTGTCTGGATGGTACGTTCCGCTTGTCCGTCCGTTTGAGGATGAAAAGCCGTACTTAGATTTACTTGTGTCCCCAAACTCCTTTGAAAAGACTTCCAGAAATTCGCGGTAAATTGGGTTCCTCGATCGGATATAATGGAAATTGGAACTCCATGTAACCGAACGATCTCCTTAATATACAACTTCGCATACTCTTCCGCCGTATAAGTTGTCTTAACTGGTAAGAAGTGCGCAGATTTGGTAAGCCTATCAATGATCACCCATATGGAATCAAACTTCCGATATGTACGAGGCAAACCCGTGATGAAATCCATATTGATCTTGTCCCACTTCCAGACTGGAAGATCTATACATTGCATGTAACCACCGGGTTTCTGGTGTTCTACTTTGACTCTTTGACAATTCGGACATTCAGCTACAAATTCGGCAATATTCCTCTTCATGTCATTCCACCAATATATTGCTTTCAAATCTTGATACATCTTAGTCGACCCTGGATGGATGGAATACCTTGAACAGTGTGCTTCTGTCATAATTCTCTTTCTTAGCTCAACTACATCAGGTACACATAAACGATTCTGACACTGAAGCACTCCTTCTCGCGTAAGCTCAAATGCCTTTGTCGTGCCACTCTGCACATCCTCCTTAAGCTGCAATAAAATTGGATCTGCATACTGCTTCTCTTTCACTTCAGCTATCAATGAAGATTCCGCTGCATTACGTACAATAACCTCTTCATTTGGAGTTTCGAGAAGTCGAACTCCCAAATTAGCTAGTTGGTGAAGATCCTTATTAATCCCCTGCTTTTTTATAGATGCCAATTTAGACTTACGACTCAGTGCATCCGCTACCACATTCGCCTTCCCTGGATGATACAAGATATCAACATCATAATCTTTCAACAATTCAAGCCATCTCCGCTGCCTCAAGTTTAGATCTTTCTGACTGAAGATATATTGCAGGCTCTTATGATCGGTAGATATGCCAACATGAACCCCATATAAGTAGTGGCGCCATATCTTCAAATCAAATACAACTGCAGCTAGCTCAAGATCATGCGTGGGATAATTCCTCTCATGAGGTCGAAACTGTCTAGAGCCATAGGCTATTACTCTACCATGTTGCATTAGTACGCATCCTAATCCAATTCTCGAAGCATCACAGTACACTGCATACCCTTTTGTGCCTTCAGGAAGTACCAATACCGGTGTAGAAGTCAACTTGCTCTTCAGATCCTGGAAACTCTTTTCACAGGCTTCATTCCATTGAAACTTGGAGGCTTTATGCGTCAACTTAGTCAAAGGTGCAGAAATAGAAGAAAAACCTTCAACAAACCTTCTATAATAACCTGCCAACCCGAGGAAACTACGAATCTCCGTAGGCGTCGTGGGTCTTGGCCAATTCTTCACAGACTCAATCTTCTGAGTGTCAACTTTTATGCCTTCACTGGATACAATATGGCCCAAAAATGCCACTGACTTGAGCCAAAACTCACATTTAGAAAACTTCGCATACAGCTTACGATCACGAAGAATCTGCAATGCCTGCCTTAAGTGATTAACATGGTCCTCTTCTGATCTAGAGTAGACCAGAATATCTTCTATGAAAACTATCACGAACACATCTAGAAACGGCTTAAACATCCTATTCATCAGATCCATAAAAACTGCGGGTGCATTTGTCAGCCCAAATGACATAACCAGGAATTCATAATGACCATACCGTGTTCGGAAAGCTGTCTTGGGTATATCTTTATCCTTGACTCTCACTTGATGATAGCCTGATCTCAAGTCAATCTTGGAAAAACACTGGGCACCCTGCAACTGGTCAAATAAATCATCAATTCGGGGAAGGGGGTACTTATTCTTGATAGTCAGCTTATTCAATTACCGATAGTCAATACACATCCTCAGCGAACCATCTTTCTTACGCACAAACAATACTGGTGCTCCCCAAGGGGACATACTAGGCCTGATGAACCCCTTCTCTAGCAAGTCTTTCAGTTGCTCTTTCAATTCTCGTAACTCTGCTGGTGCCATTCTATAAGGAGGAATTGAGATTGGTTGTGTGTCTGGCAACAAATCAATACCAAACTCCACTTCTCGTTCAGGAGGTAAACCTGGTAGTTCTTCAGGAAATACATCAGGAAATTCATTCACAACCGGAACGGTCTGAAAAGTTGGCGGCTCTGCCTCTGCATCCCTTACTCTAACCAGATGGTATATGTACCCCTTGGAAATCATTTTTCTTGCCTTAAAGTAAGAAATAAATCTACCTCTCGGCGCGCCAACATTACCCTTCCATTCAAGGACTGCCTCATTTGGGAAATGGAAATATACCTTCTTAGAACGGCAATCTACTGTAGCATAACAAGACGCTAACCAATCCATGCCCATAATAACATCAAAATCTACCATTTCTAACTCAACAAGATCGGCCATCGTATCACGACCACAAATATTCACAACACAATTTCGATAAACATTCCTAGCTATAAGAGATTCCCCCACTGGCGTTGATACTTCAAATGGCTTGGCTAATAATTCGGGTTTTCTTCCGAACCTTCCCGCAACCAAAGGAGTAGCATACGATAATGTAGAACCAGGATCAATTAAGGCATACACATCAAATGCAAAGATGGACAACGTACCTGTAACCACGTCTGGAGAAGCCTCTAAATTCTGCCGATCTGCTAGGGCATACACACGGTTCTGAGCTCCGCTAGCACTAGCTACTCCTCTATCACCTCTACCATGACCCATAGGTTGTGCACCCCTACTCAAAGGAGGCACCGAAGATGATGCAACAGCTGATCCGGTAGGTCGTGTTATACTACCTGTGGTCCTGCGTGGGCAATCTCTAGCCATATGCCCTGGCTTACCGCACCAAAAGCAATTATTCATCCCAAGCCGACATTCGCCAAAGTGAAATTTTCTACAAATGGGGCACGGGTGTCGTGCAGGTCTCAATTGACTCATACTCCCTTGCCCTTGATACCCCACTGTTCGCGAACTCTGATTTTCACTACTTTGCCCAAACTGATTACCTCTGAACCTTTGAAATTGTGGTGGAGCACTAATTGCAGGATAAGAAGATAACGGGCTAGGCAATCTATGAGAGAACGAAGGCCTAAAACCTCCCTGAGATGCCACAAACTGCCCTATAGCTCTGGGTCGCTTAGAATATCCTTTTTCTGATTCCTGGGTTCTTCTTCTTTGCCTCTGCTCTTCCATCTTCTGAGCGAAAGCTTGTATCCTCGCTATATCCATGTCCTTGTTCAAAGCAGCAATGGTACAATCTCTAACCAAGTATGGTTCCAATCTATTCACATAGTGATGAACTCTGTCGTCCATAGTAGCTACCACATTAGAAGCATATCGAGACAAGGAGTTAAATCGAAGACTATACTCTCTTACACTCATATTACCCTGACGAAGATTTAAGAATTGATCTGCACGGGCTTGACGAGTCTCAAATGGAAGATAATGATCAATAAATGCATTTTTGAACTCTCCCCACGTAGTTGGAGGTGCATCAATACCCCTAGATCGTTTCCAATCCTCGTACCACAATATAGCCTCTCCTTTCAGTCTATATGCTGCTAGCTCAACCATCTCTTTACCGGATACATGCATAACATCTAGAACCCTTTGGGTTTGATCGATAAAGTCCTGCGGGTCTTCATTAATATCTGATCCGGTAAAAGTAGGAGGATCCAATTTCAGAAAATCCTGAGTCCGAAGGCTAGCTGCTCTATCCATACCACTAGAACCCGTGGTAGGAATAGCTTGCCCTTGAACTTGACCGGCAACTATACGCGTCAGAAGTTGTACTGCATCCCTCAAATCTCGATCAACAACATTAATAAACGGCCCTTCCGGAGGAGAAGAAGCGCCTGATATATGCTCAGCTTGAGACTCACTTTGCTCAACTTGTGCCGGTGGTGACTTACTAGTACCTTCTCCGGCCACTGCATCTACTCGTTTCCACTTATTCTTTCTCCTTGTAACCGGCATCGTCACTATAATAAATAAAAAAGAAACAATTGGATTAAGCGATTGATTATGACTTTATCTCTAATATGGGATCTATTGCACGATCTAAGAAATGAAGAGTGGAAACAATCCCTAAATGTCCAATAGCCTCCTGTTTATAGATGTGGTGCACAACACACCGATAAACGAGATTCTACGTAGACACGGCTTTGTAGACTCACTAGGACGAACTTCTCTGATACCACTTCTGTCACACCCCAAATCCCATTGGAGCAGACTGGCACCCGTAGCCGAGGAGGCCCGGGAGAACCCGTTCATAATCTATACTTTCACATTCACATTACTTATGAAAATTAGAAATTTGGGCAGCACTTCGTTGTAAATAGAAGAAAACATTACCTGTATCAGCCCAGCAGACACGCATATATATATATATATAAACAGTAATTGGCCGTCAGAGCCATCACGTCTATCAACCAAACACTCCTATGGCTGTACAATATGTCTACAAAAGCCTCTACATAGATACACAACTGAGTTGGGGTCGGGACAAACTCCCGTCCACAAAAGACTTTTATGCAAATACCAAAAGTACATATAGAGATGACTTGGGATGCCCCGAAACAACTGGAGCTCACCACTAACAACAGAACGTCCTGGCTCTTACTGCGGAGGTGTACGACCTGAAGTACCTGTTCCTGCAGGCATGAATGCAGGTCCCCCGTGAGAGACGTCAGTACGGAAATATGTACTGAGTATGTAAGGCAGTGAGTATCAAGATGAGATACAAAAGATCAACAGAAACCAGATACGAGTGAATAAACAGTATGAGTAGACCACACTTAAAAGAACTGATGGGATACCTGCACATTACTTTCATATCATTACTTCCAGTAATCCTTATCAATACATAACATATGTCATACAATGGCCAACTGATCAGTGGTACTAATACAATACATCAGGGACCACCCCTGGAATAGCATATATAGATAATCTTTATAATACGATGGCCAACTTATCAGTGGTACTAATACAATACATCAAATCATCAATTTAAAATATAGACATTCCATTTCATAATTCAATTAATCTTTGAGATTGGTTACTTTGTGGTCACACTGTATGGAACTTGAAACCATGATACCTCAATAGGAAAAACATGTAAATAGGTAATCAATATCATTAAGATGAAGTAGAGAATCATGGATACCTCATTAAACCATTTCGGAGTCAACAATAGTATATGGACGTTTTTGACTAGCCGGACATCTTAAAAGTGAAAACAAGTTCAATAGGTAGTGTCGAAGATCATATGATGTTATTATGTGTCATGTGTCGTAGGACAATGTTGGAAGCTTACTTGAGAGTGCCATGGGTCATTATTCATGCCAAAGAGTAGATAGAGTATGTCTTACATACCTCGATATAACCACTTCAATACAAGTGACTTCCCGTACTCTTCGAACACTTATCTACAATAAGTCATTTGTGGCAACAAGTATTAGCAACCAAACCTTACCATTTAGGTATTAACTTCACCAAATAATGTCTAGGAAATAATCCTTTAGCTCATCAATAAGAGTACTACATACATCCTCTTATACTCTCATTACATTCACATATCATGCATTTTCATGAAATATCCCTCAACATCACTCTTAGCCTTTATTTCCCTTCTTAATCACCATCCAATACCAACATGATCACTAGGCATACATAACCACTAATATAATGATATATCACCACAATTCATCCTCCATAATCCAATACAGCAACTTCCATAATTTACAGCAACTTCCATAATTTACTACTAACAATTTATACACAACCAGTCATAACTATGTTTCTAGTTATCTTCCAACATCAAGACAACACTCATAATCCTTTATAAATACTTATTCATGGATAAGAATCAAGAATAAACAATATTCATACCTTAACAATGAACTCTTGTATTTATGATCCTCCTTACATAACCATGGGGTGCTTCTTGAAGCTTCCGAGATGGTGAACACAACTACGGAACCAATTTGAATTTTCTACGGTTGAATCACAAAATATTTGGGGTTGAAATTGGTTAGGGTTTCCACCTTTCCTAAAATTTGGATAAAATCTGATAAAATTGAGGCTAAGTGCAGGTTTTTAAGACCAAATTTTCGTCCAAATAGAAAATGACCATTGTGCCCTAAAAATTGAAATAACTCCCGAATCTGTCCCCAGTGGACAGTTTTGACAGGCTGAAGTAAATCGATCATAACTCTTTGCTCCGATATCGGATTTGGGTGAAATTGGTATCATTGTAAAGATAATTAAGAGGTCTTTCATTTCATATAAATTAGGCCACCCAGTTCGTACAGTACTAGGAGTTAGGATCGTTTGAAGTTGACCCAAAAAAACTGGCAGGCCTCGGTATTTTCCTGCTAATTTACTGTTCACAAAAATCTGTTTTGAGAGGCTGAAGTAAAACGAGTATAACTCCTTACTCAGATGTTGGATTTGAATGAAACCAATTTCATTAGAAAGAATACTCTCGGAGCTTTTCGTCTATATACAGAAGCCCACACAGTTCCGTTTGCACAAGGAGTTATGATCGTCTCAAGTTGGTGTGCCTAGCTGCAGAAATTTTCCTGCAGAATCACTGTTCACAGGCTTCCCGGCCACCGATTTGAAATTTCGAACGTGCTCGCTTATATGAAATACTCCTCTGTTTTGGGCAAACTTTATATCGTTGGAAAGCTTATTCCAATACCTACTCATACAACTATTGACGGGATACTTCCGAACACCATAAACTTAATTTAACCCATACGCAAGTCTTTAGGACTCCATATAATCGCGATAAGTGTACGAAAAAAAATTTACGGGGTGTTACACATTAGAAACTTATTTAACGAGTGAAACAGTTCCGTAATGTGCTGGCCGACGCGTCGCATCGACATTGCTTCGGCTTACTGCCTTTCCTTGGTGGATAAGTCCGACAAAAAATGTCATAATTTTTGCTCGGTTATCAGATTTTGGCGAAATTGGTATCGTTGGAAAGCTAATTCAATTATATACAATTTGGTGAATCTTGAGCTTAAAAATTCTCTGTGTATCGAAAGTTATACACGTTCAAAATATACTTTTGTAGAATCGAATATCAAACTTTGAATGAATGAAATGATTCTTTGCTCAACTTTGCTCTAAGCCATTTATATGAGCATTTTTCACCTCATAATCACTTCATGTACTAGGCGAATGATTATGAAACATGAATTTAAACATAAACCATGGAATTTGAGCTTATACACGTAGGAACGACGGTTTGATTTCTAGCTCGAAAATGCGGGGTGTTACAATTGAAGGAAGAGGCAATATAGATTCTGTGCTGATTAACTTGGCTATTTTGTTCATCTAATTTTCAGCTATACTTGCAAGAATGACGTACAAGTCAATTTAGGAGGCCCTTGTGTGTATATATATGTTTGTGTGCACGTGCCTCTTTAGTATACTTGCTAAAACAGGCATCTAGCGCTTACATTTGATTATAGGAACAGGCTGCAGCTAGTGCTGATGGTAGACCACCTCCAGCACTAAGCAGCAGTGCAGACAAACGGCCACTGAATATGGACGACTTCAGATATTCTCATCAGCAGGTGAGTTGAAAAAATCTGGCGGCATCTTTAAACTTTCTAAATTTAACTGCATAAGGGTGTTGACGATTGGAGAACTGTGATCATCTGTTCTTGTAGGTTTGTGCAAGTGTTTCATCAGAATCCACAAATATGACCGAGCTTGTTCAGTGGAATGATCTGTATGGAGAAGGGGGCTCTAGAAAGAAACAGTCCTTCAGTTACATCATGTAAAGTCTATCTCAATTTTTGTACAATGAGTTTATAGGTCTCTTAGAAAATGAGGTTTGACATGTTACAACAGTTACTTTATATGCTTTGTCCTTTTGCTGAGTACTTGCAGAGGGTTTTCAGTCCTATCAAAAAATTGACTAAGCTTCTAAGATTTCCCAGAATATTTTTTTAGCTCCATCATTTGGTTCAGTTTGGTGTATTAAGGATAGTTCTAATTTGAGAAATGGTTATTCTCATCAGTTATACACCTTGTGTATTATCTGATGACAAATTTCGGGAAATTACTGGAGCGCTATTATGCCACTAAGACGATTCACTGTAAATTTTTATTGTTACTAGAAGCGTAAGCAATTTTTTTTTAGAGGAAACATCACACTTCATCTAATTGATCTTCATAAAGACTTTGAAACATTTCTTTGAAACCACGACCCACTCTTTGTCTTATTTTTGAGCTAGATGGTACACCCTACAATTTGTAATTCCATGGGCTATATAGAATCCGTCTTTGACTCGGCAGCCAAGCCCCCAATCCAAGTTTGTCGCAAGGATTAGAGTTTCTATATGGAGGACATGAAAGATCACACATCAGGGTGCCAAAATCCTCAATCAAATCAACCTGTCATAGTAGTGCACAAGATCATAAAGCAGGGCTCCTAACAATAATACCAGTTTGGGATGACATGAATCAAGGTACACAAGATCACAAAGTATGGTACCATAATCCCGTGTCGGCAAATCACGGTTTCTAGCATAGAGTCCTTCAAGTCGTACCTTCTTTTGGATAACTATCTAACTCTCTTTAATCCCATTTTTAAACCTTTTTTTAAACATGCATCTTTCAGAATTCATAATCTAAAAATGTGATTTCAAACATGTGTTCTATTCTGTTCTGAATTACTATGGCTTTAATGAAGTTGGTGTCGTCACACCAAGACTTGCAAGTCCTACTTCTGAGCCATATTGTACCATGCATGATTCTTTCATTAAAACATAATTCAGACCACCCAAGCATGTAAATAGTATAAGAGATTTCATGTACCAAAAACTATGCAAAAATTCTCATTCTTTCAATAAATATGTGGTGGTCATGTAATCTTTGACAAACCATGCAAATCTTCTCATTATATATTTATATTCAATATTGGTCAACATAAACATCCCTCTCTTTTGAAATTAAAACAATAATTCAATCATAGCATTAATCAAGACATTTCATATCACGCTTTTCAAGATGCATACAAAACAATCCATAGCATATGAAAAGTAAAGAAAAATCATAACAAGAGAGGGATTCATTAAGATTCATGCTCTCAATTTTAAATTTAAAACCCCTTTCTTGAAAATCATGATTTCGAGACTGTTAGCATGAATTAAAGATGGTTTCTTTGCCCATGAAATTTTAGAAAAACCCCACGTACCTTAATTTATGACTCTTGAATGAACTCGTGCTTTAGGGATGCTATTCGAACAATTGATGGGTGTTTCTTGTAGCCCTCGCAATGGGGATTCCGAATCTCAAAGAATTATTGAAAACCCACGGTGAAATCTTAAGATATTTTGATGTTGGTGTTGAAACCCTAAGAAGTGTTCTTGATGATTTTGAGAGAGAATGACCTTATTTTGGTACTTGGGGGATTTAACCTCGTGTTATGGCTGAATGGGGTAGGTGGTGGAAAATACCACTTTTTCCCTTAAATAGGAGAAAACAGAACTTGGAAATTGGGTGCGTGTGACAGAGCGTGCGTCGCACGCTAATCGCGCGATGCTACTATCTCAGCCACAAAAATGGCCATAACTTTTTGTTTGGGTATCGAATTATGGCAAAATTGATATCGTTGGAACGATAATTTGAAGAGCTTTCATTTGATATATACTACGTCCTCTAATTCTTTATATACAAAGAGTTGTGGTCGATTGATGTTGACCCAAGTTTCGACACTTAGTCAAACTCGAACGATAGGAAAGATTTCAACTCGTCCTCGAGTTAGGGGACCTCTATGATCTCAATTCATGCTCATATAGGTTCCACACTGCATAATTGATTAACATGACAAATTTTCATTGGATTTATGGCTTTTGGACCATCTACGCATAGAAATGATGATTTTTCGTTTTAGCACAAAATGTGGGGTGTTACAACTTCGAGTAGATGGGCAATTTATGCCCTAATTGATGATTTTAATTGGGATTGGATGAATTGGGTTGAAGGAAAAAGATTCAATTTCCCCTCAAACACTTAAATTCACAACAGAATTATGTTTTAGAGAGACACCATGACCTTTTGAGGCTTCCAACACTATAGGCACCGAGATGCGGTCCTATAGCGATGAGCTGCTGGAATCAAAATCTAAACAAGACCCATTTCTTGTCCAAAAAATCTGTAAGATATGCTCCTTACACCTCTGAACATGAATTGACTCAAAAATCTACATCTCGGGGTCAGGAAGACAAATTTGCAAATCTTCGAAGTTAAGAGGCTTAAAATATGGCTAAGACCTCATTTGTTTGCATCTTAATGGAGGTATGAATATAAATGGTTCAGACTTCAAACCATTAAGTGCATTTGTTTTTTATTAAGGTTTTAACTCTTAATAGGTCTGAATTGGTCTTAATCATTCAAATCTAGAGTCAAGTCTTAATAGGTCTGAAGGGATATTCTGGTGTTGGATAATATTCACCACTCTATTCATAATAAGCAGTCACCACCACTAACCATCTCTAACATAGTCACTATTGTCAATCACCACCCACCATTACCACCCACCTATACCATCACAACCACCATCGACAACAAATACCGTTACCAACCACAATTGTCAACCGTTACAATATCTACTACCTCTTTTATTCTAATTATATTCATCGCCACCACTGCCGTCAATAGTACCACAATCACCAACCATTACCGGATAATCCATACTACTAACCAACTTATCTATCACAGCTCGCACAACTACTAACTACCTATCACGACCCGAACTAGGGCCTGGCTATGACGGACATCCCAAACCATGAAGGCCCAGACGTCCTACTCTATCTGATCTGGGAATCAGGCACAACATTCATATCATAAAAGAAATTACGAAAATATAATTTGATACGGAAAAAAGATCATTAACTCTGGGTGTCAAGATATATGAAAGAAAACTGCAATTCAAAACATGTGAATAAGATCTAACTTAGTCTGTTCTAAAAACTGGGATAGGTCCTCAACAGACCAAAATAATGAAATAACATAATTTGAAATAATAGGCCTTCTAGAACAAAGAAGGCTCACCACTGCACAAACTTTCTGGAATTCTCTACTGATTTGCCAGACTCTTAGACTGAGGCTCCGAACCTGAGAGGTAGGGGGTCAATACAAATGTAGTGGTACGCAGAGCAAATCCAAAATAATAATTTATATTCAACATATATGTGAGCAATTTAAAACTTTTCATAAACATATCTTATATAGTAAGAAATCTCATGGGCATTTTTGAAAGATTCTGAAAGAAAATCATCTGAACTCTGGGACATTCTTTGTTTTACTTCTGCGCTAGGTGGTATACCCTACAACTCTGAAATTCCATGAGCTATATGAAATCTGCCATTGACTCAGCGGAGAAGCCTCTAACCCAAGTATGCCTCAAGGGTTGGAGTCTCTAACTCTGCTATGCAACACGATTGTCACCAACGTAAAAATAATATACCCGGATCAGCAAATCACGATTTTAGTCTAAGAGTTACTTAAACTAAAACCTTATTCGAGTAGCCACCTAACCCCCTTTAAGCTCAGTTTTAACTCTTTAAAACATGCATTTTCTGAAATCGGACTCTGAAAACATACTCTGTTACGGCATACATACTTATGGTATCGCCATACCATTGACTTGCAAGTCACATCTCTGAGCCATTATTAGCATATTACAATCTCTGTTTTTAAAACATAAATTCAGGACCACCATATCAATAAATCATTTCAAAGAACTCTTTCTCTAAAACTTATGTAAACACATGTATGCAACTCTCTTTGTCAAACTTTCAATGATGCAAGGTTGTCATGTCAAATCTCTTAATCTCATGAAAATCTTTCTCTTTTAACAAAATATATTTACAACACCAAACTCCCTGTCTTAAATCTCTAAATCATGCTCAAAATACTATGCTATTTGATTAAACAAATCATGCATTTCAAATTCTTCACATAAAGATCATAAACTTAAAGTCATCACAAGAGAGGGATTTCATAAGTTGTGCTCTCAAACAATCTTAAATCTAAATTTTCATACATATGCATATACATGTAAATCAATTTAAGATAAACTCCTTTCCAAATTCATGCTTGATAATCTTTAAATCATGTTGTAGTGTTTACAAGCCCATGTAGTTTTTAGGATAAACCCCACGCATCTCAATTTAGAAATTTGATGGATGATTCTTGAAGCCTACGATTTGGGGATTTCAAATCATCAATCAATCTTGAAAACCCACGGTTATATCTTGAGTTATTTGGGTTTTCTTGTTTAAAACCCTAAGGAGTGTTCTTGATGGGTTTTGATGAAAATATCAATAATGAGGTTATTTGGATTAAATCCTGTGTTTAGGCTAATAAGGTGGTGGAAAATAACCAATATACCTTTAATGAGATGGACTAAATATATAACTGGGAGCCCGATTTCATGGGCCACCGCGATGCGCCACAATCACGGTGGCCCACTAGAAATTGACGAGTGGGATTCTTAAGGTCACCGCGATGCGGAGCCATCGCGTTGTCCCACTGGTTGAGACCTGAAACTTAAATGCGACATGCCACAATCATGCTATTCTACTGGAATTTGACAATTTATAAATAGGCCCCCTCCTCGAGGCGCCAAGCACCAAAATAACGGTGTTTTACAACTACAACTTAAATTAGCCATAACTTCTCTCCCGGGTATCGGATTTAGGCGAATCTTATATCGACGGAAAGCACATTTAATTTCCCACATGATAAAAAGTCAAAATTAGGGAAATTATATATGGTTTAAACTTTACTCACTTTAAAAGAAAAAAAGAGACTAAGCTTCTTTGACACAATTCTACTCATTTAACTCTAAGAGCATATTGCCACGAGCTACCGCATGGACGATTTTTGCAGGGTGTTACACTACCACTAATACATCACAGCCTCTTCATATTCTTTAACTGCCACCACCATTATCACTTATAATGATACCTCTACCACCACTTCAACTAGTACCATCGCTTCAATTTATCTATACTAACAACCATCTCCACTATCACAACAAATAACATCTCCATTTAGCATTAACATTTCATCAATAATCATGTATTCATGTTTCAGCCAACACAATCAACACCTTAAACTACTAAGATCAAGCAACATCACATCACAATAACCATCACCACCATCCATCGCCACCATCATAACAGTCACTATAATACCAACCATCACAATTATCACCGCCAATATTATTAATCAATAACATCAATCATTGTCACTGCAACCACCATTATAATCCATCTCCACTATCACTAAGAAACATAAATGTTATTTCTCAATCAAATACTAATAATTTAGTTGTATTAAATTGCACACTTATTAATATATAATTATTTTTTATTTGAATTTTATTTTTAATTTTATTATATATACAAATAATTTTTTTTACACATTCAGATGTTGAAAAATGAATAGTCTTAATCATTCATCTTTCAGATCTAGAGAGAACATCTAAATCATTAAATTGTTCTTTTAGATTCAGACGTCCGAATCTTAAAAAAATAAATGGAGCCTAAGTATTTCTACACTTAGAAAACTTTTCAAGCCCTAAACTTCCCATGCATGCAACTAAGAGTTAAGTCAAGTCAAGAGATATATAGGGTGTTACATTATTCCCTCCTTGGGATCATTCTTCTCTGAATGATGACTTGGGACACAACAAGCACAATTCAATCACTATATGGAAAGAAAAGAGTATTATAAGATTTGTACCTTTGGTATCATCATCCATGGTTTCAAAGAGAGTCGGGTACCTCGTACGCACGTCATCCTCCAATTCACAAGTTGGTTCCTCACCTTTTTGATTCTTCCACAATACCTTAACCAAAATTATCTTCTTACTTCTCAACTTCTGCACTTGGCGGTCTAAAATAACACTGGTTTCTTCTTCATAAAGAGTCTTTTATGTTAATTTGTTCCATAGGAAACACAAGAGAATGATCCCCAATATATTTTATTAGCATTGATACATGAAATACACAATGGACAAAAGCTAAACCCGCTAGCAAATCTAAATCATAAGCAACCCTACCAATCCTCTTCATAATCTAATAAAGACCTATGTAATGACGACTAAGTTTTTATTTATTTCTAAGTCGCATGACTCCCTTCATAGAGGAGACCTTTAGAAATACACAATCATCAACCTCAAATTCCAACTACCTTCTTCTAATATCGGTGTAAGACTTTTGGCAACTCTGATCTATCTTAAGTCGCTCCCTAATGACCTTCACTTTCTCTATCACTTGATGAACAAGATCAGGCCCAAACAATCGGGTTTCATCCACTTTATACCACACAATTGGGGATCTACATCTCCTCCCATTAAGATCTTTGAAAAGAGCCATCTGAATGCTGGAATGACAGCTATTATTGCAGGCGAATTCTATCAATGATAAGTGATCTACCCAACTACCCTTAAAGTCAATCATGGAAGCCCTTAATATAGTTTTTAAGGTATGAATGGTGCGTTCTGCTTGACCATTTGTTTGAGGATGAAAGGAGGTGCTAAGGTTTGTTGGGTACCTAAACCTCTCTGAAAAGATCGCTAAAACTAAGAAGAGAATTGTGTACCTTGATCAGAATGATAGACACTGGAGCCCTGTGCAACCAAACTATCTCTTGGATGTACAATTTAGAATAATCATCCCCTGAATAATTAGTCCGCATAGGGAGAAAATCGTCAAACTTAGTCATCCTATCTATAATCGCCCAAATAGAATCATATAGGTTTCGGGATCTCGAAGGTCCTATAATAAAAGCAATGTTGATCATCTCCCACTTATACATAGGCAAAGCTATCTCTTGGGAAGTGCCACCTGGTCTCAAATGTTCTACCTTAATGTGTTGACCTATTCAAACACTTAGACACAAAGTTAGCAGCATCTCTCTTCATATTATTCCACCAGTAAGTCTCCTTAAGATCTTAATACATTTTAGTAGTGTCAGGGTGAACAACATACCTAAAAGTGTGAGCTTTATCAAGAATTCTTTCTCACAGCCCATCCATATTCAATATGCATAACCTACATGATACATAAAAATCCCATCACCTCTAATTTCATAAGCCATCACCTTTTGCTGACCAACATCTTTTTTAATCTCCATCAAGATGGGTTCCTCGACCTGCTTCTCCTTAACTTCTGCACATAGGGTGGATTTAGCTACCTCATGAACGAATACCCCTCCATCTTTAGAATCCACGATTCAAACTCCCAAATTTGCAAGTCGATGAATATCTTTCACTAGATTTCTCTTTCCTTCCTCCACATGAGAAATATTGCGCATAGACAACTAGCTAAGGGCGCCAGCCACCACGTTGGCCTTGCTCGGATAATAATACAGGATCATGTCATAATCCTTCAACAATTCCAGCCACCATCTTTGCTTGAGATTTATGTCTTTCTGTATGAAAATACACTGTAAACTTTTGTGATCAGTAAATACATTAACATGCACCCCATAAAGATAATGACGCCAAATCTTTAATGCGAACACTACATTCACAAACTCCAAATCAAGAGTGGTATAGTTCCTTTCATGCACTATTAAATGTCTAGATACATAAGCCACCACCTTTTCATGCTACATAAGTACACACCCAAGTCCCACCCAGGACACATCACAACACACAACAAATCCCTCTATTCCCTTGGGTAGAGTCGAAACTAGTGCGGTAGTCAACTAGTCTTTCAATTTCTCAAAACTATTCTCACAAGAGTAGGACCACAAAAATTTTACCTTTTTTTAGTCAATCTAGTAAGTGCAAAAGCTATGGAGTAAAAACTCTTTAAAAATCTTCTATAATACCCTGCCAAACCTAAGAAGCTCCAGATATCGATTGGAGTCATGGGTTTGGGACATTTTGTCACTACCTCAACCTTTTGGTGGTAAACTTTAATTCCCACAGTAGAAAAAATGGGCCCTAGGAAAACAATAGCAAAGCCAGAATTCACACTTGGAAAACTTTGCATACAACTCATGATCTCTTAGGGTCTAAAGGATGATTTAAAGCTGATTTGCATGATCTTCCTCATTCTTAGAGTAAATCAAGATGCCATTGATAAAACCTATGGCGAACAAATCTAGAAACTAATGAAACACCCTATTCATTAGATCCATAAAAGTTGCGGGGGCATTAGTCAGTCCGAAGGACATCACTAAGAACTCATAGTAACTGTATTGGGTTCAGAAAGCTGTTTTGGGAACATCAGCCTCTCTAACCTTCAACTGATGGTACCCCGAGCGAATGTCTATTTTGAAAAAACATTTTTCACCTTCACTTGGGTCAAAGAGATCATCAATTCTGGGAAAAGGATATTTATTCTTAACTGTGACTTTGTTTAATGGTAATCTATATACATACGGAGGGAGACGTCCTTCTTACACACGAAGAGTATTAAATCACCCTAAGGACAGACACTAGGATGGATAATGCCTTTTTTAAGAAGGTTTTTTAGCTGTTTTTTCAACTTTTTCAATTCTGCAGGAGCCATTCTATACGGAATTCTAATACCTCGCATTTTTTAGCTAGAATGTGGATCGTCATTCCTATGCGTCAATGTTCCAAAAGCCTTCCTATTGATTGAGTCTTGAAGAGCATCTAAAATTTGTTTAGATTTTTGTTCCAGCAAGCCACCATGAATTCCACCGCGTCGTGGTAGGTATCTCGATGACCTACTCAGCGCATCGTGGTAAGCCTTAAAAATAGAATTTCTTTTGCAACTTTTCAGTTTGAGGGTAGTCTCATCTTTTCCCTACAATTCCTAATCGTATAAACTGGTGATTACGAAGAATTTTTAGGGAAGAATATGCCCATTTTTACTTAAATTTCTCAAGAATAAAATCCCTAAACTCTCTCCCAAAGATCAAGAACTCATACCTAAGATCAAGAATTCCATGAAATGGATCAAGATCCGGGCTCCATCTATCAAAATTTGGGTTTCATCTATCAAGATCTGGGTTTCATCTTTTAAATTTTATAATCTAAGGCATGTGGGACCACTATAAAAACCTTGGTCATAAGTTTAAATATTTTATCAAGATTAAAGATCCCCAATTATGATTTACAATGAAGTATTCAATATGATTTTCAGAAAGTATGCATCAGGGGACTGTTTTGGTGTAAACAATGGTTGTCTTGAATCACTTTTCATGGAAATTGAATATAACTATATGTAAGTATGATTTCATGTATTTTTTCATGATTGATTGAGATCATGAGTATGAATTCCCTCTCTTGTTGTGAACTCAAGTTTACATTTTTGTTTGTGAATGATTTGAAGTGCATGCCTTAAGATTTGAAAGTGATTCTTTGTTAATCTATGTTTGGTGATAAATTCTACAGTGTTTGAATACCTTTGGATATGAATTGAGGTCACAAAAATCCCCTAACTCAAAGACGAGTTGAAAATAATTCCATCAAGTACGTTTTAGTGGATACTTCAACTTGGGTCAACTTTCGTCGAGCATAACTACTGTTATATAATGAGTTGGGTGGACTTATATATATCAAATTAAAGGTATGTGAGTCCTCTGTCCAACGCAATTTATTTCGTTGAAATCTAACAACGGAGTAAAAGTTTATACCCAATTTACTTCAGCATATCGCTCTGTCAAACTGAGGGACTGCTGCGGCGTTTTTGATTTCCTAAGGGGTATTTTGTTATTTTTTGTCATCCCAAAATTCTTCCACACGATTTAAATCACCAAAAATACTCTATAATCCATTTATTTTATCAGTTTTAATCTCTCAATTCCTCTCCTCTCTCAAGAGTAAAATGGAGACTAGTTTTTCTTTCAAGATCAAGAATCAATCTCGTAAGTCAAAGATTTCTAAAGAAAAAATCAAGATTCGAGTTCTACTCTTCAAACCTTGTAATCTAAGGTGTGTGGGGTTTTTCTAAATCTGGGAATGGTATATTCTTATTAATCATGTTAAAGGTTTAGAAATTATTAATTTATAAAAGGGGGGATTTGAATTTATAATTAGATTCATGCTTTTGAAGTTTTTGATGATATTAATTTGGTATTGAGGCCTTTCCCCCAAATCTGATTTATAACCATGTTTAAGTAGATATATGTATGAGTTTTATGAGTTTGAATTATGAATTGAGAGCATGAACTATTTGAAATCCCTCTCCTATTTACAAGTCTCTTAACTTCGTAAGATATGATGTGTTCGAAATGTGATATTGGAAATATAATTCAATATAAAAGCCTTGACTTTGTTTATAACTTGATTATGATTTTTGAATTGAAGAGAGAGAGTTTTACATGTCGGTAAGTGCTGAAAATATGTTTGTCTAAATGATTGAAAATAATGACCTTTACGTAATTTGATAAATGTTTTGGAAGAGTGAATCTTTCAGAATTGTTTGAAGTATGGTGGTCTAATCTTTGTATTTTGAAAAAGAAAACTGTAAAGGAAATTTTATGACTTAGAATTATGACTATGACAATACCAAATCAGATAAAGTCATGATAAAACTTAGAATAGGATACAGATTTTATTTTAGATTTCAGATTTTGAATTCAAAAATATTCATGTTTAGAAAGGATTAAAAACTGGGAAGTAAAAAGGTTAGGTGGTTTATTCGAAGAAGGCACAAGTCATATGATTCATTTCTCAAAACAGTGTTTTGCCGATAGAGGTATATTATTGTACGCTGGCCTAGTGCCCTGGGGCATATTAGATTCTGATACTTTAACCCTTGCGGAAGACTTGGGTTGGGTTCTTGGCCGTCGAGTTAATTGCGGATCCCATATTGTCCGTGTAAAATTTTCAGATATGTAGGGTGTGCCACTTACCTCAGAAGTAAAAAAATAAAGAATGATTTTACATCTATAGATTTGCATTGAATAATTATTTTAAGTTGCCCATGTGTTTTAAATTATATCTTTCTTAACATTTTAATGTAATTCTCTCACCTATGTTGTATATAAAAGTACATTATTTTGGATTGCTCTACATACTAGTACATCCGTATTGACCCCCCTCCATTTTAGGATCTGAGGCACAGTCTCAGGTCCAGTTCAAAAATAGGTTTGAGTGTGTCGGAAGTTGCAATTAGTGAGCCTCCCTTACTTTGGAAGGCCTATATTAGAATTAGTTATTGTTATTTTATTTTGATCCATGGCCCAATTGGGGGCTTATTCCAGATTTTAGACAAATGTCATTTTCAGTTGTTAGAGATTTCGTAGACTAATGTTAGATGTTGTTTAGAGGTTTATGTTTTCCATTTCAGATTGTTCAATTGAATTATGATATCGACCATGATTCTATTTTGTTTTGTATTTTTGCAGTTCCTCTCAGTAAATGAATTGTGTATATGATTACAAGTTAGAAGGTCCCTCAGGCTTTCACGGTTCGGGATCCCCGTCAAGGCCAGGGCCCCAGTTCGGGTCATGATAAACTTGGTATCAGAGCACGGTTCATGGTTCCAAGGTGTCTACGAAATCCCGTCGGGTAGAGTCTTGTTTCTGGGTCTGTAGTGCGCCACACTGATAAGCAGAAGGTTGTAAGGCATTTAGGAATGTCTCTCTTTCTTCATGTTCTGGTTTGTGTTATGGAGTCAAAATATTCCTCTTTCATACTCTAATTCGTGCCTTAGTGTCGCCCATACGAAAGAAAAGTTATCCTAAGTCTTTCCTTACTCTATAGTCCCCAGATAATGCTCTCTGATTTACTAGCAGAAACTTTAGAAGTCACACAAAGGGCTTGAGAGGAGCTCCCTAATGTGTCCTAAGTCCCTCAAGTTTAAAGTTATGTCCTCATTCTTATGAGGCGTTCAGTTAAGACAAAGGTATTCTTAAGTCATTGAATATTGTGTGTTAAGTTTCTATATCTTGTAATCTTGTTATCATTGTGTTGTTGAAACTAAAAGTCTAGTGAAGCTGTGTGTGGCTCTTTCAATTTACTAGCATAGTTGTTTGGTTATTCATCTCATTTTCCAATTCAAAACATAAAATTAAAGTCTAGGGAAGCCGTGTGAGGCCTATTTCGATTCACTAGCAACGTTTTTTTCATCTTGTTGTTCTTGTGTTGGCTTGAAACTAAGGGTTTAGAGGAGTAGTGACAAGAAAAATGGTAAGGGCGATTTATTGAATATATATAGCTGAATCATTTTGCGTATGATTGAGTTAGTAATAATGTGATATATCCTTGTGTGTTAGGTTAGTAGAAGGTAGAGAAGGAGTTATTGATTAAGGTAAATTATTTGTTTTATTTGAAGTATGAAAAGAGTTGTTGATAGTGTTTGTTGTTCTAGAAAAGTATAGGTTATTGATGAAAGTACTTAGTGGATGAATGTTATCAATTTAGTCTTCCTTCAGGTTGCAAGAGGGAGTTTAGTTGAAACTTATTGAGCTATGAAAGAAGTTTAGGTATATAGATAGGTAAATAGTAATAATGTGTAGAAGGAGTGTTTTGCGGAGAAATTTTTACTTTTGAGAAGAGTCGCCTCTTAATTTTAAAGAAGAATTAAGAAACCTTTAGAGAGTTACTTCAAACAATTCAAAATAAAAAAATCATTTTAAGTTTTGAAGATTCCGAGTAAATGGTTTCTATTAACGTTTTAGGAAGGTTTTAGGCACCTAAAACGTCCGCTAACTTGCGGTTATCTGGACTGTTTGAAAACATCTTTTGATTAACTTCTGAAAAGATTAATTTGTTGAATTTGTGATTTGATTTTTTATTTTTTTTAAAAAGACTTGTGTAAAATAGATTTTGGTAACTTAGTAGGGATTTTAACTAAGTCTAAACAAAACTAATAAACAAATAAACACATAAAAGGGGAAGGAAGGAGAAAGTAAAGGATTTAGGTCATTAGTCCCAAATCAACGAGACCTGTCCTAGTCTAGTTGGGCTTCCGACCCATTTCCCCTGTCCTAAACTATTTTTTGAGCTTTTGGCTCGAGTCTTGCTCCACCTATATTAAATACAACTTTGGCTTCGAGGACAAAATGAATGAATAAATAAATGACTAAATGAATAAATAAAAAGAAGACAATAATAAAAATTGAGACTTTTCAAGTCTCTTAGTGACCTCATCAATGGGTTTTGACCCATTTTCCTTCTTTGTCTATCTTCTATCACCCGCATTCCATGTAGTGGACATTGAATTTAAACTTAGAACTTGAATCGAAGGGGTGAGCCTCATTTATCCATTACGAAATGCAAGAGGAGAGGAGTCCATTTAGACTCGAGATATTTTTTTGCATACAAAGAAAAGATAAAGAAATTAATATATGTTCAAGGCATAAAAGTGACATATTTCAAAGTAAAGGAAACTATCAAGAACCAATTTTTCAATGACAAGAATAAGCATAATTGTACAAGAATGAGAGTCAACAAATAAAAAATGCAAAGCAAAAGTTTCAGAATCATACTATGCATGAGTCAAAAATATCCAAATAATTTTACTTAGCCGCAAAAGTTCGAACTTTCTTATCATTTTGAAAATACATAATGCGAAAAAAGAAGAATAAACATCTTGGATGAAAAAGGTCCCTACCCATCATTCGGGGACGAATGATCCTAAGGGGAGATAATGTAACACCCCACATTTTTTTCGAGCTAGAAATTGAAGCGTCGTTCCTACACTTATTGACCCGAACTAGATCATTATTTGTTAATATATGTGTGGTGATAAATTCTATAGTGTTAGAATACCTTTGGATACGAATTGAGGTCACAAAAATCCGCTAACTCAAAGACGAGTTGAAAACAATTCCATCGAGTACGTTTTAGTGGACACTTCAACTTGGGTCAACTTTCGTCGAGGATAACATTTGTTATATAATGAAATGGGTCGTCTTATTTATATCAAATTAAAGGTGTTTGAGTCCTTTTTCCAACGCAATTGATTTCATCGAAATCCAACATCGGAGTAAAAAGTTATACCCAATTTACTTCAGCATGTTAGTCTGTCAAACCGTGGGACTGCCGCGGCGTTTTTGATTTCCTTAGGGGTATTTTCGTATTTTTCGTCATCCCAAACTTCTTCCACACAATTTAAATCACCCAAAACACTCTATAATCCATTTCGTTTATCAGTTTTAATCTCTTAATTCCTCTCCTCTCTCAAGAGTAAAATGGAGACTAGATTTTCTTTCAAGATCAAGAATCAATCTCGCAAGTCCAAGATTTCCAAAGAAAAAATCAAGATTTGAGCTTTACTCTTCAAACCATGAAATCTAAGGTACGTGGGATTTTCTTAAATCTACATAGGTTTGGTATATTCTTATTAATCATGTTAAAGGTTTAGAAGTTATGAATTTACAAAAAGGGCATTTTGAATTTATAACTAGATTCATGCTTTTAAAGTATTTGATGATATTAATTTTTTCTTGAGCCTTTCCCCCAAATCTGATTTATAACCATGTTTAAGTAGATATATGTATGAGTTTGACGAGTTTGAATTATGAATTGAGAGCATGAACTATTTAAAATACCTCTCTTATTTACAAGTCTCTTAAATTCGTAAGATATGATGTGTTCGAAATGTGATATTGAAAATATAATTCAATATAAAAGCCTTGACTTTGTTTATGACTTGATTATGATTTTTGAATTGAAGAGAGAGGGTTTTACATGTTGGTAAGTGCTGAATATATATATATATATATATATATATATATATATATATATATATATATATATATATACACACACTTATGAAAAGAAATTGCATGGGTTGTTGAAACTCATGACCACCACATGTTTGTTGAAATGATTGAAAAGAATGACCTTTGCATAATTTGATAAATGTTTTGAAAGAATGAATCTTTCGGAATTGTTTGAAATTATGGTGGTCTAACCTTTGTATTTTTAAAGAGAAAACTGTAAAGGATATTTTATGGCTCAGATTTATGACTTGCAAACGATACCAAATCAGATAAAGTCATGATAAAACTCAGAACAGCATACAGATTTCATTTTATATTTCAGATTTTGAATTCAAAAAGATGCATGTTTAGAATGGGTTAAAAACTGGTCACTAAGGGGTCGTTTGGTAGAGCATATAAGATAATACAGAATAAGCTGTATTAGTAATGCTGAGATTAGTAGTGCAGGGATTAGTAATAGTGGGAATCGTAATACTGGAATTTTTTTTTGGCAGTGTTTGGTTTAATGTATTGAAACCAATATGTATTCTTTATATTTTAAGAATAATATTTGTTTGTTTACAAAAATACTCTTAACATATTATAACTTTGTGTATTTTCTTGGCAAAAATTTATTATTCTTTTTTTTTAAATAATAAAAAAATGAACAATATAACTAATTATTTACTTTGAAATAATTTTAAGATTTAATCATTCACTTGCAATTTTTTTTTTTTTGGGGGGGGGGGGGGGGGGGGGGGGGGGGGGGGGGGCTATTTTTTCTTTATTTGTTTATCATTTGCTTGTTGTTCCCATTTTATGGTGTTTTTAAGTTGGAGGGGGTACGTGTAACTTTTGAATGAGATAATAGAATTATTATTAACATAAAGTTGTGTTCGGTAGAGTGTTAAAGCTAAGTAGAAAAATTATTTTTATTTATGAACATCCTATTTACAAAATAAAAGCTAGTATGCAATCATGAAATTTATTTTCGGTATTTCATCTATATGTATTTTTTTAAGTTAATCGAGTAATTTTTTTATGACTAAAATTATTTGGGGGGATATTATTATCTTGATAAATTGAAAAGAAGTAACTCATATTAAATAAATTGAAAAAGATTTAGAAAAAAATTAATGAAATTTGAGGCATTTTTGTAAATAATAATAAAATTTGTAAACTAATTTATTTAAATCAATTTATCAGTACAAATATAAAAAATAAAATTAAGAAAATAAAAAAGATATTTAAAAGAATTTGAGGGTTATTTTTGTCTTTACACATATTAGTCCATGGTATTAAAACTCATGTATTGGTAATACCACCATATGAGATGTATTAGTAATACACCCTATAATACCATATAGGGTGTATAACTAATACATGGTATTAGTAATACATAGGGCCATAATTCTACAAAACATAGTATTAAATAATACCACACTTAATACATTGACTATTTTTTTAATACGTCCTACCAAACGACCCCTAAGGGAGTTACGTGGTTACTCAAAGAAGGCACGAGTCATATGATTCATTTCCCGAAACCGTATTTTGCCGATACGGGTATATTATTATACGCTGGCCTAGTACCTGGGCCTAGTACCCAAAAGACTTCGGTCTTAAAAACGAAATTATATTTACATCAATCACTTAACCTTTTTAGGAAAAGCTTGTGGCTAGATTAATAAACAATAAATCCCCCCCCCCCCCCCCCCCCCCCCTCCAAAAAAAAAAGTTAGTGTTTGACCATGTTTCATTGTGAAAATAGAAAAAAATAATTTTTACTTTCAAAGTGAACAATGATATTTGAAAACTAAAGTTGTGCTTGGCAATTAAATAAATTTGAGTTGTTTTTGAACTGTTGTGGGTAATTTGGAGTGAAAAAAGTCATAGCTTTTTTATTGTTTTTGGAATTTTAAAAATTCTCGAAAAGTAAAAATATAATTTTCCAAATTTTATGACCAGACATTTCTGAAGTTCAATTCCGGAAAAAAGAGAATAAAATTTCGTTACCAAACGAGTCCTTTAATGATATTTATGTTTTTTCTTCCAATAATAAATGACTTATTTAGTAGAATAATCCATATTAATGTAATCTCATTGAAATATAAAAAGTCAAATATTTTGTTTTGGGTTAATTACTCTTCTGCCCAACTGTACTTACCTGTCGATACTCTAATATCTTTCAAAAAACCAACACTACTGAGTATCAACATCAAAGTTGAACAAAGCAACAAGCCAAAAAATCAAGTAGTTCCTCTCTTTCACTCAACAAAAATGGTATCGCCAAAACAACCGACTGGTTACTTACCGCCCACTGGAAACAAGAGGCCATCATGATCGTCTGATGATGTACCTCCATTTTCGAAGCATCCAGATGTTCATATAAATTTTCACTTCATTCATTTATTTTATTATAGTTTTTTGTTAAGCATTCGATGAGTATTGATTCTTTTTTTTTCTCTCTTCCTTGATTGTATCAAATTCAATCTTTTTTAGGTGGATGATGCACCTCCTTCTGTGAAGCATCTAAAGGTGCACTCAAATTTCTACTTCATTCATTTTTTTATTTTTTTTTTGTTAGTAAATTAATATTTTTGGTAGATGATATACCTCCTTTTCTAAAACGTCAAAGGATTTTTTAGGGAGATTACAATGTGGATACTTTGAAAAAAAAAAAATCAACGCTGCCATCGGAGAATTCAAAGGAGTTACACTAATCTGATCAACCGGAACTTGAAGCTGACAACGTAGCTGGCCAAAAAGTTAATGACACAGCTGACGAACTTGAAGCTGACAACGTAGCTGACTAAAAAGTTAACGACACAGCTGACGAAAAGGTTGAGGCCGCGCCTGACGGAAAAATCGAGGCTGCAGCTGACGAAAAGGTTGATGCTGGGGCTGATGAAAAAGTGGACGGTGGAGTCTTCACACCTACCCCAGTAGGCAAGTGTTTTTTTGTTTGTTACTTCCTTAGTTCCTCCACTTTAGTCACAACTTACGGAAGGCGCAAGGTATACTAAAAATATAACGTCAAATCCAGTTTAAAAATAATTTATCTATTTATTCCAAATTTATTCTTATTAGTTTAAAAATAATTTATCTTTTCTATTCCTAATTTACCCTTGTTATTATTTATAATCGTTTCACAATATATTTATTGGATTTATTATATTAAAAAAAGTGATATAATAAAATTCTCTGTGATGTCAAGTCAATGATGGACAAACAAAAAGTGGATGTAGAAAACACTTTATTTATCTTTTCTATTTTCTTAGGAGTGTCTTTGATGTCATTCACGTTTTGTATCGGACAAGCCTTGGTGCAGACTCATATCAGAGTATCCCGGGGTCTTCTTTTAGTAGTAGTATTTGTTTTTCTGTTGAATATTGGTTTATATATTTGATATCTAATAGAATGTATATACTGCAGAACCCAACAGTAGAGGTTGATAAGACCTTTTTGGCGGTTGGGGCGAACAAAGACACTCCTGCTGCTACGATGACGTGCTTTATAAGGCTTGTACATGTAGTGCTCTAAATTTGGACTCGCTTGATTTTCTTGTTTGTTCAACAGTTTAAGTCTGTTTTCCATAATTCAAAACATGCTGTCTACTAGTAAAAATTTTATTATGAAGATGCTTTTCAAAACAAATTAAAAGAAAGAATTTTTTCTTTTCAATAGTGATGAACAGTTTTCTCGATCAGAATTATCTGTAGTATCTTCAAAAATTCTCTTTAGGCGCTGTTATATTCCTTGGAATCTCTTCAGGCAGTTGGAGCAAACTATCTTTAGGCACTTAATTTTCTTCCTGAGAGATTACCATATATAGAAATTTGAATATGAACGTGTCGGGCGAAGTCAGGATTTCGATGAAGAGGGCTCAAAATTTGAAGAAAAACTAATTGAAGAGGTCGACATCTATTATATATACATAAAATATAATTTTAATAATGCACAAATAGTATAATTTTTTACCACCCGTTCCAAAGACTGGCCTGGTCGCATATCGAAGGACTGCATTAGTTAACATTTGTTTAACTATTTTCTAAGGTTGTGAACTTCATAATGTATATAGATTACTCATTGTATGTGGACATGATCAGCATCAAGGCAAGTGGGTGGCTTTGCTTGATAGAAAAGGAAGCGGCCATGTGCAAGTCAATGGAAAGACCATCAGCAAATATTCTTTTTGCTTTCTCAATTCAGGCGATGAAGTTGTCTTAAGTCAAGCAGAAAATAATGCTTACGTATCCCCTACATGTTGCTGTAGGAGCTATTGTGATTCCATTTGTATTTGCTCAATCCTTACGGTTTTTGTGATTCTTTACTATTTCTCATCTATATGATTGAATATCCTTGACATTGTTCTATATAGATTGTTCAGTTACTATTGGAGTCACCTTCAGATGATGGGACCAGTGCCGGAAAAGGCAAACCATTGAATATCGAAAACCAGGTAGAAGATGCTTCAGCTATTGCTGGTGCTTTGATTTGTCAGTATTTTCAAACCATAGTAGAGATCTATTTTCTTTGAAACTAATATCTCAATTTAGTGGTAAAAACCACCCAAGAAATAAGCTGCATGCCTCCTTCCCTTGTTATTCATGATATTCAGCTGCAAATATCGGCAACAGTAATGCTGCTGATGTTGGAATGACTAGAAAGATCTTCCATCTCGATGCGTAGAGGCAGGCAATGCTAAGTCATTCGCTGAACCATTTCTTTTGGCCTTGTTGCTATGAGCTCGCAGACTGATCCCTACATAACTAAAAAACTTATTTATTAAAAGATGTTGGAGGAAAGATGGTGGATTACTGAATCAATGCCTGCTTCAACTTCAGAGATGTCTTCAAAATCTGCTGCAGTTATGGGAAAACTTTATGCTGCAATCATTGAGGGACAAAATATAGAAGTATCATTCGATGACTTTCCATATTACTTAAGGTAGTCAACTAGGCAACTAGATCACATAGAACAATCCAATTACCATTGTATATCTGGAGTTCTATTTAGTTTCCTTCAATTTTTTTGTCATTTTTTCACTCTTTTCTTTGGTCTTTTGGACATTTCCTGATACTTCTTATATTTTCTTATATTCTAGTTAAGAAATAAAAATATTTTCTTTTCATTATAAAAATATTTTCACTATATGTTAGACAGGTTTTAATTTTTGTTCATGTTAACTTATTAGTGAATTAATTAATTTTGCAAGAAGAAAAAGAAGTTGGTATGTAATATTTGTGTTAGACAAAAAAATTTGAGACCTTTGAGCTAATGCAGATCAATTTAAATAGTGACTTCATAAAAAGGAAAAGAATATAGTAATTTTGTTGGTCCCAACTCCCAACTATTACCTAAAATGCAAGACAAACTTTAATAAAATAGTAAGATATATATAAGAACATTCACAAATTCTATACAGTGTTATGAAAACGTTCACCGGTGCTTTAGTCTAACAGTTTGTTGAAGTGCTAGGTAATAGACTACATATATAATTATTAAATACATCTGGGTTATTCTGTAATTAGTTATTCTTCAGTTCTCTATATATACAGCTGTAACCCCTTCAATATAAATGAGATCAATTATTATTAAATTATATCATGGTATCAAAGCTAGGGTTTCTTCTTCCGCCCAAACCCTAATCTCTCCTCTTTTCCGACGTGTGTGCGCCGCCGCCACCGTCTACACCACGCCACACGGCCTCCCTCCTCCGCCGTAGGTCGGCGCCATGGACAAGGTTGTTGATCCTCTGTCAAATTTACCGTCTGGAGTAAAATTACTGCTCAGGAATCTCCACAATCTCATCCCCGAAAAATTATCTGACAACAACTACCCGGCCTGGGCACTTAACGTCCGCACCGCCCTCGCAGCCAACTTACTGCTCGGATGGATTGACGGTACGGAGAAGCCACCGCCCGAGACAGCCGAGGAGGACGGCGTCATGCTCCCAAATCCCGACTACCTTCCGTGGATGATCGTAGACACTCAGATCCGAGCCTGTCTTCTCGCCGTTATTAGCCCCTCTGAACACAAACACGCCCGGGGTTTTCTCACATCGGCTTCACTTTGGGAAGCACTAGCCACAAGGTACAACTCTGTGTCCACGGCTCATATTTTTCAGTTGCGTGACAGATTGCATACTCTTCGAAAGGGAACGAAGACGATGACTCAATACCTTGATGATGTGGCCTCTATTCTGTCTGACCTAGATGCTGTGAACGAGATTATTCCTGAACGAGACGTGGTGAATGCCGTGATATGTGGTCTTCCGTCTGGCTATTCCTCTCTCAAACAGCATATTCGCCTCTCACCTGTCGAAATCACTCTGAATCAACTGTCTGGATGGCTTAATGCAGAAGAATTTAATCTAGACATGGAGCACAAATTACTGCTCGGAGAAACCAGTTCCACCCCTGGCGTCACGGCTCTTTACTCGGCTGGCAGCGGGGGCTCGGCCAGGGGTCGCGGTGACGATCGCCGTAACCAAGGGCGAGGCAGCGGCGGTGGGGACCGTCGGAATGCCGGGCAGCAAGGCAGAGGCGGGCCTCCACCGAGGGACGGCTTCCAGTCAGGCCGCGGACAGGGACGAGGAAACCAGCGGGGGCCCACACGAGATCTTCCGACGTGCCAAATTTGTGCTAAACGGGGCCATTCTGCGGCTAATTGCTGGTATCGTTATAATGACTCGCAGAATGTAAATCGCCAGTCCGGCGGATCAAGAGCGATGCATGCGTCCACAAACGCTCAATCTGGCGATTGGTATCTAGACACAGGTGCTAACACCCATGTGACGTCGGATTATTCACAACTTCAAGCTCCTCATCCGTATCATGGCTCAGAAACTATTACAGTAGGCAATGGTCAATCCCTTCCCATCACAAACACCGGCTCTGGGTATGTCTATACCCCAAATGGTAAATTTCATCTCTCAACCCTTCACCACGTCCCTTCCCTCACATCCAATCTTTTATCTGTTTATCGCTTTACTAAAGAAAATAACTGCACCCTCATTTTTAATGACACCAATTTCCAGATAGTGGACAATACCACGAACCGGGTGCGGTACACGGGCCGCTGTGAGCATGGGCTATACACTCTTCCATCCAGGTCTCCGTCTGTTGTAAGTCAAGCCATTCTCTCGTCCACCTGGCATTGCCGGCTTGGGCACCCATCATCCGCCATCGCCAAATCCATTTTATCTTCCTTAGGTTTTAATTTTTCAGAGAAATTACATTGCGAGTCCTGTTCAGTGTCTAAATCTTGTCGTTTACCTTTTTCACTGTCTGAACACAAGGCCACTGCGCCATTTCAATTAATTCATTCTGATGTTTGGGGTCCAACCTCAGTTCCTTCTGTTCAAGGTTTTAGTTATTATATCGGTTTTGTTGATGATTACAGTAAATTCACTTGGCTTTATCCTCTGAAATTTAAATCTGAAGCTTATACTGTTTTTGTCAACTTTGACCGAATGGTTCAAAATCAATTTAATGCCAAAATCAAAATTTTTCGAAGTGACAATGGCAAAGAATTTTTCAACAATGCATTTGGTGTTTTTCTTCAAAGTCTAGGGGCTCTTCATCACACTTCATGTCCATATACCCCTGAACAAAATGGCGTTGCTGAGCGCAAACACCGTCACCTAATAGAAACAGTTGTTGCGCTCCTCCATGATTCCACCTTACCTGTTTCCTTTTGGGTTGATGCCCTTGCTGCTGCCAACTACCTCATAAATCGCATGCCCACTCACACTCTCTCCAACTCCACTCCATATGCCCGTCTCTACAATCATCCACCCGACTACATCCATCTCCGCCCGTTTGGGTGTCTGGTTTATCCCTGGTTGCGTCCACACACTCAACATAAACTTCAACCTCGGTCCACCCCTTGTGTCTTTCTAGGCTATCATCCCACTATCAAAGGTTACAAATGTTTCGATCCTGTATCTCAGAAAACATATGTTTCTCGTCATGTTCATTTTGTGGAGGAACAATTTCCTTACACAAGTCTTTCCTCTACTCCATACTCCCCCAATCCACTTGGCATTGTGCCATTATTTCCGTCCTTTTCACACGCTCATGCTCTGGCTCACTCGGCACCTAACCCGGTACCCACTACGCCACTACCCACCCGTACCAACCACCTAGCCACCCGAACCCCCAAACCTCCCACCCGATCACCCAGCCGACTGCCACACAACCCACCACTTCCCTACATCATACTCCTAACACACATACAGCCACCCCATCCACCGCTGCACATCCCAGCTCCCACGGCAGCCCCACCCAACCCCCATCCACACATCATACAACTCCACCACCTCTTCCTAATCACCCTCCTCTCAACACTCACCCTATGACAACTCGAGCCAAGGCCGGTACCTTCAAACCCAAAGTCTACCACACTCAAGTACCCTTTGATGCACATCCCATAACTGAGCCTACTACATACAACCAAGCCTCCAAAAATAGTTTCTGGTGCCAAGCTATAGATGAGGAATTTCAGGCTCTGAATGAACAATGTACATGGGATTTGGTACCTCTGCCTAGTAACCGAAAGTCTATTGGGTACAAATGGGTGTTTCGAATCAAACAAAATTCAGATGGATCTCTTTCTCGCTATAAAGCATGTCTGGTTGCAAAAGGGTTTCATCAGGTGTATGGTGTGGATTATAAGGAGACCTTCAGCCCTGTTGTTAAGCAACAGACTATTCGTCTGGTCTTGTCTCTTGCTCTTCACTATGATTGGCCGCTTCATCAGTTAGACGTCAGCAATGCCTTTCTTCATGGTCATCTTGAGGAAGACATCTATATGGTTCAGCCACCGGGATATGTTAATCCCAACCGTCCTCACTATGTTTGCAAGCTTCGCAAATCACTGTATGGCCTGAAACAGGCCCCACGTGCCTGGTACACACGCCTCTCTACTTTTCTGCAGGGTCTTGGTTTTCGCACCTACCATCATGACAACAGCCTCTTCACCCTTCACTGTTCTCGAGGGACAGTCATCATTCTTATCTATGTGGATGATATTGTTATTACAGGCAGCTCGTCATCACTCATCACTGAAATTACTGAGGCTATGCATCGTGACTTCAAACTTAAGGACCTCGGTCCTCTGGAGTTCTTTCTTGGCCTCGAACTCATCCGCAAATCGGGAACCATATTGATGCATCAGACAAAATATACCCTTAAACTTCTAAATCGAGCTGGAATGACAGAATGCAAACCCGCGGTCACTCCGATGGCAGTCCGCCAATCCCCAGGGCCGAATACTCCCTTTGCCGATCCTACACTATATCGGAGCCTCGTCGGTGGACTTCATTATCTTGGTGTTACTCGTCCGGACATCCAATATGCAGTCAATCGAGTCTCCCAATCAATGCATGCTCCCACAGAACAACACTTTCAGGCCTTGAAATGCATTCTGCGCTATCTTAAAGGTACTCTTCAATGTGGACTTTTATTTCAAAAGGGCTCTTTTGATATATCTTTTTTTTCTGATTCGGATTGGGCTAACGACAAAGATGATCGGAAGTCCCCTACTGGATATATTGTTATGATGGGACCGAATCTGATTTCCTGGTGCACCAAGAAGCAAACGCGAGTGTCCCGTTCCTCCACAGAAATAGAATATCGTGCCATGGCTGCGGGTGTTGCTGAAGCCATATGGTTACGATACCTTACAGATGCACTTGGCATTCCCCCGACGAAACCACAGATTTATTGTGACAATCAGTCCACTATTTGTGTTACCAAAAATCCAGTCCTTCATGATCGTATGAAGCATGTTGGGTCCGACTGTCACTTTGTTCGCGATGAGGTACTTGCAGGAACGATGGCCACGCACTATGTCCCATCTATTGACCAGCTTGCTGATATTCTCACCAAGCCTCTTCCGTTACAGCCTTTTCAGTATCTCTGCTCCAAGCTGCCCCTCGTTACCGCTGATCAGCTTGCGGGGGGATAATAGACTACATATATAATTATTAAATACATCTGGGTTATTCAGTAATTAGTTATTGTTCAGTTCTCTATATATACAGCTGTAACCCCTTCAATATAAATGAGATCAATTATTATTAAATTATATCACTAGGAAATATAAATTATCATTAAATAGTGAACGTACTTGGTTTATTGAATTAACTATTCTTTTTCTTTCCAAAATTGAAAATGGGGTCTATAGTAAGTGTTATCCCTTAGACAAAGCATGACCATGATGTAAGTAAAGGATAAAGTAGTCAAATAGGTTCGAATTTTTCAAGTGAGTTACAAAAATTTTTCAAGTGGTTAAATATAAATGTTAAGTTCCACAACTGTGGGATAAAGAAAAAGTGGTCTCAAGCACTTGTGAATGTGGAAAGGTCTCTAATCCTTTCCAACTGACTACTTCTATGTTTTTATCCAAGACAATCTTGTTTTTGTATGGTATGTGTAATTTTGGTTTTAGGGTATTACTTTCTTTCTATACTTAGGTCACATATTTGAACCTCTCGCCATGCAAACTAAGCCTTGTATTGGTATTTACATAGAGAAGGGTAGAGGCGCGGTCCCATTATTCTCAAATTTTGAAGCTACGGTTGGTTAAGGGTTGGCCTTAGATGAATTTCTCTGTCATAAAAAGTTTAATTAATCAATGAATTAAAAGTGTGTTCATTTTAACAATTTAAATTTTTAGATGAGATAGATTACACATTTCAACTTAGTATCGAAGCCATACTCGTTCTCGTTCTTGATTTAAACAATGCAAGGCCCCCTTGTTATATTGTCGACGCACTAGATATCCAATTTTAGACGAGCAATAGGGTATTAAATGGATCACATTGGTTCAGACAATGGACATTACTCTTTTATTATATGTTGCCGTTTACCTAGGGTTAGCCATGCCTCATCTTGTTTTGATGGTTATTGAAGAATAATGTTCTAACTCACACTAAGAGTAAATTAGTGTAAGCAGAGAGAGATGGAGGAAGAGATAGGAGAAGATCAACCATCTTAGAATCATGGAAGAAAAGAGAAGAAGAAGAGTAAATCATTGTGTTGTATTGATGTATTTAGAATTCTGTTCTTGATAGTAGTACATAGTCGACTATATATAGAGTAGATGATAGCTTAATAGTGCGGTGTCAATTAACTAACTGACTTCAACAATGTAACTAACTATTGACACTTTAACTTACTTTTCCTTCTTTTTCTTTCTTTACTCTCATTCCTCAACACTTCTCGTCAAACTTGGAACTACAAAGAGATTGACAAGGTCAAGTTTGGACATTAAGTATTAATGTTGAACCTTGGTTAAGCCTTTAGTGAAAGCATTTGTGGGTTTGGCATGAGTGAATATATATTTAGTGTTGATCAGCCCTTGTTGGATCTTTTTTCTCATAAAGTAGCATTTTATTTCTATATGTTTAGTCTCCTCAGGGTAGCTACAGGATTTGTATATATTTGCAAAGATGCTTTGCTGTCACTGAAGATGGTCAGAGGTAGTTGTAGTTGAATACCTAGATCCTTGATCAAACTAACTAACTATGTAAGTTCTGCTACTGTTGAAGCAAGGCTTCTATACTCTGATTCAGCTGAACTCCTAGAAACAGTTGATTGTTTGACTTACAAGAAATTAGAGATTCACCTATTTTAATAGTAAAGTCTGTAATAGACTTCCTAGAGAAAGCAAAATAGCTTCTTTTGAGCTAAACATGAGAAGACCTTATTTTGATTTTCCTTTTATATATTTGATGATTCTAAGGGCTGCATTCATCTGAGACTGTTTTGGACACTGCAAGAACTTACTCAAGGTTTGCACACTATATGCTATGTTTGGTCTTGTTACTGTAAGGTATAACAACTTACCTATTATTCTTTGGTACATCCTTGATCAGCTAATACTTCATCTTTTGACCTTGCATCATCTGAAATATGTTGATAATATTTTGTAGTTTTTAATGCCTCTATAGTATCAAGTGGAGTAGGTGCTGGTTTAGCAGCAATGAGACTTATTTCTGAGATTAATTACCCTCCATACTTCCTCTGATGCATCACAATTCCTTGTTTAGACCATGCAAATTCAATGCCTAGGAAGTACTTTAGTTCTCCAAGATCCTTTATCTTAAAAGCTTTGTAAAGATCCTCTTTGGTTTCACTTATTTGATCAAGTTTGCTACCAGTCACTAGTATGTCATCTACATAAACTAGTACAACAACTATTCCTTCACTTGTCTCTTTGATGTAAAGAGAATGATCATACTGACTCTATCTGGAGTTATATCTAATCAAGGATTGATGTAGTTTTGCATTTCATTGTCTTGGTGCTTGCTTCAATCCATACAAGGATTTTGAAAGTCTGTACATCTGTCTCTTCCCCTGACTTTTAAAACCTTGTGGAAGTTTCATATAGTTTAATCTTCGAAATCACCTTGTAAAAAGGCATTGTATATATTCATTTGATGGATATGATAATTCCTAGCTGCTGCAATAGTCAAGACAGTCCTCAGAGTAACCATTTTTACCATTGGGCTAAAGGTTTCTTCATAGTCTATCCCTTCCTTTTGACTGAACCCTTTTGATACCAACCTGCCTTGAATCGTTCTATTTCTCCTGAAGCTTTGCACTTGATTTTGTCAATCCATTTGCACCCAATAGGATACTTGCCTTCCGGAAGAGTGACCACCTGCCAAGTATTGTTGTTTCAAGAGCAGCTATCTCAAATTGCATAGCATCTACCCACCTAGCATCTTTGACTCCCTCTGCATAAGTGGTTGGTTCAATAAGGTTTGAGAAGTTAGATAAGTAGCATTGATACTTGTCAGAAAGATTAAAGAAACATAGTTTGAGAGAGGATATAAGATGTTGTCATTTATAGTTAATGACACAAAGTCCTTCATCCATCTAGGTGGATGTGTGCCCCTGGTGGATTTTCTTTGATCAGGGTGTGTAGTAGCTTGTTTAGGCAATTCAGCATCATATTTTCTAGTTATTCTGCTTGTTTAGTATCTTGTTATAGCAGGAATTTATGCAACAGGAACTGTAGTTGACTGGACTAGCCTAATACCTTTAGATGATCTACTGCAGGTTTCTTGTTGTACAGTTTTTCATAAGGTGTGATATATCCTAATATAGAAGAAGGAAGCCTATTTACATAGGGTAAAAGCTTTCACACAGTGTCCCCAAAACTTTAAAGGTATATTAGCATGAAACCTAATAGCTCTTGTTATTTCTAGCAAATGCCTATGTTTCCTCTCAGCTACACTATTTTGCTGAGGTGTATATGAGCAAGAAGTTTTATGAGTTATGCCTAGATTTGCAAAGAGTTCAGAACATATGTGATTGACAAATTCACTACCATTATCAGTTCTAATCACTTTTACACAAGTATTAAACTGGGTTTGAATGTAAGACAAAAAATACTTAAGAACAATAATGACATCAGCTTGAGTAAAAACACCCATGTACACCCATGCCATTCTACTAAAATCATCCAAAATAGTTAAGTACTTATGTCCATCACAAGTAGGAACCTTATAAGGGCCCCATAGATCCATATGTACTAAGTCAAAAGCTTTAACACTAGATTTACTGCTAGAAGGAAAGACTAGCATAGTTTGTTTATCAAATGGACAGACTTCACACTTATTTATATTGTCATTTACATGATTTTTTGAAACAGATAACATGTGAGATAGTATCCTAAAAGGAACATGTCCAAGCCTACTACGCCATAGCCTTATATTAGATTTATTTGTATTCTGAGTATTGAACGCACAACCTATTACTTTGCCATTTCCCGGAAGCTTTTGTCTCAATAAGAAGTATAGTCCATTTTTCTCTCTGTCAATTCCTTCACCTTCCCACTCCAAATTAAAGATCCTGAAACACACAAAAGTTAGGGAAGAATGTAGCTGAATAGTTTAGTTACTTAGTAACCTTTGAGACTGATAATATATTGTATTTAAACTGAGGTAGATGAAAAACATTCTGGATAGTACTATTTTCAGATATATCACTACATCACATGTGTGTCACTAGTGACACATCACTATTGGGTAGTATTACTCTTTTTTGATTGAGATATTGAATCTTTTTTTAGAAGATCAATATCTGCAATCATATGGTTTGTAGCACCTGTGTCAATAACCCACTCAAGTGGATTACTGCAAACAATCAAGTCACTACCAAAACCTGACATATTTGTTGCACTAGAAGATAGCATGGAGGATGTCAATTGATTGTGTTATTCTAGCATCTTGAAAATCTATGTATATTGCTCAGGTGTGAACCTTGGGGGCAAAGATAGCAGTCCAGGACTTTGGTTTTGATGATGCTGACCCAATCCTCAGCCACAACATTATGATCACATGAAGAAACTTTCCTCCGCTTGTACTGTGACCATAGCTAGTTCTAGCTTCATTTTGAATCTTGTGCTCACCATGTTTAGGATGTCCAGGAGGGTAACCAACAAGTTTGTAGAAATCTATCTTATAATGACTTTTTATTTTACAGTGATCACACATAACACTAGGATTATATGTTGACACATAGTTTCTCTTCCCCTTTTGATAGTTACATTGATAACTAACACCTTGATAGCTAGTCTTAGAGTACATGGAAATTGCATCAGCTGCATTAGGAGCAGGACCAAAAGACTCGTCACATGCACAAACTGAGCCACAATTTTTTGATTCTCATCACTTATGATCATAGAGTAGGCCATGTTGAAAGTTGGTAGTAGTTTCATCAACAAAATTTGGCTTCTTACTTGGGAGTATGTGTCATTTAAGACCATTAGAAATTGATATAACTTTTGTCTTTGAATATAAGCCAAGAACTCTCTTAATTTGTCGCAGGATCTAAAGATTCAAACTCTTCCCATAAATCTTTCGGCTTAGTTAAATATACAGAGACATATTGAACTCCCTGAGTCATGGTTGCAATTTCTTGCTGTAAATTCTAAGTTCTTGAACCATCTATTTTATCAAATATTTACTTAAGATCTAACCATACAAAATATGCAGTCGAGGCATGGACCAGTACCCCTCCAAGTAGTTCAGTAGAAACTGCATTCATAAGCTAAGAAAGTACTATAGCATTGACTCTTTCCAATTCTTTTCCCAGGTCAGTAGAGAAATTTTATCTTACAAGAGCCATCAACTATATCAAATTTGATACGCCCTAGTAGTTTAATTCAAACAGCCTCACTCTATACATCATAGTTTTCACTCCCCTTTAATTGGAAATACACAAGAGAAGTACCTGACAAATTTATCGCAGATAAGAACTGAGGATGATTATAATCTAATGGAGGCTGCAGTGGCCGTGGGATTGATCCACTATTGTTGGAAACTGATCCAATTCTTTGCGCATCAAAAGTCATCATCAATAGAGTAGAGTTCCTTTCAGAGCAACTCACTTAGACAAGCCGTTACTTTTAGAGTAACCAAGAAATTACTAGAATTCAGAAAATCTTGAATATGTAGATGAACATCAAAAATTCAAATTAAAAATTATTGGATTGACAAGAGAACTGATTCAATTTAGTAAGCTCTAATACCACGAAGAATAGCGTAGTAACTCACAGTAAGAGTAAATCACTGTACCAGAGACATGGAGGAAGAGATTGGAGAAGATCAACCATCCTAGAATCAGAGAATAAAAGAGAAGAAAGAAGTGTAAATGATTGTGTTGTATTGATGTATCTAGAATTTTTTTCTTATTATAAGTACATAGTCGACTATATATAGAGATGTTAGAGTTGTGACCCGAATTTTGTTGATCCGGCCCTGAAAGTTTTGCGGTGCGACTCATGTTAGTGATTTTCAAAATACCAAGCCTGTAAGTACTCCATTAGAAGCTCATGACTTCAAATTTTCGGCCACGTTATCTCCCAAGATAGATGATAAGTGTGACTATATGTCTTGAGATCCATACTCTAGTGCCATCGGGTCTCTTATGTATGCGATGGTGTGTTTTTCACCAGATTTATCTTGTGCTGTTAGTGTAGCTATAAGATACATAGCAAATCCTGGCAAAGAACATTAGAAAGCAGTTAAGTGGATTTTTTGATACTTGCATGGATCTGCTGATATTTGTTTGGAGTTTGGGCAAAATAGAGATGGAGTAATCAAATATGTTGATTCTAATTTTGCAGGAGACCATGATAAAAGTAGATCCCTTAAAGGCTATGTTTTCACCATTGGTGGTTGTGCTATCAGTTGAAAAGCTACCTTACAGACTACGGTTGCTTTGTCAACTACTGAGAGGCAGAGTACATAACTATTACAGAGGCTTTCAAGGAAGCTTTTTGGTTGAAAGGTTTGTTTGGTTAACTTAGAAAACACTTACAGATTACTACGGTCTTTTGTGACAATCAGAGTGCTATCTTCCTTACGAAAGATCAGATGTTTCACGAGAGGACAAAGCACATCAATATTCGGTATCATTTTGTGCGTGAAATTAATGGTCGTGGTGAGCAAGATTAGTACCCATGATAACCCTACTGATATGATTACCGAGACACTACCAAGTGCCAAGTTTGAGCATTTCTTGGACTTGGTTGGTGTTAGATGTACCCTTAGGGGCTTTTTCGGATGAGGTAGAAAGTTTGTCTTGAAATGGATTTGAGTTGTGAATTAGAATTCGTGTCAAGGTGGAGATTATTATAGCTGTCACCAGAATTTTATTGATTGAGCCCTGAAAGTTTCGCGGTGTGACTCATGTTTATGATTTTTAATGGGGTCTGTGGTGGTACTGTAGGATCGGCCTGATCCCGGAGCCAGTATGCAAATTTATATTTTTGGGCCAAGGACTTATATGTATGCACGTATTATATAAGTGCATTTAGTGGGTTGTTTTGAGTATTCAGAAAATACGCACATTCTCTATATTGTACTCCTCTCCTTTCATAGTGAAATTTCACTACCTCTGCCCGTGGTCTCTCCCGCAAATGTTTCCTCGTAAATATTTGTGTTGTTCTTGTTTTTGTTTTACTTGTGGTTTTCTTTATTCTGTCCGAATCTAACAAGAGTAGATGATAGCTTAACAATGTGGTGTTAACTAACTAACTGGCTTCAACAATGTAACTAACTTCTTGACACTTTTACTAACTTTTCCTCCTTTTTCTTTCTCTACTCAACAGTTATTTAGCTATCCCATATTGTATGTAGCTTTGTGCTTTAAATAAACCTTAGTTTGGTGAAGATGTCTGTATCTCTGAATTTTCTGTGTGAACACAAAACATGCACTGATTGCCACTTCATATTTACACCTAAAGCACAATGAGCAAGTTAAATATATCAATGAGCTTCCTGCTGTCAACCCAAGAATTTTGCTTTCTGGTCCTGCAGGTTGGATATTTTCTCAGTAATTATTTAACTTATTTTGTATTGTTATTATTTCATTTTTCTCATTGGAGCGCTTGATCAATATTATTGTACGGGTACTGACCAGTTCTGCTTTTGTTTTCCAGGATCAGAAATCTATCAGGAGATTCTGGTGAAGGCACTTGCACATTTTTATGGAGCCAAATTGCTCATTTTTGAAAGATGAAATTACTTATTAAGCTTTTGAGGAACATTGCATAATTAAGCTTAATTGTTTTTCCATTTTTGTTTTTCTTGACCCCCCTTGAAGTAGTACTAGTGGCCACCTAGCATTTAAGGCGTACTTCGAGTTCCGTCTTATACACCTATAAAGGGGCTATAGACATATTGAGGGGATGCAAAGACAGTAGATGAAATTTCTTCTTTCCGGTGGTTGATTTTGCATGTCATCAATCTTATTTATACGAGTTAGAGTTCTTTTCAGTTAAATCTAGAGTTAGTGGCCTATTAAAATCTTTCATGTCATTTTCTAGACTTTGTTATTCCCTTTGTCGCTCTTGCATTTTTATTGAAGTGGTCAGACCCAGATGTAAATCATGGATACATTTTAATATTATTCAGAGACTATCTATGAAGGATGCTGAGCCAATGGATGGCACTGAAGCATCATCTAGCCTAACTGCTTTTAGCCGGTCCATCGAAAAACACGGTCTTTATAACAAGTGTTGACTGCCCTTTGGTTAGTCCCTTATTTTTGAATAATCAGGAGTTGCGTTTTTTTTTCTTCAGATTTTATTTTTACTAAGAAAAAAAAATTGGGGGTCTATTGGAAACAACCACTATACTTCACCTACCCTCCTCAGATCCCACTCTGTAGGAATACACTAGGCATGTTGATGTTGTTGGTTTTCTTTCTACTAATAACTGATGTTGAAGATGTTCAGGTGATAGACTCAGATTTCTTGGTTCTACTTCTGCACTTGACTCGACTCCCATCACCAACTCTTCTGCACTATTAAATGATCTGTATCTTATATCTAAACAAATTTCTGATGTTATTTTGTAATGGTCCCTAGCAATTTTGTCCTTCCGGTTTCTCATAAACGAAAATAATCATTATTGATCCATATTTCTTAATGTCATCGATGAAACTGCTTTATCCAGGAAAAAAACAAGAATAACTCTTGATGCATTTGCTAGTAACTATATGGTTTTACGATTAATATACACTCGATCCTTTTAGTCATCCCAAAAGGAATGATGCATTTCTATATTTAGTTCTCCCACTTGTTTCAATTTGTTTGCTTTACTATCTTTTTTAGCGTGTTTCAAAAGAGTGCGTCTTTCCTAATTTAGCAACTCTTTAGTTTCACCATCTCACATGACGTGTTAATACCACAACATAAAGGGTATTCTAAATACATTATACATGTCTTTAGATTAAGATTACTTTCTTAAACTTCCTGTCAAGTCAAACTGTCACGACCCGAACTGGAGACCTAGCCGTGACGAGTATTCTGAAACATCAAGGCCCGAAACACCCCTTATCTATCTGGTAATCATTCACATGACTTATATGAAAAAGAAAAGCGGAAGATACACTATATAATGGAAACGTGGTCAACAATCATATGAAAAAAATAATGGGGAATAATGTCCCACAATTCAATCAACATCTCTATAACGTCTGGGAAATCTCTACTACATAACTGAAACAAATATCTATCTGAAAACTAGGAAAAGGCCCCCAGTAGATCCAAAACTAATAAATGATAAATGAAACTGGCAGATATCAGGCCTTACGAATTATAGAAGGCTCACCAAGTGACTCTGCGAATCTGGTGCCTCCAAATCTGGGAGGGAAGGGGGTCAATACAAAAGTACTGGTACGCAGAGATATCGAAACAAAATATAATATTTTTATAAAATATAGTTGAGAGCCATTATAAAGTAGTTTCATATCAAATCATTTGAAAATACATAGGCATAATGTAATTGTTTTCAACAACAATGCAATGCAGCTGAGCTAGGTGGAATACCCTACATATCACATTTACACCAACTGTCAAACCTCGATTGCCACAAAGATTAGAGTATAAGTGAGGGGAATAAACACAACATCACACAGCAGGGTGTTTCGAACCAATGGTAGTTCACAAGATCACAAAGCAGGGCTCCTAACCATAGTTCCAATTTGTGAATGACATAAAGTCAGTACGCAGGATCACAAAGCATGGTACCAAGTTCCCATGTCGGCAAACACGGTTTCCAGCGATGAGCCCTTACCCTCAAACTTCTTCTTCGGTTATCCACCTATCTCGTGTAAAATCAATGCATTCAAATATCATCTGATTCAATCACATATCATATTCTGTAGGGTATCGTCATACCCGACTTGCAAGTCATCAATATCACATCATTAGTTCATGCAACCATTATATTCATCATATTTCAACATAATAACCCTCTCCTTGCAAGTCAAAAATCATAACCACTTTCAAAATAGCTCATGTCCTGCTTTTCAAGATGATTTCAAACAATTCACATTATATGAAAATTTCAAACAATTTCATATCAAGAGAGGGGTTTCATATAATTCATGCTCTCAAGTTAACATATTTTGAATCACAAGCATATACATATATAATATATCAAATCACTTCGGAAATAGGCCTAAAGACCAAATCAATATCATAAAGATGCTTGAAACATGTTTATATTCATAATTTCAAAACCCCCATTTTTAAAGCATGAATTTTTAAGCCCATGAGATTTTTGAGATAACCCCATGTACCTCTATATGCGAATATGATAGTTTTTTCTTGAAGCCTACGTTGCGGGGATTCCAAATCTTCAATTTGTTTTGAAAACCCTAGTTGAATCTTGAGTTATTGGGGTTTTTATTTTGAAACTCCAAGGGGTGTTCTTGAGAGAAAATTTGAGAAAAGTATTATATTTTGATGAATTGGGGGTTAAATCAGGTGTTATATACGAAATTTGGGTGAGGTGAAATGACTAAAATGCCCTAAGAAAACAAAAAAATTCGAAACTGTCCCTCAGTTGACAAGATGACAGGCTGAAGTAAAACGGGTATAACTCCTTACTCAGATGTTTGATTTGGATGAAACCAGTTGCATTGGAAAGAAGACTCAAAGAACTTTCATTTGATAGGTAGCATCTCACCCAGTTAATTATATTCAGAGAGTTATGTTCATTTGAATTTGAACCTGAAATGCTGAAAATTTAGCAATAGGCTATGCGTTTTGCTACTATTTTGAAATCCAAACGCAGCCTTATGCATTTCGAAAAAGTCTGAAAATTATTCGAGATGTACTATGATCTTTCCCAATCGTAACGAAACATGAAAATCTAAAAATGGATGTCGGGAAGGTTGAACAGTTGTATCCCGAAGATAGCCAGATAAAATGACTCTAAGTCCTCAATACACTTACAAAAAATATTCTAGTTATTAGCCCCACAAACATAAAACTAAAAATGAAATCGACTAAAGAATTTTACGGGGCATTATGATAGGAGTGATTACTCTGAACTATTAATATGAAGTCGCTAATGCATATTGCGACCTTCCACTACAATCCCGAAACGTCATTCAAGCCTATTTTATAACCACATGTTGACTTCAAGGAAACCACCCATAAATACATACTTCACATAGTTTCTAAACTATTGTCAATATAACTCCCACGTGCTACGCTAAGACATACACACACAAACTTTTCCACTAACCATCACGTGTATCATAGACTTGGCCCCAACTCTTACTTCATACTTATGGACTTATCTAAGCAGGCATACTATGATCTTCCATCAACAAGAACATTTACATCATCACCACTACCATTCCATAGGGAAGGTCACTAAAAGGTTAAAACATAATATCCTGAAGCACGAAAAGATTTTTATACGGGACTGAGCACACTATAAAGAGTGAGTACATGTGTCATGAGTTGCATGACCTCAACTAGAGTTCATAACATAAGGAATGTGATTCCGACTACTTGAATTAACTAGAACTCATTATCCCGGAACTGGAAGAGTACGTGACTCTCTATCTTATACAGGAATCATGAACTACGATCGTGGAACTGGATCGTAAGGCATGAGTAAGCATCAGAATAATTAAAAAAAAATACTAAGGTAGGAATGGGTTGAGATTCACCTTCACTTTCTGATTTTCTAAATCATACTGCATCACTACTAGAATCTGAGAGCCTTACTTGGTCATTCGTTTTATCATCTCCCCCTTAGCTTCAAGTAAACATCTAGAGTTTGGGAGATCCCTTACCAGATTCTAACTGAACTACACTTACTGAACTCTAGGGTCTGAAAGAAAAAAAAATGACAATATATGCATATCGTAGAATTAACCCGAATGACTACCTTCTGGGATACACTCTATCTTTCCATAGCCACCAATAGTCATAGTATAATGCTTGCACAGTTATTTCTATCGGTTCAACCTTCAAAACTCAAAGTAATATTCAAACATTTAACATGGTTCTTTAGATCACCGTATACCATGTAACTAGTCTTTCTCCACTTAACAATTTAATGGTACCACTAGCCACACAAATTATATGGTTTTACGATTAATATACACTCGATCGTTTTAGTCATCCCAAAAAGAATGATGCATTTCTATGTTTAGTTATCCCACTTGTTTCAATTTGTTTTCTTTACTATATTTTTTAGGGTGTTTCAAAAAAATGTGTCTTTCCTAATTTGGCAACTCTTTAGTTTCGCCATCTCACATGACGTGTTAATACCACAACATAAAGGGCATTCTAAATACATTATACATGTCTTTAGATTAAGATTACTTTCTTAAACTTCATGTCAAGTCAAACTATGACAAACAAATTGAAACTGAGATTAATATTTTAACATTAAACTTTTCATTTTATCGTTGATGAGATAGTTTATAGCCAATAATATCTATAATTTGTTTTAGACCACAAGTTTCAAAATCTTCCTTTCATTTTTAAACTCTTGTGCTGGTCAAACACCTTCACATAAATTGGGATAGGAGTATTTGTTACTTCCTATTTTATTTGTTTAGTTTATAAAGCTAGGACATAATCTTTATTTCTCTGCATTTGTAGGCAGTGAATTGTACTTTATCTCCTGTACCACATCTTGTTCTGCAACCGCCCATTCATATGTTTTAGTACAATCCGAGTCTGTTATTTTTAACCTTCTCAATCTTGTTCCATTGTTCCAGGGCCCAGCATTTGGAACTAGAGGGAGGATTGTATTGTCTTTCAAAGATAGTCCATCGGCAAAGGTTGGCGTCCAATTTGATAAACCCATCCCACGTGGCATTAACTTAGGTGGTCTTTGCGAAGATGCTCACGGATTGTTTTGCAAAGGTACTTTTGGAATGCCAGTTAACTATTTTCCTTTAGTTTATATATTAAGTTAACATCATTCTTAAGTACGCATTCATAGTTTTACTTCCAATGCATTTTACCACCACTTCCTCTCAGTCGATGAACTGCGCTGAGAAGGCACTGGACAGGATGATCTAGAAAATTTACTCGTTTACACATTGTTTGAGGTGTGATTTCATTCAACAAATAAGAATAAGTTCATTTGAAAACAAATATGTGGGATTTCTGTTCCTTTCTTTTTGTACTTTGTTGTAAACTTTAGTCTTTACCTTTCATTCTACTTTTTCAGGTTGTAATCAGAGAAAGCAGAAATTCCCCAGTCATATTGTTCATGAAAGATGCTGAGAAGACTACGGCAGGAAATTCAGTGTCATATTCAATGTACAAAAGTTGGCTTGAGAAGATTCCAGATAATATTGTGATCATTGGGTCTCACTTTCATTCAGATGATCAAAAGGGGGAGGCACTATTTTCAGATCATAATGCCCAAGAATAGATGCCTGTGATTATATCTTTTCCTGTTATAATGTGTATACAGTGTATTAAGTGGCCTGTAATGGAAATTTCTTATAGATTAAATTTCTTGGCTTTAGTAGTTATCGGTGCCAAAACTTTGTGAGACTGATGCTTGATCGAGAGGATGAGAGGGGACTCTTATTATAGCAAAAATTTCAAAAGATCAACTTCGCATCGCAAAAGGGACATTAGTTTAGCTATATATATCAATGCATGCATGCACATGCAGCACACACAGACACAGACACACAAATCATTTTCACACACACACACATATGAACACTAAATAGTGTGGCATACACCCACACTATCAATGAAAACAACAACAATAACATACCCAATGTAATCCCACAAGTAGAGTATGGGAGGGTAGTATGTGCGCAGACCTTATCCCTACAAGGTAGAGAGACTAGTTCTGATAGATCCTCGGCTCAAGTAAAAGCATTACAAAGCAAAACAATTTGAAAGAATGACCAACATTCTTAAAAGCGACACAAAAGAGCTCTAAGGTACGTAGGAGGTGATACAATGAGCTAGCTAGCCCTTGGGGTCAAGTTATGCCCAATGCCATATTTTTACACATATATCCTTTCAATTGCTTGACAAAATAAGGCCTAAACATGCTTTTTCTATTTCTCTTTGCAGTCACAGCCTAAAGGATCTCTCTTCACCAAATTGGGCAGCATTTTTTATGAGCTCGCCTTCCCGGTATAAGCTCTTCATTTTTTTTTAAGAACTTTCAGTTAGTGCTGAAAATATCTTATAAATGAGGATGTCGAATTATAAATAGTGGGAAAAGAACCCTCCTTTACATGTAGGCCGCCTGTGTTCTTTTTCATCTTTTTTTTTTGGGGTCTTGTTGAGCATTTTGGGGGGATTAATTATGGAAGCACGGTATGTCTTTGATATTAAACTAACGCATTTTGATACAAATTACAAATTGTTTGTTTGGAAACTAGGCTTATTTTGTAAAACAATCTAAAAGGATTTTCAGAAATTAAACCATCAAAGCGATCTTATTTTCCAAAAGCAGCTACTTTGATAAATGTCTCAACCAATTTTTTATAAAACCAAACCACAAAAATATTCTAATTCTAACTAAGTTCCTCTTGCTAATGGATGTGAATTAGGCCTTTATTGTCCTCATTTTTTTAAAAAATAATTTTTCTAATTCTTCATTGTCTTTCGGTTCCTTTCCTCTTCATTTTAGGTGCTTTTTCCGCTTCACCAACTTTAGTGTTGTTTACAATGTTTAAAAGAAATTTATCTTTTCCAAAAAAGTGTCATTTACACTCGAAAAACCTGGATATGAATTTGCCCTTGTGTTGTATTACCGTTGAATAAACACAGCCATATGACAACTTAATTGCCTTTTTAAAATAGTACTGAATTTTGACGTGTGTAGGATATTTTGGGGAAGATGCAAGACAAGGGGAAACAGGTTGCAAGAACAAATAAATTTCTGACGAAACTTTTCCCAAATAAAGTGGTTATCTACATGCCGCAGGTCTGTTTTTTAAATTCTATAGAATTTTAAATTCTTTAGCAAATCACTGAGTGGCTTTGAGTATTGCAGGATGAAGCACTTCTGCCTACTTGGAAACAACAACTAGATCAAGATGCTGAAACCCTAACAGTGAAATAAAATTTTAATAGCTTAAAATCAGTAAGGCTTTCTGACCTTTAAAGTTATGAATGACCAATTTTCCATGGCCTTTTGGACCCCTGTGTAAAAACAATAAGTTGACCTTACTGTAAAGATAGTCTTACTGTAGCCTTTCCATGTTATGTAATCTTCACTGTCTGTTGTCCCTCTGGAACACCTCCAGCTGCTGCAGAAGTTGAGTAACTCCGTCAATTTCTTAGCTGCTTAGTATCCCTCTGAAACTGAAGTTCCACCCTCGTTGACTCAATATATTCCTGATTTCCCCAAGAATTCTGTCAATGTATTTCCAGCATTCTAAGACTAGGTTACTGCTCTCTGATATTCTTTCTTTTTTTAAAAAATTGTGTGAACAAGTTGAATGATTGATTTATGAATTCAATAGATTAATGACATGAATTCTGTCTTTAACTACTTATTGCTATATGATTGTCGTTCTTATATAGGTTCTGAGACGGATTGGGTTAGAATGCAACGGACTCGAGACATTGTGCATGAAGGACCATAATTTTTCTGTTAAAAGTAAGCTGCTGCTTTCACTGTTCTTCCTTTTTCTTCACATAGTTGTGGGAAGGGGGTTGAAGGATATGTGGGATACTTTAGATTCTCACTATTATATACATCACTATGTCTTTTAGATCATTCAAAATCTCTATCACATCTGTGTCAATCCGACACGATTTGGGTGTGGGTGTAGGATCTATATAATATTTGATCGAGCTAACTTAAGTGCTTTGACTATACTATAGGCAAAGATCATAGGTTGATTGGATATTATGTGTTATTATCATTGGCGGATTCAGGGATTTTCTTCAGGAGGTTCGAAAAATAAAAATATTAATGTGTGAAAAAGCCAATAAAATTTACAATTTCAAGGGATGTAAAATACTTTATTTATTTATTTATTTATTTATAAGCGTTTTTTTTTTTTTTTATAATAAGAGCTGTACAATACATTTAATTTTTATAATAAGAGCTGGCAGTGAAAATAACACCACTGGGCTATCTAAGTGCCTTGTTTCATGTGGTTCAACACTAATATATGTACATAAATATAGATTTTCTGTTTTCTATATACAATGTAATTTTTTGCTGAGGAGGTTCGGGTGAACCCCCTGTGAACCACCTAGGTCTGCCCCGGGTTGTCATAAGTTGTTGTTCTTGTCTTTCTTTTACTTGTGGTTTGTTTATTCTATCCGAATCATAACATCCTTCATTACCAAAAAACAAGGAAGAAAAGACAATTATGTCAACCAGGCATTTTTTTTTTATTTTTTTTTTTGCTAAAAGAGCTGAATTATTGGGTGCTTGAAGGTGCAGAGAAGGTTGTTGGATGGGCGTCGAGCCATCATGTGATGCGGAACACTCAAGCAGATGTTGACATGAGGCTTGTCTTATCTCCCGTTAGGTAATAGAAATAGCAGCATCTGATATTCTCCTATCCATGATTTTCTTTGACTGTAATGATTGTTGAATTGAACAATTGCGGGAATCTTTTGCGATTTAACAGCATTCAGTATGGGTTGGAACTCTTACAAGCAAAGCAAAATGATACAAAGAGCTTGAAGAAGTCACTCAAGGTTATTATAATATTCCTTATCTGATGCTTTACAAAATTTGTATAAAAAGCTCCTTCATTTGATATGGAAGATACTGACTTAGGAACTGATGAACTAGTTTTGTCGATCGCAGGATGTTGAGACAGACAATGAGTTTGAGAAGGCACTTCTGGCTGGTGCCTTTCCCCCCAGTGATATTGGGGTGACATTTGATGATATCGGTGCACTTGAAAGTGTCAAGGATACATTAAAAGAGCTGATCATGCTTCCATTACAAAGACCTGAACTTTTCTCCAAGAGTCAACTAACCAAGGTTTACATCTGCAATTTATCCATATTTTGCTCGTCTAAGTAGATTAGCTTGTATAAAAGATTGGAAGTATTTGACCTTTTTTCTCAAGGATTAATTACTCCAGCTTTGTTTTTATCCATTTGTTTTTCCCACTAAAATAAGAGAATTAGTATTACCTAATAATTTTGGTTTAAGTTTGACCACATTACTTCCACAGTTAAACTTGAAGATAAAGATAGTTACTTATATTTCTTACTCTTGGGTTTGTTTCATCTGAGCAGTTTGACAGGAAGTTTGTGCTTGATGAAAAATGTTACTCCAACTGTTGTTTCTCCTTTTGGGACTTGAATTTTCAAGCATTATCTAAAGATTTGTGATTATTTAAGAAAATATTGCTCTTCAATTTCATTTGCAGTCATGCAAAGGAATACTTTTGTTTGGTCCTCCTGGAACTGGGAAAACCATGCTGGCAAAAGCCGTTGCCACTAAAGCGGTAGCAAATTTTATTAATATTTCAATGTCAAGTATCAGTTCAAAGGTTTGTTTTCTTGGAGCTTATTTGTGGTCTATTGAGTATAGGTGATGTTGTTCATAGTAGTTTCTTAGCATTAGAACAAGCTTAATCTTTTTCTTTTCCAATGCCGCAGTGGTCTGGCGAGGGTGAGAAATGCATAAAAGCTGTCTTCTCGCTGGCTAGTAAAATTGCTCCCAGCATTATTTTTGTAGATGAAGTATGGTTCCTTAGATGTTAGCATGTTTCTTTCATCCTTCATGCTTTAAAATTCGATCCTTTTTCTGATCCCTTTTGTCTCCTGTTTGTTTATGTGGCTTTCTCAAGGTTGATAGTATGCTGGGAAGAAGGGAAAATCCAGAAGAACATCAGGCAATGCGCAGATTGAAAAATGAATTCATGCTGAATTGGGATGGGTTACACACAAAGGATACTGAACGAGTTCTGGTACTTGCAGCAACAAACAGGCCATTTGACCTTGATGAAGCTGTTATAAGGCAACTGCCACACAGGTAAATGAGGAATGACTAATTTGCAGATATTATTGAAGAAATTCTTTTAACACTTGCTTAATGCCCTTTTCATGTCTTTTCTGTACAGGTGGATGGTCAATTTACCAGATGCTCCAAACAGAGCAAAAATTCTAAAGGTGATACTCACAAAAGAAGACTTGGCTCAGGATGTTGATCTGGAATCAGTTGCAAGTATGACTGATGGACATTCCGGAAGTGACCTTAAGGTGTCTGCATGCTATTCTTGTTTGCTTGGATAAATAACTAGTGTTTGTTTCATCTTTCTGGTGTTTGAATTTTCTGTGTTTTTCTAATTTAACTCCTTTAACATGTAGAATCTCTGTGCAACCGCTGCATATCGACCCATTAGAGATATCCTAGAAAAGGGAAAAAAGGTACTACACTTCTTTTGTTGATGTGTGTTCATTAATATTGACTGCTTAGCTGAGGTAGAAAATAACTTGTTGGCTGTTCCAATGGATTTTCTTGGTAGTTCATTGTTATGGATGCCTATTTCACTTTCTTTAGATAATTTTTCATGGGCTTTAGAGGATCCTTTTGAAGTATCTTAATTCAAATGTATGTTGTTTTTGGTCCTGGATTTGGTTGAGACGAACTTTCTTCTAAAAAACTGTGGAGTTAAACTTTGACAACTTCGGTTTGTGAAAAGAAAATGCAGTCTGGTGCATGAAGCATCCACATTCTCACAGGGTCCGGAGAAGGTCGCACTCCAATGGGGTGTGATGTAGGAAGCCTACATTGGCGCAAGCATCAGTGAGATTTCACAACTCCGGAGAAACATAAGTGTGAGGGCCAGCTCACTTAATATAAACTAAAAATGTATAAAACATATCAAACAATATATATGTCAAGACCCGAGCCGGGGCTCTAGCCGTAACGAGCATCCCAAACTACTAAGGCCCGGGCGCTCTTCTAAATCTGGTAATCATGCACAATATTCATATAGTTGTCATACCCCAAATCCCATTGGAGCAGACTGGCACCCGTAGCCGAGGAGGCCCGGGAGAACCCGTTCCTAACCTATACTTTCACATTCACATTACTTATGAAAATTAGAAATTTGGGCAGCACTTCGTTGTAAATAGAAGAAAACAGTACCTGTATCAGCCCAGCAGACACGCATAAATATATATATGAACAGTAATTGGCCGTCAGAGCCATCACGTCGATCAACCAAACACTTCTATGGCTGTACAATATGTCTACAAAAGCCTCTACATAGATACACAACTGAGTTGGGGTCGGGACAAACTCCCGCCCACAAAAGACTTTTATGCAAATACCAAAAGTACATATAGAGACGACTTGGGATGCCCCGAAACAACTGGAACTCACCACTAACAACAAAATGTCCTGGCTCTTACTGCGGAGGTGTACGACCTGAAGTACCTGTTCCTGCAGGCATGAATGCAGGTCCCCCGTGAGGGACGTCAGTACGGAAATATGTACTGAGTATGTAAGACAGTGAGTATCAATATGAGATACAAAAGATCAACAGAACCCAGATACCAATGAATAAACAGTATGAGTAGGCCACACTTAAAAGAACTGATGGGATACCTGCACATTACTTTCATATCATTACGTCCCATAATCCTTATCAATACATAACATATGTCATACAATGGCCAACTGATCAGTGGTACTAATACAATACATCAGGGACCACCCCTGGAATAGCATATATACATAATCCTTATAATACAATGGCCAACTGATCAGTGGTACTAATACATTACATCATATTATCAATTTAAAATACAGACATTCCATTTCTTAATTCAATTAATCTTTGAGATTGGTTACTTTGTGGTCACACTTTATGGAACTTGAAACCATGATACCTCAATAGGAAAAACATGTAAATAGGTAATCAATATCATGAAGATGAAGTAGAGAATCATGGATACCTCATTAAACCATTTCGGAGTCAACAATAGTGTATGGACATTTTTTTTTACTAGCCGGACATGTTAAAAATGAAAACGAGTTCAATTGGTAGTGTCGAAGATCATATGATGTTATTATGTGTCATGTGTCGTAGGAAAATGTTGGAAGCTTACTTGAGAGTGCCATGGGTCATTATTCATGCCAAAGAATAGATAGAGTATGTCTTACATACCTTGATATAACCACTTCAATACAAGTGACTTCCCGTACTCTTCGAACACTTATCTACAATAAGTCATTTGTGGCAAACTAGTATTAGCAACCAAACCTTACCATTTAGGTATTAACTTCACCAAATAATGTCTAGGAAGTAATCCTTTAGCTCATCAATAAGAGTACTACATACATCCTCTTATACTCTTATTACATTCACATATCATGCATTTTCATGAAATATCCCTCAACATCACTCTTAGCCTTTATTTCCCTTCTTAATCACCATCCAATACCAAAATGATCACTAGGCATACATAACCACTAATATAATGATATATCACCACAATTCATCCTCCATAATCCAAAACAGCAACTTCCATAATTTACTACTAACAATTTATACACAACAATTCATAACTATGTTTCTAGTTATCTTCCAACATCAAGACAATACTCATAATCCTTTATCAATACTTATTCATGGATAAGAATCAAGAATAAACAATATTCATACCTTAACAATGAACTCTTGTATTTAGGATCCTCCTTACATAACCATGGGGTGCTTCTTGAAGCTTCTGAGATGGTGAACACAACTACGGAACCAATTGGAATTTTCTACAGTTGAATCACAAATATTTGAGGTTGAAATTGGCTAGGGTTTTCACCTTTCCTAAAATTTGGATAAAATCTGATAAAATTGAGACTAAGTGCAGGTTTTTAAGACCAATTTTTCGTCCAAAGGTAATAGAAAAGGACCATTGTGCCCTTAAAATTGAATTAAATTCCGAATCTGTCCCCAGTGGACAGTTTTGACAGGCTGAAGTAAATCGATCATAACTCTTTTCTCCGGTATCGGATTTGGGTGAAACCAATTGCATTGTAAAGATAATTCAAAGTGACTTCATTTTCAAATAAAGTATACCACCCAGTTAGTCCTGTACAAGGAGTTATGATCGTTTGAAGTTGGCCCTAAAAATCTGTTTTGAGAGGCTGAAGTAAAACGCGTATAACTCCTTACGCAGATGTTGGATTTGGATGAAACCAATTGCATTAGAAATAAGACTCAAAGATATTTCTTTTGATATATGGTATCTCGCCCAGTTCATTATATTGAGGAATTTATGATCGTTCAAAGTTGACCCCAAAACTGGCAGGCCTTAGTATTTTCCTGCTAATTTACTGTTCACAAAAATCTGTTTTGAGAGGCTGAAGTAAAACGAGTATAACTCCTTACTCAGATGTTGGATTTGGATGAAACCAATTGCATTAGAAAGATGACTCTCGGAGATTTTAGTGTATATATAGCAGCTCACACAGTTCTTTTTGTACAAGGAGTTATGATCGTCTGAAGTTGAAGTGCCTAGCTGCAGAAATTTTCCTGCAGAATCACTGTTCACAGGCTTCCCGGCCACCGTTTTGAAATTTCGAATGTGCTCGCTTATATGAAATACTCCTCTGTTTTGGGCAAACTTTATATCGTTGGAAAACTTATTCCAATAACTACACATACAACTATTGACGGGATACTTCTGAACACAATAAACTTAATTTAACCCCTACGCAAGCCTTTAGGACTCCATATAAAAGCGATAAGTGTACGAAAAAATTTACGGGGTGTTACAATAGTCTACGAAAATTTGCGGAAAACAATACATGATAGAACCATGGTCAATTTCATAAACTTGAACAATTTTCAAATGAAAATTCTGAATAATATAAACATGTGACAACTGTCTGCGAAATCTCTAACATTACATTAGCTATCATACATTTGAGACAAATTTGGGACAAGGCCCCAGTAGACCAAAAAAAAAGGAAAAAGAAACAATGATATCTGGAAATCTGGCGTCCCGAAAGAGAGAAGGCTCACCAACTGCAACTTCTGACACACACGGATCTACTGCTTGGGACTGCGGAACTGTGCCTCGGATCCTGGAATATAGGGAGTCAATACAGATGTACTGGTACGCAGAGTAATCCAAAAACAAAATACAACTTATACAACATAGGTGAGAGCTATTTTAAAACACGTTAACGCAAAGTCATTTGAAAACACATGGGCATAGTATAATGATTTTCAACAATAATATAGCACTATGGAGCTAGATGGTACACCCTACAATTTTACATTTTCACCGACTACCAATTCTTGGTTGCCGCCAAGGTTGGAGTACCAGTGAGGGGAGGACATTCAAGATCACACAGCAGGGTGCCACAACCCCAATCAAGTCAATATGTTGTGGTTGGGCTCAAGATCACAAAGCAGGGCTCCTAACCATAGATCCTGAGTTGGGATGACATAGTACTAGGTGCGCAAGATCACATAGCAGGGTTCCAAGTTCCCGTGTCGGCAAATCACTGTTTCCAGCATAGAATCATCTGACTTGTGCTTTCTTCGGGTAACCATCTAACTCACATCAATCAAGCTTTAAGTTTGATATAAGGAAAACATGCATCATGCTCACGACATTCTTTTCCTCTTTTCATTCGAGGCAATTCCTCCACGGGGTATCGTTATACCTTGACTTGCAAGTCATCAGTACCATATCAATTGTCGAAACTTCTTAAGAAAATCATAGTATGAACACCAACAAGACTCCCATACACCAACACATGCATAATGATTCCCAACACGTAATAGTTAAGAAACTTCATCATTTATAAAGTAGTACAATAGTGGATATAAAACTCATGCTCTCAGTAGTTTAACAATAGTTTCTTGTGGAGTACATAAAACATCATCATGGGGATTAAATGATTTACAACTCATGTTCATAACACCTTTCAAAATTCAAATCACATGTCCACCATTTCAACAATTTAGATATATAAGAAAACAACCCCATGATCTTTCAATATTCCTCTCAAAATCATATCACAATGCATGCTTTTTGTGTTAAAAACAAAACCCCATTTATAATTGCATACTTACTTAAGTAATTATTAAAATCTTGTTTAAATTTGTATCAAAATCATGCCCATGATATTAGGACAACCCCACGTACCTTAGATTACAAGGTTTGAAAAAAAGAACCTATATCTTGATCCTTTTCTTGAAATTCTTGATCTTAGGGTTGAGTTCTTGATCTTTGGGGGAAGGATTTAGGGTTTTGATTTGAGAGGAAAATTGAATTATAGAGTTTATTATGGTTTTTGGGGCGCAAATCTTATATTATGGATGGATTTTAGGTTAGGGGAAGTGACCAAAATGCCTCTAGACCCATTAGAAACTAATTTAACTAGTGAAACAGTTTCGTAATACGCTGGCCGACGCATCGCGTCGACATCGCATCGGCTTACTGCCTTACCTTGGTGGATAACTCCGACGAAAAATGTCATAACTTTTCGCTTGGTTATCGAATTTTGGCTAAATTGGTATCGTTAGAAAGCTAATTTAATTATCTACAATTTGGTGGATCTTGAGCTTAAAAATTCTATGTTTATCGAAAGTTATACACGTTCAAAAATAGACTTTTGTAGAATCGAATATCAAATTTTGAAGGAATGAATGATTCTTAGCTCAACTTTGCTCTAAGCCATTGCTATGAGCATTTTTCACCTCATAATCACTTCATATACTAGGCGAAAGATCATGAAACATAAATTTAAACATAAACCATGGAATTTGAGCTTACACACGTAGGAACGACGGTTTGATTTCTAGCTCAAAAATTCGGGGTGTTACAATAGAAGGAAGAGGCACTATAGATTCTGTGCTGATTAACTTGGCTATTCTGTTCATCTAATTTTGAGCTATACTTGCAAGAATGACGTACAAGGCAATTTAGGAGGCCCTTGTGTGTATATATATGTTTGTGTGCATGTTCCTCTTTAGTATACTTGCTAAAACAGGCATCTAACGCTTACATTTGATTATAGGAACAGGCTGCAGCTAGTGCTGATGGTAGACCACCTCCAGCACTAAGCAGCAGTGCAGACTTACGGCCACTGAATATGGATGACTTTAGATATTCTCATCAGCAGGTGAGTTGAAAAAATATGGCGACATCTTTAAACATTCTAAATTTAACTGCATAAGGGTGTTGCTAAAATCTGATCGTCTGTTCTTTTAGGTTTGCGCAAGTGTTTCATCTGAATCCACAAATATGACCGAGCTTCTTCAGTGGAATGATCTGTATGGAGAAGGGGGCTCTAGAAAGAAACAGTCCTTCAGTTACATCATGTAAAGGCTATCTCAATTTTTGTACAATGAGTTTATAGGTCTTTTAGAAAATGAGTTTTGACATGATACAACAGTTACTTTATATGCTTTGACCTTTTGCGGAGTACTTGCAGAGGGTTTTCAGTCCTATCAAAAAATTGACTAAGCTTCTAATATTTCCCAGAATATTTTTTTAGCTTAGATGTCTACCTTACCCAAATATTTTAACTAGAGTAGATGTCTAGGTCTATTATTTGATACCTTGTAAACCTGAAAAGTCCATTTCGCTGCAAGTGAATGATGTTTTGGAGTTACATGCAGAGTATTGCATTTAGGGGTCGTTTGAACGACCTTATGTAAAGTTGTGATTAAGTAATGTCGAGATTATTTTTTATCCATCATTTGGTTCAGTTTGGTATATTAAGGGTAGTTCTAATTTGAGAAATGGTTATTCTCATTAGTTATACACCTTGTGTGTTATTTGATGATAAATTTTGGGAAATTACTGGTGCGCTATATGCCACTAAGACGATTCACAGTAAATTATTATTGTTACTAGAAGCGTAAGCAATTTTTTCTTGAGGACACATCACACTTCATCTAATTGATGTTCATAAAAACATTGAAACATTTCGTTAAAACCATGGCTCGCTCTTTGTCTTATTCTTGAGCTAGATGGTACACCCTCCAATCTGTAATTCCATGGGCTATATAGAATCCGCCTTTGACTCGGTGGCCAAGCCCCCAATCCAAGTTTGTCGCAAGAATTGAAGTTTCTATAAGGAGGACACACAAGATCACACAGCAGGGTGCCAAAATCCTCAATCAAATCAACATGCCATGGTAGTGCACAAGATCATAAAGCAGGGCTCCTAACCATAGTCCCAATTTGGGACGACATAAATCAAGGTACACAAGATCACAAAGCCCATTTTTAGCGTAGTGTTGGCAAATCACGGTTTCTAGCATAGAGTCCTTCAATTTGTACTTTCTTCGGATAACCATCTAACTCTCTTTAAGCCTATTTTTAAACCTTTTTTTAAACATGCATCTTTCAAAATTCATAATCTGAAAATGTGATTTCAAACATGTGTTCTATTCTGTTATGAATTACGATGGCTTTAACTGAGTTGGTGTCGTCACACCAAGACTTGCAAGTCCTACTTTTGAACCATATTAGACCATGCATGATTCTTTCATTAAAACATAATTCAGACCACCCAAGCATGTAAATCATATAAGAGATTTCATGTTTTAAAACTATGCAAAAATTCTCATTCTTTCAATAAATATGTGATGGTCATGTAATCTTTGAAAAACCATGCAACTCTTCTCATTATATATTTATAATCAACATTGGTCAACATAAACATCCCTCTCTTTTTAAATTAAAACCATAATTCAATCATAGCATTAATCAAGATATTTCATATCATGCTTTTCAAGATGCATTCAAAATAGTCCGTAGCATATGAAAATTGAAAAGTAAAGAAAAATCATAACACAAGAGAGGGTTTCTTTAGGATTCATGCTCTCAATTATATATTCATCCTTAAACACATGCATACATATATATAGAGTTTCAAATCAATTTGGGGGAAGGCCTGAAGACCAAAACAATAATGATTAAGGCTTCTAAAACATGCTAGTAGTCGTAAATTCAAAACCCCTTTCTTAAAAATCATGATTTCGAGACCGTTAGCATGAATTAAAATGGTTTCTTTGCCCATGAAATTTTAGAAAACCCCCACGTACCTTAATTTATGACTCTTGAATGAATGCATTCTTTAGGGATTCTATTCGAACAATTGATGGGTGCTTCTTGTATCCCTCACAATGGGGATTCCAAATCTCGAAGAATTATTGAAAATCCACGGTGAAATCTTAAGATATTTTTATCTTTGGGTTGAAACTCTAAGAAGGGTTCTTGGTGATTGTGAGAGATAATGACCTTATTTTGGTGTTTGGGAGATTTTATACCGTGTTATGGCTGAATAGGGGGTGGAAAATACCACTTTTTCCCTGAAAAAGGCGAAAATAGAACCTGGAAATTAGGTGTGTGCGATAGAGCGTGTGTTGCACGCTAATCGCGCGATGCTACTGTCTCAGTCACAAAAATAGCCATAAATTTTTTCTCGAGTATCGTATCTCGGTGAAATTGGTATCTTGGAATGATAATTCGAAGAGCTTTCATTTGATATATAGTAGGCCCTCTAATTCTTTATATACAAAGAGTTATGGTCGATTGAAGTTGACCCAAGTTTCGACGCTCACTCAAACTAAACACTACTTAATTAATTAACAAGCCAAATTTTCATAGGATTTATCGCTTTTGGATCATCTACGCATAGAAATGACGGTTTTTTGCTCTAGGCCGAAATGCGGAGTGTTACATTATCTACCCCTTGGGATCATTCATCCCCGAATAATGGGTAGCAATGTTGAAGCTTAAAGGTATGGAATAACGCGGACATGATGTTTATTCTAAGAAAGGATATAAATGATTTGAAACATTTAAATTTCTATCATGAAACTAAATTCTGAGCTGACTTGCCCTTACTTGTTTTAAGGTGCTTATTCATGCTGACAGTTTAGGATCTCCCCGGAAGTGTTCATGATCAAATTCCACACATTGGATTTGGAAGTGATAACTTATATAAGTTCGAATCATGAGGCAATAAGATTTAGATCGTACAAAGGTATTACACTGTCTGAGCGAAAATAGCTGGAAAAATTTGAGATTATGTGCTGAACTCTTATGAATTGAGTCATGTCTAAATAACTGAATCTAAACATGATGCTTGGACTGAACTGAGTTCGCAACTTGCACGGATGGAATAGATTATCTTTTGGAATGGTCATACGCATTGGACTTCGGATAGTAGGACTGTGTAAAAAGGTGGAAAACCACATTAACTTGTCCGCCTGACTGCTAAACTGAGTTATACTGGACATATATACTTAACTGGAATATCTCTTCAACACTCTTTCTATAGAAGTCCTAGTAGCATTAGGTAGCAAATAATCTCTGACATGAGTTATACAAGACATCAAACTAAGAAATCACAACAATGACACTACTCTACAACATAGAATATAGACATATAACTAGTAAGCTAGGACAGAATTACAAGGCCTTAGTCAATGCAACTTCTTACTTTCAAGCTTAGCACACTTCTTAAATACTCCCTCAACTATACATTTCCCCTTAAATATCATACTCATTCGATTCAACTTCTAATTCTCTGTAACAGCCAAGGCCACCGGCGCATGCAAAATTGTCCGCTTTGGAGCCTCGGCCCCTCACGATTTTAAAAAGCGTCGCATACGTGGAAGGTATCCATGCACCAATAAGGCACACGTCGTTCCCCTTCACTACCGATGTGGGATTTGCCTAAGTGAATGCAGGCGTTATGTATCGCTGTCCCTACACTCACCCCCCGTAAGGACTCAGCGTCCTCGCTGAGCTTTGCCCAACCACCGGCACCGGCGCTGGCTCTGATACCAACTGTAATAGCCCAGGCCACCGGCACATGCGAAATTGTCCGCTTTGGAGCCTCGGCCCCTCACTGTTTTAAAACGCCTCACATACGTGGAAGGTATCCATGCACCTATAAGGCATACTTCGTTCCCCTTCACTACCGATGTGGGATTTGCCTAAATGAATGTAGGAGTTACGTATCGCCGTCCCTACACTCACCCCCCGTAGGGACTCAGCGTCCTCGCTGAGGTTTGCCCCACCACCGGCACCGGCGCTGGCTCTGATACCAACTGTAATAGCCCAGGCCACCGGCGCATGCGAAATTGTCCGCTTTGGAGCCTCGGCCCCTCACGGTTTTAAAACGCGTCGCATACGTGGAAGGTATCCATGCACCTATAAGTTACACTTCGTTCCCCTTCACTACCGATGTGGGATTTGCCTAAGTGGATGCAGGCGTTACGTATCGCCGTCCCTACACTAAACTGTAACAGCCCAGGCCACTGGCGTATGCGAAATTGTCCACTTTGGAGCCTCGGCCCCTCACGGTTTTAAAACGCGTCGCATACGTGGAAGGTATCCATGCACCTATAAGGCACACTTCGTTCCCCTTCACTACCGATGTGGTATTTGCCTAAGTGAATGTAGGTGTTACGTATCGCCATCCCTACACTCACCCCCCGTAGGGACTCAGTGTCCTCGCTGAGGTTTGCCCCACCACCGGCACCGGCGCTGGCTCTAATACCAACTGTAACAGCCCAGGCCACCGGCGCATGCGAAATTGTCCGCTTTGGAGCCTCGACCCCTCACGGTTTTAAAACGCGTCGCATACGTGGAAGGTATCCATGCACCTATAAGGCACACTTCGTTCCCCTTCACTACCGATGTGGGATTTGCCTAAGTGAATGCAGGCGTTACGTATCGCCATCCCTACACTCACCCCCCGTAGGGACTCGGACGCTGGGGTTTGCCCCACCACCGGCACCGGCGCTGGCGCTGATACCAACTGTAACAGCCCAGGCCACCGGCACATGCGAAATTGTCCGCTTTGGAGCCTCGGCCCCTCACGATTTTAAAGCGCGTCGCATATGTGGAAGGTATCCATGCACCTATAAGGCACACTTCGTTCCCCTTTACTACCGATGTGGGATTTGCCTAAGTGAATGCAGGTGTTACGTATCGTCGTCCCTACACCTCCCCCCCGTAGGGACTCAGCGTCCTCGCTGAGGTTTGTCCCACCACCGGCATCAGCGCTGGATCTGATACCAACTGTAACAGCCCAGGCCACCGGCGCATGCGAAATTGTCCGCTTTGGAGCCTCGGCCCCTCACGGTTTTAAAACGCGTCGCATACGTGGAAGGTATCCATGCACCTATAAGGCTCACTTCGTTCCCCTTCACTACCGATGTGGGATTTGCCTAAGTGAATGAAGGCGTTACGTATCGACGTCCCTACACTAAAGAAGATGACCGCAAGATCATAAGCCCCGTTAAGTTTTTCCGGTTTAAACCAGACCACGTGAATCACTGTAATTAGCAGGCCAATATCACTTCCGGTAAGAGTCCATGGGCTCCACCTCGTCTCAGCCCATTTGAACTCCTAAATCACGTGAAGCTAACTCGTTTCCAAGCCTGCATCTCTGCAGAATAGGCCCGGGGACTTTCCTGAGCCATAACCCAATGAACAGGCCCAAGCCCATTCACATCGTCTTGCGGTCTAGTTACTGTAACAGCCCAGGCCACCGGCGCATCTGAAATTGTCCGCTTTGGAGCCTCGGCCCCTCACGGTTTTAAAACGCGTCGCATACGTGGAAGGTATCCATGCACCTATAAGGCACACATCGTTCCCCTTCACTACCGATATGGGATTTGCCTAAGTGAATGCAGGCGTTACGTATCGCCGTCCCTACACTCACCCCCCGTAGGGACTCAGCATCCTCGCTGAGGTTCGCCCTACCACCGGCACCGGCGCTGGCTCTGATACCAACAGTAACAGCCCAGGCCACCGGCGCATGCAAAATTGTCCGCTTTGGAGGCTCGGACCCTCACGGTTTTAAAACGCATCGCATACGTGGAAGGTATCCATGCACCTATAAGGCACACTTCGTTCCCCTTCACTACCCATGTGGGATTTGCCTAAGTGAATGCAGGCGTTACGTATCGCCATCCTTACACTCACCCCCCGTAGGGACTCAACGTCCTCGCTGAGGTTTGCCCCACCACCGGCACCGACGCTGGCTCTGATACCAAGTGTAGGGACGGCGATACGTAACGCCTGAATTCACTTAGGCAAATCCCACATCGGTAGTGAAGGGGAACGAAGTGTGCCTTATAGGTGCATGGATACCTTCCACGTATGCGACGCGTTTTAAAACCGTGAGGGGCCGAGGCTCCAAAGCGAACAATTTCGCATGCGCCGGTGGCCTGGGCTGCTACAGTTGGTATCAGAGCCAGCGCCGGTGCCGGTGGTGGGGCAAACCTCAGCGAGGACGCTGAGTCCCTACGGGGGGTGAGTGTAGGGACGGCGATACGTAACGCCTGCATTCACTTAGGCAAATCCCACATCGGTAGTGAAGGGGAACGAAGTGTGCCTTATAGGTGCATGGATACCTTCCACGTATGCGACGCATTTTAAAACCGTGAGGGGCCGAGGATCCAAGGCGGATAATTTTGCATGCGCCGGTGGCCTGGGCTGTTACAGTTCGTGTAGGGACGGCGATACGTAACGCCTGCATTCACTTATGCAAATCCCACATCGGTAGTGAAGGGGAACGAAGTGTGCCTTATAGGTGCATTGATACCTTCCACGTATGCGACGCGTTTTAAAACCGTGAGGGGCCGAGGCTCCAAAGCGGACAATTTCGCATGCGCCAGTGGCCTAGGCTGTTACAGTTGGTATCAGAGCCACCGCCGGTGCCGGTGGTGGGGCAAACCTCAGGGAGGACGCTGAGTCCCTACGGGGGGTGAGTGTAGGGATGGCGATACGTAACGCTTGCATTCACTTAGGCAAATCCCACATCGGTAGTGAAGGGGAACGAAGTTTGCCTTATAGGTGCATGGATACCTTCCACGTATGCGACGCGTTTTAAAACCGTGAGGGGCTGAGGCTCCAAAGCGGACAATTTCGCATGCGCCGGTGGCCTGGGCTGTTACATTCTCATAGGGGCATTGATAAATCTTTCTATATCTTTTTAAAGTTTACTCCCTAAGAATAACGTGCCTTACCACTTCAATGACCAACTCTGAACTCTTACTATGGATTCACTAGCACATATTGCGTTCCTCCACTTAAATCCCAACATTTCTTTCAAGCCTATCTTTATAACCACATATGAACTTCAAGGCGAACACCCATAAAGGCATACTTCATATATTCTCTAAACCACTATCAATACAACTCCCACACACTACCTCAAGAACATACACACATAAATTTCAACTAACCATCACATGCATCAAAGACTTGGCCCCAATCTTACTTCACACTTATAGCCTTATCTAAACAAGCATACAATTATCTTCCACCAACAAGAAACATTTCCTCACCACCACTATCATTACATAAGGAGGAGTCACTAAAAGGTTAGAACATAAAGCCTTGAAGTATAGAAGGATATTATATGAGACTTGACACTTAACTGATGCTTGAGGAATAATAAATCAACATCAGGGATTTATCAAAGTGATCTGAATTGAGGCAAACATGACTATAAGCTGAATCTCACCAATCATAAGGAGTATAGCATGAGTTTTGGGAACTAAGCACACTATAAAGTGTGAGTACACGAGTCATGAGCTGCATGACCTCAATTTGGAGTTCATAACATATGGAATGTGATTCCGACTACTGAATAAATTGGAACTCCTCTTTTTGGGACTAGAAGAGTACATGATTCTCTATCACAAGCATGAACACGAACTATGATCATGGAACTGAAACATAAGGTATGAGTAGATATTGGGATAACCGAAAAATACTGCTGTAAGAATGGGTTGAGTCTTACCATCACTTTTATGATGTTTCATGTCATTCTGACATCACTACTAGAATCTGAGAGCCTGACTTGGTTATTCGTCCTATCATCTCCCCCTTAGCTTCAAGTCATCATCTTAAGTTTGAGAGATCCCTTACTAGTCTCTAAACTGAAGTACAGTTACTGCACTCTGGGTTCTGGAAAATGATAATACACGTATATCATAGAACTTAACCTGAAAGACTACACCTAAAAGTGGAAAACCCACTGTTAATTCTACCTTCTGAGACCTACTCCTATTTTTCTATAGCCTTAATAGTCATCATATAATACTTGAACACTTACTAACTTCAAATCTTCATGAATATCCCCATAGTCGGGATGCACACTCTATAGTGCTTCAACTCTTATTTCTATTAGTTCAACCTTCAAAAAAACTCAACCTAGATTCTAACACTTAGCATGGACATCACCAAGGCTTTGATGAACCAATTCTACTTCCGTCATATCGTGACTTCAAGCTTAAATCTCACTACCATGAGAATTCAATATCATATCAAAAGGCTTAACACTATCAATCAAAACATCATAACGTGGCCATATAGAACATCAAGTGCCATCTAACTAGTCTTTCTCCATCTAGCAACTTAATGGTACTACTAGCCACATGCTACATGCAATAGCCTTAGAAAATGCCGTAAATCCATATAAATTTAGGCATATTTCTACATCATACATACAACATCATACTTCACTACGACTCAAATAAACTTAAGCTCTTGCGTACGTTCTTCAAGACTATTAGATCACTTCTCTATAACTAGTATCATTAACCAAGAAATCATCACATCTACCTTAATCAATAACCTATACTCATTTTGCACAACAAACACCGTTAACAACTTTTTTCTTACTTCAAGCAAACAACAATTCACCTTAACAAATAACTCCTTCTCTACCTTTTACTAAACTAACAAACAAGGTCGTATCACTTCATGACTAACTTAATCTTATGCAAAAAGATTTGGCTATACATCTATTCAAGAAATTTCCCTTACCACTTTTCTTACCATTACGCCACTAAATACCCGTTCCAACCAATACAAGAACAACAAGATGGACAACAAGTTGCTAGTGAATCAAAATAGGCCCCACATGGCTTCATTAGACTTTGATTTTGTGTTTTGAACAAGAAATGAGACGAATGACAAGGCAACTACGCTAGTGAATCGAACTAGCCCCACACAACTTCAATAGACTTTCAGTTTCAACAACACAATGATAACAAGATTACAAGAGATAGAAACTTGACACACAACATTCAATGATCTAAGAATACACATCTTACTCTATATAAATAAAAAAAATCTGAGTCAAACATTTCCCCCACAGACTACCATACAATCCACACATGCTACTAGCTACCACATTAGTCTACCACTATAAAATGGTAAATCATTCTCAAACATCAGTTATTCAACTAAACACATTTATCTACACAAAAGTCACTCTCACTCTGATTTCTAACCTTGCGACTTCACATCACCAACTTCTTGGTCCAATATCACTACCAATAGGTCATGACACCATCATTTTAACTTATACTACCACTCGGGTGGAAATACAGTTCCAATATTCTGCTACACATCGTTCCCCTGAAGCATGACATCTGCAACATCATTTTGAAAAAGGACTAAATACACTTAATACTGCAGGCTAAAAAGCACGATTTCATCAAAATCAAAGTTCACACTAGAATCAATACACCTTGGAGCACTAAAGGACTCTTCTCAAGTCCTTGCACAAATTTTAAACTCTTATATGGCTTAATCAGAAAGGACCATACCGTTTAGACTCTAAACTTCTGCACTTGAATAAACCCAATAATGACACATATCTGAGCACATCAAAGTAAGGAAAGAATTGGGATGAATTTACTTCTATATGGGTGACACCATATACGAATTAGAGTATGTATGAGGAACATTCCGACTCCATAAAATGAACTAGAACATGAAGAAAGAGAGACATTCCTAAGTGCCTAGTAGCTTCCTACCTGTAAGTGTGGCACGCTGCACACCCATAAATAAGACTCTACCCGATATGGTTTTGCAGACACCTTGGGACCATGAACTATGCTCTTATACTAAGTTTGTCACGACCTGAACCGGGGCCCTAGCCGTGATGAGCATTCCAAACCATGAAGGACCGGACGCCCTTCTAATTTGTAATCACATACCCTTTCCTCATATGAAAAAGATAATGCGGAAATATATAATGAAACAAAATCATTGTCATTAAATTTGAATTTAAATCTTAATGAAAACTGAAATTCAAAACATCAGAGTTATATCTGACTCAGTCTGCGAAATCTCTACTACATGCATAAACCTAACTATCTCAAAACTGGGACAAGGCCCTAGTAGACCAAAACATAATAATGATAAATGACTGAAGTAAACTAGGCATTCTAAAATATAGAAGGCTCATAACAGAACTCTAAACTTTTGTTTGGAGAAACTCTACTATTTATTGGGACTCCTAGATTAAGCCTCAAAACCAATAAGAGAGCGGGTCAATATAGATGTACTGGTACGCAGAGTAATCGAAAATAAAGTATTTATATATAACATAAGCGAGAGCAATTCAAAAAACATTTTACATATAATATATGAAAACACATGGGAACATTTTAAAGACTTTAAAACATTTCTTTGAAACCATGACTCACTCTGTAACACCCCGTAAATTTTTTCGTACACTTATCGCGATTATATGGAGTCCTAAAAACTTGCGTATGGGTTAAATTAAGTTTATGGTGCTCAGAAGTATCCCGTAAATAGTTGTATGTGTAGGTATTGGAATAAGATTTCCAACGATATAAAGTTTGCCCAAAACAGAGGAGTATTTCATATAAGCGAGCACATTCGAAATTTCAAAACGGTGGCCGGGAAGCCTGTGAACAGTAATTCTGCAGGAAAATTTCTGCAGCTAGGCACTTCAACTTCAGACGATCATAACTCCTTGTACAAAACGAACTGTGTGAGCTACTATATATAGACTAAAATATCCGAGAGTCTTCTTTCTAATGCAATTGGTTTCATCCAAATCCAACATCTGAGTAAGGAGTTATACTCGTTTTACTTCAGCCTCTCAAAACAGATTTCTGTGAACAGTAAATTAGCAGGAAAATACTGAGGCCTGCCAGTTTTTGGGTCAACTTTGAACGATCATAACTTCCTCACTATAATGAACTGGGCGAGATACCATAAATCAAAAGAAAGATCTTTGAGTCTTCTTTCTAATGCAATTGGTTTCATCAAAATCCAACATCTGCGTAAGGAGTTATACGCGTTTTACTTCAGCCTCTCAAAACAGATTTTTAGGGTCAACTTCAAACGATCATAACTCCTTGTACAGGACTAACTGGGTGGTATACTTTATATGAAAATGAAATCCCTTTGAATTATCTTTCCAATGCAATTGTTTTCACCCAAATCCGATACCGGAGAAAAGAGTTATGATCGATTTACTTCAGCTTGTCAAAACTGTCCACTGGGGACAGATTCGGAATTTAATTCAATTTTTAGGGCACAATGGTCCTTTTCTATTACCTTTGGACGAAAAATTGGTCTTAAAAACCTGCACTTAGCCTCAATTTTATCAAATTTTATCCAAATTTTAGGAAAGGTGAAAACCCTAGCCAATTTCAACCTCAAATATTTTGTGATTCAACCGTAGAAAATTCAAATTGGTTCCGTAGTTGTGTTCACCATCTCGGAAGCTTCAAGAAGCACCCCATGGTTATGTAAGGAGGATCCTAAATACAAGAGTTCATTGTTAAGGTATGAATATTGTTTATTCTTGATTCTTATCCATGAATAAGTATTGATAAAGGATTATGAGTATTGTCTTGATGTTGGAAGATAACTAGAAACATAGTTATGAATTGTTGTGTATAAATTGTTAGTAGTAAATTATGGAAGTTGCTGTTTTGGATTATGGAGGATGAATAGTGGTGATATATCATTATATTAGTGGTTATGTATGCCTAGTGATCATGTTGGTATTGGATGGTGATTAAGAAGGGAAATAAAGGCTAAGAGTGATGTTGAGGGATATTTCATGAAAATGCATGATATGTGAATGTAATAAGAGTATAAGAGGATGTATGTAGTACTCTTATTGATCAGCTAAAGGATTACTTCCTAGACATTATTTGGTGAAGTTAATACCTAAATGGTAAGGTTTGGTTGCTAATACTAGTTTGCTACAAATGACTTATTGTAGATAAGTGTTCGAAGAGTACGGGAAGTCACTTGTATTGAAGTGGTTATATCAAGGTATGTAAGACATACTCTATCTATTCTTTGGCATGAATAATGACCCATGGCACTCTCAAGTAAGCTTCCAACATTGTCCTATGACACATGACACATAATAACATCATATGATCTTCGACACTACCAATTGAACTTGTTTTCACTTTTAAGATGTCCGGCTAGTTAAAAAAAATGTCCATATACTATTGTTGACTCCGAAATGGTTTAATGAGGTATCCATGATTCTCTACTTCATCTTCATGATATTGATTACCTATTTACATGTTTTTCCTATTGAGGTATCATGGTTACAAGTTCCATAAAGTGTGACCACAAAGTAACCAATCTCAAAGATTAATTGAATTAAGAAATGGAATGTCTGTATTTTAAATTGATAATATGATGTAATGTATTAGTACCACTGATCAGTTGTCCATTGTATTATAAAGATTATGTATATATGCTATTCCAGGGGTGGTCCCTGATGTATTGTATTAGTACCACTGATCAGTTGGCCATTGTATGACATATGTTATGTATTGATAAGGATTACGGGAAGTAATGATATGAAAGTAATGTGCAGGCATCCCATCAGTTCTTTTAAGTGTGGCCTACTCATACTGTTTATTCACTGGTATCTGGGTTCCGTTGATCTTTTGTATCTCATCTTGATACTCACTGCCTTACATACTCAGTACATATTTCTGTACTGACGTCCCTCACGGGGGACCTGCATTCATGCCTGCAGGAACAGGTACTTCAGCTCGTACACCTCCGCAGTAAGAGCCAGGACATTCTGTTGTTAGTGGTGAGCTCCAGTTGTTTCGGGGCATCCCAAGTCGTCTCTATATGTAATTTTGGTATTGGCATAAAAGTCTTTTGTGGGCGGGAGTTTGTCCCGACCCCAACTCAGTTGTGTATCTATGTAGAGGCTTTTGTAGACATATTGTACAGCCATAGAAGTGTTTGGTTGATAGACGTGATGGCTCTGACGGCCAATTACTGTTCATATATATATTTATGCGTGTCTGCTGGGCAGATACAGGTACTGTTTTCTTCTACTTACAACGAAGTGCTGCCCAAATTTCTAATTTTCATAAGTAATGTGAATGTGAAAGTATAGGTTATGAACGGGTTCTCCCGGGCCTCCTCAGCTACGGGTGCCAGTCTGCTCCAATGGGATTTGGGGTATGACAGAAGTGGTATCAGAGAAGTTCGTCCTAGTGAGTCTACAAAGCCGTGTCTACGTAGAATCTCCTTTATCGGTGTGTTGTGCACCACATCTATAAACTGGAGGCTATTGGACATTTAGGGATTGTTTCCACTCTTCATTTCTTAGATCGTGCAATAGATCCCATATTAGAGATAAAGTCATAATCAATCGCTTAATCCAATTGTTTCTTTTTTATTTATTATAGTGATGATGCCAGTTACAAGGAGAAAGAATAAGTGGAAGCGAGTAGATGCAGTGGCCGGAGAAGGTACTAGTAAGTCACCACCGACACATGCTGAGCAAAGTGAGTCTCAAGCTGAGCATATATCAGGCGCTTCTTCTCCTACGGAAGGGCCGTCTATTAATGCTGTTGATCGAGATTTGAGGGATGCAGTACAACTTCTGATGCGTATAGTTGACGGTCAAGTTCAAGGGCAAGCTATTCCTACCACGGGTTCTAGTGGTATGGATAGAGCAGCTAGCCTTCGGACTCAGGATTTTCTAAAACTGGATCCTCCTACTTTTACCGGATCAGATATTAATGAAGACCCGCAGGATTTTGTCGATCATATAGACTGAAAGGAGAGGCTATATTGTGGTATGAGGATTGGAAATGATCTAGGGGTATTGATGCAACTCCAACTACGTGGGGAGAGTTCAAAAATGCATTTATTGATCATTATCTTCCATTTGAGACTCGTCAGGCCCGTGCAGATCAATTCTTAAATCTTCGTCTGGGTAATATGAGTGTAAGGGAATATAGTCTTCGATTTAACTCCTTGTCTCGATATGCTTCTAATGTGGTAACTACTATGGACGACAGAGTTCATCACTATGTGAATAGATTGGAACCATACTTAGTTAGAGATTATACCATTGCTGCTTTGAACAAGGACATGGATATAGCGAGGATACAAGCTTTCGCTCAGAAGATGGAAGATCAGAGGCAAAGAAGAAGAACCCAGGAATCAGAAAAAGGATATTCTAAGCGGCCCAGAGCTATAGGGCAGTTTGTGGCATCTCAGGGAGGTTTTAGGCCTTCGTTCTCTCATAGATTTCCTAGCCCGTTATCTTCTTATCCTGCAATTAGTGGTCCACCGCAATTTCAAAGGTTCAGAGGTAATCAGTTCGGGCAAAGCAGTGAAAATCAGAGTTCGCGAACAGTGGGGTATCAAGGGCAAGGGAGTATGAGTCAATTGAGACCTCCACGACACCCGTGCCCCATTTGTAGAAAATTTCACATTGGCGAATGTCGGCTTGGGACGAACAATTGCTTTTGGTGCGGTAAGCCGGGGCATATGGCTAGAGATTGCCCACGCAGGACCACAGGTAGTATAACACGACCTACCGGATCAGCTGTTGCGTCATCTTCGGTGCCTCCTTTGAGTAGGGGTGCACAACCTATGGGTCACGGTAGAGGTGATAGAGGAGCAGCTAGTGCTAGCGGAGCTCAGAACCGTGTGTATGCCCTAGCAGATCGGCAGAATTTAGAGGCTTCTCCAGACGTGGTTACAGGTACGTTGTCCATCTTTGCTTTTGATGTGTATGCCTTAATTGATCCTGGTTCTACATTATCGTATGCTACTCCTTTGGTTGAGGGAAGGTTCGGAAGAACACCCGAATTATTAGCCAAGACATTTGAAGTATCAACGCCAGTGGGGGAATCTCTTATAGCTAGGAATGTTTATCGAAATTGTGTTGTGAATATTTGTGGTTGTGATACGATGGCCGATCTTGTTGAGTTAGAAATGGTAGATTTTGATGTTATTATGGGAATGGATTGGTTAGCGTCTTGTTATGCTACAGTAGATTGCCGTTCTAAGAAGGTATATTTCCATTTCCCAAATGAGGTAGTCCTTGAATGGAAGGGTAATGTTGGCGCGCCGAGAGGTAGATTTATTTCTTACTTTAAGGCAAGAAAAACGATTTCCAAGGGGTACATATACCTTCTGGTTGGAGTAAGGGATACAGAGGAAGAGCCGCCAACTTTTCAGACCGTTCCGGTTGTGAATGAATTTCCTGATGTATTTCCTGAAGAACTACCAGGTTTACCTCCTGAACGAGAAGTGTAGTTTGGTATTGATTTGTTGCCAGACACACAGCCAATCTCAATTCCTCCTTATTGAATGGCACCAGTAGAGGTGCGATAATTGAAAGAGCAACTGAAAGACTTGCTAGAGAAGGGATTCATCAGGCCTAGTATGTCCCCTTGGGGAGCACCAGTATTGTTTGTGCGTAAGAAATATGGTTCGCTGAGGATGTGTATTGACTATCGGCAATTGAATAAGGTGACTATGAAGAATAAATACCCCCTTCCCCAAATTGATGATTTATTTGACCAGTTGCAGGGTGCCCAGTGTTTTTCCAAGATTTACTTGAGATCAGGCTATCATCAAGTGAGAGTCAAGGATAAAGATATACCCAAGACAGCTTTCCGAACACGGTATGGTCATTATGAATTCCTGGTTATGTCATTCGGGCTGACAAATGCACCCGCAGTTTTTATGGATTTGAAGAATAGGCTGTTTAAGCCGTTTCTAGATCAGAAGAGGACCATTTTAATCACTTAAGGCAGGCGTTGCAGATTCTTTGTGATCGTAAGTTGTATGCGAAGTTTTCTAAATGTGAGTTTTGGCTCAAGTCAGTGGCATTTTTGGGCCATATTGTATCCAGTGAAGGCATAAAAGTTGACACTCAGAAGATTGAGGCTGTGAAGAATTGGCCAAGACCCACGATGCCCACTGAGATTCGTAGTTTCCTCGGGTTCGCAGGTTATTATAGAAGGTTTGTTGAAGGTTTTTCTTCTATTTCTACACCCTTGACTAAGTTGACGCATAAAGCCTCCAAGTTTCAATGGAATGATGCCTGTGAAAAGAGTTTCCAGGATCTGAAGAGCAAGTTGACTTCTACACCGGTATTGGTACTTCCTGAAGGCACAAAAGGGTATGCAGTGTACTGTGATGCTTCGAGAATTGGCTTAGGATGCGTACTAATGCAACATCGTAGAGTAATAGCCTATGGCTCTAGACAGTTGCGACCTCATGAGAGGAATTATCCCACGCATGATCTTGAGCTAGCTGCAGTTGTATTTGCTTTGAAGATATGGCGCCACTACTTATATGGGGTTCATGTTGACATATATACCGATCATAAGAGCCTGCAATATATCTTCAGTCAGAAAGATCTAAACTTGAGGCAGCGGAGATGGCTTGAATTATTGAAAGATTATGATGTTGATATCTTGTATCATCCAGGGAAAGCGAATGTGGTAGCGGATGCACTGAGTCGTAAGTCTAAAATGGCATCTATAGAAAATCAGGGGATGATTAAGGATCTTCACCAACTAGCTAATTTGGGAGTCTGACTTCTCGAAACTCCAGATGAAGAGGTTATTGTACGTAATGCAGCGGAATCTTCATTGATAGCTGAAGTGAAAGAGAAGCAGTATGCAGATCCAATTTTATTGCAGCTTAAGGAGGATGTGCAGAGTGGCACGACAAAGGCATTTGAGCTTACGCGAGAAGGAGTGCTTCAGTGACAGAATCGTTTATGTGTACCTGATGTAGTTGAGCTAAGAAAGAGAATTATGACCGAAGCACACTGTTCAAGGTATTCCATCCATCCAGGGTCGACTAAGATGTATCAAGATTTGAAAGCAATATATTGGTGGAATGACATGAAGAAGAATATTGCCGAATTTGTAGCTGAATGTCCGAATTGTCAAAGAGTCAAAGTGGAACACCAGAAACCCGGTGGTTACATGCAATGTATAGATCTTCCAGTCTGGAAGTGGGACAAGATCAATATGGATTTCATCACAGGTTTGCCTCGTACATATCGGAAGTTTGATTCCATATGGGTGATCATTGATAGGCTTACCAAATCTGTGCACTTCTTACCAGTTAAGACAACTTATACGGCGGAAGAGTATGCGAAGTTGTATATTAAGGAGATCGTTCGGTTACATGGAGTTCCAATTTCCATTATATCCGATCGAGGAGCCCAATTTACCGCGAATTTCTGGAAGTCTTTTCAAAGGAGTTTGGGGACACAAATAAATCTAAGTACGGCTTTTCATCCTCAAACGGACGGGCAAGCGGAACGTACCATCCAGACACTTGAAGATATGCTACGAGCATGTGTATTAGATTTCAAAGGCAACTGGGATGATCACCTACCTCTTATAGAGTTTGCCTACAATAATAGCTATCATTCAAGTATCAAAATGGCACCATATGAAGCATTGTATGGAAGAAAGTGTAGATCGCCAATAGGATTGTTTGAAGCAGGTGATGCGGTCTTATTTGGACCGGATCTTGTTTATCAAGCAATGGAGAAGGTTAAAGTGATCCAACAACGGCTTGCAACAGCTCAAAGTCGACACAAATCTTATGCGGATGTCAGAAGAAGAGGACTTGAGTTTTCTATCGACGATTGGGTATTCTTGAAAGTATCACCAATGAAAGGAGTGATGAGGTTTGGCAAGAAAGGAAAGTTAAGTCCACGATATATAGGTCCGTATAAGATCATTCAAAGATTTGGACAAGTTGCTTATGAGTTAGAGCTACCTCAAGAGATCTCAACGGTTCATCCCGTATTTCATGTTTCGATGCTTCGTAAGTACATCGGAGATCCATCGCACATCACTACTACGGAAGATGTACAAGTTACAGAAGATCTCACTTTTGAAGAAATGCCTATTGCTATTCTTGATCGCCAAATTAAAAAGATAAGGAATAAAGAGATAGCATCGGTAAAAGTACTTTGGAGGAATCAACAAGTTGAGGAGATCACATGGGAAGCCGAGGAAGCGATGAAGATTAAGTACCCTTACCTATTCAGCGATGAGGAGGAAGTTCATGAGATGGAAGAAGAACAATAACAAGTAAGTGTTTATTTTTATGCAAGGATGTTATGATGATGAATATGTTAATTGTGAGCTTGGAAATGTCTTAATTGAGTAACTATGCTAACATTCGAGGACGAATGTTCTTAAGGGGGGGATAATGTAACACCCCGTAAATTTTTTCGTACACTTATCGCGATTATATGGAGTCCTAAAGACTTGCGTATGGGTTAAATTAAGTTTATGGTGTTCAGAAGTATCCTGTAAATAGTTGTATGTGTAGGTATTGGAATAAGCTTTCCAACAATATAAAGTTTGCCCAAAACAGAGGAGTATTTCATATAAGCGAGCACATTCGAAATTTCAAAACGGTGGCCGGGAAGCCTGTGAACAGTGATTCTGCAGGAAAATTTCTGCAGCTAGGCACTTCAACTTCAGACGATCATAACTCCTTGTACAAAAAGAACGGTGTGAGCTACTATATATAGACTAAAAGCTCCGAGAGTCGTCTTTCTAATTCAATTGGTTTCATCCAAATCCAACATCTGAGTAAGGATTTATACTCGTTTTACTTCAGCCTCTCAAAACTGATTTTTGTGAACAGTAAATTAGCAGGAAAATACTGAGGCCTGCCAGTTTTTGGGTCAACTTTGAACGATCATAACTTCCTCAATATATTGAAATGGTCGAGATACCATATATCAAAAGAAATATCTTTGAGTCTTCTTTCTAATGCAATTGGTTTCATCAAAATCCAACATCTGCGTAAGGAGTTATACACGTTTTACTTCAGCCTCTCAAAACAGATATTTAGGGTCAACTTCAAACGATCATAACTCCTTGTACAGGACTAACTGGGTGGTATACTTTATATTAAAATGAAATCTCTTTGAATTATCTTTCCAATGCAATTGGTTTCACCCAAATCCGATACCGGAGAAAAGAGTTATGATCGATTTACTTCAGCCTATCAAAACTGTCCACTGGGGACAGATTCGGAATTTAATTCAATTTTTAGGGCACAATGGTCCTTTTCTATTACCTTTGGACGAAAAATTGGTCTTAAAAACCTGCACTTAGCCTCACTTTTATCAGATTTTATCCAAATTTTAGGAAAGGTGAAAACCCTAGCCAATTTCAACCTCAAATATTTTGTGATTCAACCGTAGAAAATTCAAATTGGTTCCGTAGTTGTGTTCACCATCTCGGAAGCTTCAAGAAGCACCCCATGGTTATGTAAGGAGGATCCTAAATACAAGAGTTCATTGTTAAGGTATGAATATTGTTTATTCTTGATTCTTATCCATGAATAAGTATTGATAAAGGATTATGAGTATTGTCTTGATGTTGGAAGATAACTAGAAACATAGTTATGAATTGTTGTGTATAAATTGTTAGTAGTAAATTATGGAAGTTGCTGTTTTGGATTATGGAGGATGAATTGTGGTGATATATCATTATATTAGTGGTTATGTATGCCTAGTGATCATGTTGGTATTGGATGGTGATTAAGAAGGGAAATAAAGGCTAAGAGTGATGTTGAGGGATATTTCATGAAAATGCATGATATGTGAATGTAATAAGAGTATAAGAGGATGTATGTAGTACTCTTATTGATCAGCTAAACGATTACTTCCTAGACATTATTTGGTGAAGTTAATACCTAAATGGTAAGGTTTGGTTTCTAATACTAATTTGCTACAAATGACTTATTGTAGATAAGTGTTCGAAGAGTACGGGAAGTCACTTGTATTGAAGTGGTTATATCAAGGTATGTAAGACATACTCTATCTATTCTTTGGCATGAATAATGACCCATGGCACTCTCAAGTAAGCTTCCAACATTGTCCTATGACACATGACACATAATAACTTCATATGATCTTCGACACTACCAATTGAACTTGTTTTCACTTTTAAGATGTCCGGCTAGTCAAAAAAAATATCCATATACTATTGTTGACTCCGAAATGGTTTAATGAGGTATCCATGATTCTCTACTTCATCTTCATGATATTGATTACCAATTTACATGTTTTTCCTATTGAGGTATCATGGTTTCAAGTTCCATAAAGTGTGACCACAAAGTAACCAATCTCAAAGATTAATTGAATTATGAAATGGAATGTCTGTATTTTAAATTGATAATATGATGTAATGTATTAGTACCACTGATCAGTTGGCCATTGTATTATAAAGATTATGTATATATGCTATTCCAGGGGTGGTCCCTGATGTATTGTATTAGTACCACTGATCAGTTGGCCATTGTATGACATATGTTATGTATTGATAAGGATTACGGGAAGTAATGATATGAAAGTAATGTGCAGGTATCCCATCAGTTCTTTTAAGTGTGGCCTACTCATACTGTTTATTCACTGGTATCTGGGTTCTGTTGATATTTTGTATCTCATCTTGATACTCACTGCCTTACATACTCAGTACATATTTCTGTACTGACGTCCCTCACGGGGGACCTGTATTCATGCCTGCAGGAACAGGTACTTCAGGTCGTACACCTCCACAGTAAGAGCCAGGACATTCTGTTGTTAGTGGTGAGCTCCAGTTGTTTTGGGGCATCCCAAGTCGTCTCTATAGGTACTTTTGGTATTGGCATAAAAGTCTTTTGTGGGCGGGAGTTTGTCCCGACCTCAACTCAGTTGTGTATCTATGTAGAGGATTTTGTAGACATATTGTACAGCCATAGAAGTGTTTGGTTGATAGATGTGATGGTCTGACGGCCAATTACTGTTCATATATATATTTATTTGTGTCTGCTCGGCTGATACAGGTATTGTTTTCTTCTACTTATAACGAAGTGCTACCCAAATTTCTAATTTTCATAAGTAATGTGAATGTTAAAGTATAGGTTATGAACGGGTTCTCCCGGGCCTCCTCGGCTACGGGTGCCAGTCTGCTCCAATGGGATTTGGGGTATGACACACTCTTTGTCTTATTTTTGAGCTAGATGGTACACCCTACAATCTGTAATTCCATGGGCTAAATGGAATCCGCCGTTGACTCGACAACTAAGCCCCCAATCCAAGTTTGTTGCAAGGATTGAAGTTTCTATAAGGAGGACACACAAGATCACACAGCAGTGTGCCAAAATCCTCAATCAAATTAATATGTCATGGTAGTGCACAAGATCATAAATAAGCGCTCCTAACCATAGTCCCAATTTGGGACGACATGAAATAAGGTACACAAGATCACAAAGCATGATACCATAATCCCGTGTTGGAAAATCACGATTTCTAGCATAGAGTCATTCAGTTCGTACTTTCTTCGGATAACCATCAACTCTATTTAATCCCATTTTTAAACCTTTTTTTTAAACATGCATCTTTCAGAATTAATAATCTGAAAATGTGATTTCAAACAAGTGTTCTATTCAGTTCTGAATTACTATGACTTTAACTAAGTTGGTGTCATCACACTAAGACTTGCAAGTCCTACTTCTGAGCCATATTGTACAATGCATGATTCTTTCATTAAAACATAATTAGATCGCCCAAGCATGCAAATAATATAAGAGATTTAATGTTTCAAAACTATGCAAAAATTCTCATTCTTTCAATAAATATGTGGTGGCCATATAATCTTTGTCAAAACATGCAAATCTTCGCATTATATATTTATATTCAACATTGGTCAACATAAACATCCCTCTCTTTAGAAACTAAAACCATAATTCAATCATAGCATTAATCAAGACATTTCATATGTTGCTTTACAAGATACATTCAAAACAGTCCACAGCATATGAAAATTAAAAAGTAAGGAAAAATCATAACAAGAGAGGGATTCTTCAGGATTCATGCTCTGAATTGTATATTCATCCTTAAACAGATGCATACATATATATAGAGTTTCAAGTCAATTTGGGGAAAAGCCTGAAAACCAAAACAATACTGATCAAGGCTTCTAAAACATGCTAGTAGTTGTAAATTCAAAACCCCTTTCTTAAAAATCATGATTTCGAGACCGTTAGCATGTATTAAAGATGATTTCTTTGCCCATGAAATTTTAGAAAAATTCCACGTACCTTAATTTATGACGCTTGAATGAACTCGAGATTTAGGGATGCTATTCGAACAATTGATGTGTTCTTCTTGTAGCCCTCACAATGGGGATTCCGAATCTCAAAGAATTATTAAAAACCCACGGTGAAATCTTAAGATATTTTGATCTTTGGGTTGAAACCCTAAGAAGTGTTCTTGGTGATTTTGAGAGAGAATGACCTTAGTTTGGTATTTGGGGGATTTAATCCCGTGTTATGGCTGAATAGGGGTGGTGGTGGTGGTGGAAATTACCACTTTTGCCCTTAAAAAGGCGAAAACAGAACCTGGAAATTGGGTGCATGCGACAGAGTATATGTCGCACGCTAATCGTGCAATGCGACTGTCTCAGTCGCGAAAATGGCCATAACTTTTCGTTCGGGTATCGGATTTTTGCAAATTTAGTATCATTGGAAAGATAATTCTAAGATATTTCATTTGATATATAGTAGGCTCACTCAAACTCGAACGATAGGAAAACTTTCAACTCGTCCTTGAGTTAGGAGACATCTATGATCTCAATTTATGCTCAAATAGGTTCCCACACTACATAATTGATTAACATGCCAAATTTGCATAGGATTGATGGCTTTTGGATCATCTACGCATAGAAATGACGGTTTTTCGTTATAGCACGAAATGTGGGGTGTTACAACAATTGGAGGAGATGGGCAATTTATGTCCTAATTGATAATTTTAATTGGTATTGGATGAATCGGGTTGAGGGAAAAAGACTAAATTGCCCCTCAAATACTTAAATTTACAATAGAATTATGTTTTAGAGAGCCACCACGATGTAGTGAGGGCTCCATCGCTCTAGGCACCGCGATGCATTCCTATCGCGATGAGCTGCTGGAATCAAAATCTAAAAAAGACCCATTTCTCTTCCAAAAAATCTGAAAGACATGCTCTTTACACCACTGAACATGAATTGACTCAAAAATCTACATCTCGGGGTCAGGAAGACAAACTTACAAATCATCAAAATTAAGAGGCTTAAAATATGACTAAAACCTCATTTGTTAGAACTTAATAGAGGTATGAATCTAAATTGTTCAAACTTCAAACCATTAAGCGCATTTGTTTTTTATTAAGGTTTTAACTCTTAATAGTTCTAAATAGGTCTTAATAATTCTGAACTAGAACCAAGTCTTAATAGGTCTGAAGGGATATTCTGGTGTTGGATAATATTCACCACTATTCATAATTAGCAGTCACCACCACTAACCACCTTTGCCACTGTTACTATTGCCAATCACCACCCACCATCACCAACCACCTCCACCATCACAACCACCATCGACAACAAATACTGCTACCAACCACAATTGTCAACCGCTACCACACCTACTACCTCTTTTATCCTAATTATATTTACCGCCACCACTGTCATCAATAATACCAGAATCAGCAACCACTACCGACCAATATCTACTACCAACCAGCTTATCTATCACAACTCACACCACTACTAACTACCTGTCACGACCCGAACTAGGGCCTGGCCATGACGAACATCCCGAACTATAAAGGCCCATACGTCCTACTCTATCTTATCTAGTAATCAGGTACAACATTTATATCATAAAAGAAAATGTGGAAATATAATCTGATATGGAAATATGGTCATTAACTCTGGGTTTCAAGACATAAGAAAGAAAACTGTAATTAAAAACATTTGAATAAGATCTGACTCAGTCTGCGAAATTTCTACTATATCTCAAACTGGGACAAGGCCCTCAGTAGACCAAAATAACGGAATAACATAATTTGAAATAATAGGCCTTCCGGAACAAAGAAATCTCACCACTGCACGGATCACTTCTCTCTGGAATACTCTGATTAGCCAGACCCTTAGACTGAGCCTCCGAACCTGGGATATAGAGGGTCAATACAGATATAGTGGTACATAGAGCAAATCCAAAATAATAATTTATATTCAACATATATGAGAGCAATTTAAAACTGTTGCTAAACATATCATATAGCAAGAAATCTCGTGGGCATTTCTAAAAGAATCTGAAAGAAAATCATCTGAACTCTAAGAAATTCTTTGTTTTACTTTGGCGTTGCGTGGTATACCCTACAACTCTAAAATTCCACAGGCTATATGAAATCTTCCATTGACTCGGCGGGGAAGCCTCCACCCCAAGTGTGCTACAAGGGTTGGAGTCTCTGACTCTGCTATGCCACATGGTCGTCACCAGCGTAAAAATAATATACATGGATCAACAAATCACGGTTTTAGTCTAAGAGTTACTTGAACTCAATCCTTCTTAAGGTAACCACCTAACCCCTTTTAAGTTCAGTTTTAACTCTTTAAAACATACATTCTCTGAAATTAAACTCTGAAAACATACTCTGTTATGGCATACATACTTGTGGTATCGTCATACCATTGACTTGCAAGCCACATCTCTGAGCCATTATTAGCATATTACAATCTCTGTTTTTAAACATAAATTCAGGACCACCATGTCAATAAATCATTTCAAAGAACACTTTCTCTAAAACTCATACAAACACATGTATGCAACTCTCTTTGTCAAACTTTCAATGATGCAAGGTGGTCATGTCAAATCTCTTAATCTCATGCAAATCTTTCTCTTTTAACAAAATATATTTACATCAAGAAACTCCCTCTCTTAAATCTCTAAATCATGCTAAAAATACTATGGTGTTTGTGTAAACAAATTTCAAGCGATAAATTATGCATTTCAAATCCCTCATATTAAGATCATAAACTTAAAGTCATCACAAGAGAGGGATTTCATTAGTTGTGCTCTCAAACAATCTTAAATCTAATTTTTCATACATATACATATACATGTAAATCAATTTAAGGGGAAAAGGCCTAAAGGCCAAGTCAACAATACAATTCAACATTCATATTGCATAATAAATCATGTATTTCAAAAACCCCTTTGTAAATTCATGCTTGATAATCTTTAAATCATGTTCTAGTGTTTACAAACCCATGCTGTTTTTAGGATAAACCCCACGTACCTCAATTTAGAAATTTGATGGATGATTCTTGAAGACTATGATTTGGGGATTCCAAATCTTCAATCAGTCTTGAAAACCCACGGTTAAATCTTGAGTTATTTAGGTTTTCTTGTTTGAAACCCTAAGGAGTGTTCTTGATGGTTTTGGATGAAAATATCAATAATGAGGTCATTTGGATTAAATTCCGTGTTTAGGCTGATAAAGAGGTGAAAATATCCAATATACCCTTAATGAGATAGACTAAAAATATAACTGGGAGCTTGATTTCATGGGCCACCGTGACACGCCACAATCGCGGTGGCTCACTAGAAATTGATGAGTGGGATTCTTAAGGTCACCGCGACACGGAGCCATCGCGTTGTCCCATTGGTTGGGACTGGAAACTTTAGCGCGACGCTCCACAATCGTGCTATGCTACTAGAATTTGACAATTTCTAAATAGGCCCCCTCTGCGATGTGCCAAGCACCAAAATGATGTTGTTTTATGACTAGAACTTAAATTAGCCATAACTTCTTGCTCGGGTATCAGATTTTTGCAACTATTATATCGACGAAAAGCACATTCAATTTCCCATTTGATAAAAAGTCAAAATTAGGGAAATTATATATGGTTTAAACTTTACTCACTTTGGAAGTAAAAAATGAGACTAAGCTTCTTTGACACAATTCTAGTCATTTAACTCTAAGAGCATATTACCACGAGCTACTGCATTAACGATTTTTGTAGTGTGTTACACTACCACTAATACATCACAACCTCTTCATATTCTTTGACCGCTACCATCATTATCACTTGTAATTCTACCTCTACCACCACTTCAACTAGTACCATCACTACAATTTATCTATGCTAACAACCATCTCCACCATCACAACAAATAACATCTCCAGCTAGCACCAACACATCATCAACAATCATGTATTCATGTTGTAGACAACACAATCAACACCTTAAACTACTAATATCAAGCAACATCACATCACAACAACTAGCACCACCATCAATCGCCACCATCATAACAGTCACTACACTATCAACCATCACAATTATCACCACTAATATTATTAATCACTAACATCAATCATTGTCACTGCAACCACCATTATAAGTCATCTCCACTATTACTAATAAACATAAATGTTTTTTCTCAATCAAATACTAATAATTTAGTTGTATTAAATTACATACTTTTTTAATATATAATTAATTTTTTATTTGAATTTTATTTTTAATTTTAGTATATATACAAATAATTTTTTTTACACATTCAAATGTTGAAAAATAAATAGTCTTAATCATTCAACTTTCAGATCTAGAGATAACTTCTTAATCATTTAGATGTGCATTCAGATTCAGACGTCCGAATCTTAAAAAAATAAATGGAGCCTAAGTCTTTCTACACTTAGAAAAATTTTCAAGCCCTAAACTTCCCATGCATGCAACTAAGAGTTAAGTCAAGTCAAAAGTTATATGGGGTAACCTAAGAGTTAAGTCAAGTCAAGAGTTATACGGGGTGTTACATTATTCCCCGCTTGGATCATTCATCTCTGAATGATGACTTGGGATACAACGAGCATGATTCAAGCACTATATGTAAAGAAAAGAGTATTATAAGATTTTTACCTTCTATATCATCATCCATGGTTTCAAAGAGTGCCGGGTACCTCGTACGCACATCATCCTCTGCTTCAAAAGTTGCTTCCTCAGCTTTTTGATTCTTCCACAACAACTTAACCAAAGCTATCTCCTTACTTCTCAACTGTCGCACTTGGCGGTCTAAAATAACAATGGTTTTTTCTTCACAAAGAGTCTTTTATGTTAATTTATTCCATAGGAAATACAAGAGAATGATCCCCAATACATTTCTTCAGCATTGATACATGAAATACAGAATGGACAGAAGCTAAACCCGCTAGTAAATCTAACTCATGAGCAACCCCACCAATCCTCCTCATAATCAAATAAGGACCTATGTAATAACAACTAAGTTTTTCTTTATTACTGAATCGCATGACTCCCTTCATAGAGGAGACCTTTAGAAATACCCAATCATCAACCTTAAATTCCAACTCCCTTCTTCTAACATCGGCGTAAGACTTTTGGTTACTCTGAGCTATCTTAAGTTGCTCCCTAATGACCTTCACTTTCCCTATCACTTGATGAACAAGATCAGGCCCAAACAACTAGGTTTCATCCACTTCATACCACATAATTGGGATCTACATCTCCTCTTATAAAGATCTTCGAAAAGAGCAATCTGAATACTGGAATAGTACCTATTATTGCAGGTGAATTCTATAAATGATAAGTGATCCACCTAACTACCCTTAAAGTCAATCATGGAAGCCCTCAAGATATCTTTTAAGGTCTGAATGGTGTGTTCTCCTCGAACATTTATTTGAGGATGAAAGACCGTGCTAAGGTTTGTTGGGTACCTAAACCTCTCTGAAAAGACCACTAAAACTAATAAGAGAATTATGTACCTCGATCAGATATGGTAGACACTAGAGACCCATGCAACCAAACTATCTCTTGGATGTACAATTTAGCATAATCATACCCCGAATAATTAGTCCTCATAGGGAGAAAATGGGCAAACTTAGTCATCCTATCTATAATCACCCAAATAGAATCATATATATTTTGGGATCTCGAAGGTCATGTAATAAAGTCCATGTTGATCATCTCCCACTTCTACACAGGCAAAGATATCTCTTGGAAAGTGCCACTTGGTCTTAAATGTTCTACCTTAACTTGTTAACAATTCAAAAACTAAGACACAAAGTTAGAAACGTCTCTCTTCATGTTATTCCACCAGTAAATCGCCTTAGGATCATAATACATTTTAGTAGTGTCAGGGTGAACAACATACCTACAAGTGTGAGCTTCATCGAGAATTCTTTCTCGCAGCCCATCCACATTCAACATGCATAACGTACCTTGATACCTCAAAATCCCATCACCTCCAATTTCAAAATCCATCACCTTTTGCTGACCAACATCTTCCTTAATCTGTATCAAGATGGGTTCCTCGACCTGTTTATCCTTAACTTCTGCACATAGGTAGGATTTAGCTACCTCATGAATGAATACCCTTCCATCTTTGGAATCTAGGAGTGAAACTCCCAAACTTATAAGTCGATGAGTATCCTTCACCAGATTTCTCTTTCCTTGCTCCACATGATAAAGACTACCCACAGACAACTTGCTAAGGGTGTCAGCCACCACGCTGACCTTGCCTGGATAATAATGCAGGCTTATGTCATAATGCTTCAACAATTCTAGCCACCGTCTCTCCTTGAGATTCATTTATTTCTTCATGAAAACATACTGTAAACTTTTGTGATCAGTAAATATATCAACATGCACCCTATAAAGATAATGATGCCAAATCTTTAATAAGAACACCACATTCGCTAAATCCAAATTGTGAGTGGGATAGTTTTTTTCATGCACCTTTAAATGTTTAGATACATAATCCACCACCTTTCCATGATACATAAGTAAACACCCAAGTCCCACCCAGGACACATCACAACACACAATAAAGCCCTCTGTTCCCTCAGGTAGAGTCAAAACTGGTGCGGTAGTCAACTAGTCTTTCAATTTCTTAAAATTGTTCTCAAAAGAGTAGGACCACAAAAATTTCACCTTTTTTTAGTCAATCTAGTAAGTGGAGCAGCTATGGAGGAAAAACTCTTTACAAATCTTCTATAATACCCATCCAAACCTAAGAAGCTCCGGATATCAGTTGGAGTTGTGGGTTTGGTCTATTTTCTCACCACCTCAACCTTTTGGGGGTCAACTTTAATTCCCTTACTACAAAAAATATGCCCCAGGAGAGCAATAGCACTAAGTCAGAATTCACACTTGGAAAGCTTTTCATACAATTCATGATCTTTAAGGGTCTGAAGAATGATTCAAAGGTGATTGGCATGATCTTCAAACCTATGATGAACAGGTCTAAAAACTAATGAAATGCCCTATTCATTAGGTCCATAAAAATTTTGGGGGCATTAGTTAGTTCGAAAGACATCACTAAGAACTCATAGTGACCGTATCAGGTTCAAAAACTTATTTTTGGAACATCAGACTCTCTAACCTTCAACTGATGGTACCTCGAGTGAAGGTCTATTTTGGAAAAATATTTGGATCCTTGGATTTGGTCAGAGAAATCATCGATGCTGGGAAGAGGGTATTTATTCTTAACTGTGAATTTGTTCAGCTGATGGTAATCTATGCCCATACGGAGGGAGACGTCCTTCTTACGCACAAAGAGTATCGAAGCACCCTAAGGACAGAGACTAGGACGGATAATGCCTTTTTTAAGAAGGTCTTTTAACTATTTTTTCAACTTTTTCAATTCTTCAGGAGCCATTCAATGTGGAAGTGTAACACCCCACATTTTTGAGCTAGAATGTAGACCGCCATTCCTACGAATCAATATTCCAAAAGCCTTCCTATTGTTTGAGTCTTGATGAGCATCTAAAATTTATTTAGATTTTGGTTCCAGAAAGCCACCGCGAATTCCACCGCATAGTGGTGGTATTGCGATGACCTACTCAGTGCATCATGGTAAGCCTTAACAATAGAATTTCTTGTGCAACTTTTAAGTACGAGGGTAGTCTTGTTTTTTCCCTACAATTCCTAATCGTATTAACTGGTGATTAAAGCATTTTTAGGGAAGATTATGACCACTTTTACTTAAATTTATCTAGAACAAAAATCCTAACCTCTCTCCCAAAGATCAATAACTCATCCCTAAGGTCAAGAATTCCATGAAACGGATCAAGATCGGTGTTTTATATATCAAGATCCTGGTTTCATCTTTCAAATTTTATAATCTAAGTCTTGTGGGACTACTATAAAAACCTTGGGCATAAGTTTAAATGTTTTATCAAGATTAAAGATCCTCAATTATGATTTAAAATGAAGTATTCAATATGATTTTCAAAAAGTATGCATCATGGGACTATTTTGGTGAAAACAATGGTTGTCTTGAATCACTTTTCATGGAAATTGAATTATAACTATATGTATGTATGATTTCATGTACTTTTTAAGATTGATTGAGAGCATGTGTATGAATTCCCTCTCTTATTGTGAACTCAAGTTTACATTTTTCTTTGTGAATGATTTGAAGTGCATGCCTTAAGATTTGAAAGTGATCTTCTCAATATCATGGTGTTTGATATGGTTTATCGATGATGAGAGGGAGTTTCTTGTTATCACTACATTTTTGTTTTAAAGGGAAAGAATTGCATGTAATTAAATAAATTGACAAGACCACCATATGTTTTGAATCTTACAAAGAGAGGTTAACTACCTAAGTGTTCTTGTGATTTAAAAGTGATGACTATATTGTGTTGTTATGAATCTTGGGTGGTCATATGCATGTTTTGAATATGATGGGCTGTGAATTGGATATGATATTGACTTGCAAGTTAGGGTATGACGATACCCCGTGATTACATTTCCTTAAAAAGATAAGTATTGAATATTTTGAAAGTATGAAGCATGCTTATTTTAAAGAACTAAAAGTTGGGCTTAAAAGAGCAAGTAGGTTACTCGAAGAAAGTACGAGTTGAAAGACTCTATGCTAGAAACCGTGATTTGCCGACACGGGGTTATGGTACCATGCTTTGTAATCTTGTGTACCTTGATTCATGTCATCCCAAATTGGGACTATGATTAGGAATCCTTCTTTATGATCTTGTGCACAACTATGACATGTTGATTTGACTTAGGATTTCGGCACCTTGCTGTGTGATCGTGTGTGTCCCACTTATATATACTCCAATACTTGCAACAAACTTGGATTGGGATCTTCGCCGCCGAGTTAAGGGTTCCATATAGCCCATGGAATTACAGATTGTAGGGTGTACCATCTAGCTTCGAAGAATGACAAAGAGTGAGTCAAAGTTTTCAAGAACTGTTCTGAAATTATTAAATATGCCTATGTATTTTATTTACGTAATATTCACTATTATTACAATATTCTCTCATCTATTTTTGTATAAAACATGTTATTTTGAGTTGTTTCACATACCAGTACATCTATACTTCCCCTCTATATTTTAGGAACTGAGACACATTCTCTGGTCCCGTTCAACAGTAGATTCGTGTGTCAGAAATTGTAGTTGGTGAGCCTTCTCTATTCCGAATGGTTTGGTGATTAAATTTATTTATTTATTTTGTTTTACAGTATGACTGGGGACCTGTCCCAGTCCTTAGACAGATGTTGACCTTCACAGTGTTATAGATTTTGCAGACTGGTGTCAAATATTTTGTTGAATGTTATGAACTCAAGTTTTGTATTATTCCTCTTAACTAAGTGATTTGACCATGTTACCATATCTATTATCTATTTTTATATTTATTAAAGTATTTGAATGTTGTGCTTGATTTCTAGAAAGAAAAAGGTGTCCGGGCCTTCATGGTTCGGGATGCTTGTTATGGCCAGGGCCTCAATTCGGGTTATGACAGGGAGAATAGAAATAGGATGGGTATCTGGAAATAAATCAATGCCAAAATATATCTCCTTATATGGTGGTTACCCAGGAAAAACTTTTGGGAATTCATTAACTATAGGGACATATTGGAGGAAAGAACTTTCAGTACTGAAATCTTTGACTCGGACAAGATGGTACAAATAACCCTTTGATATTAGCTTACGGGCTCTAAGATAAGATATGAAGGATAGTCCCACTTGATGTGGCCTGGCTGGCCGCAGGCCTAACACATAAGACTATTAAATTGAAACTGTCCCGGATGATCCTTTCCATACTTTCCGCAGCCCGGGTAAGACCTAAAGGTTTGAGCCACACTTTCCTGATACTAAGAGCCCTTCATCCTCATCCCACTGTTTTGCTGAGATTTATAACACTTCTTATCAACTGGAGGACTGGGCGTTGGGGATCTAGCGAAAGAATGAGCATTGTTCCAAAATTTATTCATAGACAATCTCTAGTCTGACCTTCTACCTTGTTGCTGACTGGCATGCTGATCTAAAAATCTAAATCTCTTAGTCAGACTTTATTTTTCCCTTCCCTCTTCCTGCCTCATCTTCTCCTCTTCTACCTACTATATATGTACTGATAACCTGGAGAAGTCCATGTCCTTGTTCAGTATTGCTCCTTTACATTCTATCCCCAATTCATCAGGGAGACCAGATGCGAACTTTCTCATTCGAACCCTCATGTTTCCCACTAATTCTGGATCATAATAGGACAACTGGGTGAACTTTAATGTATACTCTTTGACACTCATTTTTTCTTATTTCAGATTCATAAATTCTTCGACCTTTACTATAACACCACATAGAATTCTTGACTTGATACCACTCATAGTAGCGTGCATAGGGAAATTAAAGCCTGAAATTTTTCTAATTGTTGAATGACTTAGCCATATTTTAAACCCTTAACTTTAATGATTTTTAAATTGATCTTCCCGACCTCGAGACATGGGTTTTTGAGTTGCTTAATGTTCATGTTTAGGGCATTGTATGCCAAAGTTTACTCAATTTCTCTCCCAAAATAAACACAAACTCTTCTCCAAATATCAAGAATTCAACCTCTAAGTTCAAGATTTCAAGAAAAGAGACAAAAGTAGGGTTCCAATTTTCAAACTTAGGAACTTAAGGTATATGGGACTATACTAAACTCCATGGGCATATGTTTTAATATTTTTATCAATTTTAAAGATCCCTAATCATGTTTGTAAAGAATGGCTTTGATATTAATTCGAAAACATGTATCATGGAATCGTTTTGATGAAAGCATATGTTTGTCTTGAACTAATTTTCATGAAATGGAAATATAACTATGTACATATGTCTTTGTTTGTAATGAAAAGTTTGATTGGGAGTATGAATGATAAAAAACTCTCTCTCTTATTTTGATAATGTCGATTTCAAGTGTTATGGGTTGTTTAAAGGCATGAATTTTCTAAATGGTGTACGTTCATTGTATCAAAATTAACAATTTCCAAGGGTTTTGAGTAATGCAAAGATGATATGGCCACCTTATAGTAGTAATAATTATAGTAGAGTGTTTTGATGTAAAATAAAATTAAAATCGATAGCATAACTTTCTTAAATGAGGTTTAAAAACATTGGATGGTCAATAACATGATCATAAGTGAAAAGAGCCGCAAATATGTTATGATGTAAAATGAATGACTTGCAAGTCATGGAATGAAGATTCCCGATGATGACATGTTCTTAATAAAATAAGTATTGAATGTTTTGAAGGCATGAAACATGATTTTGAAGAACTAAAACTTGGGCTTTAGAGATCTAACTGGTTACCCGAAGGAAGCACGAGTTGGAAGACTCAATGCTAAGAGCTGTGATTTACTGACACGGGATTATGGTACCTTGCTTTGTGGTCTTGTGTACCTTGATTCATGTTATCCCAATTTGGGGCTATGGTTAAGAGCCCTACTTTGTGGTATTGTGCACTACCCTAACATGTAGATTTGATTGGGGATTATGGCACCCTGCTTTGTGGTCTTTTATGTCTCCCTTACTCACACTCCAATCCTTAAGACAAACTTGGATTGGGGGCTTGGCCGCCGAGTCAAGGGCGGATTCCATATAACCCATGGAATTTCAAATTATAGGGTGTACCATCTAGCTTAAAAGAATAACAAAAAGTGAGTCAGAGTTGTCAAGCATTATTTTGAGGATCACCAAGATATGCCTATGTATTCTTACTTATATTATGTCCAATGTTATTATGAAATGCTCTCACCTATATTGTATAAAAACATGCTATTTTGGGTTGTTTCACAGACCAATACATTTGTATTGACTCCCTATATATTAGGATCTGAGGCACAGTCCCAGGGTTTCTCTAAGAAGTAGATCAGTGTATCAGACGGATATTGTTTTCTTATTGTTAGAGATTTCACTGACTGGTGTTAAATGTTTCTTGATGCTTATGAACTCATATTTGTATTGATTAGTTGAAGTAAGATAATGAACATGTTTTCTTTTTGTTATGTTTTCCACATTTCCTTTATAGTGTATGAATTATTGATATGATTGTTAGTTACAAGGGGAAGTCGTGCCTTCATGGTTTGGGATGTCCATCACGGACAGGGCCTCAATTCAGGTCATGATAAACTTGGTATTAGAGCCTGTCTCATGTTCTCAGGGTGTCTGCAAAATTACATCGGGTAGAGTCCTATTTATGGATGCGTAGCGGGTCACACTTATAAGGAGGAAACTACTAAGAATTTAGTAATATCTCTTTTTCTTTATGATCTAGATTGTTCTATAAAGTCTGTATGTCCTATAATCAATGATTTTCTATATTTTAGAAATTGATCATGTCTCCCCGTAGAACCAATAAGCAAAATAACCAAGCTAAGGATGTCCGTCTTACTCATGAGATGCAGACCCATAATAGAGGTCGTACCCCAGAGTTTGTTGCTACTCTAGGAGTTCCTCCATTCTCGACTAGTCCATCTCAGGCTCCACGGACCAGTGTTAGCTATCCCCAGCCTCCTCAGAGAGAAGTGTCGAATGCTGAATTTTGACTGTCCATCCATATGATTGCTCAAATGGTGGCATCTCAGACCCGTCAGTCTAAAGATATGGGTTTTGTGTCTGGTTCATCTAGACTTAATTATTATTTTTTTCTCAAATTAATTTTAAGATACAAAAAAAGACAACCCGGTGCATTAAAGCTACCGCTATGCGTGGTGTCCGGGGAATGGCCCCACCACAAAGGTGTATTGTACGCAGCCTTACATTGCATTTCTGCCAGAGGCTGTTTCAAAGGCTTGAACCCATGACCTGCTGGTCATATGGAAGCACCTTTACCAGTTACTCCAAGGCTCCCCTTCAAATTTTAAGATACAATATAAGCATTATTTAATGATACCACGATAAAATAGTCATGTTATTAATTATTGAAAAAATTGCCAAAAGCCCCCCCAACCTTTACCTTAAATTTCAACTACACACCTATACTTTGTGGAGACCTCTGAACCCCCTGAATTATTTTAAAGTGGAATATTTACACCCCTAAAAGCTCATGCCCAGACATTGTTTCAGGCAGTGAGCTGCACTCGCTGCCACATCATCGCCACGTTATTTTTTCTTGCCACATCATTACCACGTCATATTTTCTTTTTTTGTTACTTTAAAAAATCAATTATTTAATTTTTTTATCTCCTTTTCTCTTCTATTGCACCACTTCTATGACCGTTCTTTCTCAAAAAATTCTTTTCTTTAGTTTTCTTTACACTTTGTTTTCCACCCATTTCTTTAATTTTTACTCTTGCTATTTCCAGAACTTCAAAATGGATCACTCAGTCATGGTGACCTTATCTGACCCTTCAGCGTTCTTTTTTTCTTTTTTTTTTTAATTTCTCAACTATGAAAGTTGATGTTGAATTTATGATTGTGAAAAATTTTGATGTTGATTTTGACTATGGTGTTGATTTGATTTTTTCAATTTCAAGAAATGTGGATTTGAACGATGTTTTATGGTTTGAAATTGAAAATTCAATCAATGTAAAGTTAAAAGATTTTAAGATTCCACAAAATGTGTATAGAGCATTGTTGGAAGTTTATGTTTCATTTCATGAGAACGATGATTCTTGGTATGGTAATTCAGTTAATGAGTATGTAAGTTTGATAAATTAGTTTTGGATTGGATGCCATTGTTGAGTTCTTGAAGATGCCATTATTGAGTTCTTGAAGAAGATAAAGAAGAAGAAGAAGAAAAAAGAAAGAAAATTAATAAACAAAAATAATAATTAAAAATGAATAAAGAAAATAAAGGAATATTAAAAATAATTTTTTAATAACAAAATTCGTTCTCACTCTCTTTAAAGGAAGTGAAACACACTCTCTTGCCATGTCAACGTTCAGGGGGTAAATATTCCACTTTAAAATAATTTAGGGGGTTATAGAACCTCCGCAAAATATAAGTATGTAGTTGGGATTTGGGGTAAAGGTTGGGGTGTATTTGACCCTTTTTCTCTTAATTATTTTTTTTAATAGATGTGCCAACTCAAAATGTGACAAATAAAACTAAACGAAAGGGAGTAATTTTCTTGTTAAATTAGTCAACTTACTTGCAATGAAAGAATAAACATACAAATTTTGTGTTCTTTGGAAACTTATTAGTGTGATATTAGAACAAAGTTAAAAATAATTAAGTTAGGAAGAAATAAAAAAGAAAAGTAAGGAAAAAAAAAAGGAAACTTAAGGTCGCCAAGACCAACCAAAAGCAACACCATCTCGCTTAACATCTATACAGTAGATAAGTATTCCAGTGCTTTGCACGGGTCCAACATAAAAAGTATTTATGTTTACTTCGAACAATGAAATTGAAGAATAAAAATTCAGGCAATTATTTTTCTTCATGTGTTGGAAAATGGTGGATGTTTCTAGAAATATTTTGGAGAAGAGAGGATATTTTTGAAGTGAGTTTAATGAGCACCATAAAGACGATTTTGTCCTTGGTCATCCTTCAACTCACTCTTCTATATAATATAAAACAAAATAATTGTTTGATCTTTCATTCAACATCCATGATATTCAGCCACTACAGCAACAACACAATATACCAGCATAGTCCCAAAAAGTAGGATCTGGGAGTATAGAGTGTACGCAGACCTTACATCTACCTCGTCTATGAGATATAACTGTTTCTGATCAATTCTAACTCAAGGAAAAAACGGTCAGGAATGAAATTCAACCATTAAAATAAAAAATCTGAAGAGAACTGAAAATAAATCTGGGCAAAAAAATTTTACACACTTTGGGATGGTTTGGTTGGAAAACTAGTTATGATGAAATTAGTTATGTTGAGATTAGTTATACTTAGATCAGTTATCCTGTTATTATTTTTTAGTGGTTGTTTGGTTTATGTTACTAAAAATAATATACGTTGCACTCTTTCTAAGAATAAGTAGATTGTTTACAAAGTACCCTTCATCTTATTTAGGTTAATAATTTTTCTTCATATTAAACCATACAATAGAAATTGAAAGTGACTAATTTTTTTTAATTAACTTTAGTAGTTTTTTTTTTTCTAAAAATACATGTTAAGAAATTTATGTTTTTTTTTTTTTAATTTTTTTTTGTTTTTTGTTGAGAAATAAGAGGGAGGGTTGTTGTTGAGTTTGGAGAAAACATAGGCCAAATAGGGAGAGCAACCACCCTCCCATGAAAATCCATTCTCTCAGTCGGCCTCATTCTGGGATGAAATGATCCAAAAAAATTTATGTTGATATTTCTTAAACGAGAATGAAGCTTTGATATATTTTGTCCAAAATTATATAAAATGCTGATAATCCCATTTTTTGTTAAAACATTCATCATAAAAAATGTGAAAAAGAATTATCCTCATTTTTTATTATTTAGTATCATTAATATTTGAAGAGTTAAATTCTAGTTTTTTATAAAAAATAATTTTTCAAACATTTTTAGCTATATATAAAAAATAATTTATTATTTAATAATTAAGCAGGTACTAAGTTAGAAAGAGAATTTTAAGATACTTTAATTACTTGTTCATGATAAATTCGTTTGGAAAATAAAATTTTGAAGTAAGATTAATAAATATTTCTACCAAATAGAAAGACAATAAACCCTTGGATCAATTTTGAATTTGATTGTATAAATTATTTTTATGGTGTCACTATCATTTTTCATGACTCCTGATTTTTGTAACATTTAATAAGTTCAAATAACTATTCAAATTTATCAAAATGGATGAAAGTTTGTAGAGTAATTAAAATTTAAATATTAACAAAAAAATTGATGGGAAGACTACAAAAATGTCAAATTCTCTCTTGTATATAGTAATGATTGTGACACTAAGAGAAAGTTAAATATGTTTTGTTTAGAAAATTATTGGATGTTTCTATAAATATTTTGGAGAAGAGAGGATATTTTTAAATTGAGTTTAACGAATGCTGAAAAGATAATTTTACCCTTGATCTTCCTTGAACTCATCTTTCTATAATATCTATGTCCAAAGTAGGAATTTGTTCAAATGAAAAATTAAGAATATTTATATTCTTGGAATAGTAGAGATCAATTCAGGAAAAACTAATGTCTTGAGATTTCAAGAGACAAATAAGAAAGTTAACTAATAGAGAAGATCATAGAACAAAAAAACCTAGGTAAAATATAATGTTTTACAATGTATGCACTAAGATGTATAGAGGTATACAAATAGCATGTTTGTACTTACTTTTATTTTATATCCCCTCATTGCTTTGAGTTTTCTCTCAAATTTCTTCTCCTTATCTCTCATTCCTGCTTTATATTTTCTTCACATAGTAAAATTTTTACATCATGTTGTCGAATGTCTTTATTCAATTTCACCCTATTGAAGCGGAACTAGTAAATCTTCTTAAAAGGTTCTTGAAGGGTGAACATTTGCAATGTCCTATCAAATTTGCGAAATCTATGGTGATCAACCCCATGCAAGTTTTTTGAATCGAAAGAGAAATTAGGCTACTTCATCACCCCATTGAAGAAGTGGGAGAACTCAGATCAAAAGCATGTTCGGACTTTGTTGAGATTATTGAAGAATCAAGTAAAGTTTGATTAGCTGGTAGATTAGAATATTTAATTATGCTGTTAGTGGTAGTTAGTTAGCTGACTATACTTAGTTAGTTAGATAGCTGTTGATAGATGACACCTACACATACTTGTATATATGTTTATTTTACATTCACGGAATAGAGTTAGTTACCATTTCACAAAATATCTTCTCGTGATCTTCTCTCAGTTCTCTCTCTCTCAATCAAAGGTAAAGGTTAACTACACAAAAATGGAAGATTTCAGTTTATTGACTTCATAAATCCTCAACTTTAACATGGTATCAAAGCAATTTTTATTCTGAATTTTGCATTTTTCTTTAGCATTTTTTACTGCTCCATTCGTATATTCGACCTTCTGGGTTTTCGAGTTATGTTTTGGTGTTACTTTCTGCTTCACTAGTGTTGGTGATATTGTTGTTCTTCCTCTCATTGTGTCTTCAAAATATTTGCTTCTTTGTCACTTCTAATGGCGGATAATGAAGATAATCCTCTTACTCAAGCGAGTCGAGAAACTATCGACTTGACTAATCCATGGTAAATGCATCCCTCTGAGAATGCAGGAGAACACTTCTTCCTGGTGTTTTCGATGGGACCGGGTATCGGTCATGGAGGCGAGGTGTACTTCGTGCCTTGTCAGCCAAAAATAAAACTGGTTTTATCAATGGTAAATGTCCAAAACCACCGGAAGATTCTACATTTTTTAGTCATTAGGAGAGATATAATGACATAGTGACTCCGTGGCTCTTGAATTCTCTATCCAGAGACCTAGCAGATAGTTTACAATACATTGATAATGCTCAAGATCTTTGGCAGGAACTCGAATACAGATATGATCAAACTAATGGGGCTAAGTCGTATCAGTTGCAGCAAGAGATTAATGACCTTTATCAGCGTTCTTTGGACATCACCAACTACTATACTAAAATGAAGAAACTATGGGAGGAATTGAGTGCACTCACTCTGAGTACTAGCTGCACATGTCAATGCACTTGTGGTGCTAAAGCAGCTGTGCATAAGGCTGAATAGGATCGACGACTAATACAATTTCTCATGGGGCTCAATGAGATGTACACACCTTTGCAAGGGAGTATTTTAATGATGAATCCCCTTCCTAGCATTTCACAAGCCTTCTACATTTTGATTCAGGAAGAGAAGCAAAGGGAAGTTAAGCCTAACACTCAGCTTAGTCTAGAATCTGCCTCTCTTACCACTCATGCCATAGCAAATGCAACAAATGCAGTCTTTAAGACAAATTATCAAAACACTAGGATAGGAAATGATCAGTATAATAGCAAACAATGTGGTAATCACTATTTAGGTTCATCTGGTTCTTCTGGAGGATATTCGTGTGGGAATTCACATGGTGCAAGTGGCCATTCTATAAGTAGATCTCATTTGTTTTGTGATTATTGCAAGAAATTTGGTCACACTAAAGACAAATGTTATAGGTTGCATGGTTTCCCTCAGGATTTCAAATTCATAAAAAGAAAGAATTTAACTTCTGCTGCTAATGTCTTTGGAGGAATGCACACTGATAATCACATAGGAAAGAATATTACAGTAGAAGATCCTAATCTCAAGGACTTCAGACCCTAACTAAAGATCAATACAGTCAGCTAATGACCTTACTGAGCACTTTTCGACAAGGAGATGCAACACATGAGATAAGTGGTATTTCTAGTGGTGCTACGAACCTTGCAAGTATAATTACTTGCCATTCCTCTATAACTGAGATTGCTGACCTTTCATGTGCATGTACCACATTGACAGCTGATTCCTAGATACTGGACTCTGGAGCATCTCACCACATCACATACAATAAAACCTTACTGACTAACATCAATAATTTACCCTATCCTTTCCTAGTAACTTTGCCTAATAGATATAGAGTAAGGGTGACAGAAATTGCTGACGTCTTTATAAATCCAACTTTAACACAGCACAATGTTTTGTTTGGGTCTAGTTTTAAATTTAACCTTATTTCTGTTCATTATTCAGCACTTGATCTTCAAAGCATAGTTAGTTTTAGTAGCTCTTTTTGTACCTTGCAGGCCCCTTCACTGAAGAGGCCTCTGGATATTGGTAGAGCTGACAATGGTCTATACTATCTCTGCTCAAAATGTCACAACAACATATTAAGATCTTCTAGCAGACTCAAATCCCCCATTCCCAGCTCTTTAAATACTTGTCTTGGTTTTCCCACTTGTAGTAACCCTGTTTCATCTTTACTTCCAAATATTGTTGTAAATAATTCATGTTCAACTAATAAAGAAGTTTGATCTACTTTGAATCCATGTCTATCTTCTGCATCTCATGATAATAATGTTGATCTTTTGTGGCATCAAAGATTAGGCCATGTACCTTTTTCAAAAATGAGAGGAATATCTTCACTACCAGTACCTTTTGCACCAAAACAACCTTTCATGTGTACCATTTGTCCAATGGCCAGACAAAGTAGACTACCTTTTCCACAGAAATCGATAATCAGTACCACACCTTTTGAAATCTTACACATTGATCTATGGGGAACTTATCATGCTCTAAATCATGACAACTATAGGTATTTTCTTACCGTGGTTGATGATTACAACAGGTCCACTTGGACACATCTTCTGAGTTGTAAAAGTAATACACGTCAATCCATCAAAACCTTTGTGTCTCTTGTTGAAACTCAGTTTTTGACCAAGATCAAGATTATCAGGTTTGATAATGGCCTTGAGTTTGTAAATCATGCGACTACATCATTCTTCCCAGAAAAGGGCATCATCCACCAGAAAATTGCATCACCCTTCCCAGAAAATGGTATGGTGGAAAGAAAAAACACAAATATCTTCTGGAAACTGCAAAAACACTTTTATATCAATCCAAGTTGCCAATTAGATATTGGGGATAATGTATCCTAAGTGCTACCTACTTGATCAATAGATTAACGTCCATACTGTTGAAAGGCTAGTCCCCTTATGAACTTTTATACCAAAAGAAACCTAGTTACTCTCATTTAAAGATTTTTGGATGTCTTTGTTTTCCCACCACTCTCAAGGCTCGCACAAGTAAGTTTGACCCTAGAACCACTCCATATGTTTTCATGGGATATACTTTTGGTACAAAAGGTTACAAGGTTCTTAACTTGACTACAAAAAGGTTACATATTTCTAGGGATGTTGTTTTTCGTGAAAATGTCTTTCCTTTTACCTTATCATCTCACCAGCCTATTTTCCCTGATGTGTTTTCTCTAACAAATCTTAATGTTGATGCTAGTGATGTTGGGCGTATTTACACGCCTAAAGCACTATAATTTACCCATATTTTAGCTAAGTTTTAAGGACAAAATATATAATTCCTGCACTTTTAGTCCATTTTCCTGTAAGTGAGCTAACCAACTTGATTAGCATGTTTTCAGGTATTTATGATGAAGATTTCAGTACTTTGTGGACCTTTCGGTAGCAAGGAAAACTTCACATAAGAAGGAAGGCAGCTTTTGGAAGCTTGTGGACTGAATGTGATGCATTGAGAATCCGTCCCGGGCAAAATCAGTATTTCTTAATACTTAGGGGTGCAGCAGTAACCCAGTAGGACTAGGACAAGGATAAAAACCCTGTTTAAGTAGGACTAGGACAAGGATGTTATAAAAACCTTATTTGCTGAATTTTTCAGCAAGCTTTTCATTCACGCTTTTCATTAAGCTTTTCATAATTCATTCTACACTTTACAGAGAAGAACGCTACCCTTGGGGAAAACGTCCAAAGGGCAAAAATGTCAACCTTGTTTTGACCCCACACTCATCCCCATCGTGAGATTATTATAGCTTTGGTATGATGATAATGTCTATTGTGATTTCCATTGCACTCATGAGTAGCAAAATTTCTCTATTAGGGTTATGGAAGCCTTATGATATACTATCTATTACTATGAGTTTGTGAATTCTTGATACGTATGCTACATATATCATTACTCTCTTCATCTTAATTAATTCTTGTGGTTGCAAACATATAGAATACGCCATTATAGCATTAACTTGTTCGAGATAAAAGTTACATGTTTGGAAAAGAGAGTGTGACAAGGAAATAGGGCTACCAACCCCTATTTACACGTTAGTGCCGTAACTGGATTAACCTCTTGGAGAATTTGTACCGTTAGTTATACACTTTAAGCTCGAGAGAGTTAAAGTGAAATAATCCTGGATGGTCGAGAGACAGTAGGATTTACCATTAGAATACGAATCTCTATAAGTGCATTCATGTCTGAATTCCGCATAACTCATAGTTAATAGATACGTAGAACTCATAAGGTGGACATAACCCCCCTTCCATAGAATTTTGGACCAACAATCTACTAATAGTTGTATACTTAGTGACCAAGTATTCCCTGTGGGATTCGACACCCAACCCAGTTGGGTTCTATATTTGACAGCGGCTGCTTACACTCTTACGAGAGCTGTAGTTTGGGCGTTATCATATTTTGGCGCCGTTGCCGGGGAATACGGTTGTCTACTAAGTTTACGATAGTCAATAGACCCTTTGGTCAAAGATTCTCGAATATTACTTTTTGTTTGTTGTTTTTGTTTTGTTCAGGTTTAGTGGAGTGCATGCCAAATACACGAAGTTCTGGTTAGCCATTATTACCCATAAATTCTGAACCACAACTTATTGGCAGAATGGATGCACTACGTGAAATTGAAAGAAGGGCTACTCAACAAGAGCAGGCTAGATTAGCTGCATTGGCAGCTGCCCAAGTGCATCAACAGAATATTGATAACCCAAGGCGAGCAATGAATCCTGATGATGAGGACTTGGGTGATGAGGAGCTATTGAATCCAAGACATGCTACTGAAGTGGCGGCACCCATGCAGAGGAGATATCGTCAAGCTAGATTGAGGCCTGATCGCCGAGCTGTGCAGATTCCTTTTGATGATGATGACGATGATTTGGATGGGGCTGGTGCCACAGGAGCTATTATTTCTCCACCCTTGGCACCTGGAGCTAAGTTTAATATCACTAGCACCATGATTCAACTATTGCAGCTCAAAATATTATTTGGTGGACTTGCAGGTGATGATCCGAATATGCATATGGTCAATTTTATCTCTACATACAAGTCATTTGACAATCCAGGCGTTGGACAAAATGCTATTCGGCTGCGCTTATTTCCATTGTCTCTATCTGGGGAGGCAACTCTATGGTTGAATGGGCTGACTCCTGATTCTATTACAAATTGGAGGCAATTGAAAGACGCTTTCCTAGAAAGATTCTTTCCGCAATCCAAGAGAGCACAGTTGAGAGATGAGATCAGTAATTTTCGACATCTTCCAACCGAAGCACTCCACGAAACATGGGAGAGGTTCAAGAAGAAGCTTATGAGGTGCCCAAATTATCATATGACCAATGTCCACTTCATGGAGATATTATACATGGCTTTGAATTTGGTGACTAAGCCAGTTGTTGATAATGTTGCGGGTGGGTCATTCATGGACCTCACTTTTATTCAGGCAAGTGATATGCTAGATCGTATGACAAAGCAGAGTAGAGCTTGGCATACCAGGGATTCTGAGGTAGCAAGCTCTACTGTATCCATTGGCATGACTGCAGAACAAAGGCGAAGAGAGGAGGAACGTGATCAAGATATGGCACACATAAAAACACAGATGGATTTTCTTATAAAACATTTATTATCAGGGAAGACCGAAAAAGTCAAGGCTGTTGTGACATAAGGAAGATATGACTTCGAGTCTGAAGAAGAAGAAAATTACTTGAATAATCAGGGGGGTTTCCGAGGCAATTCCCAAGGAAATCAAGGTCGGAACTATTATGATAAATATGGAAACAAGGACCGTGATCAAGGTACTTGGAAGAATAAGACTGACAAGAGTGATTTGTATGTTCCTCCTGGAAGTCGTGACGCTGCTGCATCTGGCTCTGGGAAGATGTCAATGGAAGATATGTTGGCTAAGCTGGTGAAAGGAGTGGAGACAACCAACACGGGAGTAACTAAGGTAATAAATGATTTGTCCTCAATGAAGCAATTAGTTGACTCGTATTCCACTGCAATAAAACAGTTGTAACAATGAATGAGTCAACTATCGGCGGCATTCAATCAATGAAAAGCTGGCACTTTACCTAGTGACACTGTGCAAAATCCAAGGAATGATAGATCATCTATGGCTATTACTACCAGGAGTGGTAAAGTGTTGGAATATTCGTCCAAAGGCAAGCAGGTAGTTGATAATACAGAGGAGAATGTTCTTGATAAAGCAGAGTTTGAAGATGCCATAGAAGCTAAAGTGAGTGCTTATGATGATACACCTAGATGTCACAAGCTTGAAAAAAATGATAGTCAGAAGCAATATAAAAAGGAAGTGGTGGAGAAAACGATTCCCCTTCCACCACCACCTTTTCTGCAGAGACTGAAGAAGAAGGCTGATGACACCAGGTTTAGTAAATTCATGACTATGTTGAAGCAGCTGACCATTAATGTTCCTTTGGTGGAGGCGCTGGTACAGATGCCTGGGTATGTTAAATTTATGAAGGACCTTTTGACAAAGAAGCGGACAGTAAGCTATGAGCTGGCAGATAATGTTCACCATTGCAGTGCAATTGCCACGAGGTCTTTAGTATAGAAGAAAGCAGACCCTGGTGCTTTCACTATTCCTTGCGTGGTGGGATCTATGAATTTTGCTAAGGCATTGTGCGATTTGGGAGCTAGCATCAATTTGATGCCGCTATCTATTTAAAGAAAGTTGGGGTTGGGCGATCCTACACCAACCAATATGCGACTTGTGATGGCAGATAGGTCGGTAAAATAACCTGTTGGTATCTTATAGGATGTATTGGTGAAGGTTTCTACATTCATCTTTCCTGCAGACTTTGTTATTTTGGATTGTGAGGTGGATTCTGAAGTTCCCATAATCTTGGGACGCCCTTTCCTCGCAACTGGAAGTGTGCTTATTGACTTAAGAGCTAATGAGTTTTTATTTCAGTTGAATGACGAAGTGGTCCGTTTTGATGTATGCAAAGCAATGAAGAAGCCCACCGATATGAATGTGTTCTCTGTAGATGATGTTTATTATGAGGATGAGAAAGAATTATTTGTAGAGAAGAAGCTTACTGTTGAGTCGCTGTCTGATGTGCTTTCAAATTGTGAACATGAGGATGTTGAAGAATATGAAGAAACTGTTTGTGCTCTAAGAGGAATAAAGTCCTATTTTCATGCCCCTAAGAAGCTGGACCTTGATCTTAAGAATCGACCCTTACCAACAGTGAAGACTTCCATTGAAGAGCCAGCAGTGCTAGAATCAGAAGAGCTCCCCAGTCACCTAAGGTATGCGTTCTTGGGAAGTGAAAATACACTTCCGGTGAGTGTTGCGGCTGATTTAGGTGAACAACAAGTAGAGGCTCTCATCTCTGCTCTAAAGAGGTCCAAGAGAGCCGTTGGTTGGTCTATTAATGATATAATTGGTATCCCACCTGGGATATGTATGCACAAGATGCATCTCGAAGAAGATTGCGTGCCGACAATGAAGCATCATCATCGTCTAAATCCATTCAGAAAACGATGCACCATATATCTCGATGAAGTCTAAGTAATCGAGATAACTATGTCGTGCCGCGACAATAAATCAAGCGCTAGATGGGAGGAAACCCATCGTCTTTAATTGTTTTGTTTTACTAGGAGTTTGTTTTTGTAGTCGAGCCACGACCAAAACTAAGGCGCTTGATGGGAGGCAACCCATCGTTCTAATCGTTTTTGTTATTTTTGAGTAAGTGTAGGTGCAAGATGTATAATGGAGGAGATTGGTCTTAAATTTTGATTTGAAAGTGAGCAATGTTAAAGGTGGTAAGTGAGTAATAAAGGAGAAAAAGGCTTTCGGTTAGGCATTGCCTATACAAATCTAGGCAATGGACAAGGCAAGGCCTATTTAAATCTAGGCAACGGACAAGGAAAGGCCTATGCTATGGCCTTTGTTCTCTGAATCTACAATGCCATAGCATAGGCGCCGCCTATGCTTAACTAGGCAAAGTATTAGGCGCCGCCTGTGCCATTGCCTTTTCTCTCTGAATCTACAACGCCATAGCATAGGCGCCGCCTTTGCTTCCTAAATCTCTCAAAACTTTTCTTTTTGCTCATCTAACCTTGCAAGATCATCTTCCGAGTTCAACACTAAGTAAGTTCTTCGTTTATATTCCGAAGTTGTTACAATCTTACGCTTATAATGGTATTTTAGATCCTAAAGTGGTGTTGGTGATTTGAATGTAGTTGATTTGTTATGATACATCTAGTTGAGTGAAAGAATACATGTGGGTGTTCTTGACTTGGTTCCGTCTTGTAGTTGATTTTGATACACTGTCATACATTTGTGAAATCGATATGGTGAAGTTAATTGCGTACTCTTCAAAGTTGAATGCTTGGATGTTTGAATGACTCGTTCATGGAGATAAAGATCATGATTGAATACAAGCATGAGATGCTGTGATTATTTCTATGCCATAACTTGATACGATCTCTATGTAGTAGTCTTGTTCAAAAGGTGCATTAATCCACACATGAAAGTATAGTCAAGATTACATGAAATAGAGTTGGAAAGGATAGTAAGATGACATGAAAGTATGACTGTGCTGAACATATTGTTGGAACATATCACCTAAATGTATGTCGATGAAGTCTGAGTACTCGACATCATTCACTTAATTAGTTTGTACCAACAAATTAAGTGTGGGGTGGTGCCACTATTGTTTTTTTTTTTTGATTGAATCTTACGAGATGAAGCTAACATGACTCTATTAGGATCTCAGGTAGAATGGCCTCAAAACGATGACAAGGAAAACAAAAAAGTGTCCACCTAACAGAAAGGTAAGAGAAGAGGAAGAATAGAGCAAGCTGAATCCTCCGTGCTGCAAATACCTCATAGCACTCTTGGAATCAAGTGGAGTACATTTTTAGGAACTTCTGAGGATGACAACTCTGATGATGATTCTGACATAGGCGGTATGACCCTAGACATAGAGGAGGAGTTCGACTAATTAGGTTTTCCTTATTTATTTTCACTGAGGGCAGTGTGTCCCATCTAAGTGTGGGGTAAGGGTATTTGTATGTCGTACTTCCTTGCCTACATTTAGTTATGTTTGTGTTAGTTAGTCATAATTAGTAAGTTTATTTTTTTAGATTTTGCATGAAATTGTTCTGATAGGCTGCATGGTATTATGACAAGAGTTTGTGCCAAAATTATTACTATTGAGACGTTTATACTCTAAGTGTGACTCATGAAATGATAAATGTGTGGTTTAATTCCTTCATTGGTTGGGTCAAGGGTCTATAATGCTCCCAATAAAGTTGACCATGTGCCTTGTGGGTGAGAGGTAATAGTATATTCTGTGTTGGTGGCTGATGCTAGAACTTGCCTCGTGTGTGTGTAAAGCAAAATAAAGAATGCAAGTTTAGGAGATGATTTAGGCATTTCTTTAGCAACCTGTAATTGTTTACCATCTTTTTACCTACCCGTGTACATTATCCTAGTTAAACCCCTTTGATCCTTTAGCTATTTTCTTTGACAGCCTAATCCATGTTTTTTCAAGACCATAATTTGATCCAAATTCCTAAATGCTTTAAATTGTAAAGTCATGTGACAAAATAAGAGGAAATTGGGTAAGAGTGATTCCTTAGTGTGTATTGGTACTTGAAATTGTTATGAAAAAGAGTGGCTATCATATAGGAGTGTTATAAAAAAAAAGAGAGAAGAAAAGAAAAAGTAATAGAAAAACAAAAACAAAAATTGTGTTTATGATCAAATAAAAAGATAGTTATGTTTGAATGGAAAAATAGGTGAAAAGGGGTGGTAGATAAAAGGAAAGTAGAGAAGTTGTTTAAAAGAGAGTGTTAACGGCATAATGTGATGTATTAAAGCGCTTAGGAACATAGTCTCTATTTCTGGCCAAAATAGTCCTACCCGTCTCTTAGCCTACATTACAACCTGTAAAAGACCTATTTGATCCTAAGATTAACATTCTGATATTTAGTGGAGCATTACACTTAGGGCAAGCCTATGGTCATCAGTTGCAACATATGAATTCTTTGTGAGAGTGAGAGCAAGGAGAATATTATACCCATGTTTCGAAAAGTGAAAAACTTGTGAGTGATTATGGGTGATATATTGTGTGAGACACACGTGGTTGATGATTTTTGGGTAGTGTTATGTGATTCTTTGTACCTTAACCTGTGGATACGAATTAACCATCATCACGAGTCTATGTTGGAGGTTGAATTGTTTCTAGTAGTGATCAAGAAAACTACTCTTTGTTAATGATTGTCGTGCATGTCTTGTTGAACATTTTGTGCTGTTACTATGAAATCATAAGTAGATGTTTGCATGGACGTAATATTTTGTTCGAGGACGAACAAAGCTTTAAGTGTGGGGTGTTGATGTTGGGCGTATTTAAATGCCTAAAGCACTATAATTTACCCATATTTTAGCTAAGTTTTAAGGACAAAATATATAATTCCTCCACTTTTAGTCCATTTTCCTGTAAGTGAGCTAACCAACGTGATTAGCATGTTTTTAGGTCTTTATGATGAAGATTTCAGCACTTTGTGGACCTTTCAGTAGCAAGGGAAACTTCACATAAGAAGGAAGGCAGCTTTTGGAAGCTTGTGGACTGAATGTGATGCATGGAGAATCCGTCCCGGGCAAAATCAGTATTTCTTAATACTTAGGGGTGCAGCAGTAACCCAGTAGGACTAGGACAAGGATAAAAACCCTATTTCAGTAGGACTAGGACAAGGATGTTATAAAAACCTTATTTGCTGAATTTTTCAGCAAGCTTTTCATTCACACTTTTCATTAAGCTTTTCATAATTCATTCGACACTTTACAGAGAAAAACGCTACCCTTGGGGAAAACGTCCAAAGGGCAAAAACGTCAACCTTGTTTTGAAGCCACACTCATCCCCATCGTGAGGTTATTCTAGCTTTGGTACGATGATGATGTCTATTGTGATTTCCATTGCACTCATGAGTAGCTAAACTTCTCTGTTAGTGTTATGGAAGCCTTATGATATACTATCTATTACTATGAGTTTGTGAATTCTTGATATGTATGCTACTTATATCATTACTCTCTTCATCTTAATTAATTCTTGTGGTTGCAAACATATAGAATACGCCATTATAGCATTAACTTGTTCGAGAGAAAAGTTACATGTTTGGAAAAGAGAGTGTGACAAGGAAATAGGGCTACCAACAGCTATTTACACGTTAGTGCCGTAACTGGATTAACCTCTTGGAGAATTTGTACCGTTAGTTATACACTTTAAGCTCGAGAGAGTTAAAGTGAAATAATCCTGGATGGTCGAGAGACACTAGGATTTACCATTAGAATATGAATCTCTATAAGTGCATGCATGTCTGAATTCCGCATAACTCATAGTTAATAGATACGTAGAACTCATAAGGTGGACATAACCCTAACTTATTATTCTCTGTGATTAAATCTTACTAAACCCAGCATTCATTCGTTACTTTGTTAACCTTATTGCACGCATAAATTAAATCCCCCCCCTTCCGTTGAATTTTCGACCAACAGTCTACTAATAGTTGCATACTTAGTGACCAAGTATTCCCTGTGGGATTCGACACCCAACCCAGTTGGGTTCTATATTTGACAGCGACCGCTTACACTCTTACGAGAGCTGTAGTTTGGGCGTTATCAGCTAGTCACTCTTCTATTACACCACATAGTTTTGTCACACATGAGTTGGATTTTAGATAAAATTCCCATAATGCTGCCCTGATCTTATACATGCTGGCAACTCTCCATCATCACCAGCATCCTTTCAACCCACTACCTCTCCATCATCTTCTCATAATCTACTACCTGATCCATAACCACATATTTCACAACCAAAAGCTGAACCTAGAATATCATCTACAACTCATGACACACCAGCCTACCTAAAGGAATATTCTTATTCCTTATCCAACCTACAACCTTCTTCTTCTTCATCTGTTTCTGCCTCAACAAACATTGCCACATATACCTCTATTTCACTCACTTCCTTTAGTCCATATAGCTAGAAATTGATGAGGAACATTTCACTTGAATGTGATCCATCCTCTTATGAGGAAGAAGTATTAAATCATGATTGGCAGATTGCAATGACACATTAATTTGAAGCTTTGTATGCAAACCATACTTGGGATCTTGTCCCATTACCTACTGGAAAGAAAACTATTAGTTGCAGGTGGTTTTACAACGTTAAATACAAGGTTGATAGAAGTATAGAGAGGTTCAAGGCTAGACTCATGCTAAAGGGATACACACAAAACATGTTGTTGATTACAGTGAAACTTTCTCACTAGTAGTGAAGATAACTACTATAAGAATTCTTCTTCGTCTAGCTATAAAGAAAGGATGGAAACTCTATCAACTTGATGTCAACAATGCTTTTCTACATGGTGATTTACATGAAGAGGTGTATATGGACCCTCCAAAGGGTCTATTGTTGGATAATCCAAACCTTGTATGCAAGCTAGGGAAATCCTTGTACGGTTTGAAGCAAGCTAGTAGGCAGTGGTATGAAAAACTAGTTTAATCCTTATGTTTGCAAGGTTACGTACATTATTCTAGTGATTACTCTTTATTTTACAAGAAAACTGATGGTTCCACAGTTTTTGTAGATGTGTATGTTGATGATGTTATAGTTACTGGTGAAAAGGAGATACACCAGCTGAAGTTGTTTTTACACAAAAAGTTCAAAATCAAAGATCTGGGACATCTATATTATTTCTTGGGGTTAGAGGTATTATATAGACACGATGGAATTTTAATTTCCCAGAGAAAATTTGCCACTAATTTGTTGAAAAAGTATGATCACCTGAACTACAGCACTACTGCTTCCCCTCTTGATCCCAATGTTAAGTTACTGGCAAATGAGGGAAAGTTGTTGTCTGACCCAACACCTTATAGAAAGCTAGTTGGGAAGCTGAATTTTCTCACAAATACTAGGCTGGACCTTGCATATAGTGTGCAACATCTTAGCCAATTTATACAGGCTCCTAGAGAGCCCCATTACAAAGCTATTTTACATGTCCTGAGGTACTTAAAATCAGATCCAACCTTAGGTCTTTTCTTGTCAATTGATCCCAACTACACTCTGCTAGCTTGTTGAGACTCTGATTGGGCTTAATGTCAAGATTCAGGAAGGTCTTTCAGTGGATATATTGTGTTTCTTGGCAATAGTCCAGTTAGTTGGAAATCCAAGAAAAAAAACTACCATTTCTCTATCATTAGCTGAGGCAGAGTATAGGTCACTTAGAAAGGTTGTTGGTGAACTGGTATTGGTGGATAGACTGTTGACTGAGTTAACTATTGTCTCCACCAAGCCTATTTCAGTACTTTGCGATAGTCAAGCAGCCATACACATTGCAAGGAATCCTGTTTTTCATGAGAGAACCAAACATATAGAAGTAGACTGTCATTTTGTCCGGGACAAGCTACATGAAGGCCTCATTACTTTACAACATGTTACTACAAATACTCAACTTGGAGACAACTTGACAAAGTATCTTACTGGAGTTAAGCATCATCCTATATTAGGCAAGTTGCCTGTACTTTCAGCACCTCCAACTTGAGGGGGGGGGGGGGGGGTTGAGATTTTTGAAGAATCATGTAAACTTTGATTATCTGGTAGATTAGAATATTTAATTATGCTATTAGTGCCAGTTAGTTAGATGACTAGAATTAGTTAGTTAGACAGTTGTTGACAGGTGGCACGTACACACGCTTGTATATATGTTCATTTTGCATTCACGGAATAAAGTTAGTTACCATTTCACAAAATATCTTCCGTGATCTTCTCTCAGTTTTCTCTTTCTCAATCAAAGCTCAAGGTTAACTGCATAACAATGGCAGATTTCAATTTATTGTCTTCATAAATTGTCAACTTTAAAAGACTTGCGGGAAGGGATTATTCGTGGGCTATAGAAGAAATTATATATACACTAGTAAAGAAAATAAAACCAGTAGTAATACTAATTGACTGTTGAGAGAGTACTTCATGGGGATGTTTTCTTCAAGGAAAACAACATTCCCAAGAAAAATTATGCAGTTTGCCGAATCAAGAATCATATATGAGGGAAAAAGGTGGATGATGATGATGCAGTCAAAATGGAGGAAGACGATACTTTGGTAACAATCTAAGGTATGTTGGTTGAACCTGATGCTGCCTACTGCACAACACAAGAAGTTATAGAGACTGGTCAGTGGAACTATATCATCAATGAGGCATGTGATGAACATGTATACATGTTGAGAACATAATGATGAATTGATACCAAGAGGTATCTAAAAGCGCACGAAAACAGTCCGCAAACACACAAAACAGTCCACACGAACAAGACACTAAACGGAAACAACAAACTCAAACTAATACGATAAAGAAGATATGTAACTTGACACAATGAGAACTCATAATGAAGCAACTAAACAGTGTATTAATACTATGAAACCTCTATAAAATAAGTTAACAAGCACCACGTTCTTACGGAACACAAGAGGAGCTCGGTTCCCTCAAGCACTCTCCTTTCTAGCCGATACACACAACAAAAGAAGAAACCATTTCTTGTGGTGTCAAATGGTGGTGTACTCTCCTCTTGAGAGGAAGATGATGTTCAATATTACAAGTGATTTTTAAGAATAAGCTAACTAAAGAGAACAAGACTAAAGAAACACCTTAAATAGTCTTTACAAAAAGGATGGCAAAAGGACCCCTTTGCCCTTAATGAAAGGGGAGGTGCGGAGTGTTTAGGGAAGCCTTGGGGTGTATTTTGGGCCCCTAATGTCATCCCCCAAATGTAAATAAGTACACTCCCTTGGGCGAGTTTGCAACAAGCTCAACCGCGTCCATTTTCATAAACACGCCTTGAAGCCTTTGTAGTTTCCGAGCTTGACTTCTAGTAAATGGTCTCGAGCCCGTGACACCCGTATCATGAATTGAGCTGATAATCTTATCATAGGTATCAATGATTTAGGTGATATAATTTGTTGTCCTTCAGAATCTATTTCGGTGATATAATTTTGTGTTCTGTAAGCAAGCTTGTAGCTTTGGCGATAAACTTACTTGCAACAAGCATTTCCTTGTATTCATGTTGAATATCATAAATAATTTTGACAATCAAGAATTTCCCTGTATTCATGTTGAATATCATAAGTAATTTTGACAATCAACTTATATATGTGTTTTTTCGGAATAGCTCTTTTCTAGTGCGACCAAATTAATTCTTAAAGTTGAACATAAACACATACAGTTGTAAATAAAGTAATTTGGATGTGAATATTCTTTTTAGCTCTATTCATGGTGGATGTTTATGATCAAAGGATAGATAAGTAGATTAGCACGTAAAATAGATAGATAAATAGATTCATATAAGAGATTCACTTATCAAATTAAAATGAGACACAGTAATAGACTAAAGCTAGAGATTCATGTGTTTCTTCTCTTTTAAACCAAAGGTTCTCTTCTATTCTTCCTCTTGAGTGCCTATCTGGAATCTCCGTTATCTTCACTGTCTTATTTTCTTTTTCAGTCAAAGTACCACACGCGATCATATGCCTAATTACAAATTCAGGAACTTTATTAGAGACACAGAAAGCCAAGACAGAGAAAATCACAATCAACAAAGCAAAACTACAGATCGATCAACGTACAGTTCAAACTTGTTAATCTACATCTCAGCTTTGGTAGCTTTAATATCCTCACCACCAGCAGATTTTCTTTCCTCTGCAGTACTAATCACCTTATTCTGTTTCTTCAATAATCTTCAACACACCATTTACCAAATGAGCCTTGATGTGTTCCAAATCAGCATTTCCAGGCAGTTTAAACTGTCTCCAGAATTTCCCACTACTTCTTTCAGCTCTGTGCCATTTTTCGCCTTCTTCAATTTCTTCTTCTTCTATTTTTCTTTCTCCACTTACTCTCAACACCCTGTTTTGTTCCACCTCAATCTTTATGTCCTCCGTCTTCATCCCTGGTATGTCAACTGTAATTACATGCTCCTGTTCAGTTTCCTTCCAATCTGAACTAACGAGCTAATAAGGCGATTGATTAGACACCCTTCGGAATGGTGAGTGGGGTTTGTTCAAGAATCTTGAAAGGATCAGCCTCTTGTGGAAACATTAAGTCCCCCCATATGGGGCGTGTGTATGGTATTAGTGCCTCATTTTTTTTATGGAAGAAAGGCCATAGCAATTGCTAAAACTAGAAAACTTATTAAGCTAACATTGCTTTCACCATCTTTTTCTCTCTAAATATACTGTTTTCCTTTTAAGGGAATTGAGTATGTTGGAGATTGTTTAGGGTCTGCAAGGCAACTGAGAGGAAATTTTCTTAGGTATATTTGTGAGTGATGTTAACAAAGTGAGGACTTATTTATATAAGGAACGAGAGATCTACAAGTTTCTGGAGAAAGTTTTCTTAGGACACTTGGATATATATAACACAGTCATCATTTCTGGAAAATTCATTTCTCCTCTTGAATTTTTCCAGGGAGTATATTCACCTAAATAATTTTCTTAAAAGATACTTCCTCTATCTTTATTTATTTATTCATGTGGCATCATTCAAATTTAAAGAGTTAAATAATTTAATTTTGATTGTAAATTCGAGCATAAATTTTTTAATATTTCAAAAATAAAATCAACATAATTAAAAATCACATAAAAAGTTAATATGAGACGCAATGATTTATAATTCCAAATATCTAAATGTAACACCCTGCATTTCGGGCTAGAATAAAAATCATGATTTCGATGAGTTGATAATCCCGAAGCCATAAATCCTATGCCACTATAGCATGTTAATTTTTTGCATAGTATGTGAATCCATTCTAGCTTGAATTTAGACCATAGAGGTCCTTCAACACAAGAACGAGTTGAAACTATTTCGATCGATTAAGTTTTAGTGGACGTTGTAATTTGTGTCAGCTTCCATTGACCATAACTCTCTATATATGTCAAATTATAGAGCCTACTATGTGCCAAATGATAGTTTTTTGAGTTAGATTTCTAATGATACCAATTTTCCTAAAATCCGACACCTGAGCAAGAAGTTATGGCCTTTCAAAGTAGTAGGCGGCGCCTATGTAAACATAGGCGATAGCATAGGCGGTGACTATGTAAACATAGGCGATAGCATAGGCACTGCCTATGTAAAGGTTTCAGGTGACTTAAACACTCCGTTTTTGGGGCAAAATGGTCCTTTTCCACCCTTATTTAGCCATAAACACGAAATTCATTTCCCAAAGACCCCAAAATACACCTTCATTCATCCAAATTATTCAAGAACTCTCTCTAGGGTTTCAAAATAAAAACCCAAATAGTTCAAGATTCAACCATGGGTTTTCAAAACAAATTGAAGATTTGGAATCTCCACAATGTAGGCTTCAAGAAGCACCTATCATATTTTCATATAGAGGTACGTGGGGTTATCTCAAAAATCTCATGGGCTTTAAAAATTCATGTTTTCAAATAGGGGTTTTGAAATTACGAATATGATTATGTTTTTAAATATTTTATGATATTGATTTGGCCCTTAGGCCTACTCCAAAAGTGATTTGCTATATGATATATGTATATGAATGCATTCCGAAAAGATGTTAACTTCAGAGCATGAATGATATGAAATTTCCTCTCTTGATGTGAATTATTTTTAAATGTTCATATGATGTAAATTGTTTGAAACATCTTGAAGAGCATGACATGAAATGTTTTGAGAATTGATATGAATTTGACTTGAAAATGAGAAGGTTATTCATGTTGAATACAATGGTTGAATGAGAAGAATGATGTGATATTGATGGTTTGCAAGTCGGGTATGATGATGCCCTACAGAATATGATATGTTATTGAACTAGATGAAATTTGAATGCATTGATTTTACATGAGATAGGTGGATGCCCGAAGAAGGCGTTTGAGTGTAAGGGCTCATCGCTGGAAACCGTGTTTGCCGACACAGGGATTTGGTACCAGGCTAAGTGATCTTGAGTACTTGAATTTATGTCATTCCCAAATTGAGATTATAGGTAGGAGCCCGGGCTAAGTGATCTTGGGCACTACCATTGGCTTGAGACACCATGCTATGTGATCTTGTGTGTCTTTCCCTGACTTATACTCTAATCTCGACGGCAACCGAGGATTGAAAGTTAGTGTAAATTATGTAGGGTATTCCACCTAGCTCAGTTGCATTTCATTGTTATTGAAAAAATTGCATTATGCCCATGTGTTTTCAAATGATTTGATATGAAACTGTTTTATAATGGCTCTCACCTATATTGTGTAAAAAATATTATACTTCTGTTTTGATTTCTCTGCGTACTAGTACTTTTGTATTGACCCCCTTCCCTCCCAGGTTCGGAGGCACAGTCTAGGGGTCCAGATAACCACTAAATTTCTTCCAACAGATCGTAGAATCAAGCGGTGAGCCTTCTATATTTCGGAAGGCCTGATGTCTGCTGTTTCATTTATCATTTATTAGTTTTGGGTCTGCTGGGGGCCTTGTCACAGTTTTCAAATAGACATTGTTTCAGTCATGTAGTAGAGATTTCGTAGACGATTTTAGAGATGTTGATTTAGATTGTGGGACACTATTCCCCATTTTCGTTTTCATATGATTCTTGTCCATGTTTCCATTATATTATGTTTCTTCCACATTACTTTGATCATATGAATTAGGTACATGCTTACCAGACAGATAGGGGTGTTTCGGGCTTCCATGGTTTGAAATGCTCGTCACGGTTAGACCCTGGTTCGGGTCGTGAGACTAAAAGGCATATGAATAAAAATTAAACCAAACAAAAAATAGGTTGAATGTCAAAATGTAATGTGTCACTTAAACGTTCACATCTGTTACTTACACGCTCAAACCATTGCTTGAATTTAGTTTAATTTTAATATACAGTTTCATTAGGAGGTGCTTTACACTTTACACGAATTGAATTGTTTTAGGGGGGAAGTTGTAAAAGTTCTTGGTTAAGTAGTGTGTTTCAGCAGAAGTATTAGCAGATTAGTTTGAATTCCCAAAAACAGTTTTAATTTTGAACGAATTTATACAACTATACAATATGTCTAGCAGTATTTTATTAATAATTCTCAATAGGGACGACAAGTCTAAGCAAAAAGAGTTATGTTGACTGTCGGGTCCATACGGTTCATTTGAATATACAGACTTCTTTATACGATATTATACAATTTTTATCTGGTGAGCTAGTTTTTAAAATTGAATTAAATCCATTTTTTTTTGTTTGTTTTTTTAACATTGTGAACAGAATATGATTAAAGTCGTCAGCATCCGCAATTTCAATGCACCATTTAATGACTACTTGACAAAAAGACCATCCTCAAGAAATATTTTTCATGATAAAAAAAGTCATAGTTTTGCAGAATTATTTTGCTAAAAGATCAAAAGCCCATAAAATATTTTGGGCATGGAGGGACTCAAAGTTAGGCAAGTATGGAGAATATGATTTTTTGGGTAAGGTTTTGAATTTCCAGCCCTCCATGAAATTGTCACTTTAGATAAATTCTTTTCCTTTATTTATGAAAAAATTACGACGAGTACAAAACGTCAAGTCATAATTATCATACGTAGCTCATATTTAACATAATTACAATATTTTTGAACTACATGGGTGAAAAGGGCCCATGAATGAACATCACACATATCTTAAACCCTTAAGCTTGAAAGAGACACCAATCTTGATGCTTTCTTGAATGTTACTGGACTGGGCCGGGAACTTCAATTCTTTGTTTTCTTGGAGAGAAACTGAGAATCATGAACCAAACATGAGCTGCTGGAATCATGAACCAAACATGACCCAATCCTCGTTTGAAATATTTGAAATTTCTCCGAGACATCTTGGAGTCAAGAAGACCAATTTTAAAAAATTCTCGAAGTTAAGAGGCCTTACAAATGACTAAGTCGCCAATACTTACTGAAAGTTTCAGGTTTTAAGCCTCTTATGCATGCAACTAGGAGCTAAATTGAGTTAAGAATAATGTGGGGTATTACACTTATGGAGGACATGACCCTTGATAAAAAGGTATGGAGAACGCGGATTAGGGTAGAGGGTTAGGAGGTGGGAGTGTTGATATAAGTCCAATGGCCGACTTAGCTTTCCATGACATCATTTGAAGTCAGTCTGTGGGAAATCAAGCTTTGGTTGTATTGAGGACATGGGATCCTACATGGAGGGGCCGATTAGAGTACACCAAAGAACAATCCCGCATGTGGAAGATTGCTTGGAGCATTGAAGATTGCGGACTCATGGTTTTGGGCCCTTCATTAAGGGCATTTTGGTCGCTTAGACTTGTCCAAGTAACACTCCATGGCCTCTCCACCTCATTAAGGGTATTGGAGTCATTTTGTGTTCCATTATGTAATAAGGCTATATAAAGTCTCTTTTAGGTCTTTTCACTTTAATTTATGCAAGATGAAAGATTGAAACATTTGAAATTCTCTCTCTTGAGAGTTGGCCACCTTAGTATCGTCTTAGTTAGGACTTGAAAAAGTCATCCTTAGTATAGGGCTTAGAAAAGTCAATATTGTTCTTTACTTGGAAACGGTGGATCTTGAGGTGAGTCGATCACCTTGGCAGTCACCGTAAGAGTGTTGCTTTGATTATTACATTTATTAGGGGTTAATGTTGAAATATAATTGGTTCTTAATCTAGTAATAATTTTGGTCTCACTATCTATCCTTTCATTATTTTGCAAATCCGTGTGTTTTTATGTTTGTCATCTTGTATCCCTTGTGTTGCTTGTTCTTTTCATATTTTATAGACTTTTTTGGCATCTTGGTGGACTGATTCGTATCATTTGGTATCAAAGAAAGGATTGATTTTGTTCCTATGGAATAAATCTTGGTCTTGTTAACTCGAAAATCATAAAAAAAGAGGTGTTGAAAAACCAAAAATTCAAAAGAGAAACATTCTGTCCCATTTTTGGTGTCTAGGCTAAAATTTGTATCATATATTTAGGAGATATTTATTTGTTTTTGTTGTTTCTAGTGTTAGCCTCTTCTTCATTAACACTAAAAGAGTCAAGATCCAAATTTTGAGCCATTTTTTAGTTGTTCTTGAACTTTGATGTTTGCTGTTTTTTGAGGATTGATGGCTTGAAAGTGTTTTGTTGATGTTTGTTGTTGAGGATGTGGGATTCAAACATGTTTTTGTTGTGGAGTTCAACGTGAGCTAAAAGAAACCAAAATTATTCAATTTGGAGCTCATTTGAGTTGGTTTCCATTCTTGAATGTTCTTTTTGTTGATGTATTGTTGAGAAAGAAGATTTAAAAGGGAGTGGTTTGACTTAAAAGGGTGAATAAAGGAGTGTGGTTTTGTGTTTGTCTTGAAAGACACAATCCCAAGACCTCCAAAAAGGAAAGGGGACAAAAGGGATTCCAAAAGTCTTGTTTACCAAAAGGGAGTAAGAGCTTATTCCAAGACTAACAAAAGAGGAAAGAGCCAACAACCTTTCAAAAAGGTGTCTTGCCAAAAGGGTGCAAGGGAGTCAAACCTTTTTTAAATTAAACAAAAAGGCTCCAAGTCTTGTTGTTTCCCTCCCAAAGCTGATTTTCACCTTTTCAAATTAAAATTTGACCGATCCAAATTGCAAACTGCCACATCACCAAATTCCCACATCACCAAACTGCCACATCATCAAAGTGCCACATCATCACCCTCCAAAAACAACATTAGGCTCAAAATTTCAGAGTTCTAAATTTCTTTTCTTTGTTTTCTTAGTTTCATTTCTTGAGTCTAGTACTAATTAGCAACTAGTAATCACCTACTAGATTGTGAATTAGTTGTTTGAGTCCGCTTTTTTTTTTCGTGTTTTCGCTCTTTGTGTGCTTTTCTCGTTTTGATTTGTTGAACTTCTTTGTTTCAAGTTCGTAAGTAGAATTTTCTATTTTGTGTCTTGAGTTGATCAAACAAGAATCTATTGTAGCCGCTAAGTAGAATTGACTTCTAATTGACTACTGGAGTATAAGCAACTTTCAATATTCGCTGCTCCAATTGAGAGGATCACAAAAGTAAGTCTCTACGAGTGTTGGTGATGAGATTTTACTACTAATCTTGTTTGTTCATTTTGTAGGTTTGTTTCTTTGTTTGTTTTAGGTACAATTGCAATAGAACCTAAGGCTTCCACCTCTCAAAACAGGGACTACAATGTCACCAATGTTATTTTGGCCTACCTTGACACCATTTCCCGAGACGTGGCTATGGTGAATGAAATATTGGATCGTATGGTAGGTCCAAGGAAGAAAGTGGGCTGCCTAGACACATGTCAAGATGAAGAATATAACTCATGTGATCTACAAGGTAAAATAGCTAACTCTTACACTTTTATGCATGAAAATGAGAATTGTGTGGCTAGTAGCCCAGTGAGTGTGAGAAGTGGCTTAATTACTTGTGAGTCTACTAATTCTTTTCCTCTTTTTGATTATGTACATGTTGTGAGTGTGGATACACTAGTTGATCCTATTTATGATCAAATTGACTCTTCTTGTAAGATCAATTTATGTCCACCTAGTGTTGAAGCCAATAAATTAAACGAGAGTACATCATCTTGTGTAAATGGTGTTGATCAGCTTATTTGTAAAACTTGCCCACCACTTAAGGTTATATGTGTTGTAATTAATGAAACTCAAGCGAGTGAAGTATTTGAGAATGTTGGTCAAACAACTAGTAGTGAACCCGTGACCTATCCTTGTGATATGGATTCCATTGTTTGCGTTACTCATAGGGATTATCTTGTACTTGAAACCTCTTTGAAACTTGTTAATTGTCTTTGAGACAGTAAAGAACTTACTTGTTCTACATATGCCCATGAGATAGATCATGCTCTCTTTACGTATAATGTCTTGTTTGAAGATGATTTGAACACTCCTAATTAACCTAGTGGTGAAAATGGTGGTATAGCTTGCCTTGGAGGCTATAGCCTATATGTTAACCCATTATGCTGTGACAACATTCCTCTTAAAGATGGAAATCTCCTTTTGAAAGATGAGAGTACTCTTAAGGGTAAGGAATGTGTAGTCCTTCTTGAAAACCCGAGGGCAAAGGTGCCATTGACTCCTTGGGGTAATGTCTCTAAATTTGCATCCTTGCTTGAAACACTTGTGCTTACATTGCGTGAATACCAATTTAAGAATGCCAAGTTGCCTATTTTCTTGAAGGAAAGAATTTGTATCTGCTTAAATACTTTATCTTCACCCGTGTACACCTTTACACTTGGTTCTTTCCTATACTACCTCTTTTCCTATGATGACATCCATGCTAGTTTTTGATTTCCATTATGTAGAGGTAGGAAACTTGTTGGTTGGTCTACTTGTTCTAATGACTACGTAATGTGTGTTTGGTGGGCTTTAAGACCAATAGTTGCACCACGTTTGATGAGGGAACTTGAAGAGGTAATGAAACAATTGTACTTTATGGTCCCTAAGTTACGGGTAGGCTTACCTTTGGGACTTCGGGATACCATTGATTCCTTTGTAGTTTCTTTATATCTTGATACTTTTCATAACCATGCCCTTTGTGATGTTTTTCGTAAGTTTTTCATGACTAACACAACGGATTCATGGTTATATTTCAAGTATGTTCCGCCTTGGCATGATGATGTTTATTATTGTGCTAACTTTAACCTCATGCCATGAGGATGTTGTGCTTGTTTGTCCTTTCTCTTGTTTTGCAAGGTATGGATTCGAGGACGAATCCTTTTCAAGGAGGGGAGGATGATACAAGTCAAATAGCCGGCTTATCTTTTTGATGACATCATTCGAAGTCAGTACGTGGGGAATTAAGCTTTGGTAGTATTGAGGACATGGGATCCTACATGGAGGGGACGATTAGAGTACACCAAAGAACAATCCCGCGTGTGGAAGATTGCTTGGAGCATTGAAGATTGGGGACTCATGGTTTTGGGCCCTTCATTAAGGGCATTTTTGTTGCTTAGCCTTATCCAAGTAACACTCCATGGCCTCTTCACCTCATTAAGGGTATTGGAGTCATTTTGTGTTCCATTATGTAATAAGGCTATATAAAGTCTCTTTTAGGTCTTTTCACTTTAGTTTCAGAAAGATGAAAGATTGAAACACTTGAAATCCTCTCTCTTGAGAGTAGGACACCTTAGTATAGACATAGTTGGGACTTGAAAAAGTCATCCTTAGTATAGGGCTTGGAAAAGTCAATATTATTGTTTGCTTGGAAACGGTGGATCTTGAGGTGAGTCAATTACCTTGGCGGTTGCCATAAGAGTGTGGTTTTGATTATTACATTCATTAGGGGTTAATGTTGAAATATACTTGGTTCTTAATCTTGTAATAATCTTGGTCTCACTATCTATCGTTTCATTATTTTGCAAATCCGTGTGTTTTTGTGTTTTTCATCTTGTATCCCTTTGTGTTGCTTGTTCTTCTCACGTTTTATGGACTGTTTTGGAATCTTGGTGGAATGATTCGTATCAAGTATGTCAGTTACAGTAGGGGAATGTTCTTTATTTATGTCTGATATTTCTTGTTCGTGATGTTGAGTGTTGTCTATGATTTTGGATAGATAGTTTTTAGTATTATCTTGAGGCTAGTGGTGTTAGTTTGTTTGTGCATACTGTACGAGCTTATATGCGTATATGTTGTGTTTGTTATATTGTTGTTGGTCGTAAGCCAAGGGTCTATCCCAAACTGTCTCTCTACTTCACCTGAAGTAATTGTATGGTCTGCGTACACTCTACCCTTCCCAGATCCCACTATGTGGGATACACTGGGTATGTTCTTGTTGTTGTTATTATATATTTTTTTAGGTGATAAGTTCAAGAGAATTATTGCTCGTATTTACGATTTTACAACTCTTTTGATTAATGATTGTGTAATGATTGTTTCTATTTTCCAGACTAATTTGAAAATAACTAACTAGTTATTTGTCCATGAAAATTAAAAAAAAGTGAAGTTGAAGTTATGTTTGGCCATACCTTTTGAAAAGAATGAAAAACCTGCTACAACTCTGCATCCGGATCATTAATTTTTAGCAGACATACAATACTAAAATGAATAAAAATTACTTTCTATGATTCTGCAGTTTTCTGGCCAACTTTGGATACCTATTGCCTATGAGTATCACTTTCTGGATAAACATCTTTTCCAACACTTTAAAGTTCTTGCATTTGCCTTGAACTAGACATATATTCCTTTTCTTCCACACATATATGGTATGTTATATTACTCTAGCCAAGGTGATTTTGTATATGACAATATCAACATTCTTGCCTATTGTAAGTGCAATATAATTGCTTATTGCATTTTCTTCAGGCCACTTCGTCATTGTTTAATCATTCGTTGCCGTTATAACAGTTTGCTAAAAATTTCAGTAGAAATAGTGCATTTGAAGAATAGATGATCCACACTCTCTAATCTCTTCATCTTCTTTATGAAAACGAAGGCGGGAGCAAAACCTATTGATAGATTAATTAGTTGACTAACCTAATTGTTGGCTACTCGCAATTTGTAATTAATAAGAATAAAGTTATGGACTTAAAATCATCCTCTTTTAGAAGCTTAAAAAGTAGCGTCTGAAATAGTCAAACATGAAATATAAATCATGGATCAACTAAAGCCTTTCAAGAATTTTATTAAAGAGGAACATCATGTAAATAACATGAAGGAAGATTTGATTCTATTTATGGATATTCCGTAACTATTCCAAAACTGAAAAATTTAACACACATTCTTGCTTTTATTTGTTGGGGAAAATTGAAGGCATGCATGCAGGTACACATGGAATAACCTGAGGGGAAGTTTGGCAAAAGTCCATTTCCCAAATTTTTTTGACATTTATCCATCAAGTTTTTTTAATTTGAAGAATAGACACTTTTATGGAACCACAAAAATAAAATACAAATCTAACACTTAACTTACAAAATCTACACTTCAGCCCCTTTTCCCATTTCAGCGCTAATTTTGTTAAAACTACACTTGAGTCCATCTTGAAAAATATAAATATTGGATAAATAATTAAAAAAATAAAAATCCAAAATCTTCTCAACCAATCCACTTGAAACCACCTTATTTTAGGACCATTTTCTCAATTTTCCGACTATTTTTCGATCATTTTATGTCGAATTTTCCAGTATCTATCTGAAAGTGACATTATCTCCATTGTTATAAGCCTCTTTCGATTATTTTTAGCTCCAATTTTTCTTCCATTTTCGTACGAAAAGCTCGAAATTCAGTCCCACATTTCGAAATCGATTCTTGGGTCAATAGCAACATTCCAATACTGCTTAGGTTGTTTGTAAGCTGAAATTCATCGGATTATTACGGTGGTCATCGGAAAAGGGTCAATCGTGCACTATACGGCCATCAGCTAGGAAGAAGATGACTTTAGTCTATTAAGTCTAGGCGCATAAACCACTATTCAAGTCTATTGAATACTATGATCAAGGTATATTATGTCTATTAGAGATTACGTGGTTGTTGGTGGTATATTTTCTGATGAATGGGAGGAGAGTTCTAATTTTGGGTTTGGAAAACCACGTCTAAGGAGACAGTGTCCATTGCCCTTCGTCGCAATGGTTCATACGCCGACATGATTAAAAGCGTAATGGAGAGTGGTGAATTTAGTTGTGACCAAAGCGAGGTGTTAATTAGTTACTTGATGAACGGGAAGGGAAAATCCATCCAACGTTCATAAGGAATGATAGACACGTGCAAATACATATGCTTTACGTTGATTCTGATAACTCCAGACCTATATTGCGGGTTAAAGTTTTTGAAAGGTCCCGGAAAGAAGCTTCCACATCAGCCCCACTCTTATCCTCACCCCCACCCCCACCCCCGAATGTCGATGATAGGTCAATGGAATACGATTTCATGGGTTGTGATGAATGGGATAATTGTGAAGATTATGAAGAAGAGGAGTGTGGAGGAGGTGAGGACAAGCAGCTCGAACCACAAAGAAGCCACTCTTTCTCGGACAACACAAATCTTTTTTTGGGACAAACATTCAAGGATAAGAAAACATTAAAACATTTGTTGAAGCAGGCGTTGGTGAAAATGTCATCAATTACATAACTCTGAAGAGTAGTAAGAAATACTTGAGGGTGAGGTGAGTAGATCATACTTGCCGGTAGATGGTGCGCGCATGTGCTATCGGAGAATCATGTTGGTTTCACATCCACAAGTACGTGGGAGAGCATACTTGTGGCATTTATCATATCAGAGGAAAGAACAAAAATGTCACCGTGGAGATCATTACCTCACTTATTTTGAAGTTTTTCATCGACAACAAAGGTCCAATCCTGAAAGAGCTCGAGAGAATCGTATTTAGGGAGCTACATTACAGGCTGAGCTATTTGAAGTGTTGGATGGAATGCGTCATTGTGAATAACATAGTTTGAGGTACGCCCGAGCATGGATATGCAGTGCTTCCCGTATTTTCATATATTTTCAACGGCCTCAACTCCGGGTCTATTAATTCCCTCAGGTTCGAGGAGGAGTCTGGCAGGTTTATTTACTACTTTACGGCATTTGGGGCTTCTATCCATGGATATGCGCACATGAGAAAGGTCGTTTCCATTGATGGAACGCATTTGTCCGGCAAGTATGTGGGCGTGCTACTATCTGCTGTCGCTCAAGATACGCAGAATCATATCTATCCCTTAGCATATTGTGTGTTGGATAAGGAGAATGATGCGTCGTGGGGCTTCTTATTCGAGAAGATTAAGGCCTTTGTTGTCGACAAACCAGAGTTGTGCGTTATCTCCGACAGACACGTAAGCATAGCCAACAGCCTCGCTAGGCATTAGCCACTTACGCATCACGGTGTTTGTATGAGGGATCTCTGTGAAAATATTTGAATAAATCACCATTGTTTCTATTCTCTCTATTTGTACTACCATGCGGCCAAAACGTACACGGTGGAAGAAATTAATGACTACTTCAACGCCCTTAAAGAAAGATGCCCCAGCGCATCAGCTTTCTTCGAACATGAAGTAGGATTTGAAAAGTGGTCGGGCTCACTTTCCAGCTAATCAATTCAAGGTCATGACCTCAATCTTCGTCGAGTCGCTCAACTCAATGTTGCGCGATAAAAGAGAGTATCCAGTGGTGGCCATTTTCAATTCAATTGCACATAAATTTGGAGAAATATTCAGGAAGAGGTATGTGGAGGTGGATAGTTCAAAGACAACCTTTGTTCCCGTAGATGAGACGATCTTAAGGGAAAACATGACCGAGGTGGACAAATTATATGTGAACAACATAAACAAAAGCACCGACGAATTCACCATGCTTGGCTACGGTCGTTCCACAAAAGTTAATCTTTCGAGCAGTCATGATCTTGCAGAAAGTATGACTTGGTGAAATTGACATGCACTCATGCAATAGATACATTGCGTGTGAAGAACAGGGAAAAATACGCCACTAGCATTTACAACTACTCTTCACAAATATATTCAGAAGAATCATACCTCCTTGCATAATTGGAACCTATTTGTGCTGCACCACTTCAGTCAGAGTAGAGTGTGGCTTGAGAGTATCTTGAAATGCAAGTTCTTGCATCCGACATCGATCCTAAACTCAGATGAAGGAAGGTGAAATATGTTAAGGGTGTGTTGGAGCCTTCAAGGTGCAAAAAAGGAAACAAGTTCTCCAAGTGCAAAAGGCCGGGGCATAAGAGAAAAACATGCAACCTTAACATAGGATAATATGATTGGAATTGTATTGAATGTTTTTGTTTGTTCAAATGCACTGGACAATATGTAATGTGTATTCTATTTTGAAAACCACTGAACTGCAGTTAAAATTGAATTTTTTTGTTGTACATTATTGATTCCTATTCATATATTATATACTACATACTAAATAGATTCTAGACTTAAATAATCGACAAGACTCTTAATATATAATATATCAGTTTTTGGTCTACTAAGTAAATGTTCAGTACGTAGTGTCTAATAAACCTACCTGGTGTCTATTGAACAAACCCTTTTCTTCATACAATGTTGAATTAGAAATAATTACGACACATGGAATGGGTGGCAATTTCAAAACTGTCTTTTCAAGTTCTGAAATCGACTATACACATTACACATCGACTAGACTCAAAATATATAATACATCGATTCATTGTCTAGGGGGTATAGTGTAAAATACATAGTCTATCATCGATCGGTCGTGTAGTCTATTACAGAAACCCTATTCCTCATACACTGAACCTTTCAATGTAATTATTACACTTCGTAAAACGACAGTTTTTTAAATACCTCGACTGGCACAACCATCGTGACTTTGCATTTCTTATTCTCACACGTCTTCTCCCCTTCAATCAACATGTGTAAAGCTTCTATTGGTCAATTTTATCATGGTATGTTCTATTTAAACAAACCATGGTTGATTTTGAACACAATTTCAGAAGAAAAAAGACTTAAGAGAGAAGAAGATGGCGAGGAGGATGCACCCACTACGACCATTGCACAGAATGTCAACAGTAAACAACATAGAGTTTCTAAGGCTTCAGAGTGACCTGGATTTTCTTTTCGAGAGTCTTGCCTCCAATCAATGACGTCTAGATAGAGAGCTTCGCCGGATGGCTCATCTCTTCGGGCCACAGCCGAGAGGTTCAACCTGGGCCCCCGTGAACTCATCACCCGCCCTTCGTCCCCCTAGTGTAGTGTTGTTGAATTATTTTTTTTTGGTTTGTAGTTCATTGATTAATGAAGCTTTCATGGTAGAATTGTGTAAATGAAAGCTTCATTTTTGACTTTTTGTTTAGGATTTTTTCCTCAAAAATTGTAAATATAGATGCAATGAACATTTATATATCTATAAACAAGTTTCAAGTTTCTATATTCATGATGTTCTGTTTATCTATAGTGATTTGTTTGTGTTTCTTTAGTATTCCCTGTTTTAAGATTTACAAACTTTATTTACACTCTAAGTATAGTAGGAATAAATAATCGACTACGGTAAATACACATTCTATAATCGATTGTGTCACGGGTGAATTATAGAATGAAATCAGTGTTCATGATCCTGTATACTGAGATATTATCGACTTATAAATGAGTCTATTATTGACTACTCATATAGTCTATGATCGACTTACTGAATATATTGACAGCTTAAAATAATGGGAAAAAGAAGAAATTAAATAAAATAAAATTATAGTATGTCAATTACACCATTAAAATGTTGTAAAGAAATTTTGAGGCATCAATTGTGACTCCCAATCACTTTTGGACGTGATCAAGTGTTATCTTAGATACGGCGTAGTTGTAAATCATTGAGATGACATAAAAAGGAGAAGAAATAAAATAAAATAAAATAAATATTAATCATCCAAGCACTAATGAATGACCACTTATCATGACAAGAGACTAGACTTCTGTGATGACCATATGGATGAGTGGTGGTTGTTAATTGTGAGTGTTCAATGGACAAGTAGTGTATGACAACAATGAGTCCTTCTTAACAGAGACACTTGTTCTAGGTAATTGGTTGTTACTACCATTTCCCTCCCCTATACCTATTTGATCGAGTGTCCAATTGATTTGTAATCTTATATTATGATATTTAGTCATTTTACATTACGTGAGTGACGTTATTTTATTTTGTTTCTCCCTTTTTTTAATCTCACCTCTTTTGAAAATAGACTTGTTATGATATTTTGAGTATATAGATAAATAGCTTTATCTATATCAGACTTTATTATTAGTTATGTATCGACCAAAGAAGTTTATTTTTAAAGGATGTGAGATTAAAAAAAGGGAGAATAAAATAAAATAAAATAAATTAACATCACTCACACAATGTAAAATGACTAAATATCATAATATAAGATTAAAAATCAATTGGACACTTGATCAAATGGGTATAGTGGAGGGCAATGATAGTAACAACCAATTACCTAGAACAAGCGTCTCTGTTGAGAAGGACTCCTTGTTCTCATACACTATTTGTCCATTGAACAATCACAAGTAACAACCACCACTCATCCTTATGGTTATCACACAAGTCTAATCTCTTGTCATGATAAGTGGTCGTTCATAAGTGCTTGGATGATTAATATTTATTTTATTTTATTTTATTTTATTTCATTTCTTCTCCTTTTTATGCAATCTCAATGATATATGACTACGCCGTGTCTAAGATAACACTTGATCACGTCCAAAAGTGATTGGGAGTCACAATTGATGCATCAAAATTTCTTTACAATGTTTTAATGGTGTTAATTGACATACTCTAATTTTATTTTATTTAATTTCTCCTTTTTTCCCATTATTATAAGCCATAGACAGATTAAAAGGTCTATAATAAACCGTAGTCTTAATCGATAATATTCTAATACACAGGATAATCAACACTGACATCAGTAAATAAGTCGTAACTCACCCAGTCGATAATAGAAGACATATACATTCGTTAAAGAACCTTTGAAGTAAAAGATAATCCATTTAAATTTTCTCCAACACTACAATTCTAATGGGTAGAATTTTACAATGGTCAGATTTTGATAGCCTTACTATATTAATTAAAGGGACACTTTTGGACTCCTACATGTTCATTTATTCATCAATTTCAAGTTTTGCATCAACAATAACATTGTCGCAGTCATCTCAAACTTTTAAAAGTTCTTATATTTGCCGTTGTGGTAATCCTGCGGTGTTGAAAACATCACTCACCAACAGAAATTCGTGGCAAAAATTCTAAAGTTGTGCGGTTGGAAAGGTTTATTTTAGATTAAATAAAAATTTCTTTGTGTTCATCTCATAATTCAATTTACTAATTTATCCTCATTATCTTATTTCAAGTGGGTTTCCTCCAATGCTGAGGTGTCAAAATTTAAAGGCATTGTAAAGTTTGAAATGTTTGAAAAACTTAGAGATTCCAAATAAAATAGGGATCTTCTAATGACATTATATTGAGAATTGGAACATAAGATTGATCAGTTAAAGAGATTGTTGAAAGATGTCGAAATTGAGAGGGATCAACTTAAGTATAAGTTGGCTATGACTGAAGAAAAAGAAAAGGGCATGAAATTTATGGTCTATGGTTTACTATTAGTTTTAGATTTTTGGAAAGGTGTAATGGGGTTGTAGTGGGATTGAATGTATTCTGAATGTTTTATTAAACGACTACTTCTTACTTATATTATAAATGGTTTACCTTTTTCATTCATCTACTACACATCGCTCTACTGTATATGCTTTACCTTTTAATTAGAGTCTATAATCAATGATGACAATTCATGTAAAAGCAATGATACGTTGATTATATAAAATGAAAAATGTTTATCATAAACTATAAAGGTAGTTTAGAAAATAAAATTGTTCAGTTCTACGCATCCCGGGCTGAAAGTTAGAAGTTAACATTATTCAATGAAATAAAAATAATCATCAGTTAGAAATAAAAATTTAATAATTGTCTAAAGATTCCACATTTTCGATTTCCACCATCATCTTGTCGATTTCCTGACTAACTTCATTAAGAAATTCATCCAAGATTGAAAATTCATTCTCATTATCCTTCTCCGCGATGCCTTCTTTTTCTGGTGCATCACTTTTTTCTTCTTCTTTATGTTGATCTTTCTCTACTTCTTGTGCATTCTTCTATTTTGTTTTATCTCCATCTCCTTCATTGTTTTCTTATTCACAACCACTTTTTTCATTTTTATCATTTTCATCCTGTCCGCCTTCGTCATGATCCTCCTTCTCCACACCAGCTGATCCATCAACTTTGTTTTCTTCTTCACAAACAACTTCTTTATTTTCTTCTTCTTCTTTCTATTCATCGCCTTCATCTAGATTTTTATTCTCTTCAATAGTTGCAAATTCAGGGATCATCACCTCATCACAATTGATGAAGGTATGTTCCAAAGCTGTTACCTCAAGGAGGGCTTCTTTGATGCTGCTGTCATTGTAGCTAGCCTCGCCGCTGAATGACGACTTTGCTCCTATACACCTGCATTTTCAAGTATTTACCATTTATAATAAACTAAGATATCAGTTGATGAAGAATGGTATAGATTCGATTATTATAAGTAAAAGGGATTATATAAAATATGCATCTTCTATAATATATAGAGCATATATTACCTTCAGCTTCATCTCTCTTCTTTTGCCTCTCCTTTGTTGCTCTCCTCAACCTCCCTTCTTTTACAAAATCAGTGATGTCCTTGATCGACTCCTCCAGTCTAAACATGCGCTCTTCCAAATTTATAATCATCGGAGTCTTTCCCGATGCTCTTGGCTTACTTATCCCCGCACCCCTAGTGACATGCTTTGAAACAGCATTTCCACTCAAATTGTGGTCATCATCCCCATCCTCACCATCCTCCGATGAGGTGATGACAGTCATACCCTCTAGACAGGCCTTCAAGACAACGATGAATGCGGCATTCTGTTCGTCTGTAAATGCTTTGATGTAGTGTTGCTTCATTTCACGGACTGTGGGGATAAGGTACGAGTGCACTCTCTACAGATAAATAGGAAAATGTGATTGATTAGCATAACAATATTAGTAAAATTATTCATCGAAAGAAATGTTTCATACCTTTGTACTTCATCCGTTCAAATATGGATCACCTTTGATTAGTTTATTGCCTTTTGAGATATGCCATCTGAGCAATCCGGTAATGGCCAGTGGGTCTACAGTTGATTTACCATTTTCCCTGCCGAGCACGGAAAAGGATTCGTATATCCAAATCTGTGATCAGTAGAAAAAACAAAAACATAAAACTGAGAGTAAGTATATTATAAACACCATAGATGAATTACAGTATACAATAAACTGCTTCAAACGTTTATAATCAAATACTATAAATGCCCAGGAAAATCTGTAGAGAGTGTACGATGAAACTCCCTTTGTCTCAAATGTCTTTTTCTGCCTGATGAAGTCTACCCGCTTCTTTAGATAGTCTAGAATGAAGGAAAATGACTCCTTACCCCAAGGGTATTTCTCAAAGAAACGCAAGTTATCCACCATCTTGATGGTGTCTATGTCCACGGTTTTTGACAAGACCCGTGCAAGCAATATGCAATGCACGAAATAAACCAAGCAATATTTGAACTTATCCTCCTTGTCTAGCCTCCCACCTCTAATAAGATTCAACAATTTCTTTGCATTTACACTCTTTTTTTTCACAATCTTTTTGAAAAAAGCTTCACCCTCCTCCACCGCTTTGACATATCTTGATTCACAGGGATAACACCCACAATTTAAACTAGCGATTAGCATAAAATCCTTCAGGCCAAAACATGCAAAACATGCAGCCTGTTATTGATGTTGAACCACATTTCATGTAGCTTGTTGTCCGATTCAACTCAGCGCAGAAGTGTATAGTGGACAAGCTGTCCATTGAACTTCATATGTTCTGGTAGGTCCCATAAACCACCAAAACAGGAATTCTTAAACCTAGACTTTAGGTGTTGATCAACCACTACTTGTTTGAATTCATTAAACATCTTCAAATGGGACTTAATGAATATCTTAGCCAAAAATGATCCGACATTATCCAAGACTGGGGCGAGTTCGTACCTCTCAGCCGAAACAAACCTTGCATAGTGGGGAAAGATCAGTGCTTCCTCGTCTATCCCAGTCTGGAGAGGATCTATTTCCTCCGGGTCATCTCAAACTGAAGCTTCAACTGCTTCCTCGCTGCAATTTTTATTCTCCAATTGATCAGTTGCTCGTTTTTTTCTTATCTCAGACCTATCACCTTCTGAAGCCTTGCGTTTGTTAACTCTAGCTATTTGTTATGATCTAGGACAAAAACTACCATTTTCCAGCTATAACAGCAACTACAATTCCTAATCGACCTAGCAGTCTATTAACATGGTAGCAGTTGCAACACCAAAAAATCTAATTTATAGAACAAGTTTCTTCGAAAACAACCCCATCACCCACAAGAACATGCATCTAAATCACCATTATATTGAACAAAAATAGGAAAGAATCTAGATTTTAAGAACGCAAATCGAGAAAAAATCGCAAAAAGAACTCAATGCAATCGTTATGGAAAGTTAAAATCCAATGAGAACAATGCACAAATAAATCAAATACCAACTTGAAAACACAAATTATAAGTAAAATCAATTCCTATTTCTTAAAACCACAAATTATAAGTAAAATCAATCCCTATTTCTTAAAAGTCAATTGACAGCAGATACAATACCTAATCCACCTAGCAGTCTATTAACATGGCAACAATTGCAGCACCAACTCAATGCAGCAGTTGCAAAAAAAAAAAATCAATTTACAACACATTTTTATCACGCAAACCGACAAAAAGTGGCAAAAAAATCTCAATTCAATCGTCGAGGAAAGTTAAAATTCAACACAAACAATGCACAAACAAACCGAATACCAACTTAAAAACACAAATTATAAGTAAAATAAAGCCCTATTTTTTAAAAAAAAATTCAACTTTTCGAGTCTAATTATCAAATATGTAGTGAAGAAATCCCCAACATGAACATGCTTCTACAACACCCTTACATTGGATAAAAGTTACCCTTACATTGGATAAAAGTTTTAACAAAAATCACATATCTTGCCACATTCCGACAAAATTAGTGAAGAAATTTCAACATGCAATCGCAAAGGATAATTGATAAACACCAATTTTCCGTAAATACCAACTAAAAAAAATAACTTTCACTAAAATCAAGCCCGATTTTTTTTAAAAAATCAATTTATTTGAACTCCAACAACTTCACCCGCCATAAATGAGTACGGAAAAAAATGAAACCCCCCCCCCCCCTCAATATGGAGCACAAATTAACCAGAACAATAATATCGGTTACCTGGAGTTGGAGCTGATTTACACGAGCTTGAAATTGAAAATGGTGGAAAGGGAGACGAAGCGGTTTTGGTAAAGACAGAGAAGATGAGTGAATTTTTTTTTTCGTATTTAATGGAAGAGTAGGGTCAAATATGTATTTAATAAATACATAAAGGGTTCCAAAAGATTTTAAAAATACATAAGGGGTGCCAAAATATTTTTTTCTTTTACACTTGAGGCCATGACCCACCAAACCCTAAAAAATTAGGATTTGCCAAAATGAGTGTCCATTTGTTAAAATAAGTTTTCAAAGTGGACCAACAACTAAATCTTCTCCAGCTAGCTAGTCTGCCACTTGTATAGTGTATCCCTAGTATAGTCTTTCATGGGCTACTAATTAAAACAATCATTTGGAATAGGCTAAGATGTTACAGATAAATTTTCTCCATACAATATTAGGAAAGATGTCTAACAATCTCTGATACATACGTTTGGTTACTCTTGCTAAGTTGTTAGGCTTTTATGAAACATTCATGAATTCTGTTTATCCATAATCTATTTATTTTGATTATATATGATATTCAGTTAAAATTGTATCCTTATAATGTAGGAAATATAAGACCTGTCATTGATAATATCATAGGGTATAAAGAGGAGCTCACTTCATATTATTAATAAAACTCCAATATGACTTTAACAAAGTTAATAAGAGGTAAATGGGTAATTTAGCCTATATTATTAATATTAATTAATAAAATTAAAGTGGTCAAGCCAAAAGACAAATCTCCTGCCCTTTTTATTCTTGTGAACGCATGTTCTGATTAAGGAGTAAAAGGTAGGGTTAATGTTTTTTTTTTTCAGTTTTCAGAAGCAGCAACACCTTTAGAGGAGTAGAAAAGAAAATTAGAATTAGGGCAACTAATCTCTTTTACTCTTGGAAGGGAACGAGCCATTGATGTAGAATAATATTAGCCAGCAACACCGGTGAACCATCATATTATAAGGTATGAGTCTTGTTTCTGATTTCTTAATGTGGAAACTGTACGTGCACCCAATTTAGTACTTATTTGAGAAGATTGATTCTAATGATATTAAAGGAATTGAATGGAAACCACTGATTACGTTCTGATTGAAGAGAAAAAAGAAAACATTATGATGGTATAATGATTGAGCAATGAGTAGGGAGAAAAAGGAAACATTATGATAGCTAGTATGCCACTTGTATAGTGTATCCCTTGTATAGTCTTTAATGGGCTACTAATTAAAACAATCATTTGGAATAGGCTAAGTTGTTACAAATAAATTTTCTCCATACAATATTAGGAAAGATGTGTCTAACATTCTCTGATACATACGTTTGGTTACTCTTGGTAAGTTGTTAGCCTTTTATGAAACATTCATGAATTTTGTTTATCCATAATCTATTTATTTTGATTATACATAATATTCAGTTAAAAGTGTATCTTTACAATGTAGGAAATATAAGATGTTTCATTGATAATATCATAGGACATAAAGAGGAGCTCACTTCATATTATTAGTAAAACTCCAATCTGACATTGCAAGATCAGAAACAGGGCTTATATAGGTGTCAGTAGAGTCTTCTAGACTCACACCTATTAAATACTTCCATAATTAAATCTAACCACATTGATAATATAATTAAGATCTACCTAAATGATACAAAAAAGCATGCAAACCTAGGACAACTAAAAGACATTTGAATGTCAACACATAAACAACATTTAGATTTACTATTTTCAACATATAATACCTTATCCCATTTTATCTTATGCATAATTATGTCCTTATATTATTATCTTGGGTGCTTTGTATTCATTAAGAGTTTTAGGTCATTAGAAAATGTATTAGATGAACACGACCAAAAGAAAGTGTTTTGAATTTGAAGCAAAAGAAGGAGGATTAAAGGATGGTCCAACTCGACTAAGGACCTCGCGAAGTGAGACAAACGGACGAGCCAAGGAACAAGAGGGGTTTTATAGTTGATCAGGCTCGTCCGGCGTCATAAAAACACTGCTCAAAAACATATGGAGGGAGATTTTTAATTTATTTTAGACTTTTAGAAAAGTCTTTTGCAAATATAATTTTATACCCCAATTTTTAAAAACTATCAAAATCACCTATATCATTGGATGAAGCATGTAACAAAACCTCATTTTTATCAACACTATTGAGATTTAAAAGTAACAAGCTTTGATGCAATCTAAGTGAATAGATTAATAGGTTAGCTAGGGTTAATTCGAGAGAATAACACTAGGAAATTACTACACTTATTGGTCGAGAGATATCTATGGTAAGAAAAGATCCATGATCGATAGAGATTAATTTGGCGAGGTTATGGCTAATATAGTGACAACGAATCCGACAATCATAGAAATCATAACTTAGTCCTTCTTAATCACGAAATCAACCCACTTTCTAGATAATTGATTTATTAGTTATGTAGTTTAAAGCAAAAAAATCTTAATCATGAAAATCAAATAGTTGTTCCATTTTATTTTCTTAGCGATAATGAGCAATTATAACTGAATCATAGTTCGCTGTAGAGTTAGACTCCGAATCTAAAAATCAAATTATATTTACAACGATCACTTAACCTTTTTAGGGCGAGCTATTGACGTGATTAATATACGGTAAATACCCCCCCCCCCCAAAAAAAAAAAATTAGTTAGCATTTGACCATGTTTCACTGTGAAAATAGAAAAACTTAGGTCTTATTTTCGAAGTGAACAATGGTATTTTGAAAATTAAAGTTGTGCTTGGCAATGAAATAAAATTGAGGTTTTTGAATTTTATGGGTAATTTGGAGTGAAAAAAGTGACAACTTATGTTGTTTTGTGAAATTTTTAAAATTCTCGAAAAAGTAAAAACATTTTTTTAAAAAAATTTTATGATCAAACATGTTTCTCGAGTTCAATTCTTGGAAAACGTGAAACTTATGTTGTAGGATACTCCTTATTAATGCAATTTGATTGAAATATAAAAAGTCAATTTCTTTTTGTGTTAACTACTCTCCACTGAAGTATAATAGCAAAGCTGAACAAAGCAAGAAGCCAAAAAAACTACTCCTCTATTTCACTCTAACAAAAAAAATGGTATCGCCAGAACAACCGACCAGTTCCCCACCGCCCACCGGAAAGAAGAGACCATCATCTTACATCATCCTATCGTCCAATGATCGTCCGTAGGTTCCACAACTTTTCACTTATTTTGTTTTGTTTTTTGTTATGCATTTTATGAGTGAATTGATTTTGATTGATGTGAATTGATCGTTTAAATATATGGTCTAAAGCGTTAAAGGTACACTCAAATTTCCACTTTATTCATTCATTTAATTCTTTTTTGCTTTGTTTAAGCGTTCAATTAGTAAATTAATTCTTTTTTATGAGTGTGAATTGAATTTTTTGGGTAGATAACAGTGCAACATCGGAAAAAAAAATTGGTGCCGTCATCAGAGAAGCCGAAGGAGTTATGCTCGATTGATCAACTAGAATTTGGCCAGAGACGTCTCAATAAAGGACCCAAACCTTAATAAAATGCCTAAATATATACACATACATATTAAAATAGTAATAGCATAATAATTTAGAATTATTTTTTTTCTTCTATATTTTTAAAAGATACATAACCTTCAAATTCACATATTAATATAATTTTAATAAAAGTAAGGATTAGTTCTAGCTAATAAGATATTAGTGTTTTGCTTACAATACATTAACTTGGATCTTGTTGTTAAAACTTTATTTAATAATATGAAATTTGAGTTGTTTAATTCAAAGTTCTAAAATATTTATGGAAAAAAATTAGAAACCTTTTTCTTTCTTTTTTAAGATAATGTTTTTAAACGTATTTTAGAATTTTCATTACTATTTCAACTGAAGTTGAAATCATAAAATTACTATTAAAAATTTTGAAGCCTCAAAATCTTGGGGGCCTAAAGTAAATGTCTTATTAGCCTTACTCTTGAGCCACCCCTGAATTTGAGGGTAGGGATGATGATGGAACATTTGATGATAAAGCTAATGGAAAAGTAAAAGTTGTCACATCTATCATAGAAGGCAGGGCAAGTTGGCCAAAAAGGCTCTTTTGAAAAGTGATTTATTAAAAAGTCATGAAAAATTTGCCAAATACCTTTCTTAATCCACGTCACCACAAATTTATCCTACTCAACAAATTCACCCACAATGTTTTTCATACTACACTTTAACCCAATATTTTCAACTTAACAAATTCATCCCCAAGTTTTTAATAATACACTTCAACCCACTTCATCATCCATCATTATAAAATGTCTAGGTTTCCAAAAATATCAAAAAATAAATTCAAAAGATAAAAATAGAAGGTGTTTCTTTTCCTCCAAAACAAGCTCTGATTCCAGCGTCCTTTCTAGCGTTATTTTTCGGCGATCAGCTCTAAATCAGTCCACAAACCTCATAAGCTCGTCCATTGCATCTATTTTACCCCATTAGTTTGTTATCTTCTCACACACACTTTACACCATTGTTAAAAAGATTTAAATCAGTCAAATCAAATAAAAACTCTTTAGAAGTACATTACAATAACTGAGGCAACTCTAAGTTAATTCTTTATTCCATAAACCCAACGACCATTGATTAGAGGCAATATTTGAATTTTCAAGTTTCTGTATGGATATCTGCACAGTCATCAACCGATAATTGTCATTCATCAACTGTGCATACATTCCGACATAGACCCTAAGCTTATTCTACCGTCGACCAAAGGTTAATTCTAGGATGTTTGTTACAGAATTTGTTCTGGTTGCAAGTGATTTCATGGAAGAATGGGTGAATAATCCTAGAGGTTTGAAATGGAGATCTTTTACCAAGTTGACACTGTCCATTGTTGTTTGCTGCAACAGTTCATACGATGAATTGGTTGAAAGCATAAAGCAGAGAGGGGATCTAGATTGCGCGTCGAGTAACGTGGTGATTAGTTATCTAATGCATTCAAGGAAAAAGGTTACTCCTAAGATCATAAATAATGATGCACGTGTGTCCCTCTACATGATGGATGTTGATGTAGATGGCTTTAGGCCTGTTTTAAGGATAAATGTAGTCGATAGGTCCTTCGAAGGACCAATGAATTCATCACCATCCCTACTTCGATTCCCAATAGCCGATGAAAATTTGAATGATTACAAGAGCGATGGCGATCATCCCATGAATATGGAAGATGACTGTGTGCATATGGAAGATGTTTCATCGGACTCACAAGATGCGAAAGAAGACTATGAAACGGGATCCCAACCAGTATATTTCTTCTCTGAAGGAACCAATTTCTATCGTGATTAAATATTTGCCAACTAGAAACAACTCAAAATGCTACTAGACGGAGCAGTGGTGAGAGAGTCTTTTGATTATCATATGGAGAAGAGCTGCACCGAATTATTGAAGGTGAAATGCGTGTCTCCTGGTTGTGGATGTTTGTTATGGGCAAGGAAGGACGAAACCTTGAACAGATTTCACATATACCAGTATATCGGGGAGCACACGTGTGGTGTTAAACACGCCACCCGCAAGCACAAGAAAATGTCATCCGCATTGATTGCTTCACTATGTGTAAATTATTTTCGGGATGGTAAGGGGCCAAACATAAGTGAAATTCAAAGGATTTTGTTGAAGGAGTTGCCTTGCCACGCAAGCTATTGGATATGTTGGAAAGAAAGTGTAAATACAAAGAACATCATTCGCGGGACACCGAAGCATGGATATGCTTGCTTGCCGATTTTTTCCCACATGGTGGAGTTGTTGAATCTACGGTCTTCGTACTCTATCATGGCAAACCAGATTGATGGATCGTTCGATTACTACTTCTTAGCATTTGGAGCTTGCATACGGGGATATGCCTACATGACAAAGGTAATTGCCATCGATGTCACATATTTCTATGGAAAGTATGGGGGCGTGGTCCTTAGTATAGTTGCACAGTACATCGATAATCACATCTTTCCAATTACCTTTTGTGTCATCAATAAAGAGAACGATACTTATTGGACCTTCTTCTTCCAGAAGTTAAAGTCTATCGTAGAAGATGAACCAGATCTATGTGTGATCTCCGACAGGCACATTAGCATCGCCAATGCCTTCTCCCGGGTAAACAGTCGTGCATATCACGAACTTTGCGTAAGGCACCTTGCTGAAAATCTCTATGTAAGTTAACACTGTGGAGAACATCTTTATCTATTCTACACCACGGCAAAGGAGTATTCCTTTGACGAGTTTAGAAAATATGTTAAGGAATTGAAGTATAATTGCCCCAAGGCAGCACATGTCCTTGAAAATGTGTTTGGTTTTGAAAAATGAAGTAGAGCACACTTCCTGGGAAATAGGTACGATGTGATGACCACAAACATCACCGAGTCGCTCAACTCGATTTTGATGGATGAACGGGAGTACCCCATGTCGTACACATACAATTCAATTGCCAAAAAGTTTGGTAAAAAGTTTAGGGAGAGGTATGCCTATGTCGATGGTAAAGAGAATATATTTATTCCTTGTGCAGAAAAGATCCTAAGGGATAACAAGAGTGCGAGTGATTCCTTGTATGTCACTAATCCAAATGGTGTTCTCGACCAGTACACGGTGTTCGGTAATGGTGTTACTGCCAAGGTCAATCTCTTGGAGAGGAGTTGTTCTTGTCAGAAATTTAACTTGGTGAAAATGTCATACGAACATGCGATGACAGCTTTGTGAGCAAAGTATGGCGATGGTGTAGGCTATGGAAACTCTGTCTACGAATACTCTTCGCCAATTTATAAAGCTGCAACTTACCTCCTCGTATACTAAGAAACAATTAATGTTGTCCCTCTAGAGGAAGAATGGAATGTGCCACAGGAATTGCTAGACACTAAAATTTCTCCACTCCCCTACGATCCCAAACTTGGAAGAAAGAAAGTGAAATGCACTAAGGGCATCAGTGAGACGTTCAAATCCAAAAGGAGTAATAGGCGTTCAATATGCAAGAAATTTGGGCACAAAAGAACCACGTGTAGCATGGCCAACAAATCATAGGTGGGCTTTATTTTGCTTCAGTTGTAAAGCTGCTGTTTTAGGTTATAAATGTGCATTTCAGTAGAATTTAACGTTCAATTTTTTTCAAGTTAAAGCTTTGTCTACGATAGACTACATACATTCTATGGTATATATTTAACTCGGTCTGCTAAATAATATATATTTGTTATATGATTAATCATCAAACACGCTATGTAGGTATTTATACCGCCATATCTTTCTAATAGATACATTAAATCATTATTTCCTATTTCTAATTAATTAAAAACTGTAAACACGTCTGTTCTCAATAAAAACCTTTGGTATACGCAAACCAAACATTTTCTATTCCTACACTCATCGACAGACCATTGGTTGGTTATATAAAAGGATGCAAACTATAGGTCTATAAGTACAGGCCCTATTTCTACGTAACCCTTCACTTGTCTCTAAATCCAAAATATGAGCAACCCTCTTCTTCTTACCCAGAACATCAGAAATTATGTCTGGTCGCAGAATTGCCCTTCGCCCAATCAGACGTGTTCCCCCTCGTCACTACAATTTGCTTCTACTTTGAAATGATTTTGACCGGCTTTTCTACGGCCTGGGAGAAGAACGCCATTACTTGGATGTGAGCTCCAGCGAATTGCTCATTTTCTCCGAGCAATTCTGAAGCTTCTTGGAATGGACGACAACGACTACATCACCCCCCATCATCCCCATAATTTAGTTTACTATTTTTTTTGTTTATGTTGTTAATTTTTTATTGGTTTGTTCATTGTTGAAGTAGCTTTCTCAGTAGGACTTTGTTAGAAGAAAACGTCTTCCATTTTTCTTCTTTTGCTGTAAATTTTATCAAGTAATGTAATGAACAAGTTTAATGTAAGTTTCAGTTTCACTTTAATGAACAATTTCAGTTTGAACATTATGTTTACTACATTTGTTATGATTCATTTTTCTTTCTTGTGGCGGTTATTCTTCTGTACAAACACGAATTTCACATATGTATGTCTCGTTCAATTAACAGTACTGTAGTTTGACTTTATTAATTTCAAGTTTATTTAAAAAGTGATATGTAGTCTATCATGAATCATATACTCCATCATTCATCGACCTTGTATGGTAGTCGATCGTAGATAATGTGAGTCGATGCGTCACTGGTTAAATTAAAACTGACAATAACATATTTTGGGACTGGTGGAACCAAATAATTAAATTAAAAATAATTTAATCAGACAATTACATATTTTGGGACTGGTGGAACAAAATAATTAAATTAAAAATGATTTAAACGGATGATAACATATTTTGGGATTGATGAAACAAAATAATTAAAATAAAAATGATTTAAACAAACAATTACATATTTTGGGGCTGGTGGAACAAAATAATTAAATTAAAAATAATTTAAACAGATAATAACATATTTTAGGGCCGGTGGAACAAAATAATTAAAATAAATCGATAATCTTGAGGGTCCATCGATTAGTCTGGTCTATAGACTGGTGGTGACACTTAATAGAACGTAGTAGATCATGGCTTATGTTAGCCATCGATTAGATTGGTCGACCATAGACGTACACCTTTAGATGTGCATCGATTGATATCCTAAGTATGCGTAGACCACACTGATCGATGTGCACTGCCATAGACCGTCACTTGGATGTAGTTAAAAAAATGAATAAATAAATTAAAAATAAATGTAGTGTTGTTTTCTGCACATGTGAGTGAGTGTAAACAAGACACACAATCATATTTGAGCTTGTATAAAGTGAATTAAGTAGTGTGTGGATGGGTAGTGGTTGAATGTTCAATGTGCTAAGAGTAATATTTATCAAAGCACAAGTATGTATTAAGGATATATATTGTATTTGATGACTACACATTCCACATACTTCTTCCATCACCACCCCTAAATCAAAATAGTGTGTCGAATGGATAGTCGTTGAACAATCATCATCCTCAATACAATATATATCCTTAATACATACTTGTGCTCTGAAAAACACTACTCTTAGTATATTGAACATTCAACCACTACCAATCCACACACCCTTAATTCACATTGTACAAGCTCTAATATGATTGTGTGTCTTGTTTACACTCACTCACATGTGTAGAAATCAACGCTACATTTATTTTTAATTTATTTATATATTAGTTAACTACATCCAAGTGACGGTCTATGGAAGTGCATATCGGTCAACGTGGTCTACTCATACTTAGGATATTAATCGATGCATATCGAAAGGTGTAAGTCTACGGTTGACCAGTCCAATCGATGGCTGACATAAGCCTTGATCTACAACGGTCTATTAAGTGTCATCACCAGTTCAGAAAATAAAATTACTGCTCCAACGGTAACAAACAGCTACTTTTATAATCCATCAGTGTCAAGACTTCATTTTTACTTCATATATAAGGTCGGTCATCCCTAATTATTTTATTTCATTCGCTTTGTTTTGTTTTTAAAAATTCTACAATGTCTCAATCCTCTCAAACGTCCAATTCTAAAAATACTCTAATTTGTCATTGTGGGAATGCGGCTACCATGAGGACATCACGTACAGACTCAAATCCAGGTCGCAAATTTTATAATTGTGCAATTGCGAAGGTAAGCGGTGTGTGTCTTTTTTATGAAGTTAAGTTAGTCGTAATGTAATTATTATTTTTTTCTAGGATAATGGCGCATGCTTTTTTTTTAAATGTCTTGATGAGCTATCACCTCCAACCTATCCATCAACATTGAATCCGGGACCTGAGACATCAAATTTCAAGGCTTGGCAAAATTTAATCTATTACAAAGGCTCCAACAATGTGAAGAAAATAAATATTTTCTCATGACTTTGTTCAAAGAATCCTAAGAACAGAGGGATCACTTTAAAGTGTTGCTACATAACACCAAAATAGAGAGGGATAATTTAAAACAACAATTGATTTTGATCGAAGAAATGGAGAATGACCTAAAAATGATGTTATGTGCTATATAATTCTAGTATTCGTTCTTTGGAAAGGTGTAACATGGATGTAGTGATATTGAATAAATAATAATACTTCTATTTTTCTATAATGCTAATACTATTTTTGATAGAATCATGGTCAATCAAACAACACGTCAACTTAAAACCGACCAGCATGGTAATGATAAACCATGCAAGCAGTATACGAAAGATTATGTATGCATTCTATGACATCAACCATACACTACACCAACTATGACAACACCCTACATATTCAAATGGCAATGCCACTAATCAGATTGATAGAGACAGATTCAGTGCATAATCATAACTAGTACCATAAAATAAAACAATGTTTCTAATAAAAAAAATATTTGTCCGATCCTAATTACCGATCATTCAACAACACATTAACAATATTAGCATTCAAATGTCTTTTTCCCTGTCTTCCTCATCAACAAAAATGTTACTATTAATTTCACCTACGATATTCATGACCAAAATTTTTGTGGCCAGCTTCAGCTCATTTTTTCTCAGCAGCTTCGGCTACTTCTTCATGCTCGCCTTCTTCTACTACTATTTCAGCATTTGCAGCAACTGGTACTTTTTTGGCTGGTGCTTCTTCACCTTATTTTCCTTTTTCTCAACATCTACTATTGCTTCTTTTTCAGGTTCTTCTTCTGCTTCTGCAACTGCTTCTTTCGGACTTTCTTCGGCTGATGCTTCTTCACCTTATTCTACTTGTTTTACAACACCTACTACTGCTTTATTTTCAGCTTCTTCTTCTGCTTCTGATGCAGCTGCTTCTTTTGGACTTTTTTCTTGGCACATATCTTCTTCTTCATCCTTCTTTTCTTCTTCTTTTTCCTCTCTCGCCATAACAAAGGCCAACTCATCCATTTTTCTTCTTTTTTCACCTTCTTCATTTCTCTTTGATTCACGAAGGTCCACATTCACTGTATCATCATAGTACAAAGTATTACTGATATTTAAAGCTAAAAATTCATTAACAACATCAATTATCGATTGAATGAGGTTATCTTGCTCATGTTGTCGTTCATCTTGTTCCTTTTTCTTTAGTCTTTTCTTGCTAATATAGGCAGCAATATCCAACACCGCTTCCTCAAGCGCAACAAAATGCTTATGAAGATCCCCAGGTCATGAGATACCCGCTGCATCTTTGGAGGTGCTCGGAGTATCATCATCGCCAATGCGTACTTCAACGGGGTTATCGCCCAAATTTCTTTCATCATCACTATCCTCATATGAAATAAGTAGAGTCACCCCTTCTAACTCTTTCTTTAAGCCATTGAGGACGTTATTCTTCACCTCGTCTATATATGGCTCAAAGAAAATCATGTAATCCATCTTTTCTCACGAAGAGTAGGGATGAGGTACGGGTGCACATTCTACAAAATATCAATTAACAATTACATAACATTCGATACAATAGTAGTATTATTATTGCATAATAAAAAATGAGTTCATACCTCGATAATTTTTTCTTTGTACTTGAATAGGTCTCCTTCGATTATCTGGTCACTTTTTACAGTGTGCCATCTGAGGATGCGGGGAATGGAAAAGGGCTCATCCATTGATTTTCCAAGATGAGGAAATGCCTCGTAGATCCAAACCTGTAAGTAGTACATCAGTGAAAAAATAACTCAGAGTATATGACATAGTATAAATAAAACAAGAATCTATGACAAACTCACTAAAGGGTTTATGGTAGATACCATGAATGCCTAGGAAAATCTAAATAGAGCATAGGATTCCTTCTGCTTCTCTTCAAATACTTTCATCTGCTTCTTCAGGTCACTTTTCTTCTTTAGATAGTCCAGGGTCAATTGAAATATCTCTTTTCCCCACGAATAATTCTCGAAGAAACTTAAAGAATCGACCATTCGAATCAGTTTCGTGTCCACAACCTTCGTCGAATCTTTTGCAAGCAATATGGTCTGCAAGAACCAAAGTAAACAACACTTAAACTTCTGGTCCTCGTTCAGCTTATTCCCTCTGATCAGGTGTAGCAAGTTGGCCACTATATTGTTTTTGTTTTTCGTCACCTTAAAGTAAAAATTCTCCCCCTTTGCTAATGCCCTCTTCATTTTTCATTCACTGGGATATGATGAGCAGTTCAACCCCATGATCAAACAAAACTTTTTCAAGCTAAAACATGCAGACTTGTTGTTAACGCAGAACCACATCTTTTGACGTATCTTATCGTTCTTGACGCATCGCAACAACAAATAATGAACCAACTGCCTATTGAACTTGAGATGTTCTGGCAGGTTTCTCAGGTGTCCAAAACAGGACTCATTGAATCTTTTCTTCAACTCTTGGTTGACAAGAACTTGCTGGAAATCTCGATAAGTAGCCATTCTTGATCTGACCGATATCTTTGCCGGGAAAGATCCAACATCGTTCATTATCATTCGAAGGTCATACCGCTCAACGAAAATGAACCTTGAAAGATATGGCACAGAAAAGTGATCATTATCCCATCAACACTGTTTCTTCCACTATCTTCGCTCTCTTCACTGTCACCACTAGCACTGTGCTTGGCAACATCTTCACTGGAATCGACATAGTCGCTTATCTCCTTTAACTCTAATATGATTTGGACACCAACTCTTTAGTTTTCTTCCTTTTTGAGACATTTTCAATTGCCTCACCTTTTCTTTTTCTATTGCTACCAGCAGTATCAGAAACGGTACTATCTTTGCGTTTAGAAAGGATGTATTTTTTGCCCATTTTCAACACAATCTACACCTGCAGAACAAATATCCCATTTTTAGTTCATAGACCACAAATTTATCAACAGAAATAGACCAATGCTCGAATGAACCCCGCTTCCCCCAAAAAAATTAAGAAATACCCCACCAAAATTCAGTATCAAAATCAAACTAGTGCACCTAATCAAACTAATTAGCTATTAATTTTTTAATTTTTACTATTTCAACCATCATATTTTAAATGAATTTCCTACGTCTAAAAATTGATTTCAATCTAGGGCATTCTCATTTCATATACCATGGGTTGATTTCATTGACCACGGGTCTACAGACAGAAACAGGTCACTATTCGAATCAAAATGCCAAAATAACTCTTCCACCATCAAACAGTTCACTACACACTTCAATAGCTAAACCAAAATCCATCATGTAGCATCAAAACACAACAATTTTTAAAAATCGTACTAGTGCACCTAATCAAACTAATTATCTATTAATCTTTCAATTTCCACTATTTCAGCAACCATATTTTAAAAGAATTTCATACGCCTAAAAATTAATTTCAATCTAGGGCATTCTGATTTCATAGACCACGGGTCTACGAACAAAAACAGATCGTTTTTTGAATCAAAATGCCAAAATAACTCTTCAAATAACGATTATCCCACAATTCAACACTTTTTTGCTAAACAAAACTGGAACTAAATCAAAACTCCTTAATCAACCAAATTTGAAAAAAATTTAAATTTCCTACATCACTACGAATCGATTAGCAAAGAAACCCATTTAAATGGATCTAGAAATGATCGCAACTTGATTTTAACTAACCTTACAATGCAATAACGACCCCTTAGCTACTGGAGAAGAAGAAGAAACGAAAAAGGCAATTTTGGGATGAAGGTTTCTTAAGTGAGAGTTGAGAGAATTGAAGAGGAAAGAGGGAGAGGAATTTTTTTGGATATTGGAATAAGTGTAGGGTGTTAGTGTACTATATTAAATTTGCAAAGTTCTAAAAATAATAAAATGGTCTCTTGATCCATGTGTGGGCCCCACTATTTTAACTTTTTCCAAGTTTTTATACCCTAACACTAAAAATTAAATCAAAAATAATTTTAGTGGGTAAATGACAAAATAGTTTTGGAAGTGGGTAGTTCTGCCAATTTTTCCCTAGAAGGCAAGCGTGAAAAGTAGCAGTCTAAACTAGTCGGATATGAAACATGTATCATGGAATTATAAGAGGAACGTCCTCATGTAAACAACATGGAATAAAATTTGAATCTATTTGTGGAGATTTCGTAACTATTCTAAAACTGAAAAGTTTGACACAATTAATTAATTAATTATCTTTTTTTGGGAAACTGAAAGCATGTAGTTACAAATGGGACAACTAGTTAGTCTAGTCTTTCATGGGCTACGAAAATAACCATTTGGAATAGGCTAAGTTGTTACAAATTATTAGGTAAGATGTTTAAAAATCTCTGATACATACATTTGATTAATTAAGAATTGATCATTTCAACATGCATACACACTTATGAATAGGGATTAGGGGCCTATTAAGTACATTCCAACTATGAGCACTTTGTGAACCATCTATTACAGGTATCCCGTGAAATTTCTTGAGGTGCACAAAAGTTGATCCAGACATCACGATCTTAAAAAAAATAATATTGTATATTAACCTTGTTAAATTGTTTATCTTCTATGGAATGTTATTTATAAGAGTTTTATGTGTATAGAAAATGCTTTAGATGAACACGATCAAACTAAAGTGATTTTGGCTTGATTTGAAGCAAAAGAAGGAAGAAGTATTGCCGGACTCGTCTAAGGACCTCGGACCTCATGAAGTGAGATAGTCAGAAGAGCCAGAAAACAAGAACAACTTTAGAGCTGACCAGGCTCGTCTGCAATCCCCACAAAGCGTGAGCTTAGACGAGTAAAAAATAATTGATCCTGTGAATTTTGAATTCCCACACATCTTAGGTCATAGAAACATGCTAGAAAATATGTTGAGGAGGTAGGAAACAAAAAACGCCAAAGATTCTTTGGGAAGCAAGAACACAGAGAGAGGTGAAAGTAAAGAGATATTCGACTTAGTGTTTCACTTTCTCCTTTCTTTTACTTGTTGTTATGGAATTCTATACTATGCATGTCCTTAAACAATATTATGAGTATCTTTGTTCCCTATCTAGAGTTTGACGTGCTTTTTGTAGGATGTCAATTCTTCTAATGTTTTTATATAATTGAGTCATTCTGTTTATTTCTATTTGTTTATGTACACAATGATAATAGCTAGTTAATTGACTGGTCGCCGGCTAACAATGCTATCATATTTTGTTGTTCTCGAGAGCGAGTCTGAGATTAGGTATTAGTTGAACAATGTCAATTCAAAGCATGAACTATTAGAAATGGTTTATCTATGCGATATCCGTTAAAAGTTTGAATCGTTTATGCCATTGTCGTTACAAAACAGGCTCATTTGTGCCATTATTTTTTAACGGTGGTATTGTAAAGAAACCTTTGTTATGTGGTTCACATCACCAAATTAGACCTAGTAAAAGTGTTACTCATTTTAAAAAAGACTCATTTTAAATAACATAACCATATTCCATATTATTCTATCCTATATCAATCAAATTCAATAACTGATTTTTTTTTTAAAAGAAAGTTTGAAAATTCAACGAAATCGTTTATTCAAAAAACTGCAAATACTGCTTTGTTGTGTGTGGGTGGGGTGGGGGTTGATTTTGATGAAGCGGAAAACTGTAAGTATAGTGATTGTTTTGCATATTGTTCATATCATTGATGAATTATTGTTGAATATATCAGAAGTGTGTATTGTGTAATTGAAGGGATGTGCATGGCCTAATGGCTTCTATAGAGCCTGCATGTTGGAGTTTAGTCAACACGAGTTTGTTTCTATGAACAACTTGGCTTATGCAAAGGATACATTGTTGAAGGGTTGAACTTAGTTTTTGGGATGATTTACTTTCACTTGTTATTTTTACTTATTTATCTTTCCTTCTTTTTTGTTTTGAATGGCAGAATCTTCAACCCATTAATCGCTTTGTTGTGAAAAAGAAAAAACAACTTATTCAGCAATGATAATGAAGAATATGCAAAACAGTAGCAATACTTGCAGTTTTCAATTTCATCCCTCCAGTATATGCGGGTTATTTTTATAAGCGATTTTCATTGGATTTTCAAACTTTTTTTTAAATTTTATTTATTATTGGATTTGATTGATATCGGATAGAGTAAAATCAAATATGGTTATGCTATTTAAATTTTTAAATGAGTAATATTTTCAGTGTGTCTAGTTTGGTGATGTGGACCTCTAATAAGAGTTCAGATAGCAAAGGTGGTTTTACAAAACCACCTTTACAAAATAATGACATAAATGGACCTGTTTTGTAATGGCAATGGCATAAGCCAGACCAAATTTTTAACGGATGACATAGATGAACCATTTCTAGTAGTTCAATGACATATTTGAGCTTTTTCCCTTAAAAGTTTAATGATTGGGATTTAAAAGTGGAGGCTAAGGATAACAAAGCTTTGATGCAATCTAAGTGAATAGATTAATTGGTTTTGCTCGGGTTAGTTCGAGTGAATAACACTAGAAAATTACTAAACTTATTGGTCCAGACTAGATATCTGTGGTAAAAAAGATTCATGATCGGCACAGATTAATTTGGCTGGATTATATAACATAGTGAAAATGAATCCGGCAAATAAAGAAATCATAACTTTAGGCTTCTTAATCATGATATCAACCCATTTTCTAGTTAGTTTGATTTATTGGTTATATAGTTTAAAACAAAAATTTTAATCATGAAAATCAAATAACTGTACCCCCACCCCCTCCAAAAAAGAAAAGTTGCTAGCATTTGACCCTGTTTCATTGTGAAAATATAAAAAAATAATTTTATTTTCAAATTGAATAATGATATTTGAAAATTAAATTTGTGCTTGGCAATTAAATAAATTTGAGTTATTTTTGAATTTTTGTGGGTCATTTGGAGTGAAAAAAGTGACAGCTTTTTTATTGTTTTTGAAATTTTAAAAATTCTCGAAAAGTAAAAATATAATTTTCCAAATTTTATGACCAAACATTTCTGAAGTTCAATTCCAAAAAAAAGAAGAAAAATTTTCATTATCAAACGAGTCCATTAACGATATTTATGTTTTTTCTTACAATAATAAATGACTTATGCAGTAGAATACTCCGTATTAATGTAATGTCATTGAAATATAAAAAGTCAAATATGTTTTTTTGGTTAATTACTCTTCTGTCCAACTGTGCCTACCTGTCTATACTCTATATCTTTCAAAAAACAAACACTATTGAAGTATCAACAGCAAAGTTGAACAAAGCAACAAGCCAAAAATCAACAAGTTCCTCTCTTTCACTCAACAAAAATGGTATCGCCAAAACAACAGAATGGTTCCTTACCGCCCACCGGAAACAAGAGGCCATCATCGTCGTCTGATGATGTACCTCCATTTTTGAAGCATCCAGAGATTCATATAAATTTTCACTTCATACGTTTATTTTATTTTAGTTTTTTGTCAAGCATTCGATGAGAACTGATTCTTCTTTTTTTTCTCTTCCTTGATTGTATCAAATTCAAATTTGTTTAGGTGGATGATGCACCTCCTTTTGTGAAACGTCTAAAGGTGCACTCAAATTTCTACTTCATTCATTTTTTTTTTGTTTTTTTGTTAAGTGTTTGGTTAGTAAATTAATATTTTTGGTAGGTGATATACCTCCTTTTCTAAAACGTCCAAGGATTCACTCAAAATTCTACTTATCTTTGTTTTTTTTCTAGGGTTTTTGCTAAGCGTTTGATGAGTAAATTGATTCATTTTGATTGGTGCAAATTGTTTTGTTTAATGAGATGACAATGTGGATACTTTGGAAAAACAAATCGATGCTGCCATCTGAGAATTCAAAGGAGTTACACTCAACTGATCCACCAGAACTTGAAGCTGACAACGTAGCTGACCAAAAAGTTAACGACACAGCTGACGAAAAGGCTGTGGTCGCGGGTGACGCTGCAGTGGACGGTGGAGTTTTCACACCTGCCCCAGTAGGCAATTATTTTTTGTTTTTTACTTAGTCCCTCCACTTTAGTCACACCTTACAGAAGGCAAGGTATAATACAAATCTAACGACAACTTTTTTGCATATCCAGTTAAAAAATAATTTATCTATTTATTCCTAATTTGTTCTTATCAGTTTAAAAATAATTTATCTTTTTAATTCCTCATTTACCCTTGTTATTATATAGAATCACTTCACAATATATTTACTAGATTTATTATATTCAGAAAGGTGTTATAATAAAATTGTGTTTGATGTCAAGTCAATTATGGACAAACAAAAAATGGACGTAGGAAACACTTTATTTATCTTTTCTATTTTCTTTGGAGAGTCTTTGATGTCATTCAGGTTTTGTATTGGACAAGCCTTGGTGCCGACTCATATCAGAGTATCCGGAGATTTAATATTAGTAGTATTTGTTTTTCTTTAACGATTTTTCTGTTGAATATTGGCTTATAGATTTGACATCTAATAGAATGTACATTCAGCATAACCCAACAGTAGAGGTTAATAAGACTTTTTTGGTGGTTGGTGCGAACAAAGACACTCCTGCTGTTGCGATTACGTGCTTTATAGGGCTTGTAAATCCCCACAGCGCAAAGCGTGAGCTTAAACGAGTCAAAAAAAATTGATCCTGTGAATTTTGAATTACCACACATATTAGGTCATAAAAGAACGCTAGAAAACATGTTGACGATGTCCACAACAAAAACGCCAAAGATTCTTTGGGAGGCAAGAACACGGAGAGAGGTGGAAGCGAAGATATATATGACTTAGTGTTTCACTTGCTCCTTTCTTTTACTTGCTGTTATGGAATTCTACGCTATCCATGTTCTTAAACATTATTATAAGTAGCTTGGTTCCTTATCTAGAGTTTCACGGGCCTTTTGTAGGATGTCAATTCTTCTTATGTTTTTATATAATTGACTCATTCTGTTTATTTCTACTTGTTCAACTACACAATGATTGTAGTTAATTGACTTGCCGCCAGCTAACTGTTAGGAAAGACGGGCACACAATCAAAGAGCCCGACAGGGTAGCAACGGAAAATACCCAAGACTAAAATTTCCCTTTCAACTTGAACCAAGAGGATACAAATAAACCCAAGCAAAATAGAGTAATATACATCAAACAACTCAACCAAATGAAACAAGACAAGAATAAAGGAAATCACACGAGGCACAAGATTTACGTGAAAAACTCTTCAGTGTGAAGAGTAAAAAACCATGGGATCAAAACCTCCACTATATACACCAAAGAGTTACTATATTGTCCTCCAAAATAGCCACTAAACAAGTGCCAAACAACAAGAAACAATACATAATCCACAACACCAAACACTAGAGAAATAAAGGAGTGAAAACACAACAAATGAAGTTACTGTTCGGGAATGAAGAACAGGATCTACGGGCCACTAAATCAAGCTCTGTCAGTTCCTAATCAAAGATTGAGATGAGAGGAACAAGCAGTCCAAAAATTGCTCAATCGGACAAGAAACGAAGCGGGAATCCCAATTTGAAATTGACAGTTGTGGCTGAAATTTAGGTGCGAAAATCAGCTTTGTTTTTCTCTCTTTGGCTGCTGAAAACTATCTTTTTGTGATGGTGAATAAGACCTAAAAAGATCAATATATATTTCCTATAGTAATGGGCCTATTGGAAAAAGTAGGTTGGTCCAAAATAGGCTTCATTTATCCACATAGGAAGGGAAAAAGACCCAATAACCCAACAATTCTCTCCCTCCCAACTATGTGGAGGAGACCGCCATCCAGGCGATCATGCAACAATCTTCAAACTTCTTCTTGGAAAATCTTTAGTCATCATGTTAGAACCATCAAAATCTGTATAAATCTTCTCAAGTTCAAGCAACTTAGAATCCAACACATCCCGAATCCAATGGTATCTCACATTAATGTGTTTTGACCGACCATGAAATATTGAATTCTTGCCAAGATGTATGGCACTTTGACTGTCGCAATGAAGCACATACCTATCTCTAACACAACCATGTTCCCCCAAGAATCTCTTCATCCAAAGCAATTCTTTACAAGCTTTAACAACAGTATTAAGCTCAGATTCTGTAGTAGATAGAGCAACACATTTTTGCAACCTAGATTACCAAGACACAGCTCCCCCTACAAAAGTAACCAAATTCCCTGAAGTAGACTTGCGAGTATCAATATCACCGGCCATATCTGAATCAGTATAACGACAAAGACTAGGCTTCCTTGTACCAAAACACAAACTCATACTAGAAATGCCACAAAGATATCTCATAATCCACTTCACAATATTCCAATGTTCTCTTCCCAGATTAGAAAGAAAACGACTAAAAACACTAATAATATGAGCAATATCCTGTCTTGTGCAAACCATTGCATACATCAAAGTACAAAAAGCTGCAGGATAAAGAACTTTCTTCATATCTTCCTTCTCATCATCACTGGAAGGACACTGCTTCGTGCTCAACTTGAAGTGCATAGCTAAAGGTGTACTGTAAACCTTACCCTTGTCTATGTTAAACCTTCGAAGTACTTTCTAAATGTACTTCTCTTGTGATAACCATAACTTCTTGGCCTTTGTATCACGGACAATCTGTATGCCAAGAAACTGTTTTGCTGGTCCTAAGTGTTTCATAGAAAATGACTTACTCAACTCTTGCTAAACTTTTGAATCCTGCAAGCATTATGACCAACAACAAGAATGTCATCAACATAAAGCAACACAATAATAAAGTCACCATCAAAGAATATTTGCACAAAAATACAATGGTCTGAAGTAGTCTTCTTGAAGCCTTGTTGACTCATAAAGGAACCAAACTTCCTTTACCACTGCCTAGGAGCTTGTTTCAAACCATACAATCTCTTCTTTAATTTACAAACATCATTCTTTTTTCCCTTGACTTCAAAACCTTCGGTTTGCTCCAAATAAATCTCTTCATCTAAGTCACCATGGAGAAAAGCAGTTTTAACATCCATTTTCTTAACCTCTAATTCTAGATTTGCAACTAAGCCTAGAACCACACGAATGGATGACATCTTCACAACCGGAGAAAATATCTCATCCAAATCAACTCCCTTTTTCTAGTTAAATCCCTTCACAACCAATATAGCTTTGTACTGTGGAATTGGATTACCATCTTCATGATTCACCCGAAAAACCCACCTATTTTTCAAAGCTTTTCTGTGTTTAGGCAGCTTAACCAAATCAAAGGTATGATTATCTTGCAAAGATTTAATTTCATCTTCCATAGCATCAAACCACTTTTCTTTTTCTTCACTTTCCATGGCCTCATCAAAACTCTCAGGTTCTCCCCCATCAGTCAAGAGTACATACTCACTGGGAGAATAACGAGATGAAGGTATTCTCTCCCTTGTAGATCGTCTGAGAGAACTCTCTGAAACATCAACAACTAGTGATGGATCAACCATATCAACTTGTACTGGAGCATCAACAACTTCTTGTTGGTAATTCTAAACATGATCATCATCTTCATTATCAATATGATTTTCATCATCATAAAGATTTTCTTCAGGAGCAGTAGTTAAAGGAACTGGATCAACATCAACTAGGCTCTCACTACTCTGAGAATCAACCTTCTAAGCTTTGTAAAAATCTTCAATTGTTTGGTCTTTAAAGAACACAACATCATGGCTTCTAACAAGTTTCTTCTCAACTGGATCATAGAAATGATAGCGAAATTCATCTTGACCATAACCAATGAAGATACACTATCTATTTTTAACATCCAACTTTGACCTTTCATCCTTAGGAACATGAACAGAAGATTTACACCCAAAGACTTTAAGCTGATCATAAGAAACATTCTTATGCATTTCAATTTTTTCCTTGTCTTTTCAACCAAGGCCTGAAAATTTTTGAACATATCAAGTACTTGATCCATGGACTTCAAAGGAAATACCCAGAGTTTGCGAGAATGATTATGAATAAAAGTCACAAAGTAAAGTGCACCACCATGAGACCTTACTTTTAAAGAACCGCACAAATCAGAATGCACCAACTCCAGCAAATCGAGCTTTCTTGATGGTGGATGACTCTAAAAAGAAACTCTTTTCTGATTACCAGCTAAGCAATGGACACACTTCTTCAACTTTGCTTGTTTTACTCCAAAGAGCAATTTTTTCTTAGCAAAACTATCAATCCCATTATCACTCATATGACTCAACCTTCAATTCCACAAATCCGATGAAGTATCATTCTCCACCAAGTTTATCAAGCCTTTAGAAGTAGAACCCTGAAATGCGTACAAGTTAGACAACTTGTCACCTCGAACCACAATCATCGAACCTCTAACAAGCTTCTACTGGCCAACACCAAGGGTGTTAACATAACCCTCATCATCAAGTTTCTCTATAGAAATCAAATTCAATCGAACATCTGAAGCATGCTTGACATTATTGAGAACTAGTTTGGAACCATCATTACTTTCCAAACAAATCGTGCCAATGCCAAGTACTTTAACTTCATCATTGTTGTCCATTTTCAATATCCCAAAATTACCTGGAGTATAAGAAGAAAACAATTCCTTATTTGGCGTAACATGAGAAGTAGCACCAGAATCCACAGACCAGATAGACTCATTGCGAACAAGATTAATGGCATTCTCACCACAAGATATAAGAAAATTATCATTAGCAAAAACAACAACATGATTTTCATTATCGCCTTCTTTCTTTTGTCATCTTATATCTCTCTTATGCTTGTAACAATATTTCATGATGTGCCCCTTTTTGTTGCAATAGTCACATGTAACATTCTTAAATTTGGACCTTGACTTGCTTCTACTTTTATCTCTATCATTTGAATCTCTGGACTTGTTTATATCCCTTTCATCAATAATCAAAACATCAGAGTATGAAGATGAAGAAGATGAGGCTTGAGATCTTTTTCTCATCTCTTCATTCAATACACCACTCTTAACATATTCCATAGTTACAATACCACCGAGATAAGAATTAGTCAAAGAAACTCCAAGAATTTTCCAAGAATCAGGCAGAGTATTAAGAAGCCAAAGTCCCTGAATTTCTTCATCGAACTTTACACCCATTCCAGACAGCTGGTCAAGGACACCCTGAAACTTATTTATATGATTACAAATAGGAATGCCCTCTTTATACCTGATATTCATCAATTTCTTAAGCAGGAAAAACTTGTTATTGGCAGTCTTCAAAGTATAAAGTATGTCGAGCTTGTCCCACAAACTTATAGAATGTGTCTCATTCACAATATGATTTCTAAGATTATCTTCAACCCATTGTCTGATATCCACAAACATGTAAGTGCTCAAATTCCCAATCCTCATCTGTCATGGATTCAAGTTTAGTAGATGCAAACACAGGTAGATGCATTTTCTTGACAAATAGAAGATCTTTCATCTTACCTTTCCAAGTATGACAGTTACTACCATTCAAACACACCATCTTGATCATATTTTCCTTTATCATTCAAATCGACAATCAACAACAACTAACTCTCTGATACCACTTGTTAGGAAAGACGGACACATAATCAAAGATCCCGATAGGGTAGCAGTGGAAAATACCCAACACTAAACTTTCCCTTTCAACTTGAACCAAGAGGAGATAAATAAACCCAAGAAAAATATAGTAATATATAGAAAACAACTCAACCAAATGAAACAAGACAAGAATAAAGGCAATCACACGAGACACAAGATTTACATGGAAAATCCTTCAGTGTGAAGAGTAAAAAATCAAGGGATCAAAGCCTCCACTACAATAACCAAAGAGAAACAATATTTTCCTACAAAATGACCAACAAAAAAGTTCCAAACAACAATAAATAATACATAATCCACAGCACCGAACACTAGAGAAATAAAGGAGTGAAAGCATAAAAAATGCAGTTACTGTTCGGGAATAAAGAACAGGATCTACGGGCGAAAAAATCGTGATCCATAAATTCCTAATCAAATATTGAGATGAGATTCACAAGCAGTCCAAAAATCAGCTCAATCGAACAAGAAACGAAGCAGAAATCGCAATTTGAAGTTGACAGCTGTGGCTGAAATTTAGGTGCGAAAATCAGGTTTGTTTTTCTCTCTTTGGCTGCTGAAAACTCTCTTTTTGTGATGGTGAATAAGACCTAAAAAGATCAATATATATGACCCATAGTAATGGGCCTATGGAAAAAAGTGGTTTGGTCCAAATTGAGCTTTATTTATCCACATAAGAAGGGAAAAAGACCCAATAACGCAACACTAACAATGCTATCATATTTTGTTGTTTTTGAGAGCGACTCTGATATTAGGTGTTAGTTGAACAATGTCACTTCGAAGAATTGAACTATTAGAAATGGTTAATCTATGTGATCCGTTAAAAGTTTGGCTCGTTTATGCCATTGCCATTACAAAACAGGCTCATTTGTGTCATTACTTTTTAACGGTGGTTTTGTAAAACAACCTTTGCTATGTGGACTCTTGTTAGGGGTTCACATCACCAAATTAGACGCAGTAAAAATATTACTCATTTTAAATAATATAACCATATTCCATATTATTCTATCCTATATCAATTATATTCAATAACTGATTTTTATTTAAAAAAAGAAAGTTTGAAAATGCAACAAAATCATTTATAAAAAAATGCAAATGCTTCTTTGTTGCGTGTGGGATGGGTGGGTGGGGTGGGGGTTGATTTCGATGAAACTAAAAACTGCAAGTATTGTGATTGTTTTGCATATTGTTCATATCATTGATGAATTATTGTTCAATATATCAGAAGTGTATATTGTGTAATTGAAGGATGTGCATGGCCTAATGGCTTCTATAGAGCCTTCATGTTGGATTTTAGTCAACACGACTCACCAGTTTGTTTCTATGAACAACTTGTCTTATGCCAAGGATACAATGTTCTAGGGTTGAACTTAGTTTTTGGAATGATTTACTTTCACTTGTTATGTTTACTTGTTTATCTTGCCTTCTTTTTTGTTTTGAATAGCAGAATTCTCAACCCATTGAACGCTTTGTTGTGAAAAATAAAAAAAACAACTTATTCATCAATGATAATGAACAATATGCAAAACAGTAGCAATATTTGCAATTTTTAATTTCATCCCTCTAGTATTTGCGGGTTTTTTTTATAAACGATTTTCGTTGGATTTTCAAACTTTTATTTTTAATTTTTTGATTATTGGATTTGACTGATATTGGATAGAGTAAAATCAAATATGGTTATGCTATTTAAATTTTTAAATGAGTAATATTTTCAGTGTGTCTAGTTTTGTGATGTGGACCTCTAATAAGAGTCCATATAACAAAGGTGGTTTTACAAAACTACCGTTACAAAATAATGATATAAATGGGCCTGTTTTGTAACGGCAATGGCATAAACGAGACCAAACTTTTAACGGATGACATAGATGAACCATTTCTAATAGTTCAATGACATATTTGAGCTTTTTTCCTTAATAGTTTAATGATTGGGATTTAAAAGTGGAGGTTTTTTTTTTTTTTTTTGGTTTCCCATGCGGTATCCGGTACCCACATTGGAGTTCAACTAATCCGGATTCGGGTCGGGTAGTGCCCCATTCGGGGCTAGTGCTCCCAACAGAGTTTTCTCTATGCCTAGGGTCGAACCCTCGACCTCTAGTTAAGGGTGGAGCAGCCTCATCCGCTGCGCCACAACTCATGTTGTTAAAAGTGGAGGTTAAGGATAACGAAGCTTTGATGCAATCTAAATGAATAGATTAATTGGTTTTTCTAGAGTTATAAATTCAAATGGATAACACTAGAAAATTACTAAACTTATTGGTCCAGAGATATCTGTGGTAAAAAAAGATTCATGATCGGTAGAGATTAATTTGGCTAGATTATATAACTTAGTGATAATGAATCCGGTAAATAAAGAAATCATAACTTTAGGCTTCTTAATCATGATATCAACCCATTTTCTAGTAAGTTTGATTTATTGGTTATATAGTTAAAAACAAAAATCTTAATCATGAAAATCAAATAATTGTTCCAACTTATTTTCTTTGTGATACTGAACAACGAATCTTAGTTCACTATAGAATTTGACTCCGGTCTTAAAAACCAAATTATTTTTACAAAAATCACTTAACCTTTTTAGGACAAGCTTTTGGCTTGATTAATAAACAATAAATTACCCCCCCCCCCCCCTGCCAAAAAAGAAAAGTTAGCATTTAACCATGTTTCATTGTGAAAATAGAAAAAAATAATTTTTATTTTAAAAGTGAACAATGATATTTGGAAATTAAAGTTGTGCTTGACAATTAAATAAATTTGAGTTATTTTTGAATTTTTGTGGCTAATTTGGAGTGAAAAAAGTGACAGTTTTTTTATTGTTTTTGCAATTTTAAAAATTCTCGAAAAGTAAAAATATAATTTTCCAAATTTTATGACCAAACATTTCTGAAGTTCAATTCCAGAAAAAAGAGAAAAAAATTTCGTTATCAAACGGGTCCTTTAATAATATTTATGTTTTTTCTTACAATAATAAATGACTTATGCAGTAGAATACTCCGTATTAATGTAATCTCATTGAAATATAAAAAGTCAAATATTTGTTTTTGGTTAATTACTCTTTTGCCCAACTGTGCTTACCTGTCTATACTCTAATATCTTTCAAAAAAACTAACACTACTGAAGTATCAATAGCAAAGTTGAACAAAGCAACAAGCCAAAAAATCAACAAATTCCTCTCGTTCACTCAACAAAAATGGTATCGCCAAAACAATCGACTGGTTCTTTACCGCCCGCTGGAAACAAGAGTCCATCATCGTCGTCTGATGATGTACCTCCATTTTCGAAGCAACTAGAAGTTCATATATAGTTTTTTGTTAAGGATTTGATGAGTATTGATTCTTTTTTTTTCTCTTCCTCGATTATATCAAATTCAATTTTTTTTTATGTGGATGATGCACCTCCTTCTGTGAAGCGTCTAAAGGTGCACTCAAATTTCTACTTCATTCATTTTTTTTTGTTTTTTGTTAAATTTTTGGTTAGTAAATTAATATTTTTGGTAGGTGATATACCTCCCTATCTAAAACGTCCAAGGATTCACTCAAAATTCTGCTTATCTTTTTTTTTCTTGGAGTTTTTTTTTGAGCTGATGAGTAAATTGATTCATTTTTGGTTCTTTTTGATTGGTGTGAATTGATTTTTTAGGGAGATGACAATGTGGATACTTTGTAAAAAAAAAATAGATGCTGCCATCTGAGAATTCATAGGAGTTACACTCAACTGATCAACCAGAACTTGAAGCAGGCAACGTAGCTGACCAAAAAGTTAACTACACAGCTGATGAAAAGGCTGAGGCTGCGGGTGACGCTGCAGTGGATGGTGGAGTTTTCACACCTGCCCCAGTAGGCAAGTATTTTTTTTGTTTTTTACTTCCTTAGTCCCTCCACTTTAGTCACACCTTACAGAAGGCAAGGTATACTACAAATATAACGTCAACTTTTTTACATATCCAATTTAAAAATAATTTATCTATTTATTCCTAATTTATTCTTACCAGTTTAAAAGTAATTTACCTCTTTAATTCATAATTTACCCTTGTTATTATTTATAATCACTTCACAATATATTTATTAGATTTATTATATTCAAAAAGGTGATATAATAAAATTGTGTTTGATGTCAAGTCAATAATGGACAAACAAAAAATGGACATAGGAAACACTTTATTTATCTTTTCTATTTTCTTCGGAGAGCCTTTGATGTCATTCAGGTTTTGTATCGGACAAGCCTTGGTGCCGACTCATATCAGAGTATCCGGAAGTTTTAGATTAGTAGTATTTGTTTTTCTTTAACTATTTTTCTGTTAAATATTGGTTTATAGATTTGATATCTAATAGAATTTATATTCTGTAGAACCCAATAGTAGGGGTTAATAAAACTTTTTTTGGCGGTTGGTGCGAACAAAGACACTCCTGCTGCTGCGATGACGTGCTTTATAAGGCTTGTAAATGTAGTTCTCTAAATTTGGACTGCCTTGACTTTCCTATTTGTTCAACAGTTTAAGTCTGTTTGCCATAATTCAAAACTTGCTGTCTACAAGTGAAAATTTTAGTATGAAGATGCTTTTCGAAACAGATTAAAAGAAATGATTTTTTCTTTGCAATGCTGATGCACAGATCTTTTCTGGATCAGAATTATCTGTAGTATCTTCAAAAATTCTCTTTGGGCGCTGTTATATTTATTGGAATCTCTTAAGTCAGTTGGAGCAAACTATCTTTAGGCACTTTTCTTCCTGAGAGATTACCATATATAGAAATTTAAATATGAACATGTCGCATACTGAGGTGAAGTCAGGATTTCGATGAAGAGGGTTCAAAATTTGAAGAAAAACTAATCGAAGAGGTCGACATCTATTATATATACATAAAATATAATTTTAGTAATGCATAAATAATATAATTTTTTACCGCCCATTCCAATGACTGGCAGGTCGCATATCGAAGGACTGCATTAGTTGAGATTTGTTTGACTATTTTCTAAGGTTGTGAGCTTCATAATGTACGTAGATTACTCATTGTTTGTGGAAATGATCAGCAAGTGGGTGGCTTTGCTTGATAGAAAAGGAAGCGGCCATGTGCAAGTCAATGGAAAGACCATCAGCAAATATTCTATTTGCTTTCTCAATTCAGGCGATGAAGTTGTCTTAAGTCAAGCAGAAAATAATGCTTACGTATCCTCTACATGTTGTTGTAGGAGCTATTGTGATTCCATTTGTATTTGCTTAATCCTTACGGTTTTTGTGATTCTTTATTATTTCTCATCTATATGATTGAATAACCTTGACATTGTTCTATATAGATTGTTCAGTTACTATTGGAGTCACCTTCAGATGTTGGGACCAGTGCCGGAAAAGGAAAACTGTTGAACATTGAAAACCTGGTAGAAGATGCTTTAGCTATTGCTCGTGCTTTTGATTTGTCAGTATTTTCAAACCCATGTCGAGATCTATTTTCTTTGAAACCGACATCTCAGGTTAGTGGTAAAAAACACCCAAGAAATGAGCTGCATGCCTCCTTCCCTTGTTATTAATGATATTCTGATATTGAATTATCCATTGGTACAGGCAATTCTAAGTCATTCGCTGAACCATTTCTTTTGGCTTTCTTGCTACGAGCACGCAAACTGATCCATACATAACTAAAAAACTTATTTATTAACAGATGTTGGAGGAAAGACGGGGGATTACAGAATCAATGCCTGCTTCAACTTCAGAGATGTCTTCAAAATCTGCTGTAGTTATGGAAAAACTTTATGCTGCAATCATTGACGGACAAAATATAGAAGTATCATTTGAAGACTTTCAATTTTACTTAAGGTGGGTAATTAGGCAATAAGATCACACAGCATAATCCAGTTACCATTGTATATCTGAAGTTGTACTTAGTTTCCTTTATTTTTTTCTCTTGAGTTCTTTGGTCTTTGGACATTTCCTGATACTTCTTATATTTTCTTATATTCTAGTTAAGAAATAAAAATATTTTGTTTTCACTATATGTTAGACAGGTTTTAATTTTTGTTCATGTTAACTTATTAGTGAATTAATTAATTTTGCAAAAAGAAAAAGAAGTTGGTATGTAATATTTGTGTTAGACAAAAAAATTTGAGACCTTTGAACTAATGCAGATTTAAATAGTGACTTCATAAAAAGGAAAAGAATATAGTAATTTTGTTGGTCCCAACTAAAGGTGTCAAACGGGCCGGGCTGACCCGGCCCGGCCCGGCCCGTAACATCAAACCGGACCGGTTTGACCCGGCCCGGAAAGCCCTAGGGCTTTAGGGTACCGGGTCCCGGTCCGGTTTTTTAAAAAAATTGGGCCCGGTTAACCCGGCCCGGACCAACCCGGTCCAGGCCCGCCGGTTAACCGGCCCGGCCCGGCCCGGTAACCCAAAAAAATAAAAAAAATAAAAAAAAAAATTCTGTTGGGCCAAACTAGCCGTTGGCCCAACGGTAATATTACCGTTTTTGGGTCCAAACGGCTAGTTTGGGCCCATTTCATTAAAAAAAAAATATATATATAAAATATTTTTTAATCCTCAAAATAAATCTATAAATACCCTATAACTTCAAATCATTTCTCACACAATTTTTCAATCTCTCAAATCTCATTCTCTCTCAAATCTCAATTCTCAATTCTCAAATATTCAATATATTTAATTTCTTAAAGTGTTCACTTTAATTTTTTATTTTTTCGTTTACAAAGTAAGAGCGGAAGTTTCTAAAGTCGCAATCTTCGGATACTTCCAAAATTTGGTATTGTCGTTCCATCTCTTACGTTTAATTTTTATTTATTGTATTAATTGTTTAATATTTAATTTTGTTATATTTGTGTATTTTGAATATTTTTAGTTTAATTTAATTTATATTATGGATAAATTAAAAAACCTCGCTGCTAAAGGTGTTAAAAATTTTTGTCCCGGAAGCGGTAGTGGTAGTAAAAAGCGAATTATTAGCGGTAGAGGTAGTTCAAGTAATAGATATACCCGTGTGCCTTCGCCTCCGGTACCGCTTGGTACACCTTTGAGGAAGAAATAGGTGTAGGTGCTCACGATATGGATTATGTAGAATTTCAAGAAAATTACGGTATAGAAGAAGAAAATGAAGTAGATGCAGTTAATGTAGACGAAGATGATGAAAATATTGCTGAAACACCCGCAGTAGGAGATGCTAACGTTAGATCTGAATCAGTTAATCTCCCTTCCCGTCCTCCCAGTGCCCCAAAACCCCGTAAAAGAACTAGTATTGCATGGCAATTTTTTGAACATATATCAGATATTGAGGTGCAGTGCAATATTTGTCAACAAATATATAAGCATAGAAGTGGCGGTAAGCAAGGGGGTACGGGTACGTTAATGAGACATATAGCTGAAGATCACAAAAGAGAGTTAAATATTGCAAAAGGTGGTGGGGATGTTGGTGGGTCAACGCAAACTAGAATGGACCCAACAACCGGTCAAGTAGCGAAAAAGTATAATAAATTGAGGGACCGGGAAGAAATAGCTAAAATGGTAGCTGTGGGTTGTTTGCCTTTTACTTTTCCTTCTTCTGATGCTTTTATCCGTTATATACAAGCAATTTATAATCCTATGTTTAATGGTATTCCTAGAACTACTTGTCGGTCTGATATTTTTAAACTCCATTCACAATATTGTTTTTATTTATCAACATTCTTAAAAAATATTCAATGTAGATTGTCCCTAACTTCTGATCTTGGTCGTGCTGTTAATAAAAATGATTATTTAACTGTTACTTGTCATTGGATGGATAGTAATTTCATGATGCAAAAACGTATTCTTGTTTTTTTATATGATGAAGATCGCAAACATACTGGACAATTTATTTCTGATTCTATTATTAAAATTGCCGGATATTATGGTATAGAAAATAAAATTTTATGTATTGATTTTGATAATGCTTCTAACAACAAGAATGCTATAACAAAAATAAAATCTACGTTATCTCCACCCTTTCCTGAAATTTTCCATATTAAGTGTGCATGTCATATCTATAATTTAATTGTAAAAGATGGTCTTGACTTTTTTGAGGTTTATATTGAAAAAATTCGTCTTGCCGTAGGTTTCATTCAAGGAAATAATCATAGAGCGAGAATTAAAGAATTTAAAGTTAAATGTCAAGAAAATGGACTTACACCGATTTTAATGCCTGAGTAAATTGATATTAGATGGAATTCTACGTATGAATTTTTAAAAACTTGTTATAAATATAGAATTCCTATTACACTAACTTTTAACCAACACTGTGGTTCTTTTGCTGATTCTGCTGATTGCATGTTACATAATTCTGATTGGGTTATAATTAATGATCTTGTTAAGTTTTTAGAAAAATTTTATGTAGCTACGGTTGAATTTTCCGGTGCATACTATCCTACTGTTTGTAATATTTTGGCATATATAGCCGATATTTCTGGTTTGCTCCAACAATATAAAAATAAAGAAGGTTATAAAGAAGCTGTTGGCGCTATGTTTACGAAATTTAAAAAATATTTCTTCCCGATTCCCCCTATTTACTTGGTTGGTGCTATTTTAAATCCTTGCATGAAATTTAATCATATGTGTCACTTTAGTACTCTTATTTATGCTAACTTAGAAATAAATACTAACCGTGAGTCTGAACAAGAGCAGCCTGATTTGTGGACGGCTACGGCTGATGCAAAAGATTATATAGAAAAATTATATAATCACTATGCTGATTTATTTGATTCAGCCGTACCTACAAATATCAGTCCAACTGTCGCTCCTCATCCTCCCGAGGAGCCATCATCTTCTAAAAGGTCGGCACATAGTGGTTTTCCTGATTCGTTTTATGATTTAACTTGTTGGAACCGTGTGGATGAGAGAGCTTACACATCAACTTATCGGGAAGAGCTGAAATATTATCTGCGGACGCCACCAGAGGATCGCAGACGACGGATCAACTCGCTGGATTGGTGGAGAAATAATGAATCACAATATCCTGTACTTTCAAGATTAGCCAGAGATATCTTGAATGTTCCAATGTCAACCGTTGCATCAGAGAGCGCCTTCAGTCAGGGACGACAGCAGCTTGGAGACAACCGACACTCATTGGGAAGCAACGCAATGAATGTTTTAGTTTGCCTTAGAGATTGGATTAGAGCAGAAAGAAGAAACCAAGGAATGGAACCAGAGCCAAGCGACGACCTCAAACTTGAAGAAATAATGACTTCACGGGAGAACTCAACAGAATCAAGTCCAATGCATGGGTTTGCCCCCGTTGACTTCGACTATCCTATGCAAATTCCAATTAATATTAACATGAATGAGTTGGAAAAAATGATGCATAATTTATAGATTTTTCATTCATGTAAATTATAAATTTTGGATCATTTTGCAATCAATAAAATTCCACAAATTCATTCACTCCTTAGTCGTTGTTTTTTATTTTTTTTTATTTATCAATTTAAAGTTTTAATATCTTATATAGAAGTGTATATTTAATGTATACACGTGTATATATCTTCTATAGAAGATTAGAAGTGTATATTTAATGTATACATGTGTATATATATTTTATAGAAGTGTATATTTAATGTATACACGTGTATATATCTTCTATAGAAGTGTATATTTAATGTATACATTATATATATCTTCTATAGAAGTGTATATTTAATGTATACATGTGTATATATCTTTTATAGAAGTGTATATTTAATGTATATACGTGTATATATCTTCTATAGAAGTGTATATTTAATGTATACATGTGTATATATCTTTTATAGAAGTGTATATTTAATGTATACACGTGTATATACCTTCTATAGAAGTGTATATTTAATGTATACATTGTATATATCTTCTATAGAAGTGTATATTTAATGTATAGATTGTGTATATAGCGTATATGTAGTGTATATTTGACCGGTTTTTATCCGGGTTTGACCGGGTTTGACCGGGTTTGACCGGTTTTAGCGGGTTTGACCGGATTGGGTTAAGTGGGCCGGTTCCGGGTGGGTTTTATTTTTTTTACTGTGCGGCCCAGCCCGGCCCGGACCGGTTAAGGCCAAAACCGGCCCGTCACCGGCCCGTAACCCGGTTAGAGAGAGGGGGCCGGTTCCGGGTTGACCCGGCCCGGCCCGTTAGACAGGTTTAGTCCCAACTCCTAACTATTACCTAAAATGAAAGACAAACTTTAATAAAATAATAAGATATATATATAAGAACATTCACAAATTCTATATAGTATTATGAAAACGTTCACCGGTGCTTTAGTCTAAGAATTTGTTGAAGTGCTAGGAAATATAAATTATCATAAATAGTGAAAGTACTTGGTTTATTGAATTAACTATTCTTTTTCTTTCCAAAATTGAAAATGGGGTCTATAGTAAGTCTTATCCCTTAGACAAAGCATGACCATGATGTAAGCAAAGGATAAAGTAGTCAAATAGGTTCGAATTTTTCAAGTGAGTTACAATAATTTTTCAAGTGTTTAAATATAAATGTTGAGTTCCACAACTGTGGGATGAAGAAAAAGTGGTCTACCGGATCCATTTCTATATAAAAAAAATAATCACTTGTGAATGTGGAAAAGTCTCTAATCTTGTTCCAACTGACTACTTCTATGTTTTTATCTAAGACAATCTTTTTTCTGTATGATTTGTGTAATTTTGGTTTTAGGGTATTACTTTCTTTCTATACTTAGGTCACATATTTGTGTTAGCCCATATGTTATTGGGCCTTTAGTTTATGGACCTTTAGGTTATTGGCTATGTATATATAGCCTACTTTTGGTTTAGTCAGTTTTTATGCTTTTCAGATTACATTGTAAACCTTAGCCTTTCTTTCTTTCAATAAAGTTCTATTAATATGGTATCAAAGCTAGTTCGATCCATGTCCTTTGATTTGTTGGTTGAAGATTTTGTAGCAGGCACCTACTGCGCGGTATTTTGTAGAAGATTTTGAGGTGCTGCTGTATTCGTTTGCTGTCTTCGTTTGCTGTCTGGTATTGTTCGTCTTTCGTTCTTTTGCTTGCTGCCATTGTTGTTCGTTCGGAATTGTTCAACCTAGGGTTTTGCATCTTTTTATTTTTTGAATTATTTGTGTGTTGCTGTGTTTACAATGACTGGAAAGGATGATTCTCTCCAGTCCATTAGTACTCAATTAGATGGTAAGAACTATGCCTATTGGAGTTATGTCATGAAGAATTTTCTTCGTGGGAAGAATATGTGGGGTTATATCACTGGAGTAAAACCAAGACCTATCGATGATACAACTGAAAATTTTGATTTGTTGGTGGACTTATGGGAAACTAATAACTCCAAGATTATCACTTGGATCAACAATTTTGTAACTCAGTCAATTGGTATGCAATTGGCTAAGTATGACACAGCAAAGGAGGTCTGGGATCATTTGGAAAGACTGTACACTCAGTCTAATTTTGCTAAACAGTACCAGTTGGAGTATGATATCCGTGCTCTTCAACAGCATGACCTCAGTATTCAAGATTTTTATGCTGCCATGTCGGATTTGTGGGATCAATTGGCACTTACTGAATCTGCAGAGTTAAAAGGTTTTGGGCCGTACATTGCTAGACGGGAAGAGCAACGCTTGGTTCAGTTTTTGATGGCACTACGTTCTGACTTTGAGGGCCTACGTGGAACAATCCTTCATCGATCTCCCCTCCCTACTGTTGATTCTGTGGTTCATGAACTGATTGCAGAGGAGACTCGTATCAAGTCTCAAGTGGTTCAAGGGTCTAAAGTAACTACTACTCCTGTCGTGTTTGCTGCTTCAACTGATCAGTCTAGGCCACCACGTACTCAGACTCGACAATCTCCTAAAGTTGCATTTGATGAGTGTGCATTCTGCAAACAGAAAAATCATTGGAAGGCTCAGTGTCCGTTGTTACTTAACAAGGTCAAACAGCCTCAATCTGGGCAGCAACAGAAATATGGGCAGCAAAAGTCTCCGTCACGCTCCTCTGGTGCTCCTCCATGGTCATCTCGTCCTCCACAGTTCGCTGCTGCTGCACCATCTGTAGATGTTGAGTCTGTTAGCACTATGCCACCTTCTGCGTTGGATCCCCAGGTTTTCGAACAGTTCAGACAGTTCTTCGTTTCTAATCCTACGGCCATGTCAGCATCTATGTCTCATTCGGGCTCAGTTTCTTCTAGTACCTCAGGTATTCCTTCCTCCTTGTGGATATTGGATTCTGGTGCGTCTCATCACATGTCCCCTCATTTGTCATCGTTTGGTTCTTTGTCACACATTTCACCAATTTCTGTTATGTCCGCGAGTGCTGTACCTATGTCAGTCGAGGGTGTTGGTTCTGTTACTACCCCTCACATTGTCCTCTCTGATGTTTATTACATTCCCAAACTTGCTTTAAATCTTGTTTCGGTCAGTCAGTTGTGTAAGGCTGGTAATTGGGTGTTTTTTTCTGAATCTGTTTGTGTTATACAGGACCAACACACTCAGAGGGTGATTGGGACCGGCCGTAGGTTGGGGGAACTCTATGTCTTGGAGAATCTCAAAGTGTCTGCAGTTGCTGCCTCTAGCATAGATTTATCTTCTTTTCGTTTGAGTCCTTTGTCTTCTCCGTTTTATCTTTGGCATTCCAGATTAGGACATGTGTCAGTTTCACGTTTACGTTTTTTGGTCTCTAGTGGTGCTTTGGGTCATGTGAACACTAGTGATATTTCAGATTGTAGTGGTTGTAAACTGGCAAAATTTTCTGCCTTACCGTTTAATAAAAGTGTGTCTTATTCTGTTGCTCCTTTTGATATTATTCATTCTGATGTATGGGGACCAGCGCCAGTTTCCACTAAGGGTGGATCGACCTATTATGTTTCGTTTATAGATGACTATACTCGTTATACCTGGGTGTATCTTATGAAACGCAGATCTGATTTCTTTGGCATTTACAACAACTTTAGAGCCCTTGTTAAAACACAACATTCGGCTGTGATAAAGTGTTTCAGGTGTGACTTAGGGGGTGAATATACCTCTAATGACTTCACTCAGTTACTTGCCTCTGATGGTACCATACACCAGTCATCTTGTACCGACACTCCTGAGCAGAACGGTCTGGCAGAAAGAAAACATCGTCATATTGTTGAGACAACACGCTCTTTACTTTTGTCTGCAGAGGTTCCTAGTATTTTTTGGGGAGAAGCAGTCCTAACTGCTGTATATGTGATTAATCGTATTCCTACTGCATTGACTTCAGGGATGTCTCCGTTTGAGAAACTATATGGTCACCCGCCGAATTATTCTGCATTACGAGTTTTTGGATGCACTTGCTTTGTTCTTCGTCCTCATGTTGAACGAAATAAGTTAGGGTCAAAATCAGCTATATGTGTGTTTTTGGGGTATGGTATTGGACAAAAAGGATATCGTTGCTATGATCCTGTAAGTCAGAAATTATATGTTTCACGACATGTCACTTTTTTGGAACATATTCCTTTTTATTCCATTCCAGCTAAAACCCATGATGTGACAAAGTCAGATATTCGGCTTATTGATCCCTTTGGGATTGACATAGAGGTTCCAGTTCCGGATTCATCCATGCCATCTGGTGTGCCACCTGATAGTGCTTCAGCCTCGCCTGTGCCTGAGTCTGCTCCTTCGACTGTTGAGACTGGAGACCCACCACCTCTGAGGAGGTCTACTCGACCTTGTAAGTCCACCAAACTGCCAGATTTTTCCTATTCTACATATTCAGCCTCATTTGCTTCCTTTATTGCAAACATACATCATTTGTCTGAACCTGAGTCGTATAGAGAGGCTGTGTCTGATCCTCTTTGGCAGAATGCTATGGCTGAGGAACTTGCTGCTCTTCATCATACACATACATGGGATTTGGTTACTCTCCCACCTGGTAAGCATGCGGTTGGTTGTCGATGGGTGTATAAGATAAAAACAAAATCTGATGGGTCTGTTGAGCGATACAAGGCGAGACTTGTGGCAAAAGGGTACTCACAACAATATGGTATGGATTATGAGGAGACTTTTTCCCCCGTAGTAAAGATGACGACTGTTCGCACTATGATTGCTGTTGCATCCGTTCGACAGTGGAAGATATTTCAGATGGATGTCAAGAATGCTTTTTTGAACGGTGATCTCCACGAGGAAGTTTATATGACTCCTCCCCCAGGTATTGACCACCAGCCAGGTGAAGTTTGTCGGCTTCGAAAAGCTTTATATGGTCTCAAACAAGCCCCTCGTGCTTGGTTTGAGAAATTCTCCACTGTTATTACTTCCCTTGGATTTGTCCCGAGTAACCATGATTCAGCATTGTTTGTTAGATATACAAGTGCAGGGCGAATTCTCTTGTCCTTATATGTAGATGATATGATTATTACTGGTGATGATCATAGTGGTATTGAGTTATTGAAGCATGATTTGGCTCATCGATTTGCAATGAAGGACTTGGGCTTGCTGCGTTATTTTCTGGGTATTGAGGTGGCTCAGTCTAAGAAAGGGTATCTTCTTTCTCAGACTAAGTATATATCTGACTTGTTTACACGGGCGCGTCTTTCTGACAACAGGACTGTAGATACTCCCCTTGAAACCAATGCACGTTACTCTCCTAGTGATGGTGTTCCATTATCAGATCTGAGTCTTTATCGGACTATTGTGGGCAGTTTGGTTTATCTTACGGTTACTCGTCCAGATATAGCACATGCAGTTCATGTTGTTAGCCAGTTTGTTACTGCTCCTACTTCTGTGCACTGGGGTGCTGTACTTCGTATTCTAAGGTATCTTCGTGGCACTCAGTTTCAGAATCTCTTGTTTCCCTCGACGTCATCTCTCGAGTTGCGAGCCTATAGTGATGCTGATTGGGATGGAGATCGCAATGATCGTAAATCCACCACTGGTTTTTGTGTGTTTCTTGGAGACTCTTTAATCTCGTGGAAGAGCAAGAAACAAGATGTTGTCTCTAGATCTTCCACGGAGGCTGAGTATCGTGCCATGGCTGTGACTACATGTGAGATTATTTGGTTACGTTGGCTTCTTGCAGATATGGGGGTTCACATTTCTATGCCTACTCCCCTGCATTGTGATAACAAAAGTGCGGTACAAATTGCAAAGAATTCTGTCTTCCATGAGCGTACGAAGCACATTGAGATTGATTGTCACTTCACCCGTCATCATTTGCAGCTCGGGACCATATCGCTTCCTTTTGTTCCATCGTCTTTGCAGATTGCTGACCTTTTTACGAAGGCTCAGTCGGCGTCTCGATTTCGTTTTTTGTGTGACAAACTCTCAATGCTTATTGCTGTTGCATTGTGAGTTTGAGGGGGGATGTTAGCCCATATGTTATTGGGCCTTTAGTTTATGGACCTTTAGGTTATTGGCTATGTATATATAGCCTACTTTTGGTTTAGTCAGTTTTTATGCTTTTCAGATTACATTGTAAACCTTAGCCTTTCTTTCTTTCAATAAAGTTCTATTAATAATTTGAACCTCGAGCCATGCAAACTAAGCCTTGTATTGGTATTTACATAGAGAAAGGTAGAGGCGCGATCCCATTATTCTCAAATTTCGAAGCTACAGTTGGTTATGGGTTGGCCTTAGATGAATTTCTCGGTCATAAAAAATTAATTAATCAATGAATTAAAAGTGTGTTCAGTTTAACAATTTAAATTTTTAGATGAGATAGATTACACATTTCAACTTAGTATCGGAGCCATACTCATTCTCGTTCATGACTTAAACAATGCAAGGCCCCCTTGTTATATTGTCGACGCACTAGATATCCAATTTTAGACATGCAATAGGGTATTGAATGGATCACATTTGTTCATACAATGGACATTACTCTTTTATTAGATGTTGCCGTTTACCAAGGGTTAGCCATGCCTCATCTTGTTTTGATGGTTATTGAAGAATAATGCAGTAACTCACACTAAGATTAAATCAGTGTAAGCAGAGAGAAATGAAGGAAGAGATAGGAGAAGATCAACTATCTTATAATCAGGGAAGAAAAGAGAAGAAGAAGAGTAAATCATTGTGTTGTATTGATGTATTCAGAATTCTATTCTTGCTAGTAGTACATAGTCGACTATATATAGATTAGATGATAGCTTAGTAGTGCGGTGTTAACTAACTAACTGACTTCAACAATGTAACTATCTTATTGACACTTTAACTTACTTTCCCTTCTTTTTCTTTCTTTACTCTCATGCCTGTAACCTCCTCCTCGAACTTGGAACTACAAAGAGATTGACAAGGTTAAGTTTGGACATTAAGTATTTATGTTGAACCTTGGTTAAGCCTTTAGTTAAAGCATTTGCGGGTTGGGCATGAGTGAATATATATTCAGTCTTGAGCAGATCTTGTTGGATCTTTTTCCTCACAAAGTAGCAGTCTATTTCTGTATGTTTAGTCTCCATATGGTAGCTATAGGATTTGTATCTATTTGCAAAGCTGCTTTGTTGTCACTGAAGATAGTCAGAGGTAGTTGTAGTTGAACACCTAGATCCTTGATCAAACCAACTAGCTATGTAAGTTCTGCAACTGTGGAAACAAGGCTTCTATACTCTGATTCAGCTAAACTCCTAGAAACAGTTGATTGTTTCTTTGACTTCCAAGAAATTAGAGATTCACCTAGTTTAATAGTAAATCTTGTAATAGACTTCCTAGAGAAAGCATATTTAGCCCAATCTACATCACAATGAGATTTTAAAACGTCTTCTTTTGAGCTGAACATTAGAAGACCTTATTCCGATTATCCTTTTTATATTTGATGATTCTAAGTGATACATTGTTGTGAGACTGTTTGGGACACTGCAAGAACTTACTCAAGGTCTGCATACTATATGTTATGTTGGTCTTGTTACTGTGAGGTATAACAACTTACCTATTATCCTTTGGTACATCCATGATCAGCTAATACTTCATCTGTTGACCTTGCATCATCTGAAGTATGTTGATCATATTCTGTAGTTGTTAATTTCTCTATAGTATCAAGTGGAGTAGGTGCTGGTTTAGCAGCACTAAGACCTATTTTTGAGATTAATTCCACTACATACTTCCTCTGATGCATCATAATTCCTTGTTTAGAACTTGCAAATTCAATGCCTAGGAAGTATTTTAGTTCTCCAAGATCCTTTATCTTAAAAGCTTTGTGAAGATCCTCTTTGGTTTCACTTATTTGATCAAGTTTGCTACCAGTCACTAGTATGTCATCTACATAAACTAGTACAACAACTATTCCTTCACTTGTCTCTTTTATGTAAAGAGAATAATCACACTGACTCTGTCTGAAGTTATATATAATCAAGGCTTGATGCAGTTTTGCATTCCATTGTCTTGGTGCTTGCTTCAATCCATACAAGGATTTTGAAAGTCTGCACACCTGTCTCTTCTCCTGACTTTTAAAACCTTGTGGAAGTTTCGTATAGTCTCATCTTCCAAATCACCTTGTAAAATGGCATTGTATACATCCATTTGATGGATATACCAATTCCTAGCTGCTGCAAAATAGCCAAGAAAGTCTTCAGAGTAACCATTTTTACCATTGGGCTAAACGTTTCTTGATAGTCTATCCCTTCCTTTTGACTGAAACCTTTTGATACCAACTTTACCTTGAATCGTTCTATTTGTCCTGAAGCTTTGCACTTGATTTTGTCAATCCATTTGCACCCTATAGGATACTTGTCTTCTGGAAGAGTGACCACCTGCCAAGTATTGTTATTTCAAGAGCAGCTATCTCAATTGCCTAGCATCTACCCACCTAGCATCTTTAACTGCCTCTGCATAAGTGGCTGGTTCAATAAGGTTTAAGAAGTTAGATAAGGACCATTGATACTTGTCAAAAAGATTAAAGAAACATAGTTTGATAGAGTGTATAAGATGTTTTCATTTATAGTTAATGACACAAAGTATTTCATCCATCTAGGAGGATGTGTGCCCCTCGTGGATTTTCTTTGATCAAGGTGTATAGTAGCTTGTTAAGGCAATTCAACAACATCTTATCTAGTTATTCTTCTTGTGTAGTATCTTGTTATAGCAGGAATTTATGCAACAGGAACTGTAGTGGACTGGACTAGAGTAGTATTTGTTGTATTTTATAGTTGTTTAGTATGATTTTGTGATTATGATTCATTCTCAATAGTTGGTTGTGGTTGTGAGTTGTTACCAGCAGGTGCTTGTGACGGTGAACCAGGCTCAACTCCTATCATATCAATAACTAACTCATCACTACTTCCTGCTGTCAAGTCACATATAGGAAATAACGATTGTGAAGCTTAAGTCATAGTATCCGTGAATGGAAATATATCTTCCAAGAAAATGACATCCTTGTTAACAAAGAATATCTTGTTAGTAAGATCATAAAGGATATAACCTTTTTTTGTTTCTGAATAACCTATGTGAATAACCTTTCTTGATCTAAGCGTAAGTTTATCCAATTCATGTACTACCTTAGCATAGCCTAAGACCTTTAGATGATCTGGTGTAGGTTTCTTGTTGTACAGTTTTTCATAAGGTGTGATATATCCTAATATAGAAGAAGGAAGCCTGTTTATTAGATATGTAGAAGCTTTCACACAGTTTCCCCAAAACTTTAAAGGTATATTACCATGAAACCTAATAGCTCTTGTTATTTCTAGAAAATACCTATGTTTCCTCTCAACTACACCATTTGCCTGAGGTGTATATGAGCAAGAAGTTTGATGAGTTATGCCTAGATTTGCAAAGAGTTCAGAACATATGTGATTGACAAATTCATTACCATTATCAGTTCTAATCACTTTTACACAAGTATTAAACTGGGTTTGAATGTAAGACAGAAAATACTTAAGAAGAATAATGACATCAACTTGAGTAAAAACACCTATATCATTCTATTAAAATCATCCACAACAATTAAGAAGTACTTGTGTCCATCATAAGTAGGAACATTATAAGGACCCAAGAGATCCATATGTAATAAGTCAAAAGCTTAAACACTAGATGTACTGTTAGAAGGAAAGGCTAGCCTAGTTTGTTTATCAAATGGACAGACTTCACACTTATTTATATTGTTATTTACATGAGTTTTTGAAACAGAAAACATGTGAGATAGTATCCTAAAAGGAACATGTCCAAGCCTATTATTCCATAGCCTTATATTAGATTTATTTGTATTCTGAGTATTGAACACACAGCCTGCTACTTTGCCATGTCCCGAAAGCTTTTGTCTCAATAAGAGGTATAGGCCATTTTTCTCTCTGCCAATTCCTTCACCTTCCCACTCCAAATTAAAGATCCTAAAACAGACAAAACTTAGGGAAGAATGTAGCTGAATAGTTAAGTTGCTTAGTAACCTTTCAGGCTGATAATAGATTGTATTTAAACTGAGGTAGATGAAAAACATTTTGGATAGTACTATCTTCAGATATATCACTACATCCCATGTGTTTCACTAGTGACACATCACCATTGGGTAGTATTACTCTTTTTGGATTGATATATTGAATCTTTTTTTAGAAGATCAATATCTGCAGTTATCTGGTTTGTAGCACCTGTGTTAATAACCCACTCAAGTGGATTACTACAAACCATGAAGTCACTGCCAATACCTGACATATTTACTGCACTAGTAGATGGAATGGAAGATGTTACTTGATTGTGTTGTTCCAGCATCTTAGAAATCTAAGTATATTGCTCAGGTGTGAACCTTGGGGGCAAAGATAGAAGTACAAGACTTTGGTTTTGATGATGCTGACCCAATCCCCAGCCACAAATTGTGAGCACTAGAAGAAACTTTCCTCTGCTTGTACTGTGATCCTAGCCAGTTCTAGCTTCATTTTGAATCTTGTGTTGTCCATGTTTAGGAAGTCCAGGAGGGTAACCGACAAGTTTGTAGCAATCTATCTTGTAATGACTTTTTATTTTACAGTGATCACACACAACACTAGGATTATATGTTGACACATAGTTTCTCTTCCCCTTTTGATAGTTACGTTGATAACTACCACCTTGATAGCTAGTCTTAGAGTATATGGAAACTTCATTAGCTACATTAGGAGCAGGACCAAGAAGACTCATCGCATGCACAAACTGAGCCACAATATTTTGATTCTCATCACTTATGATCATAGAGTAGGCCATGTTGACAGTTGGTAGTAGTGTCATCAACAAAATTTGGCTTTTTACTTAGGAGTATGTGTTATTTAAGCCCATTAGAAACTGATATAAATTTTGTGTTTGAAGTTAAGCCAACAACACTCTTGATTTTTCAAAGGCTCTAAAGATTCAAACTCATCTCATAAATCTTTCAGCTTAGTTAAATATACAGACACAAATTAAACTCCCTGAGTCATGGTTGGAATTTCTTGGTGCAAATTCTAAGTTCTTGAACCATCTATTTTATCAAATCTTTCCTTAAGATCTAACCATACAAAATATGTAGTCGAGGCATGGACCAGTAACCCTCCAAGTAGTTTAGTAGAAACTACATTCACAAGCCAAGAAAGTACTATAGCATTTACTCTTTCACATTCGTTTCCCAGGTCAGTAGAGAAGTTTTCTCTTACAAGAGCCATCAACTATAGCAAATTTTTTACGCCCTAGTAGTGCAATTCAAACAGCCTTACTCCATACAACATAGTTTTCACTCCCCTTTAATTGTAAATACACAAGAGAAGTAGTTGATACATCTGCCATAGATAAGAAACGAGGATGATTTTAATCTAATGGAGACTGCAGTGGCCGTGGGATTGATCCACTATTATTGGAAACTGATCCAATTATTTGTGCATCAAAAGTCATCTTCAATAGAGTAGAGTTCCTTTTAGAGCAACTCACTTAGTCAAGCAGTTACTTTTAGAGTAACCAAGAAATTACCAAAATTCAAAAATTCCTGAATGTGTAGATGAACATAAAAAATTGAAAACAAAAATTGTTGGATCAACAAGAGCACTAATTCAATTTAGTAAGCTCTAATAACATGAAGAATAATGCAGTAACTCACACTAAGAGTAAATTACTGTACCATAGAAATAGAGGAAGAGATTGGAGAAGATCAACCATCTTAGAATCAGAGAAGAAAAGAGAAGAAAGAAGAGTAAATCATTGTGTTGTATTGATATATTTGGAATTTTGTTATTGTTAGTAGTACATAGTTGACTATATATAGAGATGTTAGAGTTGTGACCTGAATTTTGTTGATCCGACCCTGAAAGTTTCGCGGTACGACTCATGTTTGTGATTTTCAAAATACCAAGCCTGTAAGTACTCCATTAGAAGCTTGTAACTTTAAACTATCAGCCACATTATCTCCAAAGACGGATGATGAGCGCGACTATATGTCTCGAGTTCCATACTCTAGTGCTATCGGGTCTCTTATGTATGCGATGGTGTATTTTCGACCAGATTTATCTTATGCCGTTAGTGCAGCTAGCAGATACATGGCAAATCCTGGCAAAGAACATTGGAAAGAAGTTCATTGGATTTTTAGAGACTTGCATGGATCTGCTGATATTTGTTTGCAGTTTGGGAAAAATAGAGGCGGAGTAATCGAGTATGTTCATTCTAATTTTTCAGGAGACCATGATAAAAGGAGATCCCTTAAAGGCTATATTTTCACCATTTGTGGTTGTGCTATCAGTTGAAAAGCAACCTTACAGACTACGGTTGCTTTCTCAACTATTGAGGCAGATTACATAGCTATTACAGAGGCTTTCAAGGAAGCTATTTGGTTGAAGGATCTGTTTGGTGAACTTAGAAAAGACTTACAGATTACTACGGTCTTTTATGACAGTCAAAGTGCTATTTTCATTACGAAAGATCAGATGTTTCATGAGAACGTGAAATTATTGGTACTGGTGATATTGTGGTGAGCAAGATTAGTACCCATGATAACCCGACTGATATGATGACCAAGACACTACCAAGTGCCAAGTTTGAGTATTTCTTGGACTTGGTTGGGGTTAGCTATTAATATGTGACCTTAGGGGCTTTTGTGGATGAGGTAGAGAGTTTGTCTTGAAATGGATTTGAGTTGTGAATTAGAATTCGTGTCAAGGTGGATATTATTAGAGCTGTGACAAAAATTTTACTGATTCGGCCCTGAAAGTTTCGCGGTGTGACTCATATTTGTGATTTTTAATAGGGTCTGTGGTGGTAGCGTAGGATAGGCCTGATCCCAGAGCCAGAATGCACCTTTATATTTTTGGGCCTAGGACTTATTTGTATGTACGTATTATATAAATGCATTTAGTGGGTTATTTTGAGTATTCAGAAAATACTCACATTATCCACATTGTACTCCTTTCCTTTTCTAGTGAAATTTCTCTGTCTCTGCCCGTGGTTTCTCCAGCAAGGGTTTCCACGTAAATATGTTGTGTTGTTCTTGTTTTTCTTTTACTTGTCATTTGCTTTAGTCTGTTCGAATCTAACAAGAGTAGAAGATAGCTTAACAGTGTGGTGTCAACTAACTAACTGGCTTCAACAATGTAACTAACTTCTTGACACTTTTACTAACTTTCCCTATTAACTTTATTAAGGATCGTAGTAGCAGTATTGTAACACCCCGCATTTTGGGCGAGAATGAAAATCATCATTTCCTTCATGTAAGGGTTCCAAAAGCCGTAAATCCAATGCAATTTTAGTGTTTTAATAAATTATATAGTGTGGAAACCTATTTGAGCATGAATTGAGATCATAGCGGTCCCCAAGCTCAAGGAAAAGTTGAAAGTTTTCCTATCGTTCGAATTTTAGTGAGTGTTGAAACTTAGGTCAACTACAATCGACCATTACTCTTTGTATATATTGAATTAGAATGCCTACTATATATCAAATGAAAGGTATCCAAATTATCTTTGCAACGATACTAATTTCGCAAAAATCCGACACCCGAGGAAGAAGTTATGGATATGTAAAGTGGAGTGTGTCGTGTAGCATAAGGTGTATGACGCACACCCTAACTTATGCCATAAGGTGAGCGATGCACAACCTAATGTGTGTGATAAAGAGTGCGCCGCACAACCTATATTATGCGATAAGGTGTGCACCGCATATATTATTACTCAAGTGACTTAAACACTCCGTTTTTGGGGCAAAATGGTCCTTTTCCCACCCTTATTTAGCCATAAACATGAAATTCATTTCCCAAATACCCTAAAATACACCTTCATTCATCAAAATTGCCCAAAATCTCCTTAGGGTTTCAAAATAGAAGCCCAAGCAACTCATGATTCAACCGTGGATTTTTGAAACTAATTGCATAGTTGGAATCCCTAGAACATAGGCTTCAAGAAGCACCTATCATCTTCACATATAGAGGTACGTGCAGTTATCTCAAAAATCTCATAGGCTTAAAAATTTGGGGTTTTGAAATTATGAATATAATCCCGTTTTAAATATTTTATGATATTTATTTGATCTTTAGGCCTGTTCCCGAAGTGATTTGATATAAGATATAGGTATATGCATGTATTCCAAATAGATGTTAACTTGAGAGCATGAACTATATGAAATCTCTCTCTTTATATGATCTTGTTTTAAATTCTCATATGATGTGAATTGTTTGAAATCATCTTGACAAGCATGATATTAAATATTTTTAAAATGGTCATGGTTTTGACTTGCAATGAGAGGGTTGTTATGTTGAAATATGATGAATATAATGGTTGCGTGAAAGAATGATGTGATGTTGATGGCTTGCAAGTCGGGTATGACGATACCCTACAGAATATGATATGTGATGGATTTAAATGAAGTTGAATGCATTTATTTTTCATGAGATAGGTGGTGTAACACCCCGTAATTTTTTTCGTACACTTATCGCTATTATATGGAGTCCTAAAGGCTTGCGTATGGGTTAAATTAAGTTTATGGTGTTCAAAAGTATCCCATCAATAGTTGTATGTGTAGGTATTAGAATAAGTTTTCCAACGATATAAAGTTTACCCAAAACAGAGGAGTATTTCATATAAGCAAGCACATTCGAAATTTCAAAACGGTGGCCGGGAAGCCTGTGAACCGTAAATCTGCAAGAAAATTACTGCAGCTAAGCAATTATTTTTTTGGATCAACTTTAGACGATCATAAATCCTTGTACAAAAAGAACTATGTGAGCTGCTAAATATCAACGAAAATCTCCGAGAGTCTTCTTTCCTATTAAATTGGTTTCATCCAAATCCAATGTCTGAGTAAGGAGCTATACCCGTTTTACTACAGCCTACCAAAAAAAAACAGAATTGTGGGACAGATTTTTAGGTCAACTTTAAACGACCATAACTCCTTGTACAGGAAGAACTGGGTGGTATACTTCCTATGAAAATGAAATACCTTTGAATTATCATTCCAATGCAATTGGTTTCACCCAAATCCGATACCGGAGCAAAGAGTTATGATCGATTTACTTCAGCCTGTCAAAACTGTCCACTGGGGACAGATTCGAATTTATTTAAATTTTTAGGGCAAAATGGTCATTTTTTATTACCTCATGGACGAAAATGGGTCTTTATAAACCTACACTTAGCCTCATATATATCATATACCATCCAATTATTAAGAGAAGGTGAAACCCTAGCCTAATTTCAACTTCAAATATTTTGTGATTCAACCGTAGAAAATTCGAATTGGTTCCGTAGTTGTGTTCAGCATCTCGAAAGCTTCGAGAAGCAACCCATGGTTATGTAGGAGGATTCTAAATACAAGAGTTCATTGTTAAGGTATGAATATTGTTTATTCTTGATTTTTATCCATGAATAAGTATTGATAAAGGATTATGAGTATTGTCTTGATGTTGGAAGATAACTAGAAACATAGTTATGAATTGTTTTGTATAAATTGTTAGTAGTAAATGATGGAAGTTGTTGTATTGGATTATGGAGGATGAATTGTGGTGATATATCATTATATTAGTGGTTATGTATGCCTAGCGATCATGTTGGTATTGAATGGTGATTAAGAAGGGAAATAAAGGCTAAGAGTGATGTTGAGGGATATTTCATGAAAATGCATGATATGTGAATGTAATAAGAGTATAAGAGGATGTATGTAGAACTCTTATTGATGAGTTAAAGGATTACTTCCTAGACATTATTTGGTGAAGTTAATACCTAAATGGTAAGGTTTGGTCGCTAATACTAGTTTGCCACAAATGACTTATTGTAGATAAGTGTTAGAAGAGTACGGGAGGTCAAGTTGGACTTGTATTGAAGTGGTTATATCAAGGTATGTAAGACATACTCTATCTAATATTTGGCATGAATAATGACCCATGGCACTCTCAAGTAAGCTTCCAACATTGTCCTACGACACATGACACATAATAACATCATATTATCTTCGACACTACCAATTGAACTTGTTTTCACTTTTAAGATGTCCGGGTAGTCAAAAAAATGTCCATATACTATTGTTGACTCAGAAATGGTTTAATGAGGTATCCATGATTACCTATTTACATGTTTTTCCTATTGAGGTATCATGGTTTCAAGTTCCATAAGGTGTGACCACAAAGTAACCAATCTCAAAGATTAATTGAATTAAGAAATGGAATGTCTGTATTTTAAATTGATGATATGATGTATTGTATTAGTACCACTGATCAGTTGGCCATTGTATTATAAAGTTTATGTATATATGCTATTCTAGGGGTGGTCCTTGATGTATTGTATTAGTACCACTGATCAGTTAGCCATTGTATGACATATGTTATGTATTGATAAGGATTACGGGAAGTAATGATATGAAAGTAATGTACAGGTATCCCATCAGCTCTTTTTATTGTGGTCTACTCATACTGTTTATTCACTGGTATCTGGGTTCTGTTGATCTTTTGTATCTCATCTTGATACTCACTGCCTTACATACTCAGTACATATTTTCGTACTGACGTCCCTTACGGGGGACCCATATTCATGCATGCAGGAACAGGTACTTCAGGTCGTACACCTCCGCAGTAAGAGCCAGGACATTCTGTTGTTAGTGGTGAGCTCCAGTTGTTTCGGGGCATCCCAAGTCATTTCTATATGTATGTTTGTTATTTGTATAAGTCTTTTATGGGTGGGAGTGTATCCCGACACTAACACAGTTATGTATCTATGTAGAGGCTTTTGTAGATATACTGTACAACCATAGGAGTGTTTGGTTTATAGATGTGATGGCTCTGACGGCCAATTACTGTTTATATATATATTTATGCGTGTCTGCTGGGCTGATACAGATACTGTTTTCTTCTATTTACAATGAAGTGCTGCACAAATTTCTAATTTTCATAAGTAATGTAAATATGAAGGTATAGGTTATGAACGGGATCTCCCGGGCCTCCTCGGCTATGGGTGACAGTCCTCTCCAATGGGATTTGTGGTTTGAAAGAAGTGGTATCAGAGAAGTTCGTTCTAGTGAGTCTACGAAGCCATGTCTATGTAGAATCTCATTTATCGGTGTGTTGTGCGCCACATTTATAAACAGGAGGCTATTGGACATTTAGGGATTGTTTCTACTCTCCATTTCTAAGATCGTGCAATAGATCCCATATTAGAGATAAAGTCATAATCGATCGCTTAGTCCAATTGTTTTTTTATTATAGTAACGATGCCGGTTACAAGGAGAAAGAATAAGTGGAAGCGCGTGGATGTAGTGGCCGGAGAAGGTACTAGTAGGTCACCACCGGCCCAAGCTGAACAAAGTGTGTCTCAAGTTGAGCATATATCAGGAGCTTCTTCTTCTCCGGAAGGGCCATCTATTAATGTTGTTGATCGAGATTTGAGGGATGCAGTACAACTTCTGACGCGTATAGTTGCCGGTCAAGTTCAAGGGCAATCTATTCCTACCACGTGTTCTAGTGGTACGGATAGAGCAGCTAGCCTTCGGACACAGGATATACTGAAACTGGATCCTCCTACTTTTACCGGATCAGATATTAACGAAGACCCGCAGGACTTTGTCGATCAAACCCAAAGGGCTCTAGATGTTATGCACATATCCAGTAAAGAGATGGTTGAGCTAGTAGCATATAGACTGAAAGGAGAGGCTATATTGTGGTATGTGGATTGGAAACGATCTAGGGGTATTGATGCACCTCCAACTACTTGGGGAGAGTTCAAAGATGCATTTATTGATCATTATCTTCCATTTGAGACTCGTCAGGCCCGTGCAGATCAATTCTTAAATCTTCATCAGGGTAATATGAGTGTAAGGGAGTATAGTCTTCGATTTAAATCCTTGTCTCGATATGCTTCTAATGTGGTAGCTACTATGGATGACAGAGTTCATCACTATATGGATAGATTGGAACCATACTTGGTTAGAGATTGTACCATTGCTGCTTTGAACAAGGACATGGATATAGCGAGGATACAAGCTTTTGCTCAGAAGATGGAAGATCAGAGGCAAAGAAGAAGAACCCAGGAACCAGAAAAAGGATATTCTAAGCGGGCCAGAGCTATAGGGCAGTTTATGGCATCTCAGGGAGGTTTTAGGCCTTCGTTCTCTCATAGATTGCCTAGCCTGTTATCTTCTTATCCGGCAATTAGTGCTCCACCATAATTTCAAAGGTTCAGAGGTAATCAGTTCGGGCAAAGCAGTGAAAATCAGAGTTCACGAACAGTGGGGTATCAAGGGTAAGGGAGTATGAGTCAATTGAGACCTCCACGACACCCGTGCCCCATATGTAGAAGATTTCACTTTGGCAAATGTCGGCTTGGAACGAACAATTGCTTTTGGTGCGGTAGGCCGGGGCATATGGCTAGGGATTGCCCACGCAGGACCACAAGTGGTATAACACGACCTACCGGATTAGCTGTTGCATCATCATCGGTGCCTCCTTTGAGTAGGGGTGCACAACCTATGGGTCACGGTAGAGGTGATAGAGGAGCAGCTAGTTCTAGCGGAGCTCAGAACCGTGTGTATGCCCTAGTAGATTGGCAGAATTTAAAGGCTTCTCCAGACGTGGTTACAGGTACGTTGTCCATCTTTGCATTGGATGTGTATGCCTTAATTGATCCTAGTTCTACATTATCGTACGCTACTCCTTTGGTTGCGGGAAGGTTCGGGAGAATACCCAAATTATTAGCCAAGCCATTTGAAGTATCAACACCAGTGGGGGAATCTCTTATAGCTAGGAATGTTTATCGAAATTGTGTTGTGAATATTTGTGGTCCTGATACAATGGCCGATCTTGTTGAGTTAGACATGGCAGATTTTGATGTTATTATGGGCATGTATTGGTTAGCGTCTTGTTATGCTACAGTAGATTTCTGTTCTATGAAGGTGTATTTCCATTTCCCAAATGAGGCAGTCCTTGAATGGAAGGGTAATGTTGGCTCGCCGAGAGGTAGATTTATTTCTTACTTTAAGGCAAGAAAAATGATTTCCAAGGGGTACATATACCATTTGGTTAGAGTAAGGGATACAGAGGCAGAGCCGCCAACTTTTCAGACCGTTCCGGTTGTGAATAAATTTCCTGATGTATTTCCTGAAGAACTACCAGGTTTATCTCCTGAACGAGAAGTGGAGTTTGGTATTGATATATTGCCAGACACACAGCCAATCTCAATTCGTCCTTATAGAATGGCACCAGCAGATTTACGAGAATTGAAAGAGAAACTGAAAGACTTACTAGAGAAGGCATTCATCAGGCCTAGTATGTCCCCTTGGGGAGCACCAGAATTGTTTGTGTGTAAGAAAGATGGTTCGCTGAAGATGTGTATTGACTATCGGCAATTGAATAAGGTGACTATCAAGAATAAATACCCTCTTCCCCGAATTGATGATTTATTTGACCAGTTACAGGGTGCCCAGTGTTTTTCCAAGATTGACTTGAGATCAGGCTATCATCAAGTGAGAGTCAAGGATAAAGATATACCCAAGACAGCTTTCCGAACATGGTATGGTCATTATGAATTCCTGGTTATGTCATTCGGGTTGACAAATGAACCCGCAGTTTTTATGGATCTGATGAATAGGCTGTTTAAGCCGTTTCTAGATGTGTTCGTGATAGTTTTCATAGATGATATTCTGGTTTACTCTAGATCAGAAGAGGACCATGTTAATCACTTAAGGCAGGTGTTGCAGATTCTTCGTGATCGTAAGCTGTATGCGAAGTTTTCTAAATGTGAGTTTTGGCTCAAGTCAGTGGCCTTTTTGGGCCATATTGTATCCAGTGAAGGCATAAAAGTTGACACTCAGAAGATTGAGGCTGTGAAGAATTGGCCAAGACCCACGACGCCTACGGAGATTCGTAGTTTCCTCAGGTTGGCAGGTTATTATAGAAGGTTTGTTGAAGGTTTTTCTTCTATTTCTGCACCCTTAACTAAGTTGACACATAAAGCCTCCAAGTTTCAATGGAATGATGCTTGTGAAAAGAGTTTCCAAGATCTGAAGAGCAAGTTGACTTCTACACCGGTATTGGTACTTCCTGAAGGCACAGAAGGATATGTCGTGTACTGTGATGCTTTGAGAAGTGGCTTAGGATGCGTATTAATGCAACATGGTAGAGTAATAGCCTATGGCTCTAGACATTTGCGACCACATGAGAGGAATTATCCCACACATGATCTTGAGCTAGCTGCAGTTGTATTTGCGTTGAAGATATGGCGCCACTACTTATATGGAGTTCATGTTGACATATATACCGATCATAAGAGCCTGCAATATATCTTCAGTCAGAAAGATCTAAACATGAGGCAACGAAGATGGCTTGAATTGTTGAAAGATTACGATGTTGATATCTTGTATCATCTAGGGAAAGAGAATGCAGTAGCGGATGCACTGATTCGTAAGTCTAAAATGGCATCTATAGAAAAGCAGGGGATGATTAAGGATCTTCACCAACTAGCTAATTTAGGAGTTCGACTTCTCAAAACTCCAAATGAAGAGGTTATTGTACGTAATGCAGCGGAATCTTCATTGATAGCTGAAGTGAAAAAGAAGCAGTATGCAGATCCAATTTTATTGCAGCTTAATGAGGATGTGCAGAGTGGCATGACAAAGTCATTTGAGCTTACGCGAGAAGGAGTGCTTCAGTGTTAGAATCGTTTATGTGTACCTAATGTAGTTGAGCTAAGAAAGAGAATTATGACAGAAGCACACTGTTCAAGGTATTCCATCCATCAAGGGTCGACTAAGATGTATCATGATTTGAAAACAATATATTGGTGGAATGACATGAAGAAGAATATTGCCGAATTTGTAGCTGAATGTCCGAATTGTCAAAGAGTCAAAGTAGAACACCAGAAACGCGGTGGTTACATAGATCTTCCAGTCTGGAAGTGGGACAAGATCAATATGGATTTCATAACGGCTTTGCCTCGTACATATCGGATGTTTGATTCCATATGGGTGATCATTGATAGGCTTACCAAATCTGCGCACTTCTTACCAGTTAAGACAACTTATACGGCAGAAGAGTATGCGAAGTTGTATATTAAGGAGATCGTTTGGTTACATGGAGTTCAAACATCCATTATATCCAATCGAGGATCCCAATTTACCGCGAATTTCTGGAAGTCTTTTCAAAGGAGTTTGGGGACACAAGTAAATCTAAGTACGACTTTTCATCCTCAAACGGACGGACAAGTGGAACGTACCATCCAGACACTTGAAGATATGCTACGAGCATGTGTATTAGATTTCAAAGGCAACTGGGATGATCACCTACCTCTTATCGAGTTTACCTACAATAATAGCTATCATTCAAGTATCAAAATGGCACCATATGAAGTATTGTATGGAAGAAAGTGTAGATCACCAATAGGATGGTTTGAAGCAGGTGATTCGGTCTGGTTTGGACCGGATTTTGTTTATCAAGCAATAGAGAAGATTAAAGTGATCCAACAACGGCTTGAAACAGCTCAAAGTCAACACAAATCTTATGCGGATGTTAGACGAAGAGGACTTGAGTTTTCCATCGACGATTGGGTATTCTTGAAAGTATCACCAATGAAAGGAGTGATGAGGTTTGGCAAGAAAGGAAAGTTAAGTCCACGATACATAGGTCCGTACAAGATCATTCAAAGATTTGGACAAGTTGCTTATGAGTTAGAGCTACCTCAAGAGCTGTCAGCAGTTCATCCCGTATTTCATGTTTCGATGCTTCGCAAGTACATCGGACATCCATCGCACATCACTACTACGGAAGATGTACAAGTTAGAGAAGATCTCACTTTTGAAGAAATGCCTATTGCTATTCTTGATCGCCAAATTAAAAAGACAAGGAATAAAGAGATAGCATCGGTAAAAATACTTTGGAGGAATCAAAAAGTTGAGGAGATCACATGGTAAGACGAGGAAGCGATGAAGATTAAGTACCCTTACCTATTAAACGATGAGGAGGAAGTTCATGAGACGGAAGAAGAACAATAACAAGGAAGTGTTTATTTTTATGCAAGTATGTTATGATGATGAATATGTTAATTGTAAGCGTGGAAATGTCTTAATTGAGTAACTTTGCTAACAGTCAAGGAAGAATGCTCTTAATGGGGGGAGAATGTAACACCCCATAAATTTTTTCGTACACTTATCGCTATTATATGAAGTCCTAAAGGCTTGCGTATGGGTTAAATTAAGTTTATGTGTTCGGAAGTATCCCGTCAATAGTTTTATGTGTAGGTATTGGAATAAGCTTTCCAATGATATAAAGTTTGCCCAAAACAGAGGAGTATTTCATATAAGCGAGCACATTCGAAATTTCAAAACGGTGGCCGGGAAGCCTGTGAACAGTAATTCTGCAGGAAAATTACTGCAGCTACGCAATTATTTTTTTGGATCAACTTTACACGATCATAACTCCTTGTACAAAAAGAACTGTGTGAGATGCTATATATCAACAAAAATCTCCGAGAGTCTTCTTTCCGATGAAATTGGTTTCATCAAAATCCAATGTCTGAGTAAGGAGCTATACCCGTTTTACTACAGCCTACCAAAAAAAAAAAAACAGAATTGTGGGACAGATTTTTGGGTCAAATTTAAACGACCATAACTCCTTGTACAGGAAGAAATGGGTGGTATACTTTTTATGAAAATGAAATCCCTTTGAATTATCATTTCAATGCAATTGGTTTCACCCAAATCTGATACCGGAGCAAAGAGTTATGATCGATTTACTTCAGCCTGTCAAAACTGTCCACCGGGGACAGATTCGAATTTATTTAAATTTTTAGGGCAAAATGGTCATTTTTTATTACCTCATGGACGAAAATGGGTCTTTATAAACCTATACTTAGCCTCATATATACCATATACCATCCAATTATTAAGAGAAGGTGAAACCCTAGCCTAATTTCAACTTCAAATATTTTGTGATTCAACCGTAGAAAATTCGAATTGGTTCCGTAGTTGTGTTCAGCATCTCGAAAGCTTCGAGAAGCACCCCATGGTTATGTAAGGAGGATTCTAAATACAAGAGTTCATTGTTAAGGTATGAATATTGTTTATTCTTGATTTTTATCCATGAATAAGTATTGATAAAGGATTATGAGTATTGTCTTGATGTTGGAAGATAACTAGAAACATAGTTATGAATTGTTTTGTATAAATTGTTAGTAGTAAATTATGGAAGTTGTTGTATTGTATTATGGAGGATGAATTGTGGTGATATATCATTATATTAGTGGTTATGTATGCCTAGCGATCATGTTGGTATTGGATGGTGATTAAGAAGGGAAATAAAGGCTAACAGTAATGTTGAGGGATATTTCATGAAAATGCATGATATGTGAATGTAATAAGAGTATAAGAGGATGTATGTAGCACTCTTATTGATGAGTTAAAGGATTACTTCCTAGACATTATTTGGTGAAGTTAATACCTAAATGTTAAGGTTTGGTTGCTAATACTAGTTTGCCACAAATGACTTATTGTAGATAAGTGTTCAAAGAGTACGGGAAGTCAAGTTGGACTTGTATTGAAGTGGTTATATCAAGGTATGTAAGACATACTCTATCCAATCTTTGGCATGAATAATGAACCATGGCACTCTCAAGTAAGCTTCCAACATTGTCCTACGACACATGACACATAATAACATCATATGATCTTCGACACTACCAATTGAACCTGTTTTCACTTTTAAGATGTCCGGCTAGTCAAAAAAAATGTCCATATACTATTGTTGACTCCGAAATGGTTTAATGAGGTATCCATGATTCTCTACTTAATTTTCATGATATTGATTACCTATTTACATGTTTTTCCTATTGAGGTATCATGGTTTCATGTTCCATAAGGTGTGACCACAAAGTAACCAATCTCAAAGATTAATTGAATTAAGAAATGGAATGTCTATATTTTAAATTCATGATATGATGTATTGTATTAGTACCACTGATCAGTTGGCCATTATATTATAAAGTTTATGTATATATGCTATTCCAGGGGTGGTCCCTGATGTATTGTATTAGTACCACTGATCAGTTGGCCATTGTATGACATATGTTATGTATTGATAAGGATTACGGGAAGTAATGATATGAAAGTAATGTGCAGGTATCCCATCAGCTCTTTTAATTGTGGTCTACTCATACCGTTTATTCACTGGTATCTGGGTTCTGTTGATCTTTTGTATCTCATCTTGATAATCACTGCCTTACATACTCAGTACATATTTCCTTACTGACGTCCCTCACGGGGGACCCGTATTCATGCCTGCAGGAACAGGTACTTCAGGTCGTACACCTCCACAGTAAGAGCTAGGACATTCTGTTGTTAGTGGTGAGCTCCAGTTGTTTCGGGTCATCCCAAGTCGTTTCTATATGTATTTTTGGTATTTGTATAAAAGTCTTTTGTGGGCGGGAGTTTGTCTCGACCCTAACTCAGTTATGTGTCTATGTAGAGGCTTTTGTAGACATACTGTATAGCCATAGGAGTGTTTGGTTGATAGATGTGATGGCTTTGACGGCCAATTACTGTTTATATATATATTTATGCGTGTCTGCTGGGCTGATACAGGTACTGTTTTCTTCTATTTACAACGAAGTGCTGCCCAAATTTCTAATTTTCATAAGTAATGTAAATGTGAAGGTATAGGTTATGAACGAGTTCTCCCGGGCCTCCTCGGCTACGGGTGCCAGTCCGCTCCAATGGGATTTGGGGTATGACAGGTGGATGCCTTAAGAATGCATTTAAGTGTAAGGGCTCATCGTTGCAAACCATTTCTGCCGACATGGGAATTTTGTACCAGGCTAAGTGATCTTGTGTACTTGACTTTATGTCATTCCCAAATTGGGACTATGGTTAGGATCCCAGGCTAAGTGATCTTGGGGACTACTATACTTTGTTGGGTCTGGACACCCTGTTGTGTGATCTAGTTTATCTTCCCCTCACTTATACTCTAGTCTGAGCGGCAACCAAGGTTTGACAGTTGGTGTAAATGTCATATGTAGGGTATTCCACCTAGCTCAGCTGCATTACATTGTTGTTGAAAACCATTTCATTTTGCCCAAGTTTTTTCAAGTGATTTGATATGAAACTTCTTTATAATGGCTCTCACCTATATTTTGTAAAAATATTATGTTTTTGTTTTGATTTCTCTGTCTAGCGGTACTTTTGTAATGACCCCCTTCACTCCTAGGTTCAGAGGCACAGTCTAGGGGTCCAAAAAATCAGTAGATTCCTCACACAGATTTGCGGAGTCCCTTGGTGACCCTTCTATATTTTGGAAGGCCTAATATCTGGCAGTTTCATTGATCATTTATTAGTTTTGGGTGTACTAGGGGCCTTGTTCCAGTTTTTCGATAGTTACTTTTTTCAGTCATGTAGTAGAGATTTTGCAGATGGTTTTCGAGATGTTGATTAATATTGTGGGACATTATTCCCCTTTATTGTTTTCATATGATTCTTGACCATATTTCCGTTATATTGTGTATCTTCCACATTTCTTTTATCATTTGAATTATGTGCATGATTACCAGTCAGATAGGGGTGTTTCGAGCCTTTATTGTTCGGAATACTAGTCACGACCAGGGCCTCGGTTCAGGTTGTGAAAAACTTGGTATCAAAGCATGGTTCATGGTCCTAGAGTGTCTACGAAATCGCATCGGGTAGAGTCTTGTTTATGGGTGTGTAGCGTGCCACACTTATAAGTAGGAGGCTACTAGGCGTTTAGAAATATCTCTCTTTCTTCATGTCTAGTTCGTGCAATAGAGTTAAAGTGTTCCTCTTTCATACTCTCATTCGTACTATGGTATCGCCCATATAAAAGTAAAGTCATCCCAAAATTCTTTCCTTACTCTGATGTTCTCGCAAATGTCCCATTATTGGGGTGATTCAAGTGCAAAAAGTTTATTATCTACATGATATAGTCCTTTTCGATTGAGTCATATAAGATTTTAAAAATTTTGCAAAGACTCGAGGGGAGTCTTTTAGTGCTTCAATATGTGTTGATTCTAATGTAAACGTTGATCCTAATGGAATCATGCTTTCCAGCTTAAGGTATTAAGTGCATCTAGTCCCTCTCAAAATCTTGTTACAGATGTGGACAATGTATAGCAGAATGTTGGAACAGTACTCCCACCCGAATAGTAGCATAAGTTAAAGTGTTGTTGCCATGACCAATTGGTAGTAAAATTAGACCAAAAAGTTGGTGATATTAAGTCACAAGGTTAGGGGTCAGAGTGAGGGTGACCTTTGTGTAAATAAATATTTATAGCCGAATAACCATTGATTGAGAATGATTTACCATATCTTTGTGTTAGGCTAATATGGTAATACTAATTGCGGATTGTATGGTAGTCCATGGAGGAAGTGTTTGAATCAAATTTTTATTTATACAGAGTAAGATGTGTATCCTTAGATCATTGAATATTGTGTATCAAGTTTCTATCTCTTATAATATGTAATCTTGTTATCATGGTGTTTTAGAAAAATAAAATCAAAGTCTAGTGAAGCCGTGTGGGGCTTTTTCGATTCACTAGCATAGTTGACTTGTCATTCATCTCATTTTCTTCTTCAAAATACAAAATCAAAGTCAAGTGAAGCCGTGTGAGGCCTATTTTGATTCACTAGCAACTTGTTGTCCAAATTGTTGTTCTTGTGTTGGTTTAATATATATATATAGCTGAATCTGTCTACATGAGATTGAGTTGGTAAAGAGGTGATTTGTCCTTGTGTGTTAGTTTAGTAGAAGGTAGAGAAGAAGTTGTTAGTTAGGATGATTTGTCGGTTTCTTGAAGTGTGAAAATGGTTTTATTAGCCAGTAAGTTGTAAGTATAGACTCATGGTTGTTTGTGGAATTTGAAGATAGTCTAAATGTATGTTTGGGTAAGTAAGTATGAGGTGAGCAATTCGTATAAGTACAAAAGATTGTATGGCGTTATAATATAAGATTAAGGTAGATCATGTCAATTATGTAACTTTACCCATTGACCTTCTTTTCATTGGTAATTGTAAACTAGTACTACTTGTGAGAAGGTATGTAGTGATTTTTGACGCGTTTGTATAGTATGTCCCAAATTTTATGGACGAGCATATTATGTTGCATTTTTTAGTAGTGATAAATGATTGGTATAGGACTATATGCTTGAATTTAATGTAGAATGTGGTGGTAAAAATAGTTGCATGAGATTAATGATGTATGTTTTGTGGAAAAAAAAATTAGATGGCTTGATGTGTTAAAGTAGTCCGTGCTAATGAGTTATGATAAGGAAAACCGTAAGGTCAAGATCAATTATTTGTTGTTTGGAAGTTCAAGTGTACTAGTGTTTCTTGATGTCTATTTCATGGTATCCAAGTGAGAATCATGCGTAAGGTTGGGTTGTAAAATCATGTTTAGCACTAGACATTATGTTTTGAACAATTGATGTCCATGAAGGTAGATGTGATGATTTCTTTGTTAATGATACTAGTTTTATGGAAGTAATCTAAAAGGATTGAATGGTATATGCAAGAGCTTAAGTTTATTTGATTCGTGGTGAAGTATGATGCATATATATTGTAAAAGTATGCCGAAGGTGATCTGAGGTTGCGGTATTTTCTAAGACTATTACACATTTTGTGTGATGAGTGGTACCGTTGAGTTGCAATGTGGAGAAAGATTGGTTAGAAGGTATATGGTCTTCTAAATAGCAAAGTTAAGAAGTTTTGATTGATAGTGTTGAGCCTTTTTATATGATCTTGATTCTCATAGTAGAGAGATGGAATTTTGGTGTCGCGATATTGGTAGGCTATGTCGAAAGTAGTATGATTCATTGAAGGCTTGGTAATATCCATGTTGAGTGCTAGATTCTAAGTTTGAGTTTTTGAAGGTTGAACTAATAGAAATAAGAGTTAAAACACTAGAGGGTGTGTAGTCCGACAATGGGGATACCCATGAAGACCCGAAGTTAGTAAGTGTACAAGTATTATATGATGACTACTGGGTCCATAGAATGATAAAGTGTATCTTAGAAGGTAGTATTAACAGTGATTTTTCCACTTTCAGGTGTAGTCTTTTGGGTTAAGTGCCATGATATACATGTATAATAGTTTTACAGACCCCAGAGTGCAATGAGTGTACTTCAGTTTAGAGTCTAGTAAGCGATCTCCCAAAATTAATATGATGGCTTGAAGCTAAGGGGGAGATGATAGAGCGAATAACCAAGTCAGGCTTTCAGATTCTAGTAGTGATGTCAGTATGACATAGAACATCAGAACGGAAGAGTGAGGCTCAACCCATACCTATCTCAGTATTTTTCAGTGATCCCAATACATGCTAATGCCTTACATGTCAGTTTGATAATCATAGTTCATGTTCAAGTATATGATAGAGAATCACGTGCTCCTCCATATTCATAAATGAGGAACTTCTGTTCATTCAGCAGTCGGGATCACATTCTATATGTTATGAACTCTAAATTGAGGTCATGCATCTCATGACTCATGTATTCACGCTTTATAGTGTGCTCAGTTCCCATAAATCCAAGATATATTCTGTATGATGGGCAAAATATAGTTCATAGCCATGTATATCCCAATTCAGATCTTTCTTTGATAAATCCCGGATGTTGTTTGGCCATTCCTCAGGCCTCAGTTAAGTGTCAAGTTTCATATAATATCCTTCCATGCTTTACGATCTTATGTTCTATTCTTTAGTGGATCCTCTTTATGTGATAATAGTGGTGATGAGTAAGTGTTTCTTGCTGATGGCAGATCCTAGTATGTTTTTTTTAGATAAGGCCTTAAGTGTGAAGTAAGGTTTGGGGTATGTCTTTCATACATGTGATGGTTAGTGGAAAAGTTTGTGTGTGTATATTTTTAGGGTAGCGCATGGGAGTTATATTGACAATAGTTTAGAAACTATGTGAAATATGTATTTATGGGTGGTTGCCTTGAAGTTAACATGCGGTTATAAAATAGGTTTGAATAACATTTTAGGATTGCAGTGGAAGGTCGTAATATGCATTAGTGACTTCATATTAAGAGTTCAGAGTAGTCATTGAAGTGGTAAGGCATGTTATGCTTAGGATGTGATCTGTAAAAAAGGTATAGAAGGTGGCATCATATGGTTAAGAATAATAGCATGGTGTAGCATGTTGAATTTTTGTGACTTAGAGTTAGGCTTGATCGCGGTGTAAGGATTAAGCTATTTTAGACATTAGTAGAAAAATTTGTCAATGCTCATATGACAATTTTAAGCCGAATTGAATGAATATGATATTTATAGGGAATAGTATAGTTAAGGGATAATCAAGAAATGTGCTAAGCTTGAAAGTTAGAAGTTGTATTGCCAAAGGTCTGGTAATTCTATCCCAATTTATGAGTTATATGTCTATATTCTAGACTGCAAAGTAGTGTAAATGTTGTGATTTCCCTCAGTTGGATGTTTTATGTAATCCATACCCAAGATTCATGGCTTCCTATTACTGCTAGAACTTCTTTAGAGATAGTGTTGAAGAGATACTCCAGTTGAGTATAAGTGTTTGGTATAATTCAGTCTATAATTCAGTTTAATAGTTGGGCAGACAAGTTACTATGATTTTTCCACCTTTTCACCCGGTCCTACTATCCGAAGTCTCATGCATATGGCCATTCCCATGAGATAATCCGTTCCATCCATATAAATTGTAAGTTTAGTTCATTCCAAGCATCATGTTTCAGATTCAGCTATCTATTCATGACTCGGTGCATGAAAGTTCAACGTATAATCTCAAAAATTTTCAAGTATTTTAGTTCAGATAGTGTAATACCCTTGTACGATCTAAGTCTTGATGTCTTATGATTCGTACTTGCATAAGTTATCACTTCCTAATATCGATTTGTATGATTGGATCATGAATATTTCAAGGGAATCCTAAATTTTCAGCACGAACCAGCTTCTTGAAGCAAGAAAAGTCAGGTCAGCTCAGAATTCAGTTTCATTATAGAAGTTTAAATATTTCAGATCAGCTATGTCCTTTCTTAGAAGGAACATCATGTACGCGTTATTCCATACCTTTAAGATTCAACAAGTTCCTACCCATCATTCGGGGACGAATGATCCCAAGGGGGAGATAATATAACACACCGCACTTCGGACGAGAACAAAAATCGTCATTTCCTTCACGTAAAGGTTCCAAAAGCCATAAATCCAATGCAAGTTTAGTGTGTTAATAAATTATATAGTGTGGAAACCTATTTGAGCATTATTTGAGATCATAGAGGTCCCCAAGCTCAAGGACAAGTTGAAAGTTTTCCTATCGTTCGAATATTAGTGAGCATTGAAACTTAGGTCAACTTCAATCGATCATTACTCTTTGTATATATTCAATTAGAGGGCCTACTATATATCAAATGAAAGGTATTCAAATTATCTTTCCAACGATACTAATTTTTTAAAAAGCTGACACTCAAGGAAGAAGTTATGGATTTATAAAGAGGAGTGTGTCGTGCAGCATAAGGTGTACAACACACACCCTAACTTATGCCATAAGGTGTGCGACGCACAACCTAATGTGTGTGATAAAGAGTGCACCACACAACCTATATTATGCAATAAGGTGGGCGCCACATATATTATTATTCAAGTGACTTAAACACTCCGTTTTTAGGGCAAAATTGTCCTTTTCCCACCCTTATTTAGCCAGAAACACAAAATTCATTTCCCAAATAAACCAAAATTCACCTTCATTCATCAAAATTGCTCAAGAACTCTCCTTAGGGTTTCAAAATAAAAACCCAATCAACTCAAGATTCAACCGTGGATTTTTTAAACTAATTGCATATTTGGAATCCCTAGAACGCAGTCTTTAAGAAGAACCTATCATCTTCGTATATAGATGTATGTACGGTTATCTCAAAAATCTCATGGGCTTAAAAATTCATGTTTTAAAATTGGGGGTTTTGAAATTATGAATATAATCCCGTTTTAAACGTTTTATGATATTAATTTGGTTTTTAGGCCTATTCCCGAAGTGATTTGATATAAGATATAGGTACATGCATGTATTCCAAAAAGATGTTAACTTGAGAGCATGAATTATATGAAATCTCTCTCTTTATATGATCTCATTTTAAATTCTCATATGATGTGAAATGTTTGAAATCATCTTGACAAGCATGACATGAATTATTTTGAAAATGGTAATGGTTTTGACTTGCAATGAGAGGGTTGTTATGCTGAAATATGATGAATATAATGGTTGCATCAAAGAATGATGTGATATTGATGGCTTGCAAGTTGGGTATGACGATACCCTACAGAATATGATATGTGATGGAATTAAATGTAGTTGAATGCATTGATTTTTCATGAGATAGGTGGATGCCCGAAGAAGGCGTTTGAGTGTAAGGGCTTATCGCTGGAAATCATGTTTGCCGACATGGGAATTTGGTACCAGGCTAAGTGATCTTATGTACTTGACTTCATGTCATTCCCGAATTGGGACTAAGGTTAGGAGCCCAGGCTAAGTGATTTTGGGCACTATTATACTTTATTGGGTCGAGAAACCCTGCTGTCTGATCTTGTGTGTCTTCCCCTCACTTATACTCTAATCTCGGCGGCAACTGAGGTTTGACAGTCGGTGTAAATGTTATATATAGGGTATTCCACCTAGCTCAGCTGCATTACATTGTTGAAAACCATTACATTTTGCCCATGTATTTTCAAGTGATTTGATATGAAACTGCTTTATAATGGCTCTCACCTATATTTTGTAAAAATATTATGTTTTTGTTTTGATTTCTCTGAGTACCAGTACTTTTGTATTGATCCCCTTCCCTCCCAGGTTCGGAGGCACAGTCTAGGGGTCCAGAAAATCAGGAGATTCCTCAGACACCCTTAGTGAGCCTTCTATATTGCGGAAGGCCTAATATTTGGTAGTTTCATTGATCATTTATTACTTTTGGGTCTACTGGGGGCCTTGTCCCAGTTTTCAGATAGTTACTTGTTTCAGTCATGTAGTAGAGATTTCGCAGACAGTTACTTGTTTCAGTCATGTAGTAGAGATTTCGCAGACAGTTTTCAGATAGTTACTTGTCACTTCCTATTTTATTTGTTTAGTTTATAAAGTTAAGACATAATATTTATTTTTCTGCATTTGTAGGCAGTGAATTGTACTTTATCTGCTGTACCACATCTTGTTCTGCAACCGCCCATTCATATATTTTAGTACAATCCGAGTCTGTTATTTTTAACCTTCTCTGTCTTGTTCCATTGTTCCAGGGCCCAGCATTTGGAACTAGAGGGAAGATTGTATTGTCTTTCAAAGATAGTCCATCGGCAAAGGTTGGCGTACAATTTGATAAACCCATCCCACGTGGCATTAACTTAGGTGGTCTTTGCGAAGATGCTCAGGGATTCTTTTGTAAAAGTACTTTTGGAATGCCAGTTAACTATTTTCCTTTAGTTTATATATTAAGTTAACATCATTCTTAAGTAAGCAGTCATAGTTTTACTTCCAATGCATTTTACCATCACTTCCTCTCAGTCGATGAACTGTGCTTAGAAGGCATTAGACAAGATGATCTGGAAAATTTACTCGTTAACACATTGTTTGAGGTGTGATTTCTTTCAACAAATAAGAATAAGTTCGTTTGAAAACTAATATGTGGGATTTATGTTCCTTTCTTTTTGTATTTTGTTGTAAACATTAGTCTTTACCTTTCATTCTACTTTTTCAGGTTGTAATCAGAGAAAGCAGAAATTCCCAGTCATATTGTTCATGAAAGATGCTGAGAAGACTACAGCAGGAAATTCAGTGTCATATTCAATGTAAAAAAGTTGGCTTGAGAAGATTCCAGATAATATTGTGATCATTGGGTCTCACATTCATTAAGATGATCATAAGGAGGAGGTACTATTTTCTGATCATAATGCCCAAGAATAGATGCCTGTGGTTATATCTTTTCCTGTTATAATGTGTATACAATGTATTAAGTGGCCTGTAATGGAAATTTCTTATTGATTAAATTTCTTGGCTTTAGTAGTTATCGGTGCCAAAACTTTGTGAGACCGATGCTTGATCGAGAGGATGAGAGGAGACTCTTATTATAGCAAAAAGTTCAAAATATCAACTTCACATCACAAAAGAGACATTAGTTTAGCTATATATATCAATGCATGCATGCACATGCAGCATACACAGACACAAACAAACACACAGATCATTTTCACACACACACACATATGAACACTACATAGTGTGGCATACACCCACACTCTCAATGAAAACAACAAAAATGACATACCCAATGTAATCCCACAAGTAGAGTATGGGAGGGTAGTATGTGCGTAGACCTTACTCCTACAAGGTAGAGAGACTAGTTCTGATAGATCCTCGGCGCATGTAAAAGCATTACAATGAAAAACAATTTGAAAGAATGACCAACGTTCTTAAAAGCGAGAAGCACAAAAAAGCTCTAAGGTACGTAGTGGGTGATACAATCCCACATTAGTTGGGTATTGGAGTGGTGGTTAGTTTATATGGACTTGGGTAAATACACCCTAATGAGCTAGCTAGCCCTTGGGGTCAAGTTATGCCCAATGCCATATTTTTACACATATATCCTTTCAATTGCTTGACAAAATAAGGCCTAAACCTGCTTTTTCTATTCTACTCTTTGCAGTCACAGCCTAAAGGATCTCTCTTCACCAAATTGGGCAGCATTTTATATGAGCTCATCTTTCCGGTATAAGCTCTTCAGTTTTTTTAAAGAACTTTCAGTTAGTGCTGAAAATATCTTGTAAATGAGGATGTCGAATTATAAATAACGGGAAAAGAACCCAGCTTTACATGTAGGCTGCCTGTGTTCTTTTTCATCTTTATTTTTTGGGGTTCTGTTGAGCATTTTGGGGGGATTAATTTTGGAAGAGCAATATGTCTTTGATATTAAACTAAGGCATTTGGATACAAATTACTACTTGTTTGTTTGGAAACTAGGCTTATTTTGTAAAACAATCTAAAAGGATTTTCAGAAATTAAACCATCAAAGCGATCTTATTTTCTAAAAGTAGCTACTTCTTTGATAAATGTCTCAACCAATATTTTATAAAACCAAACCACAAAAATATTCTAATTCTAACTAAGTTCCTCTTGCTTATGGCCGTGAATTAGGCCTTTATTGTCCTCATTTTTTTAAAAAATAATTTTTCAAATTCTTCGTTGTCTTTCGGTTCCTTTCCTCTTCATTTTAGGTGCTTTTTCCGCTTCACCAACTTTAGTGTTGTTTACATTGTTTAAAAGAAATTTATCTTTTCCAAAAAAGTGTCATTTACATTCGAAAAACCTGGATATGAATTTGCCCTTGTGTTGTATTACTGTTGAATAAACACAGCCATATGACAACTTAATTGTCTTTTAAAAATAGCACTGAATTTTGACGTGTTCAGGATAGTTTTGGGAAGATGCAAGACAAGGGGAAACAGGTTGCAAGCACAAATAAATTTCTGACGAAACTTTTCCCAAATAAAGTGGTTATCCACATGCCGCAGGTCTGTTTTTTAAATTCTATAGAATTTTAAATTCTTTAGCAAATCACTGAGTATTGCAGGATGAAGCACTTCTGTCTACTTGGAAAAAACAACTGGATCAAGATGCTGAAACCCTAACAGTGAAAGAAAATTTTAATAGCTTGAAAACAGTAAGGCTTTCTGACCTTTAAAGTTATGAATGACCAATTTTTCACCTCACATTTGTGAATCCCCTCAGAAAGTACGACATGTTTCCAACTTAAAATGGAGACTTGACTTCCCAAATATGTTACCAAGGCAATTTGGACCCCTGTGTAAAAACAATAAGTTGACCTTGCTGTAAAGATCGTCTTACTGTAGCTTTTCCATGTTAAGTAATCTTCACTGTCTGTTGTCCCTCTGGGACACCTCCATCTACTGCAGAAGTTGAGTAACTCCGTCAATTTCTTAGCTGCTTGTTATCCCTCTGAAACTGAAATTCCACCCTCGTTGACTCAATATATTCCTGATTTCCCCAAGAATTCTGTCAATGTATTTCCAGCATTCTAACACTAGGTTACTTCTCTCTGATATTCTTTTTTTAAAAAAAATTGTGTGAACAAGTTGAATGATTGATTTATGAATTCAATAGATTAATGACATGACTTCTGTCTTTAACTACTTATTGCTATATGATTGTCGTTCTTATATAGGTTCTGAGACGGATTGGGTTAGAATGCAACGGACTCGAGACATTGTGCATCAAAGACCATAATTTTTCTGTTAAAAGTAAGCTGCTGCTTTCACTGTTCTTGCTTTCTCTTCACATAGTTGTGGGAAGGGGGTTGAGGGATGTGTGGGATACTTTAGATTCTCACTATTATATACATCACTATGTCTTTTAGATCATTCAAAATCTCTATCACATCCGTGTCAATCCGACACGATTTGGGTGTGGGTGTAGGATCTATACAGTATTTGATCGAGCTAGTTATGTGGTTTGACTATACTATAGGCTAAGATCATAGGTTGATTGGATATTATGTGTTATCATCATTGGTGGATCCAGGAATTTTCTTCAGGAGGTTCGAAAAATAAAGGTGTGAAAAAGCCAATAAAATTTACAATTCCAAGGGATGTAAAATATTTTATTCATTTATTTATATAGCAGTAGCACGTAGCATTTTTTTTTTTATAATAAGAGTTGTACAGTACATTTAATTTTATAATAGGAGATGGCAGTGAAAATAACACCACTGGTCTATCTAAGTGCCTTGTTTCATGTGGTTCAACATTAATATATGTACATAAATATAGATTTTCTTCTTTCTATATACAACGTAATTTTTTGCTGAGGGGGTTCAGCCCCTGGTGAACCACCTAGGTCTGCCCCTGGTTATCATAAGTTGTTGTTCTTGTCATTCTTTTACTTGTAGTTTGCTTATTCCATCCGAATCATAACATCCTTCATTACCAAAAAACAAAGAAGAAAAGAAAATTATGTCAACAAGGTGGTTTTTTTTTTTTTTTTTTTTGGTTGCAAAAAGAGCTGAATTATTGGGTGCTTGAAGGTGCAGAGAAGGTTATTAGATGGGCGTTGAGCCATCATTTGATGCGGAACACTCAAGCAGATGTTGACATGAGGCTTGTCTTATCTCCCGTTAGGTAATAGAACTAGCAGCATTTGATATTCTCCTATCCATGATTTTCTTTGACTGTAATGATTGTTGAATTGAACAATTGCTGGAATCTTTTGCGATTTAACAACATTCAGTATGAGTTGGAACTCTTACAAGCAAAGCAAAATGATACCAAGAGCTTGAAGAAGTCACTCAAGGTGATTATAATATTCCTTATTTGATGCTGTTGTAATCTGTGTAATCTACGGATTATGTACTCCCTATAGGGATAACTGATGAAGAAAGTATAGTAGGAAATAGTGAAGAAGAAGAGAATTAAGACAAAGCATGTAGAATGTATTGATTATCTTTATTGAACTGTACTTGGCAGGTATTTATACACTAGTTCAATGAGTAACTACCTCTAACTGCCTTAACTAAACTTGATCAACACCTTAACTAACTGCTAATACAGTGGCTGTATAATTGAGACAATTACTAAACTACCCTTACTTGTTGCTTACTCTCAACACTCCCCCTCAAGCTAGGAGTAGTGAAGATGTCCTACAGTCCAAGATTAGAGCTGAGATAGTGCTGTCGAACTTTTGTAAGTCCTTTGGTTAGTAAGTCAGCTGGTTGATCCCTTATTGAAAAATATCTGGTTGTCACCATTCCTTGATTCATCTTCTCCTGAAAGTAATGGCAATCTATTTCAATGTGTTTGGTTCTTTCATGGTAAGCTGGATTGGCTGCTATTCACATTGCTGCTTTACTGTCTGTGAATATTTGAACAAGTTGCTTTACCTCAATGCCAAGCTCCTTCTTTAATGACAAGATCCAAACTAATTCAGTTACTGTTGTAGCCATGCTCGTATATTCAAATTATGCAGAGCTTCTAGATACGGTGTTTTGTTTCTTTGATTTCCATGACACCAATGAGTCACCTAGTTTCACAAAGTAGCCTGAAACTGACTTTCTAGTGTGAGGACATGCTTCCGAGTCAGCATCACAGTATGCTGTGATATCAGTGTTGCTCTTACTGGATAAAAGTACACCTTGACCTGGATGATTCTTGATGTACCTCACAACTCTCATAGAAGTTTCCATGTGAGGCTGTTTTGGCTATTGTAAGTACTAACTTAGAGTTTGTACTGCAAAAGCTATATTAGGTCTTGTCGTGGTAAGATATAGAAGTTTACCTACTAAACTTTGATACTTTTCTTGGTCATCTAAAGAATCATTTACTACGGAAGATTCAGTGTTTTTGATATAGTCATCAAACTCTTTGGTTGTCGGCTTTGTGTTTGTATCTACAGGTGTTGCTGCAGGTTTTGCACCACATAGTCCCATTTTTCAATGAGTTCCAAGGAATATTTCCTTTGGTGCATTAAGATTCCATGCTTAGATCTAGCAAATTCAATTCCTTGAAAGTATTTTAACTCTCTTAGATCCTTTATCTTGAACACCTTCTTTAAATCTGCTTTAGTCTCTTCTATGACATTGATACTGTCTCTCGTTATGAGAATATCATCAACATATATGAGAACTATCAGAACCCCAACTTTTGATTTCTTAATGAATAAAGTGTGATCCAACTCACTTTGTTTCAAATGAAGATTGATCAAATCTTCCGACAGCTTAGCATTCCATCGTCTTGGAGCTTGTTTGAAACCATAGAGGGATTTTCTAAGTTTGCAGACTGTCTTATCCCCTTGACTTTGAAATCCTTAAGGCATTTCCATATAAATCTCATCAAACAAATCACCCTGATGGAAGGCATTAAATACATCCATCTGATGTATATGCCATTGATTTTGAGCAGCAATGGGTAAGATTGTCCTGACAGTTTTCATCTTAACTACGGGGGAAAAAGTCTCTTGATAGTCAATCCCTTCCTTTTGACTATACCCCTTTTCTACAAGTCTAGCCTTTAGTCTTTCAATTTCACCCGTTGACTTGTATTTAATCTTATAAATCCACTTACATCCTATAGGCTTTTTCCCTTCAGGTATTTTAACAATTTCCCAGGTCTGATTACCTTCAAGTGCAGAAATTTCTTACTACATGGCTTCCATCTATCTTGGATCAGCAGCAGCCTCATTGAAGGTTTTTGGTTTAGTCAAATTGGACATATTAGCTAAATATGTCTGATAGGAAGCAGATAACTGATCATATGCTATGTAGTTGGCCATAGCATAGTGCCCATCTTGAACACTTAGTGACACAAAAGCTTTCATCCACAGGGGTGGCCTCCTTCTCCTTTCTAATCTTCTGTGCTTCTGAATATTATCCGTATGGTCAGTGTGAGGTATTGAATGGCCATTTATTTGGTGATCAACTTCTGGGGGATGTGGTGGAGGAATTTTAGATGATAGAGGTGGATTTAATCCTTCACTGGCTTCCAATTCCTCAAAGCTCAATTTAACTTATTGAAATATGCTTGGTTCAACAACTTGTTTCACTAGTGTGAATGGAAACACATCTTCCTTGAAAATAACATCTCTGTTGATAAGGAAAGAGTTAGTTTTAGTATCATAAAGAATGTATCCCTTTTTTACTTCTGAGTATCTCATAAGTACATCTGGCCTTGCTCTATACTTAAGCTTATCTAGTTCATGAACTATTTTAGCATAGCAAAGACATCCTATAACCCTGAGATGACTTATAGAAGGTTTTCTATCATATAATCTTTCAAAAGGAGTTTTATTGTTGATAACAGAACTAGGTAATCTGTTTATAATATAGGTTGCTGTACACAATAGCCCCAAAACTGTATAGGAATATATGCTTGAAACCTTATAGCTCTAGTTAGTTCAAAATTGTGTTTGTGTTTCCTCTCAGCAACACCATTTTGCTGAGGGATGTAAACACATGTTCTCTAGTGTATGATTCCCAAAGAAGAAAATAAGTTGGTGCAAACAGAATTTACAAATTCAGTCCCATTATCAGTCCTGATTTCTTTCACCGTTTTGCTAAACTGAGTGTGAACATACACAAGAAATTTTTTGAGGACTTCACATACATTAGATTGGACTTTAAGCAGAAAAGTCCATGTCATTCTTGAAAAATCATCAACAATGGTTAAGAAAAATATATTTCCATCAAATTTAGGTTCTTAGTAAGGTCTCCACAAATCCATGTGGATGAGATCAAGTACAGACATGCTTTTAATACTACATGCAGGAAATGGGAGTCTAATTTGTTTAGCACAGGGACAAATTTGGCATTTATTCAGTATGTTAGCAACATCATTAGTCTTTACAACTAGAATTTTCTTCAAAAGAGTAGATGAGACATGGCCAAGTCTTTTATGCCAAGTATCTATATAGAAATCAGTAATAACATAACCAGAAAACTTAGCAGCTAAATCATTAGATGTAGTATATAAGTCTTTGTCATCTATAGCAGAGTTTTTTATTAGGAAGTAAAGGTCATATTCTTGTCTACCAATCATCTTCACCTTTCCACTGCAGAGCTCCTGAAATACAAAGAAGTTAGGGAAAAAAGAATCAGATCATTGGAGTTCATTGGTTAATTTTGTAACAGATCGTAAGTTATAGTTAAACTGAGGTAAATTCAAAACATTAGTGATGGTGTGTCCTTTGGTTAAAGTGCTTGCTCCTGTATGTGTTACTAAGGATATATCTCCATTGGAAGAAACACATTTCTTGGATGATTAGATTTTAAGATTGACTGAGCGTCAAGCATGCTCAACTCAGACACCATGTGGTTAGTGGTTCCCGTGACAACTATCCACTTCTTGGTGGTGTTACATGTCGTTTATGCAGTGCAAATACCAGCAGTATTAGATGAACATGAGATGTCTTTTGATTTGTTTATGTGATTCAGGAACTCGAGGAATTGGTGATACTGATCTTTAGAAATAGTGCAGTTGTCCAGTTGGTGTTTCTGATTCTAACTAAGTTGAGAGCCTTGCGTGAGTGTACCAGCTTGTTCTGTAGCCTGAATACCACTAGACCAATTTTGTTTCTTCAGAATTCAAGTTCAGGCTCCTCAGTTTGAGCACTATGGGTTGTATTAGATGACTTCTTCCTTTTATTTCTTGAATCTTGAAGATACCCAACCAATTTGTAGCAAACATCCGTGGTATGCCCTTTCATTTTACTGAAATCACACACAAGATTATAATTCCTCTTGGTGTGGTATTAACACTAGTTCCTGTTCTTGAGTACATGACAGCATCATAAGACCCTTGAATTAAAACAGGATTAGAACCAGAACTAGCACTTATGGTTTTTTTACTCTCATCATTGATGATCATAGAGTAAGCCTGGTTAACTGATGGCATGGGGTTCACTAACAAGATTTGGCTTCTAGACTGAATATAGGAATCGTTTAGCCCCATAAAAAACTGGAACAATTTAAACTTCTGCATGTGTTGCACATATTCTTTTGACTTTCTACAATTACAAGCAGGAGCAGGAACTAGAGACTCAAATTCTTCCCAAAGATCCTTTAGCCTTGAATAATACACAGTCACCGAAGTAGTTCCTTGACTCAAGGTAGCTATTTCATTATGAATGTTAAAAGTTCTTACCCCATCAACCTTGTGAAACCTGTCATTCAATTCTTCCCATACGGATTGAGCATTTGAAGCATACACTATACCTCCTAACAGACCCTTTGACACAGAATTCATAAGCCAAGATAGAACTACGGCATTTATCCTTTCCTAATGCTTTCCCAATTCTAGAAATCTTTCTTTTAGGCATGAACCATCCACCAACCCTAGCTTATTTCTACCCAACAATGCAATTCTCATAGATCTATACCATATTGCATAATCCTTAACCCCAGTTAATTGAGATGAAATTATCTGAGAGCCACTTACATCTGTGGGTGATTGTAATCCATGGTAGAGGCTTGATCACTACTGGAACATGAGGCATTTGTGACTCTAAGAGGTTCCATTGTTATCAGCTAGAATTTTCAAGAAAGATTCAGCAAAGAGAAGAGATGCAAAGAATCAGTAGCAGCGTCACAAAAATTAGTTGAGCAGAATCGACTAGCTTCGCCTAGTAGGCTCTGATACCATGTTGTAATCTATGTATTCTGCAGATTATGTACTCCCTATAGGGATAACTGATGAAGAAAGTATAGTAGGAAATAGTGAAGAAGAAGAGAATTAAGAGAAAGCCTGTAGAATGTATTGATTATCTTGACTGAACAGTACACTTGGCAGGTATTTATACACTAGTTCAATGAGTAACTACTTCTGACTGCCTTAACTAATCTTGATCAACCCCTTAACTAATGCTAATACAGTGACTGTATAATTGAGACAATTACTAAACTACCCTTTCCTGTTGCTTACTCTCAATAGATGCTTTGCGAAATTTGTATAAAAATTTCCTTGATTTGATATGGTAGATACTGGATTAGGAACTGATGAACTAGTTTTTGTCCAACGCAGGATGTTGAGACAGACAATGAGTTTGAGAAGGCACTTCTGGCCGATGTCATTCCCACCAGGGATATTGGGGTGACATTTGATGATATCGGTGCACTTGAAACTGTCAAGGATACATTAAAAGAGCTGATCATGCTTCCATTACAAAGACCTGAACTTTTCTCCAAGAGTCAACTAACCAAGGTTTACATCTGCAATTTATCCATATTTTGCTCGTCTAAGTAGATTAGCCTGTATAAAAGTTTGGAAGTATTTGACATTTTTGTTCAAGGATCAATTACTCCATCTTTGTTTTTATCCATTTATTTTTCCCACTAAAATAAGAGTATTAGTATTACCTAATAATGTTGGTTTAAGTTTGACCACATTACTTCCACAGTTAAACTTGAAGATAAAGATAGTTACTTATATTTCTTACTAGCAGTTTGACAGGAAATTTGTGCTTAATGAAAAATGTTACTCCAACTGTTGTTTCTCCTTTTGGGACTTGGATTTTCAAGCATTATCTATTGATTTGTGATTATTAAAGAAAATATTTCTCTTCAATTTTATTTGCAGCCCTGCAAAGGAATACTTTTGTTTGGTCCTCCTGGAACTGGGAAAACCATTCTGGCAAAAGCCGTTGCCACTGAAGCGGGAGCAAATTTTATTAATATTTCATTGTCATGTATCAGTTCAAAGGTTCGTTTTCTTGGAGCTTATTTGTGGTCTATTGAGTATAGGTGATGTTGTTCATAGTAGTTTCTTAGCATTAGAATAACCTTAATCTTTTTCTTTTCCAATGCCGCAGTGGTCTGGCGAGGGTGAGAAATGCATAAAAGCTGTCTTCTCGCTGGCTAGTAAAATTGCTCCAAGCATTATTTTAGTAGATGAAGTATGCTTCCTTAGACGTTAGCATGTTTCTTTCATCTTTCATGCTTTAAAATTCGATCCTTTTTCTGATCCCTTTAGTCTCCGGTTTGTTTATGCAGCTTTCTCAAGGTTGATAGTATGCAGGGAAGAAGGGAAAATCCAGAAGAACATCAGGCAATGTGCAGATTGAAAAATGAATTCATGCTGAATTGGGATGGGTTACGCACAAAGGATACTGAACAAGTTCTGGTACTTGCAGCAACAAACAGGCCATTTGACCTTGATGAAGCTGTTATAAGTTGACTGCCACGCAGGTAAAAGAGGAATGACTAATTTGCAGATATTATTGAAGAAATTCTTTTAACACTTGCTTAATGCCCTTTTCATGTTTTTTCTGTACAGGTTGATGGTCAATTAACCAGATGCACCAAACTGAGCAAAAATTCTAAAAGTGATACTCGCAAAAGAAGACTTGGTTCAGGATGTTGATCTGGAATCAGTTGCAAGTATGACTGACAGATATTCCGGAAGTGACCTTAAGGTGTCTGCTATTCTTGTTTGCTTGGATAAATAACTAGTCCTTGTTTCATCTTTCTGATGTTTGAATTTGCTGTGTTTTCCTAATTTAAGTCCTTAATCATGTAGAATCTCTGTGCAAGCGCTGCATATCGACCCATTAGAGATATCCTAGAAAAGGAAAAAAAGGTACTACATTTCTTTTGTTGATGTGTGTTCATTGACTGCTTAGCTGAGGTAGAAAATAACTTGTTGGCTGTTCCAATGTATCTTAATGCAAATGTATGTTGTTTTTGGTACTGGATTTCGTGGAGAGGAACTTTCTTCTGAAAAATCGCGGAGTTAAACTTTGACAACTTGGGTGTGTGAAAAGAAAAGGTAGTCTGGTGCAGGGAGCATCCACATTCTCACAGGGTCCGGAGAAGGTCGCACTCCAATGGGGTGTGATGTAGGAAACCTACATTGGCGCAAGCATCAGTGAGATTTCACAACTCGGAAGAAACATAAGTTTCAGGGCCAGCTCACTTAATATAAACTAAAAATGTATAAAACATATCAAACAATATAGATGTCACGACCCGAGCCTGGGCCCTAGCCGTAACGAGCATCCCAAACCACGAAGGCCCGGGCACTCTTCTAAATCTGGTAATCATGCAGAATATTCATATAGTCTAAGAAAATTTGCGGGAAACAATACATGACAGAACCATGGTCAATCTCATAAACTTGAACAATTTTAAAAGGAAAATTCTGAATAATCTAAACATGTGACAACCGTCTGCGAAATCTCTAACATTACATTAGCCATCATACATCTGAGAAATATTTGGGACAAGGGACCCAGTAGACCAAAAAAAAAAGGAAAAATAAGCAATGATTTCCGAAAATCTGGCCTTCCGAAAGAGAGAAGGCTCACCAACTGCAACTTCTGACAGACACAGATCTACTGCTTGGGACCGAGGAACTGTGCCTCGGATCCTGGAATACAAGGAGTCAATATAGATGTACTGGTACGCAGAGTAATCTAAAAACAAAATACAACTTATACAACATAGGTGAGAGTTATTATAAAATACGTTAACGCAAAGTTATTTGAAAACACATGGGCATCGTATAATGATTTTCAACAATAATGTAGCACTATGGACCTAGATGGTACACCATACAATTTTACATTTTCACTGACTGCCAAATCTCGGTTGCCGCCATGGTTGGAGTACTAGTGAGGGAAGGACGTACAAGATCACACAGTAGGGCGCCACAACCCCAATCAAGTCAAATTTGTGCTCAAGATCACAAAGCAGGGCTCCTAACCATATGTCCCGAGTTGGAATGACATAGTACTATGTATGCAAGATCACATAGCAGGGTTCCAAGTTCCCGTGTCGGCAAATCACGGTTTCCAGCATAGAGTCATCTGACTCGTGCTTTCTTCGGGTAACCATCTAACTCACATCAATCAATCTTTAAGTTTGATATAAGGATAACATGCATCATGCTCACAACATTCTTTTCCTCTTTTCATTCGAAGCAATTCCTCTGCGGGGTATGGTCATACCCTGACTTGCAAGTCATCAGTACCACATCAATTCTCAAAACTTCTTATGCAAATAATAGTATGAACACCAACAAGACTCCCATACACCAACACATGCGTAATGATTCCCAACACGTAATAGTTAAGAAACTTCATCATTTATAAAGTAGTACAATAGTGGATTTAAAACTCATGCCCTCAGTAGTTTAACAATAGTATCATGTAGAGTACATAAAACATCATCATGGGGATTAAAAGATTTACAACTCATGTTCATAACACCTTTCAAAATGCAAATCACATGTCCACCATTTCAACAATTTAGATATATAAGCAAACAACCCTATGATCTTTCAATATTCTTCTCAAAATCATATCACAATGCATGCTTTTCGTGTTAAAAATAAAACCCCACTTATAATTGCATACTTACTTAAGTAATTATTAAAATCTTGTTTAAATTCGTATCAAAATCATGCCCATGAGATTAGGACAACCCCATGTACCTTAGATTACAAGGTTTGAAAGATAGAACCTAGAGCTTGATCCTTTTTTTGAAATTCTTGATCTAAGGGTTGAGTTCTTGATCTTTGGGGGAAGGAGTTAGGGTTTTGATTTGAGAGGAAAATTGAATTATACAGTGTATTATGGTTTTTGGGGTGCATATCTTATGTTATGGACGGATTTTGGGTGAGGGGAAGTGACCAAAATGCCCCTAGACCCAATAGAAACTAATTTAACGAGTGAAACGATTCCATAATGCGCTGGCCGACGCGTCGCATCGGCTTACTGCCTTCCCTTGGTGGATAAGTGCGACGAAAAATGTCATAACTTTTCGCTCGGTTATTGAATTTTGGCGAAATTGGTATCATTGTAAAGATAATTCAATTATCTACAATTTGGTGGATCTTGAGCTTAAAAATTCTCTGTGTATCGAAAGTTATACACATTCAAAATAGACTTTTGTAGAATCAAATATCAAACTTTGAATGAATGAATGATTCTTAGTTCAACTTTGATCTAAGCCATTTCTATGAGCTTTTTCACCTCATAATCACTTCATATACTAGGAGAAAGATCATAAAACATGAATTTAAACATAAACCATGGAATTTGAGCTTATACACGTAGAAACGATGGTTTGATTTCTATCTCGAAAATGCAGGGTGTTACAATAGAAGGAAGAGGCAATATAGATTTTGTGCTGATTAACATGGCTATTCTGTTCATCTAATTTTGAGTTATACTTGCAAGAATGACGTACAAGGCAATTTAGGAGGCCCTTGTATGTATATATATGTTTGTGTGCACGTGCCTCTTTAGAATACTTGCTAAAACAGGCATCTAACGCTTACATTTGATTATAGGAACTGGCTGCAGCTAGTGCTGATGGTAGACCACCTCCAGCACAAAGCAGCAGTGCAGACTTACGGCCACTGAATATGGACGACTTCAGATATTCTTCTCATCAGCTGGTGAGTAGAAAAAAGCTGGTGGCATCTTTAAACTTCCTAATTTATCTGCATATGGGTGTTAACAATTGGAGAACTGTGATCGTCTGTTCTTGTAGGATTGCGCAAGTGTTTTATCTGAATCCACAAATATGACCGAGCTTCTTCAGTGGAATAATCTGGATGGAGAAGGGGGCTCTAAAAAGAAACAGTCCTTCAGTTACATCATGTAAAGGCTATTTCAATTTTTGTACAATGAGTTTATAGGTCTCTTAAAAAATGAGTTTTGACATGTTACAACAGTTACTTTATGGATACAAAATAAAAGTAGTTACAAAAGATAAGGATCCAAGCAATATGTCAAACTTGTATTGTTGAATTGAACCGTCTACATTTTTTTTGACCCTATAAATTCACTTACAGCCGACTAAATTCTCTTGAGAATCAGGAGGGACAAGAATCCAAGTACCATTTTTAACTAATGCATTGAATTCATCAGACATTGGAGAGCGCCACTCAGGATGGGCCAGAGCTTGTACAACTGTTATTGGTTCCAGTACCTTTGGTAAAGGATGTTTTGTCACATGATGAACAGATTTAGGTTTATAAGTGTTATTCTTATAATGAGTGACCATGGGATGAGTGTTTTAGAGTGAAGAAAAAGGAATGTTGTTTGGTGTAGGAAGAGAAGGATTCATACTCGCATTTGAATGAGAAGGATTAGTGTAACGCCCCGTAAAAGTCATGCATGTATTAGACTGTAATTTCTGAGCTTTATACTTAAGTTTTAAATTCTTCTAAGTGTTGAAATGACTTAGACTCATTCTTAGCTAGCAACCTTCGGGATACAACTTCTCAACCTTTCCGACCTTTATTTTTGGATTTTTTTGTTGCGTTACGATGGGGAAAGGTTGTAGTACGTCTCGGAGAAAATTCAGAATTTTTGGACGATCCTAAGGCCTCGTTTGGATTTCGATCCAGTGGCAGCGCGCGATTAGCCCGCGCCGCCTGCTGGATCGCGCCCGGCCAAAATGTTCAGTCCATCCGGATTTTAATGGCATTTCTGTAAATACTCATTCTCCTATCAACTTAAACACGGGATTAAATCCCTAAAGAGCCAAAATATCATTATATTATTCAAATTTTTTCAAGAACTCTCCCTAGGGTTTCAATATTAAAACGCAAGCAACTCAAGGTTTAACCGCGGGTTCGTGAAACAAATAACAGATTTGGAATCCTCTCGACGTAGGCTTCGATAGACACCCAAAATTCATGGAGACCAAGGTACGCGGGACTTTTCCTAAATTCTCATGGGCATAGAAAAAAAATCATGTTTTAGAATGGGGTTTTCAATTATGTATATATATTTATGTATAAGCTGTTTTATCATCATTGTTTTGGTCTTTTGACCATCTCCAAAGCAATTTGACAGTTTATATACATATATGAATGAATGTGTTTCAATTTTGAATACATGAACTTGCTAAAGACATTTGACCACCAGGTGTTTGATGAAATTTCTGCATGAATTGAACTTTAAGTTTTGGAATATGAAATCCTTTACATCAGTTACATGTTTTGGTGGCCTAAACTATGTTTTGAATGAAATCTCTTGCTTAATACATTATGGCTCAGAAAAATCATGACTTGCAATGTCTTGGTATGACGATACCAATTCAGACTAACGCCATATCAGACTCAGACTAACAGACATTTCAGACTTTCATGATTTTAGACATTCAGAATGTTGCTTGTAAAGAAAAGGTTAAAAATGGGCATACAGAGACGTTAGGTGGTTCCCTGAAGAGGGATTGAGTTCAAGCGACTCATTTCCTAAAACCGTGGTTTGCCGACCTGGGTATACTATTATGAGCTGACTTAAAATATCCTGTGGCGTATCAGACTCAGACACTCCAACCCTTGCGGCACACTTGGGTTGGGGGCTTTCCCGCCGAGTCAATGGCGGATTCCACAGAGCCCATGGAATCTCAGACTTGTAGGGGAATACCACCTAACTCAGAACTAAAACATAAATCTTGATTTGAAATGAATAGGCAGGTTACATGTTTTCAGAAAGGGCCCATGTATTTTTCGGAAACAGTTTTATACATGATGTCTTGATGAAAAATTGCTTTCACTTAATATATATATATATATATATATATATGTATGTATGTATGTTCCATTATACTATTTTTGGATTGCTTCACGTGCCAGTACTTTTGTGCTGACCCCCCCCTTCCAGGTCCTGAGGCACAGTCTAGGGGTCCAGATACTCAGTAGACATTCTCGGATTTGGACACTTGATCTCGCAGTGGTGAGCCTTCTATTATTCGGAAGGCCTAAGTATGTCAGACATTATCCTATTTATTATGTTTTTTTTTACTGGGGGCCTTGTCCCAGTTTCTTTTCGGACAGATGTTTGTGTTCATAGTAGAGATTTCGCAGACTGATGTCAGATAGAATTATTCAGAAATGTTGTAGAACTTGACCATGTATTCCGTACTCAGTTTCAATTCCGTATTTTATTATGATTACGAATGTTGTGCATGATAACCAGATAGAGAATGGGTGTTCCGGGCCTTCATGGTTCAGGATGCTCGTGACGCCTAGGGCCTAGGCTCGGGTCGTGACAAACTTGGTATCAAAGCACGGTTCATGGTCCCAGGGTGTCTGCGAAATCGCGTCGAGTAGAGTTTTGTTTATGGGTGTGTAGCGCGCCACACTTATAAATAGGAGGCTACTAGGCGTTTAGGAATATTTTCGTTCTTTGTGATTTAGTTCGTGCTTCAGAGTCTAAACTGTCCCCTAATCAATGATCTCTTGTATTTCAGAAACACGACTATGCCTCCCCGTCGCAACATCGATCAGAGTGCTCAGGCAGATGTGGTCCGTCCCATATATGGGATGTGGACCCGTAATAGAGATTCTATGCCAGAACCTGTCCCTACTCCGGGAGTCCCTCCAGTCCCAACCAGTCCACCTCGGGGTCCACAGAATAATGTCAACCATCCACCAACTGCTTAGAGAGATATCTCAAATGCAGAGTTCAGATGGTCTATCCATATGCTGACACAGCTGGTAGCTAACCAGGATCAACAATCAGAAGATGTTGGGTCTTCATCCGTTACGTCTGAGGCTACTAGAGTCGGGCATTTCATGAAGATGAATCCACCTAAGTTCACTGGTACAAAGATGGAGGAAGATCCACAAGAGTTCGTGGATGAGATGGAGAAGATCTTTAAGGTAATGCATGTAGATGAGATTGAAGGAGTGGAATTGGCAACTTATCGGCTTAAGGATGTTGCAAATCAGTGGTATGCAGACTGGGAAGATGCAAAAGGTGAGAGTGCTGAGCCTACAGTTTGGGGTGAGTTTGTAGAAGCTTTCCTTGACAAATTCTTTCCTCTTGAGTTGAGGGAGGCCAAAGCAGAAGAGTTCATGAATATGAAGCAGGGCAGTATAAGTGTACAAGAGTACACTTTGAAGTTTAATCTACTAGCTCGCTATGTACCAGAATTGACTAGCAATATAAGAGCCCGGATGAGGAAATTTGCATCTGGCCTTACTGATAACCTGGTACTTGAGTGCCAGGGGGAAATGTTGAATAGGGAGTTAGACTTTTCTAGACTGACAGTCCATATGCAGTAGGTGGAAGAGAAGAAGAAAAAGATCGCTGAATCTAGAGAGAAGGACAGACAGGCCAAGAGAGTCAAATCTGTGGACCAGCACCAGAGTCATCCACAGAGTGGTAACTGGGGAAATAGGTGGTCGAAGAAGACAAGGTTTTGGTATATTACACAGTCAGCAGCCAGTGCCCCAGTGCCCAGACCCCCTACAGACAGACAAACTCAGAGCTTTCAGACTCCTCATGGATCTAGAGCACCAGATACTCAGTCGCAGGGTAGTGTGGCTCAGCAGCACTGCACTTACCCGCGATGTGAAAATTGTGGTAGGAATCATTCGGGGAAATGTCAGTTGAGCACACTTGTATGTTATTCATGTGGTCAGTCAGGCCACTTTCAGAGGGACTGTCCATCTGCTAGGAGGAGTGTTGGTGGTGCAAAGTTTTAGGGCAATTCCACAGCGCACCCCCGCCTCAGAAGGGCACCACATCAGCTGTCGGGAACAGTCTCAACCGGTTATATACCTTGACCAACCTCCAGGAGGTGGAAGCTTCCCCAGATATTGTTACCGGTACGTTACAAATCTTTTCCCGTGATGTCTGTGTGTTAATTGATCCCGGATCTACCTTATCCTATGTGACCCCTTATGTGGCTGTTGGTTTTGGGTTTGAGCCCAGTGTGATTTCAGAACCCTTTTCTGTTTCTACCCCGGTGGGGGATTCTGTTGTTGCTAGAAGGGTATATAGGGGTTGTGTGGTAACTATTGGTAGTCGGGATAGTGTGAGAAGATTCACTAATGGGGATAGCATTCCAATTTGAATTGGATTTTCAATCTAAAGGATGAGTTTGATATGAAAACACATTTTAAAGAAAAACAACATGACGTAAGGTAATCTATTTTTTTAGATTTAAAGTCATTACAAATATATGCACTCTGATGCAAACAGTAACCAAGAAATACGCAGGGGACAGACTTGAGATCAAATTTGGACTTGCTATAAGGACGAAGACAAGGATAACAAAGGCAACCAAAGACACGCAAGGATTGATAATTGGGAGAGCGGTTAAAAAACTTTTGATAAGGAGAAGAAAACTGAAGAAGTGGTGTAGGAAGACGATTAATAAGGTAGGTGGCTGTTTTGAATGCAAAGGACCAAAATGAAGAATACAAGGAAGAAGTTTGCATTAATCTAAGGCTAGTTTCAACTAGGTGACGATGGCGACGTTCCGTAGCCCCATTATGTTGTGGAGTATGAGGCGGTGTTTGCAGATGATTTACGCTACATGATTGAAAATATTTTTTGAGTGCAACATATTCTCCACCCCCGTCGGTGTATATCAATTTTATCTTGACATTAAAGTTATTTTCGACAAGTTTTTGAAATGGTGGAAAGATAACATACACTTCTGATTTAGGCTTTAAAGGAAAGAACTAGATATATTTTGTGTAATGGTCCACAAAGATAATATAATAACGGAATCCATCAATTGATTGCACAGGAGCAGGACCCCATAAATCAGAATATAGTAATTCAAGAGGTCTACTGCTTGTTATAGAAGAAAAGCCCAATGATTGACGATGACTTTTATTACATTGGCAAGGATTACAAAGAAACGTTTTACTAGAAGATGTTGGTAATTGAAACTTAGACAAAATAAAATTAAAGATCCTAGCATTGGGATGACCAAGACGTTGATGCCACGACTCTGATGAAAGCTGAATGTTGAAGGAGACAGGATTATTTGAAATAGCTTGTACAAGGATTGATCAAGTGGGCCTTTGAACTGAATCTCCCCCGTGAACTGATCCTTCACAAGAAAATAGTCAGAAAAGAACTGAATTGACACTTTGTTAGAATTACCAAACTTTGATACAGATATGAGGTTGGTTTTAGCGGATGGAACACACAAAACATTAGAAAGATGAATTTTTTTGGTAGGGAGAGAAATAGTACCAGAACCAACATGAGAGATGGACAAACCTGAGCCATCAGTTTTGTGTAGCTCGTCACTACCATCATATGGTGAATGAAGCGAAGATTGCCCAAGTCATTAGTGATATGATGAGATGCGCCAGTGTCTAACAACCATTGCTGATCAGATCCCGAATTAGCATTAAAGTAGTGTGATTGAGGATTCTGTGGAAACAAGTCCCTAAAATAGTCACGTGCTTGATAACACCGTTTTACATGATGTCCCAATTTGTCACAAAATTGACATTGAACTTTGGCTTGAGATCCCGTGCCTCGAGACTGTTGTCTTGGTCCAGAATTTTGAGGCTTATATGATGAGGAATTCACTGGAAAATAAACATTAGAATTTTCATATTGAAAATACTGGTTCTTCCCTGAATTACCTTGTTTTTGCTGATACAAGGATCTAGTATTTGTACCCTTACGAACATGATTTGCTAAGACAGGAGTGGTGTCAAATGAGGGATCTATTTGTTTGAAATACAATCCATGAGCCAGTAACTTTTCTTGGAGTTCATCAAATGATATGATGGTATCTCTCGCATGAATAGCTGCAGCAGTATCTCGAAATTCAGAGCCAACACCACTAAGAACGTGAACCACAAGATCAACATCAGTAATAGGACTTCTGCACAAGGAGAGTTCCTCGGCAATTGATATGATAAGCTGAAGATATTCAGCAACTGGGTGTGAATCTCTCTTTGCTCTAGAGAGTTTTTCACGCAAGGATAAAATCCGCGTAGCTGATTTGTTTGCAAATGCCATTTGTAACTTGGTCCATGCCTCCACTGAGGTTTTGGCATCTGCGATGGTATTCATTACAGAAAGGATATAGAGGCAATGATGGCTGCCAAAATTAATTGGTCTTGACAGTCCCAAAATTCATAATCAGGATTAGAGACTTGTTGACCATCTTTACCAATGGTGGTAGGCGGTGACTTGTTGTCACCAGTGACATAACCCATAAGATTATGACCACAAAGTAAAGGAGTAATTTGGGCCCTCCAAGTGGGGTAGTTTTGAGAATTGAGATTCAATGGAAGTTGAGATCCATTGATGGAAATCAGAGTTTTTCCAGAAAAGTGAGCAAGATTATTTGTGCTAGGGGAAGCCATGAGAAAGAAAAAAAATCAGCGTTTTTCAGAAGCAAGTTGGATCACTTCTTTGATACCATAAATAGTTTTAGAAGAGAATAATTCTGTCAATTGTGTTTCCATAATGAAGATTACATGTATTTATGGATACAAAATAAAAGTAGTTACAAAAGATAAGGAGTCTACATTAGATTGAGTTATCCTAGAGGGTGTTATGATAAGGTTGAGTTATCCTTTTGATTTTGAATATGATAGGATAGGATTATCCTTAATACTTGTAGAGGGTTTTCTGTCCTATCAAAGAATTGACTAAGCTTCTAAGATTTCCCAGAATATTTTTTTAGCTTAGATGTCTACCTTACCCAAATATTTTAACAAGAGTAGATGTCTAGGTTTATTATTTGATACCTTGTAAACCTGAAAAGTCCATTTTGTTGCAAGTGAATGATGTGTTGGAGTTGCATGCAGAGTATTGCATTAAGGGGTGGTTTGAACAGCCTTATGTAATGTTGGGATTAAGTAATGTCGAGATTATTTTTTATCCATCATTTGGTTCCGTTTGGTGTATTAAGGGTAGTTCTAATTTGAGAAATGGTTATACTCATCAGTTATACACCTTGTGTATTATCTGGTGACAAATTTTAAGAAATTACTGGTGCGCTATTATGCCACAAAGACGATTCACTGTAATCTATAATTCTGTGGGCTATATACAATCCGTCTTTGACTCGGAGGCCAATCCTCCTATCCAAGTTTGTCGTAGGGATTGGAGTTTCTATAAGGAGGACACGCAAGATCACACAACAGGGTGCCAAAATCCTCAATCAAATCAACATGTCATGGTAGTGCACAAGATCATAAAGCAGGGCTCCTAACCATAGTCCCAATTTGGAACGACATGAATCAAGGTACACAAGATCACAAAGAATAGTACCATAATCCCGTGTCGGCAAATCACGGTTTCTAGCATAGAGTCCTTCAATTCATACTTTCTTCGGATAACCATTTAACTCTCTTTAAGCCCATAATTAAACGTTTTATTAAACATGCATCTTTCAAAATTCATAATATGAAAATGTGATTTCAAACATGTGTTCTATTCTGTTCTGAATTAATATGGCTTTAACTGAGTTGGTGTCGTCACACGAAGACTTGCAAGTCCTACTTATGATCCATATTGTACCATGCATGATTCTTTCATTAAAACATAATTCAGACCACCCAAGCATGCAAATAATATAAGAGATTTCATGTTCCGAAAATTATGCAAAAATTCTTATTCTTTCGATAAATATGTGGTGATTATGTAATCTTTGACAAACCATGCAAATCTTCTCATTATATATTTATATTCAACATTAGTCAACATAAACATCCCTCTCTTTTGAAATTAAAACCATAATTCAATCATAGCATTAATCAAGACGTTTCATATCATGCTTTTCAAGAAGCATTCAAAACAGTCCATAGCATATGAAAATTGAAAAGTAAAGAAAAATCATAACAAGAGAGGGACTCTTTAGTATTCATGTTGTCTATTGTATATTCATCCTTAAACACATGCATACATATATATAGAGTTTCAAATTAATTTGGGGGAAGGCCTGAAGACCAAAACAATACTGATCAAGGCCTCTAAAACACGCTAGTAGTTGTTAATTCAAGACCCCTTTCTTAAAATTCATGATTTCGAGACCCTTAGCATGAACTAAAGATGATTTCTATGCCCATGAAATTTTAGAAAAACTCCACGTACCTTAATTTATGACTCTTGAATGATCTCGTGCTTTAGGGATGCTATTCGAACAATTGATGGGTGCTTCTTGTAGCACTCGCAATGGGGATTCCAAATCTCAAAGAATTATTAAAAACCAATGGTGAAATCTTAAGATATGTTGATCTTTGGGTTGAAACCCTAGTAAGTGTTCTTGGTGATTTTGAGAGAGAATGACCTTATTTTTGTATTTGGGGGATTTAATCTCGTGTTATGGCTGAATAGGGGGAGTGGAAAATACCAATTTTGCCCTTAAAAGGGAGAAAACTGAACCTGGTGCGTGCGACAGAGCGTGCGTCGCATGCTAATCGCGTGCTGCTACTATCTCAGTCACGGAAATGGCCATAAATTTTTGCTCGGGTATCATATTTTGGCAAAATTGGTATTTTTGGAATGAGAATTGGAGGAACTTTCATTTGATATATAGTAGGTCCTCTAATTCTTTATATACAAAGAGTTATGGTAGATTGAAGTTGACCCAAGTTTCGACGCTCACTCAAACTTGAACGATAGGAAACCTTTCAACTCAGCCTTGAGTTAGGGGACCTCTATGATCTCATTCATGCTCAAATAGGTTCCCATACTACATAGTTGATTAACATGCCAAATTTTCATGGGATTTATGTCTTTTGGATCATCTACGCATAGAAATGACGGTTTTTCGTTCTAACCCAAAATGCGGAGTGTTACATTATCTCCCCCTTGGGTTCATTCGTCACCGAATGATGGGTCGGAATGTTGAAGCTTAAAGGTATGGAATAATGCAGACATGATGTGTCTTCTAAGAAAGGATATAACTAATTTGAAACATTTAAACTTCTATCATGAAACTAAATTCTAAGCTGACTTGCCCTTACTTGTTGTAAGGTGTTGATTCATGCTGAGAGTTTAGGATTCCCCCCGAAGTGTTCATGTTCAAATATCACACATTGGATTTGGAAATGATAACTTATATAAGTATGAATCATGAGGCAACAAGATTTAGATCATACAAAAGCATTACACTGTTTGAGCTAAAATAGCAGGAAAAATTTGAGATTATGTGCTGAACTCTTATAAACTGAGTCATGTCTAAATAACTGAATCTAAACATGATGCTTGGACTGAAATGAGTTCGCAACTTACACGGATGAAATATATTATTTTATGGGATGGTCATACGCATTGGACTTCGGATAGTAGGACTGGGTAAAAAGGTGGAAAACCACAGTAACTTGTTTTCCTGACTGCTAAACTGAATTACACTGGACACCTATACTTAACTGGAGTATCTCTTCAACACTCTTTCTAAAGAAGTCCTAGTAGAATTAGGGAGCAAATAATCTTTGACATGAGTTACACAAGACATCCAACAAAGGACTAAAAACAATGACACTACTGTACATCATGGAATATAGACATATAACTCGTAAACTAGGACAGAATGACAAGGCCTTAGGCAATGCAACTTCTTACTTTCAAGCTTAGCAAACTTCTCGAATACTCCCTCAACTAAACATTTCCCCATAAATATCATACTCATTGGATTCAACTTATAATTCTAATAGGGGCATTGATAAATCTTTCTATATCCTTTTAAAGTTTACACCCTAAGCATAACGTGCCTTACCACTTCGATGACCAACTCTGAACTCTTGCTATGGATTCACTAGCACATATTGCGTTTCTCCACTTAAATCCCAACATGTCCTTCAAACCTATCATTATAATCACATATGAACTTCAAGGCAAACACCCATAGAGTCATACTTCATATATTCTCTAAACTACTATCGATACAACTCCCACGCACTACCTCATGAACAAACACACACAAATTTCAACTAACCATCATATGCATCAAATATTTGGCACTAATCCTACTTCACACTTATGTCATTATCTAAACAAGCATACAATGATCTTCCACCAACAAGAAATATTTACTCACTACCACTATCATTACATAAGGAGGAGTCACTAAAAGGTTAGAACATAAAACCTTGAAGCATGGAAGGATATTATATGAGACTTGACACTTAATCGATGCCTGAGGAATAACAAATCAACATCAGGGATTTATCAAAGTGATTTGAATTGAGGCAAACATGACTATAAGATAAATCTCACCAATCAAAATGAGTATAGCATGAGTTATGGGAACTGAGCACACTATTATGTGTGAGTACATGAGTCATGAGCTGCATGACCTCAATTTGGAGTTCATAACATATGGAATGTGATTCTGACTACTGAATGAACTGGAACTCCTCATTTTGGGACTTCAAGAGTACATGATTCTCTATCACAAGCATGGACACAAACTATGATCATGGAACTAAAACATAAGGCATGAGTAGGTATTGGGATAACTGAAAAATACTGCGGTAATAATGGGTTGAGTCTTACCCTCACTTTCTCATGTTACATGTCATACTGACATCACTACTAGAATCTGAGAGCTTGACTTGATTATTTGTCCTATCATCTCCCCTTTAGCTTCAATCCATCAACTTAAGTTTGAGAGATCCCTTACTAGACTCTAAACTGAACTACACTTACTGCACTCTAGGTTTTGGAAAACGACAATGCACATATATCATAGAACTTAACCCGAAAGACTATACTTGATAGTGGAAAACCCACTACTAATACAACCTTCTGAGACCAACTCCTATCTTTCTATATCCCCAATATTTATCACATAATACTTGAACACTTACTAACTTCGAATCTTAATGAATATCCCCATAGTCGGGGTGCACACCCTCTAGTGCTTCAACTCTTATTTCTATTAGTTCAACCTTCAAAAAAACTCAACTTAGATTCTAACATTTAATATGGATATCACCAAGTCTTTGATGAACCAATTCTACTTCCGTCATAGCCCACCAATATCTTGACTTCAAGCTTAAATCTCTCTACCATGAAAATTCAAGATCATATCAAAAGGCTCAACACTATCAATCAAAACTTCTTAACGTGGCCATTTAGAACACCATGTACCATCTAACTAGTCTTTTTCCATCTAGCAACTTAATGGTACTACTAGCCACACGCAACATGCAATAGCCTTAGAAAATGCCGAAACTCCATATAACTTTGGGAATATTTCTACATCATACATATAACATCATACTTCACTACGGCTCGAATATATTTAAGATCTTGCATACGCTGTTCAAGACTATTAGATCACTTCTCTATAACTAGTATCATTAACCAAGAAATCATCACATCTACCTTAATCAATAACCTATACTCTTCTGGCACAACAAACACCGTCAACAACTCTTTTCTTACTTCAAGCAAACAACAATTCACCTTAACAAATAACTCCTTCTCTACCTTCTACTAAACTAACACACAAGGTTTTATCACTTCATTACAAACTCAATCTTATGCAAAAATATTTGGCTATACATATATTCGAGAAATAATCCTTACCACTTTTCTTGTCATTACACTGCTAAACCCCCGTTCCAACCAATACAAGAACAACAAGATGGACAACAAGTTGCCAGTGAATAAAAATAGGCCCCACACGGCTCCACTAGACTTTGATTTTGTGTTTTGAACAAGAAATGAGATGAATGACAAGGAAACTATGCTAGGTAATCGAAAAATCCCGACACAACTTCAATAGACTTTCAGTTTCAACAACACAATGATAACAAGATTACAAGAGATAGAAACTTGACACACAACATTCAATGATCTAAGAATACACATCTTACACTGTATAAATAAAAAAAATCTTAGTCAAACACTTCCCCCATAAACTACCTTACAATCCACACCTGCTACTAGCTACCACTATACAATGGTAAATCATTCTCAAACATCAGTTATTCAACTAAACACATTTATCTACACAAAAGTACCCTCACTCTGATTTTTAACCTTACGACTTCATATCACCAACTTCTTTGTCCAATATCACTACCAATAGTTCATGACACCATTACTTTAACTTATACTACTACTCAGGTGGAAATACAGTTCCAATATTCAGCTACACATCGTTCCCCTTGAAGAATGATGTCTACAACATCAGTTTGAAAAGGACTAAATACACTAATACTATAGGCTGAAAAGCATGATTTCATGAGAATCAAAGTTCACACTAGAATCAATACACCTGGGAGCACTAATGGACTCTTCCCAAGTCCTTGCATAAATTTTAAAATCTTATATGGATTAATCAAAAACGACCATACTGTTTAGACTCTAAACTTCGGTACTTGAATCACCCCAATAATGAGACATATCTGAGCACATCAAAGTAAGAAAAGAATTGCGATGACTTTACTTCCGTATGGGTGACACCATATACGAATTAGAGTATGTAAGAGGAACATTCCGACTCCATAGAAAAAACTAGAACATGAAAAAAAGAGACATTCCTGAATGCCTAGTAGCCTCCTGCCTGTAAGTGTGGCACGCTACACCCCCATAAATAAGACTCTACCTGACGCAATTTTGCAGACACCCTGGGACCATGAACTGTGCTCTGATTCCAAGTTTATCACAACCCAAACAGGGGCCCTAGCCGTGATGAGCATTTCGAACCATGAAGGACCGGACACCCTTCTTATTTGTAATCACATACCCTTTCCTCATATGCAAAAGATAATGCAGAAATACATAATGAAATGGAATCATGGTCATTAAATTTGAATTTAAATTTTAATGAAAACTGCAATTCAAAAGATCTGAGTTATACCTGACTCATTTCGCAAAATATCTAATACATGCATAAATCCAACTGTCTGAAAACTGGGACAAGGACCTCCAAAGACCAAAATATAATAATGATAAATGACTGAAGTAAACTAGGCCTTCTGAAATACAGAAGGCTTACCACGAAACTCTGCACTTCTATCTGGAGAAAATCTTCTGCTTATCGGGACCCCTAAATTGAGCCTCGAAACCTGGAAGAGAGGGAGTCAATATAGATATATTGGTACGCAGAGTAATCCAAAATAATAAATTTATATATAACATAAGTGAGAGCAATTCATAAAACATTTTGCATATAATATATGAAAAAACATGGGCACATTTTAAAGACTTTAAAACATTTCTTTGAAACCATGAATCACTCTTTGTCTTATTTCTGAGCTAGATGGTACACCCTACAATATGTAATTGCATGGGATATATGGAATCCTCCCTTGACTCGGCGGCCAAGCCCCCAATCCAAGTTTGTCGCAAGGATTGGAGTTTCTATAAAGAGGACACGCAAGATCACACAACAAGGTGCCAAAATCCTCAATCAAATTAACATGTCATGGTAGTGCAAAAGATCATAAAGCAGAGTTCCTAACCATAGTCCCAATTTGGGATGACATGAATCAAGGTACACAAGATCACAAAGCATGGGACCATAATCCCGTGTCGACAAATCACGATTTCTAGCATAGAGTCCTTCAATTCATACTTTCTTCGGATAACCATTTAACTCTCTTTAAGCCCATTTTTAAACGTTTTATAAAACATGCATCTTTCAAAATTCATAATATGAAAATGTGATTCCAAACATGTGTTCTATTCTGTTCTGAATTAATATGGTTTTAACTGAGTTGGTGTCGTCACACGAAGACTTGCAAGTCCTACTTATGAGCCATATTGTACCATGAATGATTCTTTCATTAAAACATAATTCAGACCACCCAAGCATGCCAATAATATAAGAGATTTCATGTTCCGAAAATTATGCAAAAATTCTTATTCTTTCAATAAATATGTGGTGATCATGTAAACTTTGACAAACCATGCAAATCTTCTCATTATATATTTATATTCAACATTAGTCAACATAAACATCCCTCTCTTTTGAAATTAAAACCATAATTCAATCATAGCATTAATCAAGACGTTTCATATCATAGTTTTCAAGATGCATTCAAAACAGTCCATAGCATATAAAAATTGAAAAGTAAAGAAAAATCATAACAAGAGAGGGATTCTTTAGAATTCATGCTCTCAATTGTATATTCATCCTTAAACACATGCATACATATATATAGAGAGTTTCAAATCAATTTAGGGGAAGGCCTGAAGACAAAAACAATACTGATCAAGGCTTCTAAAACATGCTAGTAGTCGTAAATTCAAAACCCCTTTCTTAAAAATCATGATTTCGAGACAGTTAGCATGAATTAAAGATGGTTTCTTTGCCCACAAAATTTCACACCAAGACTTGCAATTCCTACTTTTGAGCCATATTATACCATGCATGATTTTTTCACTAAAACATAATTCAGACCACCCAAGCATGTAAATAATATAAGAGATTTCATGTTCCGAAAACTATGCGAAAATTCTCATTCTTTCAATAAATATGTGGTGGTCATATAATCTTTGACAAACCATGCAACACTTCTCATTGTATATTTATATTCAACATTGGTTAACATAAACATCCCTCTCTTTAGAAATTAAAATAATAATTCAATTATAGAATTAATCAAGACATTTCATATCATGCTTTTCAAGATGCATTCAAAACAGTTCATAGCATATGAAAATTGAAAAGTAAAGAAAAATCATAACAACAGAGGGATTCTTTAGGATTCATGCTCTCAATTGTATATTCATCCTTAAACACATGCATACATAAATATAGAGTTTCAAATCAATTTGGGGGAAGGCCTGAAGACCAAAACAATACTGATCAAGGATTCTAAAACATGCTAGTAGTCGTAAATTCAAAATCCATTTCTTAAAAATCATGATTTCGAGACCTCTAGCATGAATTATAGATGGTTTCTTTGCCCATGAAATTTTAGAAAAACCCCACGTACCTTAATTTATGACTCTTGAATGAACTCGTGCTTTTGGGATGCTATTAGAACAATTGATGGTTGCTTCTTGTAGCCCTGGCAATGGGAATTCCGAATCTCGAAGAATTATTGAAAACCCACTGTGAAATCTTAAGATATTTTGATCTTTGGGTTGAAACCCTAAGACGTGTTCTTGGTGATTTTGAGAGAGAATGACCATATTTTGGTTTATGGGATATTTAATCCCGTGTTATGGATGAATAGGGGGTGGAAAATACCACTTTTGCCCTTAAAAAGGCGAATATAGTACCTAGATATTGTGTGCGTGCGACAGAGCGTACATCTCACGCTAATCTGTCTCAGTTACAAAAATGGCCATAACATTTAGCTCGGGTATTGGATTTTTGAAAAATTAGTATCGTTGGAACGATAATTCGAAGAGCTTTCATTTGATATATTGTAGGCCCTATAATTCTGTATATACAAATAGTTAGGGTCGATTGAATATGACCAAAGTTTCGATGCTCACTCAAACTCTAACGATAGGAAAGCTTTCAACTCGTCCTTGAGTTAAGGGACCTCTATGATCTCAATTCATGCTCAAATAGGTTCCCACACTACAAAATGCATTAACATGCCAAATTTGCATAGGATTTATGGCTTTTGGATCATCTACACATAGAGATGACGGTTTTTCATTCTAGCCCCAAATGCATAGTGTTACATTATCTCCCCCCTGGGATCATTCATCCCCAAGTGATAGGTTGGAATGTTGAATCTCAAAGGTATGGAATAACTCAAACATGATTTGTCTTCTAAGAAAGGATATAACTGATTTGAAACATTTAAACTTCTATCATGAAACTAAATTCTGAGCTGACTTGCCCTTACTTGTTTTAAGGTGTTGATTCATGCTGAGAGTTTAGGATTCCCCCCGAAGAGTTCATGCTCAAATCCCACACATTGGATTTGGAAGTAATAACTTATATAAGTACGAATCATGTGGCAACAAGATTTAGATTGTACAAAGGTATTACACTGTTTGAGCAAAAATAGCTGGAAAAATTTGAGATTATGTGCTGAACTCTTTTGAACTAAGTCATGTCTAAATAACTGAATCTAAACAATATGCTTGGACTGAACTTACTTCGCAACTTACACGGATGGAAGTATATTAGTAGGCAGTGGTATGAAAAACTGGTTTAATCCTTATGTTTGCAGGGTTATGTACATTCTGCTAGTGATTACTCTTTATTTTACAAGAAAACTGATGGTTCCACAGTTTTTGTAGTTGTGTATGTTGATGATGTTATAGTTACTGGTACTGATGAGAAGAAGATACACCAGCTGAAGTTGTTTTTACACAACAAGTTCAAAAGCAAAGATTTGGGACATGTATATTATTTCTTGGGGTTAGGGGTATTATACAGACATGATGGAATTTTAATTTCCCAGAGAAAATTTGCCACTGATTTGTTGAAAAAGTATGATCGCCTCAGCTACAACACTATTTCTTCCCCTCTTGATCCCAATGTTAAGTTACTGGCAAATGAGGGGAAGTTGTTGTCTGACCCAACACCTTATAGAAAGCTGGTTGGGAAGCTGAATTTTCTCACAAATACTAGGCTAGAACTTGCCAATAGTGTGCAACATCTTAGCCAATTTATACAGGCTCCTAGAGAGCCCCATTACAAAGCTATTTTATATGTCCTAGGAACTTAAAATCAGATCCAACCTTGGGTCTTTTCTTTTCAAATGATCCCAACTACACTCTGTCATCTTGTTGTGACTCTGATTGGGCTTCATGTCCAGATTCAAGGGCTTTCAGTGGATATATTATGTTTCTTGGCAATAGTCCAGTTAGTTGGACATCCAAGAAACAAACTACCATTTCTCTATCATCAGCTGAGGCAGAGTATAGGTCACTTAGAAAGGTTGGTGGTGAACTGGTATGGGTTGATAGACTGTTTACTGAGTTAACTATTGTCTCCACCAAGCTTATTTCAGTACTTTGCGATAGTCAAACAGCCATACACATTACAAGGAATCCTGTTTTTCATGAGAGAACTAAGTATATAGAAGTAGATTGTAATTTTTTCCAGGATAAGCTACATGAAGGCCTCATTACTTTGCAACATGTTACTACAAATACTCAACCTGCAGATATCTTGAAAAAGTCTCTTACTGGAGTTAAGCATCATACTGTATTAGGCAAGTTGGTTGTACTTTCAGCACCTCCAACTTTAGGGGGGTGTTGAGATTATTGAAGAATCATGTAGAGTTTGATTAGCTGGTAGATTAGAATATTTATTTATGCTATTAGTGGTAGTTAGTTAGCTGACTAGACTTAGTTAGTTAGATAGTTGTTCACAGCCGGCACCTACACACACTTATATATATGTTGATTTTGCATTCACAAAATAGAGTTAGCTATCATTTCACAAAATATCTTCTCATGATCTTCTCTCAGTTCTCTCTCTCTCAATCAAAGCTCAAGGTTAACTGCACAACAATGGCAGATTTCAGTTTATTGTCTTTGTTGGCTGCTCTCCTTTTGTCAACAACTGCTGCTCATATTTCAACAATTGTGGATGATGAAGACATTTGTGACTTTGTGTTTTCAACATCAGTGGCTGCATTGATATATGAAGGCAAGACTTTTGAGGTCCAGATTTGGCTATAAAAGCCAATGCTACTTCATTTGCAAATACACCTTCACAACATTTCAATAGCCAATCTCTCCTTTATATTTTCTTCTTTCTCTACTTCTTGGTTGAGTATTTCTATACTCGTAGAGAATTAGTAAGGGGCTATTTTGTATTGTTAGTCCCGAGAAAATATTTTGTACTCTCATCAATATTAGTGAAATTTTTGGCTCTCTCGCCGGTGGTTTTTTACCTCTATTTAAATAGTGTTTTTCCACCTAAAATCTTGGTGTCAATTTTACTATTTTTATTAATTTCTCGGAATCTTTGGTTGAATTTATCAAGCTTCCACACTCTGTAGCCCTACAAATTGGTATCAGAGCCACGATAATTCAACCGGGATTTTTTTTCATTAAAAATGTCGACGAAGTTCAATATTGAGAAATTTGATGGTAAAATTAGTTTTGCTATCTGGCGAGTCCAGATGCTGGCTGTTCTTACCCAAAATGGCCTAAAGAAGGTTTTGTCCGGCAAATCGACGAAGCCAGCCACTACAACGGAGGAGCAGTGGGAAGAGACGGATGAAAAGGCATTATCCACAATCCAATTATGCTTGTCCCGTGAGGTGCTACGCGAAGTCATCAATGAGAAAACTGCAGCCGGTATATGGAGTAAATTGGAGTCTCTGTACATGACCAAAAGTCTTGCAAATAAACTCCGGTTAAAGGAGCGACTTTTCACACTCCGTATGTCTGAAGGTACACCCATCCAATCTCATCTTGGTGAATTTAATTCCATCATAATTGATTTGGAAAATCTGGATGTCGAAATTGATGATGAGGATAAAGCCGTACTACTTATTGTTTCTTTGCCACCCTCATATAAACATTTCAAAGAAATTATGCTATATGGTAATAATGTTACCTTGAGCTTTGATGATGTCAAGTCTAACCTACTATCAAAAGAAAAATTTGATACCCAAATTCATTCTGAAAGTTCGGGTGAAGGACTAGTAGTTAGAGGGAGAAACCACGAAGTAGGTGCTAGCGGTAAAAACCAATCCAAATCCAAAGGTAAAAACTCTAAGTATTGCGGTTATTGCAAGAAAAGAAATCATGAAATCTCTGAGTGCTACAAATTGAAAAATAAGCAAAACAGAGAAGATAAGGGTAAGCAACCCGAAAAATCTGCCGAAGCTAGTTTTGTAGAAACCGAATCTGATGGAGAGTGTTTTATTGCTTCTGGTACTGAACAAAGGTCAAAAATTGAGTGGGTTCTTGATTCTGGTTGTACATTTCATATCTCTCCTAATAGAGACTGGTTTACCACCTATGAATCTTTTAATGGTGGTCTTGTCTTAATGGGCAACGATGCTCAATGCAAAGTTGTCGGCAAAGGCACAATCAAAATCAAGACACATGATGGAGTCATTAGAACTTTGACCAGTGTCAGACATGTCCCTGATTTGAAACGGAATCTCATTTCCCTAGGCACTCTTAAATCTCAAGGGTGTAGATACTCAGCTGAAGGTGGAGTTGTAAAAGTGTCCAAAGGAGCTCTTGTGTTACTAAAGGCAATTCGATCTGGTAGTTTGTATTTGCTTCAGGGTTCAACTGTTATAGGTTCTGCAGCCGTCGCCTCATCCAACAAAGACAACACGAAGTTGTGGCATTTGAGTTTGGGACACATGAGTGAGAAGGGAATCCAAATTCTCAAAAAGAAAGGCTATCTTGGCAACCATTGTACCGGTAAGGTCGATTTCTGCGAGCATTGCATTTTTGGTAAGCAGAGAAAGGTTAGATTTTCAAAACCCATTCACAGGACCAAAGGTACTTTGGACTACATCCATTCAGATCTTTGGGGTCCATCGAGAGTTCCCTCCAGAGGTAAATGTCATTATATGCTGACATTTATTGATGATTTTTAACGTAAACTCTGGGTATATTTTCTCAAGCAAAAGAATGAAGCTTTTTCCACCTTTAAAGAGTGGAAATTATTAATTGAGAACCAGACTGGCAAGAAGATCAAGAGGCTAAGGACAGATAATGGCCTCAAATTTTGTTCTAATGAGTTTAATGATTTCTGCAAGAAAGAAGGTATTGCAAGACATTTCACCGTTCCAAGAACTCCACAACAAAACGGAGTTGCTGAAAGGATGAACAGAACTATCTTGGAGAAAGTTCGTTGTATACTCTCCCATTCTACTCTGGGGAAAGAATTTTGGGCAGAAGCAGCTTCAACATCATGCTACTTGATAAACCGCTCACCAAATCGATCACTCGACTGCAAAATTCCAGAAGAAGTTTGGTCAGGTAACCCTGTTGATTATTCTAATTTTAGAATATTTGGTTGCCCTGCTTATTCTCATGTGAACGAGGGAAAATTGGAACATCGTGCTATGAAATGCATTTTCTTAGGTTATGGCCTAGGGGTTAAAGGCTATCGTTTGTATGACCCTGAATCTCGCAAAATATTTCATAGTCGGAATGTAACCTTTAATGAAAATGGTATGCTATCTTTTGGAAAAGATACTGTTGTTCCCTCCACTGATACAGGTGATCAGGAGAATGTTCGAGAGAAGGTGGAGTTTGAGACTGAAGCTCCCATTTTGGAAGCAAATATCCATAATTCTTCCACCACTCAAGAAGATGAAGTCACTGCTGAACAAATGAGTCCACGACAACATCCACCTCAACGTCGAGGTTTACCACAACCATGGTCTATGGCTCAAGAACTTCCACAACAAAGGCCAAGAAAACCGACTTAAAGACTGATCACAGAATCTGCCAACATTGCTTATGCATTGACTGTTGCACAAGATATGGGTGAAGATGGTGAACCCAAGAATTATTCTGAAGCTATCTCTGGTGATGGCTCAGCAAAGTGGACTGTTGCTATGCAAGAAGAAGTCGAGAGTCTTTCAAAAATGAAACATAGGATTTGGTGATGTTACCGGAAGGCAAGCGAGTCATTAGTTGCAAATGGATTTTTAAGAGAAAAGAAGGCATCCCCGATGTTGAAAATGCAAGGTGCAAAGCAAGATTCGTAGTAAGAAGTTTTGATCAATAGGAAGGTATTGACTTTAACAAAGTATTTTCTCCCGTTGTTCGTCATTCTTTAATTCGTGTATTACTTGCTATAGTTGCCTTGTATGATTTGGAGCTGGAACAGTTAGATGTGAAAACTGCTTTTCTTCATGGTAACCTTGAGGAAGAAATTTATATCCAGCAGCCAGAGTGGTTCGTTATTCCTGGAAAGGAGAACCATGTATGTCGTCTGAAGAAATCTCTTTATGGTTTGAATCAATCACCAAGACAATGGTATAAAAGGTTTTATTCCTTCATGACTGGACATGGCTATTCTAGAAGTAGTTATGATAACTGCATCTATTTTCAAAAAATATTTGATGGATCACTAGTATACTTGCTGTTATATGTTGATGATATGTTAATTGCTGCAAGAGATAAAACTCTTGTTGACAAGTTAAAGGTGCAGCTCAACAGTGAATTTGATATGAAAGATCTAGGTCCTGCCAAGAAGATTCTTGGAATGGAGATTAACAGAGATCGTCAAGCTGGAAAACTTTTTCTATCACAGAAAAGGTATGTAATGAAGATGCTTGACAGATTTGGAATGCGAGATTGCAAAGCTGTTAATACTCCACTTGCTGCCCACTTCAAGTTGTCATCAGATCAGTGTCCACAATCAGAAGAGGAACAAAGGCGCATGTCACATGTTCCGTATTCTAATGCAGTCGGAAGCCTTATGTACGCTATGGTATGTACTAGGCCTGATTTGGCTTATGCGGTTAGTGTTGTTAGCAGATTCATGCACAACCCAGGAAAACAGCATTGGGAATCTGTCAAATGGATCCTTCGTTACTTGAAGGGTTCTCCTGATATTGGTTTGGTATTTGATAGACAAAAGTCTGATCCAGGAGGCGTAGTTGGTTATGTTGACGCCGACTACGGTGGTGATTTAGATCGGAGAAGATCACTTTCAGCCTATATCTTTACACTCTGCGGCTCTGCTATCAGTTGGTATTCATCACTTCAAGCCATTGCGGCTTTGTCCACCACTGAAGCAGAGTATATTGCTGCTACTGAAGGAGTGACAGAGGCTATCTGGCTCCGAGGCTTGGTTAACTTGGTTTACAATAACACATTCTTGTTATGTTCTGCGACAGTCAGAGTGCTGTCCACTTGGCCAGGAATAGCAATCATCACTCAAAGACCAAGCATATTGATATTAAACGCCACTTTATCCGAGATATTGTTGATGCAGTAGAAATTACTGTGGAAAAAATCCAAACAACTGAAAATCCTGCAGATATGTTAACCAAACCACTTCCAGCCGCTAAGTTAGATCATTGCTTGGACTTAGCTGGTATTATTCATTGTTAACAAGATTTCATGGCGAGAGAGTATTTCCGGTCAAAAGGAGATCAAGGTGGAGATTTGTTGGTTGCTCTCCTTTTGTCAACAACTGCTGCTCATATTTCAACAATTGTGGATGATGAAGACATTTGTGACTTTGTGTTTTCAACATCAGTGGCTGCATTCATATATGAAGGCAAGACTTTTGAGGTCCAGATTTGGCTATAAAAGCCAATGCTACTTCATTTGCAAAGACACCTCCACAACATTTCAATAGCCAATCTCCTTTATATTTTCTTCTTTCTCTACTTCTTGGTTGAGTATTTCTATACTCGTAGAGAATTTGTAAGGGGCTATTTTATCTTGTTAGTCCCGAGAAAATATTTTGTACTCTCGTCAATATTAGTGAAATTTTTGACTCTCTCGCCGGTGGTTTTTTACCTCTATTTAAAGAGGGTTTTTCCACCTAAAATCTTGGTGTCAATTTTACTGTTTTTATTAATTTCTCGGAATCTTTGGTTGAATTTATCACGCTTCCACACTCTGTAGCCCTACAAATTGGTATCAAAGCCACGATAATTCAACCGGGATTTTTTTATTAAAAATGTCGACGAAGTTCGATATTGAGAAATTTGAATGTAAAATTAGTTTTGCTATCTGGCGAGTCCAGATGCTGGCTGTTCTTACCCAGAATGGCCTAAAGAAGGTTCTGTCCGGCAAATCGGCGAAGCCAGCCAATACAACGGAGGAGCAGTGGGAAGAGACGAATGAAAAGACGTTATCCACAATCCAATTATGCTTGTCCCGTGAGGTGCTACGCGAAGTCATCAATGAGAAAACTGTAGCCGGCATATGGAGTAAATTGGAGTCTCTGTACATGACCAAAAGTCTTGCAAATAAACTCCGGTTGAAGGAGCGACTTTTCACACTCCGTATGTCTGAAGGTACACCCATCCAATCTCATCTTGGTGAATTTAATTCCATCATAATTGATTTGGAAAATCTGGATGTCGAAATTGATGATGAGGATAAAGCCGTACTACTTAATTTTTCTTTGCCACCCTCATATAGACATTTCAAAGAAATTATGCTATATGGTAATAATGTTACCTTGAGCTTTGATGATGTCAAGTCTAACCTACTGTCCAAAGAAAAATTTGATACCCAAATTCATTCTGAAAGTTCGGGTGAGGGACTAGTAGTTCGAGGGAGAAACCACGAAGTAGGTGCTAGCGGTAAAAACCAATCCAAATCCAAAGGTAAAAACTCTAAGTATTGCCGTTATTGCAAGAAAAGAAATCATGAAATCTCTGAGTGCTACAAATTGAAAAATAAGCAAAACAGAGAAGATAAGGGTAAGCAACCCGAAAAATCTGCCGAAGCTAGTTTTGTAGAAACCGAATCTGATGGAGAGTGTTTTATTGCTTCTGGTACTGAACAAAGGTCCAAAAATGAGTGGGTTCTTGATTCTGGTTGTACATTTCATATGTCTCCTAATAGAGACTGGTTTACCACCTATGAATCTTTTAATGGTGGTCTTGTCTTAATGGGCAACGATGCTCAATGTAAAGTTGTCGGCAAAGGCACAATCAAAATCAAGACACATGATGGAGTCATTAGAAATTTGACCAGTGTCAGACATGTCCCTGATTTGAAACGGAATCTCATTTCCCTAGGCACTCTTGAATCTCAAAGGTGTAGATACTCAGCTGAAGGTGGAGTTTTAAAAGTGTCCAAAGGAGATCTTGTGTTACTAAAGGCAATTCGATCTGGTAGTTTGTATTTGCTTCAGGGTTCAACTGTTATAGGTTCTGCAGCCGTCGCATCATCCAACAAAGACAACACGAAGTTGTGGCATTTGAGGTTGGGCCACATGAGTGAGAAGGGAATCCAAATTCTCAAAAAGAAAGGCTATCTTGGCAACCATTGTACCGGTAAGGTCGATTTCTACAAGCATTGCATTCTTGGTAAGCAGAGAAAGGTTAGCTTTTCAAAAGCCATTCACAGGACCAAAGGTACTTTGGACTACATCCATTCAGATCTTTGGGGTCCATCGAGAGTTCCCTCCAGAGGTAAATGTCATTATATGCTGATATTTATTGATGATTTTTCACGTAAACTCTGGGTATATTTTCTCAAGCAAAAGAATGAAGCTCTTTCCACCTTTAAAGAGTGGAAATTATTAATTGAGAACAAGACTTGCAAGAAGATCAAGAGGCTAAGGACAGACAATGGCCTCGAATTTTGTTCTAATGAGTTTAATGATTTCTGCAAGAAAGAAGGTATTGCCAGACATTTCACCGTTCCAAGAACTCCACAACAAAACGGAGTTGCTGAAAGGATGAACAGAACTATCTTGGAGAAAGTTCGTTGTATGCTCTCCCATTCTACTCTGGGAAAGAATTTTGGGCAGAAGCAGCTTCAACATCATGCTACTTGATTAACCGCTCACCAAATCGATCACTCGACTGCAAAATTCCAGAAGAAGTTTGGCCAGGTAACCCTGCTGATTATTCTAATTTTAGAATATTTGGTTGCCCTGCTTATTCTCATGTGAACGAGGGAAAATTGGAACCTCGTGCTAAGAAATGCATTTTCTTAGGTTATGGCCTAGGGGTTAAAGGCTATTGTTTGTATGACCCTGAATCTCGCAAAATATTTCATAGTCGGAATGTAACCTTTAATGAAAATGGTATGCTATCTTCTCGAAAAGATACTGTTGTTCCCTCCACTGATACAGGTGATCAGGAGGATGTTCGAGAGAAGGTGGAGTTTGAGACTGAAGCTCCCATTTTGGGAGCAAATATCCCTAATTCTTCCACCACTCAAGAAGATGAAGTCACTGCTGAACAAATGAGTCCACGACAACATCCACCCAACGTCAAGGTTTACCACAACCATGGTCTATGGCTCAAGAACTTCCACAACAAAGGCCAAGAAAACCGACTCAAAGACTGATCACAGAATCTGCCAACATTACTTATGCATTAATTGTTGCACAAGATATGGGTGAAGATGGTGAACCCAAGAATTATTCTGAAGCTATCTCTGGTGATGACTCAGCAAAGTGGACTGCTGCTATGCAAGAAGAAGTCGAGAGTCTTCTCAAAAATGAAACATGGGATTTGGTGATGTTACCGGAAGGCAAGCGAGTCATTAGTTGCAAATGGATTTTTAAAAGAAAAGAAGGCATCCCCGGTGTTGAAAATGCAAGGTACAAAGCAAGTTCGTAGTAAGAGGTTTTGATCAACAGGAAGGTATTAACTTTAACGAAGTATTTTCTCCCGTTTTTCGTCATTCTTCAATTCGTGTATTACTTGCTCTAGTTGCCTTGTATGATTTGGAGCTGGAACAGTTAGATGTGAAAACTGCTTTTCTTCATGGTAACCTTGAGGAAGAAATTTATATCCAGCAGCCAGAGGGGTTCATTGTTCCTGGAAAGGAGAACCATGTATGTCGTCTAAAGAAATCTCTTTATGGTTTGAAGCAATCACCAAGACAATGGTATAAAAGGTTTGATTCCTTCATGACTGGACATGGCTATTCCAGAAGTAGTTATGATAACTGCGTCTATCTTCAAAAAATATCTGATGGATCACTAGTATACTTGCTGTTATATGTTGATGATATGTTAATTGCTGCAAGAGATAAAACTCTTGTTGACAAGTTAAAGGTGCAGCTCAATAGTGAATTTGATATGAAAGATCTAGGTCCTGCCAAGAAGATTCTTGGAATGGAGATTAACAGAGATCGTCAAGCTGGAAAACTTTTTCTATCACAGAAAAGGTATGTAATGAAGATGCTTGACAGATTTGGAATGCGAGATTGCAAAGCTGTTAATACTCCACTAGCTGCCCACTTCAAGTTGTAATCAGATCAGTGTCCACAATCAGAAGAGGAACAAAAGCTCATGTCACATGTCCCGTATTCTAACGCAGTCGGAAGCCTTATGTATGCTATAGTATGTACTAGGCCTGATTTGGCTTATGCGGTTAGTGTTGTTAGCAGATTCATGCACAACCCAGGAAAACAGCATTGGGAATCTGTCAAATGGATCCTTCGTTACTTGAAGGGTTCTCCTGATATTGGTTTGGTATTTGATAGACAAAAGTCTGATCCAGGAGGCGTAGTTGGTTATGTTGACGCCGACTACGGTGGTGATTTAGATCGTAGAAGATCACTTTCAGCCTATATCTTTACACTCTGCGGCTCTGCTATCAGTTGGTATTCATCACTTCAAGCCATTGCGGCTTTGTCCACCACTGAAGCAGAATATATTGCTGCTACTGAAGGAGTGAAAGAGGCTATCTGGCTCCGAGGCTTGGTTGCTGAACTTAGTTTACAACAACACATTCTTGTTATGTTCTGCGACAGTCAGAGTGCTGTCCACTTGGCCAGGAATAGCAAGCATCCCTCAAAGACCAAGCATATTGATATTAAACGCCACTTTATCCGAGATATTGTTGATGCAGGAGAAATTACTGTGGAAAAAATCCATCCAACTGAAAATCTTGCAGATATGTTAACCAAACCACTTCCAGCCGCTAAGTTCGATCATTGCTTGGACTTAGCTGGTATTATTCATTGGTAACAGGATTTCATGGCGAGAGAGTATTTCCGGTCAAAAGGAGATCAAGGTGGAGATTTGTTGGCTGCTCTCCTTTTGTCAACAACTGCTGCTCATATTTCAACAATTGTGGATGATGAAGACATTTGTGACTTTGTGTTTTCAACATCAGTGGCTGCATTCATACATGAAGGCAAGACTTTTGAGGTCCAGATTTGGCTATAAAAGCCAATGCTACTTCATTTGCAAAGACACCTCCACAACAATTCAATAGCCAATATCTCCTTTATATTTTCTTCTTTCTCTACTTCTTGGTTGAGTATTTCTATACTCGTAGAGAATTTGTAAGGGGCTATTTTGTCTTGTTAGTCCCGAGAAAATATTTTGTACTCTCGTCAATATTAGTGAAATTTTTGGCTCTCTCGCCGGTGGTTTTTTACCTCTATTTAAAGAGGGTTTTTCCACCTAAAATCTTGGTGTCAATTTTACTGTTTTTATTAATTTCTCGAAATCTTTGGTTGAATTTATCACGCTTCCACACTCTGTAGCCCTACAAGAAGTATCACTTGAAGGCTTTCCATATTACTTAAGGTGGGTAATTAGGCAATAAGATCACATAGCATAATCCAGTTACCATTGTATATCTTAAGTTCTACTTAGTTTCAGTTATTTTTTTTCTCTTGAGTTCTTCAGTCTTTCGGGCATTTCCTGATACTTCGTATATTTTCTTATATTAAGAAATAAAAATATTTTCTTTTCATTATAAAAATATTTTCACTATATGTTAGACAGGATTTATCTTTTGTTCATGTTAACTTATTAGTGAATTAATTAATTTTGCAAAAAGAAAAAGAAGTTGGTATGTAAAATTTGTGTTAAACAAAAAAATTTGAGACCTTTGAACTAATGCAGATCAATTTAAATAGTGACTTGATAAAAAGGAAAAGCATATAGTAATTTTGTTGGTCTCAACTCCCAACTATTACCTAAAATGCAAGACAAACTTTAATAAAATAATAAGACATATATAAGAACATTCACAAATTCTATATAGTATTATGAAAACGTTCACCGGTGCCTTAGTCTAACAATTTGTTGAAGTGCTAGAAAATATAAATTATCATTAAATAGTGAAAGTACTTGGTTTATTGAATTAACTATTCTTTTTCTTTCCAAAATTGAAAATGGGGTCTATAGTAAGTGATATCCCTTAGACAAAGCATGACCATGATGTAAGCAAATTATAAAGTAGTCAAATAGGTTCGAATTTTTCAAGTGAGTTACAGTATTTTTTCAAGTGGTTAAATATAAATGTTAAGTTCCACAATTGTGGGATGAAGAAAAAGAGGTCTCCCAGAACCATTTCTATATAAGAAAAATAATCACTTGTGAATGTGGAAAAGTCTCTAATCCTGTTCCAACTGACTACTTCTATGTTTTTATCTAAGACAATCTTGTTTCTGTATGATATGTGTAATTTTGGTTTTAGGGTATTACTTTCTTTCTATACTTAGGTCACGTATTTGAACCTTGTGCCATTCAAACTAAGCCTTGTATTGGTATTTACATAGAGAATGGTAGAGGTGTGGTCCCATTATTCTCAAATTTCGAAGCTACAGTTGGTTATGGGTTGGCCTTAGATGAATTTCTCGGTCATAAAAAATTAACTAATCAATGAATTAAAAGTGTGTTCATTTTAACAATTTAAATTTTTAGATGATATAGATTACACATTTCAACTTAGTATCGGAGCCATACTCTTTCTCGTTCATGATTTAAACAATGCAAGGCCCCCTTGTTATATTGTCGACGCACTAGATATCCAATTTTAGACGTGAAATAGGGTATTGAATGGGTCACATTGGTTCATACAATGGACATTACTCTATTATTAGATGTTGCCGTTTACCCAGGGTTAGCCATGCCACATCTTGTTTTGATGGTTATTGAAGAATAATGCAGTAACTCACACTAAGAGTAAATCAGTGTAAGCAGAGAGAAATGAAGGAAGAGATAGGAGAAGATCAACTATCTTATTATCAGGGAAGAAAAGAGAAGAAGAAGAGTAAATCATTGTGTTGTATTGTTGTATTCAGACTTTTGTTCTTGCTAGTAGTACATAGTCGACTATATGTAGATTAGATGATAGCTTAATAGTGCGGTGACAACTAAATAACTGACTTCAACATTGTAACTAACTTATTGACACATTAACTTACTTTCCCTTCTTTTTCTTTCTTTACACTCACGCCTCAACCCACCTCCTCAAACTTGGCACTACAAAGAGATTGACAAGGTTAAGTTTGGTCATTAAGTATTTATGTTTAACCTTGGTTAAGCCTTTAGTGAAAGCATTTGTAGGTTGGGCATGAGTGAATATATATTCAGTCTTGATCAGCTCTTTTTGGATCTTTTTCCTCACAAAGTAGCAGTCTATTTTTATATGTTTAGTCACCTTATGCTAACTATAGGATTTGTATCTATTTGCAAAGCTACTTTGTTATCACTGAAGATGGTCAGTGGTAGTTGTAGTTGAACACCTAGATCCTTGATCAAACCAACTAGCTATGTAAGTTCCGCAACTATTGAAGCAAGGCTTCTATGATTCACTTGAACTCCTAGAAATAGTTGATTGGTTCTTTGACTTCCAAGAAATTAGAGATTCACCTAGTTTAATAGTAAAGCCTGTAATATACTTCCTAGAGAAAGCACATACAGCCCAATCTGCATCACAATGAGCTTTAAAAACATCTTCTTTTAAGCTAAACATGAGAAGACCTTATTCTGATTTTCCTTTTATATATTTGATGATTCTAAGTGTTGCATTCATGTAAGACTATTTGGGACACTGCAAGAACTTACTCAAGGTCTGCACACTATATGTTATGTTTGGTCTTGTTACTGTGAGGTATAACAACTTACCTATTATACTTTGGTATATCCATGATCAGCTAATACTTCATCTTTTGACCTTGCATCATCTGAAGTATGTTGATCATATTCTGTAGTTGTTAATTTCTCTATAGTATCAAGTTGAGTAGGTGCTGGTTTAGCAGCACTAAGACCTGTTTTTCAGATTAATTCCACTACATACTTCCTCTGATACATCACAATTCCTTGTTTAGACCTTGCAAATTCAATGCCTAGGAAATACTTTAGTTCTCCAAGATCCTTTACCTTAAAAGATTTGTGAAGAGCCTCTTTGGTTTCACTTATTTGATCAAGTTTGCTACTAGTCACTAGTATGTCATCTACATAAACTAGTAAAACAACTATTCCTTCACTTGTCTCTTTGATGTAAAGAGAATAATCATACTGACTCTGTCTGAAGTTATATCTAATCAAGGCTTGATGAAGTTTTGCATGCCATTTTCTTGGTGCTTGCTTCAATCCATACAAGGATTTTGAAAGCCTATACACCTGTCTCTCCCCCTAACTTTTAAAACCTTGTGAAAGTTTCATATAGTCTCATCTTCCAAATCACCTAGTAAAAAGGCATTGTATACATCCATTTGATGGATATGCCAATTCCTAGCTGCTGCAAAATAGCCATAAAAGTCCTCAGAGTAACCATTTTTACCATTAGGCTAGACGTTTCTTGATATTTTATCCCTCCTTTTGACTGAACCCTTTTGATACCAACCTTGCCTTAAATCATTCTATTTGTCCTGAAGCTTTGCACTTGATTTTGTCTCCATTTGCACCCTATAGGATACTTGCCTTTCGGAAGAGTGACCACCTGCCAAGTATTGTTATTTCAAGAGCAGCTATCTCAAATTGCCTAGCATGTACCCACCTAGCATCTTTAACTGCCTCTGCATAAGTGACTGGTTCAATAAGGTTTAAGAAGTTAGATAATTAGCATTGATACTTGTTAGAAAGATTAAAGAAACATAGTTTGAGAGAGGATATAAGATGTTGTCATTTATAGTTAATGACACAAAGTATTTCATCCATCTAGGTGGATGTGTACCACTAGTGGATTTTCTTTGATCAGGGTGTGTAGTAGCTTGTTGAGGTAATTCAGCAGCATCTTGTCTAGTTATTCTTCTTGTGAAGTATCTTGTTATAGCAGGAATTTATGCAACAGGAACTGTAGTTGACTGGACTAGAGTAGTATTTGTTGTATTTTATAGTTGTTCAGTATGAGATTGTGATTATGAGTCATTCTCGATAGTTGGTTGTGGTTGTGTGTTCTTACCAGCAGGTTCTTGTGACGGTGAACCGGGCTCAACTCCTATCATATCAATAGCTAACTCATCACTACTTCCTACTGTCAGGTCACATATAGGAAATAACGATTGTGAAGCTTAAGTCATAGTATCTTTGAATGGAAATATATCTTCCAAGATAATGACATCCTTGTTAACAAAGAATATCTTTTTAGTAAGATCATAAAGGATATAACCTTTTTTTGTTTCTGAATAGCCCATGTGAATAGCCTTTCTTGATCTAGGCTTAAGTTTATCCAATTCATGTACTACCTTAGCACAGCCTAAGAACTTTAGATGATCTAGTGTAGGTTTCTTGTTGTACAGTTTTTCATAAGGTGTGATATATCCTAATATAGAAGAAGGAAGCCTGTTTATTTGATATGTAGAATATTTCACACATTGTCCCCAAAACTTTATAGGTATATTAGCAAGAAACCTAATAGCTCTTGTTATTTCTAGTAAATAACTATGTTTCCTCTCAGCTACACCATTTTGCTGAGGTGTATATGAGCAAGAAGTTTGATGAGTTATGCCTAGATTTTCAAAGAGTTCAGAACATATGTGATTGACAAATTCAGTACCATGATCAGTTCGAATCCCTTTTACACAAGTATTAAACTGGGTTTGAATGTAAGACAGAAAATACTTAAGAACAATAATGACATCAACTTGAGTAAAAACACCCATATCATTCTAGTAAAATCATCCACAACAATTAAGAAGTACTTGTGTCCATCACAAGTAGGAACCTTATAAGGACCCAAGAGATCCATATGTAATAAGTCAAAAGCTTTAACACTAGATGTACTGTTAGAAGGAAAGGCTAGCCTAGTTTGTTTATCAAATGGACAGACTTCACACTTATTTATATTGTTATTTACATGAGTTTTTGAAACAGAAAACATGTGACATAGTATCCTAAAAGGAACATGTCTAAGCCTATTATTCCATAGCCTTATATTAGATTTATTTGTATTCTGAGTATAGAACACATAGCCTGCTACTTTGCCATGTCCCGGAAGTTTTTTTCTCAATAAGAAGTATAGTCAATTTTTCTCTCTGCCAATTCCTTCACCTTCCCACTCCAAATTAAAGATCCTGAAACACACAAAAGTTAGGGTAGAATGTAGCTGAATAGTTAAGGTGCTTAGTAAACTTTGAGACTGATAATAGATTGTATTTAAATTGAGGTAGATGAAAAACATTCTAGATAGTACTATTTTTAGATATATCACTACATCCCATGTGTGTCACTAGTGACACATCACCATTGGGTAGTATTACTCTTTTTGGATTGAGATATTGAATCTTTTTTTAGAAAATCAATATCTGCAGTTATATGGTTTGTAGCACCTGTGTCAATAACCCACTCAAGTGGATTACTGCAAACCATTAAGTCACTGTCAATACCTGACATATTTGTTGCACTAGCAGATGGCATGGAAGATGTTACTTGATTGTGTTGTTCCAGCATCTTAGAAATCTAAGTATATTGCTCAGGTGTGAACCTTGGGGGAAAAGATAGCAGTACAACACTTTGGTTTTGATGATGCTGACCCAATCCTCAGCCACAAATTGTGAGCACTAGAAGAAACTTTCCTCTGCTTGTACTGTGATCATAGCCAGTTCTAGCTTCATTTTGAATCTTGTGCTCTCCATGTTTAGGATGTATAGGAGGGTAACCAACAAGTTTGTAGCAATCTATCTTGTAATGAATTTTTATTTTAAGTGATCACACACAACACTAAGATTATATGTTGACACATAGTTTCTCTTCCCCTTTTGATAGTTACCTTGATACCTACCACCTTGATAGCTAGTCTTAGAGTACATGGAAACTTCATTAGCTGAATTAGGAGTAGGACCAAGAAGACTCTTCTCATGCACAAACTGAGCCACAATTTTTTGATTCTCATCACTTATGATCATAGAGTAGGCCATGCTGACAGTTGGTTGTAGTGTCATCAACAAAATCTGGATTCTTATTTGGGAGTATGTGTCATTTAAGCCCATTAGAAACTGATATAACTTTTGTCTTTGAAGATAATCCAATAACTCTCTTGATTTTTCACAGGCTCTAAAGATTCAAACTCATCCCATAAATCTTTCAGCTTAGTTAAATATACAGACACAAATTAAACTCCATGAGTCATGGTTGGAATTTCTTGGTGCAAATTCAAATTTCTTGAACCATCTATTTTATCAAATCTTTCCTTAAGATCTAACCATACAAAATATGCATTCGAGGCATGGACCAGTACCCCTCCAAGCAGTTCAGTAGAAACTGCATTCATAAGCCAAGAAAGTACTATAGCATTGAGTCTTTCACATTCGTTTCCCAGGTCAGTATAGAAACTTTCTCTTACAAGAGCCATCAACTATAGCAAATTTGTTATGCCCTAGTAGTGCAATTAAAACAGCCTTACTCCATACAACATAGTTTTCACTCTCCTTTAATTGGAAAGACACAAGAGAAGTACCTGATACATATGCCGTAGATAAGAACCGAGGATGATTATAATCTAATAGAGGGTGCAGTGGCCGTGGGATTAATCCACTATTGTTGGAAACTGATCCAATTCTTTGCCCATCAAAAGTCATCTCCAATAGAGTAGAGTTCCTTTCAGAGCAACTCACTTACTCAAGCAGTTACTTTCAGAGTAACCAAGAAATTACCAGAATTCTAAAATTATTGAATGTGTAGATGAACACAAAAAAGTCAAATAAAAAATTGTTGGATGGACAAGAGCACTAATTCAATTTAGTAAGCTCTAATACCACGAAGAATAATGTAGTAACTAACACTAAGAGTAAATCACTGTACCAGAGAAATAGAGGAAGAGATTGGAGAGGAACAACCATCTTAGAATCATAGAAGAAAAGAGAAGAAAGAAGTGTAAATCATTGTGTTGTATTGATGTACTTAGAATTTTGTTCTTATTAGTAGTACATAGTCGACTATATATAGAGATGTTAGAGTTGTGACCTAAATTTTGTTGATCCCACCATGAATGTTTCGCGGTGCGACTCATGTTTGTGATTTTCAAAATACCAAGCCTATAAGTGCTCCATTAGAAGCACATGACTTCAAACTCTCGTCCATGTTATCTCCAAAGACGGATGATGAGCGTTACTATATGTCTCGAGTTCCATACTCTAGTGCCATCGGGTCTCTTATGTATGCGATGGTGTATTTTTGACAAGATTTATCTTATGCCGTTAGTGCAGCTAGCAGATACATGGCAAATCCTGGCAAAGAACATTGGAAAGAAGTTCAGTGGATTTTTAGATACTTGCATGGATCTTCTGATATTTGTTTGCAGTTTGGGAAAAATAGAGATGGAGTAATCGAGTTTGTTGATTCTAATTTTGCAGGAGACCATGATAAAAGGATATCCCTTACAGGCTATGTTTTCACCATTGGTGGTTGTGCTATCAGTTGAAAAGCTACCTTACAGACTACGGTTGCTTTGTCAACTATTGAGGTAGATCACATAGCTATTACAGAGGCTTTCAAGAAAGCTATTTGGCTGAAGGGTCTGTTTGGTGAACTTAGAAAAGACTTATAGATTACTACGATCTTTTGTGATAGTGAAAGTGTTATCTTCCTTACGAAAGATCAGATGTTTCACGAGAGCGTAAAATTATTGGTAATAGTGATATTGTGGTGAGAAAGATTAGTACCCATGATAACCCTACTGATATGATGACCAAGACACTACCAAGTGCCAAGTTTGAGCATTGCTTAGACTTGGTTGGGGTTAGCTGTTAAGATGTGCCCTTAGGGGCTTTTGTGGATGAGGTAGATAGTTTGTCTTGAAATGGATTTGAGTTGTGAATTAGAATTCATGTCAAGGTGGGTATTATTAGAGCTGTGACAAAAAATTTATTGATTCGGCCCTGAAAGTTTTGCGGTGTGACTCATGTTTGTGATTTTTAATGGGGTCTGTGGTGGCATCGTAGGATAGGCCTGATCCCAGAGCCAGTATGCACCTTTATGTTTTTGGGCCTAGGACTTATTTGTATGTACGTATTATATAAGTGCATTTAGTGAGTTTTTTTGAGTATTCAGAAAATAAGCACATTCTCCACATTGTACTCCTCTCCTTTTATAGGTAAATTTCTCTGCCTCTGCCCATGGTTTCTCCCGCAAGGGTTTCCACATAAATCTTTTGTGTTGTTCTTGTTTTTCTTTTACTTGTAGTTTGCTTTATTCTGTCCAAATCTAACAAGAGTAGATGATAGCTTAACAGTGTGGTGACAACTAATTAACTAGCTTCAACAATGTAACTAACTTCTTGACACTTTTACTAACTTTCCCTCCTTTTTCTTTCTCTATTCTCATTCCTCAACAATTATATAGCTATCTCATATTGTATGTAGCTTTTTGCTTTAAATAAACCTTGGTTTGGTGATGATGTCTGTATCTGTGAATTTGGAGTGGGAACACAAAACATGCGCTGATTGCCACTTCATATTTACCCCTAAAGCATAACGAGCAAGTTAAACATATCAATGAGCTTTCTGCGGTCAACTCGAGAATTTTGCTTTCGGGTCCTGCAGGTTTGTTATTTTCTCAGTAATTATTTAACTTATTTTGTATTGTTATTATTTCATTTTTCTCATTGGAGCACTTGATCGATATTAATCTACCGGTACTGACCAGTTCTGCTTTTGTTTTCCAGGATCAGAAATCTATCAGGAGATTCTGGTGAAGGCACTTGTACATTTTTATGGAGCCAAATTGCTCATTTTCGATAGAGAAGCTTTTGTAAGATGAAATTACTTATTATGCTTTTGAGGAACATTGCATAATTAACGTTAATTGTTTTTTCATTTTTGTTGTTCTTGACCCCCCTTGAAGTAGTACTAGTGGCCACCTAGCATTTAAGACGTACTTCGAGTTCCGTCTTATAGACCTATAAAGGGGCTATAGACATATTGAGGGGATGCAAAGACATTAGATGAAATTTATGAAATTTCTTCTTTCCTGGGATTGATTTTGCTGTCATCGATCTTATTTCTACGAGTTAGAGTTATTTTCAGTTAAATCTAGAGTCAGTGGCCTATTAAAATCTTTCATGTCATTTTCTAGACTTTGTTATTCCCTTTGTCGCTCTTGCATTTTTATTGATGTGGTCAGATGCAAATCATGGATACATTATCATATCATTCAGAGACTATCTGTGAAGGATGCTGAGCCAATGGAAGGCACTGAAGCATCATCTAGCTTAACTGCTAATGACACTATATCCTCTTTAGCCGGACCATCAAAAAACACCGTCTTTATGATAGGTATTGACTGCCATTTGGTTAGTCCCTTGTTTTTGAATATTCAGTAGTTGCAAATTTTTTTTCTTCAGATTATATTTTTACTAAGAAAAAAAAAATATAGAAAAAAAAGTTGGGGGTCTATTGGAAACAACCACTCTACTTCACCTACCCTCCTCAGATCCCACTCTGTGGGAATACACTAGGCATGTTGATGTTGTTGTTTTTCTTTCTACTAATAACCGATGTTGTTCAGTTGATAGTGTCAGATTTATTGGTTCTACTTCTGCACTTGACTCGACTCCCATCTGGTAAATTTTAATTTTCCTACAAACCTCAACACCAACTCTTCTGCACTATTAAATGATCTGTATCTTATATCTTAACAAATTTCTGATGTTATTTTGTGATGGTCCCTAGCAATTTTGTCCTTCTGGTTTCTCAGAAACGAAAATAATCACTATTGATCCATATTTCTTAATGTCATCGATGAAGCTGCGTTATCCAGGAAAAAAACAAGAATCACTCTTGATACATTTGCTAGTAACTATATGGTTTTACGATTAATATACGCTCGATCCTTTTAGTCATCCCAAAAAGAATGATGCATTTCTATATTTAGTTCTCCCACTTGTTTCAATTTGTTTGCTTTACTATCTTTTTTAGCGTGTTTTAATAAAATGCGTCTTTCCTAATTTGGCAACTCTTTAGTTTCACCATCTCACATGACGTGTTAATACCACAACATAAAGGGCATTCTAAATACATTATACATGTCTTTATATTAAGATTACTTTCTTAAACTTCATGTCAAGTCAAACTATGACAAACAAATTGAAACCGAGAGTAATAATTTATAATTAAACTTTTCATTTTACCGTTAATGAGATAGTTTATAGCCAATAATATCTATAATTTGTTTTAGACCACAAGTTTCAAAATCTTTCTTTCATTTTTAAACGGCATAATACAATAAATATGACCCTAAACTTGACACCAAATTTTAACTTTGACCTTAAGCTTTGACAGTACACAAATATTCAAAACTGTACAAATATGACATTCGATCCTACGTGGCAAAAGGCTTGTTCAACACGCAAAACTAGGCGCGTCCATCTTAAAATGTAAGGGCATAATACATAAATATGATCCTAAACTTTGACAGTGCACAAATATAACCTTTAACTAAACAAACTGCACAAATATGACCTTTAAATAACTTTTCACTATTATTTTATCATTATTTTTGGCTAAAAGATGAAAATGACATCTAATTTCTTTTGTCATTGCGAAAAAAGAGCAATATTGAAGTTTATTAATTAGGTGGGTTAGCCTCATACAAAAAAATCACGTGGGTATTTATAAATATTATAAAGCAAAGGGCGAATTTATGTTATATAATATATCTAAATATAATATATTTAAATATTAAATTAAAGATTAAACTATACTAATAATTAAAAAATTATAGTAAAAATACTTTTTTAATAAAACATTATTAAATTAACATTATTAAGAATCATAGTAGTAGTATTGTAACACCCCGCATTTTGGGTGAGAAGGAAATCGTCATTTCCTTCACGTAAAGGTTCCAAAAGCCATAAATCCAATGCAAGTTTAGTGTTTTAATAAATTATATAGTATGGAAACCTAATTGAGCATGAATTGAGATCATAGAGGTCCCCAAGCTCAAGGACAAGTTGAAAGTTTTCCTAACGTTCGAGTTTTAGTGAGCATTGAAACTTAGGTCAACTTCAATCGACCATTACTCTTTGTATATATTGAATTAGAATGCCTACTATATATCAAATGAAAAGTATTACAAATTTCGCAAAAGTCCGACACCCGAGGAAGAAGTTATGGATTTGTAAAGTGGAGTGTTTCGTGCAGCATAAGGTGTACGACACACACCCTAGCTTATACCTTAAGGTGTGCGATGCACAACCTAATGTGTGTGATAAAGAGTGCGCTGCACAACCTATATTATGCGATAAGGTGTGCGCCGCATATATTATTACTCAAGTGAGTTAAACACTCCGTTTTTGGGGCAAAATGATCCTTTTCCCACCCTCATTTAGCCATAAACACGAAATTCATTTCCCAAATACCCCGAAATACACCTTTATTCATCAAAATTGCTCAAGAACTCTCCTTAGGGTTTCAAAATAAAAACCCAAGAAACTCAAGATTCAACCGTGAATTTTTGAAACTAATTACAAATTTGGAATCCCTGAACATAGGCTTCAAGAAGCACCTATCATCTTCACATATAGAGGTACGTGCGGTTATCTCAAAAATCTCATGGGCCTAAAAATTCGTGTTTTAAAGTTGGGGGTTTTGAAATTATGAATATAATTCCATTTTAAATATTTTATGATATTTATTTGGTCTTTAGGCCTATTCCTGAAGTGATTTGATATAAGAAATAGGTATATGTATGTATTCCGAAAACATGTTAACTTGAGAGCATGAACTATATGAAATCTCTCTCTTTGTATGATCTCGTTTTAAATTCTCATATGATGTGAAATGTTTGAAATCATCTTGACAAGCATGAAATTGAAATATTTTGAAAATGGTCATGGTTTTGACTTGCAATGAGAGGGTTGTTATGTTCAAATATGATGAATATAATTGTTGTGTGAAAGAATGATGTGATATTGATGGCTTGAAAGTCGGGTATGAAGATACCCTACAGAATATGATATGTGATGGAATTAAATGAAGTTGAATGCATTGATTTTCCATGAGATAGGTGGATGCCTGAAGAAGGCATTTGAGTGTAAGGGCTCATCGCTGGAAACCATTTTTGCCAACATGGGAATTTGGTACCAGGCTAAGTGATCTTGTGTACTTGAATTTATGTCATTCCCAAATTGGGACTATGGTTAGGATCCAAGGCTAAGTGATCTTGGGCACTACTGTACTTTATTGGGTCTGGACACCCTGCTGTGTGATCTAGTGTATCTTCCCCTCACTTATATTCTAGTCTCGGCGGCAACCGAGGTTTGACAGTTGGTGTAAATTTAATATGTAGGGTATTCCACCTAGTGCAGCTGCATTACATTGTTGTTGAAAACCATTACATTTTGCCCAAGTTTTTTCAAGTGATTTGATATGAACTTCTTTATAATGGCTCTCACCTATATTTTGTAAAAATATTATGTTTTTGTTTTGATTTCTCTGAGTACCAGTACTTTTGTATTGACCACCTTCGCTCCTAGGTTCGGAGGCACATTCTAGGGGTCCAAAAAATCAGTAGATTCCTCACACAGATTTGTAGAGTCCTTTGGTGAGCCTTCTATATTTCGAAAGGCCTAATATCTGGCCTTTTCACTGATCATTTATTAGTTTTGGGTCTACTGGGGGCCTTATCCCAGTTTTCCGATAGTTACTTGTTTCAGTCATGTAGTAGAGATTTCGCAGACTGTTTTTGAGATGTTGACTGAAATTGTGGGACATTATTCCCCATTATTGTTTTCATATGATTCTTGGCCATGTTTCCATTATATTGTGTATCTTCCACATTTCTTTTATCATATGAATTATGTGCATGATTACCAGTCAGATAGGGGTGTTTCGGGCCTTTATTTTTTGAAATACTAGTCACGACCATGGCCCGATTCAGGTCATGATAAACTTAGTATCACAGCACGGTTCATGGTCCAAGAATGTCTGCGAAATCGGATCAGGTAGAGTCTTGTTTATGGGTGTGTAGCGTGCCACACTTATAAGTAGGAGGCTACTAGTCATTTAGGAATGTCTCTCTTTCTTCTTGTGTAGTTCGTGCAATAGAGTTATAGTGTTCCTCTTTCATACTCTTATTCGTACTATGGTGCCACCCATATGAAAGTAAAGTCATCCCAAAATTCTTTCCTTACTCTGATGTTCTCGCACGTGTCCCATTATTGGGGTGATTCAAGTACAAAAAGTTTAGAATCTACATGATATAGTCCTTTCCGATTGAGTCGTATAAGATTTTAAAAATTTTGTATAGACTCAAGGGGAGTCTTTTTGTGCTTCAATATGTGTTGATTCTGATGTAAGCATTGATCCTGATGGAATCATTCTTTCCAGCTTAAGGTATTAAGTGCATCTAGTCCCTCTCAAAATCTTGTTATAGATGTGGACAATGTATAGCAAAATGATGGAACTGTATTTCCACCCGAATAGTAGCATAAGTTAAAGTGTTATTGCCATGACCTATTGGTAGTAAAATTAGACCAAGAAGTTGGTGATATTAAGTCACAAGGTTGGTTAGGGGTCAGAGAGGGGGTGACCTTTGTGTAAATAAATATTTATAGGAGAATAACCATTGATTGAGAATGGTTTACCCTTTTTTGTGGTAGGCTAATATGGTATTACTAATTGTGGATTGTATGGTAGCCCCTGGAGGAAGTGTTTGACTCAAATTTTTATTTATACAGAGTAAGATGTGTATCCTTACATCATTGAATATAGTGTATCAACTTTCTATCTCTTGTAATATGTAATCTTGTTATCATGGTGTTTTAGAAAAGTAAAATCAAAGTCTAGTGAAGTCGTGTGGGCCTTTTTGGATTCACTAGCATAGTTGACTTGTCATTCATCTCATTTTCTTTTTCAAAATACAAAATCAAAGTCTAGTGAAGCTGTGTGAGGTCTATTTTGATTCAGCAGTGACTTGTTGTCCAACTTGGTGTTCTTGTGTTGGTTTAATATATATATTGCTGAATATGTCTACATGAGATTGAGTTGGTAAAGAGGTGATTTGTCCTTGTGTGTTAGTTTAGTAGAAGGTAGAGAAGGAGTTGTTAGTTAGGATGATTTGTGGGTGCTTGAAGTGTGAAAATGGTTATATTAGCCTGTAAGTTGTAAGTATAGACTCATGGTTGTTTGTGGAATTTGAAGGTAGTCTAAATTTATATTTGGGTAAGTAAGTATGAGGTGAGAAATTCTTATAAGTAGAAAAGATTGTATGGGGTTATAATACAAGATTAAGGTAGATCATGTCTATTATGTAACTTTACCCCTTGACCTTCTTTTCGTTGGTAATTGTAAACTAGTACTACTTGTGAGAAGTTATGTAGTGATTTTTGAGGCGTTTGTATAGTATGTCCCAAATTTTATGGACTAGCATATTATGTTGCATTTTTCTGTAGTGATAGATGATTGGTATAGGACTATATTCTTGAATGTAATGTCGAATGTGGTGGTAAAAATAGTGGCATGAGATTAATGATGTATGTTTGGTGGAAAAATAAATTAGAAGTCTTGATGTGTTAAAATAGTCCGTGCTAATGAGTTATGATAAGAAAAACCGTAAGGTCAAGATCAATTATTTGTTGTTTGGAAGTTCTCGGGTACTAGTGTTTCTTGATGTCTATTTCATGGTATCCAAGTGAGAATCATGCGTAAGGTTGGGTTGTAAAATCATGTTTAGCACTAGACATTAAGTTTTGAACAATTGATGTCCATGAAGGTGGATGTGATGATTTCTTTATTAATGATACTAGTTTTGTGGAAGTAATCTAATAGGGTTGAACGGTATATGCAAGAACTTAAGTTTATTTGATTCGTAGTAACGTATGATGCATATATATTGTAAAAGTATGTCCAAGGTGATCTGAGGTTGCGGTATTTTCTAAGACTATTACACATTTTGTGGGACGAGTGGTACCGTTGAGTTGCTAGGTGGAGAAAGATTAGTTAGATGGTATATGGTATTCTAAATAGCAAAGTTAAGGAGTTTTGATTAATAGTGTTGAGCCTTTTTATATGATCTTGATTCTCATAGTAGAGAGATATAAGTTTGGAATCGCGATATTGGTTGGCTATGTCGAAAGTAGTATGATTCATTGAACGCTTGGTGATATCCATGTTGAGTGCTAGATTCTAATTTTGAGTTTTTGAAGGTTGAACTAATAGAAATAAGAGTTAAAGCACTAGAGGGTGTGCACTCCGACTATGGGGATACCCATGAAGACCCAAAGTTAGTAAGTGTGCAAGTATTATATGATGACTACTTGGTCCATAGAATGATAAAGTATCTCAGAAAGTAGTATTAACAGTGGTTTTTCCAATTTCAGGTGTAGTCTTTCGGGTTAAGTGCCATGATATGCGTGTATAATAGTTTTCCAGACCCCAGAGTGCAGTGAGTGTACTTTAGTTTAGAGTCTAGTAAGGTCTCTCCCAAACTTAATATGATGGCTTGAAGCTAAGGGGGAGATGATAGAGCGAATAACCAAGTCAGACTTTCAGATTCTAGTAGTGATGTTAGTATGACATAGAACATCAGAAGGGAAGAGTGAGGCTCAACCCATTCCTATCTCAGTATTTTTCAGTGATCCCAATACATGCTCATGCCTTACATGTCAGTTCGATAATCATAGTTCATGTTCAAGTATATGATAGAGAATCACGTGCTCCTCCAGATTCCTAAATGAGGAACTTCTGTTCATTCAGCAGTCGGGATCATATTCTATATGTTATGAACTCTAAATTGAGGTCATGCAGCTCATGACTCATGTATTCACGCTTTATAGTGTGCTCAGTTTCAATAAATACAAGTTATATTTTGTATGATGGGCAAAATATAGTTCATAGCCATGTATGTCCCAATTCAGATCTTTCTTTGATAAATCCCGGATATTGTTTTGCCATTCCTCAGGCCTCAGTTAAGTGTAATGTTTCATATAATATCCTTCCATGCTTCAAGATCTTACGTTCTAATTTTTAGTGACTCCTCTTTATGTGATAATAGTGGTGATGAGTAAGTGTTTCTTGTTGATGGAAGATCCTAGTATGTTTGTTTTTAGATATGTCCTTAAGTGTGAAGTAAGGTTGGGGGAAGTCTTTGATACATGTGATGGTTAGTGGAAAAGTTTGTGTGTGTATGTTTTTAGGGTAGCGCATAGGAGTTATATTGACAATACTTTAGAAACTATGTGAAGTACGTATTTATGGGTTGTTGCCTTGAAGTTAACATGCGGTTATAAAATAGGCTTGAATAACGTTTTGGGATTGTAGTAGGTCGCAATATGCATTAGCGACTTCATATTAAGAGGTTAGAGTAGTCATTGAAGTGGTAAGGCATGCTATGCTTAGGATATGATCTTTAAAAGAGGTATAGAAGGTGGCATCATATGGTTTAGAATAATAGCGTGGTGTAGCATGTTATTTTTTTGTGACTTAGAGTTAGGCTTGATCGCGGTGTAAGGATTAAGCTATTTTAGACATTAGTAAAAAAAATTTGTCAGTGCTCATATGAGAATTTTAAGCCGAATTGAATGAATATGATATTTATAGGGAATAGTATAGTTAAGGGATATTCGACAAGTGTGCTAAGCTTGAAAGTAAGAAGTTGTATTGCCAATTCAGTTGTATGTCTTATGTAATCCATACCCAAGATTCGTGGCTTCCTATTACTGCTAGAACATCTTTAGAGAGAGTGTTGAAGAGATACTCCAGTTGAGTATAAGTGTTTGGTATAATTCAGTCTATAATTCAGTTTAATAGTTGGGAAGACAAGTTACTATGATTTTTTCACCTTTTCACCTAGTCCTACTATCCAAAGTCTCATGCGTATGGCCATACCCAAGAGATAATCCATTCCATCCATATAAATTTTAAGTTCAATTCATTCCAAGCATCATGTTTCAGATTCAGCTATCCATTCATGACTCGGTGCATGAGAGTTCAGCGTATAATCTCAAATTTTTTCAAGTATTTCAGTTCAGATAGTGTAATACCCTTGTACGATCTAAGTCTTGATGTCTTATGATTCGTACTTGCATAAGTTATCACTTCCTAATATCGATTTGTATGATTGGATCATGAATATTTCAAGGAAATCCTAAATTTTCAGAACGAACCAGCTTCTTGAAGCAAGAAAAGTCAAGTCAGCTCAGAATTCAGTTTCATTATAGAATTTTAAATATTTCAAATCAGTTTTGTCCTTTCTTAGAAGGAACATCATGTACGCGTTATTCCATACCTTTAAGCTTCAACAAGTTCCTACCCATCATTCAGGGACGAATGATCCCAAGGGGGAGATAATGTAACACCTCGCATTTCGGACGAGAACGAAAATTGTCATTTAGTGTGTTAGTAAATTATATAGTGTGGAAACCTATTTGAGCATGAATTGAGATCATAGAGGTCCCCAAGCTCAAGGACAAGTTGAAAGTTTTCCTATTGTTCAAATTTTTGTGAGCGTTGAAACTTAGGTCAACTTTAATCGATCATTACTCTTTGTATATATTGAATTAGAGTGCCTACTATATATCACATGAAAGTTTTTCAAATTATCTTTCCAACGATACTAATTTCGGAAAAATCCGACACCCAAGGAAGATGTTATGGATTTGTAAAGACGAGTGTGTCATGCAACATAAGGTGTACAATGCACACCCTAACTTATGCCATAAGGTGTGCGACGCACAACCTAATATGTGTGATAAAGAGTGCACCGCACAACCTATATTATGCGATAAGGTGTGCGCCACATATATTATTACTCAAGTGACTTAAACACTCCGTTTTTAGGGCAAAATTGTCCTTTTGCCACCCTCATTTAGCCATAAACACAAAATTCATATCCCAAATACACCAAAATACACCTTCATTCATCAAAATTGCTCAAGAACTCTCCTTAGGGTTTCACAAAAAAAAACAATCAACTCAAGATTCAACCATGGATTTTTGAAACTAATTGCATATTTGGAATCCCCAGAACTTAGGCTTCAAGAAGAACCTATCATCTTCACATGTAGATGTACGTGCGGTTATCTCAAAAATCTCATGGGCCTAAAAATTCATGTTTTAAAGTTGGGGGTTTTGAAATTATGAATATAATCCCATTTTAAATATTTTATGATATTTATCTGGTCTTTAGGCCTATTCCTGAAGTGATTTGATATAAGAAATAGGTATATGTATGTATTCCGAAAAGATGTTAACTTGAGAGCATGAACTATATGAAATCTCTCTCTTTGTATGATCTCGTTTTAAATTCTCATATGATGTGAAATGTTTGAAATCATCTTGACAAGTGTGACAAGAATTATTTTGAAAATGGTCATGGTTTTGACTTGCAATGAGAGGGTTGTTATGTTGAAATATGATGAATATAATGGTTGTATGAAAGAATGATATGATATTGATGGCTTGCAAGTCGGGTATGACAATACCCTACAGAATATGATATGTGATGGAATTAAATGAAGTTGAATGCATTGATTTTTCATAAGATAGGTGGATGCCCGAAGATGGTGTTTGAGTGTAAGGGCTCATCGCTGGAAATCGTGTTTGCCGACATGGGAATTTGGTACCAGGCTGGGTAATCTTATGTACTTGACTTTATGCCATTCCAAAATTGGGACTATGGTTAGGATCCCAGGCTAAGTGATCTTGGGCACTACTATACTTTATTGGGTTGAGACACCCTGTTGTGTCATCTTGTGTGTCTTCCCCTCATTTATAATCTAATATCGGCGGCAACCAAGGTTTGACAGTTGGTGTAAATGTTATATGTAGGGTATTCCACCTAGCTCAGCTGCATTACATTGTTGAAAACCATTACATTTTGCCCATGTATTTTCAAGTGATTTGATATGAAACTGCTTTTTAATGGATCTCACCTATACTTTGTAAAAATATTATCTTTTTGTTTTGATTTCTATGAGTACCAATACTTTTGTATTGACCCCCTTCCCTCCCAGGTTCGGAGGCACAGTCTAGGGGTCCAGAAAATTAGGAGATTCCTCTGACAGATTTGCAGAGTCCCTTGGTTAGCCTTCTACATTCCGGAAGGCCTAATATCTGGCAGTTTCATTGATCATTTATTAGTTTTGGTCTACTGGTGGCCTTGTCCAAGTTTTCAGATAGTTACTTGTTTCAGTCATGTAGTAGAGAGTTCGCAGACGGTTTCGAGATGTTGATTGAGATTGTGGGACATTACTCCCCATTATTGTTTACATATGATTCTTGACCATGTTTCGATTATATTGTGTATATTCCGCATTTCTTTTATCATATGAATTATGTGCATGATTACCAGATAGATAGGGATGCTTCCGGCCTTTATGGTTCGAAATACTCGTCACGGCCAGGGCCCCGGTTCGGGTCGTGACAAGTATATTAAATTAACATTATCAAATTAACGTTATTAAAATGTTAGTATTAAATTAATGTTATAAAAATATAATTAAATTAACGCGGAGCGGACCTACGTGGTTGTCATGGGGTTCACCCGAACCCTCTCGGTAAAAAAAATACATTGTATATGTAAGATAGAAAATCTATATTTATTTATGTACATTAATGTTGAACCACATGAAACAAGACACTTAGATAGCCCAGTGGCGTTATTTGCTCTTCTTGGGTGCTTCCTTCAGCTTAGTGCGCGGATTCAATCACCACTAGTGGTTTTTTTTAATTAAAAAAAAAAGCTAGATGCTGCTATAGAAATAAATAAATAAATAAATAAATAATAGAAATAATAATAATAATAATAATAATAATAATAATAATAATAATAAATACTGACCCTTTTGAATGTAATTACACTCTCTCCCACTTTTTTAATTACTTTACTCTCTCACCCTATTAATATACATAACATAGCCAACATATACATAACATTTTGTGTTTATGTTGGGATTTTTGTAATATGATTAGGTTGTTGAGATTTTTCGTAATATTGAAAGCATAAGTTGTGTATTTATGTAATTTTTAGTAATAATAATAATAAAAAAAAAAAAAACGACGTCGTTTTAACACAAAAAGCAAAACTTTGACCGTGCACAAATATGACCTTTAACTATTCAAAACTGCACAAATATGAACTTCCTCCAAGTCAGCCCTTTTAACGATGTGGTACCGTTTGATTGCATGAGCTTTCCACGTAGGCGCGAGTGAAACTCACACATGGGTGTTGAAAAATCGGAGGTCATATTTGTTCAGGTTTTGAATAGTTAAAAGGTCTTATTTGTGCACTATCAAAGTTTAAGGTCAAAGTTAAAATTTAGTGTCAAGTATACGGTCATGTTTATGTATTACTGTGTCAGTTAAACACCTTCACATAAATTGGGATAGGAGTATTTGTTACTTTCTATTTTATTTGTTTAGTTTATGAAGTTAAGACATAATCTTTATTTTTCTGCATTTGTAGGCAGTGAATTGTACTTTATCTCCTGTACCACATCTTGTTCTGCAACCACCCATTCATATGTTTTAGTACAATCCGAGTCTTTTATTTTTAACCTTCTCTGTCTTGTTCCGTTGTTCCAGGGGCCCAGCATTTGGAACTAGACGGAAGATTGTATTGTCTTTCAAAGATAGTCCATCGGCAAAGGTTGGCGTCCAATTTGATAAACCCATCCCACGTGGCATTAACTTAGGTGGTCTTTGCGAAGATGCTCACGGATTCTTTTGCAAAGGTACTTTTGGAATGCCAGTTAACTATTTTTCTTTAGTTTATATATTAAGTTCACATCATTCTTAAGTACGCAGTCATAGTTTTACTTCCAATGCATTTTACCATCACTTCCTCTCAGTCGATGAATTGCACTTAGAAGGCAGTGGACAAGATGATCTGGAAAATTTACTCGTTAACACATTGTTTGAGGTGTGATTTCTTTCAACAAATAAGAATAAGTTCGTTTGAAAACTAATATGTGGGATTTCTGTTCCTTTCTTTTTGTATTTAGTTGTAAACTTTAGTCTTTACCTTTCATTCTACTTTTTCAGGTTGTAATCAGAGAAAGCAGAAATTCCCCAGTCATATTGTTCATGAAAGATGCTGAGAAGACTACAGCAGGAAATTCAGTGTCATATTCAATGTACAAAAGTTGGCTTGAGAAGATTCCAGATAATATTGTGATCATTGGGTCTCACATTCATTCAGATGATCATAAGGAGGAGGTACTATTTTCAGATCATAATGCCCAAGAATAGATGCCTGTGATTATATCTTTTCCGGTTATAATGTGTATACAGTGTATTAAGTGGCCTATAATGGAAATTTCTTATGGATTAAATTTCTTGGCTTTAGTAGTTATCGGTGCCAAAAGTTTGTGAGACCGATGCTTGATCGAGAGGAGACTCTTATTATAGGAAAAAGTTCAAATATCAACTTCGCATCACAAAAGAGACATTAGTTTAGCTATATATATCAATGCATGCATGCACATGCAGCATACACAGACACAGACACAAACACACAGATCATTTTCACACACACACATATGAACACTACATAGTGTGGCATACACCCACACTCTCAATGAAAACAACAAGAATGACATACCCAATGTAATCCCACAAGTAGAGTATGGGAGGGTAGTATGTGCGCAGACCTTACCCCTACAAGGTAGAGAGACTGGTTCTGATAGATCCTCGGCGCAAGTAAAAGCATTACAAAGCAAAACAAATTGAAAGAATGACCAACGCTCTTAAAAGAGAGAAGCACAAAAAAGCTCTAAGGTACGTAGGGGGTGATACAATCCCACATTAGTTGGGTATTGTAGTGGTGGTTTGTTTATATGGACTTGGGTAAATACTCCCCTAATGAGCTAGCTAGCCCTTGGGGTCAAGTTATGCCCAATGCCATATTTTTACACATATATCCTTTCAATTGCTTGACAAAATAACGCCTAAACATGCTTTTTCTATTCTACTCTTTGCAGTCACAGCCTAAAGGATCTCTCTTCACCAAATTGGGCAGCATTTTATATGAGCTCGCCTTCCCGGTATAAGCTCTTCAGTTTTTTTAAAGAACTTTCAGTTAGTGCTGAAAATATCTTGTAAATGAGGATGTCGAATTATAAATAACGGGGAAAGAACCCAGCTTTACATGTAGACCGCCTGTGTTCTTTTTCATCTTTTTTTTTTTGGGTTCTGTTGAGCATTTTGGGGGGATTAATTTTGGAAGAACGATATGTCTTTGATATTAAACTATGGCATTTGGATACAAATTACTACTTGTTTGTTTGGAAACTAGGCTTATTTTGTAAAACAATCTAAAAGGATTTTCAGAAATTGAACCATCAAAGTGATCTTATTTTCTAAAAGCAGCTACTTCTTTGATAAATGTCTCAACCAATATTTTATAAAACCAAACCACAAAAATATTCTAATTCTGACTAAGTTCCTCTTGTTTATGGCCGTGAATTAGGCCTTTATTGTCCTCATTTTTTTAAAAAATAATTTTTCTAATTCTTCGTTGTCTTTTGGTTCCTTTCCTCTTCATTTTAGGTGCTTTTTCCACTTCACCAACATTAGTGTTGTTTACATTGTTTAAAAGAAATTTATCTTTTCCAAAAAAGTGTCATTTACATTCGAAAAACCTGGATATGAATTTGCCCTTGTGTTGTATTACCGTTGAATAAACACAGCCATATGACAACTTAATTGTCTTTTTAAAATAGTACTGAATTTTGATGTGTTCAGGATAGTTTTGGGAAGATGCAAGACAAGGGGAAACAGGTTGCAAGCACAAATAAATTTCTGACGAAACTTTTCCCAAATAAAGTGGTTATCCACATGCCGCAGGTCTGTTTTTTAAATTCTATAGAATTTTAAATTCTTTAGCAAATCACTGAGTATTGCAGGATGAAGAACTTCTGTCTACTTGGGAAAAACAACTGGATCAAGATGCTGAAACCCTAACAGTGTAAGAAAATTATAATAGCTTGAAAACAGTAAGGCTTTCTGACCTTTAAAGTTATGAATGACCAATTTTTCACCTCACATTTGTGAATCCCCTCAGAAAGTACGATATGTTTCCAACTTAAAATGGAGACTTGACTTCCCAAATATGTTTCCAAGGCCATTTGGACCCCTGTGTAAAAACAATAAGTTGACCTTGCTGTAAAGATCGTCTTACTGTAGCCTTTCCATGTTAAGTAATCTTCACTGTCTGTTGTCCCTGTGGAACACTTCTAGGTACTGCAGAAGTTGAGTAACTCCGTCAATTTCATGGCTGCTTAGTATCCCTCTGAAACTGAAATTCCACCCTCGTTGACTCAATATATTCCTGATTTCCCGAAGAATTCTGTCAATGTATTTCCAGCATTCTAAGACTAGGTTACTGCTCTCTGATATTCTTTTTTAAAAAAAATTGTGTGAACAAGTTGAATGATTGATTTATGAATTCAATAGATTAATGACATGACTTCTGTCTTTGGGTGTAGGATCTATACAGTATTTGATCGAGCTAACTTATGTGGTTTGACTATACTATAGGCTAAGATCATAGGTTGATTGGATATTATGTGTTATCATCATTGGTGGATCCAGGAATTTTCTTCAGGAGGTTCGAAAAATAAAAATATAAATGTGTGAAAAAGCCAATAAAATTTACAATTTCAAGGGATGTAAAATATTTTATTTATTTATTTATATAACAGTAGCACCTAACATTTTTTATTTTTATAATAAGAGTTGTACAGTACATTTAATTTTTATAATAGGAGATGGCAGTGAAAATAACACCACTGAGCTATCTAAGTGCCTTGTTTCATGTGGTTCAACATTAATATATGTACATAAATATAGATTTTCTACTTTCTATATACAACGTAATTTTTTCCCGAGGGGGTTCAACCCCCTGTGAACCACCTAGGTCAAGTTGTTGTTCTTGTCTTTCTTTTACTTGTAGTTTGCTTATTCTATCCAAATCATAACATTCTTCATTACCAAAAAACAAGGAAGAAAAGACAATTATGTCAACCAGGTGGCTTTTTTTTTTATTTGCATAAATAGCTAAATTATTGGGTGCTTGAAGGTGCAGAGAAGGTTGTTGGATGGGCGTTGAGCCATCATTTGATGCAGAACACTCAAGCAGATGTTAACATGAGGCTTGTCTTATCTCCCGTTAGTTAATAGATCTAGCAGCATTTGATATTCTCCTATCCATGATTTTCTTTGACTGTAATGATTGTTGAATTTAACAATTGTGGGAATCTTTTGTGATTTAACAGCATTCAGTATGGGTTGGAACTCCTACAAGCAAAGCAAAATGATACCAAGAGCTTGAAGAAGTCACGCAAGGTGATTATAATATTCCTTATCTGATGCTGTTGTAATCTGTGTAATCTGCAGATTATGTACTCCCTATAGGGATAACTAATGAAGAAAGTATAGTAGGAAATAGTGAAGAAGAAGAGAATTAAATGAAAGCATGTAGAATGTATTGATTATCTTTATTGAACTGTACACTTGGCTGGTATTTATACACTAGTTCAATGAGTAACTACTTCTAACTGCCTTAACTAATCTTGATCAACCCCTTAACTAACTGCTAATACAGTGACTGTATAATTGAGACAATTACTAAACTACCCTTTCTTGTTGCTTACTCTCAACATTCCCCCTCAAGCTAGGAGCAGTGAAGATGTCCTGCAGTCCAAGCTTAGAGCTGAGATAGTGGTGTTGAACTTTTGTAAGCCAGTTGGTTGATCCCTTATTGAAAAATAACTGGTTGTCACCATTCCTTGATTGATCTTCTCCCGAAAGTAATGGCAATCTATTTCAATGTGTTTGATTCTTTCATGGTAAACTGGATTTGCTGCTATTTGCATTGCTGCTTTACTATCTGTGAATATTTGAACATGTTGCTTTACCTCAATGCCAAGCTCTTTCATCAATCCCAAGATCCAAACTAATTCAATTACTGTTGTAGCCATGCTCCTGTATTCAAATTCTGCAGATCTTCTAGATACGGTGTTTTGTTTCTTTGATTTCCATGACACTAGTGAGTCACCTAATTTCACAAAGTAGCCTGAAACACACTTTCTAGTGTGAGGGCATGCTTCCCAGTCAACATCACGGTATGTTGTGATATCAGTGTTGCTCTAACTGGATAAAAGTACACCTTGACCTGGATGATTCTTCATGTACCTCACAACTCTCATAGAAGTTTCCATGTGAGACTGTTTTGGCTGTTGTAAGTACTAACTTAGAGTTTGTACTGCAAAAGCTATATCAGATCTTGTCGTGGTAAGATATAGAAGTTTACCTATTAACCTTTGATACTTTACTTGGTCAGGTAAAGAATCATTTACTACAGAAGATTCAGTGCTTTTGATATAGTCATCAAACTCCTTGGCTGCTAGCTTTGTGTTTGTATCTACAGGTATTGCTACACGTTTTGCACCACTTAGTCCCATTATTGCAATGAGTTCCAAGGAATATTTCCTTTGTTGCATTAAGATTCCATGCTTATATCTAGCAAATTCAATTCCTAGAAAGTATTTTAACTCTCCTAGATCCTTCATCTTGAACACCTTCTGTAAATCTTCTTTAGTCTCCTCTATGACATTGATACTGCTTCTCATTATAAGCATATCATAAACATATATGAGAACTATCACAACCCCAACTTTTGATTTCTTAATGATTAAAGTGTGATCCAACTCACTTTTTTTGAACTGAAGATTGATCAAAGCTTCAGACAGCTTAGCATTCCATTATCTTGGAGCTTGTTTGAAACCATATATGAATTTTCTTAGTCTGCACACTGCCTTCTCCCCTTGAATTTGAAATCCCTGAGGCATTTCCATATAAATATCATCAAATAAATCACCCTGACGGAAGGCATTAAATACATCCATCTGACTTATATGCCACTTATTTTGAGCAGCAATGGGTAAGATTGTCCTGACAGTTTTCACCCTAACTACGGTGGAAAAAGTCTTTCGATAATCAATCCCTTCCTTTTGACTATACCCCTTAGTTACAAGTCTATCCTTTAGTCTTTCAATTTCACTCGTTGACTTGTATTTAATCTTATAAATCCACTTACATCCTATAGACTTTTTTCCCTTCAGGTATTTTAACAATTTCCTAGGTCTGATTACCTTCAAGTGCAGAAATTTCTGACTGCATGGCCTCCATCTATCTTGGATCAGCAGCAGCCTCATTGAATGTCTTTGGTTCAGTCATATTGGACATATTAGCTAAATATGTGTGATAGAAACAAGATAACTGATCATATGCTATGTAGTTGGCCATAGTATAGGGCCCATCTTGAACACTTAGTGACACAAAATCTTTCTTCCACAGGGGTGGCCTCCTTTCCCTTTCTAATCTTCTATGCTTCTGAATATTATCCGTATGGTCAGTGTGAGGTATTGAATGACCATTTATTTGGTGATCGACTTCTGGGGGATGTGGTGGAGGAATTGTAGATGATAGAGGTGGATTTAATCATTCACCAGCTTCCAATTCCTCATTGCTCAATTCAACTTATTGAAATATGCTTGGATCAACATCTTGTTTCACTAGTGTGAATGGAAGCACATCTTCCTTGAAAATAACATCTTTGTTGACAAAGAAAGAGTTAGTTTTAGTATCATAAAGAATGTACCCCTTTTGTACTTTTGAGTATCCCATAAGTACAGCTGGCCTTGCTCTAGACTTAAGCTTATCTATTTCTTTAACTATTCTAGCATAGCAAAGACATCCTATAACCCTGAGATGACTCATAAAAGCTTTTCTATCATATAATCTTTCAAAAGGAGTTTTATTGTTGATAACAGAACTAGGTAATCTGTTTATAATATAGGTTGCAGCTTATACACAATAGCCCCAAATTTGTATAGGAATATATGCTTAAAACCTTATAGCTCTAGTTAGTTCAAAATTGTGTCTGTGTTTTCTCTCAGCAACACCATTTTGCTGAGGGGTGTAAACACATATTCTCTGGTGTATGATTCCCAAAGAAGAGAATAAGTTGGTGCAAACAGAATTTACAAATTCAGTTCCATTATCAATCCTGATTGCTTTTACCGTTTTGTTAAACTGAGTGTGAACATACACAAGAAACTTTTTGAGGACTTCAAATACATTAGATTTGACTTTAAGCGGAAAAGTCCATGTCATTCTTTAAAAATTATCAACAATGGTTACTAAAAATATATTTCCATCAAATGTAGGATCTTTGTAAGGTCCCCACAAATCCACGTGGATGAGATGGGAGTCTAATTTGTTTAGCACAGGGACAAATTTGGCATTTATTCAGTATGTTGGCAACATCATTAGTTTTTACAACTATAATTTTCTTCAAAAGAGTAGATGAGACATGGCCAAGCCTTTTATGCCAAGTATCTATATCTAAATCAGTAGTAACATAACCAAAAAACTTAGGTGCTAAATCATTAGATGCAGTATGTATGTCTTTGTCATCTATAGCAGAGTTGTTTATTAGGAAGTAAAGGTCATCTTCTTGTCTACCAATCATCTTCACAGTCCCACTGTAGAGCTCCTGAAATACAAAGAAGTTAGGGAAAAAGAAAGTAGAGCATTGGAGTTCATTGGTTAATTTTGTAACAGATCATAAGTTATAGTTAAACTGAGGTAAATGCAAAACATTAGTGATGGTGTGTCCTTTGGTTAATGTGCTTTCTCCTGTATGTGTTACTAAGGATATATCTCCATTTGGATGAAACACCTTTCTTGGATGATTAGATTTTGAGATTTACTGAGCATCAAGCATGCTCAACTCAGACACCATATGGTTAGTGGCTCCTGTGTCCACTATCCACTTCTTGGTGGTGTTACATGTCGTTTATGCAGTGCAAATATACCTGCAGTATTAGATGAACATGAGATGTCTTCTGATTTGTTTATTTGATTTAGGAACTGGAGGAATTGTTGATACTGATCTTTAGAAATAGTGCAGTTGTCCAGTTGGTGTTTCTGATTCTCACTTAGTTGAGAGCCTTACGTGAGTGTACCAGCTTGTTCTGCAGACTACCACTAGACCAATTTTGTCTCTTCAGAATTCAAGTTCAGGCTCCTCAGTTTGAAACTATGGACTGTATTAGATGACTTTTTCCTTTTATTTCTTGAATCTTGAAGATACCCAACCAGTTTGTAGCAAACATCCGTGGTATGCCCTTTCATTTTACAGAAATCACACACAAGATTATAATTCCTTTTGGTGTGGTATTAACACTAGTTCCAGTTCTTGAGTACATGACAGCATCATAAAACCCTTGAATTATAGCAGGATTAGAACCAGAACTAGCACTCATGGTTTTTTACTCTCATCATTGATGATCATAGAGTAAGCCTGGTTAACTGATGGCATAGGGTTCACTAACAAGATTTGGCTTCTAGACTGAATATAGGAATCGTTTAGCCCCATCAAAAAATGGAACAATTTAAACTTGTGCATGTGTTGCACATATTGTTTTGACTTTCCACAATTACAGGCAGGAGTAGGAACTAGAGACTCAAATTCTTCCAAAAAATCCTTTAGCCTTGAATAATACAAAGTCACCGAAGTAGTTCCTTGACTCAAGGTAGCTATTTCTTTATGAATGTTAAAAGTTCTTGCCCCATCAACCTTGTGAAACCTTTAATTCAATTCTTCCCATACGGATTGAGCATTTGAAGCATACATTATACCTCCTAACAGACCCTTTGACACAAAATTCATAAGCCAAGATAGAACTACGGCATTTACCCTTTCCCAATGATTTCCCAATTCTGGAAATCTTTATTTCAGGCATGAACCATCCACCAAACCTAGCTTGTTTATACCCAACAATGCAATTCACATAGATCTATACCATATTGCATAATTCTCAACCCCAGTTAATTGAAATGAAATTATCTGAGAGCCACTTACATCTGAGGGTTGAAGGAACAGTGGGTGATTGTAATCCATGGTAGAGGCTTGATCACTTCTGGAACATGAGGCATTTGTGACTCTAGGAGGCGCCATTGTTATCAGCTAGAATTTTCAAGAAAGATTCAGCGAAGAAAGAGATGGAAAGAATCAGTAGCAGCATCCCAGAAATTAGTTGAGTAGAATTGACTAGCTTCTCCTAGTAGGCTCTGATACCATGTTGTAATCTGTGTAATCTGTAGATTATGTACTCCCTATAGGGATAACTGATGAAGAAAGTATAGTAGGAAATAGTGAAGAAGAAGAGAATTAGGAGAAAGCCTGTAGAATGTATTGATTATCATGACTGAACAGTACACTTGGCAGGTATTTATACACTAGTTCAATGAGTAACTACTTCTAACTTCCTTAACTAATCTTGATCAACCCCTTAACTAACTGCTAATACAATGACAGTATAATTGAGACAATTACTAAACTATCCTTGCTTGTTGCTTACTCTCAACAGATGCTTTGGGAAATTAGTAAAAAAAGTTCCTTGATTTGATATGGCAGATACTGACTTAGGAACTGATGAACTAGTTTTTGTCCAACGCAGGATGTTGAGACAGACAATGAGTTTGAGAAGGCACTTCTGGCCGATGTCATTCCCACCAGTGATATTGGGGTGACATTTGATGATATCGGTGCACTTGAAAGTGTCAAGGATACATTAAAAGAGCTGATCATGCTTCCATTGCAAGGACCTGAACTTTTCTCCAAGAGTCAACTAACCAAGGTTTACATCTGCAATTTATCCATATTTTGCTTGTGTAAGTAGATTAGCTTGTTTTAAAGTTTGGAAGTATTTGACCTTTTTGTTCAAGGATCAATTACTCCAGCTTTGTTTTTATCCATTTATTTTTCCCACTAAAATAAAAGTATTAGTATTACCTAATAATTTTTGTTTAAGTTTGACCACATTACTTCCACAGTTAAACTTGAAGATAAAGATAGTTACTTATATTTCTTACTATTGGGTTTGTTTCATCTGAGCAGTTTGACCGGAAGTTTGTGCTTGACGAAAAATGTTACTCCAACTGTTGTTTCTCCTTTTGGGACTTGGATTTTCAAGCATTATCTAGAGATTTGTGATTATTTAAGAAAATATTTATCTTCAATTTTATTTGCAGCCCTGCAAAGGAATAATTTTGTTTGGTCCTCCTGGAACTGGGAAAACCATGCTGGCAAAAGCCGTTGCCACTGAAGCGGGAGCAAATTTTATTAATATTTCAATGTCAACTATCAGTTCAAAGGTTCGTTTTCTTGGAGCTTATTTGTGCTCTATTGAGTATAGGTGATGTTGTTCATAGTAGTTTCTTAGCATTAGAATAACCTTAATCTTTTTCTTTTCCAATGCCGCAGTGGTTTGGCGAGGGTGAGAAATGCATAAAAGCTGTTTTCTCGCTGGCTAGTAAAATTGCTCCCAGCATTATTTTTGTAGATGAAGTATGCTTCCTTAGACGTTAGCATGTTTCTTTCATATCTCATTCTATAAAATTCGATCCTTTTTCTGATCCCTTTAGTCTCCTGTTTGTTTATGCGGCTTTCTCAAGGTTGATAGTATGCTGGGAAGAAGGGAAAATCCAGAAGAACATCAGGCAATGTGCAGATTGAAAAATGAATTCATGCTGAATTGGGATGGGTTACGCACAAAGGATACTGAACGAGTTCTGGTACTTGCAGCAACAAACAGGCCATTTGACCTTGATGAAGCTGTTATAAGGCGACTGCCACGCAGGTAAAAGAGGAATGACTAATTTGCAGATATTATTGAAGAAATTCTTTTAACACTTGCTTAATGCCCTTTTCATGTCTTTTCTGTACAGGTTGATGTTCAATTTACCAGATGCTCCCAGCAGAGCAAAAATTCTAAAAGTGATACTCGCAAAAGAAGACTTGGTTCACGATGTTCATCTGGAATCAGTTGCAAGTATGACTGACAGATATTCCGGAAGTGACCTTAAGGCGACTGCTATTCTTCTTTGCTTGGATAAATAACTAGTCCTTGTTTCATCTTTCTGATGTTTGAATTTGCTGTGTTTTTCTAAGTTAACTCTTTTATCATGTAGAATCTCTGTGCAAGCGCTGCATATCGACCCATTAGAGATATCCTAGAAAAGGCAAAAAAGGTACAACATTTCTTTTGTTGATGTGTGTTCATTGACTGGTTAGCTGAGGTAGAAAATAACTTGTTGGCTGTTCAAATGGATTTTCTTGGTAGTTCATTGACTGTCATGGATGCCTATTTCACTTTCTTTAGATAATTTTTCATGGGCTTTAGAGGATCCTTTTGAAGTATCTTAATTCAAAAGTATGTTGTTTTTGGTACAGGATTTTGTGGAGAGGAACTTTCTTCTAAAAAACCGTGGAGTTAAACTTTGACATCTTGGGTTTGTGAAAAGAAAAGGCAGTCTGGTGCATGAAGCATCCACATTCTCACAGGGTCCAGAGAAGGTCGCACTCCAATGGGGCGTGATGTAGGAAGCCTTCATTGGCGCAAGCATCAGTGAGATTTCACAACTCGGGAGAAACATAAGTTTGAGGGACAGCTCACTTAATATAAACTAAAAATGTATAAAACATATCAAACAATATAGATGTCACGACCCGAGCCGGGGCCCTAGCCGTAACAAGCATCCCAAACCACGAAAGCCCGTGCGCTCTTCTAAATCTGGTAATCATGCACAATATTCATATAGTCTAAGAAAATTTGCGGGAAACAATACATGACGGAACCATGGTCAATCTCAAAAACTTGAACAATTTTAAAAGGAAAATTCTAAATAATCTAAACATGTGACAACCGTCTGCGAAATCTCTAACATTACATTAGCCATGATACATCTGAGAAAAATTTGGGACAAGGCCCCAGTAGACCAAAAAAAAAGGAAAAAGAAACAATGATATCTGAAAATCTGGCCTTCCGAAAGAGAGAAGGCTCACCAACTGCAAGTTCTGGCACACACGGATCTACTGCTTGGGACTGCGGAACTGTGCCTCGGATCCTAGAACACAAGGAGTCAATACAAATGTACTGGTACACAGAGTAATCCAAAAACAAAATACAACTTATAGAACATAGGTAAGAGCTATTACAAAACACGTTAACGCAAAGTCATTTGAAAACACATGGGCATAGTAAAATGATTTTTCAACAATAATGTAGCACTATGGAGCTAGATGGTACACCCTACAATTTTACATTTTCACCGACTGCCAAATCTCGGTTGCCACCAAGGTTGGAGTACTAGTGAGGGAAGGACATACAAGATCACATAGTAGGCCACAACCCCAATCAAGTCAATATGTTCTGGTTGGGCTCAAGATCACAAAGCAGGGATCGTAACCATAGGTCCCAAGTTGGAATGACATAGTACTAGGTACGCAAGATCACATAGCAGGGTTCCAAGTTCCCATGTCGGCAAATCACGGTTTCCAGCATAGAGTTATCTGACTCGTACATTCTTTGGGTAACCATCTAACTCACATCAATCAATCTTTAAGTTTGATATAAGGATAACATGCATCATGCTCACAACATTCTTTTCCTATTTTCATTTGAGGCAATTCCTCTGACTTGGAAGTCATCACTACCACATCAATTCTCAAAACTTCTTATGCCAATCATAGTATGAACACCAACAAGACTTCCATACACAAACACATGGATAATGAATCCCAACACGTTATAGTTAAGAAACTTCATCATTTATAAAGTAGTACAATAGTGGATTTAAAACTCATGCTCTCAGTAGTTTAACAATAGTATCATGTGGAGTACATAAAACATCATCATGGGGATTAAAAGATTTACAACTCATGTTCATAACACCTTTCAAAATAAAAATCACATGTCCACCATTTCAACAATTTAGATATATAAGAAAACAACCCTATGATCTTTCAATATTCTTCTCAAAATCATATCACAATGCATGCTTTTTGTGTTAAAAACAAAACCCCACTTATAATTGCATACTTACTTAAGTAATTATTAAAATCTTGTTTAAATTCGTACCAAAATCATGCGCATGAGATTAGGACAACCCCACGTACCTTAGATTACAAGGTTTGAAAGAAAGAACCTAGATCTTGATCCTTTTTTTGAAATTCTTGATCTTAGGGTTGAGTTCTTGATCTTTGGGGGAAGGAGTTAGGGTTTTGATTTGAGAGAAAAATTGAATTATACAGTGTATTATGGTTTTTGGGGTGCATATCTTATGTTATGGACAAATTTTGGGTGAGGGGAAGTGACCAAAATGCCCCTAGACCTATTAGAAACTAATTTAACGAGTGAAACGATTCCGTAATGCGCTGGCCAATGCACCGCGTCGACATCGCGACGGCTTACTGCCTTCCCTTGGTGGATAAGTCCAACGAAAAATGTCATAACTTTTTGTCTCGGTTATCGCATTTTGGCGAAATTGGTATCGTTGGAAAGCTAATTCAATTATCTACAATTTGGTGGATCTTGAGCTTAAAAATTCTATGTGTATCGAAAGTTATACATGTTCAAAATAGACTTTTGTAGAATCGAATATCAAACTTTGGATAAATGAATGATTCTTAGTTCAGCTTTTCTCTAAGCCATTTCTATGAGCATTTTTCACCTCATAATCACTTCATATACTAGGCGAAAGATCATGAAACATGGATTTGAACATAAACCATGGAATTTGAGTTTACACACATAGGAGCGACGGTTTGATTTCTAGCTCGAAAATGCGGGGTGTTACAATAGAAGGAAGAGGCAATATAGATTCTGTGCTGATTAACTTGGCTATTCTGTTAATCTAATTTTGAGCTATACTTGCAAGAATGACGTACAAGGCTATTTTGGAGGCCCTTGTGTGTATATATATGTTTGTGTGCACGTGCCTCTTTAGAATACTTGCTAAAACGGGAATCTAACGCTTAAATTTGATTATAGGAACAGGCTGCAGCTACTGCTGATGGTAGACCACCTCCAGCACTAAGCAGCAGTGCAGACTTACGGCCACTGAATGTGAACGACTTTAGATATTCTTCTCATCAGCAGGTGAGTTGAAAAAATCTGGTGGCATCTTTAAACTTTCTAAATTTATCTGCATAAGGGTGTTGACAATTGGAGAACTGTGATCGTCTGTTCTTGTAGGTTTGCACAAGTGTTTCATCTGAATCCACAAATATGACCGAGCTTCTTCAGTGGAATGATCTGTATGGAGAAGGGGGCTCTAGAAAGAAACAGTCCTTCAGTTAAATCATGTAAAGGCTATCTCAATTTTTGTACAATGAGTTTATAGGTCTCTTAGAAAATGAGTTTTGACATGTTACAACAGTTACTTTATGGATACAAAATAAAAGTAGTTACAAAAGATAAGGATCCAAACAATATGTCAAACTTGTATTTTTGAATTGAACTGTCTACAATTTTTTTGACCCTATAAATCCACTTACAACCGACTAAATTCTCTTGAGAATCAGGAGGGACAAGAATCCACGTACCATTTTTAACTAATGCATTGAATTCATCAGACATTGCAGAGCGCCACTCAGGATGGGCCAGAGCATGTGCAATTGTTGTTGGTTCCAGTACTTTCGGTTAAGGATGTTTTGTCACATGATGAACAGATTTAGGTTTATAAATGTTATTCTTATAATGTGTGACCATGGGATGAGTGTTTTCCAGTGAAGAAAAAGGAATGTTGTTTGGTGTAGGAAGAGAAGGATTCGTACTCGCATTTGAATGAGAAGGATTAGTGTTTTCCATTGAAGGAGAAGAATCACAAGGCCATGAAGATTGTTCAACAGGAGGATTGGAAGACGAAGATGAAGTAGGAAAAGAGTTAGATTGGAATGGGATTATTATGTGAGAAGATTCACTAATGGGGATAGCATACCAATTTGAATCTAAAGGATGAGTTTGATATGGAAACACATTTTAAAGAAAAACAACATGACGTAAGGTAATGTGTTTTTTAGATTTAAAGTCATAACAAATATATGCACTCTGATGCAAAGAGTAACCAAGAAATACGCAGGGGACAGACTTGAGTTCAAATTTGGACTTGGTATAAGGACGAAGACAAGGATAACAAAGGCAACCAAAGACACGCAAGGATTGATAATTGGGAGAGCGGTTTAAAAACTTTTGATAAGGAGAAGAAAACTGAAGAAGTGGTGTAGGAAGACGATTAATAAGGTAGGTGGCTGTTTTGAATGCAAAGGACTAAAACGAAGAATGCAAGGAAGAAGTTTGCAGTAACGTAAGGCCAGTTTCAACTAGGTGACGATGGCGATGTTCCATAGCCCCATTATGTTGTGGAGTGTGAGGCGGTGTTTGCAGATGATTTATGCTACAAGATTGAAAATATTTTTTTAGTGCAACATATTCTCCACCCCCGTCGGTGTATATCAATTTTATCTTGACATTAAAGTCATTTTCGCCAAGCTTTTGAAATGGTGGAAAGATAACATACACTTCTGATTTAGCCTTTAAAGGAAAGAAATAGATATATTTTGTGTAATGGTCCACAAAGATAATATAATAACGGAATCCATCAATTGATTGCACAGGAGCGGGACCCCATAAATCAGAATATAGTAATTCAAGAGGTCTACTGCTTGTTAGAGAAGAAACGCCAAGTGATTGACGATGACTTTTATTACATTGGAAAGGATTACAAAGAAACGTTTTACTAGAAGATGTTGGTAATTGAAACTTAGACAAAATAAAATTAAAGATCCTAGCATTGGGATGGCCAAGACGTTGATGCCAGGACTCTGATGAAAGCTGAATGTGGAAGGAGACAGGATTATTTGAAATGGCAGGGACAGAAGCTTGTACAAGGATTGATCAAGTTGGCCTTTGAACTGAATCTCCCCAGTGAACTGATCCTTCACAAGAAAATAGTCAGAAAAGAACTCAATTGACACTTTGTTAGAATTACAAAACTTTGATATAGATATGAGGTTGGTTTTAGCGGAGGGAACACACAAAACATTAGAAAGATGAAATTTTTTGGTAGGGAGAGAAATAGTACCAGAACCAACATGCGAGATGGACAAACCTGAGCCATCAGTTTGGTGTAGCTCGTCACTACCATCATATGGTGAATGAAGCGAAAGTTGCCCAAGTCATTAGTGATATGATGAGATGCGCCAGTGTCTAACAACATTGCTTATCGGATACCGAATTAGAATTAGAGTAGTGTGCTTGAGGATTCTGTGAAAACAAGTACCTAAAATAGTCACGTGCTCGATAACACCGTTTTACATGATTTCCCAATTTGTCACAAAATTGACATCGAACTTTGGCTTGAGATCCCGTGCCTCGAGATTGTTGTCTTCGTGCAGAATTTTGAGGCTTATATGATGAGGAATTCACTGGAAAACCAACAATAGAATTTTCATATTGAAAACACTGGTTCTTCCGTGAATTACCTTGTTTTTGCTGATACAACGATCTAGTATTTGTACCCTTATGGACATGATTTGTTGAGACAGGAGTGGCGTCAAATGTGGGATCTATTTGTTTCAAATACAATTCATGAGCCAATAACTTGTCTTGGAGTTCATCAAATGATATGATGGTATATCTCGCATGAATAGCTGCAGCAATATCTCGAAATTCAGAGCCAACACCACTAAGAACGTGAACCACAAGATCAACATCAGTAACAGGATTTCTGCACAAGGAGAGTTCCTCGGAAATTGATTTGATAAGCTGAAGATATTCAACAACGGGATGTGAATCTCTCTTTTCTCTAGAGAGTTTTTCACACAAGGATAAAATCCGCGTAGCTGATTTGTTTGCAAATGCCATTTGTAACTTGGTCCATGCCTCTGCTGAGGTTTCGGCATCTGCGATGGTATTCATTACAGAAAGGATATAGAGGCAATGATGGCTGCCAAAATTAATTTGTCTTGACCGTCCCAAAATTCATAATCAAGACCTGTTGACCATCTTTATCAATGGTGGTAGGCGGTGACTTGTTGTCGCCAGTGACATAACCCATAAGATTGTGACCACGAAGTAACAGTCCATAGCATATGAAAATTGAAAAGTAAAGAAAAATCATAACAAGAGAGGGATTCTTTAGGATTCATGCTCTCAATTGTATATTCATCCTTAAACACATGCATACATATGTATAGAGTTTCAAATCAATTTGGGGGAAGGCCTGAAGACAAAAACAATACTGATCAAGGCTTCTAAAACATGCTAGTAGTTGTAAATTCAAGACCCCTTTCTTAAAAATCATGATTTTGAGACCGTTAGCATGAATTAAAGATGATTTCTATGCCCATGAAATTTTAGAAAAACTCCACGTACCTTAATTTATGACTCTTGAGTGAACTCGTACTTTAGGGATGCTATTTGAACAATTGATTGGTGCTTCTTGTAGCCCTCGCAATGGTGATTCCAAATCTCAAAGAATTATTGAAAACCAACGGTGAAATCTTAAGATATTTTGATCTTTGGGTTGAAACCCTAGTAAGTGCTCTTGGTGATTTTGAGAGAGAATAACCTTATTTTGGTATTTGGGGGATTTAATCCCGTGTTATGGCTGAATAGGAGGAGTGGAAAAGACCACTTTTTCCCTTAAAAGGGAGAAAACTGAACCTGGAAATTGGGTGCGTGCGAAAGAGCGTGCGTCGTATGCTAATCGCGCGCTGCTACTATCTCAGTCACGAAAATGGCCATAAATTTTTGCTCGGGTTTCGTATTTTGGCGAAATTGGTATCGTTGGAACGAGAATTCGAAGAGATTTCATTTGATATATAGTAGGTCCTCTAATTATTTATACACAAAGAGTTAGGGTCGATTGAAGTTGACCCAAGTTTTGACGCTCACTCAAACTCGAACGATAGGAAAGCTTTCAACTCATCCTTGAGTTAGGGGACATCTATGATCTCATTCATGCTCAAATAGGTTCCCACACTACATAATTGATTAACATGCCAAATTTGCATGGGATTTATGTCTTGTGGATCATCTATGCATAGAAATGACGGTTTTTTGTTCTAGCCCAAAATGCGGAGTGTTACATTATCTCCCCCTTGGGATCATTCGTCCCCGAATGATGGGTAGGAATGTTGAAGTTTAAAGGTATGGAATAACGCGGACATAATGTGTCTTCTAAGAAAGGATATAACTTATTTGAAACATTTAAACTTCTATCATGAAACTAAATTCTGAGCTGACTTGCCCTTACTTATTTTAAGGTGTTGATTCATGCTGAGAGTTTAGGATTCCCTCCAAAGTGTTCATGTTCAAATCCCACACGTTGGATTTGAAAATGATAAATTATTTAAGTACGAATCATGAGGCAACAAGATTTAGATCGTCCAAATGTATTACACTGTTTGAGCTAAAATAGCTGGAAAAATTTGAAATTATGTGCTGAACTCTTATAAACGGAGTCATGTCTAAATAACTGAATCTAAACATGATGTTTGGACTGAACTGAGTTCGCAACTTACACGGATGAAATATATTATTTTATGGGATGGTTATACACATTGGACTTCGGATAGTAGGACTGGGTAAAAAGGTGGAAAACCACAGAAACTTGTCTGCCTGACTGCTAAACTGAATTATTCTGGACACCTATACTTAACTGGAGTACCTCCTCAACACTCTTTCTAAAGAAGACCTAGTAGTATTAGGGAGCAAATAATCTCTGACATGAGTTACACAAGACATCCAAATAAGGAATAACAACAATGACACTACTGTACAACATGGAATATAGACATATAACTCGTAAACTAGGACAGAATTACAAGTTCATAGGCAATGCAACTTCTTACTTCCAAGCTTAGCACACTTGTCGAATACTCCCTCAACTAAATATTTCCCCTTAAATATCATACTCATTCGATTCAACTTATAGTTCTCATAGGGGCATTGATAAATCTTTCTATATCTTTTTAAAGTTTACACCCTAAGCATAACGTTCCTTACCACTTCGATGACCAACTCTGAACTCTTACTATGGATTCACTAGTACATATTGCGTTCCTCTACTTAAATCCCAACATGTCCTTTAAGCCTATATTTATAACCACATATGAACTTCAAGGGAAACACCCATAAAGGCATACTTCATATACTCTCTAAACCACTATCGATACAACTCCCACGCGCTACCTCAAGAACATACACACACAAATTTCAACTAAACATCTCATGCATCAAAGACTTGGCCCTAATCTTACTTCACACTTATGGCCTTATCTAAACAAGCATACAATGATCTTCCACCAACAAGAAATATTTACTCACCACCACTGTCATTACATAAGGAGGAGTCACTAAAAGGTTAGAAAATAAAACCTTAAAGCATGGAAGGATATTATATGAGACTTGACACTTAATTGATACCTGAGGAATAGCAAATCAACATCCGGGATGTATCAAAGTGATATGAATTGAGGCAAACATGACTATAAGCTGAATCTCGCCAATCAAAATGATTATAGCATGAGTTATGGGAACTGAGCACACTATAAAGTGTGAGTACACGAGTCATGAGCTGCATGACCTCAATTTAGAGTTCATAACATATGGAATGTGATACCGACTACTGAATGAACTGGAACTCCTTGTTTTGGGACTAGAAGAGTACATGATTCTCTATCACAAGCATGAACACGAACTATGACCATGGAACTGAAACATAAGGCATGAGTAGGTATTGGGATAACTGAAAAATACTGCGGTAAGAATGGGTTGAGTCTTACCCTCACTTTTTGATGTTACATGTCATACTGACATCACTACTAGAATCTAAGAGCCTGACTTGGTTATTCGTCCTATCATCTCCCCCTTAGCTTCAATCCATCATCTTAAGTTTGAGAGATCCCTTACTAGACTCTAGACTGAACTACACTTACTGTACTCTAGGTTCTGGAAAATGTCAATACATGTATATCATAGAACTTAACCCGAACGACTACACTTGAAAGTGGAAAACCCACTACTAATACTACTTTCCGAGACCAACTCCTATCTTTCTATAGCCCCAATAGTTATCACATAATACTTGAACACTTACTAACTTCGAATCTTCATGAATATCCCCATAGTTAAGGTGCACACTCTGTAGTGCTTCAACTCTTATTTCTATTTGTTCATCCTTCAAAAAAACTCAACTTAGATTCTAACACTTAACATGGATACCACCAAGTCTTTGATGAACCAATTCTACTTCTGTCATAGCACACCAATAGCGTGACCTCAATCTTAAATCTCTCCACTATGTAAGGCTCAACACTATCAATCAAAACTTCTTAACGTGGCCATTTAGAACACCATGTACCATCTAAATAGTCTTTCTCCATCTAGCAACTTAACGGTACTACTAGCCACACGCAACATGCAATAGCCTTATAAAATTCCGTAACTCCATATAACTTTGGGCATATTTCTACATCATACATATCACATCAATCTTCACTATGGCTCAAATAAACTTAAGATCTTACTTACACTATTCAAGACTATTAGATCACTTCTCTATAACTAGTATCATTAACCAAGAAATCATCACATCTACCTTAATCAATAACCTATACTCTTTTTGCACAACAAACACCATCAACGACTCTTTTCTTACTTCAAGCAAACAACAATTCACCTTACCAAATAACTCCTTCTCTACCTTCTACTAAACCAACACACCAGGTCGTATCACTTTATTACTAACTCAATATTATGCAAAAAGATTTGGCTATACATATATTCAATAAATCTCCCTGACCACTTTTCTTGCCATTACGACACTAAACCCCAGTTCCAACCAATACAAGAACAACAAGTTGCTAGTGAATCAAAATAGTCCCCACACAGGTCCACTAGACTTTGATTTTGTGTTTTGAACAAGAAATGAGATGAATGACAAGACAACTATGCTAGTGAATCGAAAGAGCCCCACACAGCTTCAATAGACTTTCAGTTTCAACAACACAATGATAACATGATTACAAGAGAGAGAAACTTGACACACAACATTCAATGATCTAAGAATACACATCTTACTCTGTATAAAAAAAATCAGAGTTAAACACTTCCCCTATGGACTACAATACAATCCACACATGCTACTAGCTACCATATTAGTCTACCACTATACAATGGTAAATCATTCTCAAACATCAGTTATTCAACGAAACATATTTATCTACACAAAAGTCACCCTCACTCTGATTTTTAACCTTGCAATTTCATATCACCAACTTCTTGGTCCAATATCACTACCAATAGTTCATGACACCGTCACTTTAACTTATACTACCACTCGGGTGGAAATACAGTTCCAATATTCTGCTACAAATTGTTCCCCCTGAAGCATGACGTCTACAACATCAATTTGAAAAGAACTAAATACATTAATACTACAGGCTGAAAAGCATGATTTCATCAGAATCAATGTTCACACTAAAATCAATACACCTGGGAGCACTAACGGAATCTTCTCAAGTCCTTGCAAAATTTTTAAAATACCAAACTGTTTAGACTCTAAACTTCGGTACTTGAATCACCCTAATAATGAGAAATATCTGAGCACATCAAAGTAAGGAAAGAATTGAGATGACTTTACTTCCGTATGGGTGACACCATATACAAATTAGAGTATGTAAGAGGAACATTCCGAATCCATAGAATGAAGTAGAACATGAAGAAAGAGAGACATTCCTAAACGCCTAGTAGCCTTCTGCCTGTAAGTGTGGCACACTACATACCCATAAATAAGACTCTACCTGGCACGGTTTTGCAGACACCCTGGGACCATGAACTGTGCTCTGATACCAAGTTTGTCACGACCCAAACTGGGGCCCTAGCCGTGATGAGCAGTCCAAACCATGAAGGCCCGGACGCCCTTCTAATTTGTAATAACATACCCTTTCCGTATATGAAAAAGATAATGCAGAAATACATAATGAAATGGAATCATGGTCATTAAATTTGAATTCAAATTTTAATGAAAACTGTAATTCAAAACATCTGAGTTATATCTGACTCATTTTACAAAATCTCTACTACATGCATAAATCCAACTGTCTGAAAACTGGGACAAGGACCTCAAAAGACCAAAACATAGTAATGATAAATGACTGAAGTAAACTAGGCCTTCTGAAATAAAGATGGCTCACCACGAAACTCTGCACTTTTGTCTGGAGAAAATCTACTGCTTATCGGGACCCCTAAATTGAGCCTCAAAACCTGGAAGGGAGGGGGTCAATACAGATGTACTGGTACGCAGAGTAATCCAAAATAATGAATTTATATATAACATAAGTGAGAGCAATTCATTAAACATTATAAATATAATATATGAAAAAACATAGGCACATTTTAAAGACTTTAAAACATTTCTTTGAAACCATGACTCACTCTTTGTCTTATTTCTGAGCTAAATGTTACACCCTATAATTTATAATTCCATGGGCTATATAGAATCCTCCCTTGACTCGACGGCCAAGCCCCCAATCAAAGTTTGTCGCAAGGATTGGAGTTTCTATAAGGAGGACACGCAAAATCATACAACATGGTGTCAAAATCCCCAATCAAATTAACATGTCATGGTAGTGCACAAGATCATAAAGCAGGTCTCTTAACCATAGTCCCAATTTGGGCCGACATGAATCAAGGTACACAGGATCACAAAGTATGGTACCATAATACCGTGTTGGTAAATTACGGTTTTTAGCATAGAGTCCTTCAAATCGTACTTTCTTCGGATAACCATCTAACTCTATTTAATACCATTTTAAACCTTTTTTGAAACATGCATCTTTCAGAATTCATAATATGAAAATGTGATTTCAAACATGTGTTCTATTCTGTTCTGAATTACTATGGCTTTAACTGAGTTGAGGGAAAAAGACTCAATTGCCTCTCAAAAACTTAAATTCGTAACAGAATTGTGTTGTAGAGAGCCACCGCGACGTGGTGAGGGCTCCATCGCTATAGTCACTGTGATGTGTTCCTATCGCGATGAGCTGCTGGAATCAAAATCTAAACAATACCCATTTCTCATCCAAAAAAAAATGAAAGACATGCTCCTTACACCTCCGAACATGAATTGACTCAAAAATCTACAGATAGGTCAGGAAGACAAATTTACAAATCTTCAAAGTTAAGAGGCTTAAAAAATTACTAAGACCTCATTTGTTTGCACTTAATAGAGGTATGAATCTGAATGGTTCAGACTTCAAATCATTAAGTGTATTTGTTTTTTTAATAAGGTTGTAACTCTTAATAGGTCTTAATCATTCAGATCTAGAACCAAGTCTTAATATGCTGAAGGGATATTTTGGTGTTGGATAATATTCATCTCTATATTCATAATTAGAAGTCACCACCACTAACCACCTCTACCACAATTACTATTGTCAACCACCACCCACAATCACTAACCACCTCCACCATCACAACCACCATCGACAACAAATACCACTACCAACCACAATTGTCAACCGCTACCATACCTACCACCTCTTTTATTCTAATTATATTCACCGTTATCACTGCTATCAATAGTCCAACAATCAGCAACCACTACTGGCCAATCCCTACTACCAACCAACTTATCTATCACAGCTCACACAACTACTAACTACCTGTCATGACCTGACCTAGGGGCTGGCCGTGACGGACATCCCAAACCATGAAGGCCTAGATGTCCAACTCTATCTGATCTGGTAATGATGCACAACATTCATATCATAAAAGAAAATGCGGAAATATAATCTAATATGAAAATATGGTCATTAACTCTAGGTTTCAAGACATAAGAAAGAAACTGTAATTCAAAATATCTGAATAAGATCTGACTCAGTCTGCGAAATCTCTACTACATCTCAAACTATTCTAAAAACTGGGACAAGGCCCCCAATAGACCAAAATAATGAAATAACATAATTTGAAATAATAGCCCTTTTGGAACAAAGAAGGCTCGCCACTGCACAGATCACTTATCTCTGGAATACTCTAGTGATTAGCTAGACCCTTAGACTGAGCCTCCAAACCTGGGAGGTAGGGGGCCAATACAGATGTAGTGGTACATAGAGCAAATTCAAAATAATAATTTATATTCAACATATATGAGAGCAATTTAAAACTATTCATAAACATATCGTAGAGTAAGAAATCTCATGGGCATTTCTGAAAGACTCTGAAAAAAATCATCTGAACTCTGAGACATTCTTTATTTTACTTCTGCGCTAGGTGGTAAATCCTACACCTCTGAAATTCCATGGGCTATATGAAATCTTCCATTGACTCGGCGGGGAAGCCTTCAACCCCAAGTGTGCTGCAAGGGTAGGAATCTCTAACTCTGCTATGCCACACGGTCATCGATAGCGTAAAAATAATATACCCAAATCGACAAATTACGGTTTTAGGCAAAGAGTTACTTGAACTCAAACCTTTTTCGGGTAATCACCTAACCCCCTTTAAGCTCAGGCTTAACTCTTTAAAACATGCATTCTCTAAAATCAAACTCTAAAAACACATTTTGTTACGACATACATACTTATGGTATCATCACACCATTGACTTGCAAGTCACATCTCTGAGCCATTATTAGCATATTACAATCTCTGTTTTCAAAACATAAATTTGGGACCACCATATCAATAAATCATTTCAAAAAATTCTTTCTCTAAAACTCATGTAAACACATGTATGCAACTCTCTTTATCAAACTTTCAATGATTCAAGGTGGTCATCTCAAGTTTCTTAATCTCATGCAAATCTTTCTATTTTAACAAAATATATTTACATCAAGAAACTCCCACTCTTAAATCTCTAAATCATGCTCAAACTACTATGGTATTTGAGTAAACAAATTTCAAGTCATAAATCATGCATTTCAAATCCTTCACATTAAGATCATAAACATAAAGTCATCACAAGGGAGAGATTTCAAAAGTTGTTCTCTCAAACAATCTCAAATCTAAATTTTCATACATATACATATACATGTAAATCAATTTAAGGGGGAAAGGCCAAATCAACAATACAATTAACTATTAATAATTCATAATAAATCATGTATTTCAAAAACCCCTTTCTAAATTCATGCTTGATAATCTTTAAATCATGTTCTAGTGTTTACAAGCCCATCCTGTTTGTAGGATAAACCCCACGTACCTCAATTTAGAAATTTGATGGATGATTCTTGAAGCCTAAGATTTGGGGATTCCAAATCTTTAATCAATCATGAAAACCCACGGTTAAATCTTGAGTTATTTGGGTTTTCTTGTTTGAAACTCTAAGGAGTGTTCTTGATGGTTTTTGATGAAAATATCAATTATGAGGTCATTCGGATTAAATCCCACGTTTAGGCTGATAAAGGTGTGGAAAATACCTAATATACCCTTCATGAGATGGACCAAAAATATAAATGGGAGATCGATTTCATGGGCCACTGCGATGCGCCACAATCGCGGTGGCTCACTAGAAATGGATGAGTGGAATTCTTAAGGTCACCGCGACGTGGAGACATCGCATTGTCCTACTGATTGGGACCTAAAACATCTGTGCAACGTGCCACAATCGCGCTATGCTACTGGAATTTGACAATTTCTAAATAGGCCCCCTCCACGACGTGCCAAGCACCAAAATGACAGTGTTTTATGACTCTAACTTAAATTATCGATAACTTCTTGTTCGGGTATCAGATTTGGGCGAATATGTCACAACCCGAACCTAGGCCCTAGCCGTGACGAGCATCCCGAATCATGAAGGCCCGAAACACCCATTCTATATCTGGTTATCATGCACAACATTCGTAATCATAATAAAATGCAGAATATAACTGATTACGGAAAACATGGTCAAGTATTTCTGAATAATACTATTTGACATCAGTCTGCGAAATCTCTACTAAGAATATAAACATTTATCTAGAAAGAAACTGGGACAAGGCCTCCAGTAGACCAAAAACGTAGTAAGTAAGATAATGGCTGACATAATTAGGCCTTCCGAATGATAGAAGGCTCACCACTGTAAATCAAGTCTGCAACTCCAGGAATATCTACTGAGTAGCTGGACCCCTAGACTGTGCCTCAGGACCTGGAAGGATGGGGGGGGGGGGGGGTCAGCACAAAAGTACTGGCACGCGAAGCACTCCAAAAATAGCATAATAGAACATACATATATATATACATATAATAAGTGAAAGAAAATTTTTCATCAAGACATCATGTATAAAACTGTTTCTGAAAAATACATGGGCACTTTCTGAAAATATGCAACCTGTCTGTTCATTTCAAATCATGATCTGTGTTTTACTTCTGAGTTAGGTGGTGTTCCCCTACAAGTCTGAATATTCCACGGGCTTTATGGAATCCGCCATTGACTCGGTGGGGAAGCCCCCAACCTAAGTGTGCCGAAAGGGTTGGAGTGTCTGAGTCTGATACGCCACAGGACATTTAAGTCAGCGCATAATAATATACCCGGATCGGCAAACCACGGTTTTAGGCAAAGAGTTGTCTGAACTCCCACCTTCTTCAGGGAACCACCTATGCTCTCTTTATGCCCTATGTTAGCCTTTTCTGAACATGTATAATTCTGAAAATTTCTAAATCATGAAAGTCTGAAAAAAATCTGATTTCTGAACTAGTTTGTGTCTGTTATGGCATTTGTCTGAGTTGGTATCGTCATACCAAGACTTGAAAGTCCTATTTCTGAGCCATAATGTATTAAGCAAGTGCTTTCATTCAAAAAATAGTTTAGACCACCAAAACATGTAATTTGCATCAAAGATGTCATGTTTCGAAACTCAAGTCAAATCCCTGCAAAACGTTCATCAAACATATGGTGGTCGTGTGTATTTTGGTAAAACCATGCATTCTTTCATTACATGCATATTCAACATTTACAACCCTCTCTTTCGTGTACAAAATCATATTCCAAAACAATTTATATTACGTGAAACATGGAAAACTTTACATTAAGAGAGGGGTTTCGTGAAAATCATGCTCTAAATTCATATTTCAGGACAAACACATATATACGTATACATATAATTTTCAATCACCTTGGGGGAAAGCCAAAAGGCCAAAACAGTATCATTAAAGCTTCTAAAACATGAGTATGTAGATGAATTCGAAAACCCCATTCTTAAAACATGATTTCTATGCCCATGAGTTTTTTCGGAAAACCCCGCGTACCTTGTTCTCCACGAATTTTTGGTGTCTATCGAATCCTACGTCGAGAGGATTCCGAATCTATAATTTATTTCACGAAGAAGTTTCGGAATGATCGGTCCTTCAAGCTTATTTTCTCAAACCCTAGTTGCTCCTTCTCTTAAGTTCTTGAAGGATTAGATTTTGGGATTTTATAGGAGGCTTCAATGTTGTTAATAGGCCCAAATCCGTTTAGGAGTTGGTAAGGACGATTTTGGGTTTTGTAAGGACTAACTTGCACTTAAAGTAACTCAAAACGGAGTGTTTTCGTCACCTGAAACCATAGGTATGCGCCGCCCTTTGCAACGCATAGACTAGGATAGGCGCCACCCTTTGCATTGCCTAAATTTACATAGGCGCCGCCCTATGCATCGCCTATATTTACATAGGCACAGCCCTAGGCATCGCCTATATGTGCGTAGGCGACATAGTCAGTCAACTTTGAAAGGCCATAACTTCTTCACCGGGTGTCCGTTTTAGGCGAATTTGGTATCGTTAGAAAGCTTATTCAATTATATACAATTTGGTATAGTGTAGGCCACCCATTTCATCATATACAATGAGTTATGGTCAATAGAATTTGACACAAATTACAATGTCCACTAAAACTTAATCGATCGAAATACTTTTATCTCGTCCTTGAGTTGAAGGACTTCTATGGTCTAAATTCATGCTCAAATGGATTCACATACTACAAACTTGATTAACATGCCAAATTGGCATAAGATTTAAGGCTCGGGGATTATCAACGCATCAGAGTCATAAATTTTATTCTAGCCCGAAATGCGGGGCGTTACATTATCCCCCCTTAGGATCATTCGTCCCCGAATGATGACGCGGAAATAGTCACGCAAGAATTGTACCTTTCAATTCGTCTCTTGCTGATTCAAATAGGCTCGGGTATCTCGCTTTCATGTCATGCTCCGACTCCCAAGTTGCTTCTTCAACTTTCTGATTTCGCCATAACACTTTAACTGAGACTATCTCTTTACTCCTCAATTTTCTCACTTGTCGATCTAGGATTTCCACGGGATCTTCCTCGTAAGACAAGGAATCGCTCACCTTGATTTCATCAATGGGCACCACCAAAGAGTGATCTCCGATGCACTTCTTCAACATGGATATGTGGAATACTAGATGAACAGAACCCAAACTTGCAGGAAATTCTAATTCATACGCAACTCCACCTATTCTTCTTATAATTTGATATGGGCCTATATAGCGAGGAATTATCTTACCCCTCTTCCCGAAATGCATAACCCCCTTCATGGGAGAAACTTTGAGGAAAACCCAATCTCCAATCTCAAACTCTAACGATCTTTTCCTGACGTCGGCATAGGATTTCTGATGACTCTGAGCTGCCTTTAATCGTTCCCTAATGAGTTTCACATCCTCCATTGCTTGATGAACAAGATCAGGCCCATACATCTGCATCTCACCTACTTCATACCAGCCTATTGGAGACCTACATCTCCTACCATACAATGCCTCAAAAGGTGTCATCTTAATACTAGAGTGGAAGTTGTTGTTAGAGGCAAACTCTATCAGTGGCAAGTGATCAACCCAACAACCTTTAAAGTCTATCACACAGACCCTCAACATGACCTCCAGGGTCTAGATGGTGCGTTCAGCTTGCCCATCAGTCTAAGGGTGGAATGTTGTACTTAAGTTCACCTGGGTACCTAAACCTTTCTGAAACGATCTCCAAAACTGAGAAGAAAACTGCGTACCTCGGTCGGATATGATGGAGACAGGCGCTCCATGCAAACGGACAATTTCTACAATGAACAACTTGGCATAATCTTCCCCCGAATAGTTAGTCCTGACAGGCAGAAAGTGAGTTGACTTGGTCAGCCTATCTACAATCACCCATATAGAGTCATACTAATTTTGGGACTTCGGAAGTCCTGTAATAAAGTCCATATTGACCATTTCCCACTTCCACAAGGGCAACGCTATTTCTAGGAAAGTACCTCCTGGCCTCAAATGTTCTACTTTCACTTGTTGGCAATTCAAGCACTTAGAAACAAAGTTAGCCACATCTCGCTTCATATTATTCCACCAAAACATAGATTTAAAATCATGGTACATCTTAGTAGAACCAGGATGAACAACATACCTCGAGGTGTGTGATTCATCAAGAATTCTTTCTCGAAGCCCGTCAACATTCGGAACACATAATCTACCCTGAAACCTCAGAATGCCATCACCATCAATTTCAAAAGACATCACCTTCTGTTGACCCACATCTTTCTTGATTTGCATCAAGATGGGATATTCACCCTGCTTCTCCTTCACTTCAGCACAAAGGGATGACTTAGCTAACTCACGAACAACCACCCCTCCATCTTCGAAATCTAATAGTCGCACTCCTATATTCGCAAGGCGGTGAATATCCTTCACCATCTCTTTCTTTTCTTTTCCTACGTGAGAAAGGCTGCCCATAGACAACCTGCTGAGGGCGTCGGCTACAACATTTGCCTTGCCCGGATGGTAATGCAGACTAATATCATAGTCTTTCAGGAGTTCCAACCACCACCGCTGCTTGAGATTCAATTCTTTCTGCAAGAAAACATACTGCAGACTCTTGTGATCAGTGAAGATATCAATATGAACACCGTACAAGTAGTGTCGCTAAATCTTAAGGGCAAACACCACAGCCGCTAGTTCCAAATCATGAGTAGGGTAGTTTCGCTCGTGTACCTTCAACTGCCTAGATGCATAAGCTACCACCTTACCATGTTGCATTAAAACGCAGCCAAGTCCCATACGGGATGCATCACAGTAAACCACAAAACCATCAACACCCTTGGGCAGAGTCAAAACAGGTGCAGTGGTCAGTCTGTCTTTCAACTTTTCAAAACTATTTTCACATAAATCAGACCACACAAACTTTGCCTTTTTCTGAGTCAATTTAGTGAGTGGAGCCGCCATGGTTGAAAAACCCTCTACGAATCTTCTGTAATAACCTGCCAAACCCAAGAAGCTCCGAATATCGGTTGGAGTCGTGGGTCTGGGCCATTTTCTCACCCCCTCAACTTTCTGGAGGTCCACTCTAATCCCGTCACTGGACACAATATGCCCTAAGAAGGCAATGGCATCTAGCCAGAACTCACACTTGGAAAATTTGGCATACAACCGTTGATCCTTAAGGGTCTGGAGAATGATTCGAAGGTGATCGACATGATCCTTCTTACTCTTAGAATAAATTAGAATATCATCAATAAATACAATGACAAACGAGTCAAGAAACTGACGGAAAACTCTGTTCATAAGATCCATGAAGGTTGCAGGGGCATTAGTTAACCCGAAGGACATGACAAGAAACTCATAGTGACCATATCGGGTTCGGAAAGCTGTTTTAGGAATGTCTGACTCCCTAACTTTCAACTGATGATAGCCCGAACGAAGGTCTATTTTTTAAAAATATCTAGCACCCTGAAGCTGGTCAAAAAGATCATCAATCCTAGGAAGAGGATATTTGTTTTTAATTGTGATCTTATTCAACTGACGGTAATCTATGCACATACGAAGGGAACCGTCTTTCTTACGCACGAAAAGTACAGGTGCACCCCAATGAGATACACTGGGGCGTATAAATCCCTTATCTAGGAGGTCTACTAGCTGCTCTTTCAACTCTTTTAGCTCTGCGGGAGACATTCTATATGGCGGAATAGAAATGGGACGGGTATCTGGCAACACATCAATACCAAACTCTATCTCCCTATCAGGGGGTATCCCTGGGAGATCTTCGGGAAAGACTTCTGGAAATTCATTCACCACAGGGACAAACTGAAGAGGAGGATTTTCAAATTTAGAGTCCTTGACTCGAATAAGGTGATACAAACAACCCTTAAAAATGAGTTTTCGGGCTCTGAGAGAAGATATAAAGTGCCCTTTGGGTGCTATAGAATGCCCCTCCCATTCTATCATTGGTTCATTCGGGAAGGAAAAGGTAACTCTACGGGTCCTACAATCCAATATGGCGTAGCATGAATGGAGCCAATCCATCCCTAAGATAGCATCAAATGCAACCATGTCCAACTCTATAAGGTCTGCCACCGTATCTCGACTACCAACAGTCACCACACAATTCCTATATACTTTTCTAGCAACAACAGAATCCCCCACCGGGGTAGAAACAGAAAAGGGTTCAGAAATTACACTGGGCTCAAACCCGAAACCAACAGCCACATAAGGGGTCACATAGGATAAGGTAGATCCGGGATCAAGTAACACACAGACATCACGGGAAATGATTTATAATGTACCGGTAATGACGTCTGGGGAAGCTTCCGCCTCCTGGCAGTTGGTCAAGGCATATAACCGGTTGCGACTGTTCCCGACAGCTGATGTGGTGCCCTTCTGAGATTGGGATGGCGCTGTGGAATTTCCCTGAAACTTTGCACCACCAGCACTCCTCCTAGCAGATGGACAGTCCCTCTGAAAAAGGTCTGATTGACCACATGAATAACATACAAGTGTGCCCAACTGACATTTCCCCAGATGATTCTTACCACAATTTTCACATCGCGAGTAAGTGCAATGCTGCTGAGCCACACTCCCCTGCGACTGAGTATCTGGTGCTCTTGATCCTTGAGGAGTCTGAAAGCTCTGAGTCTGTCTATTTGCCGGGGGTCTGGGCGATGGGGCGCTGGCCGCTGACTGTGTATTATTCCAAAACCTCATCTTCTTCGACCACCTATTTCCCCAATTACCACTCTGCAGCTGACTCTGGTGCCGATCCGCAGATTTGACTCTCTTGGCCTGTCTGTCCTTCTCTCTAGATTCAACGATCTTTCTCTTCTTCTCTTCCACTTGCTGCATGTGGACTGTCAGTCTAGCAAAGTCTAACTCCCTATTCAGCATTGCCCCCTGGCACTCAAATATCACGTTATCAGCAAGGCCGGATGCAAATTTCCTCATCCGGGCTCTCATATTGCTAGTCAATTCTGGTGCATAGCGGGCTAGTTGTAAACTTCAAAGTGTACTCCTGTACACTCATACTGCCCTTCTTCAAATTCATGAACTCTTCTGCTTACAAGAGATCATTGATTAGGGGACAGTTTAGACTCTGAAGCATGAACTAAATCACAAAGAATGGAAACATTCCTAAACGCCTAGTAGCCTCCTGTTTATAAGTATGGCGCGCTACACACCCATAAACAAGACTCTACCCGATGCGATTTCATAGACACTCTGGGACCATGAACGTGCTCTGATACCAAGTTTGTCACGACCCGAACCTAGGCCCTAGCCGTGACGAGCATCCCGAACCATGAAGGCCCGGAACACCCATTCTATATATGGTTATCATGCACAACATTCGCAATCATAATAAAATGCGGAATATAACTGAGTACGAAAAACATGGTCAAGTATTTCTGAATAATACTATTTGACATCAGTCTATGAAATCTCTACTAAGAACATAAATATTTGTCTGGAAAGAAACTGGGACAAGGCCCCAGTAGACCAAAAACGTAGTAAGTAAGATAATGGCTGACATAATTAGGCCTTCTGAATGATAGAAGGCTCACCACTGTAAATCAAGTCTGCAACTCTGAGAATATCTACTGAGTAGCTGGACCCCTAGACAGTGCCTCAGGACCTGGAAGGAGGGGGGGTCAGCACAAAAGTACTGGCACGCGAAGCACTCCAAAAATAGAATAATAGAACATACATATATATACATATAATAAGTGAAAGCAAATTTTTCATCAAGACATCATGTATAAAACTGTTTCTGAAAAATACATGGGCACTTTCTGAAAACATGCAACCTGTCTGTTCATTTCAAATCATGATCTGTGTTTTACTTCTGAGTTAAGTGGTGTTCCCCTCCAAGTCTGAATATTCCACGGGCTGTATGGAATCCGCCATTGACTCGGCGGGGAAGCCCCCAACCCAAGTGTGCCGCAAAGGTTGGAGTGTCTGAGTCTGATACGCCACAGGACATTTAAGTCAGCGCATAATAATATACCCGGGTCAGCAAACCACGGTTTTAGGCAAAGAGTTTTCTGAACTGCCACCTTCTTTAGGGAACTACCTAAGCTCTCTTTATGCCCTATTTTAGCCTTTTCTAAACATGTATAATTCTGAAAATTTCTAAATCATGAAAGTCTGAAAAAAAATCTGATTTCTGAACTATTCTGTGTCTGTTATGGCTTTTGTCTGAGTTGGTATCGTCATACCAAGACTTGCAAGTCCTATTTCTGAGCCATAATGTATTAAGCAAGAGCTTTCATTCAAAACATAGTTTAGACGACCAAAACATGTAATTTGCATCAAAGATGTCATGTTCCGAAACTCAAGTCAAATCCATGCAAAACTTTCATCAAACATATGGTGGTCGTGTGTATTTTGGCAAAATCATGCATTCTTTCATTACATGCATATTCAACATTTACAACCCTCTCTTTCGTGTTCAAAATCATATTCCAAAACAATTTATATGACGTGAAACATGGAAAACTTTGCATTAAGAGAGGGGTTTCATGAATATCATGCTCTAAATTCATATTTCAGGACAAACACATAAATACGTATACATATAATTTTCAATCACTTTGGGGAAAGCCAAAAGGCCAAAACAGTATCATTAAATCTTCTAAAACATGAGTATGTACATGAATTCGAAAACCCCATTCTTAAAACATGATTTCTATGCCCATGAGTTTTTTAGGAAAACCCCGCGTACCTTGTTCTCCACGAATTTTTGGTGTCTATCGAAGCCTACGTCGAGAGGATTCCGAATCTGTAATTTGTTTCACGAAGAAGTTTCGAAATGATCGGTCCTTCAAGCTTATTTTCTCAAACCCTAGTTGCTCCTTCTCTTAAGTTCTTGAAGGATTAGATTTTGGGATTTTATAGGAGGCTTCAATGTTGTTAATAGTCCCAAATCCATTTAGGAGTGGGTAAGGACGATTTTGGGTTTTGTAAGGACTAATTTGCACTTAAAGTAACTCAAAATGGAGTGTTTTCGTCACCTGAAACCATAGGCATGCGCCGCCCTTTGCATCGCATAGACTAGGATAGGCGCCGCCCTTTGCATTGCCTAAATTTACATAGGCGCCGCCCTATGCATCGCCTATATTTGCATAGGCGCCGCCCTAGGCATCGCCTATGTGTGCGCAGGCGACACAGTCAACTTTGAAAGGCCATAACTTCTTCACCGGGTGTCCGTTTTAGGCGAATTTGGTATCGTTGGAAAGCTTATTCAATTATCTACAATTTGGTATACTAGTCCACCCAGTTCATGATATACAATGAGTTATGGTCAATAGAATTTGACCCAAATTACAACGTCCACTAAAACGTAATCGATCGAAATAGTTTTAACTCGTCCTTGAGTTGAAGGACTTCTATGGTCTAAATTCATGCTCAAATGGATTCACATACTACAAACTTGATTAACATGCCAAATTGACATAGGATTTAAGGCTCGGGGATTATCAACGCATCAGAGTCATATATTTTATTCTAGCCCGAAATGTGGGGCGTTACAGAATATTATATCGACGGAAAGCACATTCAATTTTCCACATGATAAAAAGTTGAAATTAGAGAAATTATATATGGTTTAAACTTTACTCACTTTGAAAGTAAAAAATGAGACTAAGCTTACTTGACACAATTCTAGTCATTTAACTCTAAGACCATATTACCACGAGTTACCGCATTGATAATTTTTGCGGAGTGTTACACTACCACTACTACATCACAACCTCTTCATATTCTTTGACCGCCACCACCATTATCACTTTTAATGCTACCTCTACCACCACTTCAACTAGTACCATCACTACAATTTATCTATACTAACAACCATCTCCACCATGACAACAAATAACATCTCCAACTACCACCAACACATCATCAATAATCATGTATTCATATTTCAGCCAACACAATCAACACATTAAACTACTAACATCAAGCAACATCACATCATAACAACAACCACCACCATCAATCGCCACCATCATAATAGTCACTACAATACCAACCATCACAATTATGACCACCACTATTATTAATCACTAACATGAATCATTGTCACTGCAACCACCATTATAAACCATCTCCACTATCACTAATCAACATAAATATTTTTTTCTCAATCAAATACTAATAATTTAGTTGTATTAAATTACATACTTTTTTAATATATATTTAATTTTTTATTTTATTTTTATTTTTAATTTTATTTTATATACAAATAATTTTTTTTTACACATTCAGATGTTGACTAATCATTAAGTCTTCAGATCTAGGGTGGCATTTGGGTTCCAAGTCCGTCATGTGAAACTTTGTGATGTGGGGAATGACTTGGTCCATCAAGGCCTCGACCTTATGAGTAATAGTATGCTTGAGGTATGACATTTGGTCGATACATTCTTTGGTGCATGGCTTCGAGGGTAATAGTTGGGGATGTGTTATGACGAGTTGAGGTTCGAGAACTACGTTGACTTTCTACCCTTTCCATTTGGCAACTAATACAGGCCACTTCCACTCCTAACTTATCAAGACCCGCATTCACTCTAGCCACGTCCCGAGACAAGGATTCAAGATTATCCACAAGAGCATTCAAAGCATTTTGGTCCACGGTTTGTGCATTGGAAGTTTCAGGTTCCATGTGTAATGGTTCCATTTGCCAATGTACCTACAAAACAAAGAAACGTTAGCTTAAAATATCCTCACACACTCTTCACACTTGGCTTCCACATTTGTCCCTTTAAGTATGGTAAGCCGACTATCAATCCTTGAGTACTTGGGAATGAGTCTACTCTTTAGTTAGAATGGATTTTGGTTTCTAAGACTCAAGGAAGTTTTGTACACACTTGAAACAAGAAAACTACGAATGGAAAACGAGAAAAGCACCACAAAGAACGCTGACACGAAGACGTACTCGAAAAATAGTTTACAACTTAGTAGGTTGTTACTTAGTTGTCAACTAATGTAGGAGTCAATAGAAAGAAAAATAATAGAGATAAGGAAAGAAACTTGGAAGGTCCTATGACTTGATTTTTGTTGTTGATGTGGCCCACAATTTTATTTTGGACGTTTGGTGTTGTTGTTTTGTTGAAGCCGTTTGGTGTTGTTGTTTTGTTGAAGTTTGATGTTGTCCAACTTGAATAATTCAATTATATTTTTGTTTGGTGAGGCTTTCTGGGTCTTTGGAGTGAAAGACAAGGCCTTGGATTCTTTTTTTCAAAGGTCAAAAAAAGGTGTCAATAAACATTTCACCAACTTACACCAAAATGGCAAAACCCCTTTTTTCTTTGGCTTTGTCCCTTTCCGCTTTTGGTTCTTTTTGAAAAAGGCTTGACACTCTTTTGGTAAGTAAGCTTTTGGGAGGTATTCTGTTTACTTGCCTCTTTGGTGTTGTCTTGAAACAAATTCCAAGACAAGCACAAGACTTTGCTTCTCTCATCCTTTTTTTCAAATCAAACAAGCCTTTTATCCAACATTCATCTCAACAACAATATGAACAACAACAATAACAGTTATGAAAAACAACAATAGCTAATACGTCCAACCCCTCAACAACAACTAAACTTAGGCTCAAATCTTGGACCTTAGACTAAGTGTGCTAGGGAAACAACAAGCTAACACACCAAAATACTAAGACAAGCAAAATAACAACTGAATCTAGACACTTCTCGACCAAACACTAGTCACCAGATAACACACCTTTTTTTTTAAACTACAATAGCCCAAGATTGGTGGTGTAAGAACACGACCAGCCTTCTCTCGGATACCAAATGATACCAGCAGGTATCTAAAAGAGCACAAAAACAGTCCACAAACACACAAAACAGTCCACACGCAGAAGACACTAAACGGAAACAACAAACTCAAACTAAAACGATAAAGAAGATATGTAACTTGACACAATGAGAACTCATAATGCAGAAACTAAAGAGTACATTAATACTCTAAAATATCTACAATAAAAGTTAACAAGTTCCATGTTCTTACAGAACACAACAGGAGCTCGGTTCCCTCAAGCACTCTCGTTTCTAGCCGATACACACAACACAAGAAGAAACCATTTCTTGTGGTGTCAAATGGTGGTCTAGTCTCTTCTTGAGAGAAAGATGATGTTAAATATTACAAGTGATTTTTAAGAATAAGCTAACTAAAGAGAACAAGACTAAAGAAACTCCTTAAATAGTCTTCACAAAAAGGATGGCAAAAGGACCCCTTTGCCCTTAATGAAAGGGGAGGTGTGGAGTGTTAGGGCCTGCCTTGGGGTGTATTTTGAGCCCCTAATGTCAGTCCCCAAATGTCAATACGTACACTCCCTTGGGCGAGTTTTCAACAAGCTTAACTGCATCCATTTTCATAAACACTCCTTGAAGTCTTTGTAGTTCCCGAGCTTGACTTCTAGTAAATGTTCTTGAGACCGTGACACCCGTATAATGAATTGAGATGATAATATTCTCATAGGTATCAATGATTTAGGAGATAAAATTTGTTGTCCTTCAGAATCTATTTCGGTGATATAATTTTGTGTTCTGTAAGCAAGCTTGTAGCTTTGACGATAAACTTACTTGCAACAAACATTTCCTTGTATTCATGTTGTATATCATAAGTAATTTTGACAATGAATGTCCTAAGTAATTTTGACAATCAACTTATATGTGTGTATTTTCGGAATCCCTCTTTTCTAGTGCGGCCAAGTTAACTCTTAAAGTTGAACATAAAGATAGTTGTAAATAAATAATTTGGAAGAGCCAAATTAGGTCTTAAAGTTGAACATAAAGGCCGTTATAAATAAATAATTTGGATGTGTAGGTTAGCACGTAAAATAGATAGATACATAGATTCATATAAGAGATTTGCTTATATCAAATTAATAAGAGACACAGTAACAGACTAAAGCTAGAGATTCATGTGTTTTTTCTGTTTTAAACCAAAGGTTCTCTTCTATTCTTCCTCTTGAGTGCCTATCTGGAATCTCTGTTATCTTCACTGTCTTATTTTCTTTTTTCAGTCAAAGTATCACACGTGATCATATGCCTAATCGCATATTCAAGAACTTTATTAGAGACACAGGAATCCAAGATAGAGAAAAGCACAATCAACAAAGCAAAACTACAGATCGATCAATGTACAGTTCAAACTTGTTAATCTACATCTCAGCTTCCAGCAGATTTGCTTTCCTCTGCAGTACTAATCAGCTTATTCTGTTTCTTCAATATTAATCTTCAACACAGCATTTTCCAAATGAGCCTTGATGTGTTCCAAATCAGCATTTCCAGGCAGTCCAAACTGTCTCCAGAATTTCCCACTACTTCTTTCAGCTCTGTGCCATTTTTCGCCTGCTTAAATTACTTCTTCTTCTGTTTTCCTTTCTCCACTGACTCTCAACACCCTGTTTTCTTCCACCTCAATCTTCATGTCCTCCGTCTTCATCCCTGGTATGTCAAGTGTAATTACATGCTCCTTTTCAGTTTGCTTCCCATCTGAACTAACGAGCTTATAAGGCAATTGATTCGACACCTTTTGGAATGGTGAGTGGGGTTTGTTCAAGAATCTTGAAAGGATGAGCTTCTTGTGGAAACATTATGTCCCATATGGGGCGTGTGTATGGTATTAGTGCCTCATTTTTTGATGGAAGAAAGGCCATAGCAATTGCTCAACCTAGAAAACTTACTAAACTGACAGTTGCTTTACTATCTTTTTCTCTCTAAATATACTATTTTCCTTTTAAGGGAATTGAGTATGTTGGAGATTGTTTATGGTCTGCAAGGCAACTGTTATGAATGGGCCGAAATCTCGTAAAGTAGCCCAATATCACATTAGCTATGTGTAAGATACGGATTAATAAATAGCTCATTTTAGGAAGAATAGTCTTATGCAAATGGTGATAATTGCTTAGGAAAAGGCTATGCTTCTCATCCCCAATTCTCTCTAATCCTCTCATCCCCTTCTACCACTATTCTTGTTCTTTCATATTGTAATTTCTCCATTCTATATTAATCAAGTTTATTAGTTTCGTTCACTTTGTGTATTGATTGTTGAATTGAGAATTCAGGTTCGTTTCATTGGTGCTTCCATCCAAAGGAGATATGTGAAACTCCCTATGATTCAATTAGCTTTGGAAGGGATTCATGGTCAAAGGAGATATGTGAAATTCGTTCATTATTACATGAGTTGATTGGAAACCCTGCAAGGATTAAACATACTCCGGTGGAGTTTCCACGGTTCTATAGAGAGAATCCTGAGTTATGGATCTCTATGGCTGAAAGCTACTTTGATTTTTATGAAATTGCAGAAAACCACAAGTTATCTCTGGCGTCATCTCGATGGGGCTGCTTTGTCGTGGTACCAATGGCTTTTGCAGAACAAGCAATTGGTTGATTGGGAACATTTTACTGCAAAAGTGTTGGTTCGCTTTCCTAAACTACATCTTGAATCACTGGAAAATCACTTGGCTAATCAGATGCCCTCCAGTCATTTTGAGGTTGTTTCGTAGGGCTTCACTAAGACAAATGTACTTTATTCATGCCCTACATATTCTTATACACAATGGAGAAGTAAAAACAACCTAGCTTTGCCTCAGAAATTTGATATGCAATCTTAATGCAAAAGCAAAATGGATGCACACAATGTTCGATGAAATATCTACCAGAGTTTTCACTGAAGAAGTGGAAGAAACGTCTTCTTCCGCTATCCTTCTAGGTGATTTGGATGATATTCAATCGACTAGGGTGCTCGACGAATCTGTTCATAGTTGTTTCCACAAGCTAGTTGCTGAGGTGCAACCCGATACTCCAATTAAAATGCTTGATGAAGAAGCATTATGCCTAGAACGCAGCAAAGTCCAACTGTTCAATGAATGTTCCCCAAGAAATATGTCAAAGAGTGTCGATGTTCATGGATCTGTAATGAATCTCTATGTATGGGATCTGAGTATAAGTTCCAAGCTCAAGGATCTCACTGACTATACATTGAACACGAAGCTACTAATATTTTTGGGCTCTACTAGTACGTTTGGCTTCATTGCGAATGCTAATTCTATGACTCAAGTGTGGGATCCCGGACAAAAAAGATATGAGTTGGTATTAAGGAAATCAAAAGTGGATAATACATACTCTGATGTGAATCATGTGTTTGATGACAGTTCCAAGAGAGCTACGTCGAGAGAGCTACAACCAATTGTACCTCTACATATTATATGCCTTCCCAAATTATTCCAATTCCTGCAACCAGTGGTGGATCTACATAGGGTCCAGGGGGTTCATCCAAACCCCCTTCATCGAAAAATTATACTATTTATACATGGTAAAAAAAAATTTTTATGTATAAATAGTAGAGGTTGAACCCTCTTCGACTAGACCCTATATGTACTACTGAACCCCTCACTGAAAATTCTTGATCCACCCCAGCATGCAACAACTATTAGCTCAACTCATTTTTGTTCTCCAAGCTCCAAAGAGTAACGTATGGTATATTGCAATAGGAGGTGATTTCTCTTTTCAAAAGAAAATAACTGAGTAGGCTAGTGTATTGAAAATGGCAATACAGGGAAATGAAGCTCCAAAAGCTATTTGTATTGCACGACTTCAAGGTTGTATCAGGTCCATGGCGGACTTGATTGGGATGGAGTTGCGTAATTTCTCTACGCTTGCGTAGCTCAAAGGCTTAGTTGGTGCTCAAGGTGATAAAATAATTGTCTGCCCTCCCACTCTCTCACTGTATGAAGTGGTTGCAATACAAACTTGTCAAAATGATTATAGGAGCTTGTATGTGATTGAAAGTGAGCTTGAGTTAATGAAAGTACCTTCAATTGTTGTTGCTTATGTTGTTCACAAGGCAATACTCAGTGAGAGTAAAAGATTTTCTGTCTTGGGTAGTTGTGGGAAATTTAAGACTATGATAAGGCTTATGTGCTATGTAGCCCATCTTGGGGGTCATAGATTCGTTGAAGAGTGCACTGTAGCACAACAAGTTCTGAAGTCAAATCCAGTATTTAAAGTGCTTAACAATTTTGATGCAATTCAAAGTAAGTTTTCAAGTCATAATGGTATATTTGTGGAGATTCAACTTGCAAAGCTTGGAAAGACGTATGGTCTAGCCATGGGAAAGACTAGCTCTTTCATAATTATAATTCTGGAACAGAACCATCATTGTTTTTTCCTTCTCAGTGAAGTACTTATGGAGATAAACAAAATGTGTAAATTGAGGGGTACTAAAGCATTTTCATATATGAAACGATCTTATTGCTTAGCAGGTATCACTGATGCTTATGACACTCCTAATATAGAGAAGGTAATGAAGATTGTTGGACTTAGCAAGGCAGAGCAGGTGACAATTTTTAAAATTTTGGCTTGTGTTATGATGCTCAGTAATATGGACCTGGCTAAAGGCAATGAAATTGTTTCATTAATTCTTCATGTTGACAATACTAGGTTTCATCTTTGCACCACCATAGCAGCTCTCTACACACACTCAAGTCTTGAAAGATTAAATATTATATTGTCCGCGTGGCTCCACTCGAACCTTGAGGGCAAAGTTCTTATTGGAGAGGGGAGTATTGTTATGAATGGGCCGAAATCAGTTATGCTAAAGTAGCCCAGCATCACATTAAGTGGCTATGTGTGGTATACGGGTTAATAAATAGCACATTTTAGGAAGAATAGTCTTATGTAAATGGTGATAATTAGTTAGGAAAAGGCTATGCTTCTCATCCCCAATTCTCTCTAATCCTCTCATCTTCTTCTACTACTATTCATGTTCTTTCATAGAGTAATTTCTCCATTCTGTATTAATCAAGTTTATTAGTTTCGTTCACTTTGTGTATTGATTGTTGAATTGAGAATTCGGGTTCGTTTCAGCAACTGAGAGGAACTTTTCTTAGGTATATTTGTGAGTGATGTTAACAAAGTGAGGACTTATTTATATAAGGAACGAGAGATCTACAAGTTTCTGGAGAAAATTTGCTTAGGACACTTGGATATAACACAGTCGTCATTTCTAGAAAATTCATTTCTCCTCTTGAATTTTCCAGGGATTATATTCACCTAAATAATTTTCTTAAAAGATTTTTTTTTTTGGTTTCCATCCAATGTCCGTTACCCGCATTGGAGTCCGACTAATCCGGATTCGCGCCGGGTAGGGCCCCATTCGGGGGTAGGGCTCCCAATAGAGTTTTCTCCATGCCCAAAGTCAAACTCTCTACCTCTAGTTAAGGGTGGTTCTTAAAAGATACTTCCTCTATCTTTATTTATTGACAAAATACATAAATATGACCCTAAACTTGACACCAAATTATAACTTTGACCTTAAACTTTGATAGTGCACAAATAGGACCTTTAAATATTTAAAACCTGAACAAATATGACCTCCGATTTTGCATCCCCCATGCTTGAGTTTCACTCGCGCCTACGTAGAAAGGTAATCCAATCACACAATGCCACGTCGTAAAAAGGGCTGACTTGGAGAATGGTCATATTTGTGCAGTTTTGAATAGTTAAAGGTCATATTTGTGCACTGTCAAAGTTTTGCTTTTTGTGTTAAAACGGCATCGTTTTTATTATTATTATTATTATTATTATTATTATTATTATTATTATTATTATTATTTTATTTATTTAGGGATCAAACCCAAGTAGTAGGCTGAATAAAGCGCCCAAAAGAGCAAATAACACCACTAGGCTATCTAAGTGCATTGTTTCATGTGGTTCAACACTAATATACGTACAAAAATATAAATTTTCTACCTTATATATACAACAAAAATTTTTTACCAAGGGAGTTCGGCTGAACCCCATAGCAACCACGTAGGTCTGCACCTACATTAGTTTAATAACGTTAATTTAATAACATTTTAATAACGTTAATTTAATATATTGCAATAACTATCCTTAATAACGTTTTATCTAAACTATAATGGTTTTCATAGTATTATAGTTTCATCTATAATTTAATATTTAAAAAAATTATATTTAGATAACGTAAATTCACCCTCTGCTTTAAAATATATATACATACCCGCATGATTTTTTCGTATGAGGCTGACCCACCTAATTAATAAATCTTCAATATTTCTCTTTTTTCGCAATGAAATTACATGTCATTTTCATCTTTGAGCCGAAAATAATGAAAAAATAATAATGAAAAGTCATTTAAAGGTCATATGTATGCAGTTTTGAATAGTTAAAGGTTATATTTGTGCCTTCAAAGTTATAATCTGGTGTCAGGTTTAGGGTCATATTTATGTATTATGCCCTTAGAGTTTAAGCTGGATGCGCCCAGTTTTGCGTGTTGAACACGCGTTTTGCCACGTAGGATCGGAGGTCATATTTGTGCAGTTTTGAATAGTTAAAGTCATATTTGTGCACCGTCAAAGTTTAAAGTCAAAGTTATAATTTGGTGTTATGTTTAGGGTCATATTTATGTATTATGTCCTTAGAGTTTAAGCTGGATGCGCCCAGTTTTGCGTGTTTACCACGCATTTTGCCACGTAGGATCGGAGGTCATATTTGTGCAGTTTTAAATAGTTAAAAGTCATATTTGTGCACTGTCAAAGTTTAAGCTAAAAGTTATATTTTGGTGTAAAGTTTAGAGTCATATTTATGTATTATGCCTTATTTATTTATGTGGCATCATTCAAATTTAAAGAGTTAAATAATTTAATTTTAATTGTAAATTCAAACATACACTTTTTTATATTTTAAAAATAAAATCGACATAATTAAAAATCACATAAAAAGGTAATATATGATGCAATGATTTATAATTTAAAATATCTAAATGGCATATGAAAAAAAATTACACCAAACAAAAAATAGGTTGAATGTCAAAATGTAAAAAGTATCACTTAAACGTCCACATCTGTCAATTGCACTCTCATGGAGCTAATTTTTAAAATTGAATTAAATCCAACTTCATTATTATTTTTCTTTTTTAACATTGTGAACAGAATGTGATGAAAGTCGTCAGCATCCGCAATTTCAATGCACCATTTAACGACTACTTGACAAAAAGTCCATCCTCAAGAAATATTTTTCATGATGAAAAAAGTCATATTTTTGCAGAATTATTTTGCTAAAAGATCAAAAGCCCATAACATATTTTGGGCATGGAGGGATGCAAAGTTAGGCTAGTATGGAGAATATAATTTTGTGGGTAAGGTTTTGAATTTCCAGCCCTCCATGAAATTGTCACTTTAGATAAATTCTTTTCCTTATTTGTGAAAAAATTACGACGAGTACAAAACGTCAAGTCACAATTATCATAAGTAGCTTATATTTAACATAATGACTATATTTTTGAACTCCATGGGTGAAAAGGGTCCATGGATGAACATCACATATACCTTAAACCCTTAAGCTTGAAAGAGAAACACCAATCTTGATGCTTTCTTGAATGTTATTGGATTGGGGAACTTGAATTCTTTGTTTTCTTGCAGAGAAAGTAATAGAATTTGATGATCTTGGGGGAGGAGAGGGTTTGTTTTTGAGAGGAGAGAAGACGGACAAATAATGCCCTAGCTAAGCTTTAAGTTGTGAATTTACAAAATTAGGTTGAGGGGAAAAGACATAATTTCCCCTCAAACATTTAAATTTGTAACTGGAATGCGGATTAATACCTCACCGTGACGCGATAAGGACTCCATCGCTATAGCCACCACGACACGACGCTGCCACGATGAGCTGCTGGAATCGTGACCCTTGATAAAAATGTGTGGAGAACGCGTATTATGGTAGAGGGTTAGAATGTGGGAGTGTGTCAGTAACAATAGAGGAATGTCCTTTATTTGTGTCGGATGTTTTTTGTTTGTGATGTTGAGTGTTGTCTATGATTTTGGATAGATAGTTTTTAGTATTATCTTGAGACTAGCTGTCACGACCGGAGCCTAGGCCCTAGCCGTGACGAGCATCCCGAACCACGAAGACCCGTAACACCCATTCTCTATCTGGTTATCATGCACAACGTTCGTAATCATAATAAAATGTGGAATTAAAACTGAGTACGGAATACATGGTCAAGTTCTGCAACATTTCTGAATAATACTATCTGACATCAGTCTGCGAAATCTCTACTAAGAACACAAACATCTGTCTGAAAAGAAACTGGGACAAGGCCCCCAGTAAACCAAAAACATAATAAATAAGATAATGTCTGACATAATTAGGCCTTTTGAATAATAGAAGGCTCACCACTGCGAGATCAAGTCTACAAATCCGAGAATGTCTACTGAGTAGCTGGACCCTTAGACTGTGCCTCAAGACCTGAAAAGAGAGGGGGAGGTCAGCACAAAAGTACTAGCACGCGAAGCAATCCAAAAATAGTATAATGGAACATACATATATATATATATATATATATATATATATATATATATATTAAGTGAAAGTAATTTTTCATCAAGACATCATGTATAAAAATGTTTCCGAAAAATACATGGGAACTTTCTGAAAACATGTAACCTTCCTGTTCATTTCAAATCAAGATCTGTGTTTTACTTCTGAGTTAGGTGGTATTGCCCTACAAGTCTGATATTCCACAGGCTGTATGGAATCCGCCATTGACTCGGCGGGGAAGCCCCCAACCCAAGTGTGCCGCAAGGGTTGGAGTGTCTGAGTCTGATACGCCATAGGACATTTAAGTCAGTGCATAATAGTATACCCGGGTCGGCAAACCACAGTTTTAGGCAATGAGTCGCTTGAACTCAAGCCCTCTTCGGGGAACCACCTAACATCTCTGTATGCCCATTTTTAACCTTTTCTGTACATGCAACATTCTGAATGTCTAAAATCATGAAAGTTTGAAATGTCTGTTAGTCTGAGTCTGATATGACGTTATTCTGAATTGGTATCGTCATACCAAGACATTGAAAGTCATGATTTTTCTGAGCCATAATGTATTAAGCAAGAGCTTTCATTCAAAACATAGTTTAGACCACCAAAACATGTAACTGATGTAAAGGATTTCATATTTCGAAACTTAAAGTTCAATTCATGCAGAAATTTCATCAAACACCTGCTCGTCAAATATCTTTAGCAAGTTCATGTATTCAAAATTGAAACACATTCATTCATATATGTATATAAACTGTCACATCGCTTTGGGGATGGCCAAAAGACGAAAACAATGATGTTAAAACATCTTATACATAAATATATATACATAATTTAAAACCCCATTCTGAAACATAATTTTCTTATGCCCATGAGAATTTAGGAAAAACCCCGCGTACCTCTATTTCCAAGGATAATAGATGTTTCTTGAAGCTTGCGGATTGGTGATTCCGAATATGTCATTATCTTCGAAAACCTACGGTCGAATCTTGAACTATTTGGGTTTTTATTTTGAAACCCTAAGGAGAATTCTTGAGAAATTTTGGAAAATTATATGTATTATGGTGTTTGAGGGATTAAATCCCGTGTTGGTGGTATATATAGGGGTGGAGGATGACCAAAATACCCCTAAGGAACAATTAAGGTCAAATCTGTCCCTCGGTTGACAGTTTGATAGGCTGGAGTAAATCAATTATAACATTTTACTCATACATTCAAATTGGATGAAACCAATTTCATTTTAAGGAGGACTCAAATAGCTTTCGTTTTATATATTATAGCTCACACAGTTTATTATATACAGGGAGTTATGATCGTTTGAAATTGACCCAGAAATACTGAAAACTGGGCAATAGGCTATGCGTTTTGCTACTGTTTTGAAATCCAAATGCAGCTTTATGCATTCCGAAAAATTTCAAAACTTATCCGACATGTACTATGAGCTTGCCCGATCGTAACGCAGTTTGAAAATCTAAAAACGAATATCGGAAAGGTTGAAAGGTTGTATCCCGAAGATTGCCAGCTAAAATGACACTAAGTCCTCATTACACTCACAAAAAATTTCAAGTTTTTAAGTCTAAGGGCACTCTATTAAAGGCTAATCCATGCACGACTTTTACGGGGTGTTACACTAGCGGTGTTAGTTTGTTTGTTCATACTGTACGAGCTTATATGCGCATATGTTTTGTGTTTGTTATATTGTTGTTGGTCCTAAGCCGGGGGTCTATTCCAAACTGCCTCTCTACTACACCTGAGGTAATAGTAGAATTTGCGTACACTCTACCCTCCTCTGACCCCACTATGTGTGCTACACTGGCTATGTTCTTGTTGTTGTTATTGTATATTTTTTAGGTGATAAGTTCAAGAGAATTATTGCTCGTATTTACGATTTTACAACTCTTTTGATTAATGATTGTGTAATGATTGTTTTTATTTTCAAGACTAATTTGAAAATAATTAGGTAGTCATTTGTCCATGAAAATTAAAAAAAAAAGTGATGTTGAAGTTGTGTTTGACCATACCTTTTGAAAAGAATGAAAACCTGCTACAACTCTGCATCCGCATCATTAATTTTTAACAGACATACAATACTAAAATGAATAAAAATTACTTACTATGATTCTGCAATTTTCTGGCCAACTTTGGATACCTATTGCCTATGAGTATCACTTTCTGGATAAACATCTTTTCCAACACTTTAAAGTTCTTGCATTTGCCTTGAGGCTTGAACTAGACATATATTCCTTTTCTTCCACACATATATGGTATTTTACTCTAGCCAAGGTGATTTTGTATATTAACAATATCAACATTCTTGCCTATTATAAGTGCAATATTATTGCCCATTGCATTTTCTTCAGGCCACTTCGTCACTGTTTAATCATTCGTTTCCGTTATAAAAGTTTGCTACAAATTTCAGTAGAAATAGTTCATTTGAATAATAGATGATCCACACTCTCTAATCTCTTCATCTGCTTTATGAAAGCAAAGGCGGGAGCAAAACCTATTGATCGATTAATTAGTTGACTAACCTACTTGTTGGCTACTCGCACTTTGTAATTAATAAGAATAAAGTTTTTGACTTAAAATCATCCTCTTTCAGAAGCTTAAAAAGTAGCGTCTAAAATAGTTAGGCATGAAATATAAATCATGGATCAACTAAAGCCTTTCAAGAATTTTATTAAAGAGGAACATTTTGTAAATAACGTGAAGGAAGATTTGATTCTATTTATGGATATTCCGTAACTATTCCAAAACTGAAAAATTTAACACACATTTTTGTTTTTATTTGTTGGGGAAAATTGAAAGCATGCAGATGCAGGTACACATGGAATAACCAGCTAGCTAGTATGCCACTTGTATAGTGTATCCCTAGCATAGTCTTTCATGGGCTACTAATTAAAACAATCATTTGGAATAGGCTAAGTTGTTACAAATAAATATTCTCCATAAACTATTAGGATAGATGTCTAACAACTCTGATACACACGTTTGGTTACTCTTGCTAAGTTGTTAGCCTTTTATGAAACATTCATGAATTCTGTTTATCCATAATCTATTTATTTTGATTATAGATGATATTTAGCTAAAAGTATATCTTTATAATGAAGGAAATATAAGACGTGTCATTGATAATAACATAGGGCATAAAGAGGAGCTCACTTCATATTATTAATAAAACTTCAATCTGACTGTAACAACCCATACTTTTAATGAGATGTACAACAACAACAACAACAAACCCAGTGTATTCCCACCTGGTGGGGTCTGGGGGGTAAGATGTACGCAGTCCATACCTCTGCCTCTAAAGAAGTAGAAAGGCTGTTTCCGATAGACCCCCGGCTCAAGACCCAAGATACCACACAAATACAAAGTAAAGCACCGAACAAGGTTACAAGATTACATAACATAACATGCATAACATAGATACAGCACCCATAAGTAAAAGAAAAAGAAAAGAAGGAAAACGGAGGAAAACACCCAGATTCGTACTAAAACAAGGAACAAGTAAGACGAAATCATAACCAGGATACTACCCCCAGCAAGAATTCCCTACACTAGAGACCCAAACTGGTCCTAGTCCTCTGCCCTAATTCGCGCCCTCCAGACCTTCCTATCTAGGGTCATGTCCTCGGTGAGCTGTAACTGCTCCATGTCCCGCCTGATCACCTCACCCCAGTACTTATTCGGCCTACCCCTACCCTGCCTAAAACCATCCAACGCTAGCCTCTTACACCTACGAACCGGGGCATCCATGCCCCTCCTCTTGACGTGTCCGAACCAGCTCAATTGGACTTCCCGCATCTTGCTCTCCACTGGGGTAACACCAACCTTCTCCCTGATAATCTCATTCCGAAATCTATCCCCTCTAGTCAGCCCACACATCCAGCGCAACATCCGCATCTCTGCCACCTTCATTTTTTGGATGTGGGAATTCTTAACTGGCCAACATTCCGCTCCATACAACATGGCCAGACGGACTACCACCCTGTAGAATTTGCCTTTAAGCTTGGGCGGCACCTTCTTATCACATAACACCCCCGACGCGAGCTTCCACTTCATCCAGCCCGCCCCAATACGGTGCGAGACATCCTCATCAATCTCACCGTTACCCTGGATCACGGACCCGAGATACTTGAAACTATCCCTCTTACATACCACCTGTGATTCCAGCTTCACTACCACCTCATCCTCCATCCTTACATCATTAAACTGGCATTCCAAATACTCTGTCTTGCTTCTGCTCAACCTGAACCCTTTAGACTCAAGGGTTTGTCTCCACTCCTCTAATTTAGCATTCACACCCCCTCGAGTCTCATCAATCAGAACTATATCGTCCGCAAAAAGCATACACCATGGCACCTCCCCTTGAATACGCCGCATCAACACATCCATTACCAAAGCAAACAAAAAGGGACTAAGAGTAGATCCTTGATGCAATCCTGTCAAGACGGTGAAATGCTCCGAGTCTCCTCCCGCTGTCCTCACCTGAGTTTTTGCTCCCTCATACATGTCCTTAATTGCTCTGATATAAGCCTGCGGGACTCCACTCACCTCCAAGCACCTCCAAAGCACCTCCCTGGGGACTTTGTCGTATGCCTTCTCCAGGTCGATAAACACCATGTGCAGGTCCTTCTTTCTTTTCCGATACTGTTCCACCAGCCTCTGTACCAGGTGAATTGCCTCCATCGTCGAGCGTCCAGGCATAAACCCAAACTGGTTTTCCGAAATAGACAATATCCGTCTCAGCCTCGCCTCGACCACTCTCTCCCAAATCTTCATAGAGTGACTCAATAACTTAATCCCCCTATAGTTATTGCAACTCTGGACGTCCCCCTTATTCTTATAGAGAGGGATCATGGTACTCCACCTCCAAGCCTCGGGCATCTTTGCCGTCTTGAAGATTTCGTTGAACAATCCAGTCAACCACCTTACACCAGCCTCTCCAACGAACTTCCAAAACTCCACCGGTATCTCATTCGGCCCCGTCGCCCTACCCCTTCGCAGCCTGCGGACAGCCTCTATAACCTCTTAAACCCTAAAACGTCTACAATAACTAAAATTCTGGCACTCCTCTGAGTGCTCCAGTTCCCCTAACTCAATAGCTCTATCCCCTTCGTCATTCAAGAGCCTATGGAAGTACGACTGCCATCTATCCTTAATGTGGCCGTCCTCCACCAACACTCTACCGTCCTCCCCCTTAATGCACCTTACCTGGTCGAGGTCACGCCCCTTCCTCTCTTAGCGAGTCTAAACAACTTTTTCTCCCCTCCTTTCCCCTCTAACCCCGCATACAAGCTCTCAAAAGCGGTCGTCTTAGCTGCCGTGACAGCTAACTTAGCCTCCTTCCTAGATAGCTTGTACTCCTTCCTGTTTACCCGCTTCTCTTCTTCGTCCTTACTCTCAACCAACTTAGCATACGCCCCTTTCTTGGTCCTCACTTTCTTCTCCACCTCTTCATTCCACCACCAATCCCCCCGATGGTGCCCGGCGCGGCCCCTAGAAACACCCAACACCTCAGTTGCATTCTCCCTGATGCACCTCGCCGCCCTATCCCACATACTATCCACGTCCCCCCTACACTCCCACACCCCCAATTCCGCCAACTTCTCCCCTATCACCCACGCCTTCACTGGCGTCAAGCCACCCCACTTAATTCTAGGTCTACCCTCCTTACTTCTCCCCTTTCTAGTCTTCTTTATACCCAAATCCATAACTTTTAATGAGAGGTAAATGGGTAATATTAATTAATAAAATTAAAGTGGGCAAGTCAAAAACAAATCTCCTCTCCTTTTTATTCTTGTGAACGCACATTCTGATTAAGGAGTAAAAGGTAGGGTTAATGTTTTTTTTTTTTTTCCAGTTTTCAGAAGCAGCAACATGTTTAGAGGAGTAGAAAAGAAAATTAGAATTAGGGTAACTAATCTCTTTTACTCTTGGAAGGGAACGAGCCAGCGACATAGAATAATATTAGCGAGCAACACTGGTGAACCATCATATTTATAAGGTATGAGTCTTGTTTGTGATTTCTTAATGTGGAAACTGAGCACCCAATTTAGTACTTATTTGAGAAGATTGATTCTAATGATGACATTAAAGGAATTGAATGAAAACCACGGATTAGGTACTGATTGAAGAGAAAAAAGAAAACATTATGATGGTATATTGATTGAGCAATGAGTAAGGAGAAAAAGGAAACATTATTGATAGCTAGTATGCCACTTGTACAGTGTATCCCTAGTATAGTATTTCATGGACTACTAAAACAATCATTTGGAATAGGCTAAGTTGTTACGAATAAATTTTCTCCATACAATATTAGGAAATATGTGTCTAACAATCTCTGTTACATACGTTCGGTTAATCTTGCTAAGTTGTTAGCCTTTTATGAAACATTCATGAATTCTGTTTATCCATAATCTATTTATTTTGATTATACATAATATTAAATTAAAAGTGTATTTTTATAATGTAGGAAATATAAGATATGTCATTGGTAATATCATAGGACATAAAGGGAAGCTCACTTCATATTATTAGTAAAACTCCAATCTGACATTGCAATATCACAAAGAGGCTTATATATATAGGTGTCAGTAGAGTCTTCTAGACTCACACCTATTAAATACTTCCACAATTAAATCTAACCACATTGATAATATAATTAAAAGCTACCTAAACTATAAAAAAAATCATGCAAACCTAGCTAGGATAACTAAAAGACATTTGAATCTCAACACATAAACAACATTTAGATTTACTATTTTCAACATATAATACCTTATCCCATTTTAACTTATGCATCATTATGTCGTTATATTATTATATATCTTGGGTGTTTTGTATTCATTAAGAGTTTTAAAAATTGTCGAAAAAGTAAAAATAATTTTTTTAAAATTTTATGATCAAACAACGTTTTCTCGAGTTCAATTCTAGGAAAACGTGAAACTTCTATAGTAGGATGAGAAGATTTAGTTGTGGTCCACTTTGAAAACTTATTTTAACAAATGGACACTCATTTTGGTAAACCCTAATTTTTTAAGATTTGGTGAGCCATGGGCTTAAGTGTAAAAGAAAAAATTATTTTGGCGCCCCTTATGTATTTTTAAAATCTTTTGGAACCCCTTATGTATTTATTAAATACATATTTAACCCTACTCTTCCATTAAATACAAAAAAAATATGTATATCTCATCTTCTCTCTCTTTACCAAAACCGTTTCCTCTCCCTTTCCACCATTTTCAATTTCGAGCTCGTGTAAATCAACTCCAACTTCGATCTTCAACTTCAGCTAAGCTATATTATTGTTTCGATTAATTTGTGCTCCATATTGATGGTTTTTTTTTTCATACTCATTTGCGGCGGGTGAAGTCGTTGGAGTTCAAATAAATTGATTTTTTTTTTAAAATGGGGTTTGATTTTAGTGAAAGTGGTTGTTTTTAGTTGGTATTTACTTATTTTTTTTTACGGATAATTGATGTGTATCGATTATTCTTTGCGATTGCATGTTGAAGTTTCTTCACGAATTTCATCGGACTGTGGCAAGATATGTTATTTCTTTTAAAACTTTTCTCCAATGTAAGGGTGTTGTAGAAGCATGTTCAGGTTGGGGATTTCTTCACCGCGTATTTGACAATTAGACTCGAAAAGTTGAATTTTTTTTAAAAAAATGGGGCTTGATTTTACTTATAATTTATTTTTTTAAGTTGATATTCAATTTGTTTGTGTTGAATTATAACTTTTCTCGACAATTGTACGGAAAATTTTTGCCACTTTTATCGATTTGCGTGATAAAAAGTGTTGTAAATTAAATTTTTTATGCAACTGCAGCATTGAGTTGGTGCAGCAACTGCTGCCATGTTAATAGACTGTTAGGTCGATTAGGTATTGTATCTGCGGTAAATTGAATTTTTTTAAAAAAAATAGGGATTGATTTTACTTATAATTTATGTTTTTAAGTTGGTATTTGATTTTTTTGTGCAATGTTCTCATTGGATTTTAACTTTCCTCGACGATTGCATTGAGTGTTTTTGCGATTTTTTCTCTATTTGCGTGCTTAAAATCTGGGTTCCTTCCTATTTTTGTTCAACATAATGGTGATTTAGATGCATGTTCTTGTGGGTGATGGGTTTGTTTTCGAAGAAACTTGTTCTGCAAAGTAGAATTTTTGGTGCTGCAACTGCTGCCATGTTAATAGACTGCAAGGTCGATTAGGTATTGTGGTTGCTGTTATAGCTGAAAAATGGTATTTTTTTGTCCGTAGATCATAACAAATAGTTATAGGTAACAAACGCAAGGCTGCAGAAGGTGATACGTCTGAGAGAAGAAAAAAATTAGTAGTCGATCAATTGGAGAATAGAAATGGCAGCGAGGAAGCAGTTGAAGCTTCGGTTCGAGATGAACCGGAGGAAATAGATCCTATCGAGCCTAGGATAAATGAGGAAGCACTGATCTTAACCCACTACATAAGGTTTATTTCGGCTGAGAGGTATGACCTCGCCACTGTTCTGGATAATTTCGGATCATTTCCGGCTAAGATATCCATTAGGTCCCGTTTGAAGATGTTTAATGAATTCAAACAAGTCGTGGTTGATCAACGTCTGAAGTCTAGGTTTAAGAATTCCTATTTTGGTCTTTTATGGGACCTTCCAGAACATATAAAGTTCAACGGACATCTTGTCCACTATACACTTCTGTGCCGAGTCGAACTGGACAACAAGCTGCATAAAATGTGGTTCAACATCAATGACAGGCCTACATGTTTTGGCCTGAAGGAGTTTGCACTAATTACTGGTTTGAATTGTGGGTGTTATCCCCATGATTCAAGATATGTCAAAGCGATGGAAGAGGGTGAAGCTTTTTTCAAAAAGATTGTGAAAAAGTGGAGTATAAATGCAAAGAGATTGTTGAAGATTATTAGAGGTGGGAGGATGGACAAGGAAGACAAGTTCAAATGCTGCTTGGTTTGGTTTGTGCACTGCATGATTCTTGCACAGGATTTGTCAAAAACCGTGGACATAGACACCATCAAGATGGTGGATAACTTGGACTTCTTTGAGAAATACCATTGGGGTAAGGAGTCATTTTCCTTGACTCTAGACTATCTAAACAAGTGAATAGACTTCAGTAGGCAGAAGTAGACATTTGAGACAAAGGGAGTTTCATCGTACGCGCTCTATGGATATCCTTGGGATTTATGGGATTTGATTATAAACCATTGAAGTAGTTTATTATATACTGTAATTCATCTATGGTGTCTATAATATATTTTTGTCTTTTCTTTTGATCACAGATTTGGATATACGAAGCCTTTTCCGCGATCAGCAGGGGAAATGGTGAATCAACTGAAGACCCACTGCCCATTCCCCGATTGCTCAGATGGCACACCTCAAAAGACGATAAACTAATCGAAGGTAATTCATATTTGAACGGATGAAGCATAAAGGTATGAAACATTTCTTCTGATGAATAATTTTACCAATATTGTATGGCTAATCAATCACATTTGCCTCTTTATCTGTAGAGAGTGCACCCGTACCTTATCCCCACAGTCCGTGAAATGAAGCAGCACAACATGAAAAAGATCAAAGCATTTACAGACGAATCGAACGACGCATTAATCAATGTCTTGAAGGACTTTCTGGAGGATGTGACTGTTATCACCTTATCGGAGGATGGTGAGGATGGGGATGATGATTGAGATTTAGGTGGAAATGTTGTTTCAAAGCATATCACTTGGGGTACGGGGATAAGTAAGACGAGAGCATCGAAAAATACACCAATGATTGAAAATCTGTAAGAGCGCCTGTTTAGGCTGGAGGAGTCATTCAAGGAGATCACTGATTTCATAAAAGAAGAGAGGTTGAAGAGAGCAGAAAAAGAGAGGCAGAAGAAGAGAGATGAAGCTGAAAGTAATATTTGCTCTATATATTATAGAAGATGTGCATATTTTATATAATCCCTTTTACTTATAGTAATAGAATCTATACCATTCTTCATCGACCGATATCTTAGTCATAAAAATGTAGGTGTGCAGGTGCAAAGTCGGCAGCATTCAGTGGTGATGACTGGCTGCGATGACAGTGGCATCAAAGAAGTCCTCCTTGAGGTAGTAGCTTTGGAACATGCTTCTATCAATGCTGATGATGTCATGATCCCTGAGGTTGAAGCTTTTGTAGAGAAGGAAAATCTGGATGAAGGCGATGAAGAGAAACAAGAATAAAAATATGCAGATGTTGTTTGTGAAGAAGAAAACAAAGCTGATGGATCAGCTGGTGTGGAGAAGGAGGATCATGATGAAGGCGGACAGGATGAAGATGATAAAAATATTAAAAAAGTGATTGTGCATAAGAAAATAATGAAGGAGATGAAAAGAAAATAGAAGAAAAGAATGCACAAATGTAGAGAAAGAACAACATAACGAAGAAGGAAAAAGTGTTACACCAGAAAAAGAAGGCATCGCGGAGAAGGATAACGAGAATGAATTTCCAAACATGGATGAATTTATTAATAAAGTTAGTTTGGAAATCGACAAGATGATGGTGGAAACCGAAAATGTTGAATCTTTGGACAACTATTAAATTTTTATTTGTGGATGATGATTATTTTTATTTGACTAGATAATGTTAACTTCTAACTTTCAGCTCGGGATGCGTAGAACTGAAAAATTTTATTTTCTAAACTGCCTTTATAGTTTATGAAAATATTTTTCATTTTATATAATCAACGTATCATTGCTTTTACATGAACTGTCATCGTTAATTATAGATTCTGATTAAAAGGTAAAGCATATACAGTAGAGCGATGTGTAGTCGATGAATGAAAAAGGTAAAGCATTTATAATATAAGTAACAAGTAGTCAATTAATAAAACATTCAGAATACATTTAATATCACTAAACCCCCATTACACCTTTCAAAAAAGTTAAAACTAATAGTAAATCATAGACCATAAATTTCATGCCCTTTTCTTTTTCTTCAGACACAACCAACTTATGCTTAGGTTGATCCATCTCAATTTCAACATCTTTCAACAATCCCTTTAAGTGGTCAATCTTGTGTTTCGATTCTCTATATAATGTCATTAGAAGATCCCTATTTTCTTCGAAATCTCTAAACCTTTCAAACATTTCAAACTTTGCAATGCCTTGAAATTTTGACGCCTCGGAATAGGAGGAAATCCACTTGAAATAAGAGCATCCACCATTATCCTAAAATAACGAGGATAAATTAGTAAATTTAATTATGAGATGAACAGAAATAAACTTTTATTTAAACAAAAATAAACTTTTCCAATCGCACAACTGTAGATTTTTTGCCCCAGATTTCTGTCGGTGCGTGATGTTTTCAACACCGCAGGATTACCACTACAACAAATATAAGAACTTTTAGAAGTTTGAGATGACTGTGACATTGTTATTGTTGATGCAAAATTGAAAGTCATGAATAAATGAACATGGAGGAGTCCAAAAGGGTCCCTTTAATTAATATAGTAAGGCTATCAAACTTCTAACCATTGGAAAATTCTACCCGTTAGAATTGTACTGTTGGAGAAAATTTAAATGGATTATCTTTTACTTCAAAGGTTCTCTAACGAATGTATATGCCTTCTATGATCAACTTGGTGACTTATGATTTATATACTGATGTCAGTGTTGATTATCCTGTGTATTAGAATATTATCGATTAATACTACAGTTGATTATAGACTTTTTATACTGTTTATGATCAGATTACTTTATATATGGACGGCTTAAAATAAGGAAAAAAAAGGAGAAATTAAATAAAATAAAATTAGATTATGTCAATTAACACCATTTAAACACTGTATAGAAATTTTGATGCATCAATTGTGACTCCCAATCAGTTTTGAATGTGATCGAGTGTTATCTTAGACACGACTTAGTCGTAGATCATTGAGATGACATAAAAAGGAGAAGAAATAAAATAAAATAAAATAAATATTAATCATCCATGCACTAATGAATGACAACTTATCATGACAAAAGATTAGACTTGTGTGATGACCATAAGGATAAGTGGTGGTTTACTTGTGAGTGTTCAATGTACAGGTAGTGTAAGAGAACAAGTAGTCCTTCTCAACAAAGACGCTTGTTCTGGGTAATTGGTTGTTACTACCATTTTCCTCCCCTATACCGATTTGATCGAGTGTCCAATTGATTTGTAATCTTATATTATGATATTTAATCATTTTACATTGTGTGAGTGATGTTAATTTATTTTATTTTATTTTATTTCTCCCTTTTTTAATCTCACATCCTTTGAAAATAGACTTCTTTGATCAATACATGACTAATAATAAAGTCGGGTATAGATAAAGCTATTTATCTATAATATACTCAAGATACCATAACAAGTCTATTTCAAAACAGGTGAGATTAAAACAAGGGAGAAATAAAGTAAAATAAAATAAATTAACATCACTCACGCAATGTAAAATGACTAAATATCATAATATAAGATTACAAATCAATTGGACACTCAATCAAATGGGTATAGGGGAGGAAAATGGTAGTAACAACCAATTACCTAGAACAAACGTCTCTGTTGAGAAGGACTCCTTCTTCTCATACACTACCTGTCCATTGAACACTTACAAGTAACAACCGCTACTCATCCATATGGTCATTACACAATTCTAATCTCTTGTCATGATAAGTGGTCGTTCATTAGTGCTTGGATGATTAATATTTATTTTATTTTATTTTATTTTATTTCTTCTCCTTTTTATGTCATCTTAATGATCTACGACTACTCCGTGTCTAAGATAAAACTTGATCACGTCCAAAAGTGATTGGGAGTCACAATTGATCCATCAAAATTTCTTTACAATATTTTAATGGTGTTAATTGACATACTCTAATTTTATTTTATTTAATTTCTCCTTTTTTCTCATTATTTTAAGCCGTCAATATTTTCAGTAAGTTGATCATAGACTATATGAGTGGTCAGTAATAGACTAATTTGTAAGTTGATAATCTCTCAACACTGATTTCATTCTATAATTCACCCGTAACATAGTCAATTATATAAGACGTATTTACCATAGTCGATTATTTATTCCTATTGTACTCAGAGTGTAAATAAAGTTTGCAAATCTTATAATAGGGACTACTGAAGAAAAACTAATAAATCACTATAGATAAAGAGAACATCATGAATACAGAAACTTGAAACTTGTTTATAGATATATAAATGTTCTTTGCATCTATATTTACAATCTTTGGGGAAAAAATCCCAAACAAAAGTCAAAAATGAAACTTTCATTTACATAATTCTACCATGAAAGATACATTAAGCAATGCACTACAAACCAAAAAAAAAATAACACTACACTAGGGGAATGAAGGGGGGGTGATGAGTTCACGGGGGTCCAGGTTGAGCCTTTCGGCTATGGACCAAAGAAAATGAGCCATCTAGCGAAGCTCTCTATCCAGTCATCGTTGATCAGTGGCATGACCCTTGAAAAGGAAATCTAAGTCACTCCGAAGCCTTAGCAACTCTATGTTGTTTGTTGTTGACATTCTGTGCAATGGCCGTAGTGGGTGCATCCTCCTAGTCATCTTCTTCTCCCTTAAGTCATTTTCCTTCTGAAATTATGTTAAAAATCAACTATGGTCTCTTTAAATAGACCAGACCATGAGAAAATCGACCAATAGAAGCTTTACACGTGTTGATTGAAGGGGAGAAGGCGTGTGAGAATAAGATACGAAAAGTTACGGCGGTTGTGGCATTCGAGGCATTTAAAATCCTATCATTTTGCGAAGTGTAATAATTACATTGAAAGGCTCAGTGTATGAGGAATAGGATTTCTGTAATAAACTACACGACTGATCAATGATAGGCCATATATTTTACACTATTCCCCTAGATAATGCATCGATGTATTATATATTTTAAGTCTAGTCGATGTGAAATGTGTATAGTCGATTTCAGAACATGGAAAGACATTTTTTTGAATTGCCACCCATTCCAATGCATCGTAATTATTTCTTATTCAACATTGTATGAAGAAAAGAGTTTGTTCAATATACAACTAGGTAGGTTTATTATACACTACGTACTGAACATTTACTTCGTAGACTAAACACTGATATATTATATATTATTAGTCTTGTCAATTATTTAAGTCTAGAATCTATTTAGTACGTAGTATATAATATATGAACAGGAATTGATAATGCACAAAAAAAAATTCGATTTTAACTGTAGTTCAGTTTTTTTAAAAACAGAATACACATTAAATACCGTCCAGTGCATTTGAACAAACAAAAACATTCAATACAATGCCAATCATATTATCCTACATTAAGGTTGCATGTTGTTCTCTTATGTCCTGGCCTTTTGCACTTGGAGCACTTGTTTCTTTTCTTGACTCTTGAAGGATCCAAGACACTCTTAACGCATTTCACCTTCCTCCGTCCGAGTTTGGGATCGAGGTCGGGTGGAAGAACTTGCATTTCAAGATACTCTCACACCACACTCCACTCCCACTCAAGTGGTGCTGAACAAATAGGTTCCAAGTATGCAAGGAGGTATGATTCCTTCAAATATATTTGCGAGGAGTAGTTGTAAATTCTAGTGCCATATTCATTCCCGTTCTTCAAATGCAACGCTTCCATTGCATGAGCGCATGAAAATTTAACCAAGTCATACTTTCCGCAAGAACATGATCGCCTCGAAAGATTAACTTTTGCAGAACGACCGTAGCCAAGTATGGTGAATTCATGGGTTCTTCCGTTTATGTTGGTAATATATAATTTGTCCCCCTCGGTCATGTTTTCCCTCAATATCATCTCGGCTACGGGAATGAAGGTTGTATTTGAATTGTCCATCTCCGCATACCTCTTCCTGAATATTTCTCCAAATCTATGTGCAATTGAATTGAAAATTTCTGCCACTGGATACTTTCTTTCATCACCCAACACTGAGTTGAGTGACTTGGTGATGTTTGAGGGCATGACGTTGAATCGATTACTAGAAAAGTGAGCCCAACTCCATTTTTCAAATCCTACTTCATGCTCGAGGCAAGCTGCTGCGCTAGACATCTTTCTTTAAGGGCGTTGAAGTAGACATTAAATTCTTCCAACGTGTATGCCTTGGCTGCATGGTTGTACAAATAGAGAGAATATGTAACACCCCGTAAAAGTCGTTCATGGATTAGCCTTTAATAGAGTGCCCTTAGACTTAAAAACTTGAAATTTTTTGTGAGTGTAATGAGGACTTAGTGTCATTTTAGCTGGAAATCTTCGGGATAAAACTTTTCAACCTTTCCAATATTCGTTTTTAGATTTTCAAGCTGTGTTACAATCGGTCAAGCTCATAGTACATCTCGGATAAGTTTTGAAATTTTTCGGAATGCATAAGGCTGCGTTTGGATTGCAAAATAGTAGCAAAACGCATAGCCTATTGTCCAGTTTTTAGTATTTATGGGTCAATTTCAAACGATCATAACTCCCTGTATATAATAAACTGTGTGAGCTATAATATATAAAACGTAAGCTATTTGAGTCCTCTTTAAAATGAAGTTGGTTTCATCCAATTTGAATATATGAGTAAAAAGTTATAATCGATTTACTCCAGCCTATCAAACTGTCAACTGAGGGACATATTTGACCTTAATTGTTCCTTAGGGGTATTTTGGTCATCCTCCACCCCTATATATACCACCAACACGGGATTTAATCCCTCAAAAACCATAATACACATACTTTTCCAAAATTGCTCAAAAAATGTCCTTAGGGTTTCAAAATAAAAACCCAAATAGTTCAAGATTCGATCGTAGGTTTTCGAAGATAATTACATATTCGGAATCACCAATCCGCAAGCTTCAAGAAACATCTATTATCCTTGGAAATAGAGGTACGCGGGGGTTTTCCTAAATTCTCATGGGCATAAAAAAATTATGTTTCAGAATGGGGTTTTAAATTATATATATATATTTATGTATAAGATGTTTTAACATCATTGTTTTCGTCTTTTGGCCATCCCCAAAGCGATGTGACAGTTTATATACATATATGAATGAATGTGTTTCAATTTTGAATACATGAACTTGCTAAAGACATTTGACCACCAGGTGTTTGATGAAATTTCTGCATGAATTGAACTTTAAGTTTCGAAATATGAAATCCTTTACATCAGTTACATGTTTTGGTGGTCTAAACTATGTTTTGAATGAAATCTCTTGCTTAATACATTATGGCTCAGAAAAAATCATGACTTGCAATGTCTTGGTATGACGATACCAATTCAGAATAACGCCATATCAGACTCAGACTAACAGACATTTCAAACTTTCATGATTTTAGACATTCAGAATGTTGCATGTACAGAAAAGGTTAAAAATGGGCATACAGAGATGTTAGGTGGTTCCCCGAAGAGGGCTTGAGTTCAAGCGACTCATTGCCTAAAACCGTGGTTTGCCGACCCAGGTATACTATTATGCGCTGACTTAAATGTCCTATGGCGTATCAGACTCAGACACTCCAACCCTTGCGGCACACTTGGGTTGGGGGCTTCCCCGCCGAGTCAATGGCGGATTCCATACAGCCCGTGGAATATCAGACTTGTAGGGTAATACCACCTAACTCAGAAGTAAAACATAGATCTTGATTTGAAATGAACAGGAAGGTTACATGTTTTCAGAAAGTGCCCATGTATTTTTCGGAAACAGTTTTATACATGATGTCTTGATGAAAAATTGCTTTCACTTAATATATATATATATATATATATATGTATGTATGTTCCATTATACTATTTTTGGATTTGCTTCGCGTGCCAGTACTTTTGTGCTAACCCCCACCCTCCTTCCAGGTCCTGAGGCACAGTCTAAGGGTCCAGCTACTCAGTCGACATTCTCGGATTTGTAGACTTGATCTCGCAGTGGTGAGCCCTCTATTATTCGGAAGGCCTAATTATGTCAGACATTATCTTATTTATTATGTTTTTGGTTTACTGAGGGCCTTGTCCCAGTTTCTTTTCAGACAGATGTTTGTGTTCTTAGTCGAGATTTCGCAGACTGATGTCAGATAGTATTATTCAGAAATGTTGCAGAACTTGATCATGTATTTCGTACTCAGTTTCAATTCCGCATTTTATTATGATTACGAACGTTGTGCATGATAACCAGATAGAGAATGGGTGTTCCGGGCCTTCATGGTTTGGGATGCTCATCACGGCTAGGGCCTTGGCTCAGGTCGTGACAGAATCGAAACAATGGTGATTTAATTCAAAGATTTTCACCGAGATGCCTCATACAAACACCGTGATGCGCTAGTTGATAATGCCTTGCGAGGCTGTTGGCTATGCTCACATGTTTGTCAAAGATAACACACAACTATGGTTCCTCGAAGACAAAGGCCTTAAGCTTCTCGAAGAAGAAGCCCCACGACGCATCGTTCTCCTTATCCACCATACAATACTCTAAGGGATAGATATGATTTTGCATATCTTGAGAAACAGCGGACAGCAACAAACCCTCGTAATTGCCAAAAAAACTACGTGCCATCAACGGCAACGACCTTTCTCATGTGTGCATATCTACGGATGGAAGCCCCAAACGCCATAATGTAGTAAATAAACCTGCCATACTTCTCATCCACCATGGGAGAATTAATAGATCTGGGGTTAAGGCCATTGAAAATATATGAAAATGCGGGAAGCACTGCATATCGATGCTCGGGTGTACCTCGAACTATAATCTTTGCAATGACGCCTGTCATTCAACACTTCCAATAGCTCGGCCTGCAATGTAGCTCCCTAAATATGATCCTCTCGATCTCTTTCGGGCTTGGACCTTTGTTGTCGATGAAAAAGTTCAAAATATGTGAGGTAATGAACTCCACAGTGACATTCTTATGCTTTCCGGTGACATGATCAACACCACAAGTATGCTCTCCCATGTACTCGTGGACGTGAAACCAACCCGATTATTCGATAGAACATGCGCGCACCATCCACCAGAAAGTACGATTTACGTACCTCACCCTCAAGTATTTCTTACTACTTTTCAAAGTTGTGTAATTGAACGACATTTTCACTGATGCTTGCTTCAACAAAAGTTTTAATGTTCTCTTATCCTTGAATGTTTCTCTTAAAAAAGATTGGTGTCGTCCGAGAAAGGGTGGCTTCTTTGTGATTTGAGCTGCCTGTCCTCACCTCATCCACACTCTTTTTCTTCATAATCTTCACTACTATCCCATTCATCACAACCTACGAAATTGTATTCCATTGTTGTATCATCCACATTTGGGGGTGGGGGTGGGGGTGAGGATGGGGATGGGTCTGATGTGGAAGCTTCTTCCCGGAACCTTTCAAAAACTTTAGCCTGCAATATAGGTCTGGAGTTATCAGAATCTACGCAAAGCATGTATAATTTCACGTGTCTATCATTCTTTATGAACGTTGGATGGATTTTCTCCCTCTCGTTCATCAAGTAACTAATTAACACCTCGCTTTGATCACAACTTAATTCACCGCTCTCCTTTACGCTTTTAACCATATTGGCGTATGTACCGTTGCGACGAAGGGCAACGACACTGTCTTCTTATACGTGGTTTTCCAAACACAACATTTAGGAATCTCCTCCCATTCACCAGAAAATATACCACCAACAACCACGTAATCTATAATAGACATAATATACTCGATAATAGTATTTAATAGACTTGAATAGTGGTTTATGTGCCTAGACTTAATAGACTGAATTCGTCTTCTTCCTAGCTGCTAGCCGTACAGTGCATGATTGACCTTTTTATGAGGACCATCGGAATAATCCGACGAATTTCATCTTACAAACAACCTAACGAGTATTGGAATGTTGCTATTGACCCAAGAATCGATTTCGAAATGTGGGGCTTAATTTTGAGCTTTTTGTATGAAAATGGAAGAAAAATTAGAGCTAAAAATAATCGAAAAAGATTTATAACAATGGAGATAATGTCACTTTCCAATGGAGGCCGAAAAATTCGATGAAAAATGGCCGAAAAATTATCGAAAGATTGAGGAAATGGGGCCAAAATAGGGTGGTTGCTAGTCGATTGGTTGAGAAGATTTGGGATTGTTTTTTAATTATTTGTCCAATATTTATATTTTTTAAGATGGACTAAAGTGTAGTTTTAATAAAATTAGGGCTGAAATGGGAAAAGGGGCTAAAGTGTAGATTTTGTAAGTTGAGTGTTAGATTTGTATTTTATTTTTGTGATCCCATAAAAGTGTCCATTCTTCAAATTAAAAAAACTTGGCGGATAAATGTCAAAAAATGTTTGGGAAGTGGACTTTTGCCAAACTTCCCTAGGGATACTCATTATTAATGTAATTTGATTGAAACATAAAAAGTCAATTTTTGTTGGGTTAATTACTACTTGTGAAGTATAATAGCAAAGTTGAACAAAGCAAGAAGCCAAAAAACGGCTCCTCTCTTTCATTCTAACAAAAAAAATGGTATTGCCAAAATGAACGACCAGTTCCCAACTGTCAAAGACGAGACCATCATCATACATTATCATATCGTCCATGATCGTCCATAGGTTCAGAACTTTTCATTTCGATCATTCATTTATTTTATTTTATTTTTTGTTAAGTGTTTTGCGAGTGAATTGATTTTGATGATGTGAATTGATCTTTTAAGTATATGGTCTAAAGCATTAAACATTCACTTAAATTTCCTATTTATTCATTCATTTATTTCTTTTTTGCTTTGTTTAAGCGGTCAATTAGTAAATTGATTTTTTTGATTGCTGTGAATTGAATTTTTTTGGGTAGATGACAATGCGGCATCAGAAAAAAAAATTGGTGCCACCATAAGAGAAGCCAAAGGAGTTATTCTCAATTGATCAACTAGAATTTGGCCAGAGATGTGTCAATAAAAGTCGCTAAACTTTAATAAAATGTCTAAATATATATATATTAATATAAAAATAATAGCATATATAAAAATAATAGCACAATAATTTAGAGTTATCTTTTTTTCTTCTTCTATATTTTTAAAAGATACATAACCTTCAAATTCACATATTAATATGATTATAATAAAAGTAAGGATTAGTTCTAGATAATAAGATGTTAGTGTTTTACTTGCAATGCATTAACTTGGATGTTGTTTATAAAAGTTTATTTATTAATATAACGTTTGAGTTGTTTAATTCAACGTTCTAAAATATTTATGGTAAAAATTAGAAACCTTTTTTTTCTTTTTTTTTTTAGATAATCTATTTAAATTTCAGAATTTTCATTATTATTTCAACTGAAGTTGAAATCATAAATTTACTATTAAAAATTTTGAAGCCTCAAAATTTTTTGGGCCTTAAGTAAATGCTTTATTAGCCTTACCTTTGAGCCACCATTGAATGATGATGAGGGCGGGGCTGATGATGGAAAATTTGATGATCCGGCTGATGGAAAAGTTGTCACACCCGTCACAGAAGGCAACCGTTAAAAGTAGTCGTCTTAACTAATCAGATATGGAACACATATCATGGAATAAGAGGAACGTCCTCATGTAAACAACATGGAATAAAATTTGAATCTGTTTGAGGACATTTCGTAACTATTCTAAAACTGAAAAGTTTGACACAATTAATTAATTAATTATCTTTTTTTTTTTTTGAAAACTGAAAGCATGTAGTTACAAATGGGACAACTAGTTAGTATAGTCTTTCATGGGCTACTAAAATAACCATTTGGAATAGGCTAAGTTTTTATAAATTATTGGGAAAGATGTTTAACAATCTCTGATACATGCATTTGATTAATTAAGAACGGATTTCAACATGCATAGACACTTATGAATAGGGGCCTATTAAGTACTTTCCAACTTTCAGCACTTTGTGAACCATCTATTGCAGGTACCCGTGAAATATCTTGAGGTGCACAAAAGTTGATCCATACATCACGATCGGACCTCATGAAGTGAGACTGACAGAAGAGCCAGAAAAAAAATAGTAACTTTAGAGCTGATCAGGCTCGTCTGCAATCCCCACAAAGCGTGAGCTTAGACGAGTCAGAAAAAATTGATCCTCTGACTTTTGAATTCCCACACATCTTAGATCATAATAACACACTAGAAAACATGTTGAGGAGGTGGGCAACAAAAAACGCCAAAGATTCTTTGGGAGGCAAGAACACGGAGAGAGGTGGAAGCGAAGAAATATTCGACTTAGTGTTTCACATTCTCCTTTCTTTTACTTGTTGTTATGGAATTCTATACTATGCATGTTCTTAAACAATATTATGAGTAGCTTGGTTCCTTCTCTAGAGTTTGACGGGCCTTTTATAGGAAGTCAATTCTTCTTATGCTTTTATATAATTGTGTCATTCTGTTTATTTCTATTTGTTCAACTACACAATGATACTAGCTAGTTAATTGACCGGCTGCCAGCTAACAATGCTATCATATTTTTTTGTTCTCGAAGCGACTCTGAGATTAGGTGTTAGTTGAACAATGTCACTTCGAAGCATTGAACTATTAGAAATGGCTTATCTATGCGTTCCGTTAAAAGTTTGGCTCGTTTATGTCATTGTCGTTACAAAACAGGCTCATTTGTGCCATTATTTTTTAACGGTGGTATTGTAAAATAACCTTTGCTATGTGGTTCACATCACCAAATTAGACCTAGTAAAAGTATTACTCATTTTTAAAAAGACTCATTTTAAATAACATAACCATATTCCATATTATTCTATCATATATCAATCAAATTCAATAACCGATTTTTTTTCTAAAAAATAAAGTTTGAAAATGCAACGAAATCGTTTATAAAAAATTGCAAATACTACTTTGTTGTGTGTCTGTGGGTGGTAGGGTGGGGGTTGATTTCGATGAAACTGAAAACTGCAAGTATTGTGATTGTTTTGCATATTGCTCATATCATTGATGAATTATTGTTCCATATATCAGAAGTGTATATTGTGTAATTGAAGGGATGTGCATGGCCTAATGGCTTCTATAGAGCCTGCATGTTGGAGTTTAGACAACACGAGTTTGTTTCTATGAACAACTTGGCTTATACCAAGGATACATTGTTCAAGGGTTGAACAATGTTTTTTGGTATGATTTACTTTCACTAGTTATGTTTACTTATTTATCTTGCCTTCTTTTTTGTTTTGAATGGCAGAATCTTCAACCCTTTTATTGCTTTGTTGTCAAAAAGAAAAAAACAACTTATACATCAATGATAATGAACAATATGCAAAATAGTAGCAATACTTGCAGATTTCAATTTCATCCCTTCAGTATCTGTGGGTTTTTTTTATAAACGATTTTCATTGGATTTTCAAACTTTTTTTTTTAATATTTTGATTATTTTATTTGATTGATATCGGATAGATTAAATTCAAATATGGTTATGCTATTTAAATTTTTAAATGAGTAATATGTTTAGTGTGTCTAGTTTGTTGATGTGGACCTCTAATAAGAGTCCATATAGCAAAGGTGGTTTTACAAAATCACCGTTACAAAATAATGACATAAATGGGCCTGTTTTGTAACGGTAATGGCATAAACGAGACTAAACTTTTAACGGATGACATAGATGAACCATTTCTAATAGTTCAATGACATATTTGAGATTTTTCCCTTTATAGTTTAATGATTGGGATTTAAAAGTGAAGGTTTTTTTTATGTTTTGTTTCTTTTGGTTTCTCATCCGGTGTCCGGTACCCGTATTAGAGTCCAACTAATTCGGGTTCGCACAGGGTAGGGCCCCATTCGGGGGTAGAGCTCCCAACAGAGTTTTCTCCATGCCCAGGGTCGAACCCTCGACCTCTGGTTCAGGGTGGAGCAGCCCCATCCACTGCACCACAACCCATGTTGGTAAAAGTGGAGGTTAAGGATAACGAAGCTTTGATGTAATCTAAGTGAATAGATTAATTGGTTTTGCTAGGGTTAGTTCGAGTGAATACCACTAGAAAATTACTAAACTTATTGGTCCACACTAGATATGTGTGGTAAAAAAAGATTCATGACCGGTAGAGATTAACTTGGCTAGATTATATAACATAGTGAGAATGAATCCGGCAAATATAGAAATCATAACTTTCGGCTTCTTAATCATGATATCAACCCATTTTCTAGTTAGTTTGATTTATTGGTTATATAGTTTAAAACAAAAATCTTAATCATGAAAATCAAATAATTGTTCCAACTTATTTTCTTTGGGATACTGAACAACGAATATTAGTTCACTATAGAATTTGACTCCGGTCTTATAAACCAAATTATATTTACAACAAGCACTTAACCTTTTTAGGACAAGCAACCCCCCCCCTCCCCCCCAAAAAAAGTTAGTGTTTAACCATGTTTCGTTGTGAAAATAGAAAAAAATTATTTTTACTTTCAAAGTGAACAGTGATATTTGAAAATTAAAGTTGTGCTTGGCAATTAAATAAATTTGAGTTATTTTTGAATTTTAATGGGTAATTTGGAGTGAAAAATGTGACAGCTTTTTTATTGTTTTTGGAATTTTAAAAATTCTCGAAAAGTAAAAATATAACTTTCCAAATTTTATGATCAAACATTTCTGAAGTTCAATTCCGAAAAAAAGAGAAAAGAAATTCGTTATCAAACGGGTCCTGTAATGATATTTATGTTTTTTCTTACAATAATAAATGATTTATGCAGTAGAATACTCCGTATTAATGTAATCTCATTGAAATATAAAAAGTCAAATATTTTTTTTTGGTTAATTACTCTTCTGCCCAACTGTGCTTACCTATCTATAGTCTAATATCTTTCAAAAAACAAACACTACAGAAGTATCAACGACAAATTTGAACAAAGCAGCAAGCCAAAAAATCAAGAAGTTCCTCTATTTCACAACAAAAATGGTATCTCCAAAACAACCGACTGGTTCCTTACCGTCCACCGAAAACAAGAGGCCATCATCGTCGTCTGATGATGTACCTCCATTTTCGAAGCATCCAGAGGTTCATATAAATTTTTACTTCATTCAGTTATTTTATTTTAGTTTTTTGTTAAGCATTTGATGAGTATTGATTCTTTTTTTTTCTCTTCCTTGATTGTATCAAATTCAATTTTTTTAAGGTGGATGATACACCTCCTTCTGCGAAGCGTCTAAAGGTGCACTCAAATTTCTACTTCATTCATTTTTTTATTTTTTTTTTTTGTTAAGAGTTTGGTTGGTAAATTAATATTTTTGGTAGGTGATATACCTCCTTTTGTAAAACGTCTAAGGATTCACTCAAAATTCTACTTATCTTTTTTTTTTCTTGGGGTTTTTGTTAAGCGTTTGATGAGAAAATTGATTCATTTTTGTTTCTTTTTGATTTGTATGAATTGATTTTTTAGGGAGATGACAATGTGGATACTTTGGAAAAAATATCGATGCTGCCATCTGAGAATTCAAAGGAGTTACACTCAACTGATCAACTAGAACTTGAAGCTGGCAAGTATGTTTTTGTTTTTTACTTCCTTAGTCCCTCCACTTTAGTCACACCTTATAGAAGGCAACGTATACTACAAATATAACGTCAACTTTTTTACATAACCAGTTTAAAAATAATTTATCTATTTATTCCTAATTTGTTCTTATTAGTTTAAAAATATATCTTTTTAATTCCTAATTTACCCTTGTTATTATTTATAATCACTTCACAATATATTTATTAGATTTATTATATTGAAAAAGGTGATATAATAAAATTGTCTTTGATGTCAAGTCAATGTTGGACAAACAAAAAATGAACGTAAGAAACACTTTATTAATCTTTTCTATTTCTTAGGAGAGTCTTTGTTGTCATTCAGGTTTTGAATCGGACAAGACTTCGTGCCGACTCATATCAGAGTATCCGGAGGTTTTATATTAGTAGTATTTGTTTTTCTTTAACTATTTTTCAATTGCATAGTGGTTTATAGAATTGATATCTAATAGAATGTATATTCTGCAGAACCCAACAGTAGAGGTTAATAAGACTTTTTTGGCAATTGGTGCGAACGAAGACACTCCTGCTACTGCGATGCCGTGCTTTATAAGGCTGGTAAATGTAGTTCTCTAAATTTGGACTGCCTTGACTTTCCTGTTTCCTCTAAATAAGACTTTTTTGGTGGTTGGTGTGAACAAAGACACTCTTGTTGTTGCGATGACATGCTTTTTAAGCCTTGTAAATGTAGTGCTCTAAATTTGGATTGCCTTGACTTTCCTGTTTGTTCAACAGTTTAAGTTTGTTTGCCATAATTCGAAACACGCTGTCTACTAGTGAAAATTTTAGTATGAAGATGCTTTTCGAAACAAATTAAAAGAAATGATTTTTTTCTTTTCAATGCTGATGCACAGATCTTTTCTGGATCAGAATTATTTGTAGTATCTTCAAAAATTCTCTTTGGGTGCTGTTATATTTATTGGAATCTCTTAACGCAGTTGGAGCAAACTATCTTTAGGCACTTTTCTTCCTGAGAGATTACCATATATATAAATTTAAATATTAACATGTCGCATACTGAGGCGAAGTCAGGATTTCGACGAAAAGGGTTCCAAATTTGAAGAAAAACTAATCGAAGAGGTTGACATCTATTATATATACATAAAATATAATTTTAATAATATATAAATAATATAATTTTTTACCGCCCATTCCAATGGCTGGCCCGGTCGCATATCGATGGACTGCATTACTTGACATTTGTTTGACTATTTTCTAAGGTTGTGAACTTCATAATATATATAGATTACTCATTGTTTGTGGGCATGATCAGTATCAAGGCAAGTGGGTGGCTTTGCTTGATAGAAAAGGAAGCGGCCATGTGCAAGTCAATGGAAAGACCATCAGCAAATATTCTTTTTGCTTTCTCAATTCAGGCGATGAAGTTGTCTTAAGTCAAGCAGAAAATAATGCTTATGTATCCTCTACATGTTGCTGTAGGAGCTATTGTGATTCCATTTTTATTTGCTCAATCCTTACGGTTTTTGTGATTCTTTACTATTTCTCATTTATATGATTGAATATCCTTGACATTGTTCTATATAGATTGTTCAGTTACTATTGGAGTCGCCTTCAGATGTTGGGACCAGTTTCGGAAAAGGAAAACTGTTGAATATCGAAAACCAGGTAGAAGATGCTTTAGCTATTGCTCGTGCTTTTGATTTGTCGGTATTTTCAAACCCATGTCGAGATCTATTTTCTTTGAAACCGACATCTCAGGTTAGTGGTAAAAAACACCCAACAAATGAGCTGCATGCCCTTCTTCCCTTGTTAGTCATGATATTCTGATTTTGAATTATCCATTGGTACAAGCTTGATGGCCTTGAATTAGATTCAGCTGCAAATATCGGCAACAATAATGCTACTGATTTTGAATTATTCATTGGTACAGGCAATGCTAAGTCATTCGCTGAACCATTTCTTTTGGCCTTCTTGCTATGAGCTCGCAAACTGATCCATACATAACTAAAAAACTTATTTATTAACAGATGTTGGAGGAAAGATGGTGGATTACAGGATTAATGCCTGCTTCAACTTCTGAGATGTCTTCAAAATCTGCTGCAGTTATGGAAAAACATTATGCTGCAATCATTGACGATCAAAATATAGAAGTATCATTCGATGACTTTCCATATTACTTAAGGTAGTCAAGTAGGCAACTAGCTCACATAGCATAATCCAATTACCATTGTATATCTGGAAATCTATTTAGTTTCCTTTATTTTTTTCTTTTGAGTTCTTTGGTCTTTCGGGCATTTCTTGATACTTCTTATTATATTCTAGTTAAGAAATAAAAATATTTTTTTTTCATTATAAAAATATTTTCACTATATGTTAGACAGGTTTTAATTTTTATTCATGTTAACTTATTAGTGAATTAATTAATTTTGCAAAAAGAAAAAGAAGTTGGTATGTAATATTTATGTTAGACAAAAAAATTTGAGACCTTTGAGCTAATGCAGATCAATTTAAATAGTGACTTCATAAAAAGGAAAAGAATATAGTAATTTTGTTGGTCCCAACTCCCAACTATTACCTAAAATGCAAGACAAACTTTAATAAAATAGTAAGATATATATAACAACATTCACAAATTCTATATAGTATTATGAAAACGTTCACCGGTGCTTTAGTCTAAGAATTTGTTAAAGTGCTAGGAAATATAAATTATCATTAAATAGTGCAAGTACTTGGTTTATTGAATTAACTATTCTTTTTCTTTCCAAAATTGAAAATGGGGTCTAAGTAAGTGATATCCCTTAGACAAAGCATGACCATGATGTAAACAAATGATAAAGTAGTCAAATAGGTTCGAATTTTTCAAGTGAGTTACAGTATTTTTTCAAGTGGTTAAATATAAATGTTAAGTTCCACAACTGTGGGATGAAGAAAAAGTCGTCTCCCAGATGCATTTCTATATAAGAAAAATAATCACTTGTGAATGTGGAAAGGTCCCTAATCCTGTTCCAACTGACTATTTCCATGTTTTTATCTAAGACAATCTTGTTTCTGTATGATATGTGTAATTTTGGTTTTAGGGCATTACTTTCTTTCTATACTTAGGTCACATATTTGAACCTCGCGCCATGCAAACAAAGCCTTGTATTGATATTTACATCGAGAAGGATAGAGGCGCGGTCCCATTATTCCCAAATGTTGAAGCTATAGTTGGTGAAGGGTTGGGACAAACTCCCACCCACAAAATACATTTATAAAAATACCAAAAGAACATATAGAGACGACTTGGGATGCTCCGAAACAACTGGAGCTCACCACTAACAACAGAATGTCCTGGCTCGTACTGCGGAGGTGTACGACCTGAAGTACCTGTTCGTGCAGGCATGAATACAGGTCCCCCGTGAGGGACGTCAGTACGGAAATATGTACTGAGTATGTAAGGCAGTGAGTATCAAGATAAGATACAAAAGGTCAACAGAACCCAGATACCAGTGAATAAACAGTATGAGTAGACCACACTTAAAAGAACTGATGGGATACCTGCACATTACTTTCATATCATTACTTCCCGTAATCCTTATCAATACATAACATATGTCATACAATGGCCAACTGATCAGTGGTACTAATACAATACATCAGGGACCACCCCTGGAATAGCATATATACATAATCTTTATAATACAATGGCCAACTGATCAGTGGTACTAATACAATACATCATATCATCAATTTAAAATACAGACATTCCATTTCTTAATTCAATTAATCTTTAAGATTGGTTACTTTGTGGTCACACTTTATGGAACTTGAAACCAGGATACCTCAATAGGAAAAACATGTAAATAGGTAATCAATATCATGAAAATGAAGTAGAGAATCATGGATACCTCATTACACCATTTCGGAGTCAACAATAGTATATGGACATTTTTTTTGACTAGCCGGACATCTTAAAAGTGAAAACAAGTTCAATTGGTAGTGTCGAAGATCACATGGTGTTATTATGTGTCATGTGTCGTAGGACAATGTTGGAAGCTTACTTGAGAGTGCCATGGGTCATTATTCATGCCAAAGATTAGATAGAGTATGTCTTACATACCTTGATATAACCACTTCAATACAAGTGACTTCCCGTACTCTTCGAACACTTATCTACAATAAGTCATTTGTGGCAAACTAGTATTAGCAACTAAACCTTACCATTTAGGTATTAACTTCACCAAATAATGTCTAGGAAGTAATCCTTTAGCTCATCAATAAGAGTACTACATACATCCTCTTATACTCTTATTACATTCACATATCATGCATTTTCATGAAATACCCCTCAACATCACTCTTAGCCTTTATTTCCCTTCTTAATCACCATCCAATACCAACATGATCACTAGGCATTCATAACCACTAATATAATGATATATCACCACAATTAATCCTCCATAATCCAATACAACAACTTCCATAATTTACTGCTAACAATTTATACACAACAATTCATAATTATGTTTCTAGTTATCTCCCAACATCAAGACAATACTCATAATCCTTTATCAATACTTATTCATGGATAAGAATCAAGAATAAACAATATTCATACCTTAACAATGAACTCTTGTATTTAGAATCCTCCTTACATAATCAAGGGGTGCTTCTCGAAGCTTTCGAGATGGTGAACACAACTACGGAACCAATTCGAATTTTCTACGGTTGAATCACAAAATATTTGAAGTTGAAATTACGCTAAGGTTTCACCTTCACTTAATAATTGGATGATATCTGATATATGAGGCTAAGTGCAGTTTTATAAAGACCAATTTTCGTCCAAGAGGTAATAGAAAATGACCATTTTGCCCTAAAGATTTAAATAAATCCCGAATCTGTCCCAAGTGGACAGTTTTGACAGGCTGAAGTAAATCGATCATAACTCTTTGCTCCGGTATCGTATTTGGGTGAAACCAATTGAATTGGAAAGATAATTCAAAGGGATTTCATTTTCATATTAATTATACCACCTATTTCTTCCTTTACAAGGAGTTATGGTCGTTTAAAGTTGACCCAAAAATCTGTCCCACAATTCTATTTTTTTTGATAGGCTGTAGTAAAACGGGTATAGCTCCTTACTTAGACATTGGATTTGGATGAAACCAATTTCATCAGAAAGAAGACTCTCGGAGATTTTCTTCGATATATATCAGCTCACACATTTTTTTTTGTACAAGGAGTTATGATCGTCTAAAGTTGGATTGCCTAGCTGCAGTAATTTTCCACTGTTCACAGGCTTCCCGGCCACCGATTTGAAATTTCGAATGTGCTCGCTTATATGAAATACTCCTCTGTTTTGGGCAAACTGTATATCGTTGGAAATATTATTCCAATACCTACACATACAACTATTGACGGGATACTTCTGAACACCATACACTTAATTTAACCCATACACAAGCCTTTAGGACTCCATATAATGGCGATAAGTGTACAAAAAAATTTACGGGGTGTTACATTATCCCCCCCTTAAGAACATTCATCCTCGAATGTTAGCATAGTTACTCAATTAATACATGTCCAAGCTTACAATTAACATATTCATCATCATAACATACTTGCATAAAAATAAACACTTACTTGTTATTGTTCTTTTTCCGTCTCATGAACTTACTCCTCATCGTTGAATAGGTAAGGGTACTTAATCTTCATCGCTTCCTCGGCTTCCCATGTGATCTCCTCAACTTGTTGATTCATCCAAAGTACTTTTACTGATGCTATCTCTTTATTCCTTATCTTTTTAATTTGGCGATCAAGAGTGATGTGCGATGGATCTTCGATGTACTTGCGAAGCATCGAAACATGAAATACGGGATAAACTGCTGAGAGCTCTTGAGGTAACTCTAACTCATAAGCAACTTGTCCAAATCTTTGAATGATCTTGTACTGACCTATGTATCGTGGACTTAACTTTCCTTTCTTACCAAACCTCATCACTCCTTTCATTGGTGATACTTTCAAGAATACCCAATCGTCGATAGAAAACTCAAGTACTCTTCTTCTAAAATCCGCATAAGATTTCTGTCGACTTTGAGCTGTTGCAAGCTGTTGTTTGATCACTTTAACCTTCTCCATTGCCTGATAAACATGATCCGGTCCAAACAAGACCGCATCACCTGCTTCAAACCATCCTATTGGCGATCTACACTTTCTTCCATACAATGCTTTATATGGTGCCATTTTGATACTTGAATGATACCTATTATTGTAGGCAAACTCGATAAGAGGTAGGTGATCATCCCAGTTGCCTTTGAAATCTAATTCACATGCTCGTAGCATATCTTCATGTGTCTGGATGGTACGTTCTGCTTGTCCGTCCGTTTGAGGATGAAAAGTCGTACACTGATTTACTTGTGTCCCCAAACTCCTTTGAAAAGACTTCCAGAAATTCACGGTAAATTGGGCTCCTCGATCGGATATAATGGAAATTGGAACTCCATGTAACCGAACGATCTCCTTAATATACAACTTCGCATACTCTTCCGCCGTATAAGTTGTCTTAACTGGTAAGAAGTGCGCAGATTTGGTAAGCCTATCAATGATCACCCATATAGAATCAAACTTCCGATATGTACGAGGCAAACCCGTGATGAAATCCATATTGATTTTGTCCCACTTCCAGACTGGAAAATCTATACATTGCATGTAACCACTGGTGTTCTACTTTGACTTTTTGACAATTCGGATATTCGGCTACAAATTCGGCAATATTCTTCTTCATGTCATTCCACCAATATATTGCTTTCAAATCTTGATACATCTTAGTCGACCCTGGATGGATGGAATACCTTGAACAGTGTGCTTCTGTCATAATTCTCTTTCTTAGCTCAACTACATCAGGCACACATAAACGATTCTGACACTGAAGCACTCCTTCTCGCGTAAGCTCAAATGCCTTTGTCGCGCCACTCTGCACATCCTCCTTAAGTTGCAATAAAATTGGATCTGCATACTGCTTGTCTTTCACTTCAGCTATCAATGAAGATTTCGCTGCATTACGTACAATAACCTCTTCATCTGGAGTTTCGAGATGTCGAACTCCCAAATTAGCTTGTTGGTGAAGATCCTTAATCATCCCCTGCTTTTCTATAGATGCCATTTTAGACTTACGACTCAGTGCGTCCGCTACCACATTCGCTTTCCCTGGATGATACAAGATATTAACATCATAATCTTTCAATAATTCAAGCCATCTCCGCTGCCTCAAGTTTAGATCTTTCTGACTGAAGATATATTGCAGGCTCTTATGATCGGTATATATGTCAACATGAACCCCATATAAGTAGTGGCGCCATATCTTCAAAGCAAATACAACTGCAGCTAGCTCAAGATCATGCGTGGGATAATTCCTCTCATGTGGTCACAACTGTCTAGAGCCATAGGCTATTACTCTACCATGTTGCATTAGTACGCATCCTAAGCCAATTCTCGAAGCATCATAGTACACTGCATACCCTTCTGTGCCTTCAGGAAGTACCAATACCGGTGTAGAAGTCAACTTGCTCTTCAGATCCTGGAAACTCTTTTCACAGGCATCATTCCATTGAAACTTGGAGGCTTTATGCGTCAACTTAGTCAAGGGTGCAGAAATAGTAGAAAAACCTTCAACAAACCTTCTATAATAACCTGCCAACCCGAGGAAACTACGAATCTCCATAGGCGTCGTGGGTCTTGGCCAACTCTTCACAGCCTCAATCTTCTGAGTGTCAACTTTTATGCCTTCACTGGATACAATATGGCCCAAAAATGCCACTGACTTGAGCCAAAACTCACATTTAGAAAACTTCGCATACAACTTACAATCACGAAGAATCTACAACGCCTGCCTTAAGTGATTAACATGGTCCTCTTCTGATCTAGAGTAGAACAGAATATCATCTATGAAAACTATCACGAACACATCTAGAAACGGCTTAAACAACCTATTCATCATATCCATAAAAACTGCGGGTGCATTTGTCAGCCCGAATGACATAACCAGGAATTCATAATGACCATACCGTGTTTGGAAAGCTGTCTTGGGTATATCTTTATCCTTGACTCTCACTTGATGATAGCCTGATCTCAAGTCAGTCTTGGAAAAACACTTGGCACCCTGCAACTGGTCAAATAAATCATCAATTCGGGGAAGAGGGTATTTATTCTTGATAGTCACCTTAGTCAATTGCCGATAGTCAATACACATCCTCAGCGAATCATCTTTCTTACGCACAAACAATACTGGTGCTCCCCAAGGGGACATACTAGGCCTGTTGAATCCCTTCTCTAGCAAGTCTTTTAGTTGCTCTTTCAATTCTCGCAACTCTGCTGGTGCCATTCTATAAGGAGGAATTGAGATTGGTTGTGTGTCTGGCAACATATCAATACCAAACTCCACTTCTCGTTCAGGAGGTAAACCTGGTAGTTCTTCAGGAAATTCATTCACAACCAGAACGGTCTGAAAAGTTGGCGACTCTCCCTCTATATCCCTTACTCTAACCAGATGGTATATGTACCCCTTGGAAATCTTTTTTCTTGCCTTAAAGTAAGAAATAAATCTACCTCTCGGCGCGCCAACATTACTCTTCCATTCAAGGACTGCCTCATTTGGGAAATGGAAGTATACCTTCTTAGAACGGCAATCTACTGTAGCATAACAAGACGCTAACCAATCCATGCCTATAATAACATCAAAATCTACCATTTCTAACTCAACAAGATCGGCCATCGTATCACGACCACAAATATTCACAACACAATTTCGATAAACATTACTAGCTATAAGAGATTCCCCCACTGGCGTTGATACTTCAAATGGCTTGGCTAATAATTCGGGTGTTCTTTCGAACCTTCCCGCAACCAAAGAAGTAGCATACGATAATGTAGAACCAGGATCAATTAAGGCATACACATCAAATGCAAAGATGGACAATGTACCTGTAACCACGTCTGGAGAAGCCTCTAAATTCTGCCGATCTGCTAGGGCATACACACGGTTCTGAGCTCCTCTAGGACTAGCTGCTCCTCTATCACCTCTACCGTGACCCAAAGGTTGTGCACCCCTACTCAAAGGAGGCACCGAAGATGACGCAACAGCTGATCCGGTAGGTCGTGTTATACCACCTGTGGTCCTGCGTGGGCAATCTCTAGCCATATGCCCCGGCATACCGCACCAAAAGCAATTGTTCGTCCCAAGCCGACATTCGTCAAAGTGAAATTTTCTACATATGGGGCACGGGTGTCGTGGAGGTCTCAATTGACTCATACTCCCTTGCCCTTGATACCCCACTGTTCGCGAACTCTGATTTTCACTGCTTTTCCCAAACTGATTACCTCTGAACCTTTGAAATTGTGGTGGAGCACTAATTGCAGGATAAGAAGATAACGGGATAGGCAATCTATGAGAGAACGAAGGCCTAAAACCTCCCTGAGATGCCATAAACTGTCCTATAGCTCTGGCCCGCTTAGAATATCCTTTTTTTGATTCCTGGGTTCTTCTTCTTTGCCTCTGATCTTCCATCTTCTGAGCGAAAGCTTGTATCCTCGCTATATCCATGTCCTTGTTCAAAGCAGCAATGGTACAATCTCTAACCAAGTATGGTTCCAATCTATCCACATAGTGATGAACTCTGTCATCCATAGTAGCTACCACATTAGAAGCATATCGAGACAAGGAGTTAAATCGAAGACTATACTCCCTTACAATCATATTACCCTGACAAAGAATTAAGAATTGATCTGCACGGGCCTGACGAGTCTCAAATGGAAGATAATGATCAATAAATGCATCTTTGAACTCTCCCCATGTAGTTGGAGGTGCATCAATACCCCTAGATCGTTTCCAATCCTCGTACCACAATATAGCCTCTCCTTTCAGTCTATATGTTGCTAGCTCAACCATCTCTTTACTGGATATGTGCATAACATCTAGAGCCCTTTGTGTTTGATCGACAAAGTCCTGCGGGTCTTCGTTAATATCTGATCCGGTAAAAGTAGGAGGATCCAGTTTCAGAAAATCCTGTGTCCGAAGGCTAGCTGCTCTATCCGTACCACTAGAACCCGTGGTAGGAATAGCTTGCCCTTGAACTTGACCGGCAACTATACGCGTCAGAAGTTGTACTGCATCCCTCAAATCTCGATCAACAGCATTAATAGACGACCCTTCCAGAGGAGAAGAAGCACCTGATATATGCTCAGCTTGAGACTCACTTTGTTCAGCTTGTGCCGGTGGTGACTTACTAGTACCTTCTCCGGCCACTACATCTACTCGCTTCCACTTATTCTTTCTCCTTGTAACTGGCATCATCACTATAATAAATAAAAAAGAAACAATTGGATTAAGCGATTGATTATGACTTTATCTATAATATGGGGTCTATTGCACGATCTAAGAAATGGAGAGTGGAAACAATCCCTAAATGCCCAATAGCCTCCTGTTTATAGATGTGGTGCACAACACACCGATAAACGAGATTCTACGTAGACACGGCTTTGTAGACTCACTAGGACGAACTTCTCTGATACCACTTCTGTCATACCCCAAATCCCATTGGAGCGGACTGGCACCCGTAGCCGAGGAGGCCCGGGAGAACCCGTTCATAACCTATACTTTCACATTTACATTACTTATGAAAATTAGAAATTTGGGCAGCACTTCGTTGTAAATAGAAGAAAACAGTACTTGTATCAGCCCAGCAGACATGCATAAATATATATATGAATAGTAATTGGCCGTCAGAGCCATCACGTCTATCAACCAAACACTCCTATGGCTGTACAATATGTCTAAAAAAGCCTCTACATAGATACACAACTGAGTTGGTGTCGGGACAAACTCCCGCCCACAAAAGACTTTTATACAAATACCAAAAGTACATATAGAGACGACTTGGGATGCTCCGAAACAACTGGAGCTCACCACTAACAACAGAATGTCCTGGCTCTTACTGCGGAGGTGTACGACCTGAAGTACCTGTTCGTGCAGGAATGAATACAGGTCCCCCGTGAGGGACGTCAGTACGGAAATATGTACTGAGTATGTAAGGCAGTGAGTATCAAGATGAGATACAAAAGGTCAACAGAACCCAGATACCAGTGAATAAACAGTATGAGTAGACCACACTTAAAAGAATTGATGGGATACCTGCACATTACTTTCATATCATTACTTCCCGTAATCCTTATCAATACATAACATATGTCATACAATGGCCAACTGATCAGTGGTACTAATACAATACATCAGGGACCACCCCTGGAATAGCATATATACATAATCTTTATAATACAATGGCCAACTGATCAGTGGTACTAATACAATACATCATATCATCAATTTAAAATACAGACATTCCATTTATTAATTCAATTAATCTTTAAGATTGGTTACTTTGTGGTCACACTTTATGGAACTTGAAACCATGATACCTCAATAGGAAAAACATGTAAATAGGTAATCAATATCATGAAAATGAAGTAGAGAATCATGGATACCTCATTAAACCATTTCGGAGTCAACAATAGTATATGGACATTTTTTTTGACTAGCCGGACATCTTAAAAGTGAAAACAAGTTCAATTGGTAGTGTCGAAGATCATATGATGTTATTATGTGTCATGTGTCGTAGGACAATGTTGGAAGCTTACTTGAGAGTGCCATGGGTCATTATTCATGCCAAATATTAGATAGAGTATGTCTTACATACCTTGATATAACCACTTCAATACAAGTGACTTCCCGTACTCTTCGAAAACTTATCTACAATAAGTCATTTGTGGCAAACTAGTATTAGCAACCAAACCTTACCATTTAGGTATTAACTTCACCAAATAATGTCTAGGAAGTAATCCTTTAGCTCATCAATAAGAGTATTGTAACACCCCGTAAAAGTCGTGCATGGATTAGCCTTTAATAGATTGCTCTTAGACTTAAAAACTTGAAAAAATTTTCTAAGTGTAACTTCGAGTCATTTTAGCTGGCAACCTTCGGGATACAACTTCTCGACCTTCCCGACCTTCATTTTTAGATTTTCAAGTTGCGTTACGATCGAGAAATCTCATAGTACATCTCGGATATGTTTTGGAATTTTTCGGAATGCATAAGGCTGCGTTTGGATTTCAAAACAGTAGCAAAACGCAAAGCCTATTGCCCAGTTTTTTTTTTTCAGCATTTCAGGGTCAACTTCAAACGATCATAACACCCTGTATATAATGAACTGTGTGAGCTATAATATATCAAACGAAAGATATTTGAGTCTTCTGTCCAATGAAACTGGTTTCATCCAAATACAACGTCTAAATAAGGAGTTATATCCGTTTTACTTCAGCCTGTCAGTTTGTCAACTGAGGGATAGTTTCAACTTTTCTTGTTTTCTTAGGGGCATTTTAGTCATTTCACCTCACCCCTAATTCGTCTATAACATCTGATTCAGCTCCAAATTCAGCAAAATATACCCCTTTTCTCTAATTTTCTATCAATAATACCCTTTAGGGTTTCAAACAAAATCCCAAATAACTCAAGATTCAACCGTAGAAAATTCAAATTGGTTCCGTAGTTGTGTTCACCATCTCGAAAGCTTCGAGAAGCACCCCATGGTTATGTAAGGAGGATTATAAATACAAGAGTCCATTGTTAATGTATGAATATTGTTTATTCTTGATTCTTATCCATGAATAAGTATTGATAAAGAATTATGAGTATTGTCTTGATGTTGGAAGATAACTAGAAACATAGTTATGAATTGTTGCGTATAAATTGTTAGTAGTAAGTTATGGAAGTTGCTGTATTGGATTATGAAGAATGAATTGTGGTGATATATCATTATATTAGTGGTTATGTATGCCTAGTGATCATGTTGGTATTGGATGGTGATTAAGAAGGGAAATAACGGCTAAGAGTGATGTTGAGGGATATTTCATGAAAATGCATGATATGTGAATGTAATAAGAGTATAAGAGGATGTATGTAGTACTCTTATTGATGAGCTAAGGGATTACTTCCTAGACATTAATTGGTGAAGTTAATACCTAAATGGTAAGGTTTGGTTGCTAATACTAGTTTGCCACAAATTACTTATTGTAGATAAGTGTTCGAAGAATACGGGAAGTCACTTGTATTGAAGTGGTTATATCAAGGTATGTAAGACATACTCTATCTACTCTTTGGCATTAATAATGACCCATGGCACTCGCAAGTAGGCTTCCAACATTGTCCTACGACACATGACACATAATAACATCATATGATCTTCGACACTACCAATTGAACTTGTTTTCACTTTTAAGATGTCCGGCTAGTCAAAAAAAATATCCATATACAATTGTTGACTCCGAAATGGTTTAATGAGGTATCCATGATTCTCTACTCCCTTTTCATGATATTGATTACCTATTTACATGTTTTTCCTGTTGAAGTATCATGGTTTCAAGTTCCATAAAGTGTGACCACAAAGTAACCAATCTCAAAGATTAATTGAATTTAGAAATGGAATGTCTATATTTTAAATTGATGATATGATGTATTATATTAGTACCACTGATCAGTTGGCCATTGTATTATAAAGATTATGTATATATATGCTATTCTAGGGGTGGTCCCTAATGTATTGTATTAGTACCACTGATCAGTTGGCCATTGTATTATAAAGATTATGTATATATATATGCTATTCCAGGGGTGGTCCCTGATGTATTGTATTAGTACCACTGATCAGTTGGCCATTGTATGACATATGTTATGTATTGATAAGGAATACGGGAAGTAATGATATGAAAGTAATGTGCAGGTATTCCATCAGTTCTTTTAAGTGTGGTCTACTCATACTGTTTATTCACTGGTATCTGGGTTCTGTTGATCTTTTGTATCTTATGTTGACACTCCCTGCCTTACATACTCAGTACATATTTCCGTACTGACGTCCCTCACGGGGGACCTGCATTCATGCCTGCAGGAACACCTGCATTCATGCCTGCAGGAACAGGTACTTCAGGTCATACACCTCCGCAGTAAGAGCCAGGACATTCTATTGTTAGTGGTGAGCTCCAGTTGTTTCGGGGCATCCCAAGTCGTCTCTATATGTACCTTTGGTATTTGTATAAAAGTCTTTTGTGGGCGGGAGTTCGTCCCGACCCCAACTCAGTTGTGTATCTATGAAGAGGCTTTTGTAGACATATTGTACAGCCATAGGAGTGTTTGGTTGATAGACGTGATGGCTGTAACGGCCAATTACTGTTCATATATATATTTATGCGTGTCTGGTGGGTTGATACAGGTACTGTTTTCTTCTATTTACAATGAAGTGCTGCCCAAATTTCTAATTTTCATAAGTAATGTAAATGTGAAAGTATAGGTTATGAACGGGTTCTCCCGGGCCTCCTCGACTACGAGTGCCAGTCCGCTCCAATGGGATTTGGGGTGTGACAGAAGTGGTATCAGAGAAGTTTGTCCTAGTAAGTCTACAAAGCTGTGTCTACGTAGAATCTCGTTTATCGGTGTGTTGTGCACCACATCTATAAACAGGAGGCTATTGGACATTTAGGGATTATTTCCACTCTCCATTTCTTAGTTCGTGCAATAGAGTCAGAATGTTCCTCTTTCATACTCTTATTCACGCTTTGATGTCGCCCATATGAAAGTAAAAAGTCATCCCAAATTCTTTCCTTACTGTAATGTCCTCCGATATGTCTCATTATTGAGGTGATTCAAGTGTAGAAGTTTAGAATCTAATGGTATGGTCCTTTCTGATTGAACCATATAAGAGTTTAAATTGTGCAAGGACTTGAGAAGAGTCCGTTAGTGCTTCAATGTGTATTGATTCCGATGTAGACATTGATCTTGATGGAATCGTGCTTTTCAGCTTCTGGTATTAATTGCATTTAGTCCCTTTCAAATTTATGTTACAAATGTCGTGCTTAAGGGTGGATGATGTGTAGTAGAATGTTGGAACTGTAATTCCACCCGAATAGTAGTATGCATTAAAAGTGTTGTTGTCATGACTTATTGGTAGTGAAATTAGACCAAGAAGTTGGTGATGTGAAGTCACAAAGTTAGAAGTCAGAGTGAGGGTGACTTTTGTGTAAATGAATATTTTAGTTGAATAACCGATGTTCAAGAATGATTTACCCCCCCCCCCCTATGGTGATAGACTAATGTGGTAACGAGTAGCATGTGTGGATGGTATGGTAGTCCGTGGAGGAAGTGTTTGACTCCGATTGTATTTATACAGAGTAATACGTGTATTCTTAGTTCATTGGATGTTGCGTAATAAATTTCTATCTCATGTAATCTTGTCATCAAGGTGTTGTTGAAAAAAAAATAAAATAAAATAAAGTCTAGTGAAGCCGTGTGGGGCTCTTTCGATTCACTAGCATAGTTGACTTGTCATTCATTTCTTTTTCTTGTTCAAAATACAAAATCAAAGTCTAGTGAAGCCGTGTGAGGCCTATTTCGATTCACTAGCAACTTGTTGTCCAACTTGTTGTTCTTGTGTTGGTTTAATAGATGTATTGCTGAATTTGTTTGCATGAGATTGAGTTGGTAAAGAGGTTATTCGTCCTTGTGTGTTGTTTAGTAGATTGTACAGAAGGAGTTGTTAGTTAGAGTGATTTGTAGGTTGCTTGAAGTGTGAAAATGGCTATATTAGCCAGTAAGTTGTAAGTATAGACTCATGGTTGTTTGTGGAATTTGAAGGCAGACTAAATGTATGCTTAAGTAAGTAAGCGTGATGTGAGAGGCCGTATAAGTAGATAAGATTGTATGGGGTTACAATATAAAATTAATGTCGATCATGTCTATTATGTGACTTTACCCCTTGACCTTCTTTTCCTTGGTAGTAGTAATGTTAAAAAGGTGCTTTGGTCGTGGATAGTATCTAGATAAAATCAAGTATTTGGGGTAAAATGTCCCAATTTGATGGACTAGTAAATTATGTTGTATTCTTCATGGGTGGTATTTACTGAATAAAACAAGTATGAGCTGATGCCTATGATGCCTTACACCATGTATTTATAGTACCTAAAAGTCCCTAAGTCAACAAGGTACAAAAATGCAAGCTATACAATTATCAACTACAAGCTGAAAATCTGAAAATCCTGCACATGCTTGCTGAAATTTCTGCACATGCTTGCCAACCTTTGTGGACCTTTTAAAGTGGAAAATTTGCAGTTTGATACCAGCCCGCGTGAACTTCCTAAAGTCTAATAAATGTGCTGCCAGACTATTTTGACCATCTAGAAGGTGCTGGAACGTTGGCAGCAATGCGGGGCATTTATCAAAGCCCCGTCAAGCTCGAAAACGCGCCCGAATAGTTCTAAACATGCCCAAAACGTGAGGAGTTTAATCTGTTGTGACATTGAGCGTCAAAATGTGGTTGTAAAAATAGTGATTTAAGATTTATGATGTATGTTTTGTAAGAATTATGTATAAGGTTGGATTGTAAATCATGTTAAGCACTAGACATTAAGTTTGAACAATTGATGCCCATGAAGGTGGATGTGATGACTTCTTGGTTAATGATACTAGTTTTATAGAAGTAATCTAATAGGCTTGAGTGGTGTATGCAAGAGCCTAAGTTTATTTGATTTATAGTGTTGAGCCTTTTTATATGATCTTGATTCTCATAGTATAGAGATGTAAGTTTGAACTCGTGATATTGATAGGCTATGTCGGAAGTAGTATGTTTCATGGAAGGCTTGGTGATATCCATGTTGAGTGCTAGATTCTAAGTTTGAGTTTTTGAAGGTTGAACTAATAGAAATAAGAGTTAAATCACTAGAGGGTGTGTTGTCCGACTATGGGGATACTCATGAAGAACCGAAGTTAGTAAGTGCAAGTATTATATGATGACTGCTGGGTCTATAGAATGATAAAGTGTATCTCAGAAGGTAGTATTAACAGTATGTTTTCCACTTTCAGGTGTAGTCATTTGGGTTAAGTGCCATGATATGCGTGTATAGTAGTTTTTCAGACCCCAGAGTGCAGTGAGTGTACTTCAGTTTAAAGTCTAGTAAGGGATCTCCCAAACTTAATATCAGAGCTTGAAGCTAAGGGGGAGATGTTAGAGCGAATAACCAAGTTAGGCCTTCAAATTCTAGTCGTGATGTCATGATGATATAGAACGTCAGAAAGTGAGGTTGAGACTCAACCCATTCTTGTCTCAGTATATTTTTTTTAGTTATCCCAATATCTACTCATGCCTTACGTTTCAGTCCAATGATCAAAATTGATGTTCATGCTTATAATAGAGAATCATGTACTCTTCAAGTTCTAAAATGAGATGTTTCAGTTCATTCAGTAGTCGGAAATCCCATTCCATAAGTTATGAACTCCAAATTGAGGTCATGTAGCTCATGACTCATGTACTCACGCTTTATAGTATGCTTGTTTTAAATAAGACCATAAGTGTGAAGTAAGATCTGGGGCCAAGTTTTTGATATATGTGAGTTTTAGTGGAAATTTGTATGTGTATGTTCTTGGGGTAGCGCGTGGGAGTTATATTAATAGTGGTTTAGAGAATATGTGAAGTGTTTCTTCATTGGTGTTTGGGTTGAAGTTCATATGAGGTTATAAAGATTGGCTTGAACGACATGTTGGGATTTTAGTAAAGGGACGCAATATGCGCTAGTGAATCTATGGTAAGAGTTCAGAGTTAGTCATTAATGTGGGAAGGCATGATATGCTTAGGGTGTGAACTTTAAAAGGATATGGAAGATTGAATCATATTGTTTAGACTAGTATCATGGTATGACGTTGTATTTTTGGGACTTGGAGTTAGGCTTGATCACAGTGAAAGGATTTAAGCTACTATAGACATTGTAGAAAGAGCTATCAATGCCCATATGAGAATTATAAGTTGAATCGAATGAATGTGGTATCTAAGGGAAATAGTACAGTTAAGGGAGTATTCGAGGAGTGTGCTAATCTTGGAAGTAAGAAGTCGCATTGACTAAGGACTGACAATTCTATCATGATTTATGAGTTATATGTCTATATTCCAGGCTGCAGAGTAATGTCAATGTTGGGATCCTATAGTCGGATGTATTGTGTGACTCATGCCTAAGATCTTTTGCTGCCTAATGCTACTAGAATTTTTTTTACGAAGAGTGTTGATAAGATACTCCAGATTGGGTATAAGTTTCCTGTGTAGTTCAGTCTGTTCAGCCAGCAAATCAGTTCAATAGTCAGAAAGTCAAATTCTCATGATTTGTTTGCTTGTCTTTTCAATTAATCATGCTACCCGAATTCTCAGATATGTTACTATTCCAAGATTGAGTATACTAGTAGTTGTGAGTATAATTCAGTTCATGCATCATGTACTAGATTCAGATTCCAGAGGTTCAGTTATGAATCAAAATCATAGGTGCCGTGTGCATTTCCTCCATTTTCCAAGTATCTTAGTGAATTGAACACTCATAGAGGGATGTAGGATCCCAAGGGGGAGATACCCCATTTGGTTACGTGCATAGATTCTTATTACAAGCTTCGCCTCAATTGATATTGCATATTCAGTCATACGTTCTTGTGTCAGCTCAGTTAGATATGCCTGCATTAGAAATGCACGTTCAATAGAAAAAGTTCAGCTTATCTATGTATTCAGTTCTGCGTTCATGAGATCAACTCAATAACAAATCCATACATTAGGTTTGCATGTTCATTATGAGAACTCAGCTTATGAGTGGCTCCAGTCGTGTATTCCATGCATCAGATATGCATGTCCGATATAAGAATTCAGAATATCAGTAGTTATATCCATATGGTCATGTTTCAGATCAGTGTATTCTTTATTAGAAGGCATGTCGTGCCTGCGTTATTCCATACCTTTAAGGCTTCAACATTTCCAATCCATCATTCGGGGACGAATGATCCCAAGGGGGAGATAATGTAACACCCCGTAAAAGTCGTGCATGGATTAGCCTTTAATAGAGTGCTCTTAGACTTAAAAACTTGAAAAATATTTCTAAGTGTAACTTCGAGTCATTTTAGCTGGCAACCTTCGGGATACAACTTCTCGACCTTCCCGACCTTCATTTTTAGATTTTCAAGTTGCGTTACGATCGAGCAATCTCATAGTACATCTCGGATAAGTTTTGGAATTTTTCGGAATGCATAAGGCTGCGTTTGGATTTCAAAACAGTAGCAAAACGCAAAGCCTGTTGCCCAGTTTTTTTTTTCAGCATTTCAGGGTCAACTTCAAACGATCATAACTCGCTGTATATAATGAACTGTGTGACCTATAATATATCAAACAAAAGATCTTTGAGTATTCTTTCCAATGCAACTGGTTTCATCCAAATACAACATATAAGGAAGGAGTTATATCCGTTTTACTTCAGCCTGTCAGTTTGTCAACTGAGGGATAGTTTCAACTTTTCTTGTTTTCTTAGGGGCATTTTAGTCATTTCACCTCACCCCTAATTCGTCTATAACATCTGATTCAGCTCCAAATTCAGCAAAATATACCCCTTTTCTCTAATTTTGTCTCAAGAATACCCTTTAGGGTTTCAAACAAAATCCCAAATAACTCAAGATTCAACCGTAGAAAATTCAAATTGGTTCCGTAGTTGTGTTCACCATCTCGAAAGCTTCGAGAAGCACCCCATGGTTATGTAAGGAGGATTATAAATACAAGAGTCCATTGTTAAGGTATGAATATTGTTTATTCTTGATTCTTATCCATGAATAAGTATTGATAAAGAATTATGAATATTGTCTTGATGTTGGAAGATAACTAGAAACATAGTTATGAATTGTTGTGTATAAATTGTTAGTAGTAAGTTATGGAAGTTGCTGTATTGGATTATGAAGAATGAATTGTGGTGATATATCATTATATTAGTGGTTATGTATGCCTAGTGATCATGTTGGTATTGGATGGTGATTAAGAAGGAAAATAAAGGCTAAGAGTGATGTTGAGGGATATTTCATGAAAATGCATGATATGTGAATGTAATAAGAGTATAAGAGGATGTATGTAGTACTCTTATTGATGAGCTAAGGGATTACTTCCTAGACATTAATTGGTGAAGTTAATACCTAAATGGTAAGGTTTGGTTGCTAATACTAGTTTGCCACAAATGACTTATTGTAGATAAGTGTTCGAAGAGTACGGAAAGTCACTTGTATTGAAGTGGTTATATCAAGGTATGTAAGACATAATCTATCTACTCTTTGGCATGAATAATGACCCATGGCACTCTCAAGTAGGCTTCCAACATTGTCCTACGAAACATGACACATAATAACATCATATGATCTTCGACACTACCAATTGAACTTGTTTTCACTTTTAAGATGTCCGGCTAGTCAAAAAAAATATCTATATACTATTGTTGACTCCGAAATGGTTTAATGAGGTATCCATGATTCTCTACTCCATTTTCATGATATTGATTACCTATTTACATGTTTTTCCTATTGAAGTATCATGGTTTCAAGTTCCATAAAGTGTGACCACAAAGTAACCAATCTCAAAGATTAATTGAATTAAGAAATGGAATGTCTATATTTTAAATTGATGATATGATATATTATATTAGTACCACTGATCAGTTGGCCATTGTATTATAAAGATTATGTATATATATGCTATTCCAGGGGTGGTCCCTGATGTATTGTATTAGTACCACTGATCAGTTGGCCATTGTATTATAAAGATTATGTATATATATGCTATTCCAGGGGTGGTCCCTGATGTATTGTATTAGTACCACTGATCAGTTGGCCATTGTAGGACATATGTTATGTATTGATAAGGATTACGGGAAGTAATGATATGAAAGTAATGTGCAGGTATCCCATCAGTTCTTTTAAGTGTGGTCTACTCATACTGTTTATTCACTGGTATCTGGGTTTTGTTGATCTTTTGTATCTCATGTTGACACTCCCTGCCTTATATACTCAGTACATATTTCCGTACTGACGTCCCTCAAGGGGGACCTGCATTCATGCCTGCAGGAACAGGTACTTTAGGCCGTACACCTCCGCAGTAAGAGCCAGGACATTCTATTGTTAGTGGTGAGCTCCAGTTGTTTCGGGGCATCCCAAGTCATCTCTATATGTACCTTTGGTATTTGAATAAAAGTCTTTTGTGGGCGGGAGTTTGTCCCGACCCCAACTCAGTTGTGTATCTATGTAGAGGCTTTTGTCGACATATTGTACAGCCATAGGAGTGTTTGGTTGATAGACGTGATGGCTCTGACGGCCAATTACTGTTCATATATATATTTATGCGTGTCTGCTGGGTTGATATAGGTACTGTTTTCTTCTATTTACAATGAAGTGCTGCCCAAATTTCTAATTTTCATAAGTAATGTAAATGTGAAAGTATAGGTTATGAACGGGTTCTCCCGGGCCTCCTCGGCTACGGGTGTCAGTCCGCTCCAATGGGATTAGGGGTGTGACAAGTACAACATACATCCTCTTATACTCTTATTACATTCACATATCATGCATTTTCATGAAATATCTCTCAACATCACTCTTAGCCTTTATTTTCCTTCTTAATCACCATCCAATACCAACATGATCACTAGGCATACATAACCACTAATATAATGATATATCACCACAATTCATCCTCCATAATCCAATACAACAACTTCCATAATTTACTACTAACAATTTATCCACAACAATTCATAACTATGTTTCTAGTTATCTCCCAACACCAAGACAATACTCATAATCCTTTATCAATACTTATTCATGGATAAGAATCAAGAATAAACAATATTCATACATTAACAATGAACTCTTGTATTTAGAATCCTCCTTACATAATCAAGGGGTGCTTCTCGAAGCTTTCGAGATGGTGAACACAACTACGGAACCAATTCAAATTTTCTACGGTTGAATCACAAAATATTTGAAGTTGAAATTAGGCTAGGGTTTCACCTTCTCTTAATAATTGGATGATATCTGATATATGAGGCTAAGGCAGTTTTATAAAGACCAATTTTCGTCCAAGAGCTAATAGAAAATGACCATTTTGCCCTAAAGATTTAAATAAATCCCGAATCTATCCCCAGTGGACAGTTTTGACAGGCTGAAGTAAATTGATCATAACTCTTTGCTCGGGTATCGTATTTGGGTGAAACCAATTGCATTGGAAAGATAATTCAAAGGGATTTCATTTTCATATAAAGTATACCACCCAGTTATTCCTTTACAAGGATTTATGGTCGTTTAAAGTTGACCCAAAAATCTGTCCCACAATTCTGTTTTTTTTTTTATAGGCTGTAGTAAAACGGGTGTAGCTCCTTACTTAGACATTGGATTTGGATTAAACCAATTTCATCGGAAAGAATACTCTCGGAGATTTTCGTATATATATAGAAGCTCACACAGTTCTTTTTGTACAAGGAGTTATGATCGTCTAAAGTTGGATTGCCTAGCTGCAGTAATTTTCCTGCAGAATTACTGTTCATAGGCTTCCCGGCCACCGATTTGAAATTTCGAATGTGCTCGCTTATATGAAATACTCCTCTGTTTTGGGCAAACTATATATCGTTGGAAATCTTATTCCGATACCTACACATACAACTATTGACGGGATACTTCCGAACACCATACACTTAATTTAACCCATACGCAAGCCTTTAGGACTCCATATAATCGCGATAAGTGTACGAAAAAATTTTCAGGGTGTTACAGATAACCTTGTGGAAATTTCATATAGTCTCATCTTCCAAAACACCTTGTAAAAAGGAATTGTATACATTCATTTGATGGATATGCCAATTCCTAGCTGCTACAAAATAGCCAAGACAGTCCTCAGAGTAACCATTTTTACCATTGGGCTAAAGGTTTCTTGTTAGTCTATCCCTTCCTTTTGACTGAAACCTTTTGATACCAACCTTGCCTTGAATTGTTCTATTTGTCTCTAGGCTTTGCACTTGATTTTGTCAATCCATTTGCACCCTATAGGATACTTGCCTTTCGGAAGATTGAGCACCTGCCAAGTATTGTTGTTTCAAGAGCAATTATCTCAAATTGCATAGCATCTACCCACCTAGCATCTTTGACTGCCTCTGCATAAGTGGTTGGTTCAATAAGGTTTGAGAAGTTAGATAAGTAGCATTGATACTTATCAAGAAGATTAAATAAACATAGTTTGAGAGAGGATATAAGATGTTGTCATTTATAGTTAATGACACAAAGTCTTTCATCCATCTAGGTGGATGTGTGCCCCTGGTAGATTTTCTTTGATCTGTATATGTAGATCTTGTTGAGGCAATTCGGCAGCATTTTGTGCACTTATTCTTCTTGTGTAGTATATTGTTATAGCAGGAATTTATGCAATAGGAACTGTAGTTTACTGGACTAGAGTAGTATTAGTTGTATTTTATAGTTGTTCAGCATGAGATTGTGATTATGAGTCATTTTCAATAGTTGGTTGTGGTTGTGAATTGTTACCAGTAGGTGCTTATGACTGTAAACCAGGCTCAACTCCTATTATATCAATAGCTAACTCATCACTACTTCTTACTGTCAAGTCACATATAGGAAATAATGATTATGAAGCTTAAGTCATAGTATCAAGGAAATATATCTTTCAAGAAAATGACATCCTTGTTAACAAAGAATATCTTCTCAATAAGATCATAAAGGATATAACCTTTATTTGTTTCTGAATAACCCACGTGAATAGCTTTTCTTGATCTAGGCTTAAGTTTATCCAATTCATGTACTACCTTAGCACAACCTAAGACCTTTAGATGATCTAGTGCAGGTTTCTTATTGTACAGTTTTTCATAAGGTGTGATATATCCTAATTTATAAGAAGGAAGCCTGTTTATTAGATATGTAGAAGCTTTCACATAGTGTCCCCAAAACATTAAAGGTATATTAGCATAAAACCTAATAGCTCTTGTTATTTCTAGCAAATGCCTATGTTTCCTCTCTGCTACACCATTTTGCTGAGGTGTATATGAGCAAGAAGTTTGATGAGTTATGCCTAGATTTGCAAAGAGTTCAGAACATATGTGATTGACAAATTCAGTACCATTATCAGTTCCAATTACTTTTACACAAGTATTAAACTGGGTTTGAATGTAAGACAGAATATACATAAGAAGAATAATGACATCAGCTTGATTAAAAACACCCATGTCATTCTAGTAAAATCATCCATAACAGCGATGAAGTACTTGTGTCCATCACAGGTAGTAACCTTATAAGGACCCAGAGATCCATATGTACTAAGTCAAAACCTTTAACACTAGATGTATTGCTAGAAGGAAAGGCTAGCCTAGTTTGTTTATCCAATGGACAGACTTCACACTTATTTATATTGTCATTTACATGAGTTTTTGTAATAGAAAACATGTGAGATAGTATCCTAAAAAGAACATGTCCAAGCCTACTATGCCATAGCCTTATATTAGATTTATTTGTATTTTGAGTATTGAACACACAGCCTTCTACTTTGCCATGTCCCGGAAGCTTTTATCTCAAAAAGAAGTGTAGTCCATTTATCTCTCTGCCAATTCCTTCACCTTCCCAATCCAAATTAAAGATCTTGAAACGCACAAAAGTTAGGGAATAATGTAGATGAATAGTTAAGTTGCTTAGTAACCTTTGAGACTGATAATAGATTGTATTTAAACTGAGGTAGATGAAAAACATTCTGGATAGTACTATTTTTAGATATATCATTACATCCCATGTGTGTCACTAGTGACATATCACCATTGGGTAGTATTACTCTTTTTGGATTGATCTATTGAATTTTTTTTAGAAGATCAATATCTGTAGTCATATGGTTTGTCAATAACCCACTCAAGTGGATTACTGCAAACCATCAAGTAACTTCCAATACCTGACATATTTTTTGCTTTAGCAGATGGCATGGAAGATGTCACTTGATTGTGTTGTTCCAACATCTTGCAAATCTAAGTATATTGCTCAGGTGTGAACCTTGGGTGCAAAGATAGCAGTACAGGACTTTGGTTTTGATAATGCTGACCCAATCCTCAGCCACAACATTGTAAGCACTAGAAGCAACATTCCTCTGCTTGTACTGTGATCATAGCTAGTTCAATCTTTATTTTGAATCTTGTGCTCTCCTAGTCTAGGATGTCCAGGAGGGTAACCAACAAGTTTGTAGCAATCTATCTTGTAATGACTTTTTATTTTATAGTAATCACACACTACACTAGGATTATATGATGACACATAGTTTATCTTCTCCTTTTGATAGTTACCTTGATAACTACCACCTTGAAAGGTAGTCTTAGAGTACATGACAACTACATCAGCTGCATTAGGAGCAGGACCAAGAAGACTCGTTGCATGCACAAACTGAGCCACAATTTTTTGATTCTAATCTCTTATGATCATAGAGTAGGCCATGTTGGCAGTTGGTAGTAGTGTCATTAACAAAATTTGTCTTCTTACTTGGGAGTATGTGTCATTTAAGCCCATTTGAAACTGATATAACTTTTGTCTTTGAAGATAAGCCAAGAACTCTCTTGATTTTTCACAGGCTCAAAAGATTCAAACTCATCCCATAAACCTTTTAGCTTAGTTAAATATACAAACACAGATTGAACTCCCTGAGTTATGGTTACAATTTCTTGGTGCAAATTCTAAGTTCTTGAACCATCTATTTTATCAAATCTTTCCTTAAGATCTAACCATAGAAAATATGCAGTCGAGGCATGGACCAGTACCCCTCCAAGAAGTTCAGTAGAAACTGCATTCATAAGCCAAGAAAGTACTATAGCATTGACTCTTTCCCATTCGTTTCCCAGGTCAATAAAGAAATTTTCTCTTACAAGATCCATCAACTATATCAAATTTGTTACTCCCTAGTAGTGCAATTCAAACAGCCTTAATCCATACAACATAGTTTTCACTCCCTTTTAATTGGAAAGACATAAGAGAAGTACCTGATACATCTGCGTAGATGAGAACCGAGGATGAGTATAATCTAATGGAGGCTGCAGTGGCCATGAGATTGATCCACTATTGTTGGAAACTGATCTAATTCTTTGCGCATTAAAAAGTCATCTTTAATAGAGTAGAGTTCCTTTTAGAGCAACTCACTTAGTCAAGCAGTTACTTTCAGAGTAACCAAGAAATTACCAGAATTCAGAAATTCTTGAATGTGTAGATGAACACCAAAAATTTAAAACAAAAATTATTGCATCGACAAGAGCACTGATTCAATTTAGTAAGCACTAATACCAGGAAGAATAATGCAGTAACTCACACTAAGAGTAAATCACTGTACCAGAGAAATAGAGGAAACGATTGGAGAAGACCAACCATCTTAGAATCAGAGAAGAAAAGAGAAGAAAGAAGATTAAATCATTGTGTTGTATTGATGTATTTAGAATTTTGTTCTTGTTAGTAGTACATAGTCGACTATATAGAGAGATGTTAGAGTTGTAACCCGAATTTTGTTGATCCGGCCCTGAAAGTTTCGCGGTGCGACTTATGTTTGTGATTTTCAAAATACCAAGCCTGTAAGTAATCCATTAGAAGCTCATCACTTCAAACTCTCGGCCACGTTATCTCCAAAGACAGATGATGAGTGTGACTATATGTCTCGAGTTCCATACTCTAGTTCCATTGGGTCTCTTATGTATGTGATGGTGTGTTTTCGACAAGATTTATATTATGCTATTAGTGCAGCTAGTAGATACATGGAAAATCTTGGCAAAGAATATTGGGAGATGTTCAGTGGATTTTTAGATACTTTCATGGACCTGCTGATATTTGTTTGCAGTTTGGGAAAAATAGAGATTGAGTAATCGAGTATGTTGATTCTGATTTTGCAGGAGACCATGATAAAATGAGATCCCTTAGAGGCTATGATTTCACCATTGGTGGTTGTTCTATCAGTTGAAAAGCTACCTTATAGACTACGGTAGCTTTGTCAACTACTGAGGAAGAGTACATAGCTATTACAGAGGATTTCAAGAAAGCTATTTGGTTGAAGGGTTTATTTGGTGAACATAGAAAAGACTTACAGATTACTATGATCTTTTGTGAAAGTCAGAGTTTTATCTTCCCTATGAAAGATCAGATGTTTCACGAGTGGACAAAGCACATCGATATTCGGTATCATTTTGTGCGTGAAATTATGGGCCGTGGTGATATTGTGGTGAGCAAGATTAGTAACCATGATAACCCTGCTGATATGATGACAAAGACACTACCAAGTGCCGAGTTTGAGAATTTCTTGGACTTGGTTGGTGTTAGCTATTAAGATGTGCCCTTAGGGGCTTTTGTGGATGAGGTAGAGTTTGTCTTGAAATGGATTTGAGTTGTGAATTAAAATTCGTGTCAAGGTGGAGATTATTAGAGTTGTTGCAAGAATTTTATTGATTCGGCCCTGAAAGTTTCGCGGTGTGACTCATGTTTGTAATTTTTAATGGGGTCTGTGGTTGTAGCGTAGGATAGGCCTGGTCTCGGAGCCAGTATGCACCTTTATGTTTTAGGCCTAGGACTTACCTGTATGCACGTATTATATAAGTGCATTTAGTGGATTTTTTTTTGAGTATTCAGAAAATATGCACATTCTCCACATTGTACTCCTCTCCTTTTATAGTGAAATTTCTCTGCCTCTGCCCGTGGTTTCTCCCGCAAGGGTTTCCACGTAAATCTGTTTTGTTGTTCTTGTTTTTCTTTTACTTGTGATTTGCTTTATTCTGTCCGAATCTAACAAGAGTAGATGATAGCTTAACAGTGTGGTGTCAACTAACTAACTGGCTTTAACAATGTAACTAACTTCTTGACACTTTTACTAACTTTCCCTCCTTTTTCTTTCTCTATTCTCATTCCTCAACAGTTATATAGATACCTCATATTGTATGTAGCTTTGTGCTTTAAATAAACCTTGGTTTGGTGAAGATGTCTGTATCTGTGAATTTGCAGTGACAACACAAAACATGCGCTGATTTCCACTTCATATTTACACATAAAGCACAACGAGCGAGTTAAATATATCAATGAGCTTCCTGCGGTCAACCCAAGAATTTTGCTTTCTGGTCCTGCAGGTTTGTTATTTTCTCAGTAATTACTTAACTTATTTTGTATTGTTATTATTTCATTTTTCTCATTGGAGTGCTTGATCGATATTAATCTACGGGTATTGACCAGTTCTGCTTTTGTTTTCCAGGATCAGAAATATATCAGGAGATTCTGGTGAAGGCACTTGCACATTTTTATGGAGCCAAATTGCTCATTTTTGATAGCAAAACTTTTGTAAGATGAAATTACTTATTTATGATTTTGAGGAACATTGCATAATTAACCTTAATTGTTTTTCCATTATTGTTGTTCTTGACCCGCCTTAAAGTAGTACTAGTGGCCACCTAGCATTTAAGACGTACTTCAAGTTCCGTCTTATAGACCTATAAAGGGGCTATAGACATATTGAGGGGATGCAAAGACAGTAGATGAAATTTATGAAATTTCTTCTTTCCTGGGGATGATTTTGCATGTCATCTATCTTATTTCAACGAGTTAGAGTTCTTTTCAGTTAAATCTAGAGTCAGTGGCCTATTAAAATCTTTCATGTCATTTTCTAGACTTTGTTATTCCCTTTGTCGCTCTTACATTTTTATTGATGTGGTCAGACTCAGATGCAAATCATGGATACATTTTCATATCATTCAGAGACTATCTGTGAAGGATGCTGAGCCAATGGAAGGCACTGAAGCATCATCTAGCCCAACTGCTAATGACAGTATATCCTCTTTAGCCGGGCCATCGAAAAACACCGTCTTTATGATAGGTATTGACTGCCCTTTGGTTAGCCCCTTGTTTTTGAATATTCAGAAGTTGCATGTTTTTTTCTTCAGATTTTAGTTTTACTAAGAAAAAAAATTTAGAAAAAAAAGTTGGGGGTTTATTGGAAACAACCACTCTACTTCACGTACCCTCCTCAGATCCCACTCCGTGGGAATACACTAGGCATGTTGATGTTGTTGTTTTTCTTTCTACTAATAACTGATATTGAAGATGTTCAGGTGATAGAGTCAGATTTATTGGTTCTACTTCTTCACTTGACTCGACTCCCATCAGCTAAATTCTAATTTTCCTACAAACCTCAACACCGACTCTTCTGCACTATTAAATGATCTGTATCTTATATGTAAACAAATTTCTGATGTTATTTTGTCATGGTCCCTAGCAATTTTGTCCTTCCGGTTTCCCATAAACTAAAATAATCATTATTGATCCATATTTCTTAATGTCATCGATGAAACTGCTTTATCCAGGAAAAAAACAAGAATCACTCTTGATGCATTTGCTAGTAACTATATGGTTTTACGATTAATATACACTCGATCCTTTTAGTCATCCCAAAAGAATGATGCATTTCTATATTTAGTTCTCCCACTTGTTTCAATTTGTTTGCTTTACTATCTTTTTTAGCGTGTTTCAAAAAAATGCGTCTTTCCTAATTTGGCAACTATTTAGTTTCACCATCTCACATGACGTGTTAATACCACAACATAAACGGCATTCTAAATACACTATACATGTATTTAGATTAAGATTACTTTCTTAAACTTCATGTCAAGTCAAACTATGACAAACAAATTGAAACTGAGAGTAATAATTTACCATTAAACTTTTCATTTTATCGTTGATGAGACAATTTATAGCCAATAATATCTATAATTTGTTTTACACCACAAGTTTCAAAATCTTCCTTTCATTTTTAAACTCCCCTTCACATAAATTGGGATAGTGTCACGACTCGAACCAGGGTCTGGCCGTGACGAGCATTTCAAACCATGGAAGCCCGAAACACCCCTATCTGTCTAGTAGTCATGCACCTAATTCATATGATCAAATTAATGTGGAAGAAACACAATAATTCGAAAACATGGTCATAAATATGAAAAGAAACAATAACGGGGAGATAAGGTTCCCCCAACATCAATTAACCTCCAAACAACTATCTGCGAAAATCTCTTACAAATTACTCAGTCAAGTAACCGTATATAAACTGGGACAAGGCCCCCAGTAGACCCCAAAACTGAATATAAGATAAAAGGACTGCAGGGCATAAGACCTTCCGAAACATAGAAGGCTCACAACTTGTCTCTGCAACTCTGTCTGAATGATCTACTAATTCTCTTGACCCCTAGACTGGACCTCTGAACCTGAGAAGTTGGAGAGGGGAGGGGGTCAGCACAAAAGTACTGGCATGCAAAGATATCAAAACAAAATAGAATATTTTTACAAAATATAGTTGAGAGCCATTATAAAGCAATTTCGTATCAAATCATTTGAAAACACATGGGTGTAATGCAATAGTTTCTAAACAACAATGAAATGCAACTGAGCTAGGTGGAATACCCTACATAATTTACACCAACTGTCTAACCTCGGTTTCCGCCGAGATTAGAGTATAAGTGAGGGAGAGACACTCAAGACCACAAAGCATGGTGTCTCGACCCACTAGTAGTGCCCAAGATCACTTAGCCAGGGATCCTACCTATAGTCCCAATTTGGGAATGACATGAAGTCAAGTACACAAGATCCCTTAGCCTGGTACCAATATTCCGTGTCGGCAAACACGTTTTCCAGCGATGAGCCCTTACTCTCAAACGCCTTCTTTGGGCATCCACCTTTCTCTTGTAAAATCAATGCATTCAAATTTCATTTGATTCAATCACATAGCATGTTATGTAGGGTACCGTCATACCCAACTTGCAAGTCCTCAATATCACTTCCACATATGCATAACCATGTGAAAACCAAGGTGCTTCATCATTTACAAGTGGTGAACAATATTTATTTCAAATTCATGCTCTCTTTTGTTGATCACAATATGTTATGGGGTATCAAGACATTATCATGGGAATTTGAAAGCAATTTATCATTCATATTTATCAAACTTCCATGGAAAATCTCAAATCACATATGCATGGTTTCAACCATTGAAGTATATAAGCAAACAATTCCCATGACATAAAGAAAGATGACTTAGAAAACATATTGAAAGTAAATTATTAGCATTTGATTGAAAACCCCCATTTAAAAGCATGCATATTCATAAAAACTACACTCATGAGATTTTAGGATAACCCCACGTACCTATATTTCTAAGGATAATAGATATTTCATGAAGCTTGGGGATTGGTGATTCCAAATATGTAATTATCTTTGAAAAACTACGGTTGAATCTTGAACTATTTGGGTTTTTATTTAGAAACCCTAAGGAGAATCTTTGAGCACTTTTGATGAATGAAGGTGTATTTTGGGGTCCTAGGAACTAAATTTCGTGCTTTAGGCTAAGTAAGGGTGGAAAAGGACCACTTTGTCCCCAAAACGGAGTGTTTAAGTAACTAGAATTCTTTACATAGGTGCCGCCCATCCCATTGCCTATGTTCACATAGGCGCCGCCTAGGCTACTGCCTATGTTCACATAGGAGCCACCTAGGCTATCGCCTATGTTTACATAGGCGCCGCCTAAGGTATTGCCTATGCTTTCCAGTAGCCATGGGCGATTAGTTAGGCGACGCATATCACTTTGAAAGGACATAACTTCTTGCTCGGGTGTTAGATTTTAGCCAAATTGGTATCGTTGGAAAGCTAACTCGAATACCTATCATTTGACACATAGTAGGCTTCATAATTTAACTTATACAGAGAGTTATGGTCAATGGAAGCTGACACACTTTACAACGTCCACTAAATCTTAGTCGATCGAAATAGTTTCAACTCGTCCATGAGTTGAAGGACCTCTATGGTCTAAATTCAAGCTTGAATGGATTCACATGCTAGAAAAATAATTAACATGCCGTATTGGCATAGGATTTTATGGCTTCAAGATTATCAACGCGTCGAAATCATGGTCTTTATTGTAGCCCGAAATGCGAGGCGTTACAGATAGGAGTATTTGTTACTTCCTGTTTTATTTGTTTACTTTATAAAGTTAAAACATAATCATTATTTTTCTGCATTTTTAGGCAGTGAATTGTACTTTATATCCTGTACCGCATCTTGTTCTGCAACCACCCATTCATATGTTTTAGTACAATCCGAGTCTGTTATTTTTAAGCTTCTCTGTCTTGTTCCATTGTTCCAGGGACCCAGTATTTGGAACTAGAGGGAAGATTGTATTTTCTTTCAAAGATAGTCCATCGGCAAAGGTTGGCGTCCAATTTGATAAACCCATCCCACGTGGCATTAACTTAGGTGGTCTTTGAGAAGATGCTCACGGATTCTTTTGCAAAGGTACTTTTGGAATGCCAGTTAACTATTTTCCTTTAGTTTATATATTAAGTCAACATCATTCTTAAGTATGCAGTCATAGTTTTACTTCCAATGCATTTTTCCATCACATCCTCTCAGTGGATGAACTGCGCTTAGAAGGCACTGGACAGGATGATCTGGAAAATTTACTCGTTAACACATTGTTTGAGGTGTGATTTCTTTCAACAAATAAGAAAAAGTTCGTTTGAAAACTAATATGTGGGATTTCTGTTCCTTTCTTTTTGTATTTTGATGTAAACTGTAGTTTTTACCTTTCATTCTACCTTTTCAGGATGTAATTAGAGAAGGCAGAAAAGTACAAAAGATGCTGAGAAGACTACGACGGGAAATTCAGTGTCATATTCAAAGTACAAAAGTTGGCTTGAGAAGATTCCAGATAATATTGTGATCATTGGGTCTCACATTCATTCAGATGATCATAAGGAGGAGGTACTATTTTCAGATCATAATGCCCAAGAATAGATGCCTGTGATTATATCTTTTCCTGTTATAATGTGTATACAGTGTATTAAGTGGCCTGTAATAGAAATTTCTTATGGATTAAATTTCTTGGCATTAGTAGTTATCGGTGCCAAAAGTTTGTGAGACCGATGCTTGATCGAGAGGATGAGAGGAGACTCTTATTATAGCAAAAAGTTCAAATATCAACTTCGCATCACAAAAGAGACATTAGTTTAGCTATATATATCAATGCATGCATGCACATGCAGCATACACAGACACAAACACACAGATCATTTTCACACACACACATATGAACACTACATAGTGTGGCATACACCCACACTCTCAATGAAAACAACAAGAATGGCATACCCAATGTAATCCCACAAGTAGAGTATGGGAGGGTAGTATGTGCGCAGACCTTACCCCTACAAGGTAGAGAGACTGGTTCTGACAGATCCTCGGCGCAAGTAAAAGCATTACAAAGCAAAACAAATTGAAAGAATGACCAACGCTCTTAAAAGCGAGAAGCACAAAAAAGCTCTAAGGTACGTAGGGGGTGATACAATCCCACATTAGTTGGGTATTGTAGTGGTGGTTTGTTTATATGGACTTGGGTAAATACTCCCCTAATGAGCTAGCTAGCCCTTGGGATCAAGTTATGCCCAATGCCATATTTTTACACATATATCCTTTCAATTACTTGACAAAATAACGCCTAAACATGCTTTTTCTATTCTACTCTTTGCAGTCACAGCTTAAAGGATCTCTCTTCACCAAATTGGGCAGCATTTTATATGAGCTCGCCTTCCCGGTATAAGCTCTTCAGTTTTTTTAAAGAACTTTCAGTTAATGCGGAAAATATCTTGTAAATGAGGATGTCGAATTATAAATAACAGGAAAAGAACCCAGCTTTACATGTAGGCCGCCTGTGTTCTTTTTCATCTTTTTTTTTTGGATTCCGTTGAGCATTTTGGGGGGATTAATTTTGGAAGAACGATATGTCTTTGATATTAAACTATGGCATTTGGATACAAATTACTACTTGTTTGTTTGGAAACTAGGCTTATTTTGTAAACCAATCTAAAAGGATTTTCAGAAATTAAACCATCAAAGTGATCTTATTTTCTAAAAGAAGCTACTTCTTTGATAAATGTCTCAACCAATATTTTATAAAACCAAACCACAAAAATATTCTAATTCTGACTAAGTTCCTCTTGTTTATGACCGTGAATTAGGCCTTTATTGTCCTCATTTTTTTTGAAAATAATTTTTCTAATTCTTCGTTGTGTTTTGGTTCCTTTCCTCTTCATTTTAGGTGGTTTTTCCACTTCACCAACTTTAGTGTTGTTTACATCGTTTAAAAGAAATTTATCTTTTCCAAAAAAGTGTCATCTACATTCGAAAAACCTGGATATGAATTTGCCCTTGTGTTGTACTACCGTTGAATAAACACAGCCATATGACAACTTAATTGTCTTTTTAAAATAGTACTGAATTTTGGTGTGTTCAGGATAGTTTTGGGAAGATGCAAGACGAGGGGAAACAGGTTGCAAGCACAAATAAATTTCTGACGAAACTTTTCCCAAATAAAGTGGTTATCCACATGCCGCAGGTCTGTTTTTTAAATTCTATAGAATTTTAAATTCTTTAGCAAATCACTGAGTATTGCAGGATGAAGCACTTCTGTCTACTTGGGAAAAACAACTGGATCAAGATGCTGAAACCCTAACATTGTAAGAAAATTTTAATAGCTTGAAAACAGTAAGGCTTTCTGACCTTTAAAGTTATGAATGACCAATTTTTCACCTCACATTTCTGAATCCCCTCAGAAAGTACGATATGTTTCCAACTTAAAATGGAGACTTGACTTCCCAAATATGTTTCCAAGGCCATTTGGAGCCCTGTGTAAAAACAATAAGTTGACCTTGCTGTAAAGATCGTCTTACTGTAGCCTTTCGATGTTAAGTAATCTTCACTGTCTGTTGTCCCTGTGGAACACTTCTAGCTACTGCAGAAGTTGAGTAACTCCGTCAATTTCATTGCTGCTTAGTATCCCTCTGAAACTGAAATTCCACCCTCGTTGACTCAATATATTCCTGATTTCCCGAAGAATTCTGTCAATGTATTTCCAGTATTCTAAGACTAGGTTACTGCTCTCTGATGTTCTTTTTTAAAAAAAATTGTGTGAACAAGTTGAATGATTGATTTATGAATTCAATAGATTAATGACATGACTTCTGCCTTTGGGTGTAGGATCTATACAGTATTTGATCGAGCTAACTTATGTGGTTTGACTATACTATAGGCTAAGATCATAGGTTGATTGGATATTATGTGTTATCATCACTGGTGGATCCAGGAATTTTCTTCCAGACGTTCGAAAAATAAAAATATAAATGTGTGAAAAAACCAATAAAATTTACAATTTCAAGGGATGTAAAATATTTTATTTATTTATTTATATAGCAGTAGCACCTAACAATTTTTATTTTTATAATAAGAGCTGTACAGTACATTTAATTTTTATAATAGGAGATGGCAGTGAAAATAACACCACTGGGCTATCTAAGTTCCTTGTTTCATGTGGTTCAACATTAATATATGTACATAAATATAGATTTTCTACTGTCTATATACAACGTAATTTTTTGCCGAGGGGGTTCAACCCCCTGTGAACCACCTAGGTCAAGTTGTTGTTCTTGTCTTTCTTTTACTTGTAGTTTGCTTATTCTATCCAAATCATAACATCCTTCATTACCAAAAAACAAGGAAGAAAAGACAATTATGTCAACCAGGTGGCTTTTTTTTTTTTTTTTTTTTTGCAAAAAGAGCTAAATTATTGGGTGCTTGAAGGTGCAGAGAAGGTTGTTGGATGGGTGTTGAGCCATCATTTAATCTGGAACACTCAAGCATATGTTGACATGAGGCTTGTCTTATCTCCCGTTAGGTAATAGATCTAGCAGTATTTGATATTCTCCTATCCATGATTTTCTTTGACTGTAATGATTGTTGAATTGAACAATTGCGGGAATCTTTTGTGATTTAACAGCATTCAGTATGGGTTGGAACTCCTACAAGCAAAGCAAAATGATACCAAGAGCTTGAAGAAGTCACTCAAGGTGATTATAATATTCCTTATCTGATGCTGTTGTAATCTGTGTAATCTGCAGATTATGTACTCCCTATAGGGATAACTGATGAAGAAAGTATAGTAGGAAATAGTGAAGAAGAAGAGAATTAAGAGAAAGCATGTAGAATGTATTGATTATCTTTATTGAACTTTACACTTGGCATGTATTTATACACTAGTTCAATGAGTAACTACTTCTAACTTCCTTAACTAATCTTGATCAACCCCTTAACTAACTGCTAATACAGTGACTGTATAATTGAGACAATTACTAAAGTACCCTTGCTTGTTGCTTACTCTCAACATTCCCCCTCAAGCTAGGAGTAGTGAAGATGTCCTGCAGTCCAAGCTTAGAGATGAGATAGTGGTGTTGAACTTTTGTAAGTCAGCTGGTGGATCCCTTATTGAAAAATAACTGGTTGTCACCATTCCTTGATTGATCTTCTCCCGAAAGTAATGGCAATCTATTTCAATGTGTTTGATTCTTTCATGGTAAACTGGATTTGCTGCTATTTCCATTGCTTCTTTACTATCTGTGAATATTTGAACATGTTGCTTTACCTCAATGCCAAGCTCTTTCATCAATCCCAAGATCCAAACTAATTCAGTTACTGTTGTAGCCATGCTCCTGTATTCAAATTCTGCAGAGCTTCTAGATACGGTGTTTTGTTTCTTTGATTTCCATGCCACCAGTGAGTCACCTAGTTTCACAAAGTAGCCTGAAACTGACTTTCTAGTGTGAGGACATGCTGCCCAGTCAACATCACGGTATGTTGTGATATCAGTGTTGCTCTAACTGGATAAAAGTACACCTTGACCTGGATGATTCTTGATGTACCTCACAACTCTCATAGAAGTTTCCATGTGAGACTGCTTTGGCTGTTGTAAGTACTGACTTAGAGTTTGTACTGCAAAATCTATATCAGGTCTTGTCTTGGTAAGATATAGAAGTTTACCTATTAACCTTTGATACTTTACTTGGTCAGCTAAAGAATCATTTACTACAGAAGATTCAGGGCTTTTGATATAGTCATCTAACTCCTTGGTTGCCAGCTTTGTGTTTGTATCTACAGGTGTTGCTGCAGGTTTTGCACCACTTAGTACCATTTTTGCAATGAGTTCCAAGGAATATTTCCTTTGGTGCATTAAGATTCCATGCTTATATCTAGAAAATTCAATTCCTAGAAAGTATTTTAACTCTCCTAGATCCTTCATCTTGAACACCTTCTGTAAATCTTCTTTAGTCTCCTCTATGACATTGATACTGCTTCTCGTTATAAGCATATCATAAACATATATGAGAACTATCACAACCCCAACTTTTGATTTCTTAATGAATAAAGTGTGATCCAACTCACTTTGTTTGAACTGAAGATTGATCAAAGCTTCGGACAGCTTAGCATTCCATTGTCTTGGAGCTTGTTTGAAACCATATATGGATTTTCTAAGTCTGCACACTGCCTTCTCCCCTTGAATTTGAAATCCCTGAGGCATTTCCATATAAATCTCATCAAACAAATCACCCTGACGTAGGCATTAAATACATCCATCTGATGTATATGCCACTTATTTTGAGCAGCAATAGGTAAGATTGTCCTGACAGTTTTTATCCTAACTACGGTGGAAAAAGTCTCTTGATAATCAATCCCTTCCTTTTGACTATACCCCTTAGCTACAAGTCTATCCTTTAGTCTTTCAATTTCACTCGTTGACTTGTATTTAATCTTATAAATCCACTTACATCCTATAGCCTTTTTTCCCTTCAGGTATTTTAACAATTTCCTAGGTCTGATTACCTTCAAGTGCAGAAATTTCTGACTGCATGGCTTCCATCTATCTTGGATCAGCAGCAGCCTCATTGAAAGTCTTTGGGTCAGTCATATTGGACATATTAGCTAAATATGTCTGATAGGAAGAAGATAACTGATCATATGCTATGTTGTTGGCCATAGCATAGGGCCCATCTTGAACACTTAGTGACACAAAATCTTTCTTCCATAGGGGTGGCCTCCTTTCCCTTTCTAATCTTCTGTGCTTCTGAATATTATCCGTATGGTCAGTGTGAGGTAATGAATGACCATTTCTTTGGTGATCGACTTCTGGGGATGTGGTGGAGGAATTGTAGATGATAGAGGTGGATTTAATCCTTCACCAGCTTCCAATTCCTCTTTGCTCAATTCAACTTATTGAAATATGCTTGGATCAACATCTTGTTTCACTAGTGTGAATGGAAGCACATCTTCCTTGAAAATAACATCTCTGTTGACAAAGAAAGAGTTAGTTTTAGTATCATAAAGAATGTACCCCTTTTGTACTTTTGAGTATCCCATATGTGCAGCAGGCCTTGCTCTAGACTTAAGATTATCTATTTCTTGAACTATTCTAGCATAGCAAAGACATCCTATAACCCTGAGATGACTCATAAAAGCTTTTCTATCATATAATCTTTCAAAAGGAGTTTTATTGTTGATAACAGAACTAGGTAATCTGTTTATAATATAGGTTGCAGCTTGTACAGAATAGCCCCAAATTTGTATAGGAATATATGCTTAAAACCTTATAGCTCTAGTTAGTTCAAAATTGTGTCTGTGTTTTCTCTCAGCAACACCATTTTGCTGAGGGGTATAAACATATGTTCTCTGGTGTATGATTCCCAAAGAAGAGAATAAGTTGGTGCAAACAGAATTTACAAATTTAGTCCCATTATCAGTCCTGATTGCTTTCACCGTTTTGTTAAACTGTAGTCTTTACCTGTGGGATTTCTGTTCCTTTCTTTTTGTATTTTGTTGTAAACTGTAGTCTTTACCTTTCATTATACCATTTCAGGATGTAATTAGAGAAGGCAGAAAAGTCCAAAAGATACTGAGAAGACTACGACAGGAAATTCAGTGTCATATTCAAAGTACAAAAGTTGGCTTGAGAAGATTCCAGATAATATTGTGATCATTGGGTCTTACATTCATTCAGATGATCATAAGGAGGAGATACTATTTTCAAATCATAATGCCCAAGAATAGATGTGTCACGACCCGAACCGGGGCCCTTGCCGTGATGAGTATCCTAAACCATAAAGGCCCGAAACACCCCTATCTGTCTGGTAGTCATACACATAATTCATATGATGAAAAAAATGTGGAAGATAAACAATATTACGGAAACAAGGTCAGGTATCATACAAAAGCAATAATGGGTAATAATGTCCCACAATCTCAACACAACATCTCTATGACGTCTGCAAAATCTCTACTACATGACTAAAACAAATGTCTATCTGAAAACTGGGACAAGGCCCCCAGTAGACCGAAAACTAATAAATAATAAATTAAACTGCAGACATCAGGCCTTCCGAAATGTAGAAGGCTCACCACCTGATTCTGCAATCTGTCGAAAGGAATCTACTGGTTGTCTAGACCCCTAGATTGTGCCTCCGAACCTGGGAGGGGAGGGGGTCAATTCAAAAATACTGGTACATAGAGAAATCAAAACAGAAATATAATATTTTTATACAATATAGGTGAGAGCCATTATAAAGCAGTTTCATATCAAATTATTTGAAAAACACATGGCTATAATGTAATAGTTTTCAATATCATTGTAATACGATTGATCTAGGTGGAATAACCTACAATTGTAATTCCACGGCTATGTGGAATCCGCCTCTGGTGCTCGGCGGCCAAGCCTCCAATCCAAGAAGCCGCTAGGATTTGGAGCCGGTATCATGTGAGTACACCGCATAGAATCCCCCAAGTGAGATGTCCCAATTATTTTATTATCCTCCCATGTAGGATACAATATCATATGACCCGCATCGGCAACTACGGTTTCCAGCGATTAGCCCTTTCACTCAAACGTCTTCTTCGGGCATCCACCTTTCTCATGAAAATCAATGCATTCAAACTTTATTCAAGTGTGAGTACACGAGTCATGAGCTGCATGACCTGAATTAGGAGTTCATAACATATGGAATGTGATTCCGACTACTGAATGAACTGGAACTCCTCGTTTTGGGACTAAAAGAGTACATTATTCTCTATCACAAGCATAAATACGAACTATGATCATGGAACTGAAACATAAGGCATGATTAGGTATTGGGATAACTGAAAAATACTGTTGTAAGATTGGGTTGAGTCTTACCCTCACTTTCTGATCTTACATGTCATACTGACATCACTACTATAATCTGAGAGCCTGACATGGTTATTCGTCCTATCATCGCCCCCTTAGCTTCAAGCCATCATCTTAAGTTAGAGAGATCCCTTACTAGAATCTAAACTGAACTACACTTACTGCACTCTGGGTTCTAGAAAATGACAATACATATATCATAGAACTTAACCCAAAAAACTACACCTGAAAGTGGAAAACCCACTGCTAATACTACCTTCTTGTAACACCCCGTAAAAGTCGTGCATGGATTAGCCTTTAATAGAGTGCTCTTAGACTTAAAAACTTGAAAAAATTTTCTAAGTGTAACTTCGAGTCATTTTAGCTGGCAACCTTCGGGATACAACTTCTCGACCTTCCCGACCTTCATTTTTAGATTTTCAAGTTGCGTTAGGATCGGGCAATCTCATAGTACATCTCGGATAAGTTTTGGAATTTTTCGGAATGTATAAGGCTGCGTTTGGATTTCAAAACAGTAGCAAAACGCAAAGCCTGTTGCCCAGTTTTTTTTTCAGCATTTCAGGGTCAACTTCAAACGATCATAACTCCCTGTATATAATGAACTGTGTGAGCTATAATATATCAAACGAAAGATCTTTGAGTCTTCTTTCCAATGAAACGGGTTTCATCCAAATACAACATCTAAGTAAGGAGTTATATCCGTTTTACTTCAGCCTGTCAGTTTGTCAACTGAGGGATAGTTTCGACTTTTCTTGTTTTCTTAGGGGCATTTTAGTCATTTCACCTCACCCCTAATTCGTCTATAACATCTGATTCAGATCCAAATTCAGCAAAATATACCCCTTTTCTCTAATTTTCTCTCAAGAATACCCTTTAGGGTTTCAAACAAAATCCCAAATAACTCAAGATTCAACCGTAGAAAATTCAAATTGGTTCCGTAGTTGTGTTCACCATCTCGAAAGCTTCGAGAAGCACCCCATGGTTATGTAACGAGGATTATAAATACAAGAGTCCATTGTTAAGGTATGAATATTGTTTATTCTTGATTCTTATCCATGAATAAGTATTGATAAAGAATTATGAGTATTGTCTTGATGTTGGAAGATAACTAGAAACATAGTTATGAATTGTTGTGTATAAATTGTTAGTAGTAAGTTATGGAAGTTGCTGTATTGGATTATGAAGAATGAATTGTGGTGATATATCATTATATTAGTGGTTATGTATGCCTAGTGATCATGTTGGTATTGGATGGTGATTAAGAAGGGAAATAAAGGCTAAGAGTGATGTTGAGGGATATTTCATGAAAATGCATGATATGTGAATGTAATAAGAGTATAAGAGGATGTATGTAGTACTCTTATTGATGAGCTAAGGGATTACTTCCTAGACATTAATTGGTGAAGTTAATACCTAAATGGTAAGGTTTGGTTTCTAATACTAGTTTGCCACAAATGACTTATTGTAGATAAGTGTTCGAAGAGTACGGGAAGTCACTTGTATTGAAGTGGTTATATCAAGGTATGTAAGGCATACTCTATCTACTCTTTGGCATGAATAATGACCCATGGCACTCTCAAGTAGGCTTCCAACATTGTCCTACGACACATGACACATAATAACATTATATGATCTTCGACTCTACCAATTGAACTTGTTTTCACTTTTAAGATGTCCGGCTAGTCAAAAAAAATATCCATATACTATTGTTGACTCCGAAATGGTTTAATGAGGTATCCATGATTCACTACCCCATTTTCATGATATTGATTACCTATTTACATGTTTTTCCTATTGAAGTATCATGGTTTCAAGTTCCATAAAGTGTGACCACAAAGTAACCAATCTCAAAGATTAATTGAATTAAGAAATTGAATGTCTGTATTTTAAATTGATGATATGATGTATTATATTAGTACCACTGATCAGTTGGCCATTGTATTATAAAGATTATGTATATATATGCTATTCCAGGGGTGGTCCCTGATGTATTATATTAGTACCACTGATCAGTTGGCCATTGTATTATAAAGATTATGTATATATATGCTATTCCAGGGGTGGTCCCTGATGTATTGTATTAGTACCACTGATCAGTTGGCCATTGTATGACATATGTTATGTATTGATAAGGATTACGGGAAGTAATGATATGAAAGTAATGTGCAGGTATCCCATCAGTTCTTTTAAGTGTGGTCTACTCATACTGTTTATTCACTGGTATCTGGGTTCTGTTGATCTTTTGTATCTCATGTTGATACTCCCTGCCTTACATACTCAGTACATATTTCCGTACTGACGTCCCTCACGGGGGACCTGCATTCATGCCTGCAGGAACAGGTACTTCAGGTCGTACACCTCCGCAGTAAGAGCCAGGACATTCTATTGTTAGTGGTGAGCTCCAGTTGTTTCGGAGCATCCCAAGTCGTCTCTATATGTACCTTTGGTATTTGAATAAAAGTCTTTTGTGGGCGGGAGTTCGTCCCGACCCCAACTCAGTTGTGTATCTATGTAGAGGCTTTTGTAGACATATTGTACAGCCATAGGAGTGTTTGGTTGATAGACGTGACGGCTCTGACGGCCAATTACTGTTCATATATATATATTTATGCGTGTCTGCTGGGTTGATACAGGTACTGTTTTCTTCTATTTACAATGAAGTGCTGCCCAAATTTCTAATTTTCATAAGTAATGTAAATGTGAAAGTATAGGTTATGAACGGGTTCTCCCGGGCCTCCTCGGCTACGTGGGCCAGTCCGCTCCAATGGGATTTGGGGTGTGACAGAAGTGGTATCAGAGAAGTTCGTCCTAGTGAGTCTACAAAGCCGTGTCTACGTAGAATCTCGTTTATCGGTGTGTTGTGCACCACATCTATAAACAGGAGGCTATTGGACATTTAGGGATTATTTCCACTCTTCATTTCTTAGTTCGTGCAATAGAGTCAGAATGTTCCTCTTTCATACTCTTATTCGTGCTTTGATGTCGCCCATATGAAAGTAAAAAGTCATCCCAAATTCTTTCCTTACTCTAATGTCCTCCGATATGTCTCATTATTGAGGTGATTCAAGTGTAGAAGTTTAGAATCTAATGGTATGGTCCTTTCTGATTGAACCATATAAGAGTTTAAATTGTGCAAGGACTTGAGAAGAGTCCGTTAGTGCCTCAATGTGTATTGATTCCGATGTAAACATTGATCTTGATGGAATCGTGCTTTTCAGCTTCAGGTATTAACTGCATTTAGTCCCTTTCAAATTTATGTTACAAATGTGTTGCTTAAGGGAGGATGATGTGTAGTAGAATGTTGGAACTGTATTTCCACCCGAATAGTAGTATGCATTAAAAGTGTTGTTGTCATGACTTATTGGTAGTGAAATTAGACCAAGAAGTTGGTGATGTGAAGTCACAAAGTTAGAAGTCAGAGTGAGGGTGACTTTTGTGTAAATGAATATTTTAGTTGAATAACCGATGTTCGAGAATGATTTACCCCCCCCCCCCCCCATGGTGATAGACTAATGTGGTAACGAGTAGCATGTGTGGATGGTATGGTAGTCCGTGGAGGAAGTGTTTGACTCCGATTTTATTTATACAGAGTAATACGTGTATTCTTAGTTCATTGGATGTTGCGTATTAAATTTCTATCTCATGTAATCTTGTCATCAAGGTGTTGTTGAAAAAATAAATAAATAAATAAAGTCTAGTGAAGCCGTGTGGGGCTCTTTCGATTCACTAGCATAGTTGACTTGTCATTCATTTCATTTTCTTGTTCAAAATACAAAATCAAAGTCTAGTGAAGCCGTGTGAGGCCTATTTCGATTCACTAGCAACTTGTTGTCCAACTTGTTGTTCTTGTGTTGGTTTAATAGATGTATTGCTGAATTTGTTTGCATGAGATTGAGTTGGTAAAGAGGTTATTCGTCCTTGTGTGTTGTTTAGTAGATTGTAGAGAAGGAGTTGTTAGTTAGAGTGATTTGTAGGTTGCTTGAAGTGTGAAAATGGCTATATTAGCCAGTAAGTTGTAAGTATAGACTCATGGTTGTTTGTGGAATTTGAAGGCAGACTAAATGTATGCTTAAGTAAGTAAGCGTGATGTGAGAGGCCGTATAAGTAGATAAGATTGTATGGGGTTACAATATAAAATTAATGTCGATCATGTCTATTATGTGACTTTACCCCTTGACCTTCTTTTCCTTGGTAGTAGTAATGTTATAAAGGTGCTTTGGTCGTGGATAGTATCTAGATAAAATCAAGTATTTGGGGTAAAATGTCCCAATTTGATGGACTAGTAAATTATGTTGTATTCTTCATGGGTGGTATTTACTGAATAAAACAAGTATGAGCTGATGCCTATGATGCCTCACAGCATGTATTTATAGTACCTAAAAGTCCCTAAGTCAACAAGGTACAAAAATGCAAGCTATACAATTATCAACTACAAGCTGAAAATCTGAAAATCCTGCACATGCTTGCTGAAATTTCTGCACATGCTTGCCAACCTTTGTGGACCTTTTAAAGTGGAAAATTTCCAGTTTGATACCAGCCCGCGTGAACTTACTAAAGTCTAATAAATGTGCTGCCAGACTATTTTGACCATCTAGAAGGTGCTGGAACGTTGGCAGCAATGCGGGGCATTTATCGAAGCCCCGTCAAGCTCGAAAACGCGCCCGAATAGTTCTAAACATGCCCAAAACGTGAGGAGTTTAATCTGTTGTGACGTTGAGCGTCAAAATGTTGTTGTAAAAATAGTGATTTAAGATTTATGATGTATGTTTTGTAAGAATTATGTATAAGGTTGGATTGTAAATCATGTTAAGCACTAGACATTAAGTTTGAACAATTGATGCCCATGAAGGTGGATGTGATGACTTCTTGGTTAATGATACTAGTTTTATAAAAGTAATCTAATAGGCTTGAGTGGTGTATGCAAGAGCCTAAGTTTATTTGATTTATAGTGTTGAGCCTTTTTATATGATCTTGATTCTCATAGTATAGAGATGTAAGTTTGACTCGCGATATTGATAGGCTATGTCGGAAGTAGTATGTTTCATTGAAGGCTTGGTGATATCCATGTTGAGTGCTAGATTCTAAGTTTGAGTTTTTGAAGGTTGAACTAATAGAAATAAGAGTTAAAGCACTGGAGGGTGTGCTGTCCGACTATGGGGATACTCATGAAGAACCGAAGTTAGTAAGTGCAAGTATTATATGATGACTGCTGGGTCTATAGAATGATAAAGTGTATCTCAGAAGGTAGTATTAACAGTATATTTTCCACTTTCAGGTGTAGTCATTTGGGTTAAGTGCCATGATATGCGTGTATAGTAGTTTTTCAGACCCCAGAGTGTAGTGAGTGTACTTCAGTTTAAAGTCTAGTAAGGGATCTCCCAAACTTAATATCAGAGATTGAAGCTAAGGGGGAGATGTTAGAGCGAATAACCAAGTCAGGCCTTCAGATTCTAGTCGTGATGTCATGATGATATAGAACGTCAGAAAGTGAGGTTGAGACTCAACCCATTCTTGTCTCAGTATATTTTTTTCAGTTATCCCAAAATCTACTCATGCCTTACGTTTCAGTCCAATGATCAAAATTGATGTTCATGCTTATGATAGAGAATCATGTACTCTTCAAGTTCTAAAATGAGAAGTTTCAGTTCATTCAGTAGTCGGAAATCCCATTCCATAAGTTATGAACTCCAAATTGAGGTCATGTAGCTCATGACTCATGTACTCACACTTTATAGTGTGCTTGTTTTAAATAAGACCATAAGTGTGAAGTAAGATCTGGGGCCAAGTTTTTGATATATGTGAGTTTTAGTGGAAATTTGTATGTGTATGTTCTTGGGGTAGCGCGTGGGAGTTATATTAATAGTGGTTTAGAGAATATGTGAAGTGTTTCTTCATGGGTGTTTGGGTTGAAGTTCATATGAGGTTATAAAGATTGGCTTGAACGACATGTTGGGATTTTAGTAAAGGGACGTAATATGCGCTAGTGAATCTATGGTAAGAGTTCAGAGTTAGTCATTAATGTGGGAAGGCATGATATGCTTAGGGTGTGAACTTTAAAAGGATATGGAAGATTGAATCATATTGTTTAGACTAGTATCATGGTATGACATGTTGTATTTTTTGGACTTGGAGTTAGGCTTGATCACAGTGAAAGGATTTAAGCTACTATAGACATTGTAGAAAGAGCTATCAATGCCCATATGAGAATTATAAGTTGAATCGAATGAATGTGATATCTAAGGGAAATAGTATAGTTAAGGGAGTATTCGAGGAGTGTGCTAATCTTGGAAGTAAGAAGTCGCATTGACTAAGGACTGACAATTCTATCATGATTTATGAGTTATATGTCTATATTCCAGGCTGCAGAGTAATGTCAATGTTGGGATCCTATAGTCGGATGTATTGTGTGACTCATGCCCAAGATCTTTTGCTGCCTAATGCTACTAGAATTTTTTTTACGAAGAATGTTGATAAGATACTCCAGATTGGGTATAAGTTTCCTGTGTAGTTCAGTCTGTTCAGCCAGCAAATCAGTTCAATAGTCAGAAAGTCAAATTCTCATTATTTGTTTGCTTGTCTTTTCAATTAATTATGCTACCCGAATTCTCAGATATGTTACTATTCCAAGATTGAGTATACTAGTAGTTGCGAGTATAATTCAGTTCATGCGTCATGTACTAGATTCAGATTCCAGAGGTTCAGTTATGAATCAAAATTATAGGTGCCGTGTGCATTTCCTCCATTTTCCAAGTATCTTAGTGAATTGAACACTCATAGAGGGATGTAGGATCCCAAGGGGGAGATACCCCATTTGGTTGCGTGCATAGATTCTTATTACAAGCTTTGCCTCAATTAATATTGCGTATTCAGTCATACGTTCTTGTGTCAGCTCAGTCAGATATCCCTGCATTAGAAATGCACGTTCAATAGAAAAAGTTCAGCTTATCTATGTATTCAGTTCTGCGTTCATGAGATCAACTCAATAACAAATCCATACATTAGGTTTGCATGTTCATTATGAGAACTCAGCTTATGAGTGGCTCCAGTCGTGTATTCCATGCATCAGATATGCATGTCCGATATAAGAATTCAGAATATCAGTAGTTATATCCATATGATCATGTTTCAGATCAGTGTATTCTTTATTAGAAGGCATGTCGTGCCTGCGTTATTCCATACCTTTAAGGCTTCAACATTTCCAATCCATCATTCGGGGACGAATGATCCCAAGGGGGAGATAATGTAACACCCCGTAAAAGTCGTGCATGGATTAGCCTTTAATAGAGTGCTCTTAGACTTAAAAACTTGAAAAAATTTTCTAAGTGTAACTTCGAGTCATTTTAGCTGGCAACCTTCGGGATACAACTTCTCGACCTTCCCGACCTTCATTTTTAGATTTTCAAGTTGCGTTACGATCGGGCAATCTCATAGTACATCTCGGATAAGTTTTGGAATTTTTCGGAATGCATAAGGCTGCGTTTGGATTTCAAAACAGTAGCAAAACGCAAAGCCTGTTGCCCAGTTTTTTTTTCAGCATTTCAGGGTCAACTTCAAACGATCATAACTCCCTGTATATAATGAACTGTGTGAGCTATAATATATCAAACGAAAGATATTTGAGTCTTCTTTCCAATGCAACTGGTTTCATCCAAATACAACATCTAAGTAAGGAGTTATATCCGTTTTACTTCAGTCTGTCAGTTTGTCAACTGAGGGATAGTTTCGACTTTTCTTGTTTTCTTAGGGGCATTTTAGTCATTTCACCTCACCCCTAATTCGTCTATAACATCTGATTCAGATCCAAATTCAGCAAAATATACCCCTTTTCTCTAATTTTGTCTCAAGAATACCCTTTAGGGTTTCAAACAAAATCCCAAATAACTCAAGATTCAACCGTAGAAAATTCAAATTGGTTCCGTAGTTGTGTTCACCATCTCGAAAGCTTCGAGAAGCACCCCATGGTTATGTAAGGAGGATTATAAATACAAGAGTCCATTGTTACGGTATGAATATTGTTTATTCTTGATTCTTATCCATGAATAAGTATTGATAAAGAATTATGAGTATTGTCTTGATGTTGGAAGATAACTAGAAACATAGTTATGAATTGTTGTGTATAAATTGTTAGTAGTAAGTTATGGAAGTTGCTGTATTGGATTATGAAGAATGAATTGTGGTGATATATCATTATATTAGTGGTTATGTATGCCTAGTGATCATGTTGGTATTGGATGGTGATTAAGAAGGGAAATAAAGGCTAAGAGTGATGTTGAGGGATATTTCATGAAAATGCATGATATGTGAATGTAATAAGAGTATAAGAGGATGTATGTAGTACTCTTATTGATGAGCTAAGGGATTACTTCCTAGACATTAATTGGTGAAGTTAATTCCTAAATGGTAAGGTTTGGTTGCTAATACTAGTTTGCCACAAATGACTTATTGTAGATAAGTGTTCGAAGAGTACGGGAAGTCACTTGTATTGAAGTGGTTATATCAAGGTATGTAAGGCATACTCTATCTACTCTTTGGCATGAATAATGACCCATGGCACTCTCAAGTAGGCTTCCAACATTGTCCTACGACACATGACACATAATAACATTATATGATCTTCGACTCTACCAATTGAACTTGTTTTCACTTTTAAGATGTCCGGCTAGTCAAAAAAAATATCCATATACTATTGTTGACTCCGAAATGGTTTAATGAGGTATCCATGATTCTCTACTCCATTTTCATGATATTGATTACCTATTTACATGTTTTTCCTATTGAAGTATCATGGTTTCAAGTTCCATAAAGTGTGACCACAAAGTAACCAATCTCAAAGATTAATTGAATTAAGAAATGGAATGTCTGTATTTTAAATTGATGATATGATGTATTATATTAGTACCACTGATCAGTTGGCCATTGTATTATAAAGATTATGTATATATATGCTATTCCAGGGGTGGTCCATGATGTATTATATTAGTACCACTGATCAGTTGGCCATTGTATTATAAAGATTATGTATATATATGCTATTCCAGGGGTGGTCCCTGATGTATTGTATTAGTACCACTGATCAGTTGGCCATTGTATGACATATGTTATGTATTGATAAGGATTACGGGAAGTAATGATATGAAAGTAATGTGCAGGTATCCCATCAGCTCTTTTAAGTGTGGTCTACTCATACTGTTTATTCACTTGTATCTGGGTTCTGTTGATCTTTTGTATCTCATGTTGATACTCCCTGCCTTACATACTCAGTACATATTTCCGTACTGACGTCCCTCACGGGGGACCTGCATTCATGCCAGCAGGAACAGGTACTTCAGGTCGTACACCTCCGCAGTAAGAGCCAGGACATTCTATTGTTAGTGGTGAGCTCCAGTTGTTTCGGAGCATCCCAAGTCGTCTCTATATGTACCTTTGGTATTTGTATAAAAGTCTTTTGTGGGCGGGAGTTCGTCCCGACCCCAAATCAGTTGTGTATCTATGTAGAGGCTTTTGTAGACATATTGTACAGCCATAGGAGTGTTTGGTTGATAGACGTGATGGCTCTGACGGCCAATTACTGTTCATATATGTATTTATGCGTATCTGCTGGGTTGATACAGGTACTGTTTTCTTCTATTTACAATGAAGTGCTGCCCAAATTTCTAATTTTCATAAGTAATGTAAATGTGAAAGTATAGGTTATGAACGGGTTCTCCCGGGTCTCCTCGGCTACGGGTGCCAGTCCGCTCCAATGGGATTTGGGGTGTGACACTTCTGAGACCCACTCCTATCTTTCTATAGCCCCAATAGTCATCATATAATACTTTAACAATTACTAACTTCAAATCTTCATGAATATCCCCATAGTCGGGATGCACAATATCTAGTGCTTTAACTCTTATTTCTATTAGTTCAACCTTCAAAAAAACTCAACCTAGATTCTAACACTTAACATGGACATCACCAAGTCTTTGATGAACCAATTCTACTTCCATCATAGCCTACCAGTATCGTGACTTCAAGCTTAAATCTCTCTACTATGAGAATTCAAGATCATATCAAGAGGCGTAACACTATCAATCAACACTTCTTAACTTGGCCGTTTAGAACACCATGTACCATCTAACTAGACTTTCTCCATCTAGCAACTTAACGGTACTACTAGCCACATGCAACATGCAATAGCCTTATAAAATGCCGTAACTCCATATAACTTTGGTTATATTTCTACATCGTACAAATAACATCATACTTCACTACGGCTCAAACAAACTTAAGCTCTTGCGTACGCTGTTCAAGACTATTATATCACTTCTCTATAATTAGTATCTTTAGCCAAGAAATCATCACATCTACCTTAATAAATAACCTATACTCTTTTTGTACAACAAACACCGTCAAAAAATCTTTTCTTACTTCAAGCAAACAACAATTCACCTTAACAAATAACTCCTTCTCTACCTTCTACTTAACTAACACACAAGGTCGTATCACTTTATTACCAACTCAATCTTATGCAAAAAGATTTGGCTATACATATATTTAATAAATCTCCCTTTCCACTTTTCTTTCCATTACGCCACTAAACCCCAGTTCCATCCAATACAAGAATAACAAGATGGACAACAAGTTGCTAGTGAATCAAAATAGGCCCCACGCGGCTCCACTAGACTTTGATTTTGTGTTTTAAATAAGAAATGAGAGGAATGATAAGGCAACTATGCAAGTGAATCAAAAGAGGCCCACACAGCTTCAATACACTTTCAATTTCAACAACACTATGTTAACTAGATTACAAGAGATAGAAACTTGACACACAACATTCAATGATCTAAGAATACACATCATACTCTGTATAAATAAAAAAAAACTAAGTCAAAAAATTCCCCCATAGACTACCATACAATCCACACATGCTACTAGCTACCACATTAGTCTACCACTGTACAATGGTAACTCATTCTGAAACATCAGTTATTCAACTAAACACAGTTATCTACACAAAAGTCACCCTCACTCTGATTTCTAACCTTGCGACTTCATATCACCAACTTCTTGGTCCAATATCACTACCAATAGGTCATAACACCGTCACTTTAACTTATGCTACCACTTAGGTGGAAATACAGGTCCACTATTCTGCTACACATTGTTCCCCCTAAAGCATGACGTCTTCAACATTAATTTGAAAAAGACTAAATACACTTAATACTACAGGCTGAAAAGCACGATTTCATCAGAATAAAAGTTCACACTAGAATCAATAAACCTTGGAGCACTAACGGACTCTTCTCAAGTCCTTGCACAAATTTTAAACACTTATATGGCTTAATCAGAAAGGACTATACTGTTTAGACTCTAAACTTCGGTACTTGAATCACCCCAATAATGAGACATATCTGAGCACATCAAAGTAAGAAAAGAATTGGGATGACTTTACTTCCGTATGGGTGACACCATATACGAATTAGAGTATGTCAGAGGAACATTCCTACTGCATAGAACAAACTATAACATGAAGAAAGAGAGAAATTCCTAAATTCCTAGTATCCTCCTGCCTAAAAGTGTGGCACGCTACACACCCTTAAATAAGAATCTACCCGACGCGATTTTGCAGACACCCTAGGACCATGAATTGTGCTCTAATACCAAATTTTTCCCAACCCGAACCGGGGCCCTAGCCGTGATGATCATTCCAAATCATGAAGGCCCGGACGCCCTTCTAATTTGTAATCACATACCCTTTCCTCATATGAAAAAGATAATGCAGAAATACATAATGAAATGGAATCATGGTCATTAAATCTGAATTCAGATTTTAATGAAAACTGTAATTCAAAACATCTGAGTTATATCCGACTCAGTCTGCAAAATCTCTACTACATGCATAAACCCAGGTGTCTGAAAACTGGGATGAGGGCCCCAAAAAACCTAAACTTAATAATGATAAATGACTAAAGTAAACTAGGCCTTCTGAAATAAAGAAGGCTCACCACGAAACTCTTCACTTCTGTCTAGAGAAAATCAACTTCTTATCGGGACCTTAGATTGAGCCTCAAAACCTGGAAAGGAGGAGTCAATACACATGTACTGTTACGTAGGGTTATCCAAAATAATGTATTTATATATAACATAAGTGAGAGCAATTCATAAAACATTTTACATATAATATATGAAAAAACATGGGCACATTTTAAAGACTTTAAAACATTTCTTTGAAACTATGACTCACTCTTTGTCTTATTTCTAAGTTAGATGGTACACCCTACAATCTGTAATTTCATAGGCTATATGAAATCCTCCCTTTACTCGGCGGCCAAGTCCCCAATCCAAGTTTGTCGCAAGGATTGGAGTTTCTATAAGGAGGACATGCACGTCACACAGCAGGGTGCAAAAATCATTAATCAAATTAACATTTCAAGGTACTGCACAAGATCATAAAGCAGGGCTCCTAACCATAGTCCCAATTTGGGACGACATGAATCAAGGTACACAAGATCACAAACCATGGTACCATAATCCCGTGTCGCCAAATCACGATTTCTAGTATAGAGTCCTTCAATTCGTACTTTCTTCGGATAACCATCTAACTCTCTTTAAGACCATTTTTAAACCCTTTTTTAAACATGCATCTTTCAGAATTCATAATCTGAAAATGTTATTTCAAACTTGTGTTCTATTCTGTTCTGAATTACTAAGGCTTTAACTGAGTTGGTTTCGTCATACGAAGACTTGCAAGTCCTACTTCTGATCCATATTGTACCAAGCATGATTCTTTCATTAAAACATAATTCAGACCACCCAAGCATGTAAATAATAAAAGAGATTTCATGTTCCGAAAACTGTGCAAAAATTCTCATTCTTTCAATAAATATGTGGTGGTCATGTAATCTTTGATAGACCATGCAACTCTTTTCATTATATATTCATATTCAACATTGGTCAACATAAACATCCCTCTCTTTCGAAATTAAAACCATAATTCAATAATAGCATTAACCAAGACATTTCATATCATGTTGTTCAAGATGCATTCAAAATAGTCCATAGCATATAAAAATTGAAAAGTAAAGAAAAATCATAACAAGAGAGGGATTCTTTAGGATTCATGCTCTCAATTGTATATTCATCCTTAAACATATGCATACATATATATAGAGAGAGAGTTTCAAATCAATTTGGGGGAAGGCTTGAAGACCAAAACAATACTGATCAAGGCTTCTAAAACATGCTAGTAGTCATAAATTCAAAACCCCTTTCTTAAAAATCATGATTTCGAGACCGTTAGCATGAATAGAAGATGGTTTCTTTACCTATGAAATTTTTGAAAAACCCCACGTACATTAATTTATGACTCTTGAATGAACCCATGCTTTAGGGATGCTATTAGAACAATTGATAAGTGTTTCTTGTCGCCCTCGCAATGGAGATTCTGAATCTCAAATAATTATTGAAAACCCATGGTGAAATCTTAGATATTTTGATCTTTGGGTTGAAACCCTAAGAAGTGTTCTTGGTGATTTTGAGAGAGAAAGACCTTATTTTGATGTTTGGGAGATTTAATCCCGTGTTATGGCTGAATAGGGGGTGGTGGTGGAAAATAACACTTTTTTCCCTTAAAAATGCAAAAACAGAACCTGGAAATTGGGTGCATGCGACAGAGCATGCGTCGCATGCTAATCGCGTGATGCTACTATCTCAGTCACGAAAATGGTCATAACTTTTCATTCGGGTATCGGATTTTTGCAAAATTGATATCATTGGAAATATAATTCGAAGACCTTTCATTTGATATATAGTACGACCTCTAATTGGTTATATACAAATAGTTATGTTCGATTAACGTTGACCTATGTTTCGACGCTTACTCAAACTCGAACGATAGGAAAGCTTTCAACTCGTCCTTGAGTTAGGGGACCTATATGATCTCAATTCATTATCAAATAGGTTTCTACACTACATGATTGATTAACATGCCAAATTTGCATAAGATTTATTGATTTTGAATCATCTACGCATAAAAATGACGGTTTTTCATTCTAGAACGAAATGTGGGGTGTTACAACAATTAGAGGAGATGGGCAATTTATGCCCTAATTGATGATTTTAATTGGGATTGAATGAATTGGATTGAGGTAAAAAGACTGAATTGCCTCTCAAACACTTAAATTCACAACAGACTTGTGTTTTAGAGAGCCACCGCGACGTGGTGAGGGCTCCATCACTATAGGCACCGTGATGTTGTCCTATCGCAATGAGCTGCTGGAATAAAAATCTAAACAAGACCCATTTATCATCCAAAAAATCTGAAAGACATGCTCCTTGCACCTTTGAACATGAATTGACTCAAAAATCTACATCTCGGGGCCAGGAAGACAAATTTACAAATTTTCGAAGTTAAGATGCTTAAAATATGACTAAGACCTCATTTGCTTGCACTTAATGGAGGTATGAATCTGAATGGTTCAGACTTCAAACCATTAAGTGTATTTATTTTTTATTAAGGTTTTAACTCTTAATAGGTCTGAATAGGCTAGAACCAAGTCTTAATATGTCTGAAGGGATATTCTGGTGCTGGATAATATTCACCACTAGATTCATAATTATTAGTCACCACAACTAACCACCTGTACCACAGTTACTATTTTCAACCACCACCCACCATCACTAACCACCTCCACCATCACAACAATCATCGACAACAAATACCTCTACCAACCACAATTGCCAACCGCTACCACACCTACCACCTCTTTTATTCTAATCATATTCACTGCCACCACTGCCGTCAATATTACCACAATAGCAACCACTACCGGCCAATCCCTACTACCAACCAACTTATCTATCACAACTCACACAACTACTAACTACTAGTCACGACCCGAACTAGGAGCTGGCCGTGACGGACATCCCGAACCATGAAGGCCTAGATGTCCTGCTCTATCTAATCTAGTAATCAAGCACAACATTTATATCATAAAAGAAAATGCAGAAATAGAATTTGATACGGAAATATGGTCATTAACTCTAGGTTTCAAGACATAAGAAAGAAAACTGTAATTCAAAACATCTGAATAAGATCTCACTCAGTCTGCGAAATATCTACTATATCTCAAACTGTTCTGAAAACTAGGACAAGGCCACAATAGACCAAAATAACGAAGTACCATAATTTGAAATAATAGACCTTCTTGAACAAAGAAGGCTCACCACTTCACGGATCACTTATCTATAAAATACTCTACTGATTAGCCAGACCCTTAGACTGAGCCTCCGAACCTGGGAGGTAGGGGGTCAATACAGATGTAGTGGTACATAGAGCAAATCCAAAATTATAATTTATATTCAACATATATGAGAGCAATTTAAAACTGTTCATAAACATATCATATAGTAAGAAATCTCATGGGCATTTCTGAAAGACTCTGAAAGAAAATTATCTGAACTCTGAGACATTCTTTGTTTTACTTCTGCGCTAGGTGGTAAACCCTACAACTCTGAAATTCCACGGGTTATATGAAATCTTCCATTGACTAGGCGGGGAAGCCTCCAACCCAAGTGTGCCGCAAGGGTTAGATTATCTAACTCTTCTATACCACACAATCGTCGCAGTGTAAAAATAATATACCCAGATCGACAAATCACGGTTTTAGGCTAAGAGTTACTTAAACTCAAACCTTCTTCGGGTAACCACCTAACCCCCTTTAAGTTAAGTTTTAACTCTTTAAAACATGCATTCTCTGAAATCAAACTCTGAAAACATACTCTGTTACGGCATACATACTTATGGTATCATCATACCATTGACTTGCAAGTCACATCTCTGGACCATTATTAGCATATTACAATCTCTGTTTACAAAACATAAATTCGGTACCACCATATCTATAAATCATTTCAAAGAACTCTTTCTCTAAAACTGAAGTAAACACATATATGCAACTCTCTTTGTCAAACTTTCAATGATGTAAGGTGGTCATCTCAAATCTCTTAATCTCATGTAAATCTTTCTCTTTTAACAAAATATATTTACATCAAGAAACTCTCTCTCTTAAATCTCTAAATCATGCTCAAAATACTATGGAATTTGAGTAAACAAATTTGAAGCCATAAATCAAGCATTTCAAATCCTTCACATTAAGATCATAAACTTAAAGTCATCACAACAGAGAGATTTCATAAGTTGTGCTCTCAAACAATCTTAAATCTAAATTTTCATACATCTACATATACATGTAAATCAATTTAATAGGGAAAGGCCTAAAGGCCAAATCAACAATACAATTAAATATTTATAATGCATAATAAAACATGTATTTCAAAAACCGCTTTCTAAATTTATGCTTGATAATCTTTAAATCATGTTCTAGTATTTACAAGCCCATGCAGTTTTTATGATAAACCCCATGTACCACAATTTAGAAATTTGATGGATGATTCTTGAAGCCTACGATTTGGGGATTCCAAATCTTCAATCAATCTTGAAAACCCACGGTTAAATCTTGAGTTATTTGAGTTTTCTTGTTTGAAACCGTAAGGAGTGTTCTAGATGGGTTTTGATGAAAATATCAATTATGAGGTCATTTGGAATAAATTCCATGTTTAGGCTGATAAAGGGGTGGAAAATACCTAATATACCCTTAATGAGACGGACAAAAAATATAACTGGGAGCTCGATTTCATGGGCCACCACAACACGCCAAAATCACGGTGGCTCACTGAAAATTGACAAGTGGAATTCTTAAGGTCACCGCGATGCGGAGCCATCGCGTTGTCCCACTGGTTGGGACCTTAAACTTCAGCGCGACGTGCCACAATCACGCTATGCTACTAGAATTTGACATTTTCTAAATAGGCCCCCTCCGCGATGTGCCAAGCACCAAAATGACGGTGTTTTACGACTAGAACTTAAATTAGCTATAACTTCTTGTTTGGGTATTAGATTTGGGCAAATATTACAACGATGGAAAAGAAATTTAATTTTCCACCTGATAAAAAGTTGAAATTAGAGAAATTATATCTGGTTTAAACTTTACTCACTTTGGAAGAAAAAAATGAGACTAAGCTTCTTTGACACAATTCTAGTCATTTAACTCTAAGAGCATATTAGCACGAGTTACCGCATTGACGATTTTTGCGGGGTGTTACACTACCACTAATACATCACAACCTCTTTATATTCTTTGACTGCCACCACCATCATCACTTGTAATTCTACCTCTACCACCACTTCAACTAGTACCATCGCTACAATTTATCTATACTAACAAACATCTCCACCATCACAACAAATAACATCTCTATCTACCACCAACACATCATCAATAATCATGTATTCATGTTTCAGCCAACACAATCAACACCTTAAACTACTAATATCAAGAAACATTACATCACAACAACAACCACCACCATCAATCGCCACCATCATAACAGTCACTACAATACCAACCATCACAATTATCACCACCAATATTATTAATCACTAACATTAATCATTGTCACTGCAATCAACATTATAAGCCATCTCCACTATCACTAATCAACATAAATGTTTTTTCTCAATCAAATACTAATAATTTAGTTGTATTAAATTACATACTTTTTTAATACATAATTAATTTTTTATTTGAATTTTATTTTTAATTTTATTATATATACAAATAATTTTTTTTACACATGCAGATGTTGAAAAATAAATAGTCTTTATCATTAAACTTTCAGATCTGGGGTGGCATTTGGGTTCCAAGTCCGTCATGTGAGACTTGGTGATGTGGGGAATGACTTGGTCCGTCAAGGCCTTGACCTTGTGAGTAATAGTTCGCTTGAGGTATGACATTTGGTGGATACATTCTTTGGTGCGTGGCTTCGGGGGTAATGGTTGGGGATGTGTTATGAGGAGTTGAGGGTCGAGAACTACGTTGGCTTTCTACCATTTTCATTTGGCCACTAATAGAGGCCACTTCCACTCCCAACTTATCAAGATCCGCATTCACTCTAGCCACGTCCCGAGACAAGGATTCAAGATTATCCACAAGAGCATTCAAAACATTTTGGTCCACAATTTGTGCATTGGAAGTTTCAGGTTCCATGTTTAATGGTTCCATTTGCCAATGTACCAACAAAACAAACAAACGTTAGCTTAAAATATCCTCACACACTCTTCACACTTGGCTTCCTCATTTGGCCCTTCAAGTATTGTAAGCCGACTATCAATCCTTGAGTACTTAGGAATGAGTCTACTCTTAATTTAGAATGGATTTTGGTTTTGAAGACTCAAGGACGTTTTGTACACACTTGAACCAAGAACAACTACGAATGGCAAACGAGAAAAGCACCACAAAGAACGTTGACACGAAGACATACTCGAAAACTAGTTCACAACTTAGTGGGTTGTTACTTAGTTGTCAACTAATGTAGGAGTCAATAAAAAGAAAACTAATACAGACAAGGAAAGAAACTTGGAAGGTCCTATGACTTGAGTTTTGTTGCTGATGTGGCCCACAATTTTATTTTGGCCATTTGGTGTTGCTGTTTTGTTGAAGTTTGATGTTGTCCAACTTGAATAATTCAATTATATTTTTGTTTGGCGAGGCTTTTTCGGTTTTTGGAGTGAAATACAAGGCCTTGGACTCTTTTTTTCAAAGGTCAAAAAAAGGTGTCAATAAACTTTTCACCAACTTGCACCAAAATTGCAAAACACCTTTTTTCTTTGGCTTTGTCCCTTTCCGCTTTTGGTTCTTTTTGAAAAAGGCTTGACACTCTTTTGGTAATTAAGATTTTGGGAGGTGTTTTTTTTACTTGCCTCTTTGGTGTTTGTCTTGAAAATAATTCAAAGACAAACACAAGACTTTTCTTCTCACTTCCTTTTTTTCAAATCAAACAAACCTTTTATCCAACATCCATCTCAAGAACAATATGAACAACAACAAGAACACTTATGAACAACAACTATAGCTAATCCGTCCAACCCCTCAACAATAACTAGACAAAGGCTCAAATCATGGACCTTAGACTAAGTGTGCTAGGGAAACAACAATCTAACACACAAAACTACTAAGACAAGCAAAATAACACCTGAATCTAGACACTTCTCGACCAAACACTAGTCACCAGATAACACACCTTTTTTTTTAAACTACAAGAGCCCAAGATTGGTGGTGTAAGAACACGACCAGCCTTCGCTCAGATACCAAATGATACCAAGAGGTATCTAAAATCGCACGAAAACAGTCCACAAACACACAAATAGTCCACACACACAAGACACTAAACGGAAACAAAAAACTCAAACTAAAACAATAAAGAAGATATATAACTTGACACATTGAGAACTCATAATGCAGCAAATAAAGAGTGTATTAATACTCTAAAATCTCTACAAAATAAGTTACCAAGTACCATGTTCTTACGGAACACAAGAGGAGCTCGGTTCCCTCAAGCACTCTCGTTTCTAGACAATACACACAACACAAGAAGAAACCATTTCTTGTGGTGTCAAATGGTGGTATACTCTCTTCTTGAGAGGAAGATAATGTTCAATATTACAAGTGATTTTTAAAAATAAGCTAACTAAAGAGAACAAGACTAAAGAAACTCCTTAAATAGTCTTCACAAAAAGGATGGCAAAAGGACCCCTTTGCCCTTAATGAAAGGGGAGATGTGGAGTGTTTGGGACAGCCTTGGGGTGTATTTTGGGCCCCTAATGTCATCCCCCAAATGTCAATACGTACACTCCCTTGGGAGAGTTTGCAACAAGCTCAACTACATCCATTTTCATAAACACGCCTTGAAGCCTTTGTAGTTCCCGAGCTTGACTTCTAGTAAATGGTCTTGAGCCTGTGACACCCATATCATAAATTTAGCTGATAATATTCTCATAGTTATCAATGATTTAGGTGATAAAATTTGTTGTCCTCCAGAATCTATTTCGGTGATATAATTTTGTGTTCTGTAAGCATGCTTGTAGCTTTGGCGATAAACTTACTTGCAACAAACATTTCCTTGTATTCATGTGGAATATCAAGAATTTCCTTGTATTCATGTTGAATATCATAAGTAATTTTGACAATGAATGTCATAAGTAATTTTGACAATCAACTTATATGTGTGTGTTTTCGGAATCCCTCTTTTCTAGTGCGGCCAAATTAACTCTTAAAGTTGAACATAAAGATAGTTGTAAATAAATAATTTGGAAGAGCCAAATTAGTTCTTAAAGTTGAACATAAAAACAGTTATAAATAAATAATTTGGATGTGAATATTCTTTTTAACTCTATTCATGATGGATGATTATGATCAAAGGATAGATATGTAGATTAGCACGTAAAATAGATAGATACATAGATTCATATAAGATATTCGCTTATATCAAATTAATAAGAGACACACTAATAGACTAAAGCTAGAGATTCATGTGTTTCTTCTCTTTTAAACCAAAGGTTATCTTCCATTCTTCCTATTGAGTGCCTATCTGGAATCTCTGTTATCTTCACTGTCTTATTTTCTTTTTTCAGTCAAAGTAACACACGTGATCATATGCCTAATTACATATTCAAGAACTTTGTTAGAGACACAGGAAGCCAAGACAGAGAAAAGCACAATCAACAAAGCAAAACTACAGATCGATCAACGTACAGTTCAAACTTGTTAATCTACATCTCAACTTTGGTAGCTTTAATATCCTCACCACCAGCAGATTTGCTTTCCTCTGCAGTACTATTCACCTTATTCTGTTTCTTCAATATTAATCTTCAACACACCGTTTTCCAAATGAGCCTTGATGTGTTCCAAATCAGCATTTCCAGGCAGACTAAACTGTCTCCAGAATTTCCCACTACTTCTTTCAGCTCTGTGCCATTATTTCTTCTTCTTCTGTTTTCCTTTCTCCATTGACTCTCAACACCCTGTTTTCTTCCACCTCAATCTTGATGTCCTCCGTCGTCATCCCTGGCATGTCAAGTGTAATTACATGCTCCTTTTCAGTTTCCTTCCAATCTGAACTAACAAGCTAATAAGGCGATTGATTCGACACCTTTTAGAATGGTGAGTGGGGTTTATTCAAGAATCTTGAAAGGAGAGATTCTTGTGGAAACATTATGTCCCATATGGGGCGTGTGTATGGTATTAGTGCCTCAGTTTTTGATGGAAGAAAGGCCGTAGCAATTGCTAAAACTAGAAAACTTATTAAGCTGACAGTTGCTTTACTATCTTTTTCTCTATAAATATACTGTTTTCCTTTTAAGGGAATTGAGTATGTTGGAGATTGTTTATGGTCTGCAAGGCAACTGTTATGAATGGGCTGAAATCTGGTAAAGTATGCCAATATCACATTAAGTGGCTGTGTGTGGGATATGGGTTAATAAATAGCTCATTTTAGGAAGAATAGTTTTATACAAATGGTGATAATTGCTTAGGAAAAGGCTATGCTTCGCATCCCCAATTCTCTCTAATCCTCTCATCCCCTTCTACTACTATTCATGTTCTTTCATATTGTAATTTCTCCATTCTATATTAATCAAGTTTATTAGTTTTATTCACTTTGTGTATTGATTGTTGAATTGAGAATTCGAGTTCGTTTCATTGGTGCTTCCATCCAGAGGTCTTCAGAAGGGATTCATCGTCAAAGGATATATGTGAAATTCGTTCATTATTACATGAGTTGATTGGAAACCCTACAAGGATTAAACCTACTCCGGTGTAGATTCCACGGTTCTGTTGATAGAATCCTGAGTTATGGATCTCTATGGCTGAAAGCTACTTTGATTTTTATGAAATTGCAGAAACCACAAGTTATCTCTGGAGTCATCTCGATGGGGCTGCTTTGTCGTGGTACCAATGGCTTTTGCAGAACAAGCAATTGGTTGATTGAGAACATTTTACTGCAAAAGTGTTGGTTCGCTTTCCTAAACTACATCTTGAATCACTGGAAAATCCCTTGGCTAATCAGATGCCCTCCAGTCGTTTTGAGGCTGTTTCGTGGGGCTTCACTAAGAAAAATATACTTTATTCATGCCCTACGCATGTTTATACACAATGGAGAAATAAAAAAAAAACATAGCTTTGCCTCAGAAATTTTGATATGCAATCTGAATGCAAAAGCAAAATGGATAAACACAATATGTTCGATGAAATGTCTACCAGAGTTTTCACTGAAAAAGTGAAAGAAACGTCTTCTGCCTCTATCCTTCTAGGTTATTTGGACGATATTCAATCGACTAGGTTTCTTGACAAATCTGTTCATAGTTGTATCCACAAGCTAGTTGCTGAGGTGCAACCAGATACTCCAATTAAAATGCTTGATGAAGAATCATTATGACTTGAACGCAGCAAAGTCCAACTTTTCGATGAATGTTCCCCAAGAAATATGACAAAGAATGTCGATGTTCATGGAGCTGAAATGAATCTCTTTGTATGGGACCGGTATAAGTTCCAAACTCAAGGATCTCACTGACTATACATTGAACAAGAAGCTACTAATATTTTTGGGCTCTACTAGTACGTTTGGTTTCATTGCGAATGCTAATTCTATGACTCAAGTGTGGGATCCCGGACAACAAAGATATGAGTTGGAGTAAGGAAATCAAAAGTGGATGATACATACTCTGATGTGAATCGTGTGTTTGATGAAAGTTCCCAAAGAGCTGCATCGAGAGAGCTACAACCAATTGCACCTCTACATATTATATGCCTTCGCAAACTATTCCGATTCCTGCAACCAGTGGTGGATCTACATAGGGTCCTGGGGGTTCATCCAAACCCCCTTCGTCGAAAAATTATACTATTTATACATGGTAAAAAAAAAATTTATGTATAAATAGTAGAGGTTGAATGTAACACCCCGTAAAAGTCGTGCATGGATTAGCCTTTAATAGAGTGCCCTTAGACTTAAAAACTTGAAATTTTCTGTGAGTGTAACGAGGACTTAGTGTCATTTTAGCTGGCAATCTTCGGGATACAACTTTTCAACCTTTCCGATATTCGTTTTTAGATTTTCAAGCTGCGTTACGATCGGGAAAGCTCATAGTACATCTCGGATAAGTTTTGAAACTTTTAGGAATGCATAAGGCTGCGTTTGGATTTCAAAACAGTAGCAAAACGCATAGCCTATTGCCTAGTTTTCAGTATTTCTGGTTCAATTTCAAACGATCATAACTCCCTGTATATAATGAACTGTGTGAGGTATAATATATAAAACGAAAGCTATTTGAGTCCTCTTTAAAATGAAGTTAGTTTCATCCAATTTGAATATATGAGTAAAAAGTTATAATTGATTTACTCCAGCCTATCAAACTGTCAACTGAGGGACAGATTTGACCTTAATTGTTCCTTAGGGGTATTTTGGTCATCCTCCACCCCTATATATACCACCAACACGGGATTTAATCCCTCAAACACCATAATACACATACTTTTCCAAAATTGCTCAAGAATTTTCCTTAGGGTTTCAAAATAAAAACTCAAATAGTTCAAGATTCGACCGTTGGTTTTCGAAGATAATTACATATTCGGAATCACCAATACGCAAGCTTCAAGAAACATCTATTATCCTTGGAAATAGAGGTACGCGGGGTTTTTCCTAAATTCTCATGGGCATACAAAAATCCTGTTTTAGAATGGGGTTTTAAATTATGTATTTATATTTATGTATAAGATGTTTTAACATCATTGTTTTGGTCTATTGACCATCCCCAAAGCGATTTGACAGTTTATATACATATATGAATGATTGTGTTTCAATTTTGAATACATGAACTTGCTAAAGACATTTGACCACCAGGTGTTTGATGAAATTTCTGCATGAATTGAACTTTAAGTTTCGGAATATGAAATTCTTTACATTAGTTACATGTTTTGGTGGTCTAAACTATGTTTTGAATGAAAGCTCTTGCTTATTACATTATGGCTCAGAAAAATCATGACTTGCAATGTCTTGGTATGACGGTACCAATTCAGACTAACGCCATATCAGACTCAGACTAACAGACATTTCAGACTTTCATGATTTTAGACATTCAGAATGTTGCATGTACAGAAAAGGTTAAAAATGGGCATACAGAGATGTTAGGTGGTTCTCCGAAGAGGGCTTGAGTTCAAGCGACTCATTGCCTAAAATTGTGGTTTGCCGACCCGGGTATACTATTATGCGCTGACTTAAATGTCCTGTGGCGTATCAGACTCAGACACTCCAACCCTTGCGGCACACTTGGGTTGGGGGCTTCCCCGCCGAGTCAATGGCGGATTCCATATAGCCCGTGGAATATCAGACTTGTAGGGGAATACCACCTAACTCAGAAGTAAAACACAGATCTTGATTTGAAATGAACAAGTGATGATAGGCGAATTTACGCGCCTATATCAATATATTTTGCCCATATTTTAGCCTAGTTTTGAGAACTAATTATCTATTTCATGCACTTTTAGTCCTTTTTCCTGTAAATGAGCTAACAAATATGATTAGGAAAGTTTCAGGTATAAATGATGCAAAATACAGCAATTTATGGCTTACTTGACGCAAAAGAAAGCTCACGAACGAGATGGAAAGGAGCTGGACGCCTAAAGGACCAAATCTGCTGCATGGAAAATCTGTCCCGGGCTAAAACAGCATTTCTGAAGACTTTGGGGACTTACAGACACAAAGCTGGATTTTTGCCAAAATACATTAACCTAGTATAATTAGGTTATGTGTTTTATTATTCTATTTGGATTATGATATTGTAACCTTACCCTAGTACATTTGGGTCAAGGATTTCATTAGTATATTAGGATTTGGTTATTTATTTCATTAGCTTAGTAGGAGTAGGATAGGAGTATTATAAATACCCTATCATGCTAGAGATTTTTATTAATATTCTAACAATACAATCAATCTTCTTACAATTCATTCAATACATTCTTCACTTAATTTTCTTCCATCCCTCTCATCTTCCACTACAAACACTTCTAATCTATTCTTCTATTCATAAAATTCCACAACAAGAGAATCGTTACTTGCTACGGAATCACCAAAACCACACGCCAAACACCTACTATTCATGCCATTCACCATGCAAAACGTGATATCCTTCGCACTCATGGGTAACTAAACCTCTTAGTTGGGGTTATGAAAGCCGAATGAGTTACTATCTATAGCTGTGAGTTTGTGAGTTCAAGACAAGTATATTGCTTATATCATTACGCTCTTCATCTTAAATCTACATTCTTTGCGGTTACAAACACAAGAACACGTCATTCTACCATCTAACTTGTTCGAGAGAAAGGTTATTTGTCTAGAAAAGAAAACACATAGAATAACGCCAGTCTAACATTTAACTTGTTCGAGAGAAAGGTTATTTGTCTGGAAAAGAGATAATGTCAAGGTAGTAGGACACCCTTTCCTATTAAAAAGCTAGTGCCGTAACTGGACTAACCTCTTGGAGAATTTGTACCGCAAGACACACTTTAAGCTCGAGAGAGTTAAAGTGAAATAGTCCTTGTTTAGGTCGAGAGACGCTTGGATTTACCATCGACTACAATTCTCTATAAGTAATTGCATGTCAAGACTCTACACACTCATAGCCGATAGAGACGTATACCTCAGAAGGTGGACATAACCCCAACGCTTCAATTCTCATTGTTTCACAACCTACGAAATACTCTCTTTTTTGCTATTTTCAGCTTTTACTTTGGTTACTTATTACAATCCCCCCTTCTTACGAGACTTGCACCAAAAGTCTATTAATTTTGCTTACTTGTTGACCAAGCTATTCCCTGTGGGATCGACACCCAACCCAGGTTGGGTTCTATATTTGCTAGCGACCGCTTTACACTCAAACGAGAGCTGTAGATTGAGCGTTATCAAAAATTGGCGCCGTTGCCGGGGAATACGAGTGTCAATCAAGTTCGTGATAATTACTAGACCCTTTGGTCAAAGATTCTCGTACTTTTACGTTTAGTTTTTGTTTTTGTTTATTGCAGGTTGTTCTTTTAGTGCATGCCCCATACTAGAAGTTCTGGTCAACCGTTATTACCAATCAATCCTGAACCGCAACGAATTAGAAGAATGGAAGCACAAGCTGAAATCGACAGGATGGCTGCTCAACACGAGCAAGCAAGATTAGCTGCTCTTGCCGCTGCTCAAGTCCAACAACAAAACATTGATAATCCTGGACGAGCAACAAATCCTGACGATGAAGATTTAGGAGATGACGAGTTGATAAACCCAAGGCATGGCGCTGAAATTGCAACACCAGCCAATCGAAGAGGTCGACAAGCTCGGTATAGATATGATCGTCAACCTTTGCAACCAGCTTTCGACGATGATGATGATGATCTTGATGGTGCCGGAGCCACTGGAGCCATAATTCCACCACCATTAGCGCCCGGAGCCAAGTTCAACATCACTAGCACCATGATTCAGTTATTGCAACTCAAGGGATTATTTGGTGGACTAGCAGGCGATGATCCGAATATGCATCTCATCAACTTTATTTCTACATGCAAGTCTTTTGACAATCCTGGTGTTGGTCAGAATGCTATTCGATTACGTCTATTTCCATTGTCTCTGTCTGGGGAGGCAACATTATGGTTGAATGGGCTGACTCCTGATTCTATTACAAATTGGAGGCAATTGAGAGACGTTTTCCTAGAAAGATTCTTTCCGCCATCCAAGAGGGCTCAGTTAAGAGATGAAATCAGCAACTTTCGTCAGCTTCCCTCTGAAGCTCTTCACGAAACATGGGAGAGGTTCAAGACAAAGCTAGCGAGATGCCCAAACCATCACATAACTAATGTTCACCTCATGGAGATCTTGTATAGAGCCTTGAATTCAGTAACTAAACCAGTGGTGGACAACGCAGCTGGAGGTTCTTTTATGGACCTCACCTTTGGTCAAGCAAGCCACATGCTAGATCGTATGACGAAACAAAGTAGAGCTTGGCATACCAGGGATTCTGAGGCAGCAAGCCCCACTTTATCTATTGGCATGTCTGCAGACCAAAGAAGAAGAGAAGAAGAACGTGATCAAGATATGGCGCACATGAAAACCCAAATGGATCTTCTTACAAAGCATCTATTAGGGAAGACTGAAGAAGTGAAAGCTATTGCGTCAAAAGGAAGAGACGAATCTGATTCGGAAGAGGAGGCCAACTACTTGAACAATCAGGGGGGTTTCCGTGGGAATGCCCAAGGAAACCAAGGTCGGAACTATTATGATAAATCTGGAGGAAAAGACCAAGGTAGTTGGAAGAAAAATAATGAAAATAGTGGTTTGTACGTTCCCCCTGGTAGACGTGATACCACCACATCTAATTCTATGGAAGACATGATGGCTAAGTTATTGAAAGGAGTGGAAGCAACAAGCGCGGGAGTTAAGGCGGTAATCGATGATTTAGCCTCCATGAAGCAATTAGTTGATTCTCATTCCACTTCTATCAAGCAAATAGAGCAGCAATTAAGCCAACTTTCAGCAGCATTCAATCAAAGAAAGGTTGGCACCTTACCGAGCGATACTGTGCAAAACCCAAGGAATGATGGGTCATGCATGGCCATCACTACGAGGAGTGGTAAGGTGCTGGAAACTTCAGCAACAGGCAAGCAAGTAGTTGACGGAACAGCAGACATGGACGCCACACCTAGTGACGCCACTAGAGAAGACGCCGCAATATCTACTTCCAACGTCAAGGACGTTTTACCTAGTGACGTGCAGCCTGAAAAAAATAAACGGAAGCAAGAGGAGAAGAAAGCCATGGAGAGAACACTTCCATACCCACCACTACCTTTTCCACAAAGATTGAAGAAGGTGGCCGATGACACTAAGTTCAGCAAATTTATGACCATGTTGAAGCAGCTGACTATTAATGTCCCCTTGGTAGAGGCGCTTGAACAAATGCCTGGGTATGCGAAGTTTATGAAAGATCTTTTGACTAAGAAGAGGGCAGCAAGCTACGAGATGAAGGATGATGTGCATCATTGTAGCGCAATTGCTACCCGATCCATAGTTCAGAAGAAGGCCGACCCCGGAGCTTTCACTATCCCTTGCACCGTCGGATCTTTAGACTTTGCTAAAGCATTGTGTGACTTAGGATCCAGCATCAACTTGATGCCATTATCAATCTACAAGAAGTTGGGTTTAGGAGATCCTACACCAACTAATATGAGGCTTGTTATGGCGGATAGGTCGGTAAAACGACCAGTTGGTATTCTATGCGATGTCTTGGTGAAGGTATCTTCATTTATCTTTCCGGCAGACTTTGTCATCTTGGATTGTGAAGCAGATTCAGAGGTTCCCATAATCTTGGGACGCCCCTTCCTTGCTACGGGAAGTGTGCTCATAGATTTGAGAGCTAATGAGCTTTCATTCTGAATAAATGATGAAGTGGTGCGCTTTGATGTTTGCAAATCAATGAAGCAACCTAAAGATCTAAGTGTATTTTCTGTGGCTGATGTTGTCGTTGATGATGAGGATGAGTTACTTGCTGAAGAGCAAATTCTTGATGATCCTTTGGAGGTTTTGCTCATGGAAGAAGAGGATGATGATGCTGAAATTTCTGAAGATGATATTTGTGCTCTAGCGGGATTAGGAACATATCGTTATACTCCCAAGAAGCTGGATCTTGATCTCAAGAATCGACCCACACCACCAGCTAAGCCATCTATTGAAGAACCACCCACGTTAGAATTGAAGGAGCTGCCAAGCCATTGAAGTACGCATTCTTAGGAAGCGGAAACACTCTTCCAGTCATAGTGGCAGCCGATTTAGGTGAGCAACAAGTTGCAGCTCTTATTGTAATCTTACGCAAGTATATTAGAGCTATTGGATGGACCATTGCGGATATCATTGGTATTCCACCTGGGATTTGCACTCATAAAATTCAGCTTCAAGAAAAGTGCACACCCACCATTGAACATCAAAGACGTCTAAACCCACCAATGCAAGAAGTGGTGAAGAAGGAGATTATCAAGTGGTTAGACGCAGGAGTCGTGTATCCTATTTCTGACAGTACATGGGTAAGCCCAGTACAATGTGTCCCCAAGAAAGGAGGTATGACGGTGGTTGCTAATGCAAAGAATGAGCTTATTCCACTCAGGCCCATTACTGGATGGAGAGTATGCATGGACTACCGCAAGCTAAATTCTTGGACTCTCAAGGATCACTTCCCCATGCCATTTATGGACCAAATGCTAGATCGATTAGCGGGGAAAGGATGGTTTTGCTTTCTTGATGGTTATTCAGGTTATAATCAGATTTGTATTGCACCAGAATACCAAGAGAAGACAACGTTTACATGCCCATATGGTACGTTTGCCTTCAAACGTATGCCATTCGGGTTATGTAACGCACCAGCCACCTTTCAGCGATGTATGATGTCTATTTTCTCTGATATGGTAGAAGACACTTTGGAGGTATTTATGGACGACTTTTCAGTTGTTGGTGAGTCTTTTGAAGCATGTTTGGTGAACTTGAGCATGGCATTACAAAGATGTGTAGAGTTCAACCTTGTGCTGAATTGGGAGAAGTGCCACTTCATGGTAAAAGAAGGAATTGTTCTTGGGCACAAGATCTCTGAAAGAGGAATAGAGGTTGATCGCGCCAAAATAGAGGTAATTGAGAAGCTACCACCTCCAATTTCGGTAAAGGGAGTTCGTAGTTTTCTTGGCCATGCTGGGTTTCATCGTAGATTCATCAAAGACTTCTCCAAAATTGCAAGTCCATTGTGCAAGCTATTGGAGAAAGATGAGAAGTTTGACTTTAATGATGATTGCTTAAAGGCATTCGAATGCCTTAAAGAAAAACTCATTGAAGCCCCTATCATGGTAGCACCAGATTGGACGCTCCCGTTCGAAGTCATGTGTGATGCTAGTGGTGTAGCCGTTGGTGCTGTTCTTGGACAGAGAAAGGAGAAATTATTTCATCCTATCTACTATGCGAGTAAGGTCCTCAATGAAGCCCAAAGGAACTACACTGTCACTGAACAAGAGCTCTTAGCGGTTGTGTATGCGTTTGAGAAGTTCCGTGCCTATCTATTGGGTACTAAAGTGATCGTTCATACAGACCATGCAGCTCTTAGGTATCTAATGACAAAGAAGGATGCAAAACCAAGGCTGATCAGATGGGTATTGCTGCTGCAAGAGTTTGATTTCGAAGTCAAAGATAGAAGAGGTTGCGAGAACCAAGTAGCTGATCACCTATCTAGACTTGAGAATGAGTATGTGGTGCAACCAGAAAATCAGATTGATGATGCATTCCCTGACGAGGAGATACTAGCGACAACAATGGAGAACTTACCATGGTATGCCGACTTTGCAAATTTCATGGTGAGTAATGTGTTACCTTCCAATTTATCTTACCACCAGAAGAGTAAGTTTATGCATGACGTTCAGCACTACTATTGGGATGAGCCTTATTTGTTTCGAAGATGCGCGGATGGTATCATTCGACGATGTATATCCCATGAAGAAGTGCCTACTATATTGGAAGCATGCCACACTTCGCAAGTTGGAGGACATCATGCAGGGAATCGAACGGCAAGGAAAGTCTTGCAAAGTGGTTATTATTGGCCTACAATATTCAGAGATGCACACGACTATGTGAGAAGGTATGACCAATGCCAACGTCAAGGTGCTATTTCAAAACACCATGAAATGCCCATGTCCAAAATTCTGGAGGTAGAACTCTTTGATGTGTGGGGTATTGATTTCATGGGACCATTCGTGAATTCGTTTAGAATGAAGTACATCTTGGTTGCTGTGGATTATGTGTCGAAATGGGTTGAAGCTGTAGCATTGGCCGATAACGAAGGAAAGCGTGTTGTAGCGTTTTTAAAGAAGAATATCTTCTCTCGCTTTGGAGTACCTCGTACTATCATAAGTGATGGAGGATCTCACTTTTGCAACAAGCTATTCAAAGCTGTATTGGCCAAGTATGGAGTCAAGCAACACAAGGTAGCTACCCCTTATCATCCCCAAACTAGTGGGCAAGTAGAGGTTTCCAATCGTGAGATCAAGCAAATCCTTGCCAAGACGGTCAATGCGAATCGGAAGGATTGGTCTCGAAAGCTAGATGATGCACTAAGGGCGTATAGGACTGCATTCAAGACGCCCATTGGCATGTCACCTTATCAGCTAGTTTACGGGAAGGCTTGTCATCTACCCATCGAGCTTGAATACAAGGCATTGTGGGCATTGAAGCACTTGAATCTGAATTGGGATGATGTGAAGAACCTGAGGTTGGAGCAGCACTAGATGAATTCCGTCTCCATGCATATGAAAGATCAGATTTATACAAGGAGCGGATGAAGAAGTATCATGATCAGCGGATTGTTCGACGAAACTTCCAAAAAGGTGACATGGTACTACTCTTTAACTCCAGACTCAAGCTCTTCCCAGGTAAGTTAAAATCAAAGTGGTCTGGTCCATTTAAAGTCACCCAAGTCTACTCGTCTGGAGTAGTCGAATTGGAAAATAATGAGGGTGTTATCTTCAAAGTGAATGGCCAACGTGTTAAGCCATATATCGGTCCTCTTGACTCGATGAATGACATGGCCATCACTTATCTCGACGAAGTCTAAGTACTCGAGATTACTACGTCGAGCCACGACAATAAATAAGGCGCTAGATGGGAGGCAACCCATCGTTTTATTGTTTTATCGTTTCGTCGTTTTAGTTTTTTTCTTTTTGATAAATGAAAATCCAAAAATAAGAGTCGTGCCACGACCAAAACTAAGGCTCTTGGTGGGAGGCAACCCATCGTACTAATCGTTTTCATTGTGTTTTGAGCGAATATAGGTGCAAGAAGTATGCAACGAGGAGATTGATTTCAATTGACGATTTGGTCGCATTGTATGGTAAAGTCGGTAAGTTAGGAATGGTGATGCATAAGGCTATGAAGTGAGCCTTTCTCACGTCATAATAGGCTTCGAGGAAGGCTAGGCCTTGGTAAAAATAGGCCACGAACGATGCACAACCTATTCTATAGCCTAAGGACTCGGAATCTAGTGTGCTATACACTATGCGCCGCCTATTCCTAGGTGTGCTTTTGACTATGCGCCGCCTATGCTATGGCATTTGAGATACTGAGACCAAATGCCATAGACTATGCGGCGCATATGTCTAGAAATGCCATAGGAAATGCGGCGCATATGTCCCATTATGCCATGGACAATGCGCCGCATATGTAAGTGATATGCCGAGGGATATGCGCCGCATATGTGGTGATTTTGTCCCCAAATCCGATTGTAAATGGGTCATAACCCGACCCATACTCCTCCTATATAAAGGGGACTTGTTTTTTTATCACAAACACATTAGAAGTAACCCTAAAGGCGCCGCATATCATCCCAAATCCTCTCAAATATTTCTTCCTTTGTTCTTCCAATCCACAACAACTTCTCCACAATCTTCAAAGCAAGTAATTGCTCTCTTATTCTTCATCTATTTATCGTAAGTAATACGTTGCTATGCTTATTATAATTTGCTAAATCATGTGAGATTAGTGGTGATGTTCATGTGTTTGGATAATTGTTGCAAAATCGTGTGATTGAATATATACGTATGGAATTCTTGACTTGTTTCCGACTTGAATTTTGTTTCAATGGCATTGTTATGATACTTGATGAATATATGTGGCTATGAATATTGCTTGAGAGTGTTGTTTGGATGCTTGCATGATTAACCATCCCGGCCATCGGGATAAGGTTATAGTAACTATCGACTTAGGAGGTGGTGTCTGTTGTTCAAATAGCAATTCCATGTGGTAACCCCTATGTTGTAGTGTTGCTATATGCACCATGAAAGTCGTCCAAATGGCTGCACATAAGTGATATAATGCTGATTTTCTTGTCGGAATACAATCCTAAGACGTATGTCGACGAAGTCTGAGTACTCGATCACTTTCACTTCACTGATTTGTGCTAACAAGATTAAGTGTGGGGTGGTACCCCTAGTGCTTGCATGTAGATTGTATAAAGTGAGATTGTGCTGCAACTAACATAATTTCTAGTCTCAGGTACAATGGCACCCAAAGCAAAGCTAGGCAAGGAGAAGGCTACCACGACCCGAAAGGATAAAAAGAGAAGCCGAAAAGACCAAGGAGAATCATCTTCAGCACACCTACCACGCAGAATGTTCGAAATCAAATGGGTTCTTGAGGAAGAAGCCAAGGCATGGTACAGCAGCAACAAAGAAAAGAAATATGTGCACGTCGACTTAATCAACAAGGAGACCTTAGCAAAGAAAGAGCCGCGGATGTTGGCGAAAATAATGGCTTTGAAGCTGGATTTCATCTTCCGTGACATGGGAGAGTGCAATCTTGACTTGACAAGAGAGTTTTATGCAAACTGGTCGCCAAACACAACAGGCAACGAAGTCAAAATTCGGGGCCAAGTGTTACAGCTTACAGCAGATTGGATCAACTCTTTTCTAGGCCTACCTTCGGTCGACACTGCACCATACAAAGAGCTGTACAGCAGGCCTCCTTACAGAGCAATAAGACACATGCTTTGTGGAAGCAGATCAATGGCAAGATGGGGCAGACACAAGGAAACAGGCCGTCACTACACATTCCCCTATGCTCCACTAAATAGGGAAGCAAGAATCTGGATGCGCATTGTCAACTCATGCCTTATTCCTGGGACGCAATACACCAAGATATCGAGAGATAGAGTGTGTTTGGTTTATGCGTTGATGACGAATGTCCCTATCAACTTTGGGGCAATCATTCGATCTACCATGAGAAAAGCCAGACTCCACCGAAGGTCCCATTTCACATTTGGCAATTTGTTGACAGCAATGTTGCGGAAGGAGGATATAGAAGAGGAACCAGCTGACCACAAACTCCCACATAACCCAAAGAAGGTTGACCTCACCAAGGTCAAAGATGCTGAAACAACGCATGGAGTCAACCTTACCACTGTGGAGAGACATGCTCGTGACGAGAGTTTCTTCCGTCATCTCTATGGCATGACAAGATTCACTATGATGAGTGGGGGACGTATTCCAACTGCTGAAGAGCTCCAACAGCTGGACCACGACTACCCAATGAACAGACATGCCTGGGAGATGTGTGGAGTGGGAGTATATTTTGAGGAACCTCTTGATGATGACGTGCCAACTGATGATGATAGACGCTTGCCTGATTCTGATGCTGAGGAGAACTCTGACGATGACTCTTATGATGATTCTGTCGAAGGGGGTATGACCCCCGACATTGATGAGGAGTCCGACTAATCAGGTTCTTCGACTTTATTTTCCACTGAGGGCAGTGTCTAGTCTAAGTGTGGGGTGGCAGAATCTGCATGCTATACTTCTTTGTTTGCACCTATGTTTGTATGTTTGCTTGTTTTACTTTGTTTTAGTCCATTCATTTTTTTTTGTTTTTTTTCGTTTGACGTTTTTTTAGTTTTTAGGAGTAAAATTTTTCTAGCTACGCATGAAATTATTTTGATAGGCAGCATGAAAATAGAACAAGAGTATGTGCTACAATGTGACTATTGAGACATTTAGGCTCTAGTTGTGACTTATTATGTGATATTGTGTGATTCAATTCCTTCACTTGTTGGGTTGAGAGTCTATATTACTTCCAACCAAGTCGACCATGTGCCTTGTGTGTGTGAGATAATAGTATATTCTATGTAGGTGGCTGATGCTAGAACTTGCCTCGTATGTATGCAAAGCGAAAATAAGGAATGTAAGTTTAGGATATGATTTAGGCATTTCTTTGGCAACCTATACATGTTGACCTTCAGTTTTTCCTACCCATATAAATCATCCTAGTTAAACCCTTTTGAGCCTTTAGCCTATTTCTTTGACAACCTTGTATGTAAGCCTAATCCATTTTTTTTTCAAGACCGTAATTTGATCCAAATTCCTAAGTGCTTTAAAGTGAAAAAGTCATGTGACAACATAAGAGGAAATTGGTTGAGTATGATGCTTTAAATTGTAATGGTGCTTGAATATGTTATGAAAAAGAAAGTGCTATCATAAGAGGTATGTTGTGAAAAGAAAAAGGAAAAGAAAGCTGAAAAGTGAGTTGTTCTTAAAATTGAAAAACAAAATAGGAGAACAAGGGTGGTAGAATAAAAGAGTAAAGAAAGGTTGAAAGAAAAAAGTGTCATTGATACAAAGTGATGTATTAAAGCGCTTAGGAACCTAGTCACTATTCTTGGCCAAAATAGTCCTACCTGTCCCTTAGCCTACATTACAACCATCTAAAGACCTACTTGATCCTAATCATAACATTCCGACATTTAGTAGAGTACTACATTAAAGGCAAGCTTATGGTCATTAGTTGCTACATATGAATTCTTTGTGAGAGTGAGTGCAAGGATACTTTGATACCCATGTTTGAAAAATATGCTATATTTGTGAGTGATTATGGGTACTATATTGTGAGACACACATGGTTGATGAGTTTTGGATAGTTGTATATGATTCTATGTACCTTAACGTTTGCATGCGAGTTGATCACCATCACGAGTCTATGCTTGAGGTTAAATTGTTTCTACTTATAATCAGAAAGCTACTCTTTGTTGATAGTTGTTGTGCTTGTCTTGAAGAATGTTTTGTGTTGTTGCTGTAAAAACCTTAAGTCAATGCTTAGAAGGACATGATATGTTGTTCGAGGACGAACAAAGCTCTAAGTGTGGGGTGTTGATGATAGGCGAATTTACGCGCCTATATCAATATATTTTGCCCATATTTTAGCCTAGTTTTGAGAACTAATTATCTATTTCATGCACTTTTAGTCCTTTTTCCTGTAAATGAGCTAACAAATATGATTAGGAAAGTTTCAGGTATAAATGATGCAAAATACAGCAATTTATGGCTTACTTGACGCAAAAGAAAGCTCACGAACGAGATGGAAAGGAGCTGGGCGCCTAAAGGACCAAATCTGCTGCATGGAAAATCTGTCCCAGGCTAAAACAGCATTTCTGAAGACTTTGGGGACTTACAGACACAAAGCTGGATTTTTGCCAAAATACATTAACCTAGTATAATTAGGTTATGTGTTTTATTATTCTATTTGGATTATGATATTGTAACCTTACCCTAGTACATTTGGGTCAAGGATTTCATTAGTATATTAGGATTTGGTTATTTATTTCATTAGCTTAGTAGGAGTAGGATAGGAGTATTATAAATACCCTATCATGCTAGAGATTTTTATTAATATTCTAACAATACAATCAATCTTCTTACAATTCATTCAATACATTCTTCACTTAATTTTCTTCCATCCCTCTCATCTTCCACTACAAACACTTCTAATCTATTCTTCTATTCTTAAAATTCCACAACAAGAGAATCGTTACTTGCTACGGAATCACCAAAACCACACGCCAAACACCTACTATTCACGCCATTCACCATGCAAAACGTGATATCCTTCGCATTCATAGGTAACTAAACCTCTTAGTTGGGGTTATGGAAGCCGAATGAGTTACTATCTATAGCTGTGAGTTTGTGAGTTCAAGACAAGTATATTGCTTATATCATTACGTTCTTCATCTTAAATCTACATTCTTTGCGGTTACAAACACAAGAACACGCCATTCTACCATCTAACCTGTTCGAGAGAAAGGTTATTTGTCTAGAAAAGAAAACACATAGAATAACGCCAGTCTAACATTTAACTTGTTCGAGAGAAAGGTTATTTGTCTGGAAAAGAGATAATGTCAAGGTAGTAGGACACCCTTTCCTATTAAAAAGCTAGTGCCGTAACTGGACTAACCTCTTGGAGAATTTGTACCGCAAGACACACTTTAAGCTCGAGAGAGTTAAAGTGAAATAGTCCTTGTTTAGGTCGAGAGACGCTTGGATTTACCATCGACTACAATTCTCTATAAGCAATTGCATGTCAAGACTCTACACACTCATAGCCGATAGAGACGTATACCTCAGAAAGTGGACATAACCCCAACGCTTCAATTCTCATTGTTTCACAACCTACGAAATACTCTCTTTTTTGCTATTTTCAGCTTTTACTTTGGTTACTTATTACAATCCCCCCTTCTTACGAGACTTGCACCAAAAGTCTATTAATTTTGCTTACTTGTTGACCAAGCTATTCCCTGTGGGATCGACACCCAACCCAGGTTGGGTTCTATATTTGCTAGCGACCGCTTTACACTCAAACGAGAGCTGTAGATTGAGCGTTATCAACAAGCAGGTTACATGTTTTCAGAAAGTGCCCATGTATTTTTCGGAAACAGTTTTATACATGATGTTTTGATGAAAAATTGCTTTCACTTAATATATATATATATATATATATGTATGTTCCATTATACTACTTTTGGATTTCTTCGTGTGCCAGTACTTTTGTGCTGACCCCCTCCCCCCTCCTTTCAGGTCCTGAGGCACAGTCTAGGGGTCCAGCTACTCAGTAGACATTCTCGGATTTCTTGACTTGATCTCGCAGTGGTGAGCCTTCTATTATTCGGAAGGCCTAATTATGTCAGACATTATCTTATTTATTATGTTTTTGGTTTACTGGGGGCCTTGTCCCAGTTTCTTTTCAGACAGATGTTTGTGTTCTTAGTAGAGATTTCGCAGACTGATGTCAGATAGTATTATTCAGAAATGTTGCAGAACTTGACCATGTATTCCGTACTCAGTTTTAATTTCGCATTTTATTATGACTACGAACGTTGTGCATGATAACCAGATAGAGAATGGGTGTTCCAGGCCTTCATGGTTCGGGATGCTAGTCACGGCTAGGGCCTAGGCTCGGGTCGTGACAAACTTGGTATCAGAGCACAGTTCATGGTCCTTAGGTGTCTGCGAAATCGTGTCGGGTAGAGTCTTATTTATTGGTGTGTAGCGCGCCACACTTATAAGCAGGAGTCTACAAGACGTTTAGGAATGTCTCTCTTTCTTCATGTTCTAGTTCGTGAAACAGAGTCAGAATGTTCCTCCTTCATACTCTAATTCGTGCTATGGTGACGTCCATACAAAAGTAAAATCATCCCAAATTCTTTCCGTACTCTGATGTTCTCAGACCCATCACATTTCTAGGGTGAATCAAGTGCAGAAGTTTAGAGTCTAAATGGTATTGTCCCTTCGTATCGCGTCATATAAGATCTTAAAAATTGTGCAAGGACTTGAGAAGAGTCCGTTATTGCTTCAGAGTGTATGGGTTCTAGTGTGAACCTTGATCTTGATGAAAACGTGTTTTTCAGCCTTCTGTATTGAGTATATTCGGCCCTTTTCAAAAATTTATGTTGCAGATGTCATGCTTAAGGGAAAAGATGTGTAGTAGAAGTGTTGGAATTGTATTTCCACCCAAATAGTAGTATAAGTTAAAGTGTCGGTGTCATGACCTATTGGTAGCAAGTAGCCTGTGTGGATTGTATGATAATCTGTGGGGGAAATATTTGACTCAGATTTTTTTTTATCTATAAAAAGTAAGATGCGTATTCTCAGATTATGGAATGTTGTGTGACAAGTTTCTACCTCTTGAAAATATTTTATCATCGTGCTGGTGAAACTAAAAAGTCTAGTGAAGCCGTGTGGGGCTCTTTCGATTCACTAGCATAGTTGCCTTGTCATTCTTCTTATTTTCTTGTTCAAACTACAAAAAAATCAAAGTCTAGTGAAGCCATGTGAGGCCTATTTCGATTCACTAGCAATTTGTCATTCAACGTGTGGTTCTTGTGTTGGTTGAATATATGTATAGCTGAATCTTTTTGCATGAGATGGAGTTGGTAATGAAGCGATTCGTCCTTGTGTGTTAGTTTATTAGTAGAAGACAGAGAAGGAGTTATTAGGCGAGGTGAATTGTCCTTGCTTGAAGTATGAAAATGGCCAAATTAGCCAGTAGGTTATAAGTATAGACTCATGGTTGTTGTGGATTTTGAAGGTAGTGTAAATGTACGCTTGGGTAAGTAATTGTGATGTGAGAAATAAGTATAAGTAGATACGATTGTACGGGGTTATAATATAAGGATAAAGTTGACCATGTCTATTATGAGGCTTTAACCCCCTTGACCCTCTTTTCATTGGTAGTTGTAAACTAATGATACTTGTGAGAAGGTATGTAGTAGATTTTTGAGATATTTGGGTAGAATATCCCAATTTGATGGATTAGTATATTTATATTATGTTGCATTCTTCATTGGTGGTAAATGATTGATACTAAACTATAGGCTTGAATTTAAATGGTGTGGTGGTAAATAGTGGCACGAGTTTGATGATGCATGTTTTGTGGGATTAAATTAGTAGGCTTGATGTGCTGAAATAGTACATGCTAATGGATTATGATAAGGAAAAACTGTTAGGTCATGATCGATTATTGTGGTTATGAAGTTCTAGTGCACTAGTGTTTCGTGATGTTTATTTCATAGTTTCCAAGTGAAAATTTCGTGTAAGGTTGGGTTGTAAATCATGCATAGCACTAGGTATTAAGTTTGAACAGTTGATGTCCATGAATGTGGATGTGAAGATTTCTTGGTTAATGAATACTAGTTGTATAGAAGTGATCTAATAGACTTAAACGGTGCATGCAATAGAGTAAGTTTATTTGATTCGTAGTGGTGTATGATATTGCATGTATGATGTACAAGTATGCCTAAGGTGACATGAGGTTGTGGCATTTTTCTAAGGCTATTACTTTTTGTGCGTGGCTAGTGGTACCATTGAATTGTTAAGTGGAGAAAGACTAGTTAGATGGTACATGGTGATTTAAATAGCCATGTTAAGGTGTTTTGATTGATAGTGTCGGGCCTTTTGCGGTGATCTTGATTCTCATAGTAGAGGGATATAAATTTGGAGTCGCAATAGTGGTATGCTCTATCGAAAGAGATATGGTTCATCAAAGGCTTGGTGATATCCATGTTAAGTGTTAGCATCTAAGCTTGACTTTCGAAGGTTAAACCGATAGAATAAGTGTGCAAGCATTATACTATGACTATTGGTGGCTAGAGAAAGATAGAGTGTATCCCGGAAGGTAGTCATTCGGGCTAAGTTCTATGATATGCATGTATTGTTATTTTTTTTTCAGACCCTAGAGTGTAGTAAGTGTAGTTCAGTTAGAATATGGTCAAGGATCTCCCAAACTCTAGATGATGACTTGAAGCTAAGGGGGAGATGACAGAACGAATGACCAAGTAAGGCTCTCAGATTCTAGTAGTGATGCAGTATGATTTAGAATGTTAGAAAGTGAGGGTGAGACTCAACCCATTCTTATCTTAGTATTTTTCAGTGATCCCAATTCCTACTCAAGCTTTACGTTATAGTTCTGTGATCATAGTTCGTGATTCCTGTATATGATAGAGAGTCACGTACTCTTCCAATTCCAAGATAATGTGTTCTAGTTCATTCAAGTAGTTGGAATTACATTCCTTATGTTAGGAACTCTAGTTGAGGTCATGCAACTCATGACGCATGTACTCACTCTTTATAATGTGTTCAGTCCCATATAAAAATCTTCTCATGCTTCAGGGTCTTATGTTTTAACCTTTTATTGTCCTCCCTATGCAATGATAGTGGTGATGAAGTAAATGTTCTTGTTGATGGAAGATCATAGTACGTTTGTTTAGATAAGGCCATAAGTATGGAGTGAGATTTGGGGCCAATCTTTGATACATGTGATGTTTAGTGGAAAAGTTTGTGTGTGTATGTTTTTAGGATAGTGCGTGGGAGTTATATTGATAATAGTTTAGAAACTATGTGAAGTATGTATTTATGGGTTTTTGCCTTGAAGTTAACATGTGGTTATAAATTAGGCTTGAATGATGTTTTGGGATTGTAGTGGAAGGTTGCAATATGCATTAGCGACTTCATATTAAGAGTTCAGAGTAGTCATTAAAGTGGTAAGGCATGTGATGCTTAGAATGTGATCTTTAAAAGAGGTATAGAAGGTGGCATCACATGGTTTAGAATAATAGCGTGGTGTAGCATGTTGTATTTTTGTGACTTAGAGTTAGGCTTGATCACGGGGTAAGGATTAAGCTATTTTAGACATTAGTAGAAAAATTTGTCAATGCTCATATGAGAAATTTAAGCTGAATTGAATGAATATCATATTTATAGGGAATAGTATAGTTAAGGGATATTCGGGAAGTGCGCTAAGCCTGAAAGTAAGAAGTCGTATTGCCAAAGGTCTGAAAATTCTATCCTAATTTAGGAGTTATATGTCTATATTTCAGACTGCAGAGTAGAGTTAATGTTGTGATTTCCTCAGTTGGATGTCTTGTGTAATCCATACCCAAGATTCGTGGCTCCCTATTACTGTTAGAACTTCTTTAGAGAGAGTGTTGAAGAGATACTCCAATTAAGTATGAAAGTCCAGCATAATTCAATCTGTATAGTCAGTAAGTCAGTTTAACAGGCAGATTCGCATGACTTGTTTTCTCGTCTTTTCATTTATTCGTGCTACCCAAAATCTCAGACATGCTACTATTCCAAGATAGAATATACCAGTAGTTGCGATTATAGCTCAGTTCATGTGTCATGCATTAGATTCAGATTCCAGATGTTCAGTTATGATTCAATTTGTAGGTGCCTAGTGCATCACCTCAATTTTTTTTTCGAATATCTTAATGAATTGAGCATTCATAGAGGGACATAGTGTCCCAAGGAGGAGATACCTCATTCAGTTGCATGTATAGATTCTTATTACAAGCCTTGCACAAGTTATCATTGCGTAATCAGTCATACAATCATACGTTAGTCCAGTCAGATATGCGTGCATTAAAAATGCATGTTCAATAGAAAAAGTTCAGCTTATCAGTGTATTTAGTCCTGCGTTCATGAGAACAACTCAAGGACAAATCCATGCATCAGATATGCATGTTCATTATGAGAATTAAGCTTATGAATAGCTTCAGTCGTGTATTCCATACATCAGATATGCGTGTCCGATATAAGAATTCAAAATATCAGTAGTTCCAGCCATATGGTCATGTTTCAAATCAATGTATTCTTTATTAAAGGACATGTCCTGTCCGCGTTATTCTATATCTTTAAGGCTTCAACAAGTTCCTATCCATCATTCGAGTACAAATGATCCCAAGGGGGAGATAATGTAACACCCCGTAAAAGTCGTGCATGGATTAGCCTTTAATAGAGTGCCCTTTGTCTTAAAAACTTGAAATTTTTTGTGAGTATAGTCAGGACTTAGTGTCATTTTAGCTGGCAATCTTCGGGATACAACTTTTCAACCTTTCCGATATTTGTTTTTAGATTTTCAAGCTGCGTTACAATCGGGCAATCTCATAGTACATCTCGGATAAGTTTTGAAATTTTTCGGAATGCATAAGGCTGCGTTTGGATTTCAAAACAGTAGCAAAACGCATAGCCTATTGCCCAGTTTTCAGTATTTCTGGGTCAATTTCAAATGATCATAACTCCCTGTATATAATGAACTGTGTGAGGTATAATATATAAAACGAAATCTATTTGATTCCTCTTTAAAATAAAGTTGGTTTCATCCAATTTGAATATATGAGTAAAAAGTTATAATCGATTTACTCCAGCCTATCAAACTGTCAACTGAGGGACAGATTTGACCTTAATTGTTCCTTACGGGTATTTTGGTCATCCCCCACCCCTATATATACCACCAACACAGGGTTTAATCCCTCAAACACCATAATACATATACTTTTCCAAAATTGCTCAAGAATTCTCCTTAGGGTTTCAAAATAAAAACCCAAATAGTTCAAGATTCGACCGTAGATTTTCGAAGATAATTACATATTTGGAATCACCAATCCACAAGCTTCAAGAAACATCTATTATCCTTGGAAATAGAGGTACGCGGGGTTTTTCCTAAATTCTCATGGGCAAAAAAAAATCATGTTTTACAATGGGGTTTTAAATTATGTATATATATTTATGTATAAGATTGAGGGATGGCCTTGGCTCAGCGGTAAGCTTGCTTACCGTGGTGTGCCAGGGTCGGGGGTTCGAAACGCCCCTCCAGCAAAGCTGGGGTGAGGGCGCGTAGGTCAGGCCCGGAGTGGTCCCCCCCCTCCCCGACACCTACGGAGTAGGTATGAACCGGGTTGTCCCTTCCCTTTATTTATGTATAAGATGTTTTAACATCATTGTTTTAGTCTTTTGACCATCCCCAAAGCGATTTGACAGTTTATATACATATATGAATGAATGTGTTTCAATTTTGAATACATGAACTTGCTAAAGACATTTGACCACCAGGTGTTTGATGAAATTTCTGCATGAATTGAACTTTAAGTTTCGGAATATGAAATCCTTTACATCAGATACATGTTTTGGTGGTCTAAACTATGTTTTGAATGAAAGCTCTTGCTTATTACATTATGGCTCAGAAAAATCATGACTTGCAATGTCTTGGAATGACGATACCAATTCAGACTAACGCCATATCAGACTCAGACTAACGGACATTTTAGACTTTCATGATTTTAGACATTCAGAATGTTGCATGTACAGAAAAGGTTAAAAATGGGCATACAGAGATGTTAGGTGGTTCCCCGAAGAGGGCTTGAGTTCAAGACTCATGGCCTAAAATCGTGGTTTGTCGACCCGGGTATACTATTATGCGCTGACTTAAATGTCCTGTGGCGTATCAGACTCAGACACTCCAACCCTTGCGGCACACTTGGGTTGGGGGCTTCCCCACCGATTCAATGGAGGATTCCATACAGCCCGTGGAATATCAGACTTGTAGGGGAATACCACCTAACTAAGAAGTAAAACACAGATCTTGATTTGAAATGAACAGGCAGGTTACATGTTTTCAGAAAGTGCCCATGTATTTTTCAGAAACAGTTTTATACATGATGTCTTGATGAAAAATTGCTTTCACTTAATATATATATATATATATATGTGTGTGTGTGTGTGTGTGTGTGTGTGCCATTATACTATTTTTGGATTGCTTCGCGTGCCAGTACTTTTGTGCTAACCCCCCCCCTCCTTCCAGGTCCTGAGGCACAGTCTAGGGGTCCAGCTACTCAGTTGACATTCTCGGATTTCTTGACTTGATCTCGCAGTGGTGAGCCTTCTATTATTCGGAAGGCCTAATTATGTCAAACATTATCTTATTTATTATGTTTTTGGTTTACTGGGGGCCTTGTCCCAGTTTCTTTTCAGACAGATGTTTGTGTTCTTAGTAGAGATTTCGCAGACTGATATCAGATAGTATTATTCAGAAATGTTGCAGAACTTGACCATGTAATCCGTACTCAGTTTCAATTCCGCATTTTATTATGATTATGAACGTTTTGCATGATAACCAGATAGAGAATAGGTGTTCCGGGCCTTCATGGTTTGGGATGCTCATCACGGCTAGGGCCTAGGCTCGGGTCGTGACATTGAACCCCCTTCGACTATTCCGTATATGTACTATTGAACCCCCTCACTGAAAATTCTTGATCCGCCCCTGCCTGCAACAACTATTAGCTCAACTCATTTTTATTCTCCAAGCTCCAAAGAGTAACGTATTGTATGCTGCAATATGAGGTGATTTTTCTTTCCAAAAGAAAATAACTGAGCAGGCTACTGTATTGAAAATGGAAATACAGGGAAATGAAGCTCCAAAAGCTATTTGTATTGCACGACTTCAAGGTTGTATCAAGTCCATGGCGGACTTGATTGGGCTGGAGTTGCGTAATTTCTGTACGCTTGCGGAGCTCAAAGGTTTAGTTGGTTCTCAAGGTGATAAAATAATTGTCTGCCATCCCACTCTCTTACTGTATGAAGTGTTTGCAATACAAACTTTTCAAAATGATCATGGGAGCTTGTGTATGATAGAAAGTGAGCTTGAGTTGGTGAAAGTAGCTTCAATTGTTGTTGCTTATGTTGTTCACAAGACAATACTCAGTGATAGTAAAAGCTTTTCTATCTTTGCTAGTTGTGGGAAATTTAAGACTATGATGAGGCTTATGTTCTATGTAGCCCATCATAGGGGTCCTAGATGCGTGGAAGAGTGCACTGTAGCACAACAAGTTCTGAAGTCAGATCCAGTATTTAAAGCGCTTAACAATGTCGATGCAATTCAAAGTAAGTTTTGAAGTCATGATGGTATATTTGTGGAGATTCAGTTTGCAATGCTTGGAAAGACGTATGGAGTAGCCATGGGAAAGATCTAGCGCTTTCATAATTATAATTCTGGAACAGAACCATCATTGTTTCTTCCTTCTCCGTGAAGTACTTATTGAGATAAACAAAATGTTTAGATTGAGGGGTCCTAAAGTATTTTCCTATATCAAACGATCTTATTGCTTAGCAGGTATCACTGATGCTCATGACTCTCCTAATATAGAGAAGGTAATGAAGATTGTTGGACTTAGCAAGGCAGAGCAGGTGACAATTTTTAAAATTTTGGCTTCTGTTATGATGCTAAGTAATATTGACTTGGCTAAGGGCAATGAAATTGTTTCATCAATTCTTTATGTTGACAATACTTGGTTTCATCTTTGCACCACCATAGCAGCTCTCTACACACACTCAAGTCTTTAAAGATTAAACATTATATTGTCCGTGTGGCTCCACTCGAACCTTGAGGGAAAGGTTCTTATTGGAGAGGGGAGTATTGTTATGAATGGGCCGAAATTAGTTATGGTAAGGTAGCCCAATATCACATTAAGTGTCTATGTGTGGGATACGGGTTAATAAATAACACATTTTAGGAAGAGTAGTCTTATGCAAATGGTGATAATTACTTAGGCAAAGGCTATGCTTCTCATCCCCAATTCTCTCTAATCCTCTCATCTCCTTCTACTACTATTCATGTTCTTTCATATTGTAATTTCTCCATTCTGTATTAATCAAGTTTATTAGTTTCGTTCACTTTGTGTATTAATTGTTGAATTGAAATTCGGGTTCGTTTCAACAACTGAGAGGAACTTTTCTTAGGTATATTTGTGAGTGATGTTAACAAAGTGAGGACTTATTCATATAAGGAACGAGAATCTACAAGTTTCTGGAGAAATTTTACTTAGGACACTTGGATATAACACAGTCGTCATTTCTGGAAAATTCATTTCTCCTCTTGAATTTTCAAGGGATTATATTCACCTAAATAATTTTCTTAAAAGATTTTTTTTTGGTTTCCCATCCGGTGTTCGTTACCCGCATTGGAGTCCGACTAATCCGAATTCTCGCCGGGTAGGGCCCCATTCGGGGGGTAGGGCTCCCAATAGAGTTTTCTCCGTGCCCAGGGTCGAACTCTCGACCTCTGGTTAAGGGTGGTTCTTAAAAGATACTTCCTCTTTCTTTTTTTATTAACAAAATACATAAATATGACCATAAACTTTACACCAAATTATAACTTTGACCTTAAACTTTGATAACGCTCAAATAGGACCTTTAACTATTTAAAACCTGAACAAATATGACCTCCAATTTTGTATCCCCCATGAGTGAGTTTCACTTGCGCCTATGTGGAAAGGTAATCCAATCACACGATGCCACGTCGTAAAAAGGGCTGACTTAGAGGATGGTTATATTTGTGCAGTTTTAATAGTTAAAGGTCATATTTGTGCACTGTCAAAGTTTTGCTTTTTGTGTTAAAACGACATCATTTTTATTATTATTATTATTATTTTATTTATTTAGGGATCGAACTCACGTAGTAGACTGAATAAAGAGCCTAAGAAGAGCAAATAATACCACTAGGCTATCCAAGTGTCTTGTTTCATGTGGTTCAATACTAATATACGTACATAAATATAAATTTTCTACCTTATATATACAACGTAATTTTCTTATCGAGGGAGTTTGGCTGAACCTCATGGCAACCACGTAGGTCCGCCCCTGCGTTAATTTAATAACGTTTTAATAACATTAATTAAATATATTGCTATTACTATCCTTAATAACGTTTTATTAAAACTATAATTTTTTCCTTGTTTGTATAGTTTCATCTTTAATTTAATATTTAAAAAAATTATATTTAGATAGCTTAAATTCGTCCTCTGTTTTATAATATATATACATACCCGCGTAACTTTTTTCGTGTGAGGCTGACCCACCTAATTAATAAATCTTCAATATTGCTCTTTTTCCGCAATGAAATTAGATGTCATTTTCATCTCTGAGCCGAAAATAATGAAAAAATAATAGTGAAAAGTCATTTAAAGGTCATATTTATGCTGTTTTGAATAGTTAAAGGTCATATTTGTGCCTTCAAAGTTTAAAGTCAAAGTTATAATTTTGTGTCAGGTTTAGGGTCATATTTATGTATTATGACCTTAGAGTTTAAGCTGGATGCGCCCAGTTTTTGCGTGTTGAACACGCGTTTTGCCACGTAGGATCGGAGGTCATATTTGTGCAGTTTTGTATAGTTAAAAGTCATATTTGTGCACCGTCAAAGTTATGATTTGGTGTCACGTTTAGGGTCATATTTATATATTATGCCTTAGAGTTTAAGCTGGGTGCGCCCAGTTTTGCGTGTTGAACACACATTTTGCCATGTAGGATCAGAGGTCATATTTGTGCAGTTTTGGATAGTTAAAAGTCATATTTGTGCACTGTCAAAGTTTAAGGTAAAAGTTATAATTTGGTGTCAAGTTTATAGTCATATTTATGTATTATGCCTTATTTATTTATGTGGCATCATTCAAATTTAAAGAGTTAAATAAATTAATTTTAATTGTAAATTCAAACACACACTTTTTTATATTTTAAAAATAAAATCGACATGATTAAAAAACACATAAAAAGGTAATATAAGATGCAATGACTTATAATTCAAAATATCTAAAAGGCATATGAAAATAAATTACACCAAACAAAAAATAGGGTGAATGTCAAAATGTAAAAAGTATCACTTAAACGTCCACATCTGTCAATTGCACTCTCATGGAGCTAATTTTTAAAATTGAATTAAATCCAACTTCATTATTATTAATTTTTTTTAACATTGTTAACAGAATGTGATGAAAGTCGTCAGCATCCGCAATTTCAATGCACCATTTAACGACTACTTGACAAAAAGTCCATCCTCAAGAAATATTTTTCATGATGAAAAAAGTCATATTTTGGCAGAATTATTTTGCTAAAAGATCAAAAGCCCATAAAATATTTTGGGCATGGAGGGACGCAAAGTTAGGCTAGTATGGATAATAGACTACATATATAATTATTAAATACATCTGGGTTATTCTGTAATTAGTTATTCTTCAGTTCTCTATATATACAGCTGTAACCCCTTCAATATCAATAAGATCAATTATTATTAAATTATATCATGGTATCAAAGCTAGGGTTTCTTCTTCCGCCCAAACCCTAATCTCTCCTCTTTTCCGACGTGTGTCCGTCGCCGCCACCGTCTACACCACGCCGCACGGCCTCCCTCCTCCGCCGTAGGTCGGCGCCATGGACAAGGTTGTTGATCCTCTGTCAAATTTACCGTCTGGAGTAAAATTACTGCTCAGGAATCTCCACAATCTCATCCCCGAAAAAATATCTGACAACAACTACCCGGCCTGGGCACTTAACGTCCGTACCGCCCTCGCAGCCAACTTGCTGCTCGGATGGATTGACGGTGCGGAGAAGCCGCTGCCCGAGACAGCCGAGGAGGACGGCGTCATGCTCCCAAATCCCGACTACCTTCCGTGGATGATCGTAGACACTCAGATCCGAGCCTGTCTTCTCGCCGTTATTAGCCCCTCTGTGCACAAACACGCCCGGGGTTTTCTCACATCGGCTTCACTTTGGGACGCACTAGCCACAAGGTACAACTCTGTGTCCACGGCTCATATTTTTCAGTTGCGTGACAGATTGCATACTCTTCGGAAGGGAACGAAGACGATGACTCAATACCTTGATGATGTGGCCTCTATTCTGTCTGACCTAGATGCTGTGAACGAGATTATTCCTGAACGAGACGTGGTGAATGCCGTGATACGTGGTCTTCCATCTGACTATTCCTCTCTCAAACAGCATATTCGCCTCTCACCTGTCGAAATCACTCTGAATCAACTGTCTGGATGGCTTAATGTAGAAGAATTGAATCTAGACATGGAACACAAATTACTGCTCGGAGAATCCAGTTCCACCCCTGGCGTCACGGCTCTTTACTCGGCTGGCAGCGGGGGCTCGGCCAGGGGTCGCGGTGACGATCGCCGTAACCAAGGGCGAGGCAGCGGCGACGGTGACCGTCAGAACGCCGGGCAGCAAGGCAGAGGCGGGCCTCCACCGAGGGACGGCTTCCAGTCAGGCCGCGGACAGGGACGAGGAAACCAGCGGGGGCCCACACGAGATCTTCCGACGTGCCAAATTTGTGCTAAACGGGGCCATTCTGCGGCTAATTGCTGGTATCGTTATGATGACTCGCAGAATGTAAATCGCCAGTCCGGCGGATCAAGGGCGATGCATGCGTCCACAAACGCTCAATCTGGCGATTGGTATCTAGACACAGGTGCTAACACCCATGTGACGTCGGATTATTCACAACTTCAAGCTCCTCATCCGTATCATGGCTCAGAAACTATTACAGTAGGCAATGGTCAATCCCTTCCCATCACAAACACCGGCTCTGGGTATGTCTATACCCCAAATGGTAAATTTCATCTCTCAACCCTTCACCACGTCCCTTCCCTCACATCCAATCTTTTATCTGTTTATCGCTTTACTAAAGAAAATAACTGCACCCTCATTTTTAATGACACCAATTTCCAGATAGTGGACAATACCACGAACCGGGTGCGGTACACGGGCCGCTGTGAGCATGGGCTATACACTCTTCTATCCAGGTCTTCGTCTGTTGTGAGTCAAGCCATTCTCTCGTCCACCTGGCATCACCGGCTTGGGCACCCATCATCCGCCATCACCAAATCCATTTTATCTTCCTTAGGTTTTAATTTTTCAGAGAAATTACATTGCGAGTCCTGTTCAGTGTCTAAATCTTGTCGTTTACCTTTTTCACTGTCTGAACACAAGGCCACTACGCCATTTCAATTAATTCATTCTGATGTTTGGGGTCCAACCTCAGTTCCGTCTGTTCAAGGTTTTCGTTATTATCTCTGTTTTGTTGATGATTACAGTAAATTCACTTGGCTTTATCCTCTGAAATTTAAATCCGAAGCTTATACTGTTTTTGTCAACTTTGACCGAATGGTTCAAAATCAATTTAATGCCAAAATCAAAATTTTTCGAAGTGACAATGGCAAAGAATTTGTCAACAATGCATTTGGTGTTTTTCTTCAAAGTCTAGGGGCTCTTCATCACACTTCATGTCCATATACCCCTGAACAAAATGGCGTTGTTGAGCGCAAACACCGTCACCTAATAGAAACAGTTGTTGCGCTCCTCCATGATTCCACCTTACCTGTTTCCTTTTGGGTTGATGCCCTTGCTACTGCCAACTACCTCATAAATCGCATGCCCACTCACACTCTCTCCAACTCCACTCCATATGCCCGTCTCTACAATCATCCACCCAACTACATCCATCTCCGCCCGTTTGGGTGTCTGGTTTATCCCTGGTTGCGTCCACACACTCAACATAAACTTCAACCTCGGTCCACCCCTTGTGTCTTTCTAGGCTATCATCCCACTATCAAAGGTTACAAATATTTCGATCCTGTATCTCAGAAAACATATGTTTCCCGTCATGTTCGTTTTGTAGAGGAACAATTTCCTTACAAAAGTCTTTCCTCTACTCCATACTCCCCCAATCCACTTGGCATTGTGCCATTATTTCCGTCCTTTTCACACGCTCATGCTCCGGCTCACTCGGCACCTAACCCGGTACCCCACTACCCACCCGTACCAACCAACTAGCCACTCAAACCAACCACCCACCCATCTGAACCCCCAAACCTCCCACCCGAACACCCAGCCGACTGCCACACAACCCACCACTTCCCTACATCATACTCCTAACACACATACAGCCACCCCATCCACCGCTGCACATCCCAGCTCCTACGGAAGCCCCACCCAACCCCCGTCCACACATCATACAACTCCACCACCCCTTCCTAATCACCCTCCACTCAACACTCACCCTATGACAACCCGAGCCAAGGCCGGTACCTTCAAACCCAAAGTCTACCACACTCAAATACCCTTTGATGCACATCCCATAACTGAGCCTACTACCTATAACCAAGCCTCCAAAAATAGTTTCTGGTGCCAAGCTATGGATGAGGAATTTCAGGCTCTGAATGAACAACGTACATGGGATTTGGTACCTCTGCCTAGTAACCGAAAGTTTATTGGGTGTAAATGGGTCTTTCGCATCAAACGAAATTCAGATGGATCTCTTTCTCGCTATAAAGCACGTCTGGTTGCAAAAGGGTATCATCAGGAGTATGGTGTGGATTATAAGGAGACCTTCAGCCCTGTTGTTAAGCAACAGACTATTCGTCTGGTCTTGTCTCTTGCTCTTCACTATGATTGGCCGCTTCATCAGTTAGACGTCAGCAATGCCTTTCTTCATGGTCATCTTGAGGAAGACATCTATATGGTTCAGCCACCGGATATGTTAATCCCAACCGTCCTCACTATGTTTGCAAGCTTTGCAAATCACTGTATGGCCTGAAACAGGCCCCACGTGCCTGGTACACACGCCTCTCTACTTTTCTGCAGGGTCTTGGTTTTCGCACCTACCATCATGACAACAGCCTCTTCACCCTTCACTGATCTCGAGGGACAGTCATCATTCTTATCTATGTAGATGATATTTTTATTACAGGCAGCTCGTCATCACTCATCACTGAAATTACTGAGGCTATGCATCGTGACTTCAAACTTAAGGACCTCGGTCCTCTGGAGTTCTTTCTTGGCCTCGAACTCATCCGCAAATCGGGAACCATATTGATGCATCAGACAAAATATACCCTTGAACTTCTAAATCGAGCTGGAATGACAGACTGCAAACCCGCGGTCACTCCCATGGCAGTCCGCCAATCCCCAGGGCCGAATACTCCCTTTGCCGATCCTACACTATATCGGAGCCTCATCGGTGGACTTCATTATCTTGCTGTTACTCGTCCGGACATCCAATATGCAGTCAATCGAGTCTCCCAATCAATGCATGCTCCCACAGAACAACACTTTCAGGCCTTGAAACGCATTCTGCGCTATCTTAAAGGTACTCTTCAATGTGGAATTTTATTTCAAAAGGGCTCGTTTGATATATCTGTTTTTTCTGATTCGGATTGGGCTAACGACAAAGATGATCGGAAGTCCACTACTGGATATATTGTTATGATGGGACCGAATCTGATTTCCTGGTGCACCAAGAAGCAAACGCGAGTGTCCCGTTCCTCCACAGAAGCATAATATCGTGCCATGGCTGCGGGTGTTGCTGAAGCCATGTGGTTACGATACCTTACAGATGCACTTGGCATTCCCCCGACGAAACCACAGATTTATTGTGACAATCAGTCCACTATTTGTGTTACCAAAAATCCAGTCCTTCATGATCGTATGAAGCATGTTGGGTCCGACTGTCACTTTGTTCGCGATGAGGTACTTGCAGGAACGATGGCCACGCACTATGTCCTATCTACTGACCAGCTTGCTGATATTCTCACCAAGCCTCTTCCGTTACAGCCTTTTCAGTATCTCTGCTCCAAGCTGCCCCTCGTTACCGATGATCAGCTTGCGGGGGGATAATAGACTACATATATAATTATTAAATACATCTGGGTTATTCTGTAATTAGTTATTCTTCAGTTCTCTATATATACAGCTGTAACCCCTTCAATATCAATAAGATCAATTATTATTAAGTTATATCAATGGAGAATATGATTTTGTGGGTAAGGTTTTGAATTTCCAGCCCTCCATGAAATTGTCACTTTAGATAAATTCTTTTCCTTATTTATGAAAAAATATGACGAGTACAAAAAGTCAAGTCACAATTATCATAAGTAGCTTATATTTTACATAATTATTATATTTTTGAACTCCATGGGTGAAAAGGGTCCATGAATGAACATCACATATACCTTAAACCCTTAAGCTTGAAAGAGAAACACCAATTTTGATGCTTTCTTGAATGTTATTGGATTGAGAACTTGAATTCTTTGTTTTCTTGGAGAGAAAGTAATAGAATTTGATGATCTTGGGGGAGGAGAGGGTTTGTTTTTGAGAGGAGAGAAGATGGATAAATAATGTCCTAACTAAGCTTTAAGTTGTGAATTTACAAAATTAGGTTGAGGGGAAAAGACATAATTTCCCCTCAAACATTTAAATTTGTAACTGGAATGCGGATTAATACATCACCGTGACGCGATGAGGACTCCATCGCTATAGCCACCGCGACGCGACGCGACGCTGCCACGATGAGCTGCTGGAATCGTGAACCAAACATGACCCAATCCTTGTTTGAAAAATTCAAAATTCCTTCGAGACATGCTTCTTACGTCCCTGAACATGAATTAACTCAAAAACCAACATCTTGGAGTCGGGAAGACCAATTTTAAAAAATTCTCGAAGTTAAGAGGCCTTAAAAATGACTAAATTTTAAAAAATTCTCGAAGTTAAGAGGCCTTAAAAATGACTAAGTCCCCAACACTTAGTAAAATTTTCAGGTTTTAAGCCTCTTCTGCATGCAAGTAGGAGCTGAATTGAGCTAAGAATAATGCCGGGTATGACACTTACGGAGGACATGACACTTGATAAAAAGGTGTGGAGAACGCGGATTATGGTAGAGGGTTAGAATGTGGGAGTGTGTCAGTAACAATAGAGGAATGTCCTTTATTTGTGTCTGATGTTTTTTGTTCGTGATGTTGAGTGTTGTCTATGATTTTGGATAGATAGTTTTTAGTATTATCTTGAGACTAGCGGTGTTAGTTTGTTTGGGCATACTGTACGAGCTTATATGCGCATATGTTTGTGTTTGTTATATTGTTGTTGGTCCTAAGCCAGGGATCTATCCCAAACTGCCTCTCTACTACACGTGAGGTAATAGTAGGATTTGCGTACACTCTACCCTCCTCAAACCCCACTATGTGTGCTACACTGGGTATGTTCTTGTTGTTGTTATTGTATATTTTTTAGGTGATAAGTTCAAGTGAATTATTGCTCGTATTTACGATTTTACAACTCTTTTGATTAATGATTGTTTCTATTTTCAAGACTAATTTGAAAATAACTAAGTAGTCATTTGTCCATGAAAATTGAAAAAAAAAGTGAAGTTGAAGTTGTGTTTGACCATACCTTTTGATAAGAATGAAAAACCTGCTACAACTCTGCATCCGCATCATTAATTTTTAACAGACATACAATACTAAAATGAATAAAAATTACTTACTATGATTCTACAATTTTCTGGCCAACTTTGGATACCTATTGCCTATGAGTATCACTTTCTGGATAAACATCTTTTCCAACACTTTAAAGTTGTTGCATTTGCCTTGAGGCTTGAACTAGACATATATTCCTTTTCTTCCACACATATATGGTATTTTACTCTAGCCAAGGTGATTTTGTATATTAACAATATCAACATTCTTGCCTATTATAAGTGCAATATAATTGCCCATTGCATTTTCTTCAGGCCACTTCGTCACTGTTTAATCATTCGTTTCCGTTATAAAAGTTTGCTACAAATTTCAGTAGAAATAGTTCATTTGAAATTTGAATAATAGATGATCCACACTCTCTAATCTCTTCATCTGCTTTATGAAAGCAAAGGCGGGAGCAAAACCTATTGATCGATTAATTAGTTGACTAACCTACTTGTTGGCTACTCGCACTTTGTAATTAATAAGAATAAAGTTTTTGACTTAAATTCATCCTCTTTTAGAAGCTTAAAAAGTAGCGTCTAAAATAGTTAGACATGAAATATAAATCATGGATCAACTAAAGCCTTTCAAGAATTTTATTAAAGAGGAACATTATGTAAATAACGTGAAGGAAGATTTGATTCTATTTATGGATATTCCGTAACTATTCCAAAACTGAAAAATTTAACACACATTTTTGTTTTTATTTGTTGGGGAAAATTGAAAGCATGCAGATGCAGGTACACATGGAATAACCAGCTAGCTAGTATGCCACTTGTATAGTGTATCCCTAGTATAGTCTTTCATGGGCTACTAAAACAATCATTAGGAATAGGCTAAGTTGTTTCAAATAAATTTTATTCATACAATATTAGGAAAGATGTCTAACAATCTCTGATACATACGTTTGGTTACTCTTGCTAAGTTGTTAGCCTTCTATGAAATATTCATGAATTCTTTTTATCCATAATCTATTTATTTTAATTATACGTAATATTCAGTTAAAAGTGTATCTTTATAATGTAGGAAATATAAGATGTGTCATTGATAATATCATAGGACATAAGGAGGAGCTCACTACATATTATTAGTAAAACTCCAATCTGACATTGCAAGATCACCAAGAGGGCTTATATATATAGGTGTCATGTTAGTAGAGTCTTCTAGACTCACACCTATTAAATACTTCCACAATTAAATCTAACCACATTGATAATATAATTAAAAGCTACCTAAACGATACAAAAAATCGTGCAAACCTAGCTAGGATAACTAAAAGACATTTGAATCTCAACACATAAACAACATTTAGATTTACTATTTTCAACGTATAATACCTTATCCCATTTTATCTTATGCATAATTATGTCGTTATATTATTATCTTGGGTGTTTTGTATTCATTAATAAGAGTTTTAGGTCGGTAGAAAATTAAATGTATTAGATGAACACGATCAAAAGAAAGTGTTCTGAACTTTGAAGCAAAAGCAAGAGGATTAAGGAGCTCGCGAAGTTAGACAAACGGACGAGCCAAGGAACAAGAGGGGTTTTAGAGTTGGTCAGGCTCGTCGGTCGTCATAAAAACACTGCTCAAAAACATATTGAGGAGGTTGGCAACTAAAAATGGAAAAGATTCTTTGGGAGGTAAGAACACGAAGAGTGGTGAAAGCGAAGAGAATTCGACTTAAGAGTTCCACTTTCTTCCTACTTTTACTTGTTCTTAAACAATATTATTATGAGTAGCTAGGTTCCTTATCTAGAGTTTGACGAGCCTTTTGTAGGATGTGAAATCTTGTTACATTTTTATATAATTGAGTCATTCTGTTTACTTCTATTTGCTTAACTTAACTACACAATGATTGTAGTTAATTGATGAATGGCCAACGATTGACCGTAGAGTGATTTTGAATTTATTTTTTAGACTTTTGAAAAGTCTTTTTCAAATATAATTTTATATCCCAATTTTTTAAAAACTTTCAAAATCACCTATATCATTGGATGAAGCATATAACAAAACCTCATTTTTATCCACACTATTGAGATATAAAAGTAACAAGCTTTGATGCAATCTAAGTGAATAGATTAATAGGTTAGATAGGATTAATTCGAGAGAATAACACTAGGAAATTACTACACTTATTGGTTGAGAGATATCTATGGTAAGAAAAGATCCATGATCGATAGAGATTACTTTGGCGAGGTTATAGCTAATATAGTGATAACGAATCCGACAATCATAGAAATCATAACTTTAGTCCTTCTTAATCACGAAATCAACCCACTTTCTAGTTAGTTGATTTATTAGTTATGTAGTTTAAAGCAAAAAAAATCTTAATCATGAAAATCAAATAGTTGTTCCATTTTATTTTCTTAGTGATAATGAGTAATTATAACTAAATCTTAGTTCACTGTAGAGTTAGACTCCAAATCTAAAAATCAAATTATATTTACAATGATCACTTAACCTTTTTAGGGCGAGCTATTGACGTGATTAATATACAATAAATACAACCTCCAAAAAAATTAGTTAGCGTTTGACCATGTTTCACTGTGAAAATAGAAAAATTAGTTTTCATTTTCGAAGTGAACAATGATATTTGAAAATTAAAGTTGTGCTTGGCAATGAAATAAAATTGAGGTTTTTGATTTTTTATGGGTAATTTAGAGTGAAAAAAGTGACAACTTAGGTTGTTTTTGAAATTATAAAAATATTCGAAAACGTGAAACTTATGTAGTAGGAAACTCCTTATTAATGAAATTTGATTGAAATATAGAAAGTCAATTTTTTGGGGGTTAATTATTCTCTGCTGCAGTATAAAAGCAAATTTCAACAAAGCAAGAAGCCAAAAAATTGCTCCTCTCTTTCACTCTAACAAAAAAAAATGGTATTGCCAAAACGACCGACCAGTTCCCTACCGCCCACCAGAAAGAAGAGACCATCATCATACATCATGATATCGTCCATTGATCATGCATACGTTCCACAACTCTTCACTTCGATCATTCATTTATTTTGTTTTGTTTTGTGTTAGGAGTTTTGTGAGTGAATTGATTTTGATTGATGTGAATTGATCTTTTAAGTATATGGTCCAAAGCGTTAAAGCTACACTCAAATTTTCACTTTATTCATTCATTTATTTCTTTTTTTCTTTGTTTAAGCTTCAATTAGTAAATTGATTGTTTTTTATTGGTGTAAATTTTGGGTAGATGACAACGCGGCATTGGAAAAAAAAATTGGTGCCACCATCAGAGAAGCTGAAGCAATTATGCTCGATTGATCAACCAGAATTTGGCCAGAGACGTTTTCAATAAAAATAATAGCATAATAATTTAGAGTTATCTTTTTTTTTCTTCTATATTTTTAAAACATACATAACCTTCAAATTCACATATTAATATGATTTTAATAAAAGTAAGGATTAGTTCTAACTAATAAGATATTAGTGATTTGCTTGTAATTCATTAACTTGGATGTTGTTGTTAAAACTTTATTTATTAATATGAAGTTTGAGTTTTTTAATTCAAAGTTCTAAAATATTTATGGCAAAAATTATAAACCTTGTTCTTTCTTTTTTTAGATAATCTTTTTAAACGTATTTCAGAATTTTCATATTATTTCAACGGAAGTTGAAATCATAAAATTACTATTAAAAATTTAGAAGCCTCAAAATCTTGGGGTTCTAAAGTAAATGCTTTATTAGCCTTACCCTTGAGTCATCCCTGATTTTGAGGGTAGGCTGATAATGGAAAATTTGATGATGCAGCTAATGGAAAAGTAAAAATTGTCACACCTGTCACACACAGAAGGCAAATGTGAAAAGTAGCCGTCTAAACTAGTCGGATATGAAACATATATCATGGAATTATAAGAGGAACGTCCTCATGTAAACTAAACCTGTCTAACGGGCCGGGCCGGGTCAACCCGGAATCGGCCCCCTCTCTCTAACCGGGTTACGGGCCGGTGACGGGCCGGTTTTGGCCTTAACCGGTCCGGGCCGGGCCGGGCCGCACAGTAAAAAAAATAAAACCCACCCGGAACCGGCCCACTTAACCCAGTCCGGTCAAACCCGCTAAAACCCGGTCAAACCCGGTCAAACCATGATAAAAAACGGTCAAATATACACTACATATACGCTATATACACAATCTATACATTAAATATACACTTCTATAGAAGATATATACAATGTATACATTAAATATACACTACTATAAAAGATATATACACATGTATACATTAAATATACACTTCTATAGAAGATATATACACGTGTATACATTAAATATACACTTCTATAAAAGATATATACACATGTATACATTAAATATACACTTCTATAGAAGATATATACACGTGTATACATTAAATATACACTTCTATAAAAGATATATACACATGTATATATTAAATATACACTTCTAATCTTCTATAGAAGATATATACACGTGTATACATTAAATATACACTTCTATATAAGATATTAAAACTTTAAATTGATAAATAAAAAAAAATAAAAAACAACGACTAAGGAGTGAATGAATTTGTGGAATTTTATTGATTGCAAAATGATCCAAAATTTATAATTTACATGAATGAAAAATCTATAAATTATGCATCATTTTTTCCAACTCATTCATGTTAATATTAATTGGAATTTGCATAGGATAGTCGAAGTCAACGGGGGCAAACCCATGCATTGGACTTGATTCTGTTGAGTTCTCCTATGAAGTCATTATTTCTTCAAGTTTGAGGTCGTCGCTTGGCTCTGGTTCCATTCCTTGGTTTCTTCTTTCTGCTCTAATCCAATCTCTAAGGCAAACTAAAACATTCATTGTGTTGCTTCCCAATGAGTGTCGGTTGTCTCCAAGCTGCTGTCGTCCCTGACTGAAGGCGCTCTCTGATGCAACGGTTGACATTGGAACATTCAAGATATCTCTGGCTAATCTTGAAAGTACAGGATATTGTGATTCATTATTTCTCCACCAATCCAGCGAGTTGATCCGTCGTCTGCGATCCTCTGGTGGCGTCCGCAGATAGTATTTCAGCTCTTCCCGATAAGTTGATGTGTAAGCTCTCTCATCCACACTGTTCCAACAAGTTAAATCATAAAACGAATCAGGAAAACCACTATGTGCCGACCTTTTAGAAGATGATGGCTCCTCGGGAGGATGAGGAGCGACAGTTGGACTGATATTTGTAGGTACGGCTGAATCAAATAAATCAGCATAGTGATTATATAATTTTTCTATATAATCTTTTGCATCAGCCGTAGCCGTCCACAAATCAGGCTGCTCTTGTTCAGACTCACGGTTAGTATTTATTTCTAAGTTAGCATAAATAAGAGTACTAAAGTGACACATATGATTAAATTTCATGCAAGGATTTAAAATAGCACCAACCAAGTAAATAGGGGGAATCGGGAAGAAATATTTTTTAAATTTCGTAAACATAGCGCCAACAGCTTCTTTATAACCTTCTTTATTTTTATATTGTTGGAGCAAATCAGAAATATCGGTTATATATGCCAAAATATTACAAACAGTAGGATAGTATGCACCGGAAAATTCAACCGTAGCTACATAAAATTTTTCTAAAAACTTAACAAGATCATTAATTATAACCCAATCAGAATTATGTAACATGCAATCAGCAGAATCAGCAAAAGAACCACAGTGTTGGTTAAAAGTTAGTGTAATAGGAATTCTATATTTATAACAAGTTTTTAAAAATTCATACGTAGAATTCCATCTAATATCAATTTCCTCAGGCATTAAAATCGGTGTAAGTCCATTTTCTTGACATTTAACTTTAAATTCTTTAATTCTCGCTCTACGATTATTTCCTTGAATGAAACCTACGGCAAGACGAATTTTTTCAATATAAACCTCAAAAAAGTCAAGACCATCTTTTACAATTAAATTATAGATATGACATGCACACTTAATATGGAAAATTTCAGGAAAGGGTGGAGATAACGTAGATTTTATTTTTGTTATAGCATTCTTGTTGTTAGAAGCATTATCAAAAGCAATACATAAAATTTTATTTTCTATACCATAATATCCGGCAATTTTAATAATAGAATCAGAAATAAATTGTCCAGTATGTTTGCGATCTTCATCATATAAAAAAGCAAGAATACGTTTTTGCATTATGAAATTACTATCCATCCAATGACAAGTAACAGTTAAATAATCATTTTTATTAACAGCACGACCAAGATCAGAAGTTAGGGACAATCTACATTGAATATTTTTTAAGAATGTTGATAAATAAAAACAATATTGTGAATGGAGCTTAAAAATATCAGACCGACAAGTAGTTCTAGGAATACCATTAAACATAGGATTATAAATTGCTTGTATATAACGGATAAAAGCATCAGAAGAAGGAAAAGTAAAAGGCAAACAACCCACAGCTACCATTTTAGCTATTTCTTCCCGGTCCCTCAATTTATTATACTTTTTCGCTACTTGACCGGTTGTTGGGTCCATTCTAGTTTGCGTTGACCCACCAACATCCCCACCACCTTTTGCAATATTTAACTCTCTTTTGTGATCTTCAGCTATATGTCTCATTAACGTACCCGTACCCCCTTGCTTACCGCCACTTCTATGCTTATATATTTGTTGACAAATATTGCACTGCACCTCAATATCTGATATACGTTCAAAAAATTGCCATGCAATACTAGTTCTTTTACGGGGTTTTGGGGCACTGGGAGGACGGGAAGGGAGATTAACTGATTCAGATCTAACGTTAGCATCTCCTACTACGGGTGTTTCAGCAATATTTTCATCATCTTCGTCTACATTAACTGCATCTACTTCATTTTCTTCTTCTATACCGTAATTTTCTTGAAATTCTACATAATCCATATCGTGAGCACCTACACCTATTTCTTCCTCAAAAGGTGTACCAAGCGGTACCGGAGGCGAAGGCACACGGGTATATCTATTACTTGAACTACCTCTACCGCTAATAATTCGCTTTTTACTACCACTACCGCTTCCGGGACAAAAATTTTTAACACCTTTAGCAGCGAGGTTTTTTAATTTATCCATAATATAAATTAAATTAAACTAAAAATATTTAAAATACACAAATATAACAAAATTAAATATTAAACAATTAATACAATAAATAAAAATTAAACGTAAGAGATGGAACGACAATACCAAATTTTGGAAGTATCCGAAGATTGCGACTTTAGAAACTTCCGCTCTTACTTTGTAAACGAAAAAATAAAAAATTAAAGTGAACACTTTAAGAAATTAAATATATTGAATATTTGAGAATTGAGAATTGAGATTTGAGAGAGAATGAGATTTGAGAGATTGAAAAATTGTGTGAGAAATGATTTGAAGTTGTAGGGTATTTATAGATTTATTTTGAGGATTAAAAAATATTTTATATATATATATATTTTTTTTTTAATGAAATGGGCCCAAACTAGCCGTTTGGACCCAAAAACGGTAATATTACCGTTGGGCCAACGGCTAGTTTGGCCCAACAGATTTTTTTTTTTTTTTTTTTTTTTTTTTATTTTTTTGGGTTACCGGGCCGGGCCGGGCCGGTTAACCGGCGGGCCTGGACCGGGTTGGTCCGGGCCGGGTTAACCGGGCCCAATTTTTTTAAAAAACCGGACCGGGACCCGGTACCCTAAAGCCCTAGGGCTTTCCGGGCCGGGTCAAACCGGTCCAGTTTGATGTTACGGGCCGGGTCGGGCCGGGTCAGCCCGGCCCGTTTGACACCTTTAATGTAAACAACATGAAATAAAATTTGAATCTATTTGTGGAGATTTTGTAACTATTCTGAAACTGAAAAGTTTGACACAATTAATTAATTAATTATCTTTTTTTTTTGGAAACTGAAACCATGTAGTTACAAATGGGACAACTAGTTAGTATCGTCTTTCATGGGCTACTAAAATAACCATTAGGAATAGGCTAAGTTGTTACAAATTATTAGGAAAGATGTTTAACAATCTCTGATACATACATTTGATTAATTAAGAACTGATCATTTCAACATGCATAGACACTTATGAATAGGGATTAGGGGACTATTAAGTACATTCCAACTTTCAGTACTTTGTGAACCATCTATTACAGGTATCCCGTAAAATTTCTTGAGGTGCACAAAAGTTGATCCAGATATCACGATCTTAAAAAAAAGAATATTGTATATTAACCTTGCTAAGTTGTTTGTCTTCTCTGCAATGTTATTTATAAAAGTTTTATGCATATAGAAAATGCATTAGATGAACACGATCAAACTAAAGTGATTTTGGCTTTATTTGAAGCAAAAGAAGGAAGAAGAATTGCCGGACTCATCTAAGGACCTCGGACCTCATGAAGTGAGACTGAGAGAAGAGCCAAAAAAAAGAGCAACTTTAGAGCTGATTAGGCTAGTCTGCAATCCCCACAAAGCGTGAGCTTAGACGAGTCAGAAAAAATTGATACTGTTAATTTTGAATTCCCACACATCTTAGGTCATAAAAACACGCTAGAAAAGATGTTGAGGAGGTGGGAAACAAAAAACGCCAAAGATTCTTTGTGAGGCAAGAACACAGAATGAGGTGGAAGCAAAGAGATATTCGACTTAGTGTTTCACTTTCTCCTTTCTTTTACTTGTTGTTATGGAATTCTACACTATGCATGTTCTTAAACAATATTATGAGTAGCTTGGTTCCTTATCTAGAGTTTGACGGGCCTTTTGTAGGATGTCAATTCTTCTTATGTTTTTATATAATTGAGTCATTCTGTTTATTTCTATTTGTTCAACTACACAATGATACTAGCTAGTTAATTGATTGGCCGCCGGCTAACAATGCTATCATATTTTTTTGTTCTCGAGAGCGACTCTAAGATTAGGTGTTAGTTGAACAATGTCACTTCGAAGCATTGAACTATTAGAAATGGTTTATATATGAGATCCGTTAAAAGTTTGGTTCGTTTATGTCATTGTTGTTTCAAAATAGGCTCATTTGTGTCATTATTTTTTAATGGTGTTATTGTAAAATAACCATTGCTATGTGGTTCAAATCACCAAATTAGACCTAGTAAAAGTATTACTCATTTTAAAAAAGGCTCATTTTAAATAGCATAACCATATTCCATATTATTCTATCCTATATCAATCAAATTCAATAACCGATTTTTTTTTTAAAAAAGAAAGTTTGAAAATGCAACGAAATCATTTATAAAAAAACTGCAAATACTGCTTTGTTGTGTGTGGGTGGGTGGATGGAGTCGGGGTTGATTTCAATGAAATTGAAAATTGCAAGAATTGTGATTGTTTTGCATATTGCTCATATCATTGATGAATTACTGTTCAATATATCAGAAGTGTATATAGTGTAATTGAAGGGATGTGCATGGCCTAATGGCTTCTATAGAGCCTGCATGTTGGAGTTTAGTCAACACGAGTTTGTTTCTATGAACAACTTGGCTTATGCCAAGGATACAAACTTATGTTTTGGGATGATTTAATTTCACTTGTTATGTTTACTTATTTATCTTGCCTTCTTTTTTATTTTGAATGGAACAATCTTCAACCCATTAATCCCTTTGTTGTGAAAAAGAAAAAAAACAACTTATTCATCAATGATAATAAACAAAATGAGAAATAGTAGCAATACTTGCAGTTTTCAATTTCATCCCTCCAGTATCTGCGGGTTATTTTTATAAACGATTTTCATTGGATTTTCAAACTTTTTTTTTTAAATTTTTTTTTGATTATTGGATTTGATTGATATCGGATAGAGTAAAATGAAATATGGCCATGCTATTTAAATTTTTAAATGAGTAATATTTTCAGTGTGTCTAGTTTGGTGATGTGTACCTCTAATATAGCCGTCTAACGGGCCGGGCCGGGTCAACCTGGAACCGATCCTCTCACTTTAAACGGGTTCCGGGCCGGTTCCGGGCCGGGTTTGGCCTTAACCGGTCCGGGCTGGGCCGGGCCGCACAGTAAAAAAATTTAAACCCACCCGAAACCGGCCCACTTAACCCAATCCGGTTAAACCCACTAAAACCCGGTCAAACCCGTGTAAAAAGTCAAATATACACTATATATACACTCCAATATACACTATATACACTCCAATATACAATATATATTTTTTAAAAAATATATAAACTATAAACAATTACACATATATACGTACCATTCAATATATAATTATATATGACCATACGTACTACTTTAAATAAAACATATGCTATAATAGTATAATATATATATATACACTACAATATATATATACACTAATTTATAAAGCATATACACATGTATACGTTAAATATATACTACTTTAGAATATGTATACACATATATATGCACCATTCAATATATATGTACTACTTTAAATAAAATATATATACATGTATACGTTAAACATACACGTCTATAGAAGATCCATTCACATATATAGACTCTATTCTATGTATATGTAATACTTTAAATGCAATATACTACATTATATATACATTACAATATGTATAGATATACTTATATACTAACTTATAAAACATATACACATGTATACATTAAATATACACTTCTATAGAATATATATACATGTGTATACGCACCATTCAATGTATATATACTACTACTTATAAAATATACTACATTATATATACATTACAATATGTATAGATATACTTATATACTAATTTGTAAAACATATACACATGTATACGTTAAATATACAGTTCTATAGAAGATATATACACGTGTATACGCACCATTCAATGTATATATACTACTACTTATAAAATATACTACATTATATATACGTTACAATAAGTATAGATATACTTATATACTAATTTATAAAATATATACACATGTATACATTAAATATATACTTCTGTAGAAGATATATACACGTGTATACATTAATTATACACTTCTGTAGAAGATATATACACATGTTTACACTAAATATACACTTTTTGTGCTGGGCCGGGCCGGTTAACCGGCGGGCCTGGACCGGGTTGGTCCGGGCCGGGTTAACCGGGCCTATTTTAAAAAATAAACCGGCCCGGAATCCGGAACCCTAAAGCCCTAGGGCTTATCGGGCCGGGTCAAACCGGGCTGGTTTAGCTTGTCGGGCCGGTTCGGGCCGGGCCGGGTCAGCCCGGCCCGTTTGACACCCCTAACCTCTAATAAGAGTCCATATAGCAAAGGTCGTTTCTCAAAACCACCGTTACAAAATAATGACATAAATGGGCCTGTTTTATAATGGCAATGGCATAAAAGAGACCAAACTTTTAACGGATGACATAGATGAACCATTTTTAATAGTTCAATAACATATTTGAGCTTTTTCCCTAAATAGTTTAATGATTGGGATTTAAAAGTGGAGGTTTTTTTTTTTTGGTTTCCTATCCGATGTCCGGTACCCGCATTGGACTCCAACTAATCTGGATTCGCGCCGGATAGGGCCCCATTTGGGGGGTAGCGCTCCCAACAAAGTTTTCTCCAGGCCTAGGGTCGAACCATCGACCTCTGATTAAGGGTAGAGCAGCACCATCCGCTGCACCACAACTCATGTTGGTAAAATTGGAGGTTAAGGATAAAGAAGTTTTAATGCAATCTAAGTGAATAGATTAATTGGTTTTGCTAGGGTTATAAGTTCGAATGAATAACATTAGAAAATTACTAAACCTATTGGTCCAGAGATATCTGTGGTAAAAAAAGATTCATGGTCGGTTGAGATTAATTTGGCTAGATTATATAACATAGTGAGAATGAATCCGGCAAATAAAGATATCATAACTTTAGGCTTCTTAATCATTATATCAACCCATTTTCTAGTTAGTTTGATTTATTGGTTGTATAGTTTAAAACAAAAATCTCAATCATGAAGATCAAATAATTGTTCCAACATATTTTCTTTGTGATACTGAACAACGAATCTTATTTCATTGTAGAATTTGACTCTGATCTTAAAAACCAAATTATATTTACGACAATCACTTAACCTTTTTAGGACAAGCTTTTGGCTTGATTAATAAACAATAAATTACCACCATACCCCTCCCCCCCCCCCCCCCCCCCCCCCCCCCCCCCGCCCCCCTCCAAAAAATAAAAGTTAGCGTTTGACCATGTTTCATTGTGAAAATAGAAAAAAAATAATTTTTATTTTCAAAGTGAACAATGATATTTGAAAATTAAAGTTGTACTTGGCAATTAAATAAATTTGAGTTATTTTTGAATTTTTGTGGGTAATTTAGAGTGAAAAAAATGACAACTTTTTTATTGTTTTTGGAATTTTAAAAATTCTCGAAAAGTAAAAATATAATTTTCCAAATTTTATGACCAAACAGTTCTGAAGTTCAATTCCGAAAAAAAGAGAAAAAAATTTCATTATCAAACGGGTCCTTTAATGATATTTATGTTTTTTTCTTACAATAATAAATGACTTGTAATACTCCGTATTAATGTAATCTCATTGAAATATAAAAAGTCAAATATTTTTTTTGGGTTAATTACTCATTTGCCCAAATGTGCTTACATGTCTATATTAGAATATCTTACAAAAAATGAACACTACTCAAGTATCAACAACAAAGTTGAACAAAGCAACAAGCCAAAAAATCAAGAAGTTCCTCTCTTTCACTCAACAAAAATGGTATCACCAAAACAACCAATTGGTTCCTTACCGCCCACCGGAAACAAGAGGCCATCATCGTCATCTATGTTATATCTCCATTTTCGAAGCATCCAAAGGTTCTTATATAAATTGTCACTTCATTCATTTATTTTATTTTAGTTTTTTTGTTAAGCATTCGATCAATATTGATTCTTTTTTTTTTTCCTCTTTTCTGATTGTATCAAATTCAATTTTTTTAGGTGGACGATGCACCTCCTTCTGTGAAGCGTCTAAAGGTGCACCCAAATTTCTACTTCATTCATTTTTTTTTTTGTTTTTTGTTAAGTGTTTGGTTAGTAAATTAATATATTTGGTAGGTGATATACGTCCTTTTCTAAAACGTCCAAGGATTCACTCAAAATTCTACTTATCTTTTTTTTGTTAAGCGTTTGATGAGTAAATTGATTCATTTTTGGTTGTTTTTGATTGGTGTGAATTGGTTTTTTAGGGAGATGACAATGTGGATACTTTGGAAAAAAAATCAATGCTTCCATCTAAGAATTCAAAGAAGTTACACTCAACTGATCAAACAGAACTTGAAGCTGGCAACGTAGCTGACCAAAAAGTTAACAACACAGCTGACTAAAAGGCTGAGGCAGCGGCTGTTGGAAAAATTGAGGCTGCAGCTGAAGAAAAAGTTGATGCTGCGGTTCACGGAAAAGGTGACGATGCAGTGGACGGAGGAGTTTTCACACCTGCCCCAGTAGGCAAGTATTTTTTTGTTTTTTACTTTCTTAGTCCCTACACTTTAGTCACACCTTACAGAAGGCAAGGTATACTACAAATATAACGTCAGCTTTTTTACATATTCAGTTTAAAAATAATTTATCTATTTATTCCTAATTTATTCTTATCAGTTTAAATGTAATTTATCTTTTTAATTCCTAATTTACCCTTGTTATTATTTATAATCACTTCACAATATATTTATTAGATTTATTATATTCAAACAGGTGATATAATAAAATTGTCTTTGATGTCAAGTCAATAATGGACAAACAAAATATGGACGTAGGAAACACTTTATTCATCTTTTCTATTTTCTTAGGAGAGTCTTTGATGTCATTCAGGTTTTGTATCGGACAAGCCATGGTGCCGACTCATATCAGAGTATCCGGAGGTTTTAGATTAGTAGTATTTGTTTTTCTTTAACTATTTTTTTGTTGAATATTGGTTTGTAGATTTGATATCTAATAGAATGTATATTCTGCAGAACCAACAGTAGAGGTTAATATGACTTTTTTGGCGGTTGGTGTGAACAAAGACACTCCTGCTGCTGCGATGACGTACTTTATAAGGCTTGTAAATGTAGTGCTCTAAATTTGGACTGTCTTGACTTTCCTATTTGTTCAACAGTTTAAGTCTGTTTGCCATAATTCGAAACACGCTATCTACTACTGAAAATTTTAGTATTAAGATGCTTTTCAAAACAAATTAAAAGAAATGATTTTTTCTTTTCAATGCTGATGCACAGATCTTTTTTGGATCAGAATTATCTGTAGTATCTTCAAAAATTCTCTTTGGGCGCTGTTATATTTATTGGAATCTCTTTAGGCAGTTGGAGCAAACTATCTTTAGGCACTTTTCTTCCTGAGAGATTACCATGTATAGAAATTTAAATATGAACATGATGTTAGTTCCGACAATACGGGGACGTAGAATCTGTATAATAGAATAACAACTTCAACTCTTGAGAACAAGAACACAAAGATGTTGAACAAATACCCTCAACACAAGATCAAAATGATCTTTCAAAGAGGTGTATTTTTTCTTTTCTTTTTCAGAAAGTAGATGAAACAGAAAGTTGTTAAGTCAAAGTCGTCCAAATTCATGGACTTTCCTTAAGGAAATAATTCCCCTCACTATACCCGAGGTTGTGGAATCTTCCTCCCAGGATAAAATGGCCTTCAATCCGACTATAGCGGTACCTCAAATAGGCAGATTCTTCGAACACACTCACGGTTAGAATGATCACACTTAAGAGTATTTTAAAGACAAGAAGAAGAAGTATGTAATCTGAAAATTTCTGTACAAAACCTGTGGATGAAACCAGGTTTATATAGCCATAAGATGCCTCTTTGTAAAGGTGGCAACATTTCAACTTAGAGGTGTGTCTCTTCTGAAAAATGCATGGCTGCAGCATTTATTATTGCTGAAACAGTCTGCAGTAATTTGCTGAAACAACACACCTTTTCACGAAACAGTGTGTATTTTCGTTGAAGAGATGCAACTTTCTGAAGCAACAATCTAAAACAGTGCAACCCTTTGTAACAGAAGCAACAATCTGTTTAAACAGTGCAACCTTTCAAACCAACACATCAGTTTTGAAACACCTGTTCGAAATACTGTAGCAGTTCAGTTAGCAGTGCCACAATGAATTAATGGAGCATTACTGTTTCGGATTGATTTTCAGTCTGGATTTCTTTTCGTCAAATAAACTTTGTCCAAAAAGAAAGATCTCATCGATTGGTTGACCAAATCCAAAGCCGAGCGAGCGACGACGACGACGGCGCGAGGCATCTCTATTTCCTTGCCTCACTTACCATGTGAAGTAAGTGTTTCACTTTATAAACACTTTAAAGTTCTCTTCTTCCACCAATGTGGGAGAAGAGTAAACTTTCCAATTTAAAGAGTACACTTTCCAATTTGGGTGTCTCCTTCCTTTCACTTGATTTCTACATTTTCCATTCAACACACTATGAACCCAACACATGACGCATACTAAGGCGAAGTCAGGATTTCGACAAAAAGGGTTCAAAATTTGAAGAAACACTAATCGAAAAGGTTGACATATATTATATATACATAAAATATAATTTTAATAATATATAAATAATATAATGTTTTACCGCCTGTTCCAATGACTGGCCCGGTCGCATATCGATGGACTGCAAGTGGGTGGCTTTGCTTGATAGAAAAGGAAGCGGCCATGTGCAAGTCAATGGAAAGACCATCAGCAAATATTCTTTTTGCTTTCTCAATTCAGGCGATGAAGTTGTCTTAAGTCAAGCAGAAAATAATGCTTACGTATCGTCTACATGTTGTTGTAGGAGCTATTGTGATTCCATTTGTATTTGCTCAATCCTTACCGTTTTTGTGATTCTTTACTATTTCTCATCTATATGATTGAATATCCTTGACATTGTTCTATATAGATTGTTCAGTTACTATTGGAGTCGCCTTCAGATGTTGGGACCAGTGCCGGAAAAGGAAAACTGTTGAATATCGAAAACCAGGTAGAAGATGCTTTAGCTATTGCTCGTGCTTTTGATTTGTCGGTATTTTCAAACCCATGTCGAGATCTATTTTCTTTGAAACCGACATTTCAGGTTAGTGGTAAAAAACACCCAAGAAATGAGCTACATGCCTCCTTCCCTTGTTAGTCATGATATTCTGATTTTGAATTATCCATTGGTACAAGCTTGATGGCCTTGAATTAGATTCAGCTGCAAATATCGGCAGCAATAATGCTGCTGATTTTGAATTATCCATTGGTACAGGCAATGCTAAGTCATTCGCTGAACCATTTCTTTTGGCTTTCTTGCTATGAGCTCGCAAACTGATCCATACATAACTAAAAAACTTATTTATTAACAGATGTTGGAGGAAAGATGGTGGATTACAGGATTAATGCCTGCTTCAACTTCAGAGATGTCTTCAAAATCTGCTGCAGTTATGGAAAAACTTTATGCTGCAATCATTGACGGACAAAATATAGAAGTATCATTCGATGACTTTCCATATTACTTAAGGTAGTCAAGTAGGCAACTAGATTACATAGCATAATCCAATTACCATTGTATATCTGGAAATCTATTTAGTTTCCTTTATTTTTTTTCTCTTGAGTTCTTTGGTCTTTCGGGCATTTCCTGATACTTCTTATATTTTCTTATATTCTAGTTAAGAAATAAAAATATTTTCTTTTCATTATAAAAATATTTTCACTATATGTTAGACAGGTTTTAATTTTTGTTCATGTTAACTTATTAGTGAATTAATTAATTTTGCAAAAAGAAAAAGAAGTTGGTATGTAATATTTGTGTTAGACAAAAAAATTTGAGACCTTTGAGCTAATGCAGATCAATTTAAATAGTGACTTTCTAAAAAGGAAAAGAATATAGTAATTTTGTTGGTCCCAACTCCCAACTATTACCTAAAATGCAAGACAAACTTTAATAAAATAGTAAGATATATATAAGAACATTCACAAATTCTATATAGTATTATGAAAACGTTCACCGGTGCTTTAGTCTAAGAATTTGTTGAAGTGCTAGGAAATATAAATTATCATTAAATAGTGAAAGTACACTACTAGAATTTCGCTGTTTTCCGACGGAAAAAAATTAGCCGGAAATTTCCGACTACTTCAGTTGGAAAATTTATTTTTTTATTACTTTATTTTATAAAATATTTTCCCGATACTATTTGTGACTTAACTAGCCAGAATATTTAGCGGTAAATTGCAGGAAATATCTGTTCCGACTGTTATACACAACAACAAACCACTATATATATTATCATACCCTTATACAAAAATTAAATAACTATTTAAATAATTTTTTACCAATATATGTAGTCTGAAATATAAATAAGTAAAAGTAAATTGTTAAATATAAATTTCTGACCACTATGGTCGGGCATATAAAAAATAAAATAAATAAATTATTAAAATATAATTCCGACTAGGATAGTCAAAAATACTAATAGATAAATAAATATAATAAGTTAACTACTAAATATATATTTTTGACCAATATAGTCTGAAATAAAAATAAAATAAATAAATTATTAAATATATTTTCGATCATTATAGTCGGAAATACTTACAGATGACTAAATAAATAATCATACCTTATACAAAAATTAAATAATTATGTAAAAAAATTATTATCAATATATTTCATACCAAGTTAGTCGGAAAATAAAATAATCAAATAAATTAGTTATTAGATATATTTTCGACTACTATTGTCAGAAGTATAAATAATAAATTTAATAAATTATTTAATCTTATTTTCGACTATTGTAGTCAGAAAAAGTAATATCTATCTAAATAAATATATGACTGTATAGAGAAACTTAATAATTAATTAAATATAATAAAAAAAGTCTGACTATATTAGTCGGAAAGTTTAGAAATAATGTAACATAAAAAATAAACATATCATATATCAGACTCTACTTCTCTCTCTTTAAGCCCTTTCTATCATTCTCATTGCCTCCTCTCTCTCTAAACCCTAGATTAAACACCAAATTGATACACCTCTGTAACAGCCCGTATTCAAGTACATGTATTGGCGTATTCAAGTACGTGTATTGGTCTTATTTATATGGAATTAATTTTTTTATTTTATTTATACCAGAATTTGCCCGTCGATGGTTCCATGCGAAGGTTATTGAATAAGCTTTCCAACGATATAAAGATTCTAAAAACGGATAGGTTTTGGATATAATCGAGCACGTTCAAAACTATAAAATGGTGGCCGGGATATTTGGGAATAGTAAATGTGCAGGAAAGTTTCCTGCACACAAACTACTGAGGCCAGCCTATTTTTTGGGTAAACTTCGAAAGATCATACCTCCCTTAATATAATGAACTGGGAGAGCTACGATATATGAAAAGAAAGATCTTTGAGTCTTGTTTCCAATGCAATTGGTTTCATCCAAATCCAACATCTGAGTAAGGAGTTATACTCGTTTTACTTCAGCCTCTCAAAATAGATTTTTAGGGTTAACTTCAAATGATCATAACTCCTTGTACAGGATGAACTGGGTGGCCTACTTTATATGAAAAGAAAGAACTTTGAATTATCTTTTGCACGATACCAATTTCATCAAAATCTGATATCGTAGAAAAGAGTTATGATCGATCTACTTTAGCTTATTAAAACAGTCCACCAATGGACAGATTTGACATTATATAAATTTTCAAGGCATTTTTGTCATTTTCTATTATATTATGGACGAGAATATGTGTATATATACATGTATATGAGTTCAAAAACTCATTTTCATCATCAATCATTGAGAAAGAACAAACCCTAGCCAAATTTGACCTTTAAATTACTTTTGATTCAACCGTAGAAATTCCAAAGTAATCCGATAACTGCGTTTGCCATCTCGAGAGCTTCAAACGACACCTATTATTTGTACAAAAGGGATTGCATAATCAAGAGGTGAATTCTAAGGTATGAATATTGTTTGCGTTTGTTCTTTTCCATATGTATATGTGTGATAAAGGATTATATGTATTGGTTGTTATTGAGAGGTGATGAAAATAGGGTTATGGACTATTTTGCATGGTTTGGTTGTATTGAATTGTGGAAGGTGGATATGGTAATTGAGTTATGGAAGGTGGATATGGTGATATACTATTGAATTGATGATTATTTATGTCTATTGCTCAATTTGGTTTAATGGATTGGTTGGAAGGATAAATGAATCCAAACTTGATATTGGAGGATGTTGTATGAATATGAATATGAATGGCATGTGAATGTAATCGGAGTATAAGAAGGTTAAAGTGACACCCTTTATGGTGTAATTAAGGCTTACTACTCAACCACTAGTTTTGTGAATTCAAATAATTGAATTGTGACCTTTGGTTGCTAATACTAGATTGCTATATATGTTTATTGTAGATAAGTAATCCGAAAAGATGGGAAGTCCATTTGGGACTAGTATTAAAGGTTGATAGTCAGGTATGTAAAGCATACTCTATACCATATCATTGGCATGAAAGTGAACAATTGTTCTATTAAGAAAGTTTCCAAAGTTATTCAATAACATGTGATCCATAATGGTTTTGTATGATGTCCTACGTTACCAATGAACTTGTTTCCACCCTACAAGATATCAAGTTATTCCAATACTTACTTGTTTTCCAAATCTTACATGTTTATTGCATTAATGAATGTCATAAGGTATCCGGTTACTCAAACAAGATCCATGTGCTATTAATGACTCCCAAACGTTTCATTGATATACCAATATGTTCCTACTTCATTGTTATGACATTGATGACTCCAAAACACTTTATTGATGTTCCAATGAGTTCTTACTTCATTGTTATTGCATTGATGGTCTATTTATATGTCTCTTATTGATGTATCATTGTTTCAAAGTATCAAAAATGCGGTGGCGACCGAAATAACAATCTCAAAGATTAATTGAACTAAGTGATGGAAGTTCTCTCTTATCGGGTGGTATCCCAGGGGAATAAGCCTATCATGGGTCGATCCCTATTTATGTGTTTATAGGTGGTATCCCAGGGGCATAAGCCTATCATGGGTCAATCCCAGTTGATATGTACTGGAGGCAGCCTAATGGTCATAGTACAGTACAGTAATGGTTACAAAGATATTAAGAATGAAGGTAAATTTATTGAATAAATACAATGTACAGGTTGTCACAAGTTCTAGTAAGTATGGTCCACTCCTATTACGATTTATTCACTTGTTTCTGATTTCCATTGAGCTCCTATATCATATGTGATTATCTACAGCTTTACATACTCAGTACATATTTCGTACTATCGTCCCCCATGGGGGACCTGCATTTTAAGCTGCAGGCACAGGTACCTCAACTCATACACCATACAAGTAGGATCCAGGATATCCAGCTGCTTTTGGTGAGCTCCAGTTTGCTTCGGGGCATTCCGTGTCATATCCAGTCACTTTTGGTATTGTATTGAAGTTAGTTATATGGAGGGGTGTGTCCCGACCTTAGTTAAACTCCGTGTATTGTCTAGAGGCTTTGTAGACCTAATGTACAGTCAAGGTGGTGTTTTGTTAATAGACGTGATGGCTCCAATGGGCAAGTATTATATATACATATATATGTGTGCTCAAGCTTATACAGGTGATTATTTCCTTTTATATGCGACATGATGTTGTCCGAATTTTGGGTTGTCATAGAGGTATGCATGGGAAGTATAAGGTTATGAGCTGGTTCTCCCGGGACTCCTCGGTTATGGGTGCCAGTCCGCCCCAATAGGATTTGAGGGGTGACAAAAGTGGTATCAGATCAGTTCGTCCTAGTGAGTCTACAAAGACGTGTCTATGTAGAGTCTTGTTTATCGGTGTTTCGTGCACCGCATCTATAAATAGGAGGCTATGGATATTTAGGAATTGTTTTTTTTGTTCATGTCTTAGATCGTGCGATAGAGCCTATATTGTATATGAAGTCATAGTTGACCACTGAATCCATTTGTTTCTCTTATTATAGTAATGATATCGTTACCACAAGCAAGAATACCGGTAAGCAAGTAGATGTGGCTGCCGGAGAGAGGACTAGTAAGTCACCAACTATACTAGCTATTCAAAGTGAGGCTCCAGCTGAGCATGCATTAGAAACTTCCTCCAGTCCGAAAGAAATAAGGGGGAGGAGAACTATATCCCCATAGCCACCTATTAATGCTTTTGATCAAGATCTTAGAAATGCAGTGCAACGTTTGACTTGTATAGTTGCTGGGCAAGCTCAAGGGCAAGCCATTCCTACCACGGGTCCTAGTGGTACAGATAGGGTGGCTAGCCTTCGAACACAGGATTTTCTTAAGATGGATCCTCCCACTTTTACTGGATCAGATCTTAACAAGGACCCACAGGACTTTATTGATCAAATTCAAAGGGCCTTAGATGTTATGCATGTAATGGGTAGAGAGAAAGTGGAGTTAGCGGCGTATAGATTTAAAGGGGAGGCTATATATTGGTATGAGGATTGGAAACGATCTAGGGGTATTGATGCACCCCCAGCTACTTGGAAAGAGTTCAGAGAGGCATTTCATAATCATTATCTTCCATTCGAGATTCGTCAGGCCCGTGCAAATTAGTTTTTAAATCTTCGTCAGGGGAATATGAGCGTGAGGGAGTACAGTCTCCGATTTAATTCCTTGTCGAGATATGCTCCTAATGTTGTACCTACTATGGATGACAGAGTTCATCAATAGGTGGATAGGCTAGATCCATATCTGGTTAGAGATTGTAATATTGCCGCTTTGAACAAAGATATGTACATAGCGAGGATCTAAGCTTTTGCACAGAAAATGAAAGATCAGAGGCAGAGGAGAAGAACACAGGAATTAGAAAGAGGATATTCCAAGAGGGCCAGATCTATAGGGCAGTTCATGGCATCCAAAGGAGGGTTCAGACCACGGTTTTTAGCTAGACCACCTAGGCTATTATCCTCTTATTCTGCAGCTAGTGCCCCACCACAGTTCCAATGGTCCAGAGGAAATCAATTTGGTCACAGAAGTGAGAGTTAGAGTTCACGGATAGTGGGGCACCAAGGGCAAGGGAATATGAGCCAATCGAGACCTCCTCGAGAGCCATGCAATAAATATGGAAGGTATCATTTGGGTGCATGTTGGCTGGGGACCAATGTTTGCTTTTGGTGTGGTATGTCGGGGCATATGATGAGAGAATGCCCACGAAGGGGCATAGGGGATATGGCACGACCTACGGGATTATTTATTGCATCATCATGATCGATCCTTTATTCAGGAAGGGGTACACAACTAATGGGTCATGTTAGAGGTAAAAGAGAAGCTACGAGTTCTAGAGGGGCTCAAAACCGTACGTATGCTCTAGCGGATCGACAGTATTTAGAGGCTTCCCCATATGTGGTTACGGGTACGTTGTCTATCTTTTCATTTGATTTATATGCCTTCATTGATCCCGGTTGTACATTATCTTATGTTACTCCATTGGTTGCTAGAAAGTTTGAAACAATACCCAAACTGTTGGTTAATCTATTTGAAGTGTCTACACCGATTGGGGAATCTATTATAGCTAGAAGGGTTTATCGAAACTACATAGTAACTGTTTGTGGTCGTGATACGATGGTTGATCTTGTGGAGTTAGAAATGGTAGATTTTGATGTTATAATAGGTATGGAATGGTTGGTGTCTTGTTATGCCGCAATTGATTGCTGCACAAAAAAGGTATATTGCCATTTTCCAAATGAATCAGTCCTTGAATGGAAAGGTGAAATTAGCGCGCCAAGAGGTAGATTTATTTCTTATTTTAAGGAAAGAAGAATGATTTTCAAGGGATACATATATCATTTAGTTAGAGTAAGGGATACAGAAGCAGAGCCACTAACTCTTCACGCTGTTTCGGTGGTAAATGAATTTTCTGATGTATTTCCTGAAGATCTTCCAGGTTTCCCTCCTGAACGAGAAGTAGAGTTTGGTATTGATGTAATTCCAGGAACCCAACCAATATCCATTACTTCGTATAGAGTGGCCCCAGTAGAATTACGAGAATTGAAAGATTTGCTAGAGAAGGGATTCATAAGGCCTAGTATGACCCCTGGGGAGCACAAGTGTTATTTATGCTCAAAGAGGATGGCTCGCTGAGGATGTATATTGATTATCGACAATTGAATAAGGTGACTACTAAGAATAAATATCCTCTCCGAAGAATTGATGATTTATTTGATCAGTTACAGGGCGCCAAGTGCTTTTATAAGATTGATTTGAGGTCAGGTTACTACCAAGTGAGGGTCAAAGAGAAGGATATAGCCAAGACAACTTTTCGAACACGGTATGGTCATTATGAGTTTATAGTTATGTCATTTGGGATAACAAATGCACCCGCAGCTTTTATGGATTTGATGAATAAGGTGTTTAAGCCATTCCTGGATGTATTTGTGATAGTTTTTATAGATGATATTCTAGTTTATTCTAGATCAGAAGAGGACCATGCCAATCACTTACGACAGGCATTGCAGACTCTTCGTGATTGTATGCTTTATGCAAAGTTCTCTAAATGTGAGTTTTGGTTAAATTCGGTGGCATTTTTGGGTCATATTGTATTTAGTGAAGGGATAAGGGTTGATGCTCAAAAGATAGAAGTTGTGAAGAACTGGCCAAGGCCCACGACGCCTATAGATATTCGTAGTTTTCTCGGGTTGGCCGGTTATTATAGAAGGTTTGTTAATGGCCTTTCTTCCATTTCAGCACCCTTAACCAAGCTAACCCATAAAGCATCCAAATTCTAATGGAATTATGCCTGTGAGAAGAGTTTTCAAGATTTAAAGAACAAGTTGATTTCTACACCCGTGTTGGTACTTCCAGAAGGCACCGAAGGGTATATAGTGTATTGTGATGCTTCCAGAATTGGTTTAGGATGTGTATTGATGCAGCATGGTAAGGTAATAGCATATGCTTCTAGACAATTGCGGCCACATGAGAAAAATTATCCTACACACGATCTTGAGCTGGTAGCAGTTATTTTTGCTTTAAATATATGGCACCACTACTTATATGGGGTTCATGTTGATATATATACTGACCATAAGAACTTGCAATATATTTTTAATCAGAAGGATCTAAATTTAAGGCAGCGGAGATGGCTTGAACTATTAAAGGACTATGATATTGATATCTTGTACAATCCAGGGAAAGCAAATATGGTAGCTGATGTGTTAAGTCGTAAGGCTATGATGGCGCCTATAGAAAGGCAAGGGATGATTAAAGATCTTCACCAGTTAGCTAGGTTGGGAGTTCGCTTTCTTGAAACTCCGAATAAAGAGCTTATAGTACATAATGCTGCGGAATCTTCATTAGTTGCTAAAGTGAAAGAGAATCAATATGCAGATCCTATTTTATTACAGCTTAAGGAGAACGTTCAGAGTGGTGCGACCAAGGCATTTAAGCTTACGCGAGAAGGAGTACTTCAGTACCAAAACTGATTGTGTGTGCCGGATGTAGACGGGATATGAAAGAAGATAATGACAGAGGAACATTTTTCAACGTATTCCATTCAGCCAGGATCAACCAAAATGTATCAAGATTTGAAAGATATGTATTGGTGGAATGACATGAAGAAGAAAATTGCAGAATTTGTAGTTGAATGTCCAAATTGTCAAATAGTTAAAGTTGAGCACCAAAAACCTGGAGGTTATATGCAATGCATTGATCTTCCAAGATGGAAGAGGGACATGATCAACATGGATTTCGTTATTGGTCTACCTCGTACATCCCGAAATTTTAATTCTATATGGGTGATTGTTGATAGGCTTACCAAATCCGCACATTTCCTACCAGTTAGGACCACTTACACAGTTGAAGAGTATGCGAAGCTATACATTAAAGAGATGGTCCGATTACATGGAGTGCCAATCTCTATTATATCAGATCGGGGAACCCAATTTACCGCAAACTTTTAGAAGTCCTTTCAGAGGTGTTTGGGAACACAAATGAAATTTAGTACAGCCTTTCACCCTCAAATAGATGGACAAGAAGAACGTACCATCCAAACACTTGAAGATATGCTACGATCTTGTGTAATAGATTTTAAGGGCAACTGGGATGATCATTTACCTCGTATTGAGTTTGCCTATAATAATAGCTATCAGTCAAGTATCAAAATGGCACCATATGAAGCTTTATATAGAAGGAAATGTAGATCACCAGTAGGATGGTTCGAAGTGGGTGAAACTCTTTTGTTCAGAACGGATCTTGTTTATCAAGCCATAGAGAAGGTTAAAGTAATTCAGCAATGACTAAAAATAGCCCAAAGTCGACACAAGTCATATGCGAATGGTAGAAGGAGAGGGCTAGAGTTTTCTATAGGTGATTGGGTATTTTTGAAGGTATCACCAATAAAGGGGTCATGAGATTTGGCAAGAAAGGGAAGTTGAGTCCACGTTATATAGGCCCATATAAGATCACTCAAAGGTTTGGACAAGTTGCATATGAATTAGAGCTACCCCAAGAGCTCTCATCAGTACATCCGGTATTTCATGTGTCAATGCTTCGAAAGTGCATTGGAGATCCATCACATATCACTTCTACTGAGGATGTGCAAGTTGCAGAAGATCTTACCTATAAGGAAGTGCCTATTGCTATTCCAGATCGCCAAGTTAAGAAGATGAGAAATAAAGATATAGAATCAGTGAAAGTACGTTGGAGAAATCGTCAAAGGGAAGAGATTACATGGGAAACTGAGGAAGCAATTAAATCTAAGTACCATCATTTGTTCAAAGATGAAGAGGAAGTTCAAGAAACGGAGTTAGAACATTAACAAGTGAGTTTTTTTTTATATATTCATAGTATTTATGTGATGATGTGAATGTTAATGATTGACTTGAACTTGTTTTGGTTGAATAACTATGCTAATATTCGAGGACGAATGTCCTAAAGGGGAGAAGGATGTAACACCCCGTATTCAAGTACATGTATTGGCGTATTCAAGTACGTGTATTGGTCTTATTTATATGGAATTAGTTTTTTTATTTTATTTATACTGGAATTTGGCCGTCGATGGTTCCATGCGAAGGTTATTGAATAAGATTTCCAATGATATAAAGATTTACAAAAAAGGATAGGCTTCTAATATAATCGATCACATTTGAAACTATAAAACGGTGGCCGGGATATTTGGGAATAGTAAATGTGCAGGAAAATTTCCTGCACACAAACTACTGAGGCCAACCAATTTTTTGGGTCAACTTCGAATGATCATAACTCCCTTAATATAATTAAATTGGAGAGCTGAGACCTATGAAAAGAAATATCTTTGAGTCTTCTTTCCAATGCAATTGGTTTCATCCAAATCCAACGTCTGAGTAAGGAGTTATACTCGTTTTACTTCAGCCTCTCAAAACAGATTTTTAGGGTCAACTTCAAACGATCATAACTCATTTTATAGAATGAACTCGGTGTCCTACTTTATATGAAATGAAATAAATTTGAATTATCTTTCCAACGATACCAATTTCACCCAAATCCAATATTGGATCAAAGAGTTATGGTCGATCTACTTTAGCTTATTAAAACAGTCCACCAAAGGACAGATTTGGCATTATTTAAATTTTAAAGGCATTTTGGTCATTTTCTATTATATTATGGATGGGAATATGTGTATATATACATGTATATGATTTCAAAAATGCATTTTCATCATCAATCACTGAGAATGAACAAACCCTAGCAAAATTTGACCTTTAAATTACTTTTGATTCAACCGTAGAAATTCCAAAGTAATCCGATAACTGCGTTTGGTATCTCGAGAGCTTCAAACGACACCTATTATTTATGCAAATAGGATTGCATAATCAAGAGGTGAATTCTAAGGTATGAATATTGTTTGCCTTTGTTCTTTTCCATATGTATATGTGTGATAGAGGATTATATGTATTGGTTGTTATTGAGAGGTGATGAAAATAGGGTTGTGGACTATTTTGCATGGTTTGGTTGTATTGAATTATGGAAGGTGGATATGGTAATTGAGTTATGGAAGGTGGATATGGTGATATACTATTGAATTGATGATTATTTATGTCTATTGCTCAATTTGGTTTAATGGATTGGTTGGAAGATAAATGAATCCAAACTTGATATTGGAGGATGTTGTACGAATATGAATATGAATGGCATGTGAATGTAATCAGAGTATAAGAAGTTTAAAGTGACACCCTTTATGGTGTAATTAAGGCTTACTACTTAACCACTAGTTTTGTGAATTCAAATAATTGAATTGTGACCTTTGGTTGCTAATCCTAGATTGCTATATATGTTCATTGTAGATAAGTAATCCGAAAAGACGGGAAGTCTATTTGGGACTATTATTGAAGGTTGATAGTCAGGTATGTGAAGCATACTCTATACTAAATCTTTGGCATGAAAGTGAACAATTGTTCTATTAAGAAAGTTTCCAAAGTTATTCAATAATATGTGATCCATAATGGTTTTGTATGATGTCCTACGTTACCAATGAACTTGTTTCCACCCTACAAGATATCAAGAAATTCCAATACTTACTTTTCTTCCAAATCTTACATGTTTATTGCACTAATGAATGTCAGAAGGTATCCGGTTACTCAAACAAGATCCATGTGCTATTAATGACTCCAAAATGTTTCATTGATATACCAATAAGTTCCTACTTCATTGTTATGGCATTGATGACTCCAAAACACTTTATTGATGTGCCAATGAGTTCTTACTTCATTGTTATTGCATTGATGGTCTATTTATATGTCTCTTATTGATGTATCATTGTTTGAAAGTAACAAAAATACGGTGGCAACCGAAATAACAATCTCAAAGATTAATTAAACTAAGTGATGGGAGTTCTTTCTTATCGGTTGGTATCCTAGGGGCATAAGCCTATCATGGGTCGATCCCAATTTATGTGTTTATCAGTGGTATCCTAGGGGTATAAGCTTATCATGGGTCGATCCCAGTTGATATGTACTGGAGGCAGCCTAATGGTCACAGTACAGTACAGTCATGGTTACAAAGATGATAAGAATGAAGGTAAATTGATTGAATAAATACAATGTACAAGTTGTCACAAGTTCTAGTAAGTGTGGTCCACTCCTATTACGATCTATTCACTTATTTCTGATTTCTATTGAGCTCCTATATCATATGTGATTATCAACAGCTTTACATACTCAGTACATATTTCGTACTGTCGTCCCCCACGGGGGACCTGCATTTCATGCTGCAGGCACAGGTACCTCAGCTCATACACCGCACAAGTAGGAGCCAGGATATCCAGCTGCTTTTGGTGATCTCCAGTTTTCTTCGAGGCTTTCCGTGTCATATCCAGTCACTTTTGGTATTGTATAGAAGTTAGTTATATGGCGGGGTGTGTCCCGACCTTAGTTAAACTCTGTGTATTGTCTAGAGGCTTTGTAGACCTAATGTACAGTCAAGGTGGTGTTTTATTAATAGACGTGATGGATCCAATGGCCAAGTATTGTATATACATATATATGTGTGCTCGAGCTTATACAGGTGATTATTTCCTTTTATATGCGACATGATATTGTCCGAATTTTGGGTTTTCATAGAGGTATGCATGGGAAGTATAAGGTTATGAGCTGGTTCTCTCGAGCCTCCTCGGTTACGGGTGCCAGTTCGCCCCAATAGGATTTGAGGCGTGACAACCTCGCGATGTCGGTCTCTCACTCTCATGGTGAATATCTATGACGTTTTTATCGCTCCTTTTAGATTAGGAATAGGCAGTTTTTTAAATGTTATGGTCAACTGTCTTATTAACTTATAAGTGGTTCAAACAATATTTTTACCATAGTTTTTGTTTACTTTTGTAGTGCAAACTGAGAAGCGAACACGAAATAGACTATTTTCTTGATTTTGTAGATTCTTGGGGAGTAGTGAGTTGATTTTGGGGTTTTGGTGTTCTTCCTTTTCTGTAGGTTTTGGTCTGCAAACAGCAACTGAAACTGTAAGGATTCTAGGATACAATACTTGAGCTCTACGATTCTGTGAAGATGTTGTCACTAATTTCTGTTTGTCCTGTGGTTGAGAAACAAGGAAAAGGCCAAGTGAATTTCTCTCTCGAATCTCTCTATTCAGGTTTGGACTTCGATTTTATGTTTACGGTACATTTGAAATTTAGCTTGGTTTCAGGTTTATACACATGCTCTATTCGTATAACTTTAGCATTATAGATTCATAGTAACATTATGTTTGAATGAGTTGCTTTATTTCAAAACGTTTGATACAAACCCTATTTCACATATTTAGGCAAATTGTTATATAATTGATGCATTAAAAATGAATATGTAATGTTTAAATCATTTTTATATGAGGAGAATTCTATCTTACCAGATTAGGTATGATTCATTTCAATTCATTTTCAGGTGGATACCCGTGCTCTATTCGTATCTCGGACTGTGTGAATCTTTTGTGTGAAAAGTTTAGCATTATCGATTGATAGTAACATTATATATAGTTGAAAGTAGATGTTTTTAATTGAATCTATAATTTAAATTAGTTTCTCTGTCACAAAATGTTTTATATGATTCTGTCAAATATATTAAGGAAGATTGGTATCTTGGGGTTTATTTCACAGTCTTTGTTTTGGTGAAATTTGAAGTTACTGTATTTGATCTAATATTAAACATTTAGCTTACTGATAGATTTGAATTTGTAGCCATTGGGGTTTATAATGTTTGTTCCTGCTAGCCTGAATTGTTATTGTGCAGTTTTTTATGCACCTTGCTCTCATCCTTGGCTCTTCTTTCTGAATCTTTGCCTGTTGAGTTTTCTGAGGAACAATCGTCTCTTTTACCTAGAATTGGTATCCTATTCCCAACATTCTTCTCAACACAAGTTTCTTTGCAGTTGATCAAAACCTAGTTAAGGCATAAGCTAAGAAGGTACAGTAATATACCTTTTTCACACAAATTGCTATGATTACTTTTGCTTCTTCCTGAATTTGTATTAAATTTTAGAAAAAATGAGTATTTCAAAAGTACACGCAATAAGAGTTGTGGTAGAACAATAAATGTTGAAAAAAATTCATGAATAACTATTGAAACTAAGTCAAGCATTGAAAAGTAATGGTACTTTAAGCCATGAAATGTATGAAAACTAAACTGTTAGTGTTTTTTTCTTTTGTTATTGTTTTGGTTCTCATGTTTTTGTTTCTCTTCTTTGTTATTATTGTCTAGAGTTCTTGTGTAGATGGAAAATGAAGATCGTACATGGATGTATAATAGAACTTATTTTAACCGTGTGGGATTGAGGGAGGAACATAAAGATGGTGTAGCTGGATTTATTGCTAAAGCAATGACACTTGATGATTTTCTTACTGATGGGACAATTAGGTGTTCTTGTTGGAATTTCAAGTGTTGCAAGTTATTAAGTCCATATGTTGTTACATTACATCTTTATAGGAAGTATTTTATGGTAAATTATACTGTGTGAAAAGCTCATGGAGAGAATAGTGATGCTAATGATTTTGCTTTTTAGAATTATTTTGAAATTCCAATAAGAGAGAATAATGTTGAACGTTCACGATATCGTGAGATGATCAGGGATGCTTTTGGGACACACTCCGGGGCTCAAAATGAACCAACTGCTGAAGCTAAGCACTTTTATGAACAGTTACAGGAAGCTTTTCATCCATTATATGAAGGATCATTGCGTTCTAAGTTATCTATTGTTGTTCGGCTACTGAGTATTATTATTCTATTTCTCAAGAGGGCATGAATTCTATTATTGGACTTATGAATGAACTTAACCCAAATAAACTCTACTTACCCCAAGATTTCTACACAACAAAGAAGTTGGTTTCCAAATTAGGACTATCATCAGAGAGGATTCATTGTTGTGAGAAAGGTTGCATGCTATTCTATAAGGAAGATGCAAATTTAGAACATTACAAATTTTGTAATCAGCCTCGTTGTAAGGAAGTCACACATGCCAAAGGGAAGAAGGTTCCTGTGAAGTCAATGCACTACTTATCCATATAAGATGGAACTATGAAAATAAAAGACCACCTAGTGATTTATGTTATCCATCAAATAGAGAAGCATGGAAGCATTTTGATAGTGCGTAGCCGGATATTGCTAGTGAACCAAAAAGCATTAGGTTAGGATTATCTACTGATGGATTCACTCCATTTACTGTCTCAGCTACACCATATTCATGATGGCCAGTGTTTGTGACTCCTTATAATCTCCTGCCTAAATTATGTATGACAAATCAGTATACATTTCTAACTTGCATTATTCTAGGTCCTCGTAATCCAAAAATTTTGATTGATGTATATCTACAGCCATTGATTGGTGAGTTGAACTTATTGTGGCATGAGGGTGTGGAAGCATTTGATGTATCAATGAAATAAAACTTTAGATTGCGTGCTATTTTGATGTGGACTATAAATGACTTCCCTGCTTATGGAATGATGTCTGGGTGGTTGACTGCGGGCAAGTTAGCTTGCCCTTGTTGTATGGAGGACACAATAGCATTCACTTAGAAACGTGGGGGTAAAAACTCATGGCTTGACTGTCACCGTCGATTCTTTCCAATGCAGCATGCGTTTAGGAGAAATACTAGTTATTTTATGAAGAATAAGTCTGATTTTGAGGAGCCACCCCCAATTTTATCGTGAGAATAAATTTGCAATAGAGTGAGGAATTTGCCTAAGCAAAGTCTTCACCATCCATGATACCTGGTTATGGTGTTACACATAACTGGACTAAATGAAGCATATTTTGGGAGTTAGATTACTGGAGGGATAGTATTCTGCCTCATAATTTGGATGCCATGCATATTGAGAAAAACTTCTTTGACAACTTGTTTAATACTATGATGGATGTAAGTAACAAAACAAAAGATAACTTGAAGGCTAGGATTGACTTAAAGGAGTATTGTCGGCGCAGTGAGTTGTACCTGACATACTTCAACAATAAGATTTAGAAGCCCAAGGCCAGTTACACATTCTCTTTGGATGATAGAAGAGTGATTTGTGATTGGATTAGGGATTTAAGAATGCCAGATGGATATGCATCAAATATATCTAGGTGAGTTGACATGAAGGAAGGGAAGTTGACCTCTATGAAGATCCATGACTGTCATATTTTCATGGAGTCATTGATGCCAATTGCATTCAGTGCCTCCTGGTTGTTTTGATGTTATGGAGAATCTTCCAATCTACCTTGTGCATGAGGCACGACTTGGAGGGCCTGTTCAGTGTAGATGGATGTATCCTTTAAGAGGTATTGAATTTTAACATTTACTTTCATCTGTTATAATTGATCATTATTTCATTTAAAAGATCATACTATGTTGGACTATTGGCAAATGTAAGCGAACTATAAAAAACAGATCTCAAATTGAGGGATCAATATGTGAGGCTTATTTGGCTAAAGAGATCTCTTATTTTTGTTCTAATTATTTTGAATATGATGTACTATGTATGGGAAACATACCCAATAGGCATGATGCAGACAATAGAGATCTTTCAGCACCACCATTTTCAATATTCAATCAACCTGGTAAAGAAAGTCCGAAAGTTGGTCCCCTTCGAAATTTGAATGAGGCAGAGCTTAAGTCAGCTACAACACATGTATTATTAAATTGTCTCAAGGTCCTGCCTTTTTATAAGTGAGTATATTTATATTAAGGACAATCATTCAACGTCTATCTAAGCTTAAACTAATGAAAGTCATAACTTTGTCGAACAGCTACTTCGTGGCTTTACACGGGGATGCTGCTATTTATCGTATGTTTTCAGTGTGGTTTAGAGAATATGTAAGTGCTGTAAGTTAAAATATTTAGCAGGATTTACAGTTTTGTTCAGTCTTATGTATATTAAATTCTAACTTTTCTTGAACTTTTTATAGGTTCATAATCCACCTAATTATGACCCAAATGGCCAATTTTTATGTGATATTTCTTGGGGACCTAATGCTAAAGTCAGAAAGTTTTCTAAGTACTCTGTCAATCGGTACAAATTTCATACAAAAGAGTTCTCTAAGGGCAATAAAGCTAACCACAATGGGGTTTGGGTGAAAGGTGATGGCGATGTTGATTATTATGGTTTGTTTCATGAGATTTTAGAACTTGATTATCACGTTGGTTGGCCAAATAAAAAGTTGGTTCTCTTTCGGTGTAAGTGGTATGATCCTACACCTAGGTTAGGTACAAAGGAGCACCCTCAGTACAAAATAGTTGAAATTAAGCATACAAATGAGTATGGGCTCTATGATCCATTTGTCATTGCACAAAATGTGAAACAAGTGTATTACGCTCCTTATCCTTTGTTTAAGAATAAATCAGCATGGCGGGTAGTTACAAAAACAAAGTCTATTAGTAGAGTTGAAGTAGAGGATGCATTGGATGTAGCGTATCAGAATGACATTTCAAGTATTGAAGAAAGGGTGGATGATGAATTAACAGGTGATTTGCAGCATAGCAAAGGCCTATACGAAGAATTTGATCCTTCTAAGCTTTGTTTGAATGTTAATGATTATGGAGAAGGAATATTCGGGAAAAATGATGAGGAAGATCCAACTGATGAAAATAAAATAAGCGAGGAAGAGTTACTTGATGAAAATGAAAAAAGTGATGAGGAAGATTCGATGGATGAATATGAATCAAGTGATAAGGAAGAATTGATGAATGTCTATGAAACAAACGACGAGGATTGAGTTAGTATAAATAGTAGTGTGTCTTGAATTGTATTTTAGCTTCTGCTTTTTGTTATTTTACTTGACAATATAGTGTCTTTTATTTGTTAACATTTGTAGTGTCAGTAAGAACATTCAGGTGGTTGTAGTAGTGTAGAAAGAATTGAAGTACTATCGTGTACTCATAGCTTTATGCTAGGTATATGTGCAAAGTTATTAGCTGTCTAGAACTATAAGCATTCTATCCTCAGTTTTCTAGCTGAATATTGATTATTGAATGTGTTTTGTGCTTATTATGTGCAAGGAGTATACTAAAGTAACCTAAGTTTAACTTATGTGGTGTAGTAATGATTACTGCAACAATAGTATCTCATCGCACTTTATATACACTCTTATTTGATTGTACTGGGTATTGCATAGCATTACTACCTATAGAGAAGATTTTATTTGGCTTAGATGAGTATCTGCTTGAATACTGAATTACAGATATTGTTAATTCCAGATTAATTTATGCTTTAGTGCTTCATATGTGTTGTACCTTATGTTGTTTTGATTATATTGGATATTGCGTAATGGTGTTATCTCCGGGCTTCACGTGTTGTACCTTCTGCTGTTTTAATTATTCCAGAAATTGTAGATATTGTATTATTGATAAAATAGGGTACTAAATTCTAGAGCCAGATGACTATCTGTTTAATGTGTTGTACATTGATTTTGCATTACAGTGTTAGCTGTAATTCAAGGCAGGTATAATTTGCTGAGCAGTGATGCCTATGAGGTTATTCACATTGTTTACTGATTCTGGACTTATTTTTGCTGATGGTGAGCTGTTTAATATTATTTGGAACAGTACTGTTATAAGTGAACCCCATAACCTGCCTCCTCCTATGCTGCTTGCATTTGAGCTGCTGCTGCATGATGCTGCCTCCGTGACTAGTTGTTGTAATGCCCCGAAAAATGGGTCCCAGAGTGTTACACGGTGCTTGAGGCTACGAGTAGCCCCAAGCTAATCCTTTGAGCCATTTTCATTCAGTTCAACAAAAATCAACGGGGTTTCCATAAATAAACCTCAAATAACAACAGAGTAATCATCATCCAAGAATAAAAGAATTTCAGAACAATAAAAAAATATGGCTTATTAGTCAACTCCAAACATCTATACTAGTCTAACAAACCTCTAAGAAAATCAATAAAACCAGCAAGCCATTGAGACATGCCCCAACTGACTCATACTCAGTTATCAAATGTAAATAATTCCGTGAAACCAACATCAAACCTCACGTCCTCGGAACATGAGGACTCACCACAAAAGAGGATGTAGAACAGTGTGCCCAAAGAATCACTGTTGAACCTGGAAATGAGCACCTGAACCTACATTCCAAGAAAATGCAGCCCACATCCGAAGATGTGGATCAGTACCATGGAAAGGAACCGAATATATGGGAGTGTATGCAGTTGTATAAACATCATCATCATAAATATTTATAAGAAATATGCAGGGTGTATGAAAGACTCACATAGCCCAAAGAAAATCATCATAATCATGAGAGAATTAAATAAGAACAATAACACATGTGAGTCATCATATAATTTGTCAATTACTTTCAGTTCATCAAGAATATCAATTCTCATAATGTAACTATCATTTAAATCTTTCCAAAGAATAACTTTCACAATTCCACTTTCAAATCACTTCACCATTCACCATAGACACAAGGAAACACGCACACACACTGGGAGATCCTATAACCGACAAAAACCATGTGAGCTACATGGAGTCCAACGTACAACCCACGTTAGGGAGAGACATCCTATCCTTGCCATCGGATTAGTACTATCGATATCAAATCCACACAAACTAGTGATCATTATATAAATCAGCCTCAGGATCACTCCTACGGGGGCACGTAGTTCTAGGGAAGTGAGGTCACTTTATACCTCCCACTCGGTGCTAAAGATTTCTTCCGGACTTAGCTCAGATCATTTCAAAGACAACCCACAACAAAGCAATTTCAGTAATATATAAATATACATCGGGAACCACCATGCTTCCCGTCTATCAAAATCAAACACGTTGTGGATTTGTTTCACACTCGCGTTCAAAACAACTCCATTAAGACCAAAAGGTCAAATCATTAAAAATATCTCAAATATTCAATATCAATGTGCTTATCACTTTCTCAAAAAAAACACAATTTTCAATGGGGATTCACGACCCAAATATCAAAATTATGATAAATATCGTTCAAGATTCATGCTTTATATCTCCACACATGTAAATTCATCTTTCAAAATCATAAAAATCAAGATTTCATATTAATCATCATAAGATATGGGTTCATGCTTCAATTTCATAAAAATCATGCCTTTGTAAATAAAATTACGTTTGGTCACAAGAACGAAAGAGAGTTCTTGTTGAAAAATCCCACATACCTTGAATGATGAACTTTAGATCGATACTCATTTTTGAGATGTTAATTGTTCCTTTGAATGATGGTTCTTGGAGTTCTTGAACTAGGAACTTGGAATCTTGAATAAATTTGCAGAATTAATGGTGAACTTTGGAGGTTGTTGAAGTTGGATATAGGAGCTTAGGGTTTTCTTTTTGAGGGAATTTGATGAAATATAACATATAATGCTTTTAATAGGCTTTAATATAGGGTTTGGATGGATTTTGGGTGAGGGGAGATGACCAAAACGCCCCTAGTAATCAAATAATTCTCGAATCTGTCCTTTGGTGGATTGTTTTGATAGAATGAAGTAGATCAGCAATAATGTTTTACTCCGACTTCAAAATGGGATGAAACAAATTTCACTAGAAAGAGGACTCTCATATCTTTCATTTGATATATAGTATCTCACCCAGATCATTATGTACGATGAGTTATGATCGTTTGAAGTTGACCCCAAAATTCGCTTTTGGTAGGCTGAAGTAGATCGACCATAACTTTTTGCTCATATAGAAAAATTGGATGAAACCAATTTCATTGGAAAGAGGACTTGCAGATCTTTCCGTTGATATTTTATATATCACCCAGATCATTATGTACAAGGAGTTATGATCATTTAAAGTTGGACCAAAAATACGCTAGGCCTCAGGTTTTCCTGCATGTTTTACTGTTCACTACTATTCACGGTTCGATGAGAATGTTCATAACTCATCGCTCGGGTGACCGTTTTGGATGATCCACATATCGTTAGAAATCTTATTCGATAGTTTACGCAATGGTGGGTTATAATCTAAGACATCCCACACAGAAAATGTATAACTCATTCTAGAAGATAGGGAATACAGCATACAGCTGAAACCATTCGTTAGACTCATCACCATATCGTTTCTCACTCCGAATGCAACATAGAATGCATAAATTCAAGAAACTACAGCTGAACACATAAAAAATGACAGCTGAACTGCTGCAACCTTTATAAAAAGTGCATGATTTAGTAACGAACGGTACCTTCGGCTTGATCGGAGTTAACGGAAAATAGGTGCGGGTACTTGGATCGCATATCCACCTCAGCTTCCCAAGTTGCACCCTCAACAGATTGGTTTCGCCACAATACCTTGACCAAGGGAACTTCTTTGTTCCTTGGTCTTTGGACACTGAAATCAAGAATCTCAACCGGAATCTCATCAAAAGAAAGATTTTCTTGAATGTTAGCACTCACAGAGGAATCCACTACCACAGAATCGCTAATAAGCTTTCTAAGCATGGAGACATGGAATATTGGATGAACAGAGGACAACTCGGAAGGCAACTCGACCTCATAAGCTACCTTACCAACACGACTAAGAAATTTCTAAGGACCAACTTAACGGGGACTAAGCTTCCCCTTCTTTCTAAATCTCCTCATTCCCCTCATGGCTGAAATTTTCAGATACACTAGGTCACCAACTTCAAACTCAAGGTCTCTTCTTCTAACATCCGCAAATGACTTTTGTCGAGTCTGCGTAGTTTTCAACCTTTTAGGACCGCTCACAACCGCTTCACCCACCTCGAACCAAACTATGGATGATCTACACTTCCTCCCATATAAGGCTTCAAACGGGGCTATGCTAATACTAGATGGAAACTGTTATTGTAAGCAAACTCTATCAACGGTAAGTGATCATCCCAACTACCCTTAAAGTCAAGTGCACAAGATATCAACATATCCTCTAAAGTATGGATGGTCCGCTCGGCCTGACCATCGGTCTATGGATGAAAAAATGAACTCAAAAGAACTTGGGTACCAAGACACTTCTGAAAAGCTTTCCAAAATTGTGAAGTGAACTAAGTACTCAAATCCGAAATGATAGACAAGGGAACTCCATGCAGTTTGACTAGCTCTCCGATATACAATCTAGCGTAATCCTCTGCAGTATATGAAGTATGACCAGGCAAGAAATGAGAAGACTTAGTCAACCTATCAACCATAACCCAAATAGAATCACGATGGCATCGGGAAGGAGGTAAACCAATCACGAAGTCCATATTTATCTCTTCCCACTTCCAAGTGGGAATACTAAACTCTTGCATCATACCATCAGGTCTTTGGTGTTCAACCTTAACCTGTTGGCATGTTGCACACTTAGCTAAAAATGCTGCTATATCTTTCTTCATGCCACTCCACCAATAGATTTCCCGCAAGTCTCGGTATATCTTGGTGGCACCAGGATAAATAAAAGATCACACCCTGTGCGCTTCAGCCATAATCCTCTGTCTCAGATCATCAACATTTGGGACACACAATCTACCTTGCAATCTCAACACACCATCTCCCCCTTAGGAGAAAACCTCTACTTTTTGGTCCTTGACTAACTCCTTCTGTCTGACCAAACTAGCATCTAAGTATTGTTTTTCCTTCACTTCCAAAACCAAGGAGGATTCAGAACTACTCTGAACCCCTATACTACCTTTAGCAGAATCAAACAACCTAACCCCCAATTTAGCCAAACAATGTACATCACAAGCCAACTCTTTCTTACCTTCTACCATATGCAAAACACTACCCATGGACACTCTACTTAGGGCATCCGCCACAACATTGGCCTTGGCCGGATGGCACAACACACTCATATCATAGTGTTCTTTAACAATTCTAACCATTGTCTTTGCCTAAGATTCAATTCTCTCTGGGTAAACACATACTGCAGACTCTTATGATCAGTGAAAATATCAACATGGACACCATACAAATAGTGTCTCCATATTTTCAAAGCAAACACAACAGCAGACAACTCAAGGTCATGGGTAGGGTAATTTTTCTCAAGCGGTTTCAAATGTCTAGAAGCATAAGCTATCACCTTACCCTTCTGCATCAATACAGAACCCAACCCAACTCTCGAAGCATCATAGTACACCACAAAACCATCAACACCATCAAGCAAAGTCAAAATAGGGGTTGAAGTGAGTCGAGTCTTCAACTCCTGAAAAATCTTCTCACAAGATTCGGACCACAGGAACTTCACTTTCTTTTGGGTCAACTGAGTCATAGGAGACGCTATAGAGGAGAAAACCTCAGCGAAACGGCGGTAATATCTAGCTAAACCCAAGAAACTTTGGATATCAATAGAAGAAAATTGTCTAGGCCAATTTCTAATAGCTTTGGTCTTTTGGGGATCAACTCGAATACCCTCGGAAGAAATGATATGACCCAGAAAAGTAGCTGACCTTACCCAAAACTCACACTTACTGAACTTGGAAAATAACTTGTGATCTCTAAGGGTTTGCAAGACAGTTCGGAGATGATCGGAATGTTCATCCTCACTGCGGGAGTACACCAGTATATCATCGATGAACACTATGACAAACATATACAGATATGGTCTGAACACTCGATTCATGAGGTCCATGAAAGCTTCTGGGGCATTAGTTAACCGGAAAGACATAACAAGAAACTCAAAATGGCCATAACGAGTTCAGAAAATAGTTTTTGGGATGTCACACTCCATAACTTTGAGTTCATGATAGCCGAAACGAAGGTATATCTTTTAGAAATAACTTGCACCTTGCAATTGGTCAAATAAATCATCTATTCTCTGAAGGGGGTACTTATTTTTTACGGTGACTTTATTCAGTTGGCGGTGATCAATGCACATACGCAAAGAGCCATCTTTATTTCTCACAAACAACATAGGAGCACCCTAAGGAGAAACACTGGGCCTTATGAAACCCTTACCTAGTAGATCTTTGAGTTGCTCTTTCAACTCCTTAAGTTCTACAGGGGCCATACGGTAAGGAGCAATAGAAATGGGCTGAGTATCGGGAAGAAGATCAATCCTAAACTCTATCTCTCTATTAGGAGGTATCCCTGGGAGATCATCCAAAAAGACATCAGAAAACTCATTGATGACGTTACCATACTGGAGAGTTTGAGTCTCAGACTTATTGTCTTTGACTCTAACCAAATAGTAAATACACCCCTTGGAAATAAGCTTTCTAGCTTTGAGGTAAGAGATAAAATGACTCTTGGGTGACACAAAATTCCCAGACCACTCAAACATGGATATACTCGTAAACTGAAACTTGACCACTTGGGTCCGACAATCAATAGAGGCATAAGAAGAATACAGTCAGTCCATACCCAGAATCACATCAAAATCTACCATGTCTAACACAATCAGATTAGCCAACAAGACTCTATGAATAACGGTAACAGGACACTTTTTATACACTTTCTGGGCAACAATCGAATCACCCACTGGGGTAGAATCTAGGATAGGCTCAGGAATGATCTCAGGACTCATTTCAAAATTCACAGCAATTAAAGGTGTAACATATGAGAAAATGGATCGAGGATCCAACAAAGCATACACATCAAACTAAAATATATGAAGCATACCAGTAACAACATCGGGAGAGTCCTCCTATTCTTGGCGGGACAGTAAAACATAGAATCTATTCTGGCGTTGCCCGCCAGCATTGCTAGAAGAGGTGCCCTGAGCTGGGGCTGGGCAAGTTGCTGGAACTAGAGCACTAACAGTGTGAGTCTGGGTCTGAGAGTGATAGTCACGATGCCCTTGTCCATCCAGTGGAAAATCTCTAACTTTGTGACCCATGTCACCATACCGGAAACAACCCATGTTCTCACCCCAACACTCACCTAAATGAGCCCTACCACACTTAGGACACAGGGGACGATTTGGCTTACTGCCAGCACTGTACTGGGACATAGATGCAGATGACCTGCTACCTTTCTCCTACCTAGATCTAGGAACGGGAGCACTAGTAGATGACGATGCCGGCATAGATGAACGATCCTAATACTGAGGGAGACTCCCTCCCTGCGATCTAGTCTGACCCTGTTCGTGCTGCTCGGACCTAGCTCTCTTATTACCTCCCATTGTATCTCTCTCTTTAATTTTTTTTGCCTCAATCTATTGGATATGAGTCATCAGCCTAGAAAGATTTGTCTCACTATTTAGCATAGCAGACCTACACTTCTTAACCACATAACTAGACACTCCAGTCACAAACTTACTCATACTAGCCCGATTATCAGCCACTAAGTTAGGAGCATACTTGGCCAACTGATTGAACTTTAGACAGTACTCCCTAAAAGTCATAGAGCCCTATCGCAGGTTCATAAACTCTTCCACCTTCACCTCCCTCATCTCCAAAGGGAAAAACTTATCTAGGAATGCATCCTGGAACTCTTGCCAAGTTGTAGGGACAACTCCTTTACATCTACCTTTCCTCCAAGAAACAACCCAGTCATAAGCAAGTTCTTTCAACCTATACGCAACCAAATCCACAATATGTTCCTCAGATACATGCATCACCTGAGTAATCTTTTGCACCTTCTCTAAAAACAATTATGGATCCTCATCAGACTTGGACCCATAAAATTCCGGTAAATTCATCCGCATAAAGTCATGGATCCTGGAAGCGGCTGAATCACCTCTGTGCTACTGTGGATCCGTGGTCGGGTTGTCCTGAACATTTGCAGTAATAGCTTAAGCCAGCGCCTGGAAGGCTGCCTGAAATTCAGCATAAGACACATTTTCATTCAATGGGTCAGCGGGTTGAGGTTGCTGACCATCATTATTTCTTCTCGCTCGATGTGGAGGCATATTTCTGAAAGAGAAGAGTATGAATTAATAGCAGAGAGAGACACTTTAATCACGATAGACTTCTGAAAGAAAGAATCACACTTTTTTCTAAAACATTTAGTAGACTTTTGCTCATAAATGTGGCTCGCTACACACTGATGATCAAGACTCTACTTAATGCGGCTTGTCAGAATCCCTAGGACACCATAAAACCTTAGGCTTTGATACCACGTTTGTAACGCCCCGAAAAATGGGTCACGGAGCGTCACACGGTGCTTGAGGCTATGAGTAGCCACAAGCTAACCCTTTGAGCCATTTTCATTCAGTTCAACACAAATCAACAGGTTTCGATAAATAACCCTCAAATATCAACAAAGTCATCATCATCCAAGAATAAAAGAATTTCAGAAAGATAACAAAATATGACTTATTAGTCAACTCCCAACCTATATACTAGTCTGACAAGCCTCTAAGAAAATCAATAAAACCAGCGAGCCATTGAGACATGCCCAACTGACTCATACTCAGTTATCAAATGTAAGCAATTCCGGGAAACCAACATCAGACATAACGTCCTCGGAACATGAGGACTTACCACAATAGATGATATAGAATAGCGTGCCCAAAGAATCACTATTGAACCTAGAACTGAGAACCTGAACCTACATTCTGAGAATATGTAGCCATATCCAAAGATGTGGGACAGTACCATGGAAAGGAACCAAGTATAAGGGGGCATATGCAGTTGTATAAACATCATAATCAAAAATATTTATAAAAAATATGCAGGATGTATGAAATACTCACATAGCCCAAAAAAAATCATCATAATCATGAGAGGATGAAATAAGTACAATAACACATGTGAGTTATCATATAATTTGTCAATCACTTTCAGTTCATCAAGAATATCAATTCTCATAATGTAAATATCATTTAAATCTTTTGAAAGAATAACTTTCACTATTCTACTTTCAAATCACTTCACTATTCACCATAGACACAAGTAAACACACACCCACTAGGAGATCCTATAACCGACATAAACCATGTTAGCTACATGCAGTCCAACGTACAACCCGCGTTGGGGAGAGCCTTTCTATCCTTGCCATCGGATTAGGACTATCTATATCAAATCCACACAAACTAGTGATCACGATACAAATCAGCCTCAGGCTCACTCCTACTGGGGCACATAGTTCTAGAGAAGTAAGGTCTCTTTTATACCTCCCACTCGGTGCTAAGGATTTCTCCCGAACATCGCTCAGATCATTTCAAAGACAATCCACAACAAAACAATTTCAGTAATATATAAATATACATCGGGAGCCATCATTCTTCCCATCTATCAAAATCAACCACGTTGTGGATTTATTTCACACTCGAGTTCAAAACAACTCCATTAAGACCAAAATGTCAAATCATTCAAAACATCTCAAATATTCAACATCAACGTGCTTATCACTTTCTCAAAAAAATACAATTTCCAAGAGGGATTCACGACCCAAATATCAAAACCATGATAAATATCGTTCAAGATTCATGTGTTATATCTCCACACATGTAAATTCATATTTCAAAATCATAAACATCAACATTTCATAATAATCATCATAAGATATGGGTTCCTCCTTCAAATTTATAAAAATCATGCCTTTGTAAAGAAAATTACTTTTGGGCACAAGAACGAAAGAGAGTTCTTGTCAAAAAACCCTACATACCTTGAATAATGAACTTTAGATCGATACTCAATTTTGAGATATTAATCGTTCTTTTGAATGATGGTTCTTGGAGTTCTTGAACTAGGAACTTGGAATCTTGAATAAATTTGCAGAATTAATGGTGAACTTTAGAGGTTCTTGAAGTTGGATGTCGGAGTTTAGGGTTTTCTTTTTGAGGGAATTGGATGAAATATAACATATAATGCTTATAATAGACTTTAATATAGGGTTTGGACGGATTTTGGGTGAGGGGGAATGACAAAAACACCCCTAAAAATCAAATAATTCTCGAATCTGTCCTTTGGTGGACTGTTTTGATAGACTGAAGTGGATCAACCATAATGTTTTACTTGGTATCCAAATTAGATGAAACCAATTTTATTAGAAAGAGGACTCTCGTATCTTTCCGTTGATATATAGTATATCACCCAGATCATTGTGTACGAGGAGTTATGATCCTTTGAAGTTGACCCAAAAATTCACTTTTGGTAGGCTGAAGTAGATCGACCATAACTTTTTGCTCATATAGAAAAATTGGATGAAACCAATTTCATTGGAAAGAGTACTTGGAGATCTTTCCGCTGATATATATTATATCACCTAGATCATTATGTACAAGGAGTTATGATCGTTTAAAGTTGGAGAAAAAAATACGCCAGGCCTCAGTACTTTTTCCTGCACGTTTTACTATTCACATATTGTTGGAAATATTATTCGATACTCTACGCAATGGTGAGTCATAATCTAACACATTCCGCAAGAAATGTATAATTCATTCTAGAAGATAGAACCTAACACGTTTACGCACAAAATTTCAACGAAAAATTTCCCTGGTGATATTGTGAACCCTAAGGGAAGTAATGGGATATACTTAGGGTCCTCACCGCTCATCACTAAGTTGATGGCCGGTACATCTAATAGGCTATACACTACTAGTGCCCCTGATGAGTCTATTTTTTAGTGTGGATAAAGTAATTGATAAGTATTTAACTTGTAGAAATAGCAATTGATAGTTAGTCTTTGGTAGATAGAGAATAGAATGTATAAAAAAATTGAATTACTTCTGAGCATTTGGTTGGAACACTTCCTTTGTATTTTTTTCTCTTTTTTGGATGGATCTCTGTAGGTTATATGTGACACCATAAGAAATAACAGGGAGTTTAAGATATTACATTGTCAGTTATATTTTTTAAGTGGTCTCGAAACAAATATAAAAATGTTTTAATCTTGGGATTCTACAACAACTTGTTCAGAGAGACAAAGAAGTGTAGATCAGGATATTATGTTGGGGATGTGCAGTATAGTATAGTACTATTGCTGTAGCTAAAGAAAGTGAAATTTGATAGTATAGGTTAACCATATGCAGATTTTTGGTGTCAGTTTAATGCCTTAGATTTAAAGACTGCATTGCAAAATACAAATTTAAGGGAAGGGGAGGTATCCAGTCATCAGAACCATTTCTTTGTCAGTATATTTCTTTGTTAAAAAATGACAGCATTGCCTGTAGCACCATCGTTGTCCTTCTATTTCAGGCGTCCTTCTATTTCATAGAACTCCCAGCATAATTGTTTAAAGTATATATATCTACCTACCTTCTAACAAACGTGGATATTCTTAAATTTGGTTGTTCCTTGTTTTTCAGGTATCTAGTAAAGCAAATCAATGGCATCAAAAGGTAATGTTAATGTACGACGTAAGAAAAGTAAGAAAGGAACTGAGAATATTCCTATAGGTCAATGTACACTACCACCACCACCACCATTTGTTACCACAATTCTTCAACCATCTACTACAAATATTCCTCCCTCTCCTAGATGTACTATTTCAGTACCAAATGCAGTTTTCATGCCTCCACCATCTGAACAGTTTCACACCTCTTCATCCCAAAATATTTTTCATAGTAGCTCTTCATCTGTGCCTTCGACATCATCCGTACCAAGTCTTTCTGGATTGAGAGTTGGATGCCTAACATACCAACATCGCCATCCATTGATAGTGCTACAACGCCTAATGCTACAGCTGCTACTTCTCAGAATTTGTAATTTAAAGAGGTATTAGAATATGACAATGTTGGGAGGCTACAAATCGTCCCTTACCGTAATGGGTAAGTAACACTTAAGTTTTCCTTAATTTTTATGGCTAAGATGATGGTTTAATATAATCTTATTGCAGGTTCATTCCACCATATACCGCCGGGAATATGGTTATTAAAGCAATTAAACCATTTTTCACAAAGCTGTGGAATAGTTGGTTGGAGATTCCATGGGAAATTAGAATTGTCATGTGCAAACAATTTATTGTATAAGCAGTTTTATAATCTATGAATCTCATTGACTAAAGATAGTTTTTTCATTGTATCCATTAACTCATTTTATGACTTTATATTAAACTATTTTGAAGACAAAGTGTACATGGAGTGATTGTCATGATAAGGAAGTAGACCGCATTTTTCTGTTGAAAGCAGCTCTACGGATAAAAGAACACTTGTATGAGGCCTGGAGGAAATTGATAAAACCTGGTTGGTTGAATAATGAAGTATGGACCCAGTTCTTGATATTATGGGACACTCCTGAATTTAAGGCAAAGAGGGAACGAGGAAAGGCAAATCGAACCTCTGAAACAGGTGGCTCGCTACACACCGGAGGTTCTATGAGTTTTGCTACCCACCAAAGAAGACTGGTATGATTGTTGTCCAACTAAATTATCCATTTACACGTGATACCCTTTTATCCATTTACTGTGTTGATAGAAGTTACATAAAGTGGCAGTGATGAGGGTGTTTTAGTTTCTGGGCTAACCATTTCTGGCATGGAAGTACCCAACCCATATCTTGGCATGGAAACACTGTGTATGCGCTGTTATTGAGGCTTCTCTCTCCCCTACAATCAGTGTTTGCAGCCATTGGGTGGCTGGATTCTATTTTGCCTTTTTGTGGAACACATCTGAGCCCCATTTTCATGAAAAGAGTGAAAAAAGTAATATTTTTCGTGATTTATTCTACACCCCACACCAACACATGACTTCTTCCTCTTCTATTTTCTGCTACTTATTACTAACTTGCAGAAAGTAGCTTAACTCTTTTTTCTCTTTGAGTACCTAGAAAATATAGGGTAGTTCCTACAGGACCAGTCATAGGGCTATAGTATATGATTGAGCCTTAGTAGTAGTTCACAACTTCTTGTTGATGCAATTTATTCAAAAAAGTGAGTTAATTTGTGGATTTAAAGTGCTTATGTTGTTGGATTATGTAGTGTTCAGAATTTGTGCGACTTTCAGTACAAGTTTTAAGTTAAGATATCAATGTTCTGAAAGAAAACAGGTACTCCAACCACTTTACCCATTTACATGTGATACCCCTTTATCCATTTATATATGATTTTGTTGACATATACTGATGTTGAGACGCAATACTAATATATTGGTATGTGAAAACATACATCCACATAATGCATAGGCCACATAATCAGAGAACCTATTGTTCTCTCCCTGTTTAGTTCCATTCTATGGCTACAGACACTAGTTTAAGCATTGATAACCAAACAATCCAACAACCATTTGAAATAAACAAAAAGGAAAAAAAGATGTAAAGCATTTCTTTGTGTTGCTCCTACTGCTGATAATTATGTTGTAAAGGGGTTGTGATGATTGCATCCTTGATTTCTGGACTATGTTCAATCATAGAATCGAGAATAACATGTCCCATATATTGGCAGGGTGACCCAGTTATGGCTTTGAATAGAAAACTGCTGGTGTCTGGAGTCATGGAAGTGTTTCTCCTCTTTTGCTTTGTTGTAAAATAGCAAATTTGAGCCTGCTATTACCTGTTTTTTCTCTTGGATGGTGATTCTTGTCAAGTAGGAAAACCAACAGACCCTTGTGGTCCGGTCCTTCTGGGAAACTCATGTACAGTAAGATTTTAATACACTTGACTGCATTTTTTAAACTAGGACAGTCTTTTTTTTTGTGTGTGTATGTGTTACTGTGTTGATAGATGTTACATAAAGTGGCAGTGATGCGGGTGTTTCTGTTTCTGGGCTAACCATTTCTGGGATGGAAGTACCCAACCCATATCTTGGCGTGGCAACACTGTGTATGCCCTATGATTGAGGCTTCTCTCTCCCCTACAATCAGTGTTTGCAGCCATGGGGTGGCTAGATTCTGTTTTGCCTTTTCGTGGAGCACATCTGAGCCCCATTTTCATGAAAAGAGTGAAAAAAAGTACTCTTTTTCGTGATTTATTCTACATCCCACACCATCATATGACTTCTTTATTTATTTTCTGCTACTTATTACTAACTTGCAGAAAGTAGCTTAACTATTTATTCACTTTGAGTACCTAGAAAATACAGGGTAGTTCCGATAGGACCAGTCACAAGGCTATAGTATATGACGAACCTTATTTCACTAGTCCTTGTTGATGAGATTTCTTCAAACAAGTGAGTTAATTTATGGATTTAAAGTGCTTAGATTATTGGATTATGTAGTGTTCAGAATTTGTGCAGCTTTCAGTACAAGTTTTAATAAGTTAGGATATCAATGTTCTGAAAGCAAATAGGTACTCCGGATATAGCTGAACTTTTACAGTAGCATTTACCTCTATATGGATAAAATTTTGCAGAACTTCTTAAATGGGGGAGTAGCTGTACCTATTCCTAAGACCTTCGAAGAGTCACATAAGAAGAAAAATCCGGACGGTACAAAAGAAGAATGGGTCGAACCGCGTGCTAAGGATACATATGTAAGATAATAAATTTTGTATATATTATTTTCTTTTTATTCAACTTAGCTTGTTTACATAATGACAATTATTTTTCTTCAGGAAGGATTTCAAAAAAGCATTGAAGATTGGCGTCAAACCCAACCTTCTTCAGAGGGGTACCATGGTCCAACCATCACCTAATGATATGAATAGAACGTGGACAAATGTGGTAGGTGATCCATAAAAGGGTAACACCTACGGGCTTGGAGGTAACCAATCCTTGAGTAGTTCTTCCCCAATGTTGCCCAACTCTGCTTCAATTTCGCAAAATGTGGAAGAAATGGAAACGATGAGAACAAAAATTAAAGAGTTGACGCAACACTGTGCCAAATTTGCCAAGTTTGAAGCGTTAGCCAAGAAGCATATGCCAAGTATTTGACGATGGGGAAGATAGTGTAGATGATTAGATTGTAGTGGTTGGTTTTTGTTTATGATTGTGACATTTAAACTTAGAATATTAGAATTGGTGTTTGTTTTGGATTGTGACTCTTCGATCGACTTTTCTTGAAATACTTAAACTATTTGATTCCGCTATTTGTTTTGGATGTTTCAAAAAGATCCCAAATATTAAATAATTAATATATAAATTAATAAAATTATATATATTTTTTTATAATCATTTATTTTATAATTAATAAATAAAATATTTTCCACTACAGTGGCCGGAAGGTTTTTAAAATTTATCAATCCTTTCCGACAACAGTAGTCGGAACACTTTTATTTATTAAATGGTTATTTGTTAAACTTCCGACAAAAGTAGTCGGCATTATTTTATTTCTTAAATAATTATTAATTATTCTTCTGACTAAAGCGGCCAGAAGCTTTTTATTTATTAAATAATTATTTATTAATCTTCTGACCATAGTAGTCAGAAATTTTTTATAAATTAAATAATTATTTATTAAACTTCCGACTACTTTTGTCGGAATATTTTTATTTATTAAATAGTTATTTTTAAATATTAATTTAAGTTTTCCGACTATAGTAGTCGGAAATTTCCGACAGATGTGGTCGGAAATATTTTTCCGACAAGCTTTTTCCCGACTACCTCTATTCAGTCGGAATGTGGTCGGAAAAGACTTATTTTCCGACTACTTTCCAACTACATGCGCTGTCAGAAAATGCCGAATTTCTGCTAGTGGTACTTGGTTTATTGAATTAACTATTCTTTTTATCTCCAAAATTGAAAATGGGATCTATAGTAAGTGTTATCCCTTAGACAAAGCATGACCATGATGTAAGAAAAGGATAAAGTAGTCAAATAGGTTCGAATTTTTCAAGTGAGTTACAATAATTTTTGAAGTGGTTAAATATAAATGTCAAGTTCCGCAACTGTGGGATGAAGAAAAAGTGGTCTCCCAGATCCATTTTTATATAAGAAAAATAATCACTTGTGAATGTGGAAAGGTCTCTAATCCTGTTCCAACTGTCTACTTCTATGTTTTTATCTAAGAAAATCTTGTTTCTGTATGATATGTGTAATTTTAGTTTTAGGGTATTACTTTCTTTCTATACTTAGGTCACATATTTGAAACTCGTGCCATGCAAACTAAGCCTTGTATTGGTATTTACATAGAGAAGGGTAGAGGCGCGGTCCCATTATTCTCAAATTTCGAAGCTACGGTTGGTTAAGGCTTAGCCTTTGATGAATTTCTCGGTCATAAAAAAATTAATTAATCAATGAATTAAAACTGTGTTCATTTTAAAAATTTAAATTTTTAGATGAGATAGATTACTCATTTCAACTTAGTATCGGACGCATACTCGTTCTCGTTCTTGATTTAAACAATGAAAGGCCCCCTTATTATATTGTCGACGCACTCGATATCCAATTTTAAACGTGCAATAGGCTATTGAATGGATCACATTGGTTCATACAATGGACATTACTCTTCTATTAGATGTTGTCGTTTACCCAGTGTTAGCCATGCCTCATCTTGTTTTGATGGTTATTGAAGAATAAAGCAGTAACTCACACTAAGAGTAAATCATTGTAAGCAGAGAGAAATGAAGAGATAGGAGAAGATCAACTAACTTAGAATAAGGGAAGAAAAGAGAAGAAGAAGAGTAAATCATTGTGTTGCATTGATGTATTCAGAATTTTGTTCTTGATAGTAGTACATAGTCGACTATATATAGAGTAGCTAATAGCTTAATAGTGCGGTGTCAACTAACTAACTGACTTCAACAATGTAACTCACTTATTGACACTTTAACTTACTTTCCCTTCTTTTTCTTTCTTTACTCTCATTCCTCAACACTCTTCCTCAAACTTGGCACTACAAAGAGATTGACAAGTTCAATGTCACCCGATCCTAGGCCCTAGCCGTGACGAGCATCCCAAACCATGAAGGCCCGGAACACCCATTCTCTATCTGGTTATCATGCACAACATTCGTAATCATAATAAAATGCGGAATTTAAACTGAGTACGGAATACATGGTCAAGTTCTGCAACATATCTGAATAATACTATCTAACATCAGTCTGCGAAATCTCTACTAAGAACACAATCATCTATCTGAAAAGAAATTGGGACAAGGCCCCCAGTAAACCAAAAACATATTAAATAAGATAATGTCTGACATAATTAGACCTTCCGAATAATAGAAGGCTCACCACTGCGAGATCAAGTCTGCAAATACGAGAATGTCTACTGAGTAGCTGGACCCCTAGACTGTGCCTCAGGACATGGAAGAACGGGGGGGGGGGGTCAGCACAAAAGTACTGGCACGCGAAGCAATCCAAAAATAGTATAATGGAACATACACACCCATATATATATATATATATATATATATATATATATATATTAAGTGAAAGCAATTTTTCATCAAGACATCATGTATAAAACGGTTTCCGAAAAATACATGGGCACTTTCTAAAAACATGTAACCTACCTGTTCATTTCAAATCAAGATCTATGTTTTACATCTGAGTTAGGTGGTGTTCCCCTACAAGTCTGATATTCCACGGGCTGTATGGAATCCGCCATTGACTCGGCGGGGAAGCCCCCAACCCAAGTGTGCCGCAAGGGGTGGAGTGTCTGAGTCTGATATGCCACAGGACATTTAAGTCAGCGCATAATAGTATACCCGGGTCGGCAAACCACGGTTTGAGGCAATGAGTCGCTTGAACTCAAGCCCTCTTCGGGGAACCACCTAACATCTCTGTATGCCCATTTTTAACCTTTTCTGTACATGCAACATTCTGAATGTCTAAAATCATGAAAGTCTGAAATGTCTGTTAGTCTGAGTCTGATATGGTGTTAGTCTGAATTGTTATCGTCATACCAAGACATTGCAAGTCATGATTTTTCTGAGCCATAATGTATTAAGCAAGAGCTTTCATTCAAAACATAGTTTAGACCACCAAAACATGTAACTGATGTATAGGATTTCATATTCCGAAACTTAAAGTTCAATTCATGCAGAAATTTCATCAAACACCTGGTGGTCAAATGTCTTTAGCAAGTTCATGTATTCAAAATTGAAACACATTCATTCATATATGTATATAAACTGTCAAATTGCTTTGGAGATGGTCAAAAGACCAAAACAATGATGTTAAAACATCTTATACATAAATATATATACATAATTTAAAACCCCATTCAAAAACATGATTTTTTTCTATGCCCATGAGAATTTAGTAAAAGTCCCGCGTACCTCTATTTCCAAGGATAATAGATGTTTCTTGAAGCTTGTGGATTGGTGATTCCGAATATGTAATTATCTTCGAAAACCTACGGTCGAATCTTGAACTATTTGGGTTTTTATTTTGAAACCCTAAGGAGAATTCTTGAGCAATTTTGAAAAAGTATGTGTATTATGGTGTTTGAGGGATTAAATCCCGTGTTAGTGGTATATATAGGGGTGGAGGATGACCAAAATACCCCTAAGGAACAATTAAGGTCAAATCTGTCCCTCAGTTGACAGTTTGATAGTCTGGAGTAAATCGATTATAACTTTTTACTCATATAATCAAATTGGATGAAACCAACTGCATTTGAAAGAGGTCTCAAAGAGATTTCGTTTGATATATTATAGCTCACACAGTTCTTTATATACAGGGAGTTATGATCATTTGAAATTGACCCAGAAATACTGAAAACTGGGCAATAGGCTATGCGTTTTGCTACTGTTTTGAAATCCAAACGCAGCCTTATACATTCCGAAAAATTTCAAAACTTATCCGGGATGTATTATGAGCTTGACCGATCGTAACGCAACTTGAAAATCTAAAAACGAATATCTAAAAGGTTGAAAAGTTGTATCCCGAAGATTGCCAGATAAAATGACACTAAGTCCTCATTACACTCACAAAAAATTTCAAGTTTTTAAGTCTAAGGGCACTCTATTAAAGGCTAATCCATGCACGACTTTTACGGGGTGTTACATTATCTCCACCTTGGGATCATTCGTCCTCGAATGATGGATAGGAACTTGTTAAAGCCTTAAAGATATAGAATAACGTGGACACGACATGTCTTTTAATAAAGAATACATTGATTTGAAACATGACCATATGGCTGGAACTACTGATATTTTGAATTCTTATATCGGACACGCATATCTGATGCATGGAATACACGACTGAAGCTATTCATAAGCTGAATTCCCATAATGAACATGCATATCTGATGCATGGATCTGTCCTTGAGTTGTTCTCATGAACGCAGGACTAAATACACTGATAAGCTGAACTTTTTCTATTGAACATGCATTTTTAATGCATGCATATCTGATTGGACTAACGTATGAATGTATGACTGATTACGCAATGATAACTGGTGCAAGTCTTGTAATATGAATCTATGCATGCAACTGAATGAGGTATCTCCCCCTTGGGACACTATGTCCCTCTATGAATGCTCAATTCATTAAGTTACTCGGGAAAAAAAAATTGAGGCGATGCACTAGGCACCTACAAATTGAATCATAACTGAACATTCTGGAATCTGAATCTAATGCATGACACATGAACTGAGCTATACTCGCAATCACTAGTATACTCTATCTTGGAATAGTATCATGTCTGAGATTTCGGGTAGCATGAATAAATGAAAAGACAAGAAAACAAGTCATGCGAATCTACCTGTTAAACTGACTTACTGACTATACAGATTGAATTATGCTGGACTTTCATACTTAACTGGAGTATCTCTTCAACTCTCTCTCTAAAGAAGTTCTAACAGTACTAGGGAGCCACGAATCTTGGGTATGGATTACATAAGACATCCAACTGAGGAAATCACAACATTAACTCTACTCTGCAGTCTGAAATATAGACATATAACTCCTAAATTAGGATAGAATTTTCAGACCTTTGGCAATACGACTTCTTACTTTCAGGCTTAGCGCACTTCCCGAATATCCCTTAACTATACTATTCCCTATAAATATGATATTCATTCAATTCAGCTTAAATTTCTCATATGAGCATCGACAAATTTTTCTACTAATGTCTAAAATAGCTTAATCCTTACCCCATGATCAAGCCTAACTCTAAGTCACAAAAATACAACATGCTACACCACGCTATTATTCTAAACCATATGATTCCACCTTCTATACCTCTTTTAAAGATCACATTCTAAGCATAACATGCCTTACCACTTTAATGACTACTCTGAACTCTTAATATGAAGTCGCTAATGCATATTGCAACCTTCCACTACAATCCCAAAACGTCATTCAAGCCTAATTTATAACCACATGTTAACTTCAAGGCAAACACCCATAAATACATACTTCACATAGTTTCTAAACTATTATCAATATAACTCCCACGCACTATCCTAAAAACATACACACACAAACTTTTCCACTAAACATCACATGTATCAAAGATTGACCCCCAAAGCTCACTTCATACTTATGGCCTTATCTAAACAAATGTACTATGATCTTCCATCAACAAGAACATTTACTTCATCACCACTATCATTGCATAGGGAGGACACTAAAAGGTTAAAACATAAGACCTTGAAGCATGATAAGATTTTTATATGGGACTGAACACATTATAAAGAGTGAGTACATGCGTTATGAGTTGCATGACCTCAACTAGAGTTCCTAACATAAGCAATGTAATTCCGACTACTTGAATCAACTAGAACTCATTATCTTGGAACTGGAAGAGTACGTGACTATCTATCATATACAGGAATCACAAACTATGATCAGGGAACTGAAACGTAAAGCTTGAGTAGGCATTGGGATCACTGAAAAATACTAAGATAAGAATGGGTTGAGTCTCACCCTCACTTTCTAACGTTCTAAATCATACTGCATCACTACTAGAATCTGAGAGCCTTACTTGGTCATTCGTTCTGTCATCTCCCCCTTAGCTTCAAGTCAACATCTAGAGTTTGGGAGATCCTTTACCATATTCTAACTGAACTACACTTACTACACTCTAGGGTCTGAAAAAAATAACAATACATGCATATCATAGAACTTAGCCCGAATGACTACCTTCCGGGATACACTCTATCTTTCTCTAGCCACCAATAGTCATAGTATAATGCTTTCACACTTATTCTATCGGTTTAACCTTCAAAAGTCAAGCTTAGATGCTAACACTTAACATGGATATCACCAAGCCTTTGATGAACCATATCTTTTTCGATAGAGCATACCACTATTGCGACTCCAAATTTATATCCCTCTACTATGAGAATCAAGATCACCGCAAAAGGCCCAACACTATCAATCAAAACACCTTAACATGGCTATTTATATCACCATGTACCATCTAACTAGTCTTTCTCCACTTAACAATTCAATGGTACCACTAGCCATGCACAACAAGTAATAGCCTTAGAAAAATGCCACAACCTCATGTCACCTTAGGCATACTTCTACATCATACATGCAATATCATACACCACTACGAATAAAATAAACGTACTCTATTGCATGCACCATTTAAGTCTATTAGATCACTTCTATACAACTAGTATTCATTAACCAAGAAATCTTCACATCCACCTTCATGGACATCAACTGTTCAAACTTAATATCTAGTGCTACGCATGATTTACAACCCAACCTTACACGAAATTTTCACTTGGAAACTATGAAATAAACATCACGAAACACTAGTGCACTAGAACTTCATAACCACAATAATCGATCATGACCTAACGGTTTTCCTTATCATAATCCATTAGCATGTACTATTTCAGCACATCAAGGCTACTAATTTAATCCCACAAAACATGCATCATCAAACTCGTGCCACTATTTACCATCACACCATTTAAATTCAAGCCTATAGTTTAGTATCAATCATTTACCACCAATGAAGAATGCAACATAATATAAATATACTAATCCATCAAATTGGGATATTCTACCCAAATATCTCAAAAATCTACTACATACCTTCTCAGAAGTAGCACTAGTTTACAACTACCAATGAAAAGAGGGTCAAGGGGGTTAACCCCGCGTACAATCGTATCTACTTATACTTCTTTCTCACATCACAATTACTTACCCAAGCGTAAGTTTACACTACCTTCAAAATCCACAACAATCATGAGTCAATGCTTATAACCTACTGGCTAATCTGGCCATTTTCATACTTCAAGCAAGGACAAATCACCTCGCCTAATAACTCCTTCTCTGTCTTCTACTAATAAACTAACACACAAGGACGAATCGCTTCATTACCAACTCTATCTCATGCAAAAAGATTCAGCCATAAATATATTCAACCAACACAAGAACCACACGTTGAATGACAAATTGCTAGTGAATCAAAATAGGACTCACACGGCTTCACTAGACTTTGATTTTTTTGTAGTTTGAACAAGAAAATAAGAAGAATGACAAGGCAACTATGCTAGTGAATCGAAAGAGCCCCACACGGCTTCACTAGACTTTTTAGTTTCACCAACACGATGATAAAATATTTTCAAGAGATAGAATCTCGTCACACAACATTCCATAATCTGAGAATACACATCTTACTTTGTACAGATAAAAAAAAAATCTGAGTCAAATATTCCCCCCACAGATTATCATACAATCCACACATGCTACTTGCTACCAATAGGTCATGACACCGACACTTTAACTTATACTACTATTTGTGTGGAAATACAATTCCAACACTTCTACTACACATCTTTTCTCTTAAGCATGACATCTGCAACATAAATTTCTGAATAGGGCCGAATATACTTAATACAGAAGGCTGAAAAGCACGATTTCGTCAAGATCAAGGTTCACACTAGAACCCATACACTCTGAAGCAATAACGAACTCTTCTCAAGTCCTTGCACAACTTTAAGATCTTATATGACGCAATCCGAAGGGACAATACCATTTAGACTCTAAACTTCTGTACTTGATTCACCCTAGAAATGTGATGGGTCTGAGAAAATCAGAGTAAGGAAAGAATTTGGGATGATTTTACATTCGTATGGACGGCACCATAGCACGAATCAGAGTATGAAGGAGGAACATTCTGACTCTATTTCACGAACTAGAACATGAAGAAAGAGAGACATTCCTAAACGTCTTTTAGACTCCTACTTATAAGTGTGGCGCGCTACACACCCATAAACAAGACTCTACCCGAAGCGATTTCGCAGACACTCTGGGACCATGAACTGTGCTCTGATACCATGTTTTTCACAACCCAAGCCTAGGCCCTAGCCGTGACGAGCATACCGAACCATGAAGGCCCGGAACACCCATTCTCTATGTGGTTATCATGCACAACATTTGTAATCATAATAAAATACGGAATTTAAACTGAGTACGGAATACATAGTCAAGTTCTGCAATATTTTTGAATAATACTATCTAACATTAGTCTGCGAAATCTCTACTAAGAACACAAATATCTGTCTGAAAAGAAACTGGGACAAGCCCCAGTAAACCAAAAACATAGTAAATAAGATAATGTCTGACATAATTAGTCCTTCCGAATAATAGAAGGCTCACCACTGCGAGATCAAGTCTGCAAATCCGAGAATGTCTATTGAGTAGCTGGACCCCTAGACTGTGCCTCAGGACATGGAAGGGGGGGGTAGCACAAAAGTACTGGCACGCGAAGCAATCCAAAAATAGTATAATGGAACATATATATATATATATATATATATATATATATATATTAAGTGAAAGCAATTTTTCATCAAGGCATCATGTATAAAACGGTTTCCGAAAAATACATGGGCGCTTTCTGAAAACATGTAACCTGCCTGTTCATTTCAAATCAAGATCAGTGTTTTACTTCTAAGTTAGGTGGTATTCCCCTACAAGTCTGATATTCCACGGGCTGTATGGAATCCACCATTGACTCGGCGGGGAAGCCCCCAACCCAAGTGTGCCACAAAGGTTGGAGTGTCTGAGTCTGATACTCCACAGGATATTTAAATCAGCGCATAATAGTATACCCGGGTTGGCAAACCACAGTTTTAGGCAATGAGTCGCTTGAACTCAAGCCCTCTTCGGGGAACTACCTAACATCTCTGTATGCCCATTTTTAACCTTTTCTGTACATGCAACATTCTGAATGTCTAAAATCATGAAAGTCTGAAATGTCTGTTAGTCTGAGTCTGATATGGCGTTAGTCTGAATTGGTATCGTCATACCAAGACATTTCACGTCATGATTTTTCTGAGCAATAATGTATTAAGCAAGAGCTTTCATTCAAAACATACTTTAGACCACCAAAACATGTAACTGATGTAATGGATTTCATATTCCGAAACTTAAAGTTCAATTCATGCAGAAATTTCATCAAACACCTGGTGGTCAAATGTCTTTAGCAAGTTCATGTATTCAAAATTGAAACACATTCATTCATATATTTATATAAACTGTCAAATCGCTTTGGAGATGGTCAAAAGACCAAAACAATGATGTTAAAACATCTTATACATAAATATATATACATAATTTAAAACCCCATTCTAAAACATGATTTTATTCTATGCCCATGAGAATTTAGGAAAAGTCCCGCGTACCTCTATTTCCAAGGATAATAGATGTTTCTTGAAGCTTGCGGATTGGTGATTCCGAATATGTAATTATCTTCGAAAACCTACGGTAAAATCTTCAACTATTTGGGTTTTTATTTTGAAACCCTAAGGAGAATTCTTGAGCAATTTTGGAAAAGTATGTGTATTATGGTGTTTGAGGGATTAAATCCCGTGTTGGTGGTATATATAGGGGTGGAGGATGACCAAAATACCCCTAAGAAACAATTCAGGTCAAATCTGTCCCTCAGTTGATAGTTTGATAGTCTGGAGTAAATCGATTATAAATTTTTACTCATATAATCAAATTGGATGAAACCAACTGAATTTGAAAGAGGACTCAAAGAGATTTCGTTTGATATATTATAGCTCACACAGTTCATTATATACAGGGAGTTATGATCGTTTGAAATTGACCCAGAAATACTTAAAACTGGGCAATAGGCTATGCGTTTTGCTACTGTTTTGAAATCCAAACGCAGCCTTATGCATTCCAAAAAATTTCAAAACTTATCGGAGATGTACTATGAGCTTTCCCGATCGTAACGCAACTTGAAAATCTAAAAACGAATATCGTAAAGGTTGAAAAGTTGTATCCCGAAGATTGCCAGCTAAAATGACACTAAGTCCTCATTACACTCACAAAAAATTTCAAGTTTTTAAGTCTAAGGGAACTCTATTAAAGGCTAATCCATGCACGACTTTTACGGGGTGTTACATTCAAGTTTGGACATTAAGTATTTATGTTGAAACTTGGTTAAGCCTTTAGTGAAAGCATTTGCAGGTTGGGCATGAGTGAATATATATTCAGTCTTGATCAGCCCTTGTTGGATCTTTTTCCTCACAAAGTAGTAGTTTATTTCTCTATGTTTAGTCTCCTAATCGTTGCTACAGGATTTGTATCTATTTGCAAAGCTGCTTTGCTGTCACTGAAGATGGTAAGAGGTAGTTGTAGTTAAACACCTAGATCCTTGATCAAACCAACTAGCTATGTAAGTTATGTAACTGTTAAAGCAAGGCTTCTATACTCTGATTCAGCTGAACTCCAAGAAACATTTCATTGTTTCTTTGACTTTAAATAAATTAGAGATTAACCTAGTTTAATAGTAAAGCCTGTAATAGACTTCCTAGACAAAGCACATGCAGCCCAATCTGCATCACAATGAGCTATTAAAACATTTTCTTTTGAGCTAAACATGAGAAGACCTTATTCTCATTTTCCTTTTATATATTTGATGATTCTAAATGTTGTATTCACGTGAGACTATTTTGGACACTGCAGGAACTTACTCAAGGTCTACACACTATATGCTATGTTTCGTCTTGTTACTGTGAGGTATAACAACTTACCTATTATCCTTTGGTACATCCTTGATCAGCTAATACTTCATCTTTTGACCTTGCATCATCTGAAGTATATTGATCATATTCTCTAGTTGTTAATTTCTCTATATTATCAAGTAGAGTTGGAGCTGGTTTAGCAGCACTGAGACTTATTTCCAAGATTAATTCCACTGCATACTTCCTCTGATGCATCATAATTCCTTGTTTATACCTTGCAAATTCCATTGCATACTTCCTCTGATGCATCATCTTCAATAGAGTAGGGTTCCTTTCAGAGAAACTCACTTAGTCAAGCAGTTACTTTCAGAGTAACCAAGAATTTACCAGAATTCTGAAATTCTTGAATGTGCAGATGAACACCAAAAATTCAAAACAAAAATTGTTGGATTGACAAGAGCACTGATTCAATTTAGTAAGCTCTAATACCACGAAGAATAATGCAGTAACTCACACTAAGAGTAAATCACTGTACTATAGAAATAGAGGAAGAGATTGGAGAAGATCAACCATCTTAGAATCAGAGAAGAAAAGAGAAGAATGAGGAGTAAATCATTATGTTGTATTGATGTATTTAGAATTTTGTTCTTGTTAGTAGTACATAGTCAATTATATATAGAGATGTTAGAGTTGCGACCCAAACTTTGTTGATCCGGCCTTGAAAGTTTCACTGTGCGACTCATGTTTGTGACTTTCAAAATACCAAGCCTATAAGTACTCCATTAGAATCTTATGACTTCAAACTCTTCGCCACGTTATCTCCAAAGATAGATGATGAGCGTGACTATATGTCTCGAGTTCCATACTCTAGTGCCATCGGGTCTCTTATATATGTGATGGTGTGTTTTCGACGAGATTTATCTTATTCCTTCAGTGCAGCTAACAAAAAGAACATTGGAAAGCAGTTTAGTGGATTTTTAGATACTTGCATGGATCTACTAATATTTTTTTGCAGTTTGGGCAAAATAGAGATGGAGTACTTGAGTATGTTGATTCTGATTTTGCAGGAGACCATCATAAAAGAAGATCCCTTACAAGCTATGTTTTCACCATTGGTGGTTGTGCTATCAGTTGAAAAGCTACCTTACAGACTACGGTTGCTTTGTCAACTACTGAGGCAGAGTACATAGCTATTACAGAGGCTTTCAAGGAACCTATTTGGTTGAAAGGTCTGTTTGGTGAACTTAGAAAAGTCTTACAGATTACTACGATTTTTTGTGACAGTTAGAGTGCTATATTCCTTACGAAAGATCAGTTGTTTCATGAGAGAACAAAGCACATCAATATTCGGTATCATTTTGTGCGTGAAATTATTGGTCGTGGTGATATTGTGGTGAAAAAGATTAGTACTCATGATAACCCTACTGATATGATGACCAAGACACTACCAAGTGCCATGTTTGAGCATTGCTTGGACTTGGTTTGTGTTAGCTGTTAAGATGTGCCCTTAGGGGATTTTGTGGATGAGGTAAAGAGTTTGTCTTGAAATGGATTTGAGTTGTGAATTAGAATTCGTGTCAAGGTGGAGATTATTAGAGTTGTGACCAGAATTTTATTGATATGGCCTTGAAAGTTTCGCGGTGTGACTCATGTTGGTGATTTTTAATGGGGTCTGTGGTGGTAGCGCAGGATAGGCCTGATCCCGGAGCCAGTATGTACCTTTATGTTTTTGGGCCTAGGACTTATCTGTATGCATGTATTATGTAAGTGCATTTAGTGGGTTGTTTTGAGTATTCAGAAAATACGCACATTCTCCACATTGTACTCCTCTCCTTTTATAGTGAAATTTCTCTGCCTCTGCCCGTGGTTTCTCCCGCAAGGGTTTCCACGTAAATCTGTTGTGTTGTTTTTATTTTTCTTTTACTTGTGGTTTTTATAGGAGTATTTGTTACTTCCTGTTTTATTTGTTTAGTCTATAAAGTTAAGACATAATCTTTATTTTTCTGCATTTGTAGGCAGTGAATTGTACTTTATCTCCTGTACCACATCTTGTTCTGCAACTGCCCATTCATATGTTTTAGTACAATCTGAGTCTGTTATTTTTAACCTTCTCTGTCTCGTTCCATTGTTCCAGGGGCCCAACATTTGGAACTAGAGGGAAGATTGTATTGTCTTTCAAAGATAGTCCATCGGCAAAGGTTGGCGTCCAATTTGATAAACCCATCCCACTTGGCATTAACTTAGGTGGTCTTTGCGAAGATGCTCACAGATTCTTTTGCAAAGGTACTTTTGGAATGCCAGTTAACTATTTTCCTTTAGTTTATATATTAAGTTAACATCATTATTAATTACGCATTCATAGTTTTACTTCCAATGCATTTTACCATCACTTCCTCTTAGTCGATGAACTGCGCTTAGAAGGCACTGGACAGGATGATCTGGAAAATTTACTCGTTAACACATTGTTTGAGATGTGATTTCTTTCAACAAATAAGAATAAGTTCGTTTGAAAACTAATAAGTGGGATTTCTGTTCCTTTCTTTTTGTATTTAGTTGTAAACTTTAGTCTTTACCTTTCATTCTACTTTTTCAGGTTGTTATCATAGAAAACGGAAATTCCCCAGTCATGTTGTTCATGAAAGATGCTGAGAAGACTACGGCAGGAAATTCAGTGTCATATTCAATGTACAAAAGTTGGCTCACATTCATTCAGATGATCATAAGGAGGAGGTACTATTTTCAGATCATAATGCCCAAGAATAGAAGCCTGTGATTATATCTTTTCCTGTAATAATGTGTATACAGTGTATTAAGTGGCCTGTAATGGAAATTTCTTATGGGTTAAATTTCTTGGCTTTAGTAGTTATCGGTGCCAGAACTTTGTGAGACCGATGCTTGATCGAGACGATGAGAGGGGACTCTTATTATAGAAAAATGTTCAAAATATCAACTTCGCATCACAAAAGAGACATTAGTTTAGCTATATATATATCAATGCATGCATGCACATGCAGCATACATAGACACAGACACAAACACACAAATCATTTTCACACACACACACATATGAACACTACATAGTGTGGCATACACCCACACTCTCAACGACAACAACAACAATGACATACCCAATGTAATCCTACACGTAGAGTATGGGGACCTTACCCCTACAAGGTAGAGAGACTGGTTCTGATAGATCCTCGGCGCAAGTAAAAGCATTACAAAGCAAAACAATTTGAAAGAATGACCAACGTTCTTAAAAGCAAGAAGCACAAAAAAGCTCTAAGGTATGTAGGTGGTGATACAGTCCCACATTAGTTGGATATTGCAGTGGTGATTTATTTATATGGACTTGGCTAAATACTCCCCTAATGAGCTAGCTAGCCCTTGGGGTCAAGTTATGCCACATGCCATATTTTTACACATATATCCTTTCAATTGCTTAACAAAATAAGGCCTAAACATGCTTTCTCTATTTTACTATTTGCAGTCACAACCTAAAGGATCTCTCTTCACCAAATTGGGCATCATTTTATATGAGCTCGCCTTCCCGGTATAAGGTCTTCAGTTTTTTGTAAGAACATTCAGTTAGTGCTGAAAATATCTTGTAAATGAGGGTGTCGAATTATAAATAACGGGAAAAGGACCCTGCTTTACATGTAGGCCGCCTGTGTTCTTTCTCATATTTTTTTATTTGGGTCCTGTTGAGCGTTTTGGGGGGATTAATTTTGGAAGCACGATATGTCTTTGATATTAAACTAAGGCATTTGGATACAAATTACTACTTGTTTGTTTGGAAACTAGGCTTATTTTGTAAAACAATCTAAAAGGATTTTCAGAAATTAAACCATCAAAGCGATCGTATTTTCTAAAAGCAGCTACTTCTTTGATAAATGTCTCAACCAATATTTTATAAAACCAAACCACAAAAATATTCTAATTCTAACTAAGTTCCTCTTGCTTATGACCGTGAATTAGGCCTTTATTGTCCTCTTTTTTTTTTAATTTTTTTTTTGTAATTCTTCGTTGTCTTTCGGTTCCTTTCCTCTTCATTTTAGGTGCTTTTTCCGCTTCACCAACATTGGTGTTGTTTACATTGTTTAAAAGAAATTTATCTTTTCCAAAAAAGTGTCATTTACATTCAAAAACCCTGGATAAGAATTAGCCCTTGTGTTGTTTTACCATTGAATAAACACAGCCATATGATCAGCCATAGTTTTGGGAAGATGTAAGACAAGGGGAAACAGGTTGCAAGCACAAATAAATTTCTGACGAAACTTTTCCCAAATAAAGTGGTTATCTACATGCCGGGGGTCTGTTTTTTAAATTCTATAGAATTTTAAATTCTTTAGCAAATCACTGAGTGGCTTTGAGTATTGCAGGATGAAGCACTTCTGTCTACTTGGAAACAACAACTGGATCAAGATGCTGAAACCCTAACAGTGAAAGAAAATTTTAATAGCTTGTAAACAGTAAGACTTTTAGATCTTTAAAGTTATGAATGACCAATTTTTCACCTCACATTTGTGAATCCCCTCAGAAAGTACGATATGTTTCCAACTTAAAATGGAGACTTGACTTCCCAAATATGTTTCCAAGGCCATTTGGACCCCTCTGTAAAAACAATAAGTTGACCTTACTGTAAAGATCATCTTACTGTAGCCTTTCCATGTCAAGTAATCTTCACTTTCTGTTGTCCCTCTGGAACACCTCCAGCTGCTGCAGAAGTTGAGTAACTACGTCAATATCTTAGCTGATTAGTATCCCTCTGAAACTGAAATTCCACCCCCGTTGACTCAATATATTCCTGATTTCCCCAAGAATTCTGTCGATGTATTTCCAGCATTCTAAGACTAGGTTACTGCTCTCTGATATTCTTTTTTTTAAAAAAAATTGTGTGAACAAGTTGAATGATTGATTTATGAATTCAATAGATTAATGACATGACTTCTGTCTTTAACTACTTATTGCTATATGATTTTCGTTCTTATATAGGTTCTGAGCTGGAGTGGGTTAGAATGCAACGGACTCGAGACATTGTGCATCAAAGACCATAATTTTTCTGTTAAAAGTAAGCTGCTGCTTTCACTGTTCTTCCTTTTTCTTCACATAGTTGTGGGAAGGGGGTTGAGGGATGCGTGGGATACTTTAGATTCTCACTATTATATACATCACTATGTCTTTTAGATCATTCAAAATATCTATCACATCCGTGTCAATCCGAAACGATTTGGGTGTGGGTGTAGGATATATACAGTATTTGATCGAGCTAACTTATGTGCTTTGACTATACTATAGGCTAAGATCATAGGTTGATTGGATATTATGTGTTATCATCATTGGCGGATCCAGAAATTTTCATCAGGAGGTTCGAAAAATAAAAATATAAATGTGTGAAAAAGCAAATAAGATTTACAATTTCAAGGGATGTAAAATATTTTATTTATTTATTTATATAGCAGTAGCACCTAGCGTTTTTTACTTATAATATGAGCTGTACAGTACATTTAATTTTTATAATAAGAGCTAGCAGTGAAAATAACACCACTGGGCTATGTAAGTGCCTTGTTTCATGTGGTTCAACATTAATATATGTACATAAATATAAATTTTCTACTTTCTATATACAGCATAATTTTTTGCCGAGGGGATTCGGGTGAACCCCCTGTGAACCACCTAGGTCTACCCCTGGTTATCATAAGTTGTTGTTCTTGTCTTTCTTTTACTTGTGGTTTGCTTATTCTATCCGAATCATAACATCCTTCATTACCAAAAAACACGGAAGAAAAGACAATTATGTCAATCAGGTGTTGTTGTTTTTTTGCAAAAAGAGCTGAATTATTGGGTGCTTGAAGGTGCAGAGAAGGTTGTTAGATGGGCGTTGAGCCATCATTTGACGAGGAACACTCAAGCAGATGTTGACATGAGCTTGTCTTATCTCCCGTTAGGTAATAGAAATAGCAACATCTGATATTCTCCTATCCATGATTTTCTTTGACTATAATGATTGTTGAATTGAACAATTGCAGGAATCTTTTGCGATTTAACAGCATTCAGTATGGGTTGGAACTCTTAGAAGCAAAGCAAACTGATACCAAGAGCTTGAAGATGTCACTCAAGGTGATTATAATATTCCTTATCTGATGCTTTGCGAAATTTGTATAAAAAGTTCCTTGATTTGATATGGCAGATACTGACTTAGGAACTGATGAACTAGTTTTTGTCCAACGCAGGATGTTGAGACAAACAATGAGTTTGACAAGGCACTTCTGGCTGATGTCATTCCCCCCAGTGATATTGGGGTGACATTTGATGATATCGGTGCACTTGAAAGTGTCAAGGATACATTAAAAGAGCTGATCATGCTTCCATTACAAAGACCTGAACTTTTCTCCAAGAGTCAACTAACCAAGGTTTACATCTGCAATTTATCCATATTTTGTTTGTCTAAGTAGATTAGCTTGTATAGAAGTTTGGAAGTATTTGACCTTTTTGTTCAAGGATCAATTACTCTAGCTTTGTTTTTATCCATTTGTTTTTCCCACTAAAATAAGAGTATTAGTATTACCTAATAATGTTGGTTTTAGTTTGACCACATTACTTCCACAGTTGAAGATAAAGATAGTTACTTATATTTCTTACTCTTGGGTTTGTTTCATCTGAGCAGTTTGACAGGAAGTTTGTACTTGATGAAAAATGTTACTCCAACTGTTGTTTCTCCTTTTGGGATTTGAATTTTCAAGCATTATCTAGAGATTTGTGATTATTTAAGAAAATATTGTTCTTCAATTTCATTCGCAGCCCTGCAAAGGAATACTTTTGTTTGGTCCTCTTGGAACTGGGAAAACCATGCTGGCAAAAGCCGTTGCCACTGAAGCGGGAGCAAATTTTATTAATATTTCAATGCCAAGTATCAGTTCAAAGGTTTGTTTTCTTGGAGCTTATTTGTGGTCTATTGAGTATAGGTGATGTTGTTCGTAGTAGTTTCTTAGCATTAGAACAACCTTAATCTTTTTCTTTTCCAATGCTGCAGTGGTCTGGCGAGGGTGAGAAATGCATAAAAGCTGTCTTCTAGCTGGCTAGTAAAATTGCTCCCAGCATTATTTTTGTAGATGAAGTATGCTTCCTTAGATGTTAGCATGTTTCTTTCATCTTTATGCTTTAAAATTCGATCCTTTTTCTGATACCTTTTGTCTCCTATTTGTTTATGCGGCTTTCTCAAGGTTGATAGTATGCTGGGAAGAAGAGAAAATCCAGAAGAACATCAGGCAATGCGCAGATTGAAAAATAAATTCATGCTGAATTGGGCTGGGTTACGCACAAAGGATACCGAACAGGTTCTGGTACTTGCAGCAACAAACAGGCCATTTGACCTTGATGAAGCTGTTATAAGGCGACTGTCACGCAGGTAAAAGAGGAATGACTAATTTGCAGATATTATTGAAGAAATTCTTTTAACACTTGCTTAATGCCCTTTTCATGTCTTTTCTGTACAGGTTGATGGTCAATTTACCAGATGCTCCAAACAGAGCAAAAATTCTAAAAGTGATACTCGCAAAAGAAGACTAGGCTCAGGATGTTGATCTGGAATCAGTTGCAAGTATGACTGACGAATATTCCGGAAGTGACCTTAAGGTGTCTGCATGCTATTCTTGTTTGCTTGGATAAATAACTAGTCCTTGTTTCATCTTTCTGATGTTTGAATTTGCTGTGTTTTTCTAATTTAACTCCTTTATCATGTAGAATCTCTGTGCAACCGCTGCATATCGACCCATTAGAGATATCCTAGAAAAGGAAAAAAAAGGTACTACATTTCTTTTGTTGATGTGTGTTAATTGACTGCTTAGCTGAGGTAGAAAGTAACTTGTTGGCTGTTCCAATGGATTTTCTTGGTAGTTCATTGACTGTTATGGATGCCTATTTCACTTTCTTTAGATAATTTTTCATGGGCTTTAGAGGATCCTTTTGAAGTATCTTAATTCAAATGTATGTTGTTTTTGGTCCTCGATTTGGTGGAGAGGAACTTTCTTCTAAAAAACCGTGGAGTTAAACTTTGACCACTTGGTCTTGTGAAAAGAAAAGGCAGTCTGGTGGATGAAGCATCCACATTCTCACAGGGTCCGGAGAAGGTCGCACTCCAATGGGGCGTGATGTAGGAAGCCTACATTGGCGCAAGCATCAGTGAGATTTCAGAACTCGGGAGAAACATAAGTTCGAGCGCCAGCTCACTTAATATAAACTAAAAATGTATAAAACATATCAAACAATATAGATGTCACGACCTGAGCCGGGGTCCTAGCTGTAACAAGCATCCCATACTACGAAGGCCCGGGCACTCTTCTAAATCTGGTAATCATTCACAATATTCATATAGTCTAAGAAAATTTTTGGGAAACAATGCATGACGGGACCATGGTCAATCTCATAAACTTGAACAATTTTAAAAGGAAAATTATGAATGATCTAAACATGTGACAACAGTCTGCGAAATGTCTAACATTACATTAGCCATCATACATCTGAGACAAATTTGGGACAAGGCAACCAGTAGACCAAGAAAAAGGAAAAATAAACAATGATATCTGAAAATCTGGCCTTACGAAAGAGAGAAGGCTCACCAACTGCAATTTTTGACACACACGGATCTACTGCTTGGGACCGCGAAACTGTTCCTCGGATCCTGGAATATAGGGAGTCAATATAGATGTACTGGTACACAGAGTAATCCAAAAACAAAATACAACTTATCCAACATAGGTGAGAGCTATTATAAAACACGTTAACGCAAAGTCATTTGAAAACACATGGGCATAGTATAATGATTTTCAACAATAATGTAGCACTATGGAGCTAGATGGTACACCCTACAATTTTACATTTTCACTGACTGCGAAATCTTGGTTGCCGCCAAGGTTGGAGTACTAGCGAGGGAAGGACATACAAGATCACACAGTAGGGCGCCACAACCCCAATCAAGTCAATTAGTTGTGGTTAGGCTCATGATCACAAAGCAGGGCTCCTAACCATAGGTCCCGAGTTGGGATGACGTAGTACTAGGTACGTAAGATCACATAGCAGGGTTCCAAGTTCCCATTTCGGCAAATCACGATTTCCAGCATAGAGTCATCTGACTCGTGCTTTCTTCGGGTAACCATCTAACTCACATCAGTCAAGCTTTAAGTTTGATATAAGGAAAACATGCATCATGCTCACAACATTCTATTCCTCTTTTCATTCGAGGCAATTCCTCTGCAGGGTATCGTCATACCCTGACTTGCAAGTCATCAGTACCACATCAATTCTCAAAAATCCTTATGCAAATCATAGTATGAACACCAACAAGACTCTCATACACCAACACATGCATAATGATTCCCAACACGTAATAGTTAAGAAACTTCATCATTTATAAAGTAGTACAATAGTGGATATAAAACTCATGCTCTCAGTAGTTTAACAATAGTATCATGTGGAGTACATAAAAAATCATCATGGGGATTAAAAGATTTACAACTCATGTTCATAACACCTTACAAAATTCAAATCACATGTCCACCATTTCAACAATTTATATATATAAGACCCCATGATCTTTCAATATTCTTCACAAAATTATATCACAATGCATGCTTTTTGTGTTAAAAACAAAACCCCACTTATAATTGCATACTTACTTAAGTAATTATTAAAATCTTGTTTAAATTCGTACCAAAATCATGCCCATGAGATTAGGACAACCCTACGTACCTTAGATTACAACATTTGAAAGAAATAACCATGATCTTGATCCTTTTCTTGAAATTCTTGATCTTTGGGGAAGGAGTTTGGGTTTTAATTTGAGAGGAAAATTGAATTGTAGAGTGTATTATGATTTTTGGGGCGCAAATATTATGTTATGGATGGATTTTGGGTAAGGAAAAGTGACCAAAATGCCCCTAAACGCATTAGAAACTAATTTAATGAGTGAAACAGTTCTGTAATGCGCTGGCCGACGCATCGCGTCGATATCACATCGGCTTACTACCTTCCTTGGTGGATATGTCCGACGAAAAATGTCATAACATTTTGCTCGGTTATCGGATTTTGGCGAAATTGGTATCGTTTGAAAGCTAATTCAATATCTACAATTTGGTGGATCTTGAGCTTAAAAATTCTATCTGTATCGAAAGTTATACACGTTCAAAATAGACTTTTGTAGAATCGAATAACAAACTTTGAATGAATGAATGATTCTTAGCTCAACTTTGCTCTAAGCCATTTCTATGAGCATTTTTCACCACATAATCACTTCATGCGGAAGATTATGAAACATGAATTTAAACATGAACCATGGAATTTGAGCTTACACACGTAGGAACGACGGTTAGATTTCTAGCTCGAAAATGGGGGGTGTTACAATAGAAGGAAGAGGCAATATACATTCTGTGATGATTAACTTGGCTATTCTTTTCATCTAATTTTGAGCTACACTTGCAAGAATGACGTACAAGGCAATTTAGGAGTCGCTTGTGTGTATATATATGTTTGTGTGCACATTCCTCTTTGGTATACTTGCTAAAACAGGAATCTAACGCTTACATTTGATTATAGGAACAGGCTGCAACTAGTGCTGATGGTAGACCACCTCCAGCACTAAGCAACAGTGCAGACTTACGGCCACTGAATATGGACGACTTCAGATATTCTTATCAGCAGGTGAGTTGAAAAAATCTGGCGGCATCTTTAAACTTTCTAAATTTAACTGCATAAGGGTGTTGATGATTGGAGAACTGTGATCGTCTGTTCTTGCAGGTTTACGCAAGTACTTCATCTGAATCCACAAATATGACCGAGCTTCTTCAGTGGAATGATCTGTATGGAGAAGGGGGCTCTAGAAAGAAACAGTCCTTCCGTTACATCATGTAAAGGCTATCTCAATTTTTGTACAACGAGTTTATAGGTCTCTTAGAAAATGATTTTTGACATGTTACAAGAGTTACTTTATATGCTTTGACCTTTTGCTGAGTACTTGCAGAGGATTTTCAGTCATATCAACAAATTGACTAAGCTTCTAAGATTTCCGAGAATATTTTTTTTAGCTTAGATGTCTACCTTACCCAAATATTTTAACTAGAGTAGATGTCTAGGTTTATTATTTGAGACCTTGTAAACCTGAAAAGTCCATTTTGTTGCAAGTGAATTTTGTGTTGGAGTTGCATGCAGAGTATTGCATTTAGGGGTCGTTTGAACAACCTTATGTAATGTTGGGATTAAGTAATGTCGAGATTATTTTTTTATCCATCATTTGGTTCAGTTTGGTGTATTAAGGGTAGTTCTAATTTGAGAAATGGTTATTCTCATCAGTTATACACCTTCTGTATTATCTGATGACAAATTTTAGGAAATTACTGGTGCGCTATTATGGCACTAAGACGTTTCACTGATAATTTTTATTGTTACTAGAAGCCTAAGCAATTTTTTCTTGAGGACACATCACACTTCATCTAATTGATGTTCATAAAGACATTGAAACATTTCTTTGAAACCATGACTCACTCTTTGTCTAATTTCTGAGCTAGATAGTACACCCTACAATCTGTAATTCCATGGGCTATATAGAATCCGTCTTTGACTCAGCGGCCAAGCCCCCAATCTAAGTTTGTCGCAAGGATTGGAGTTTCTATAAGGAGGACACGCAAGATCACAGCAGGGTGCCAAAATCCTCAATCAAATCAACATGTCATGGTAGTGCACAAGATCATAAAGCAGGACTCCTAACCATAGTACCAATTTGGGACGACATGAATCAAGGTACACAAGATCACAAAGCATGGTACCATAATCCCGTGTCGGTAAATCACGGTTTCTAGCATAGAGTCCTTCAATTCATACCTTCTTCGGATAACCATGTAACTCTCTTTAAGCCCATTTTTAAACCTTTTTTAAAACATGCATCTTTCAGAATTCATAATCTGAAAATCTGATTTCAAACAAGTGTTCTATTCTGTTCTCAATTACTATGGCTTTAACTGAGTTGGTGTCGTCACACCAAGACTTGCAAGTCCTACTTCTGAGCCATATTGTACCATGCATGATTCTTTCATTAAAACATAATTCAGACCACCCAAGCATGCAAAAAATATAAGAGATTTCATGTTCCAAAAACTATGCAAAAATTCTCATTCTTTCAATAAATATGTGGTGGTCATGTAATCTTTGACAAACCATGCAAATCTTCTCATTATATATTTATATTTAACATTGGTCAACATAAACATCCCTCTCTTTTGAAATTAAAACCATAATTCAATCATACCATTAATCAAGACATTTCATATCATGCTTTTCAAGAGGCATTCAAAACAATCCACAACATATGAAAAGTAAAGAAAAATCATAACAAGAGAGGGATTTTTTAGGATTCATGCTCTCAATTGTATATTCATCCTTAAACACATGCATACATATATATAGAGTTTCAAATCAATTTAGGGAAAGTCCTGAAGACCAAAACAATACTGATCAAGTCTTCTAAAACATGCTAGTAGTTGTAAATTCAAAACCCCTTTCTTAAACAGCATGATTTCGAGACCGGTAGCATGAATTAAAGATGGTTTCTTTGCCCATGAAATTTTAAAAAAACCTCACATACCTTAATTTATGACTCTTGAAAAACTCGTGCTTTAGGGATGCTATTCGAATAATTGATGGGTGCTTCTTGTAGCCCTCGCAATGGGGATTCTGAATCTTGAAGAATTATTGAAAATCCACGGTGAAATCTTAAGATATTTTGATCTTTGGGTTGAAACCCTAAGAAGAGTTCTTGGTGATTTTGAGAGAGAATGACCTTATTTTGGTATTTGGGGGGATTTAATCCCGTGTTATGGCTGAATAAGGGGGGGGGGGGGGGAGAGGGGTGGAAAATACCACTTTTTCTCTTAAAAAGGCAAAAACAGAACCTGGAAATTGGGTGCACGCGACAAGCGTGCGCCGTACGCTAATCGCGCGATGCTACTATCTCAGTTACGAAAATGGCCCTAACTTTTTGTTTGGGTATCAGATTTTGGAGAAATTGGTATTGTTGGAATGATAATTTGAAGAGCTTTCATTTGATATATAGTAGACCCTCTAATTCTTTATATACAAAGAGTTATGGTCGATTGAAGTTGACCAAAGTTTCGACGCTCACTCAAACTCGAATGATAGGAAAGCTTTCAACTTGTCCTTGAGTTAGGGGACCTCTATGATCTCAATTCATGCTCAAATAGGTTCCCACACTACATAATTGATTAACATGCCAAATTTGCATAGGATTTATGGCTTTTGAATTATCTATTTTGTCGTTCTAGCACGAAATGTGGGGTGTTACAACAATTGGAGGAGATGGGCAATTTATGCCCTAATTGATGATTTTAATTGGGATTGGATGAATTGGGTTGAGGGAAAAAGATTCAATTTCCCCTCAAACACTTAAATTCACAACAGAATTGTGTTTTAGAGAGCCACCGCGACGTGGTGAGGGCTCCAACGCTATAGGCACCGCGATGCGGTCCTATCGCGATGAGTTGCTGGAATCAAAATCTAAAAAAGACGCATTTCTCATCCAAACAATCTGAAAGACATGCTCCTTACATCTCTGAATATGAATTGACTCAAAAATCTACATCTCGAGGTCAGGAAGACAAATTAACAAATCTTTGAAGTTAAGAGGCTTAAAAGATGACTAAGACCTCATTTGTTTGCACTTAATGGAGGTATGAATCTAAATGGTTTAGACTTCAAACCATTAAGTGCATTTGTTTTTTACTAAGGTTTTAACTCTTAATAGGTCTGAATAGGTCTTGATCATTCAGATCTAGAACCAAGTCTTAATAGGTCTGAAGGAATATTCTGGTGTTGGATAATATTCACCACTCTATTCATAATCAGCAAACCACCTCTGCCACATCACTATTGTCAACCACCACCCACTATCACCAACCACCTCTACTATCACAACCACCATCGACAACAAATACCGATACCAACCACAATTGTCAACCGTTATCACATCTACTACCTCTTCTATTCTAATTATATTCACCACCACCACCGCCGTCAACAGTACCATAATCACCAACCACTACCGGACAATTCGTACTACTAACCAACTTATCTATCACAACTCGCACCACTACTAACTACCTGTCACGACCCGAACTAGGGCTTCGCTGTGATGGACATCCCGAACCATGAACGCCCAGACGTCCTACTCTATATGATCTGGTAATCAGGCACAATATTCATATCATAAAAGAAAATGCAGAAATATAATCTGACACAGAAACATGGTCATTTACTCTGGGTTTCAAGATATAAGAAAGAAAACTACAATTCAAAACATCTGAATAAGATCTGACTCAGTCTGTTCTGAAAACTGGGATAAGGCCCCCAATAGACCAAAATAACGGAATAACATAATTTGAAATAATAGGCCTTATGGAACAAAGAAGGATCACCACTGCACGGATCACTTCTTTCTGGAATACTCTACTGATTAGCCAGACTCTTAGACTGAACCTCCGAACCTGGGAAGTAGGGGTCAATACAGATGTAGTGGTACGTAGAGCAAATCCACAATAATAATTTATATTCAACATACATGAGAGCAATTTAAAACTGTTCATAAACATATCTTATATAATAAGAAATATCATGGGCATTTCTGAAAGATTCTGAAAGAAAATCATCTGAACTCTGAGACATTCTTTGTTTTACTTCTGTGCTAGGTGGTATACCCTACAACTCTGAAATTCCACGGGCTATATGAAATCTTCCATTGACGCGGCGGGAAAGCGTCCAACCCAAGTGTGCCGCAAGGGTTGGAGTCTCTGACTCTGCTACGCTACATGATCATCGCCAACATAAAAATAATATACCCGGATCAGCAAATCACGATTTTAGGCTAAGAGTTACTTGAACTCAAACCTTCTTCGGGTAGCCACCTAACCCCATTTAAGCTCAGTTTTAACTCTTTAAAATATGCATTCTCTGAAATTGAACTCTGAAAACATACTCTGTTATGGCATACATACTTATGGTATCGTCATACCATTGACTTGCTAGTCACATCTCTGAGCCATTATTAGCATATTACAATCTCTGTTTTCAAAACATAAATTCGGGACCACCATATCAATAAATCATTTCAAAGAACTCTTTCTAAAATCATGTAAACACATGTATGCAACTCTCTTTGTCAAACTTTCAATGATGCAAGGTGGTTATGTCAAATCTCTTAATCTCATGCAAATCTTTCTCTTTTAACAAAATATATTTACATCAACAAACTCCCTGTCTTAAATCTCTAAATCATGCTCAAAATACTATGGTATTTGAGTAAACAAATTTCAAGCCATAAATCATGCATTTCAAATCCTTCACATTAAGATCATAAACTTAAAGTCATCACAAGAGAGGAATTTCATTAGTTGTGCTCTCAAACAATCTTAAATTTAAATTTTCATACATATAAATATACATGTAAATCAATTTAAGGGGGAAAGGCGTAAAGGCCAAATCAACAATACAATTAAACATTCATAATGCATAATAAATCATGTATCTCAAAAACCCCTTTCTAAATTCATGCTTGATAATCTTTAAATCATGTTCTAGTGTTTACAAGCCCATGTAGTTTTTAGGATAAACCCCACGCACCTCAATTTAGAAATTTGATGGATGATTCTTGAAGCATACGATTTGGGGATTCCAAATCTTCAATCAATCTTGAAAACCCACGGTTATATCTTGAGTTATTTGGGTTTTCTTGTTTGAAACCATAAGGAGTGTACTTGATGGGTTTTGATGAAAATATCAATAATGAGGTCATTTGGATTAAACCCTGTGTTTATGTTGATAAGGTGGTGGAAAATACCCAATATACCCTTAATGAGATGGACTAAGAATATAACTGGGATCCCGATTTCATGGGCCACCGCGATGAGCCACAATCGCAGTGGCTCACTGGAAATTGACGAGTGGTGTTCTTAAGGTCACCGCGACGCGGAGCCATCGCGTTGTCCCACTGGTTGGGACTTGAAACTTCAGCGCAACGTGCCACAATCACGCTATTCTACTGGAATTTGACAATTTCTAAATAGGCCCCCTCCGCGACGCGCCAAGTACCAAAATGATGGTGTTTTATGACTAGAACTTAAATTAGCCATAACTTCTTGCCCGGGTATCAGATTTGGGCGAATCTTATATCGACAGAAAGCACATTCAATTTTCCACATGATAAAAGTCAAAATTAGGGAAATTATATATGGTTTAAACTTTACTCACTTTAAAAGTAAAAAAAGAGACTAAGCTTCTTTGACACAATTCTACTCATTTATCTCTAAGAGCATACTACCATGAGCTACCGCATGGATGATTTTTGTGGGGTGTTACACTACCACTAATACATCACAACCTCTTAATATTCTTTAGCAGCCGCCACCATTATCACTTGTAATGCTACATCTACCACCACTTCAACTAGTACCATCGCTACAATTTATCTATACTAAGAACCATCTCCACCATCACAACAAATAAATCTCCAACTAGCACCAACACATCATCAATAATCATGTATTCATGTTTAGCCAACACAATCAACACCTTAAACTACTAATATCAAGCAACATCACATCACAACAAACACCTCCACCATCATAACAGTCACTACAATACCAACCATTACAATTATCACTACCAATATTATTAATCACTAACATCAATCATTGTCATTGCAACCACCATTATATCCATCTCCACTATCACTAATAAACATAAATATTTTTTCTTAATCAAATACTTATAATTTAGTTGTATTAAATTACACACTTTTTAATATATAATTATTTTTTATTTGAATTTTATTTTTAATTTTATTATATATACAAATAAATTTTTTTTACACATTCAGATGTTTAAAAATAAATAGTCTTAATCATTCAGCTTTCAGATCTAGAGACAACATCTTAATCATTCAGATGTGCTTTCAGATTCAGACGTCCGAATCTTACAAAAATAAATGGAGCCTAAGTCTTTCTACACTTAGAAAACTTTTCAAGCGCTAAACTTCCCATGCATGCAACTAAGAGTTAAGTCAAGTCAAGAGTTAAATGAGGTGTTACATTATTCCCCCTTGGGATCATTCATCTCTGAATGATGACTTGGGGCACAACAAGCATGATTCAAGCACTATATGGAAAGAAAAGAGTATTATAAGATTTGTACCTTTGATATCATCATCCATGGTTTCAAAGAGAGTCGGGTACCTCGCACGCACATCATCCTCGGATTCACAAGTTGCTTCGTCAGTTTTTTGATTCTTCCACAACACCTTAACCAAAACTATCTTCTTACTTCTCAACTTTCGCACTTGGCGGTCTAAAATAGCAATGGTTTCTTCTTCACAAAGAGTCTTTTATGTTAATTTCTTCCATAGGAAACACAAGAGAATGATCCCCAATATATTTCTTCAGCATTGATACATGAAATACAGAATGGACAGAAGCTAAACCCGCTAGCAAATCTAACTCATAAGCAACCCCACCAATCCTCCTCGTAATCTGAGGACCTATGTAATGAAGAATAAGTTTTTCTTTATTTCCAAATCGCATGACTCCCTTCATAGAGGAGACCTTTAGAAATACCCAATCATCAACCTCAAATTCCAACTCCCTTCTTCTAACATCGGTGTAAGACTTTTGGCAATTCTGAGCTAACTTAAGTTGCTCCTTAATGACCTTCACTTTCTCTATCACTTGATGAACAAGATCGGGCCCAAATAATCAGGTTTCATCCACTTCATACCACACAATCGGGGATCTACATCTCCTCCCATAAAGAGCTATCTGAATGCTGGAATGACAGCTATTATTGCAGGCGAATTCTATCAATGATAAGTGATCCACCCAACTACCCTTAAAGTCAATCATGGAAGCCCTTAACATATCTTTTAAGGTCTGAATGGTGTGTTTTGATTGACCATTTGATTGAGGATGAAAGGCGGTGCTAAGGTTTATTGGGTACCTAAACCTCTTTGAAAAGACCACTAAAACTAAGAAGAGAATTGTGTACCTCGATCAAATATGATAGACACTGGAGCCCCGTGCAACTAAACTATCTCTTATATGTACAATTTAGCAAAATCATCCCCCAAATAATTAGTCCGCATAGGGAGAAAATGGTCAGACTTATTCATCCTATCTATAATCACCCAAATAGAATCATATAGGTTTTGGGATCTCGAAGGTCCAGTAATAAAATCCATGTTGATCATCTCCCACTTCCACATAGGCAAAGCTATCTCTTGGGAAGTGCCACCCGGTCTCAAATGTTCTACCTTAACTTGTTGAGAATTCAAACACTTAGAAACAAAGTTAGCAACGTCTCTTTTCACGTAATTCCACCATTAAATCTCCTTAAGATCATAGTACATTTTAGTAGTGTCAAGGTGAACAACATACCTGAAAGTGTGAGCTTCATCAACAATTATTTCTTGTAGCCCATCCATATTCAACATGCATAACCTACCTTGATACCTAAAAATCCCATCACCTCCAATTTCATAAGCCATCTCCTTTTGCTGACCAACATCTTTTTTTAATCTGCATCAAGGTGGGTTCCTCAACCTGCGTCTCCTTAACTTCTGCATATAGGGTGGATTTAGATATCTCGTGAATGAATACCCCTCCATCTTTAAAATCCAGGAGTTAAACTCCCAAATTTGCAAGTTAATGAATATCCTTCACTAGATTTCTCTTTCCTTCCTCCACATGAGAAATATTGCCCATAAACAACTTGCTAAGGGCGTCAGCCACCACGTTGGCCTTGCCCGGATAATAATATAGGCTCATGTTAGAATTCTTCAACAATTTCGGCCACCGCCTCTGCTTGAGATTCATTTCTTTCTACATGAAAACATACTGTAAGCTTTTGTGATCTATAAATATATCAACATGCACCCCATAAATATAATAACGCTAAATCTTTAATGCGAACACTATATTTGCAAACTCCAAATCATGAGTGGGATAGTTCCTTTCATGTACCTTTAAATGTCTCGATACATAAGCCATAACATTTCTATGCTGCATAAGTACATACCCAAGTCCCACCCAGGACACATCACAGCACACAACAAAGCCCTCTGTTCCCTCAGGTAGAGTCAAAACTGGTGCGGTAGTCAACTAGTCTTTCAATTTCTCAAAACTATTCTCACAAGAGTAGGACCATAAAAATTTTACCTTTTTTTAGTCAATCTAGTAAGTGGAGCAGCTATGGAGGAAAAACTCTTTACAAATCTTCTATAATACCCTGCCAAACCTAAGAAGCTCCAGATATCTGTTGGAGTCATGGGTTTGGGACATTTTCTCACTACCTCAACCTTTTGGGGGTCAACTTTAATTCTCTCTCTAGAAAAAATGTGCCCTAGGAAAGCAATAGCAAAGATAGAATTCACACTTGGAAAACTTTGCGTACAACTCATGATCTCTAAGGGTCTGAATGATGATTCAAAGGTGATTTGCATGATCTTCCTCATTCTTAGAGTAAATCAAGATGTCATCGATAAAACCTATGACGAACACATCTAAAAACTAATAAAACACCCTATTCATTAGGTCCATACAAGTTGCGGGGGCATTAGTTAGTCCAAAGGATATCACAAAGAACTCATAGTGACCGTATCGGGTTCAAAAATCTGTTATAGGAACATCAGCCTCTCTAACCTTCAATTGATAGTACTCCAACGAAGGTCTATTTTGGAAAAACATTTGGCACCTTTGATTGGGTCAAAAAGATCATCGATGCTGGGAAGAGGGTATTTATTCTTAACTGTGACTTTGTTCAGCAAATGGTAATCTATACACATACGGAGGGATACATCCTTCTTACGTACGAAGAGTATCGAAGCACCCCAAGGACAGCCGCTAGGATAGATAATGCCTTTTTTAAGAAGGTCTTTTAGCTGTTTTTTCAACTTTTTCAATTCTGCAGGAGCTATTCTATATGGAAGTGTAACACCTCACATTTTCGATCTAGAATGTAGACCGTCATTCCTAGCGTCAATGTTCCAAAAGCCTTCCTATTGATTTAGTCTTGATAAGCATCTAAAATTTGTTTAGATTTTCATTCCAGAAAGCCACCATGAATTCCTCTGCATCGTGAAAGGTATCGTGATGACCTACTCAGCGTATCGTAGTAAGCCTTAAAAACAGAATTTCTTTTGCAACTTTTAAGTCTGAGGGTAGTCTCTTCTTTTCCCTACAATTCCTAATCGTGGTGATTAAAAAGCATTTTTATGGAAGAGTACGCCTATTTTTACATAGATTTCTCAAGAATAAAAACCCTAACTTCTCTCCCAAAGATCAAGAACTCATCCCTAAGATCAAGAATTTCATGAAACGGATCAAGATCCGAGCTCCATCTATCATGATCCGGGCTTTATCTATCAAGATCCCGGTTTCATCTTTCGAATTTTATAATCTAAGGTATGTGGGACTACTCTAAAAACCTTGGGCATAAGTTTAAATGTTTTATCAAGATTAAAGATCCCCAATTATGATTTATAATGAAGTATTCAATATGATTTTCAAAAAGTATGCATCATGGGATTGTTTTGGTGAAAACAATGGTTGTCTTTAATCACTTTTTATGGAAATTGAATTATAACTATATGTATGTATGATTTCATGAATTTTTTCAAGATTGATTCAGAGCATGAGTATGAATTCTCTCTCTTGTTGTGAACTCAAGTTTACATTTTTCTTTGTGAATGATTTAAAGTGCATGCCTTAAGATTTGAAAGTGATTTTTTGTTAACATATGTGCGATGATAAATTATACAGTGTGGGAATATCTTTGGATATGAATTGAGGTCACAAAAATCCCCTAACTCAAAAACGAGTTGAAAATAATTCCATATAGTACGTTTTAGTGGATACTTCAACTTAGGTCAACTTTCATTGAGCATAACTCCTTTTATATAATTAACTTGGTGGCCATATATATATATATATATATATATATATATATATATATATATATATATATATATATATATATATATATATATATATATATATATATATATATATATATATATATCAAATTAAAGGTCTTTGAGTCCTCTTACAAACGCAATTGATTTCGTCAAAATCTAAAATCGGAGTAAAAAGTTATACCCAATTTACGTCAGCGTGTCTGTCTGTCAAACCGAGGGACTGCTGCAGCGTTTTTGATTTCCTTAGGGGTACTTTGGTATTATTTGTCATCCCAAACTTCTTCCACATGATTTAAATCACCAAAACCACTCTATAATCCATTTCTTTTATCAGTTTTAATCTCACAATTTCTCTCCTTTCTCAAGAGTAAAATGGAGACTAGGCTTTCATTCAAGATCAAGAATCAATCTCGTAAGTCCAAGATTTCCAAAGAACAAATCAAGATTCGAGTTCTACTCTTCAAATCTTGTAATCTAAGGTACGTGGGGTTTTCTTAAATCTACATGGGCATGGTATATTCTTATTAATCATGTTAAAGGTTTAGAAATTATGAATTTACTAAAAGGGGGTTTTGGATCTATAATTAGATTCATTCTTTTAAAGTTTTTGATGATATTAATTTGGTCTTGAGGCCTTTCCCCCAAATCTTATTTATAACCACGAACTATTTGATATCCCTCTCTTATTTACAAGTCTCTTAACTTCGTAAGCTATGATGTGTTTGAAATGTGATATTGAAAATATAATTCAATATAAAAGTCTTGACTTTGTTTATAACTTGATTATGATTTTTGAATTGAAGAGAGAGGGTTATATATATATATGTTTGTCGAAATGATTGAAAAGAATGACCTTTGCATAATTGATAAATGTTTTGGAAGAATGAATCTTTTGAAATTGTTTGAAGTATGGTGGTCTAATCTTTGAATTTTGAAAGAGAAAACTGTAAAGGATATTTTATGGATCAGAATTATGACTTGCAAGTCTTGGTATGACGATACCAAATCAGATAAAGTCATGATAAAACTCAGAACAAGATACATATTTTATTTTAGATTTCAGATTTTGAATTCAAAAATATGCATGTTTAGAATGGGTTAAATACGCCGGCCTAGTGCCCTGGGGCGTATCAGATTCAGATACTTTAACCCTTACGGGAAACATGGGTTGGGGGCTTGGCCGTCGAGTTAATGGCGGATCCCATATTGCCCATGGGAAACCTTCAGATATGTAGGGTAAACCACTTACCTCAGAAGTAAAAAAGTAAAGAACGGTTTTACATCAACAGATTTGCATTGAATTATTATTTTAAGTTGCCCATGTGTTTTAAATTATTTCTTGCTTAACTTTTTAATGAAATGCTCTCACCTATGTTGTATATAAAAATATATTATTCTGGATTGCTCTGCATACCAGTACATCTGTATTGACCTCCCCTCCATCTCAGGATTTGAGGCACAGTCTCGGGGTCCAATTCAGCAATAGGTTTGAGTGCGTCGGAAGTTGCAATTGGTGAGCCTCCCTTACTTTTGAAGGCCTGTATTAGAATTTATTATTGTTATTTCATTTTGATCCATGGCCCGACTGGGGCTTATCCTAGATTTCAAACAAATGTCATTTTGCAGTTGTTAGAGATTTCGTAGACTGATGTTAGACGTTGTTTAGATGTTTATGTTTTCCATTTCAGATTGTTCTATTGAATTATGATATCGACCATGATTCCATTTTGTTTTGTATTTTCTCAGTTCCTCTTTGTAAATAAATGGTGTATAGGATTGCAAGTTAGAAGGGCTCTCGGACCTTCATGGTTTGGGATCCCCGTCACGGCTCGAGACCTGGTTTGGATCGTGACAAACTTGGTATCAGAGCACGGTTCATGGTCCCAGGGTGTCTGTGAAATTGCGTCGGGTAGAGTCTTGTTTATGGGTGTGTAGCGCACCACACTGATAAGACGAAGGCTATAAGGCATTTAAGAATGTCTCTCTTTCGAACATTCATGTTATGGAGTCAAAATGTTCCTCTTTCATACTCTAATTCGTGCCATGGTGTCGCCCATACGAAAGAAAAGTTATCCTAATTCTTTCCGTACTCTGGTGTTCCTAGATAATGCTCTCTGATTTACTAGCAGAAACTTTAGAAGTCACATAAAGGGCTTGAGAGGAGCTCCCTAGTGTGTCTTAAGTCCCTCAATTTTAAAGTTATGTCCTTATTCTTATGAGGTATTCAATTAAGACAGAGTAAGATGTGTATTCTTAAGTCATTGAATATTGTGTGTTAAGTTTCTATCTCTTGTAATCTTGTTATCATTGTGTTGTTGAAACTAAAATTCTAGTTAAGCCATGTGGGGCTCTTTTGATTCACTAGCATAGTTTTTTGTTATTCATCTCATTTTCCTGTTCAAAATACAAAATCAAAGTCTAGTGAAGCTGTGTGAGGCCTATTTCGATTCACTAGCAACGTGTTGTTCATCTTGTTGTTCTTGTGTTGGTTGTAAACTAAGGGTTTGGAGGTGTTGTGACAAGAAAAGTGGCAAGGGCAATTTATTGAATATATATAGCTGAATCATTTTGCATATGATTGAGTTAGTAATGAAGTGATACATCCTTGTGTGTTAGGTTAGTAGAAGGTATAGAAGGAGTTATTGGATAAGGTAAAATGTTTTTTTTGTTTGAAGTGTGACAAGAGTTGTTGATAGTATTTGTTGTGCTAGAAAAGTATAGGTTATTGGTGAAAGTACTTAGTGGATGAATGTTATCAATTTAGGCTTCCTTGAGGTTGCAAGAGGGAGTTTAGTTGAAACTTATAGAGCTATGAAAGAAGTTTAGGTGTATAGATAGGTAAATAGTAATAATGTGTAGAAAGAGGATGAGCTAATAGATTCTAAATAGGATAGGCCATATAATTATGATCGATTATTGTTGTTATGAGATTCTAGTGGGCTAGTGTTTCTCGATGTCTTATTCTATAGCTTCCCCTAGTGAGAATTGTATTCAAGGTGGGTTATTATATAAGATTAAGGTTGACCATGTCTATTATATGACTTTACCCCCTTGACCCTCTTTTCTTTAGTGGTTGCAAACCAGTAATTCATGTGAAAAGGTATGAAGTAGATCTTAAGCTAATATAGTGGTGTCATGAAGGGGATTGTGATTGTAGGTAGTAGTTAAATGAAATAAGTATTTGGAGTTGATTTCTCAATTTGATGGACTGGTATATTATGTTGCGTGCTTTACTTTATTTGTGGTAGATGTTTGATGCTAGATTATAGGCTTGAATTGTAGATGTAGAATATGATGGTAAGAATAGTATCTTATGATTAATGATGTATGTTTTATGGGAATGAATTAGTAGGCTTGATATGATTTGTGAAAGAGCCCAGATTAATACTTGATAAAAAGTTTAAGTGGTAATTATGAGGTATATGTATATATGAGGACTAGTGTTAAAATTATGATTTTTGGGTGAGTCATTAAGTGGATAAGGGAATAAGTATATAAGCATAAGTTGCACCCCCCCACGGTAGTATGGCATTACTCGTTAGGTAAGATTTTATGACATGAGTTATACGATTAATGGTCTAATGTTAGAAAGTTAGTAGTGGAGAGTGGATTTTTATGTGATATGGAGTGAGGTTGTATATGCTCTTGGGACTGCGAGTTGTGAGTTGATGATGATAGAGGATGGTGTAAAGCAATTCCCTCCGAGTATACTTAAAAAGGGAAAGTGTAGCGTTTATGTGTATAAGTATTTTGCGTACCTAGTTTGTATTCTTGAAAATTGTCGTATGGAGAAGTTTGGGGAGTTATGGTATAGCGTTATTTAGAGTTGAATTGAGAAAATATGAGTGGGCAATATGCGCCTTTGGTATAGTTTTACAAAGTTTGTTAATTTGTAAGTTATGTGATTGGAGGTGTAATGCTAGTATTCTAAGGAGTTGAAGAAGAGGTGTTGAGCGATTCGAAGCATAGACACCCATGCCCATAATGATGTTAGTCATGAGTTATGATTTTGGAGTTATAGGAAGTCATGATTAGTATCCCTGAGGGGGAAATGTCCCAGAGAGGATTTAGTGTCTTTATATTAAAAAAAAGATTCAGAAGAATTGTATTCATGTATATGTCGATATCCCTTGGTGATAGGGCGTGTGAATGCATATACTCATGGGAGTAGGGGGTTGTAGAGTGATGGCTATAGCGAAAGTTAAGAGTAACATTTATCAAAAACAAAGGCCTTCTGGGTATAGATCATTAGGGAGAGTTAGAGTTTAAGTATATGGTGATGTCTCTTTTATGTTGAGAGTTGTGACTTTGATCTAAGGATGATATGGTGAATTAAGGTAGTTTTCCAAATTTTCTTTTTGTGGCAAGTTAATGAAGAGTCATGATGAACCTACTCCTATTCAAAAATATTCCTCCTACTTCAGTTTAGGAGTTCATTCTATCAAGGTCTTATGAATTCAAGTCCTGCCGATGTCTAAGGTTTGAGTTCTCTATGTATGTCATGCCTTAACGCGACGTCCAAACAAGAAGCAATAATGTTCCTTAATGACCTAATACGTATCTAAGCCATATGTTATGTTGCTCGTGATCCAAACCTATGTCTCACAACGTGCTTGGTCATAAGGAAATATGTTCCTGTATGTCACTGAATCATTTTATGTCTGAATTAGACAAAGCGGTAAAGTTGTGCGAACTTATTACTATTTCTGATCTGAAAATGAGAAGCAATAGCTTCAAGTATTCACCTTTGTCTCAATCATTGACATTATGAATTTGAACCTTATGTTATACAAATCATGAGATTTGTGCACCCATGTTTCTCACCACAGTCTGTCTTAAGAAATCATGTTGTGTTGTGGTTGTTCCGAACGACTCTATGCTTACGATTCAGACACCTGATATCTGAAGCACCCTGTCTCTCTTCTATTGTATCTTTACTTCATGTCCCTCCTTGAGTAGTATGATAAGTATAAGCTATGAATTAATAAATTTTACTTCCATTCTTGCTTGACATTTTAATGAAATGCTCTCACCTATGTTGTATATAAACGTACATTATTTTGGATTGCTCTGCGTATACATCTGTATTGACCCCCCTCCATCTCAGGATCTGAGGAACAGTCTCGGAGTCCAGTTCAACAATAGGTTTGAGTGCATCGGAAGTTGTAATTGGTGAGCCTCCCTTACTTCGGAAGGCCTATATTAGAACTTGTTATTGTTATTTCATTTTGATTCATGGCATGACTGGGGGCTTATCCCAGATTTCAGACAAATGTCATTTTCAGTTGTTAGAGATTTCCCAGACTAATGTTAGACGTTGTTTAGAGGTTTATGTTTTCCATTCCAGATTGTTCGATTGAATTATGATATCGACCATGATTCCATTTTGTTTTGTATTTCCGCATTTCCTCTTTGTAAATGAATGGTGTATATGATTGCAAGTTAGAAGGGCTCTCGGGCCTTCATGGTTCAGGATCCCCGTCACGGCTAGGGCCCCGGTTTGGATCGTGACAGTTCCTTATCTAGAGTTTGACTAGCCTTTTGTAGGATGTGAAATCATGTTAGGTTTTTATATAATTGAGTCATTCTGTTTACTTCTATTTGCTTAACTTAACTACACAATGATTGTAGTTAATTGATGAATGGCCAATGATTGACCGTAGAGTGATTTTGAATTGTTTTTTAGACTTTTGGAAAGTCTTTTTCAAATAGAATTTTATACCCCAATTTTTAAAAACTATCAAAATCACCTATATCATTGGATGAAGCATATAACAAAACCTCATTCTTATCAACATTATTGAGATTTAAAAGTAACAAGCTTGATGCAATCTAAGTGAATAGATTAATAGGTTAGCTAGGGTTAATTCGAGAGAATAACACTAGGAAATTACTACACTTATTGGTCGAGAGATATCGCTTAACCTTTTTAGGGCGAGCTATTGACATGATTAATATACAATAAATACCCCCCCCCCCCCCCCCCCCCCCCAAAAAAAAAATAAAATAAAATTAGTTAGCGTTTGACCCTGTTTCATCGTGAAAATAGAAAAAAATAGTTTTTATTTTCGAAGTTAACAATGATATTTGAAAACTAAAGTTGTGCTTGGAAATGCAATAAAATTGAGGTTTTTGAATTTGTATGGATAATTTGGAGTGAAAAAGTGACAAATTATGTTGTTTTTGAAATTTTAAAAATTCTCGAAAAAGTAAAAACAATTTTTTTTAATTTTATGATCAAACATGTTTTCTCGAGTTCAATTCTAGGAAAACGTGAAACTTATGTAGTAGGATACTCCTTACTAATACAATTTGATTGAAATATAGAAAGTCAAATTTTTTTGGGTTAATTATTTTCCACTGAAGTATAATAGCAAAGTTGAACAAAGCAAGAACAAAAAAAACTACTCTCTTTCACTCTAACAAAAAAAATGGTATCGCCAAAACGACCGACCAGTTCCCTACCGCCCATCGGAAAGAAGAGACTATCATCATACATCATCATATCGTCCAATGATCGTCCATAGGTTCCACAACTTTTCACTTATTTTGTTTTGTTTTTTGTTAAGCGTTTTGTGAGTGAATTGATTTTGATTGATGTGAATTGATCTTTTAAGTATATGGTCTAAAGTGTTAAAGGTACGCTCAAATTTCCACTTTATTCATTCATTTTTTTCTTTTTTTCTTTGTTTAAGCGTTCAATTAGTAAATTGATTCTTTTTTATTGGTGTGAGTTGAATTTTTTGGGTAGATGACGATGCAACATTGGAAAAAAAAATTGGTGCCGCCATTAGAGAAACCGAAGAAGTTATGCTCGATTGATCAACCAGAATTTGGCCAGAGATGTCTCAATAAAAGTACCCAAACTTTAATAAAATGCCTAAATATATACACATACATATAAAAATAGTAATAGCACAATAATTTGGAGTTATTTTTTTCTCTTCTATATTTTTAAAAGATATATAACCTTCAACTTCACATATTAATATGATTTTAATCAAAGTAAGGAGTATTTTTAGCTAATAAGATATTAGTGTTTTGCTTGCAATACATTAATTTGGATCTTGTTGTTCAAACTTTATTTATTAATATGAACTGTGAGTTGTTTAATTCAAAGTTCTAAAATATTTATGGCAAAAATTAGAAACCTTTTTCTTTCTTTTTTTAGATAATCTTTTTAAACGTATTTCAAAATTTTCATTATTATTTCAACGGAAGTTGAAATTATAAAATTACTATAAAAAATTTTGAAGCTTCAAAATCTTGGGGTCCTAAAGTAATTACTTTATTAGCCTTACCCTTGAGCCACCCCTGAATTTGAGGGCAGGGCTGATGATGGAAAATTTGATGATACAGCTAATGGAAAAGTTGTCACACCTGTCACAGAAGGCAAGCGTCAAAAGTAGCCATCTAAACTAGTCGGATATGAAACATATATCATGGAATTATAAGACAAACGTCCTCATGTAAACAACATGGAATAAAATTTGAATCTATTTGTGGAGATTTTGTAACTATTCTAAAACTGAAAAGTTTGACACAATTAATTAATTAATTATCTTTTTTTTTTTTGGAAACTGAAAGCATGTAGTTACAAATGGGACAACTAGTTAGTATAGTCTTTCATGGGCTACTAAAATAACCATTTGGAATAGGCTAAGTTGTTACAAATTATTAGGAAAGATGTTTAACAATCTCTGATACATACATTTGATTAATTATGAACTAATCATTTCAACATGCATAGACACTTATGAATAGGGATAAGGGGCCTATTAAGTACATTCTGACTTTCAGCACTTTGTGAACCATCTATTATAGGTATCTCGTGAAATTTCTTGAGGTGCACAAAAGTTGATCCAGACATCACGATATTAAAAAAAAAAATATTGTATATTAACCTTGCTAAGTTGTTTGTCTTCTATAGAATGTTATTTATATGAGTTTTATGTGTATAGAAAATGCATTAGATGAACACGATCAAACTAAAGTGATTTTGGCTTGATTTGAAGCAAAAGAAGGAAGAAGGATTGCCGGACTCGTCTAAGGACCTCGGACCTCATGAAGTGAGATAGACAGAAGAGCCAGAAAAAAAGAGCAACTTTAGAGCTGATCAGGCTTGTCTGCAATCCCCACAAAGCGTGAGCTTAGACGAGTCAGAAAAAATTGATCCTGTGAATTTTGAATTCCCACACATCTTAGGTCATAAAAACATGCTAGAAAACATGTTGAGGAGGTGGGAAACAAAAAATGCCAAAGATTCTTTGGGAGGCAAGAACACGGAGAGAGGTGGAAGCGAAAAGATATTCGACTTAGTGTTTCACTTTCTCCTTTCTTTTACTTGTTGTTATGGAATTCTATGCTATGCATGTTCTTAAACAATATTATGAGTAGCTTGGTTCCTTATCTAGAGTTTGACGGGCTTTTTGTAGGATGTCAATTCTTCTTATGTTTTTATATAATTGAGTCATTCGATTTATTTCTATTTGTTCAACTACACAATGATACTAGCTAGTTAATTGACTGGCCGCCGGCTAACAATGCTATCATATTTTGTTGTTCTCGAGAGCCACTCTGAGATTTGGTGTAACAACCCAGGCTCACCGGCGCATGCGAAATTGTCCGCTTTGGAGCCTCGGCCCCTCACGGTTTTAAAACGCATCACATACGTGGAAGATATCCATGCACCTATAAGGCACACTTTGTTCCCCTTCACTACCGATGTGGGATTTGCCTAAGTGAATGCAGGCGTTACGTATCGCCGTCCCTACACTCACCCCCCGTAGGGACTCAGCGTCCTCGCTGAGGTTTGCCCCACCACCGGTACCAGCGCTGGCTCTGATACCAACTGTCAGTGAGGGACGTCAGTACGAAAATATGTACTGAGTATGTAAGGCAGTGAGTATCAAGATGAGATACAAAAGGACAACAGAACTCAGATACCAGTGAATAAACAGTATGAGTAGACCACACTTAAAAGAGCTGATGGGATACCTGCACATTACTTTCATATCATTACTTCCCGTAATCCTTATCAATACATATCATATGTCATACAATGGCCAACTGATCAGTGGTACTAATACAATACATCAGGGACCACCCCTGGAATAGCATATATACATAAACTTTATAATACAATGGCCAACTGATCAGTGGTACTAATACAATACATCATATCATCAATTTAAAATACAGGCATTCCATTTCTTAATTCAATTAATCTTTGAGATTGGTTACTTCGTGGTCACACCTTATGGAACTTGAAACCATGATACCTCAATAGGAAAACATGTAAATAGGTAATCAATATCATGAAAATGAAGTAGAGAATCATGGATACCTCATTAAACCATTTCGGAGTCAACAATAGTATATGGACATTTTTTTGACTAGCCGGACATCTTAAAAGTGAAAACAAGTTCAATTGGTAGTGTCGAAGATCATATGATGTTATTATGTGTCATGTATCGTAGGACAATGTTGGAAGCTTACTTGAGAGTGCCATGGGTCATTATTCATTCCAAAGATTAGATAGAGTATGTCTTACATACCTTGATATAACCACTTCAATACAAGTGACTTCCCGTACTCTTCGAACACTTATCTACAATAAGTCATTTGTGGCAAACTAGTATTAGCAACCAAACCTTACCATTTAGGTATTAACTTCACCAAATAAAGTCTAGGAAGTAATCCTTAAACTCATCAGTAAGAGTGCTACATACATCCTCTTATACTCTTATTACATTCACATATCATGCATTTTCATGAAATATCCCTCAACATCACTCTTAGCCTTTATTTCCCTTCTTAATCACCATCCAATACCAACATGATCACTAGGAATACATAACCACCAATATAATGATATATCACCACAATTCATCCTCCATAATCCAATACAACAACTTCCATAATTTACTACTAACAATTTATACAAAACAATTCATAACTATGTTTCTAGTTATCTTCCAACATCAAGACAATACTCATAATCCTTTATCAATACTTATTCATGGATAAGAATCAAGAATAAACAATATTCATACCTTAACAATGAACTCTTTTATTTAGAATCCTCCTTACATAACCATGGTGTGCTTCTCGAAGCTTTCGAGATGGTGAACACAACTACGGAACCAATTCGAATTTTCTACGGTTGAATCACAAAATATTTGAAGTTGAAATTAGGCTAGGGTTTCACCTTCTCTTAATAATTGGATGATATATGATATATATGAGGCTAAGTGTAGGTTGAAAAAGACCCATTTTCGTCCAAGAGGTAATAGAAAATGACCATTTTGCCCTAAAAATTTAAATAAATCCGAATCTGTCCCCAGTGGACAGTTTTGACAGGCTGAAGTAAATCAATCATAACTCTTTACTCCGGTATTGGATTCGGGTGAAACCAATTGCATTGGAAATATAATTCAAAGTGATTTCATTTTCATATAAATTATACCACTCAGTTCTTCCTGTACAAGGATTTATGGTCGTTTAAAATTGACCCAAAAATCTGTCCCACAATTCTGTTTTTTTGATAGGCTGTAGTAAAACGGGTATAGCTCCTTACTCAGACATTTGATTTGGATGAAACCAATTTCATAGGAAAGAAGACTCTCGGATATTTTCGTTGATATATAGCAGCTCACACAGTTCTTTTTCTACAAGAAGTTATGATCGTCTAAAGTTGATCCAAAAAAATAATTGTCTAGCTGCAGTAATTTTCCTGCAGATTTACTGTTCACAGGCTCCCCGACCACCGTTTTGAAATTTTGAATGTGCTCGCTTATATGAAATACTCCTCTGTTTTGGGCAAACTTTATATCGTTGGAAAGATTATTCCAATACCTACACATACATCTATTGACGGGATACTTCCGAACACCATAAACTTAATTTAACCCATACGCAAGCCTTTAGGACTCCATATAATCGTGATAAGTGTACGAAAAAATTTACGGGGTGTTACATTAGGTGTTAGTTGAACAATGTCACTTCGAAGCATTGAACTATTAGAAATGGTTTATCTATGTGATCCGTTAAAAGTTTGGCTCGTTTATGTCATTGCCGTTACAAAACTGGCTCATTTTTGCCATTATTTTTTAACGATGGTATTGTAAAACAACCTTTTCTATGTGGTTCACATCACCAAATTAGACCTAGTAAAAGTACTACTCATTTTAAAAAAGACTCATTTTAAATAACATAACCATATTCCATATTATTCTATCCTATATCAATCAAATTCAATAATCGATTTTTTTTTCTTAAAAGAAAGTTTGAAAATGCAACGAAATCGTTTATAAAAAAACTTCAAATACTGCTTTGTTGGGTGTGGGTGGGGGTTGATTTCGATGAAACTGAAAACTGCAAGTATTGTGATTGTTTTGCATATTGTTCATATCATTGGTGAATTATTGTTCAATTTATCAGAAGTGTATATTGTGTAATTGAAGGGATGTGCATGGCCTATTGGCTTCTATAGAGCCTTCATGTTGGGGTTTAGTCAACACGAGTTTATTTCTATGAACAACTTGGCTTATGCCAAGGATACATTGTTCAAGGGTTGAACTTAGTTTTTGGGGATGATTTACTTTCACTTGTTATGTTACTTACTTATCTTGCCTTCTTTTTTGTTTTGAATGGCAGAATCTTCAACCCATTAATCGCTTTGTTGTGAAAAAGAAAAAAACAACTTATTCATCAATGATAATGAACAATATGCAAAATAGTAGCAATACTTGCAGTTTTCAATTTCATCCCTCCAGTATCTGCTGGTTATTTTTATAAACGATTTTCATTGGATTTTTATTTTATTTTTAATTTTTTGATTATTGGATTTGATTGATATCGGATAGAGTAAAATCAAATATGGTTATGCTACTTAAATTTTTAAATGAGTAATATTTTCAATGTGTCTAGTTTGATGATGTGGACCTCTAATATGAGTCCATATAGCAAAGGTGGTTTTACAAAACCACCGTTACAAAATAATGACATAAATGTGCCTGTTTTGTAATGGCAATGGCATAAGCAAGACCAAACTTTTAACGGTTGACATAGATGAACCATTTCTAGTAGTTTAATGACATATTTGAACTTTTTCCCTTAATAGTTTAATGATTGGGATTTAAAAGTGGAGTCTAAGGATAACAAAGCTTTGATGCAATCTAAGTGAATAGATTAATTGGTTTTGCTAGGGTTATAAGTTCAAATGAATAACACTAGAAAATTACTAAACTTATTGGTCCAGAGATATCTATGGTAAAAAAAGATTCATGATTGCTAGAGATTAATTTGGCTAGATTATATAACATAGTGAGAATGAATCCGGCAAATAAAGAAATCATAACTTTAGGCTTCTTAATCATGATATCAACCCATTTTCTAGTTAGTTTGATTTATTGGTTATATAGTTTAAAACAAAAATCTTAATCATGAAAATCAAATAATTGTTCCAACTTATTTTCTTTGCGATACTGAACAACGAATCTTAGTTCACTGTAGAATTTGACTCCGGTCTTAAAAACCAAATTATATTTACAACAATCACTTAACCTTTTTAGGACAAGCTTTTGGCTTGATTAATAAAAAATAAATAACCCCCCCGCCCCTCCAAAAAAAAAAAATTTAGCGTTTGACCATGTTTCATTGTGAAAATAGAAAAAAATAATTTTTATTTTCAAAGTGAACAATGATATTTGAAAATTAAAGTTGTGCTTGGCAATTAAATAAATTTGAGTTATTTTTGAATTTTGGAGGGTAATTTGGAGTGAAAAAAGTGACAACTTTTTTATTGTTTTTGGAATTTTAAAAATTCTCGAAAAGTAAAACTATAATTTTCCAAATTTTATGACCAAACATTTCTGAAGTTCTATTCCGGAAAAAACAGAAAAAATTTTAGTTATCAAACGGGTCCTTTAATGATATTTATGCTTTTTTCTTACAATAATAAATGACTTATGTAGTAAAATACTCCGTATTAATGTAATCTCATTGAAATATAAAAAGTCAAATATTTGTTTTTTTGGTTAATTACTCTTCTGCCCAACTGTGCTTACCTATCTATACTCTATATCTTTCAAAAAACCAACACTACTGAAGTATCAACAACAAAGTTGAACAAAGCAACAAGCCAAAAATAAAGAAGTTCCTCTCTTTCACTCAACAAAAATGGTACCGCCAAAACAACCGACTGGTTCCTTACCGCTCACCTTAAACAAGAGGCCATTATCGTCGTCTGATGATATACCTCCATTTTCGAAACATCCAGAGGTTCATATGAACTTTCACTTCATTCATTTATTTTATTTTAGTTTTTTGTTAAGAATTCGATGAGTATTGATTCTTTTTTTTTTCTCTTCCTTGATTGTATCAAATTTAATTTTTTTTAGGTGGATGATGCACCTCCTTCTGTGAAGCGTCTAAAGGTGCACTCAAATTTCTACTTCATTCATTTTTTTTTTGTTTATTTTTAAGTGTTTGGTTAGTAAATTAATATTTTTGGTAAGTGATACCTCCTTTTCTAAAACGTCCAAGGATTCACTCAAAATTCGACTCATCTTTTTTTTTTCTTGGGGTTTTTGCTAAGCGTTTGATGAGTAGATTGATTCATTTTTGGTTCTTTTTCATTGGTGTGAATTGTTTTTTTAGGGAGATGACAATGTGGATACTTTGGAAAACAAATCGATGCTGCCATCTAAGAAGTCAAAGGAGTTACACTCAACTGATCAACCAGAACTTGAAGCTGGTAACGTAGCTGACTAAAAAGTTAACGACACAGTTGACGAAAAGGCTGAGGCCGCGGCTGACGAAAAAATTGAGGCTGCAGCTGACGAAAAAGTTGATGCTGCGGCTGACGGAAAAGGTGATGCTGCAGTGGACGGTGAAGTTTTTACACCTTCCCAAGTAGGCAAGTATTTTTTTGTTTTTTACTTCCTTAGTCCCTCCACTTTAGTCACACCTTACAGAAGGCAAGATATTCTACAAATATAACGTCAACTTTTTTACATATCCAGTTTAAAAATAATTTATCTATTTATTCTTATCAGTTTAAAAATAATTTATCTTTTTAATTCCTAATTTACCCTTGTTATTATTTATAATCACTTCACAATATATTTATTAGATTTATTATATTCAAAAAGGTGATATAATAAAATTATCTTTGATGTTAAGTCAATAATGGACAAACAAAAAATGGACGTAGGAAACACTTTATTTATCTTTTCTATTTTCTTAGAAGAGTCTTTGATGTCATTCAGTTTTTTTATCGGACAAGCCTTGGTGCGGACTCATATCAGAGTATCCGGAGGTTTTAGATTTGTAGTATTTGTTTTTCTTTAACTATTTTTCTGTTGAATATTGGTTTGTAAATTTGATAGTTAATAGAATGTATATTCTGCAAAACCCAACAGTAGAGGTTGATAAGACTTTTTTGGGGTTGATGCGAACAAAGACACTCCTGCTGCTGTGATGACGTGCTTTATAAGGCTTGTAAATCCCCGCAGCGCAAAGCGTGAGCTTAGACAAGTCAGAAAAAATTGATCCTGTGAATTTTGAATTCCCACACATCTTAGGTCATAAAAACACTCTAGAAAACATGTTGAGGAGGTGGGCAACAAAAAGCGCCAAAGATTATTTGGGAGGAAAGAACACGGAGAGAGGTGGAAGCGAAGAGATATTTGACTTTGTGTTTCACTTTCTCCTTTCTTTTACTTGTTGTACTGGAATTCTATACTATGCATGTTCTTAAACAATATTATGAATAGCTTGGTTCCTTATCTATTGTTTGACGGGCCTTTTGTAGGATGTCAATTCTTCCTATGTTTTTAGATAATTGAGTCATTCTGTTTATTTCTATTTATTCAACTACACAATGATACTAGCTACTTAATTGACTGGCTGCTGGCTAACAATGCTATCATATTTTGTTGTTCTCGAGAGAGACTCTGAGATTAGGTGTTTAAGTTTCAATTATTGAATTGATTCTTTTTGAATGGTGTAAATTGAATTTGTTGGGTAGATGACAATGCGGCATCGGATAAAAAAAATTGGTGCCACCATCAGGGAAGCCGAAGGAGTTATGCTCGATTGATCAACCAGAATTTGGCCAGAGACGTTTCAATAAAAATAATAGCATAATAGTTTAGAGTTATCTTGTTTTTGTCTTCTACATTTTTAAAAGATACATAACCTTCAAATTCACATATTAATATGATTTTAATAAAAGTAAGGATTAGTTCTAGCTAATAAGATATTAGAGATTTGCTTGCAATTCATTAACTTGGATGTTGTTGTTAAAACTTTATTTATTAATATGAAGTTTGAGTTATTTAATTCAAAGTTCTAAAATATTTAAAGTAAAAATTAGAAACCTTTTTCTTTCTTTTTTTAGATAATCTTTTTAAACGTATTTCAAAATTTTCATTATTATTTCAACGGAAGTTGAAATTATAAAATTACTATAAAAAATTTTGAAGCCTCAAAATCTTGGGGTCCTAAAGTAATTACTTTATTAGCCTTACCCTTGAGCCACCCCTAAATTTGAGGGCAAGGCTGATGATGGAAAATTTGATGATACAGCTAATGGAAAAGTTGTCACACCTGTCACACAGAAGGCAAGCATGAAAAGTAGCAGTCTAAACTAGTTGGATATGAAACATATATCATGGAATTATAAGAGGAACGTCCTCATGTAAACAACATGGACTAAAATTTGAATCTATTTGTGGAGATTTCGTAACTCTATTAAAACTGAAAAGTTTGACGTAATTAATTAATTAATTATCTTTTTTTTTTTTTTGGAAACTGAAAGCATGTAGTTACAAATGGGACAACTAGTTAGTATAGTCTTTCATGGGGTACTAAAATAACCATTTGGAATAGGCTAAGTTGTTACAAATTATTATGAAATATGTTTAGCAATCTCTGATACATACATTTGATTAATTAAGAACTGATCATTTCAACATGCATAGACACTTATGAATAGGGATAAGGGGCCTATTAAGTACATTCCAACTTTCAGCACGTTGTGAACCATCTATTACAGGTATCCCATGAAATTTCTTGAGGTGCACAAAAGTTGATCCAGACATCACGATCTTAAAAAAAAGAATATTGTATATTAACCTTGCTAAGTTGTTTGTCTTCTAAGGAATGTTATTTATAAGAGTTTATGTGTATAGAAAATGCATTAGATGAACACGATCAAACTAAAGTGATTTTGGCTTGATTTGAAGCAAAATAAGGAAGAAGAATTGCCGGACTCATCTATGGACCTCGGACCTCATGAAGTGAGACTGACAGAAGGCCAGCAAAAAAGAGCAACTTTAGAGCTGATCAGGCTCGTTTGCAATCCCCACAAAGTGTGAGCTTAGACGAGTCAGAAAAAATTGATCCTGTGAATTTTGAATTCCCACACATCTTAGGTCATAAAAACACGCTAGAAAACATGTTGAGGAGGTGGGCAACAAAAACCACCAAAGATTCTTTGGGACGCAAGAACACGGAGAGAGGTGGAAGCGAAGAGATATTCGACTTAGTGTTTCACTTTCTCCTTTCTTTTACTTGTTGTTATGGAATTCTATACTATGCATGTCCTTAAACAATATTATAAGTAGCTTGGTTCCTTATCTATAGTTTGACGGGCCTTTTGTAGGATGTCAATTCTTCTTATATTTTTATATAATTGAGCCATTCTGTTTATTTGTATTTGTTCAACTACACAATGATTGTAGTTAATTGACTGACCGCCAGCTAACTGTTAGGAAAGACGAGCACACAATAAAAGAGTCTGACAGGGTAGCAGCGGAAAATACCCAAAACTAAACTTTCCCTTTCGAATTGAACTGAGAGGAGACAAATAAACCCAAGAAAAATAGAGTAATATACAGCAAACAACTCAACTAAATGAAACAAGACAAGAATAAAGGCAATCACACAAGACACATGATTTACGTGGCGGGACCAAAACCTACACTATAATCACCAAAGATGTACAATATTGTCCTACAAAATGCACATCAAACAAGTTCCAAACAACAAGAAACAATACATAATCCACAACACCAAACACTAGAGAAATAAAGGAGTGAAAGCACCAAAAATGCAGCTACTGTTCGGGAATAAAGAACAGGAGCTACAGGCCATCAAATCAAGCTCCGTCAGTTCCTAACCAAATATTGAGATGATATTAACAATTAATCCAAAAATAAGATCAATCAGACAAGAAACGAAGCGGAAATCGCAATTTGAAGTTGGCAGCTGTGGCTGAAATTTAAGTGCGAAAATCAGCTTTGTTTTTCTCTCTTTGGCTGCTGAAAACTCTCTTTTTGTGATGGTGAATAAGACCTAAAAAGATCAGTATATATGCCCCATAGTAATACGCCTATGGGAAAAAGTGGGTTGGTCCAAATTGGGCTTCATTTATCCACACAGGAAGAGAAAAAGACCCAATAACCCAACAATGCTCCCCCTCCCAACTATGTGGAGGAGACCGCCATCCCAACGATCATGCAACAATCTTCAAACTTCCCTCTTGGTAAATATTTAGTCATCATGTCGGAACCATTATCATCCGTATGAATCTTCTCAAGTTCAAGCAACTTAGAATCCAACACATCCTGAATCCAATGGGATCTCACATCAATGTGTTTAGACCAACCATGAAATGTAGAATTCTTGCCAAGATGTATGACACTTTGACTGTCGTAATGAAGCACATACCTCTTTTGAGAACAACCAAGTTCCCCCAAGAATCTCTTTATTCAAAGCAATTCTTTACAAGCTTCAACGGCAGCAATAAGCTCAGCTTCTGTTGTAGATAGAGCAACACATTTTTGCAACCCAAATTGCCAAGACACAGCTCCCCCTCCAAAAGTAACCAAATACCCTAAAGTAGACTTGAGAGTATCAACATCACCGGCCATATCTGATTTAGTATAACCACAAAAACTAGGCTTCCATGTACCAAAACACAAATTCAGACTAGATGTGCCACAAAGATATCTCATAATCCACTTCACAGCATTCCAATATTCTCTTCTTGGATTAGAAAGAAAATGACTAACAACACCAACAACATGAGCAATATCTGATCTTATGCAAATCATTGCATGCATCAAGCTACCAATAGCTGAAGTATAAGGAACTTTCTTCATATCTTCCTTCTCATCCTCACTAGAAGGACACTGCTTCGTGCTCAACTTGAAGTGCATAGCTAAAGGTGTATTGACAACCTTAGCCTTGTCCATGTTAAACCTTTGAAGTACTTTCTGAATGTACTTCTCTTGTGATAACCACAACTTCTTGGCCTTTCTGTCACAGACAATCTATATGCCAAGAATCTGCTTTGCTGGTCCCAAGTCTTTCATAAAAAAAGACTTACTCAACTCTTGCTTCAACTTTTGAATCCTGCAAGTACTATGACCAACAACAAACATATCATCAACATAAAGCAACATAATAATAAAGTCACCCTCAGAGAATTTTCGCACAAAAACACAATGGTCTGAAGTAGTCTTCTTGAAGCCCTGTTGACTCATAAAGGAACCAAACTTCCTGTACCACTGCCTAGGAGCTTATTTCAAACTATACAAGCTCTTCTTTAATTTGCAAACATAATTCTATTTTCCTTTGACTTCAAAACCTTTGGGTTGCTCCATATAAATTTCTTCATCTAAGTCACCATGGAGAAAAACAATTTTAACATCCATTTGCTCAACCTCTAAATCTAGACTTGCAGCTAAGCCTAGAACCACACGAATGGATGACATCTTCACAATCAGAGAAAATATCTCATCAAAATCAAATTCCTTTTTCTGGTTAAATCACTTCACAACCAATCTAGCTTTGTACCGTGGAATTGGATTACCATCTTCATGCTTCACCCAAGAAACCCACCTATTTTTCAAAGCTTTTCTATCTTTAGGCAGCTTAACCGAATCAAAGGTATGATTATGTTGAAAAGTTTTAATTTCATCTTCCGTAGCATCAAACCACTTTTCTTTTTCTTCACTTTCCATGGCCTCATCAAGACTCTCAGGTTCTCCCCCATCAGTCAAAAGTACATACTTATTGGGAGAATAATGAGATGAAGGTATTCTCTCTCTTGTAGATCGTCTGAAAGAACTCACTGGAATATTAACAACTGGCTGCTGATCAACCATATCAACTTGCACCGGAGCATCATCAACTTCATGCTGGTCATTCTGAACATGATCATCATCTTCATTATCAACTTGATTTTCATCATCATGAAGATTTTCTTCAGGAGCAGTAGTCAAAGGAACTGGATCAACATCAACTAGGCTCTCACTACTCTGAGAATCAACTTTCTCAGCTTTGTCAAAATCTTCAATTGTTTGGTCTTCAAAGAACACAACAGCGCGGCTTCTAACAAGTTTCTTCTCAACTGGATCATAGAAACGATAGCCAAATTTATCTTGACCATAACCACTGAAGATACACTATCTATTTTTAACATCCAACTTTGACCTTTCATCCTTAGGAACATAAACCAAAGATTTACACCCAAAGACTCTAAGATGATCATAAGAAACATTCTTACCAGACCAAACTCTGTTAGAGACATCACCATTCAAACCAACAGAAGGAGATAAATTGATAACATAAATAGCCATATTAAGTTCTTCTGCCCAAAAGAAATCTGGCAGCTTAGCATGTGAAAGAATACATCTAACCTTCTCAACTAGTGTTCGGTTTTCCTCTCTACTAAGACATTCAACAGAGGAGTCTTTAGAGGAGTTTTCTGATGCCGAATACCCTGCTCTCTTCAATATTTATCAAAAGGACCAATATACTCACCACTATTATCTGAATGGATGCATTTCAATTTTTTCCCTGTCTGTCTTTCAACCAAGGACTGAAATTTTTTGAATACATCAAGCAGTTGATCCTTGGACTTCAAAGGAAATACCCAGAGTTTACGAGAATGATCATCAATAAAAGTCATAAATTAAAGTGCACCACCATGAGACCTTACTTTAAAAAGACCGCACAAATCAGAATGCACCAACTCCAGCAAATCGAGCTTTCTTGAAGGAGGATGACTCTGAAAAGAATATCTTTTCTCTTTACTGGCTAAGCAATGAACACACTTCTTCAACTTTGCTTGTTTTACTCCATAATGCAAATTTTTTTTTTTTGGTTTCCCATCCGGTGTCCGGCACCGCATTGGAGTCCAACTAATCCGGATTAGCGCCGGGTAGGGCATCATTCGGGGGGTAGCGCTCCCAACAGAGTTTTCTCCATGCCCAGGGTCGAACCCTCGACCTCTGATTAAGGGTGGAGCAGCCCCATCTGCTGCACCACAACCCATGTTCGTAAAAGTGGAGGTTAAGGATAACAAAGCTTTGATGCAATCTAAGTGAATAGATTAATTGGTTTTGCTAGGGTTATAAGTTCAAATGAATAACACTAGAAAATTACTAAACTTATTGGTCCAAAGATATCTATGGTAAAAAAAGATTCATGATTGCGAGAGATTAATTTGGCTAGATTATATAACATAGTGAGAATGAATCCGGCAAATAAAGAAATCATAACTTTAGGCTTCTTAATCATGATATGAAACCATTTTCTAGTTAGTTTGATTTATTGGTTATATAGTTTAAAACAAAAATCTTAATCATGAAAATCAAATAATTGTTCCAACTTATTTTCTTTGCGATACTGAACAACGAATCTTAGTTCACTGTAGAATTTGACTCCAGTCTTAAAAACCAAATTATATTTACAACAATCACTTAACCTTTTTCGGACAAGCCCCCCCCCCCCCCCCCCCCCCGCCCCTCCAAAAAAAAAGTTAGCGTTTGACCATGTTTCATTGTGAAAATAGAAAAAAATAATTTTTATTTTCAAAGTGAACAATGATATTTGAAAATTAATGTTGTGCTTGGCAACTAAATAAATTTGAGTTATTTTTGAATTTTTGTGGGTAATTTGGTGTGAAAAAAGTGACAGCTTTTTTATTGTTTTTGGAATTTTAAAAATTCTCGAAAAGTAAAATTATAATTTTCCAAATTTTATGACCAAATATTTCTGAAGTTCGATTCCGGAAAAAAAGAGAAAAAGTTTTCGTAATCAAACGGGTCCTTTAATGATATTTATGTTTTTTCTTACAATAATAAATGACTTATGCAGTAGAATACTCCGTATTAATGCAATCTCATTGAAATATAAAAAATCAAATATTTGGTTTAACTGTGCTTACCCGTCTATACTCTATATCTTTCAAAAAACCAACACTACTGAAGTATCAACAACAAAGTTGAACAAAGAAACAAGCCAAAAAATCAAGAAGTTCCTCTCTTTCACTCAACAAAAATGGTATTGCCAAAACAACCGACTAGTTCCATACCGCCCATCGGAAACAAGGGGCCATCATAGTCGTCTGATGATGTACCTCCATTTTCGAAGCATCCAGAGGTTCATATAAATTTTCCCTTCATTCATTTATTTTATTTTAGTTTTTTGTCAAGCATTCGATGAGTATTGATTATTTTTTTTTTCTCTTCCTTGATTGTATCAAATTCAATTTTTTTTAGGTGGATGATGCTCCTCCTTCTGTGAAGCGTCGAAAGGTGCACCCAAATTTCTATTCCATTCATTTTTTCTTTTGTTAAGTGTTTGGTTAGTAAATTAATATTTTTGGTAGGTGATATACCTCCTTTTCTAAAAAGTCCAAGGATTCACTCAAAATTCTACTTATTTATTTTTTTTCTTAGAGTTTTTTGTTAAGCGTTTGATGAGTAAATTGATTCATTTTTGGGTCTTTTTGACTGGTGTGAATTGATTTTTAAGGGAGATGACAATGTGGATACTTTGGAAAAAAAATCGATGCTGCCATCTGAGAATTCAAAGGAGTTACACTCAACTGATCAACCAGAATTTGAAGCTGGCAACGTAGCTGACCAAAAAGTTAACGACACAACTGACGAAAAGGATGAGGCCGCGGCTAACGGAAAAATTGAGTCTGCAGCTGACGAAAAAGTTGATGCTGTGGCTGACGGAAAAGGTGATGCTGTAGTGGACAGTGGAGTTTTCACACCTACCCCAGTAGGTAAGTATTTTTTTGTTTTTTACTTCCTTAGTCCCTCCACTTTAGTCATACCTTACAGAAGGCAAGGTATACTAAAAATATAACGTCAACTTTTCTACATATCCAGCTTAAAAATAATTTATCTATTTATTCCTAATTTATTCTTATTATTTTAAAAATAATATATCTTTTTAATTCCTAATTTACCCTTGTTATTATTTATAATCACTTCACAATATATTTATTAGATTTATTATATTCAAAAAGGTGATATAATAAAATTGTCTTTGATGTCAAGACAATAATGGACAAACAAAAAATGGATGTAGGAAACACTTCATTTATCTTTTCTATTTTCTTAGGATAATCTTTGATATCATTCAGGTTTTGTATTGGACAAGTCTTGGTGCCGACTCATATTAGAGTATCCCGAGGTTTTAGATTAGTAGCATTTGTTTTTCTTTAACTATTTTTCTGTTGAATATTGGTTTGTAGATTTGATATCTAATAGAATGTATATTTTGCAGAACCCAACAGTAAAGGTTAATAAGACTTTTTTGGCGGTTGGTGCGAACAAAGACACTCATGCTGCTGCGATGATGTGCTTTATAAAGCTTGTAAATGTAGTGCTCTAAATTTGGACTGCCTTGACTTTCATGTTTGTTCAACAGTTTAAGTCTGTTTGCCATAATTCGAAACACGCTGTCTACTAGTGAAAATTTTAGTATGAAGATGCTTTTCGAAACAAATTAAAAGAAATGATTTTTTCTTTTCAATGCTGATGCACAGATCTTTTCTGGATCAGAATTATTTGTAGTATCTTCAAAAATTCACTTTGGGCACTGTTATATTTATTGGAATCTCTTCACGTATCTTTAGGCACTTTTCTTCTTGAGAGATTACCATATATAGAAATTTAAATATGAACATGTTGCATACTGAGGCGAAGTCAGGATTTCGACGAAAAGGATACAAAATTTGAAGAAAAACTAATCGAAGAGGTTGACATCTATTATATATACATAAAATATAATTTTAATAATATATAAATAATATAATTTTTTACCGCCCATTCCAATGACTGCCCGGTCGCATATCGAAGGACTGCATTAGTTGGCATTTGTTTGACTATTTTCTAAGGTTGTGAACTTCATAATGTATATAGATTACTCATTGTTTGTGGGCATGATCAGCATCAAGTCAATGGAAAGACCATCAGCAAATATTCTTTTTGCTTTCTCAATTCAGGCGATGAAGTTGTCTTAAGTCAAGCAGAAAATAATGCTTACGTATCCTCTACATGTTGCTGTAGGAGCTATTGTGATTCCATTTGTATTTGCTCAATCCTTACGGTATTTGTGATTCTTTACTATTTCTCATCTATATGATTGAATATCCTTGACATTGTTCTATATAGATTGTTCAGTTACTATTGGAGTCACCTTCAGATGTTGGGACCAGTGCTGGAAAAGGAAAACTGTTGACTATAGAAAACCAGGTAGAAGATGCTTTAGCTATTGCTCGTGCTTTTGATTTGTCAATATTTTCAAACCCATGTCGAGATCTATTTTCTTTGAAACCAACATCTCAGGTTAGTTGTAAAAAACACCCAAGAAATGAGCTGCATGCCTCCTTCCCTTGTTATTCATGATATTCTGATTTTGAATTACCCATTGGTACAAGCTTGATGGCCTTGAATTAGATTCAGCTGCAAATATCGGCAGCAATAATGCTGCTGATTTTGAATTATCCATTGGTACAGGCAATGCTAACTCATTCGCTGAACCATTTCTTTTGGCCTTCTTGCTATGAGCTCGCAAACTGATCCATACATAACTAAAAAACTTATTTATTAACAGATGTTGGAGGAAAGATGGTGGATTACAGGATTAATGTCTGCTTCAACTTCAGAGATGTCTTCAAAATCTGCTGCAGTTATGGAAAAACTTTATGTTGCAATCATTGATGGACAAAATATAGAAGTATCATTCGATGACTTTCCATATTACTTAAGGTAGTCAAGTAGGCAACTAGATCACATAGCATAATCCAATTACCATTGTAAATCTAGAAATCTATTTAGTTTCCTTTATTTTTTTCTCTTCAGCTCTTTGGTCTTTCGGGCATTTCCTGATACTTCTTATACTTTCTTATATTCTAGTTAAGAAATAAAAATATTTTCTTTTCATTATAAAAATATTTTCACTATATGTTAACCAGGCTTTAATTTTTGTTCATGTTAACTTATTAGTTAATTAATTAATTTTGCAAAAAGAAAAAGAAGTTGGTATGTAATATTTGTGTTAGACAAAAAAATTTGAGACCTTTGAGCTAATGCAGATCAATTTAAATAGTGACTTCATAAAAAGGAAAAGAATATAGTAATTTTGTTGGTCCCAACTCCCAACTATTACCTAAAATGCATGACAAACTTTAATAAAATAGTAAGATATATATATAAGAACATTCACAAATTCTATATAGTATTATGAAAACGTTCACCGGTGCTTTAGTCTAAGAATTTGTTGAAGTGCTAGGAAATATAAATTATCATTAAATAGTGAAAGTACTTGGTTTATTGAATTAACTATTCTTTTTCTTTCCAAAATTGAAAATGGGGTCTATAGTAAGTGTTATCCCTTAGACAAAGCATGACCATGATGTAAGCAAAGGATAAAGTAGTCAAATAGGTTCGAATTTTTCAAGTGAGTTACAATAATTTTTCAAGTGGTTAAATATAAATGTTCCACAACTGTGGGATGAAGAAAAAGTTGTCTCCCAGATCCATTTCTATATAACAAAAATAATCACTTGTGAATGTGGAAAGGTCTCTAATCCTGTTCCAACTGTCTACTTCTATGTTTTTATCTAAGACAATCTTGTTTCTGTATGATATGTGTAATTTTGGTTTTAGGGTATTACCTTCTTTCTATACTTAGGTCACATATTTGAACCTCGTGCCATGCAAAGTAAGCCTTGTATTAGTATTTACATAGAGAAGGGTCGAGGCACGGTCCCATTATTCTGAAATTTCGAAGCTACGGTTGGTTAAGGGTTGGCCTTAGATGAATTTCTCGGTCATAAAAAAATTAATTAATCTATGAATGAAAAGTGTGTTCATTTTAACAATTTAAATTTTTAGATGAGATAGATTACACATTTCAACTTAGTATTGGAGCCATACTCATTCTCATTTTTGATTTAAACAATGCAAGGACCCTTGTTATATTGTCGACGCACTAGATATCCAATTTTAGACGTGCAATAGGGTATTGAATGGATCACATTGGTTCATACAATGGACATTACTCTTTTATTAGATGTTGCCGTTTAACCAGGGTTAGCCATGCCTCATCTTGTTTTGATGGTTATTGAAGAATAATGTAGTAACTTACACTAAGAGTAAATCAGTGTAAGCAGAGAGAAATGAAGGAAGAGATAGAAGAAGATCAACTATCTTAGAATTAGCGAAGAAAAGAGAAAAAGAAGAAGAGTAAATCATTTTGTTGTATTGATGTATTCAGAATTTTGTTTTTTCTAATAGTACAAGTTGACTATATATAGAGTAGATGATAGCTTAATAGTGTGGTGTCAACTAACTAACTGACTTCAACAATGTAACTAACTTATTGACACTTTAACTTACTTTCCATTGTTTTTCTTTCTTTACTCTCATTCCTCAACACTCCCCCTCAAACTTGGCACTTCAAAGAGATTGACAAGGTCAAGTTTGGACATTACGTATTTATGTTGAACCTTGGTTAAGCCTTTAGTGAAAGCATTTCCGGGTTGGGCATGAGTGACTATGTATTTAGTCTTGATCAGCCCTTGTTGGATCTTTTTTGTCACAAAGTAGCAGTCTATTTCTATATGTTTAGTTTTCTCATGGTAGCTACAGGATTTGTATCTATTTGCCAAGCTGCTTTGCTGTCACTGAAGATGGTCAGAGGTAGTTGTAGTTAAACACCTAGATCCTTGATCAAACCAACTAGCTATGTAAGTTCTGCAACTGTTGAAGCAAGGCTTCTATACTCTGATTAAGCTGAACTCCTAGAAATAGTTGATTGTTTCTTTGACTTCCAAGAAATTAGAGATTCACCTAGTTTAATAGTAAAGCCTATAATAGACTTCCTAGAGAAAGCACATCCAGCCCAATCTGCATCACAATGAGGTATAAAAACATCTTCTTTTGAGCTAAACATGAGAAGGCCTTATTCTGATTTTCCTTTTACATATTTGATGATTCTAAGTGCTGCATTCATGTGAGATTGTTTTGGGCACTTCAAGAACTTACTCAAGGTATGCACACTATATTCTATGTTTGGTCTTGTTGTTACTGTGAGGTATAACAACTTACCTGTTATCCTTTGGTACATCCTTGATCAGCTAATACTTCATCTTTTGACCTTGCATCATCTGAAGTATATTGATCATATTCTGTAGTTGTTAATTTCTCTATAGCATCAAGTGAAGTAGGTGCTGGTTTAGCAGCACTGAGACCTGTTTCTGAGATTAATTCCACTACATACTACCTCTGATGCAACATAATTCCTTGTTTAGACCTTGGAAATTCAATGCCTAGGAAGTACTTTCGTTCTTCAATATCCTTTATCTTAAAAGCTTTGTGAAGAGCCTCTTTGGTTTCACTTATTTGATCAAGTTTTGCTACCAGTCACTAGTATGTCATCTACATAAACTAGTACAACAACTATTCCTTCACTTGTCTCTTTGATGTAAAGAGAATGATCATATTGACTCTTTCTGAAGTTATATCTAATCAAGGTTTGATGCAGTTTTGCATTCCATTGTCTTGGTGCTTGCTTCAATCCATACAAGGATTTTAAAAGTCTGCACACCTGTCTCTCCCCTGACTTTTAAAACCTTGTAGAAGTTTCATATAGTCTTATCTTCCAAATCACCTTGTAAAAAGGCATTGTATACATTCATTTGATAGATATGCCAATTCCTAGATGCTGCAAAATAGCAAAGACAGTCCTCAGAGTAGCCATTTTTACTATTGGGCTAAAAGTTTCTTGATAGTCTATCCCTTCCTTTTGACTGAACCCTTTTGATTCCAACCTTGCCTTTAATCGTTCTATTTCTCTTGAATCTTTGCACTTGATTTTGTCAATCTATTTGCACCCTATAGGATACTTGCCTTCTGGAAGAATGACCACATGCCAAGTATTGTTGTTTCAAGAGCAGCTATCTCAAATTGCATAGCATCTACCCACCTAGCATCTTTAACTGCCTCTGTATAAGTGGTTGGTTCAATAAGGTTTGAGAAGTTAGATAAGTAGCATTGATACTTGTTAGAAAGATTAAAGAAACATAGTTTGAGAGAGGATATAAGATGTTTTCATTTATAGTTAATGACAGAAAGTCTTTCATCCATCTAGGTGGATGTGTGCCCCTGGTGGACTTTCTTTGATCAGAGTGTGTAGTAGCTTGTTGAGGCAATTCAGCAACATTTTGTCTTGTTATTCTTCTTGTGTAGTATCTTGTTATAGCAGGAATTTATGCAACAAGAATTGTAGTTGACTGGACTAGAGTAGTATTAGTTGTATTTTATAGTTGTTCAGTATGAGATTGTGATTATGAGTCATTCTCAATAGTTGGTTATGGTTGTGAGTTGTTACCAGCAGGTGCTTGTGACTGTGAACCGGGCTCAACTCCTATCATATCAATAGCAAACTCATCACTACTTCCTGCTGTCAAGTCACATATAGGAAATAACGATTGTGAAGCTTAAGTCATAGTATCCTTGAATGGAAATATATCTTCCAGAAAATGACATCCTTGTTAACAAAGTATATCTTGTCAATGGTATCATAAAGGATATAACCTTTATTTGTTTCTGAATAACCCATGTGAATAGCTTTTCTTGATCTAGGCTTAAGTTTATCCAATTCATGTACTACCTTAGCACAGCCTAAGACCTTTAGATGATCTAGTGCAGGTTTCTTATTGTATAGTTTTTCATAAGGTGTGATATATCCTAATATAGAATAAGGAAGCCTGTTTATTAGATATGTAGCAGGTTTCACACAGTGTCCCCAAAACTTTAAAGGCATAGTAGCATGAAACCTAATGGTTCTTGTTATTTCTAGCAAATGCCTATGTTTCCTCTCAGCTACACCATTTTGCTGAGGTGTATATGAGCAAGAAGTTTGATGAGTTATGCCTAGATTCGCAAAGAGTTTAGAACATATGTGATTGACAAATTCAGTACCATTATCAGTTCAAATCACTTTTACACAAGTATTAAACTGGGTTTGAATGTGTCATACCCCAAATCCCATTGGAGCGGACTGGCACCCGTAGCCGAGGAGGCCCGAGAGAGCCCGTTCATAACCTATACTTTCACATTTACATTACTTATGAAAATTAGAAATTTGGGCAGCACTTCGTTGTAAATAGAAGAAAACAGTACCTGTATCAGCCCAGCAGACACGCATAAATATATATATGAACAGTAATTGGCCGTCAGAGCCATCACGTCTATCAACCAAACACTCCTATGGCTGTACAATATGTCTACAAAAGCCTCTACATAGATACACAACTGAGTTGGGGTCGGGACAAACTCCCGCCCACAAAAGACTTTTATACAAATACCAAAAGTACATATAGAGACGACTTGGGATGCTCCGAAGCAACTGGAGCTCACCACTAACAACAGAATGTCCTGGATCTTACTGCGGAGGTGTACGATCTGAAGTACCTGTTCCTGCAGGCATGAATACAGGTCCCCCGTGAGTGACGTCAGTACGGAAATATGTACTGAGTATGTAAGGCAGTGAGTATCAAGATGAGATACAAAAGGTCAACAGAACCCAGATACTAGTGAATAAACAGTATGAGTAGACCACACTTAAAAGAACTGATGGGATACCTGCACATTACTTTCATATCATTACTTCCCGTAATCCTTATCAATACATAACATATGTCATACAATGGCCAACTGATCAGTGGTACTAATACAATACATCAGGGACCACCCCTGGAATAGCATATATACATAATCTTTATAATACAATGGACAACTGATCAGTGGTACTAATACAATACATCATATCATCAATTTAAAATACAGACATTCCATTTCTTAATTCAATTAATCTTTAAGATTGGTTACTTTGTGGTCACACTTTATGGAACTTGAAACCATGATACCTCAATAGGAAAAACATGTAAATAGGTAATCAATATCATGAAAATGAAGTAGAGAATCATGGATACCTCATTAAACCATTTCGGAGTCAACAATAGTATATGGACATTTTTTTTGACTAGCCGGACATCTTAAAAGTGAAAACAAGTTCAATTAGTAGTGTCGAAGATCATATGATGTTATTATGTGTCATGTGTCGCAGGACAATGTTGGAAGCTTACTTGAGAGTGCCATGGGTCATTATTCATGCCAAAGATTAGATAGAGTATGTCTTACATACCTTGATATAACCACTTCAATACAAGTGACTTCCCGTACTCTTCGAACACTTATCTACAATAAGTCATTTGTGGCAAACTAGTATTAGCAACCAAGCCTTACCATTTAGGTATTAACTTCACCAAATAAAGTCTAGGAAGTAATCCTTTAGATCATCAATAAGAGTACTACATACATCATCTTATACTCTTATTACATTCACATATCATGCATTTTCATGAAATATCCCTCAACATCACTCTTAGCCTTTATTTCCCTTCTTAATCACCATCCAATACCAACATGATCACTAGGCATACATAACCACTAATATAATGATATATCAGCACAATTCGTCCTCCATAATCCAATACAACAACTTCCATAATTTACTACTAACAATTTATACACAACAATTCATAACTATGTTTCTAGTTATCTCCCAACATCAAGACAATACTCATAATCCTTTATCAATACTTATTCATGGATAAGAATCAAGAATAAACAATATTCATACCTTAACAATGAACTCTTGTATTTAGAATCCTCCTTACATAATCAAGGGGTGCTTCTGGAAGCTTTCGAGATGGTGAACACAACTACGGAACCAATTCGAATTTTCTACGGTTGAATCACAAAATATTTGAAGTTGAAATTAGGCTAGGGTTTCACCTTCTCTTAATAATTGGATGATATCTGATATATGAGGCTAAGTGCAGGTTTATAAAAACCAATTTTCGTACAAGAGGTAATGGAAAATGACCATTTTGCCCTAAAGATTTAAATAAATCCCGAATCTGTCCCCAGTGGACAGTTTTGACAGGCTGAAGTAAATCGATCATAACTCCTTGCTCCGGTATCGTATTTGGGTGAAACCAATTGCACTGGAAAGATAATGCAAAGGCATTTCATTTTCATATAAAGTATACCACCCAGTTCTTCCTTTACACGGAGTTATGGTCGTTTAAAGTTGACCCAAAAATCTGTCCCACAATTCTGTTTTTTTTTATAGGCTGTAGTAAACGGGTATAGCTCCTTAGACATTGGATTTGGATGAAACCAATTTCATCGGAAAGAATACTCTCGGATATTTTCGTCATTATATAGCAGCTCACACAGTTCTTTTTGTACAAGGAGTTATGATCGTCTAAAGTTGGATTGCCTAGCTGCAGAAATTTTCCTGCAGAATTACTGTTCACAGGCTTCCCGGCCACCGATTTGAAATTTCGAATGTGGTCGCTTTTATGAAATACTCCTCTGTTTTGGGAAAACTTTATATCGTTGGAAATCTTATTACAATAACTACACATACAACTATTGACGGGATACTTCTGAACACCATACACTTAATTTAACCCATACGCCAGCCTTTAGGACTCCATATAATCGCGATAAGTGTAAGAAAAAATTTATGGGGTGTTACATTATCCCCCCCCTTAAGAACATTCGTCCTCGAATGTTAGCGTAGTTACTCAATTAAGACATGTCCAAGCTTACAATTAACATATTCATCATCATAACATACTTGCATAAAAATAAACACTTACTTGTTATTGTTCTTTTTCCGTCTCATGAACTTGCTCCTCATCATTGAATAGGTAAGGGTACTTAATCTTCATCGCTTTCTTGGCTTCCCATGTGATCTCCTCAAGTTGTTGATTCCTTCAAAGTACTTTTACCGATGCTATCTCTTTATTTCTTATCTTTTTAATTTGGCGATCAAGAATAGCAATAGGCATTTCTTCAAAAGTGAGATCTTCTGTAACTTGTACATCTTCCGTAGTAGTGATGTGCGATGGATCTCCGATGTACTTGCGAAGCATCAAAACATGAAATACGGGATGAACTGCTGAGAGCTCTTGAGGTAGCTCTAACTCATAAGCAACTTGTCCAAATCTTTGAATGATCTTGTACGGACCTATGTATCGTGGACTTAACTTTCCTTTCTTGCCAAACCTCATCACTCCTTTCATTGGTGATACTTTCAAGAATACCCAATCGTCGATAGAAAACTCAAGTCCTCTTCTTCTAACATCCGCATAAGATTTGTGTCGACTTTGAGCTATTGCAAGCCGTTGTTGGATCACTTTAACCTTCTCCATTTCTTGATAAACAAGATCCGGTCCAAACAAAACCGCATCACCTGCTTCAAACCATCCTATTGGCGATCTACACTTTCTTCCATACAATGCTTCATATGGTGCCATTTTGATACTTGAATGATAGCTATTATTGTAGGCAAACTCGATAAGAGGTAGGTGATCATCCCAATTGCCTTTGAAATCTAATACACATGCTCGTAGCATATCTTCAAGTGTCTGGATGGTACTTTCCACTTGTCCGTCCGTTTGAGGATGAAAAGCCATACTTAGATTTACTTGTGTCCCCAAACTCTTTTGAAAAGACTTCCAGAAATTCGCGGTAAATTGGGATCCTCGATCGGGTATAATGGAAATTGGAACTCCATGTAACCGAACGATCTCCTTAATATACAACTTCGCATACTCTTCCGCCGTATAAGTTGTCTTAACTGGTAAGAAGTGCGCAGATTTGGTAAGCCTATCAATGATCACCCATATGTAATCAAACTTCCGATATGTACGAGGCAAACCCGTGATGAAATCCATATTGATCTTGTCCCACTTCCAGACTGGAAAATTTATACATTGCATGTAACCACCGGGTTTCTGGTGTTCTACTTTTACTCTTTGACAATTCGGACATTCGGCTACAAATTCGGCAATATTCTTCTTCATGTCATTCCACCAATATATTGTTTTCAAATCTTGATACATCTTAGTCGACCCTGGATGGATGGAATACCTTGAACAGTGTGCTTCTGTCATAATTCTCTTTCTTAGCTCAACTACATCAGGTACACATAAACGATTCTGACACTGAAGCACTCCTTCTCACGTAAGCTCAAATGCCTTTGTCGCGCCACTCTGCACATCCTCCTTAAGCTGCAATAAAATTGGATCTGCATACTGCTTCTCTTTCACTTCAGCTATCAATGAAGATTTCGCTGCATTATGTACAATAACCTCTTCATCTGGAGTTTTGAGAAGTCGAACTACCAAATTAGCTAGTTGGTGAAGATCCTTAATCATCCCCTGCTTTTCTATAGATGCCATTTTAGACTAACGACTCAGTGCGTCCGCTACCACATTCGCTTTCCTTGGATGATACAAGATATCAACATCATAATCTTTCAACAATTCAAGCCATCTCCGCTGCCTCAAGTTTAGATCTTTCTGACTGAAGATATATTGCAGGCTCTTATGATCGGTATATATGTCAACATGAACCCTATATAAGTAGTGGCGCCATATCTTCAAAGCAAATACAACTGCAGCTAGCTCAAGATCATGTGTGGGATAATTCCTCTCATGTGGTCGTAACTGTCTAGAGCCATAGGCTATTACTCTACCATGCTGCATTAATACGTATCCTAAGCCAATTCTCGAAGCATCACAGTACACTGCATACCCTTCTGTGCCTTCAGGAAGTACCAATACCGGTGTAGAAGTCAACTTGCTCTTCAGATCTTGGAAACTCTTTTCACAGGCACCATTCCATTGAAACTTGGAGGCTTTATGCGTCAACTTAGTCAAGGGTGCAGAAATAGAAGAAAAACCTTCAACAAACCTTCTATAATAACCTGCCAACCCGAGAAAACTACGAATCTTCGTAGGCGTCGTGGGTCTTGGCCAATTCCTCACAGCCTCAATCTTTTGAGTGTCAACTTTTATGCCTTCACTGGATACAATATGGCCCAAAAATGCCACTGAATTGAGCCAAAACTCACATTTATAAAACTTCGCATACAGCTTACGATCACGAAGAATCTGCAACGCTTGCCTTAAGTGATTAACATGGTCCTCTTCTGATCTAGAGTAGACCAGAATATCATCTATGAAAACTATCACGAACACATCTAGAAACGGCTTAAACAGCCTATTCATCAGATCCATAAAAACTGCGGGTGCATTTGTCAGCCCAAATGACATAACCAGGAATTCATAATGACTATACCGTGTTCGGAAAGCTGTCTTGGGTATATGTTTATCCTTGACTCTCACTTGATGATAGCCTGATCTCAAGACAATCTTGGAAAACCACTGGGCACCCTGCAACTGGTCAAATAAATCATCAATTCGGGGAAGAGGGTATTTATTCTTGATAGTCATCTTATTCAATTGCCGATAGTCAATACACATCCTCAGCGAACCATCTTTCTTACGTACAAACAATACTGGTGCTCCCCAAGGGAACATACTAGGCCTGATGAATCCCTTCTCTAGCAAGTCTTTCAGTTGCTTTTTCAATTCTCGCAACTCTGCTGGTTCCATTCTATAAGGAGGAATTGAGATTGGCTGTGTGTCTGGCAACATATCAATAACAAACTCCACTTCTTGTTCAAGACGTAAACCTGGTAGTTATTCAGGAAATACATCAGGAAATTCATTCACAACCGGAAAGGTCTGAAAAGTTGGCGGCTCTGCCTCTGTATCCCTTACTCTAACCAAATGGTATATGTACCCCTTGGAAATCATTTTTCTTGCCTTAAAGTAAGAAATAAATCTACCTTTCGCCGCGCCAACATTACCCTTCCATTCAAGGACTGCCTCATTTGGGAAATGGAAATATACTTTCTTAGAACGATAATCTACTGTATCATAACAAGACGCTAACCAATCCATGCCCTTAATAACATCAAAATCTACCATTTCTAACTCAACAAGATCGGCCATCGTATCACGACCACAAATATTCACAACACAATTTCGATAAACATTCCTAGCTATAAAAGATTCCCCCACTGGCATTGATACTTCAAATGGCTTGGCTAATAATTTGGGTGTTCTTCCGAACCTTCCCGCAACCAAAGGAGTAGCATACGATAATGTAGAACCAGGATCAATTAAGGCATACACATCAAATGCAAAGATAGACAACGTACCTGTAATCACGTCTGGAGAAGCCTCTAAATTCTGCCGATCTGCTAGGGCATACACACGGTTCTGAGCTCTGCTAGCACTAGCTGCTCCTCTATCACCTCTACCGTGACCCAAAGGTTGTGTACCCCTACTCAAAGGAGGCACCGAAGATGACGCAACAGCTGATCTGGTAGGTCGTGTTATACCACCTCTGGTCCTGCGTGGGCAATCTCTAGCCATATGCCCCGGCTTACCGCACCAAAAGCAATTGTTCGTCCCAAGCCGACATTTGCCAAAGTGAAATTTTCTACATATGGGGCACGGGTGTCGTGGAGGTCTCAATTGACTCATACTCCCTTACCCTTGATACCCTACTGTTCGCGAACTCTGATTTTCACTGCTTTGCCGAACTGATTACCTCTGAACCTTTGAAATTGTGGTGGAGCACTAATTGCAGGATAAGAAGATAACGGGCTAGGCAATCTATGAGAGAACGAAGGCCTAAAACCTCCCGCCCACAAAAGACTTTTATACAAATACCAAAAGTACATATAGAGACGACTTGGGATGCCCCGAAACAACTGGAGCTCACCACTAACAACATAATGTCCTGGCTCTTACTGCGGAGGTGTACGACCTGAAGTACCTGTTCCTGCAGGCATGAATACAGGTCCCCCGTGAGGGACGTCAGTACGGAAATATGTACTGAGTATATAAGGCAGTGAGTATCAAGATGAGATACAAAAGGTCAACAGAACCCAGATACCAGTGAATAAACAGTATGAGTAGACCACACTTAAAAGAACTGATGGGATACCTGCACATTACTTTCATATCATTACTTCCCGTAATCCTTATCAATACATAACATATGTCATACAATGGCCAACTGATCAGTGGTACTAATAAAATACATCAGGGACCACCCCTGGAATAGCATATATACATAATCATTATAATACAATGGCCAACTGATCAGTGGTACTAATACAATACATCATATCATCAATTTAAAATACAGACATTCCATTTCTTAATTCAATTAATCTTTAAGATTGGTTACTTTGTGGTCACACTTTATGGAACTTGAAACCATGATATCTCAATAGGAAAAACATGTAAATAGGTAATCAATATCATGAAAATGAAGTAGAGAATCATGGATACCTCATTAAACCATTTCGGAGTCAACAATAGTATATGGACATTTTTTTTGACTAGCCGGACATCTTAAAAGTGAAAACAAGTTCAATTAGTAGTGTCGAAGATCATATGATGTTATTATGTGTCATGTGTCGTAGGACAATGTTGGAATCTTACTTGAGAGTGCCATGGGTCATTATTCATGCCAAAGATTAGATAGAGTATGTCTTACATACCTTGATATAACCACTTCAATACAAGTGACTTCCCGTACTCTTCGAACACTTATCTACAATAAGTCATTTGTGGCAAACTAGTATTAGCAACCAAACCTTACCATTTAGGTATTAACATCACCAAATAAAGTCTAGGAAGTAATCCTTTAGATCATCAATAAGAGTACTACATACATCCTCTTATACTCTTATTACATTCACATATCATGCATTTTCATGAAATATCCCTCAACATCACTCTTAGCCTTTATTTCCCTTCTTAATCACCATACAATACCAACATGATCACTAGGCATACATAACCACTAATATAATGATATATTACCACAATTCATCCTCCATAATCCAATACAACAACTTCCATAATTTACTACTAACAATTTATACACAACAATTCATAACTATGTTTCTAGTTATCTCCCAACATCAAGACAATACTCATAATCCTTTATCAATACTTATTCATGGATAAGAATCAAGACTAAACAATATTCATACCTTAACAATGAACTCTTGTATTTAGAATCCTCCTTACATAATCAAGGGGTGCTTCTCGAAGCTTTCGAGATGGTGAACACAACTACGGAACCAATTCGAATTTTCTACGGTTGAATCACAAAATATTTGAAGTTGAAATTAGGCTAAGGTTTCACCTTCTCTTAATGATTGGATGATATCTGATATATGAGGCTAAGTGCAGGTTTATAAAGACCAATTTTCGTCCAAGAGGTAATAGAAAATGACCATTTTGCCCTAAAGATTTAAATAAATCCCGAATTTGTCCCCAGTGGACAGTTTTGACAGGCTGAAGTAAATCAATCATAACTCCTTTCTCCGGTATCGTATTTGGGTGAAACCAATTGCATTGGAAATATAATTCAAAGGTATTTCATTTTCATATAAAGTATACCACCCAGTTCTTCCTTTACAAGGAGTTATGGTCGTCTAAACTTGACCCAAAAATCTGTCCCACAATTCTGTTTTTTTTTTGATAGGCTGTAGTAAAACGGGTATAGCTCCTTACTTAGACATTGGATTTGGATGAAACCAATTTTATTGGAAAGAATACTCTCGGAGCTTTTCGTCGATATATAGCATCTCACACAGTTCTTTTTGTACAAGGATTTATGATCGTCTAAAGTTGGATTGCCTAGCTGCAGAAGTTTTTACTGTTCACAGGCTTCCCGGCCACCAATTTGAAATTTCGAATGTGCTCGTTTATATGAAATACTCCTCTGTTTTGGGAAAAATTTATATAGTTGGAAAGCTTATTCCAATACCTACACATACAACTATTGACGGGATACTTCCGAACACCATACACTTAATTTAACCCATACGCAAGCCTTTAGGACTCCATATAATCGCGATAAGTGTACGAAAAAATTTACGGGGTGTTATAGAATGTAAGACAAAAAATACTTAAGAACAATAATGACATCAGCTTGTGTAAAAACACCATGTCATTCTAGTAAAATCATCCACAGCAGTTAAGAAGTACTTGTGTCCATCACAAGTAGAAACCTTATAAGGGGCCCAGAGATCCATATGTACTAAGTCAAAAGCTTTAACACTAGATGTACTGCTAGAAGGAAAGGCTAGCCTAGTTTGTTTATCAAATGGACAGACTTCACACTTATTTATATTGTCATTTACATGATTTTTTGAAATAAAAAACATGTGAGATAGTATCCTAAAAGGAACATGTCCAAGCCTACTACGCCATAGCCTTATATTAGATTTATTTGTATTCTGAGTATTGAACACACAACCTGCTAGTTTGCCATGTCCCGGAAGCTTTTGTCTCAATAAGAAGTATAGTACATTTTTCTCTCTGCCAATTCCTTTACCTTCCCACTCCAAATTAAAGATCCTGAAACACACAAAAGTTAGGGAAGAATGTAGCTGAATAGTTAAGTTGCTTAGTAACTTTTGAGACTGATAATAGATTGTATTTAAACTGAGGTAGATGAAAACATTCTGGATAGTACTATTTTCAGATATATCACTATGGTTTGTATTAATCTTTTTGGATTGGGATATTGAATTTTTTTTAGAAGATCAATATCTGCAGTCATATGGTTTGTAGCACCTGTGTCAATAACCTACTCAAGTGGATTACTGCAAACCATCAAGTCACTGCCAATACCTGACATATTTGCTGCACTAGCAGATGGCATGGAAGATGTCACTTGATTGTGTTGTTTCAGCATTTTATAAATCTAAGTATATTGCTCAGGTGTGAACCTTGGGGGCAAAGATAGTAGTACAGGATTTTGGTTTTGATAATGCTGACCCAATCCTCAGCCACAACATTTTGAGCACTAGAAGCAACTTTCCTCTGCTTGTACTATGATCATAGCCAGTTCTAGCTTTATCTTCAATCTTGTTCTCTCCATGTTTAAGATGTCCAGGAGGGTAACCAACAAGTTTGTATCAATCTATCTTGTAATGACTTTTTATTTTACAGTGATCATACACAACACTAGGATTATATGTTGACACATAGTTTCTCTTTCCCTTTTGACAGTTACCTTGATAACTACCACCTTGATAGCTAGTCTTAGAGTACATGGCAACTGCATTAGCTGCATTAGGATCAGGACCAACAATACTCATCTCATGCACAAACTGAGCCACAATTTTTTGATTCTCATCACTTATGATCTTAGAGTAGGCCATTTTGACAGTTGGTAGTAGTGTCATCATCAAAATTTGACTTCTTACTTGGGAGTATGTGTCATTAGAAACTGATATAACTTTTGTCTTTGAAGATAAGCTAAGAAACTTTCTTGATTTTTCATAGGCTCTAAATATTCAAACTCATCCCATAAATCTTTCAGCTTAGTTAAATATACAAACACAGATTGAACTCCCTGAGTCATGGTTGCAATTTCTTGGTGCAAATTCTAAGTTCTTGAACCATCTATTATATCAAATCTTTCCTTAAGATCTAACCGTACAAAATATGCAGTCGAGGCATGGAACAATACCCCTCTAAGCAGTTCAGAAGAAACTGCATTCATAAGCTAAGAAAGTACTATAGCATTGACTCTTTCCCATTTGTTTCCCAGGTCAGTAGAGAAATTTTCTCTTACAAGATCCATCAACTATATCAAATTTGTTGTACCCTAGTAGTGCAATTCAAATAACCTTACTCCATACAACATAGTTTTCACTCCCCTTTAATTGAAATGACATAAGAGAAGTACCTAAAACATCTGCTGTAGATAAGAATCGAGGATGATTATAATCTAATAAAGGCTGCAGTGGCCGTGGGATTGATCCACTATTGTTGGAAACTAATCCATTCTTTGTGCATCAAAATTCATCTTCAATAGAGTAGAGTTCCTTTCAGAGCAACTCACTTAGTCAAGCAGTTACTTTTAGAGTAACTAAGAAATTACTTGAATTCAGAAATTCTTGAATGTGTAGATGAACACCAAAAATTCAAAACAAAATTTTTTGGATCGACAAGAGCACTGATTCAATTTAGTAAGCTCTAATACTCCGAAGAATAATGCAGTAACTCACACTAAGAGTAAATCACTGTACCAGAGAAATAGAGGAAGAGATTGGAGAAGATCAAACATCTTAGAATCGGAGAAGAAAAGAGAAGAAAGAAGAGTAAATCATTGTGTTGTATTGATTTATTTAGAATTTTGTTCTTGTTAGTAGTACATAGTCGACTATATATAAAGATGTTAGAGTTGTGACCCGAATTTTGTTGATCCGGCCCTGAAAGTTTCGCGGTGCGACTCATGTTTGTGATTTTCAAAATACCAAGCCTATAAGTACTCCATTAGAAGCTCATGACTTCAAACTCTAGGTCACGTTATCTCCAAAGACAGATGATGAGCGTGACTATATGTATCGAGTTTCATACTCTAGTGCCATCGGGTGTTTTATATATGCGATGGTGTGTTTTCGACCAGATTTCTCTTATGTCGTTAGTGCAGCTAGCGCAGATACATGACAAATCTTGGCAAAGAACATTGGAAAGCAGTTCAGCGGATTTTTAGATACTTGCATGGATCTGCTGATATTTGTTTGCAGTTTGGGCAAAATAGAGATGGAGTAATCGAGTATGTTGATTCTAATTTTGTAGGAGACCATGATAAAAGGAGATCCTTTACAAGCTATGTTTTCACCATTGGTGGTTATGCTATCAGTTGAAAAGACACCTTACAGACTACGGTTGCTTTGTCAACTACTGAGGAAGAGTACATAGCTATTACAGAGGCTTTCAAGGAAGCTATTTGGTTGAAGGGTCTGTTTGGTGAACTTAGAAAAGACTTACAGATTACTACGGTTTTTTGTGACAGTCAGAGTGCTATCTTCCTTACGAAAGATCAGATGTTTCATGAGAGAACAAAGCACATTGATATTCGGTATCATTTTGTGCGTGAAATTATTGGTTGTGGTGATATTGTGGTGAGCAAGATTAGTACCCATGATAACCCTACTAATATGATGACCAAGACACTACCAAGTGCCAAGTTTGAGCACTGCTTGGACTTGGTTGGTGTTAGCTATTAAGATGTGCCATTAAGGGCTTTTATGGATGAGGTAGAGAGTTTGTCTTGAATTGGATTTGAGTTGTGAATTAGAATTCATGTCAAGGTGGAGATTATTAGAGTTGTGACCAGAATTTTATTGATTCGGCCCTGAAAGGTTCGCGGTGTGACTCACGTTTGTAATTTTTAATGGGATCTGTAGTGGTAGTGTAGGATAGGCCTTATCCCGGAGCCAGTATGCACCTTTATGTTTTTGGGCTTTAGTGGGTTGTTTTGAGTATTCAGAAAATACGCACATTCTCCACATTGTACTCCTCTCCTTTTATAGTGAAATTTCTCTGCCTCTGCCCGTGGTTTCTCCCGCAAGGGTTTCCACGTAAATTTGTTGTGTTGTTCTTGTTTTTCTTTTACTTGTGCTTTGCTTTATTCTGTCCGAATTTAACAAGAGTAGATGATAGCTTAACAGTGTGGTGTCAACTAACTAACTGGCTTCAACAATGTAACTAACTTCTTGACAGTTTTACTAACTTTCCCTGCTTTTTCTGTCTCTACTCTCATTCCTCAACAGTTAAATAGCTATCTCATATTGTATGTAGCTTTGTGCTTTAAACAAACCTTGGTTTGGTGAAGATGTCTGTATCAGTGAATTTGCAGTGAGAACACAAAACATGCGCTGATTGCCACTTCATATTTAAACCTAAAGCACAACGAGCAAGTTAAATATATCAATGAGCTTCATGCGGTCAACCCAAGAATTTTGCTTTCTGGTCCTGCAGGTTTGTTATTTTCTCAGTAATTATTTAACTTATTTTGTATTGTTATTATTTCATTTTTCTCATTGGAGCGCTTGATCGATATCAATCTACGGGTACTGACTAGTTCTGCTTTTGTTTTCCAGGATCAGAAATCTATCAGGAGATTCTGGTGAAGGCACTTGCAAATTTTTATGGAGCCAAATTGCTCATTTTTGATAGCGAAGCTTTTGTAAGATGAAATTACTTATTATGCTTTTGAGGAACATTGCATAATTAACCTTAATTGTTTTTCCATTTTTGTTGTTCTTGACCCCCCTTGAAGTAGTACTAGTGTCCACCTAGCATTTAAGACATACTTCGAGTTCTATCTTATAGACCTATAAAGGGGCTATAGACATATTAAGGAGATGCAAAGACAGTAGATGAAATTTATGAAATTTCTTCTTTCCTGGGGTTGATTTTGCATGTCATCGATCTTATTTCTATGAGTTAGAGTTCTTTTCAGTTAAATCTAGAGTCAGTGGCCTATTAAAATCTTTCATGTCATTTTCTAGACTTTGTTATTCCCTTTGTCGCTCTTACATTTTTATTGATGTGGTCAGACTCAGACGCAAATCATGGATACATTTTCATATCATTCAGAGACTATCTGTGAAGAATGCTGAGCCACTGGAAGGCACTGAAGCATCATCTAGCCCAACTGCTAATGACAGTATATCTTCTTTAGCCGGGCCATTGAAAAACACCGTCTTTATGACAGGTATTGACTGCCCTTTGGTTAGTCCCTTGTTTTTGAATATTCAGGAGTTGCATTTTTTCTTTCTTCAGATTTTATTTTTACTAAGAAGAAAAAATATAGAAAAAAAAGTTGGGGTCTATTGGAAACAACCACTCTACTTTATCTATTTATTTCTAATTTGTTCTTATCAGTATAAAAATAATTTATCTTTTTAATTCCTAATTTGCCCTTGTTATTATTTATAATCACTTCACAATATATTTATTAGATTTATTATATTAAAAAAGGTGATATAATAAAATTGTCTTTGATGACAAGTCAATAATGGACAAACAAAAAATGGATGTAGGAAACACTTTATTTATCTTTTCTATTTTCTTAGTAGAGTTTTTGATGTCATTCAAGTTTTGTATCGGACAAGCCTTGGTGCCGACTCATATCAGAGTATCCGGAGGTTTTATATTAGTAGTATTTGTTTTTCTTTAACTATTTTTCTGTTGAATATTGGTTTATAGATTTGATATCTAATAGAATGTATATTCCGCAGAACCCAACAGTAGAGGTTAATAAGACTTTTTTTGGCGGTTGGTGCGAACAAAGACACTCCTGCTGCTGCGATGACGTACTTTATAAGGCTTGTAAATCCTCGCAGGGCAAAGCGTGAGCTTAGACGAGTCAGAAAAATTGATCCTGTGAATTTTGAATTCCCACACATCTTAGGTAATAAAAACACGCTAGAAAACATGTTGAGGAGGTGGGCAACAAAAAACGCCAAAGATTCTTTGGGAGGCAAGAACAAGGAGAGAGGTGGAAGCGAAGAGATATTCGACTTAGTGTTTCACTTTCTTCTTTCTTTTATTTGTTGTTATGGAATTCTACGCTATGCATGTTCTTAAACAATATTATGTGTAGCTTGGTTCCTTATCTAGAGTTTGACGGGCCTTTTGTAGGATGTCAATTCTTCTTATGTTTTTATATAATTGACTCATTCTATTTATTTCTATTTGTTCAGCTTAAGGGTGTCAAGTGGGTCGGACCGACCCGACCCTCGTAACTAACCCGGTCCGATTTGACCCGGCCCGGTAAGATCTAGGGCTTTAGGGTTCCGAGTCCCGGGCCAGGTATTTTTTTAAAATGGGCCCGGCTAACCCAGCCCGGACCAAGCCCGTTCCAGGCCCGCCAGTTAACCAGCCCGGCCCGGATACCTTTTTTTTTAAAAAAAAATTGGGATTTTTAGCCAAACTAGCCGTTGGCCCAACGGCTATATAGCCGTTTTTGGACCCATTTATTAAAAAAAAAACATTTAACTTTAAAAAATATTTTTTAATCCCAAAATTTTTTTTTATAAATACCCTACAACTTCAAATCATTTTTCACACAATTTTTCACTCTCTCAAATCTCATTCTCTCTCAAATCTCAATTCTCAATTCTCAAATATTCAATATATTTAATTTCTTAAAATGTTCACTTTAATTTTTTTAATTTTTCGTTTACAAAGTATGAGCGGAAGTTTCTAAAGTCGCAACCTTCGGATACTTTCAAAATTTGGTATTGTCGTTCCATCTCTTACGTTTAATTTTTATTTATTGTATTAATTGTTTAATATTAAATTGTATTATATTTGTGTATTTTAAATATTTTTAGTTTAATTTAATTTATATTATGGATAAATTAAGAAACCTCGCTACTAAAGGTGTTAAAATTTTTTGTCCCGGAAGCGGTAGTGGTGGTAAAAAGCGAATTACTAGCGGTAAAGGTAGTTCAAGTAGTAGATATACCCGTGTGCCTTCGCCTCCGGTACCGCTTGGTACACCTTCTGAGGAAGAAATAGGTGTAGGTGCTCACGATATGGATTATGTAGAAGCTTAGGAAAATTACGGTATAGAAGAAGAAAATGAAGTAGATGCGGTTAATTTAGACTAAGATAATGGAAATATTACTGAGACACCCACAATAGGAGATGCTAACGTTAGATATGAATCGGTTAATTTCCCTCCCCGTCCTCCCAGTGCCCCAAGACCTCGTAAAAGAACTAGTGTTGCATGACAATTTTTTGACGTATATCATATATTGAGGTGCAATGCAATATTTGTCAACAAATATATAAGCATAGAAGTGGAGGCAAGCAAGGGGGTACGGGTACGTTAATGAGACATATAGCTGAAGATCACAAAAGAGAGTTAAATATTGCACAAGGTGGTGAGGATGTTGGTGGGCCAACGCAAACTAGAATGGACCCAGCAACCGGTCAAGTAGGGAAGAAGTATAATAAATTGAGGGACTGGGAAGAAATAGCTAAAATGGTAGTTGTGGATTGTTTGCCTTTTAGTTTTCCTTCTTCTTATGTCTTTATTCGTTATATACAAGAAATTTATAATCCTATGTTTAACGGTATTCCTAGAACTACTTGTCGGTCTGATATTTTTAGACTTAATTCACAATATTATTTTTATTTATCAACATTGTTAAAAAATATTCAATGTAGATTGTCCCTAACTTCTGATCTTGGTCGTTCTGTAAATAAAAATGATTATTTAACCGTTACTTGTCATTGGATGGATAGTAATTTCGTGATGCAAAAACGTATTCTTGCTTTTTTATATGATGAAGATCGTAAACATACTGGATAATTTATTGCTGATTCTATTGTTAAAATTGCCGGATACTATGGTATCGAAAATAAAATTTTATGTATTGCTTTTGATAATGCTTCTAACAACAAGACTGCTATAAAAAAAAAATCTACTCTATCTCCGCCCTTGCCTGAAATTTTTCATATTAAGTGTGCATGTCATATATATAATTTAATTGTAAAAGATGGTCTTGAGTTTTTGGAGCTTTATATTGAAAAAATTCATCTTGCCATTGGTTTTATTCAAGGAAATAATCATACATCGAGAATTAAAGAATTTAAAGTTAAATGTCAATAAAATGAACTTACACCGATTTTGATGCCTGAGGAAATTGTTACTAGATGGAATTCTACGTATGAATTTTTAAAAACTTGTTATAAATATAGAATTACTATTATACTAGCTTTTAACCAACATTGCGGTTCATTTGCTGATTCTGCTGATTGCATGCTACATAATTCTGTTTGGGTTGTAATTAATGATTTTGTTAAGTTTTTAGAAAAAATTTATGTAGCTACGGTTGAATTTTTCGGTGCTTGTTATCCTACTGTTTGTAATATTTTGGCATATATAGCCGATATTTCTGGTTTGCTCAAAGAATATGAAAATAAAGAAGGTTATAAAGAAACTGTTGGCGCCATGTTTACGAAATTTAAAAAATATTTTTTCCCGATTTCCCCTATTTACTTGGTTGGTGATATGCTAAATCCGTCCATGAAATATAATAATATCACTCTTATTTATACTAACTTAGAAATAAATACTAACCATGATTCTGAACAAGTACAACCTGATTTTTGGACGGCTACGGCTAATGCAAAGGATTACATAGAAAAATTATATAATCACTATGCTAATTTATTTGATTTAGCCGTACCTACAAATATCACTCCAACTGTTGCTCCTCATCCTCCCGAGGAGCCATCATCTTCTAAAAAGCCGGCACATAGTGTTTTTTCTGATTTGTTTTCTGATTTAAATTATTGGAACAGTGTTGATGAGAGAACTTACACATCAACTTATTGGGAAGAGTTAAAATATTATCTTCGGACGGCACCAGAGGATCACAGACGACGGATCAACACGTCGGATTGGTGGAGGAGTAATGAAACACAATATTTTGTGCTTTCAAGATTAGCTAGAGATATCTTGAATGTTCCAATGTCAACCGTTGCATCAGAGAGCACCTTTAGTCTGGGACGACAGCAGCTTGGAAACAACCGACACTCATTGGGAAGCAATGCAATGAATGTTCTAGTTTGCCTCAGAGATTGGATTAGAGCAGAAAGAAGAAACCAAAGAATTGAACCAGAGCCGAGCGACGAGCTGAAACTAGAAGAAATTATGACGTCATGGGAGAACTCAGCAAAATCAAGTCCAATGCATGATTTTACCCCCGTTGACTTCGACTATCCTATGCAAGTTCCCGTTAATATTAACATGAATGAGTTGGAAAAAATGATGCATAATTTGTAGATTTTTCATTCATGTAAATTATAAATTTTGGATCATTTTACAATCAATAAAATTTCCCAAATTCATACACTCCTTAGTCCTTGCTTTTTGTATTTTTTCATTTAACGATTTAAAATTTTAAATTGAATTTCTAGTTTTCTACGTTAAATTAAAAACTTACTTCTAATATATTATTAATTTACTACCAAATATTATTAATTTATTATATTAAGTAGCATATGTTTTGTATATTTGTCCATATATCTTCTATAGAAGTGTATATTTAACGTATACATGTGTATATGTTTTATAAATTAGTATATAAGTATATCTATATATATTGTAATGTATATATAATGTAGTATATTTTATAAGTAGTAGTATATACACATTGAATGGTGTGTATACACGTGTATATATCTTCTATAAAAGTGTATATTTAGCGTATACATGTCTATATGTTTTATAAATTGGATATCTTCTATAGAAGTGTATATTTAACGTATACATGTGTATAAATTTTATAAATTAGTATATAAGTATATCTATATATATTTTAATGTATATATAATGTAGTATATTTTATAAGTAGTAGTATATGTACATTGAATGGTGCGTATACACGTGTATATATCTTTTATATAAGTGTATATTTAACGTATACATGTGTATATGTTTTATAAATTAGTATATAAGTATATCTATATATATATTGTAATATGTATATATTGTAGTATATTTTATAAGTAGTAGTATATATACATTGAATGGTGCGTTTACACACGTACATATCTTCTATAGAAGCGTATATTTAACGTATACATGTGTATATGTTTTAGAAATTAGTATATAAGTATATCTATAAATATTGTAATGTATATATATTGTATTATATTTTATAAGTAGTACTATATATACATTGAATGGTGCATATACACGTGTATATATCTTCTATAGAAGTGTGTATTTAACGTATACATGTGTATATATTTTATAAATTAGTATATAAGTATATCTATATATATTGTAATGTATATATATTGTAGTATATTTTATAATTAGTAGTATATATACATTGAATAGTCAGTATACACATGTATATATCTTCTATAGAAGTGTATATTTAACGTATACATGTGTATATGTTTTATAAATTAGTTATAACTATTTCTATATATATTGTAATGTATATATATTGTAGTATATTTTATAAGTAGTAGTATATACACAATGCATGGTGCATATTCACATGTATATATCTTGTATATTTAACGTATACATGTGTATATGTTTTATGAATTAGTATATTAGTATATCAATATATATTATAATGCATATATATTGTAGTATATTTTATAAGTAGCAGTATATATACATTGAATGGTGCGTATATATGAGTAATTGACTAATTGTGTATATATGTGTATATATTTTTTAAATTCTAATGTAGTATATACTATATATATAGTGTATATATATTATTTAACGTATTTATAATGTATATAGGTGGGTATATGTAATGTATATTGAAAGAAAGTTTTTTTTTTTTATATTTTTGACCGGGTTTGACCGATTTTTTAGCCAGGTTTGAAAGGATTTTGGTGGGTTTGACCGGGTTGGGTTAAGTGGGCCGGGTTAGGGTGGGTTTTAATTTTTCACTATTTGGCCCGGCCCAGCCCGTCTAGCGCTAAAACCGGTCCTCAACCCGGTTAAAATAGAAGGGCCGGTTCTGGGTTGCCCCGGCCAGGCCCGTTTGACACCCATAGTTCAACTACACAATGATTGTAGTTAATTGGCTGGCCGCCAGCTAACTGTTAGGAAAGACGGGCACACAATCAAAGAGCCCGACAGGGTAGCAGCGAAAAATACCCAAGACTAAACTTTTCCTTTCAACTTGAACCAAGATGAGACAAATAAACCCAATAAAAATTGAGTAATATACAAAAAACAACTCAACCAAATGAAACAAGACAAGAATAAAGGCAATCACACGAGACACAAGATTTACGTGGAAAACTTTTCAGTGTGAAGAGTAAAAAACCACAGGGCCAAAACCTCCACTATAATTAGAAAAGAGTTACAATATTGTCCTCCAAAATGGCCACCAAATAAGTGCTAAAAAACAAGAAGCAATACATAATCCACAACACCAAACACTAGAGAAATAAAAGAGTGAAAGCACAAAAAATGCAGCTACTGTTAGGGAATGAAGAACAGGAGCTATAGGCTACCAAATCAATCTCTGTCAATTCCTAATCAAATATTGAGATGAGAGGAACAAGAATTCCAAAAATTAGCTCAATCGGACAAGAAAAGAAGCGGAAATCGCAATTTGAAGTTGACAGCTGTGGCTGAAATTTAGGTGCGAAAATCATCTTTGTTTTTCTCTCTTTGACTGCTGAAAACTCTCTTTTTGTGATGGTGAATAAGACCTAAAAAGATCAATATATATGCCCCATAGTAATGGGAAAAAGTGGGTTGGTCCAAATTGGGCTTCATTTATCTACATAGGAAGGGAAGAAAACTCAATAACCCAACAATTCTCCCTCTCCCAACTATATGGAGGAGACCGCCATCCCGGCGATCATGCAACAATCTTCAAACTTCTCTCTTGGCAAAGCTTTATTCATCATGTCGGAACCATTATCAACCATATTAATCTTCTCAAGTTCAAGCAACTTAGAATCCAATACATCCCGAATCCAATGGTATCTCACATCAATGTGTTTAGACCGAGCATGAAATGTAGAATTCTTACCAAGATGTATGACACTTTGACTGTCGCAATGAAGCACATACCTCTCTTGAGTACAACTAAGTTCCCCCAAGAATCCCTTCATCCAAAGCAATTCTTTACAAGCTTCAACAGCAGTAATAAGCTCAGTTTCTGCAGTAGATAGAGCAACACATTTTTGCAACCTAGATTGCCAAGACATAGCTCCCCCTACAAAAGTAATCAAATACCCTGAAGTAGACTTGCGAGTATCAACATCACCGGCCATATCTGAATTACTATAACCACAAAGAATAGGCTTCCCTATACAAAAACACAAACTCAGACTAGAAGTGCCACAAAGATATCTCATAATCCACATCATAACATTCAAATGTTTTCTTCCTGGATTAGAAAGAAAACAACTAACAACACCAACAACATGAGCAATATCCGGTATTGTGCAAACCATTGCATACATCAAACTACCAACAGCTAAAGCATAAGGAACTTTCTTCATATCTTCTTTCTCATCATCACTGGAAGGACACTGCTTCGTGCTCAACTTGAAGTGCATAGCTAAAGGTTTACTGAAACCGTAGCCTTGTCCATGTTAAACCTTTGAAGTACTTTCTGAATGTACTTCTCTTGTGATAACCACAACTTCTTGGCCTTTCTGTCACGGACAATCTGCATGCCAAGAATCTGCTTTGCTGGTCCTAAGTCTTTCATAGAAAAAGACTTACTCAACTCTTGCTTCAACTTTTGAATCTTGCAAGCATTATGACCAACAATAAGTATGTCATCAACATAAAGAAACACAATAATAAAGTCACTATCAGAGAATTTTTGCAGAAAAACACAACGGTCTGAAGTAGTTTTCTTGAAGCCCTGTTGACTCATAAAGGAACCAAACTTCTTGTACCATTGCCTAGGAGCTTGTTTCAAACCATACAAGCTCTTCTTCAATTTTCAAACATAATTCTCTTTTTCCTTGACTTCAAAACCTTTGGGTTGCTCCATATAAATTTCTTCATCTAAGTCACCATGGAGAAAAGCAGTTTTAAGATCCTTTTGCTCAACCTCTAAATCTAGACTTGCGACTAAGCCTAGAACCACACGAATGGATGACATCTTCACAACTGGAGAAAATATCTCATCAAAATCAACTCCTTTTTTCTAGTTAAATCCCTTCACAACCAATCTAGCTTTGTACCGTGGAATTGGATTACCATCTTCATGCTTCACCTGAAAAACCCACCTATTTTTCAAAGCTTTTCTATCTTTAGGCAGCTTAATCAAATCAAAGGTATGATTATCTTGCAAAGATTTAATTTCATCTTCCGTAGCATCAAACCACTTTTCTTTTTCTTCACTTTCCATGGCCTCATCAAGACTCTCAAGTTCTCCACTATCAGTCAAGAGTACATATTCATTGGGAGAATAACGAGATGAAGGTATTCTCTCTCTTGTAGATCGTCTGAGAGAACTCTCTGGAACATCAACAACTGGTTACTGATCAACCATATCAACTTGCACCGAAGCATTAACAACTTCTTGCTGGTCATTCTGAACATGATCATCATCTTCATTATCAACTTGATTTTCATCATCATGAAGATTTTCCTGAGGAGCAGTAGTCAAAGGAACTGGATCAACATCAACTAGGCTCTTACTACTCTGAGAATCAACCTTCTCATCTTTGTCAAAATCTACAATTGTTTGGTATTCAAAGAACACAACATCGCAGCTTCTAAAAAGTTTATTCTCAACTGGATCATAGAAATGATAGCCAAATTTATCTTGACCATAGCCAATGAAGATACACTGTCTAGTTTTAGCATCCAACTTTGACCTTTCATATTTAGAAACATGAACAGAAAATTTATACCCAAATACTTTAAGACGATCTTAAGAAACATTCTTACCAGACCAAACTCTGTCAGGGACATCACTATTCAAAGTAATAGTAGGAGATAAACTGATAACATAAATAGCCGTATTAAGTTTTTCTGCCCAAAAGAAATCTGACAGCTTAGTATCTGAAAGCATACATCTAAACCTCTCAACTAGTGTTTTGTTCATCCTCTCTGCTAAGCCATTCAACTGAGGAGTCTTTGGAGGAGTTTTCTGATGCCGAATACCCTGCTCTTTGCAATATCTATCAAAATGACCAATATATTCACCAACATTAGCTGAATGGATGCATTTCAATTTTTTCCCTGTCTGTCTTTCAACCAAGGCATTAAAATTTTTGAACACACCAAGTACTTGATCCTTGGACTTCAAAGGAAATACCCAGAGTTTGCGAGAATGATCATCAATAAAAATCACAAAGTAAAGTGCACCACCATGACACCTTACTTTAAAAGGACCGCACAAATCAGAATTCACCAACTCCAGTAAATCAAGCTTTCTTGAAGGTGGATGACTCTGAAAAGAAACTTTTTTCTCTTTACTGGCTAAGCAATGAACACACTTTCTCAACTTTACTTGTTTTACTCCAGAAAGCAAATTTTTCTTAGAAAAACTATCAGTCTCCTTCTCACTTATATGAATAAACCTTCTATGCCACAACTCCGATGAAGTATCATTTTCCACCAAGTTTATCAAGCCACTAGAAGTAGAACCCTGAAATACGTACAAGTTAGACAACTTGTCACCTCGAGCCACAATCATCGAACCTCTAGTAAGCTTCCACTGGCCAACACCAAGGGTGTTAACATAACCCTCATCATCAAGGTTTCCTACAGAAATCAAATTCAATCGAACATCTGGAGCATACTTGACATTATTGAGAACTAGTTTGGAACCATTGTTACTTTCCAAACAAATCGTACTAGTGTCATGTAATTTAACTTCATCATTATTGCCCATTTTCAACATCCCAAAATTACCTGGAGTATAAGAAGAAAATAATTCCTTCTTTGGCGTAACATGAGAAGTAGCACCAGAATTCACAAACCAGCTAGACTCACCGTGAACAAGATTAATGACATTCTCACCACAAGAAATAAGAAAATCATCATTAGCAACAAAAACAACACGATTTTCATTATCGCCTTCTTTATTTTGGCGTCTTATATCTCTCTTATGCTTGTAACAATATTTCATAATGTGCCCTTTTTTGTTGCAATAGTCACATGTAACATTCTTGAATTGGACCTTGACTTGCTTCTACTTTTATCTCTATCATTTGAATCTCTAGACTTGTTTCTCCCCCTCTCTTTAGTAACCAAAACATCAGAGTGTGAAGATTAAGAAGATGAGGATTGAGATCTTCTTCTTATCTCTTCATTCAAGACACCACTCTTAACATATTTCGTAGTTACAATACCACCGGGAGTAGAATTAGTCAAAGAAACTTGAAGAGTTTTCCAAGAGTCAGGCAGAGTATTAAGAAGACAAAGTCCCTGAATTTCTTCATCTAGCTTTACTATTTTGGACAGTTGGTCAATGACACCCTGAAAATTATTTATATAATCAAAAATAGGACTACCCTCTTTATACCTGATATTCATCAATTGCTTAAGTAGAAACAAGTTGTTATTACCAGTCTTCGAAGCATAAAGTGTCTCGAGCTTGTCCTACAAACTTCTAGCATGTGTCTCATTCACAATATGATTTCTAACATTATCTTCAACCCATTATCTAATATAGCCACAAACCTGTAAGTGCTTAGATTCCCAAGCCTCATCTGTCATGGATTCAGGTTTAGTAGATGTAAACACAAGTAGATGCATTTTCTTGACAAATAGAAGATCTTTCATATTGTCTTTCTAAGTATGATAGTTACTACCATTCAAATACACCATCTTGCTCATATTTGCCTCCATCATTCAAATCGATAATCAACAACAACCAACGCTCTGATACCACTTGTTAGGAAAGACGGACACACAATCAAAGAGCCCAATAGGGTAGCAGCAGAAAATATCCAAGACTAAACTTTTTCTTTCAACTTGAAACAAGAGGAGACAAGTAAACCCAAGAAAAATAGAGTTATATACAGAAAACAACTAAACCAAATGAAACAAGACAAGAATAAAGGCAATCACACGAGACACAAGATTTACGTGGAAAATCCTTCAGTGTGAAGAGTAAAAAACCACGAGACCAAAACCTCCACTATAATCACCAAAGATTTACAGTATTGTCCTCCAAAATGGCCACCAAAAAGTGCCAAACAAGAAGAAATAATACATAATCCACAGCACCAAACACTAGAGAAATATAGGAGTGAAGCATAAAAAATACAACTACTATTCGAGAATGAATAACAGGAGCTACAGGCCACCTAATCAAGATCTGTCAGTTTCTAATCAAAGATTGAGATGAGAGTAACAAGAAGTCCAAAAATTAGCTCAATAAGACAAGAAGCGAAGCGGAAATCGCAATTTGAAGTTGACAGATGTGGCTGAAATTTAGGTATGAAAATCAGCTTTGTTTTTCTCTCTTTGGCTGCTGAAAACTTTCTTTTTGTGATGGTGAATAAGACCTAAAAATATCAATATGTATGACCCATAGTAATGGGCCTATGGGCAAAAGTGAGTTGGTCTAAATTGGGCTTCATTTATCCACATAGGAAGGGCAAAAGACCCAATAACCCAACACTAATAATGCTATCATATTTTGTTGTTCTCGAGAGCGACTCTGAGATTAGGTGTTAGTTGAACAATATCACTTCTAAGCATTGAACTATTAGAAATGGTTTATCTATGTGATCCATTAAAAGTATGGCTCATTTATGCCATTGCCGGTACAAAACAGGCTCATTTGTGCCATTACTTTTTAATGATGGTTTTGTAAAACAACCTTTGCTATGTGGACTCTTGTTATAGGTTCATATTACCAAATCAAACCCATTAAAAATATTACTCATTTTAAATAACATAACCATATTCCATATTATTCTATCCTATATCAATCAGATTCAATAACCGATTTTTTTTTATAAAAAGAAAGTTTGAAAATTCAACAAAATCTTTTATTAAAAATATACAAATGCTGCTTTGTTGTGTGTGGGGGGTGGGGTGGGTGGGTGGGGGTTGATTTCGATGCAACTGAAAACTGCAAGTACTGTGATTGTTTTGCATATTGTTCATATCATTGATGAAATATTGTTCAATATATCAGAAGTGTATATTGTGTAATTGAAGGATGTGTATGGCCTAATGGCTTCTATGAGCTTGCATGTTGGAGTTTAGTCAACATGACTCACGATTTTGTTTTTATGAACAACTTGGCTTATGCCAAGGATACAATGTTCAAGGGTTGAACTTAGTTTTTGGGATGATTTACTTTCACTTGTTATGTTTACTTGTTTACCTTGCCTTCCTTTTTGTTTTGAATAGCAGAATCTTCAACCCATTGATTGCTTTGTTGTGAAAAAAGAAAAAATAACATATTCATCAATGATAATGAACAATATGCAAAACAGTAGCAATATTTGCCGTTTTCAATTTCATCTCTCTAGTATTTGCGGGTTTTTTTTATAAACGATTTTTGTTGGATTTTCAAACTTTTTTTTTTTTTAAATTTTTTGATTATTGGATTTGATTGATATTGGATAGAGTAAAATCAAATATGGTTATGCTATTTAAATTTTTAAATGAGTAATATTTTCAGTGTGGCAAGTTTGGTGATGTGGACCTCTAATAAGAGTTCATATAGCAAAGGTGGTTTTACAAAACCACTGTTACAAAATAATGACATAAATGAGCCTGTTTTGTAACGACAATGGCATAAACGAGACCAAACTTTTAACGGATGACATAGACGAACCATTTCTAATAGTTCAATGACATATTTGAGTTTTTTCCCTTAATAGTTTGATGATTGGGATTTAAAAGTGGAGGTTTTTTTTTTTTTTGGTTTCCCATCCGGTGTCCGGTACCCGCATTGGAGTCCAACTAATATGGATTCGCATCGGGTAGGGCCCAATTTGGGGGGTAGCACTCCAAACAGAGTTTTCCTCATGCCAGGGTCGAACCCTCGACCTCTGGTTAAGGGTGGAGCAGCCCCATCCGCTTCACCACAACCCATGTTCGTAAAAGTGGAGGTTAAGGATAACGAAGCTTTGATGCAATCTAAGTGAATAGATTAATTGGTTTTGCTAGGGTTATAAGTTCGAATGGATAACACTAGAAAATTACTAAACTTATTGGTCTAGAGATATCTGTGGTAAAAAAAGATTCATGATCGGTAGAGATTAATTTGGCTAGATTATATAACATAGTGAGAATGAATCCGGCAAATAAAGAAATCATAACTTTAGGCTTCTTAATCATGATATCAACCCATTTTCTAGTTAGTTTGATTTATTGGTTATATAGTTTAAAACAAAAATCTTAATCATGAAAATCAAATAATTGTTCCAACTTATTTTCTTTGCGATACTGAACAACGAATCTTAGTTCACTGTAGAATTTGACTCCGGTCTTAATAACCAAATTATATTTACAACAATCACTTAACCTTTTTAGGACAAGATTTTGGCTTGATTAATAAACAATAAATAACCCCCCCCTCCCCCCTCCAAAAAAAAAGTTAGCGTTTGAGCATGTTTCATTGTGAAAATAGAAAAAAATAATTTTTATTTTCAAAGTGAACAATGATATTTGAAAATTAAAGTTGTGCTTGGCAATTAAATAAATTTGAGTTATTTTTGAATTTTTGTGGGTAATTTGGAGTGAAAAAAGTGACAGTTTTTTTATTGTTTTTGCAATTTTAAAAATTCTCGAAAAGTAAAAATATAATTTTCCAAATTTATGACCAAACATTTGTGAAGTTCAATTCCGGAAAAAACAGAAAAAATTTTAGTTATCAAACGGGTCCTTTAATGATATTTATATTTTTTCTTACAACAATAAATGACTTATGCAGTAGAATACTCCGTATTAATGTAATCTCATTGAAATATAAAAAGTCAAATATTTTTTTTTGGTTAATTACTCTTCTGCCCAACTGTGCTTACGTGTCTATACTCTATATCTTTCAAAAAATCAACACTACTGAAGTATCAACAGCAAAGTTGAACAAAGCAACAAGCCAAAAAATCAAGAAGTTCCTCTCTTTCACTCAACAAAAATGGTACCGCCAAAACAACCGACTGATTCCTTACCGCCCACCTGAAACAAGAGGCCATCATTGTCGTCTGATGATATACCTCCATTTTCGAAGCATCCAGAGGTTCATATAAACTTTCACTTCATTCATTTATTTTATTTTAGTTTTTGGTTAAGTATTCGAGGAGTATTGATTCTTTTTTTTTTCTCTTCCTTGATTGTATAAAATTCAATTTTTTTTAGGTGGATGATGCACCTCCTTCTGTGAAGCGTCTAAAGGTGCACTCAAATTTCTACTTCATTCATTTTTTTTTTTTTTTTTTTTTTAAGTTTTTGGTTAGTAAATTAATATTTTTGGTAGGTGATACCTCCTTTTCTAAAACGTCCAAGGATTCACTCAAAATCCTACTTATCTTTTTTTTTTCTTGGGGTTTTTGCTAAGCGTTTGATGTGTAAATTGATTCATTTTTGGCTCTTTTTGATTGGTGTGAATTGTTTTTTTAGGGAGATGACTATGTGGATACTTTGGAAAAAAAAATCGATGCTGCCATCTAAGAATTCAAAGGAGTTACACTCAACTGATCAACCAGAACTTGAAGCTGGCAACGTAGCTGACCAAAAAGTTAATGACACAGCTGACGAAAAGGCTGAGGCCGCAGCTGACGGAAAAATTGAGGCTGCAACTGACGAAAAAGTTGATGCTGCGGCTGACGGAAAAGGTGACGCTGCAGTGGACGGTAGAGTTTTTACACCTATCCCAGTAGGCAAGTATTTTTTTGTTTTTTACTTCCTTTGTCCCTCCACTTTAGTCACACCTTACAGAAGGCAAGATATACTACAAATATAACGTCAACTTTTTTGCATATCCAGTTTAAAAATAATTTATATATTTATTCTTATCAGTTTAAAAATAATTTATCTTTTTAATTCCTAATTTACCCTTGTTATTATTTATAATCACTTCACAATATATTTATTAGATTTATTATATTCAAAAAGGTGATATAATAAAATTATCTTTGATGTTAAGTCAATAATGGACAAACGAAAAATGGACGTAGGAAACACTTTATTTATCTTTTATATTTTCTTAGGAGAGTCTTTGATGTCATTCAGGTTTTGTATCGGACAAGCCTTGGTGCCGACTCATATCAGAGTATCCGGAGGTTTTAGATTAGCAGTATTTGTTTTTCTTTAACTATTTTTCTGTTGAATATTGGTTTGTAGATTTGATATCTAATAGAATGAATATTCTGCAGAACCCAACAGTAGAGGTTAATAAGACATTTTTGGCGGTTGGTGCGAACAAAGACACTCCTGTTGCTGCGATGACGTGCTTTATAAGGCTTGTAAATGTAGTGCTCTAAATTTGGACTGCCTGGACTTTCATGTTTGTTCAACAGTTTAAGTCTGTTTTCCATAATTCGAAACACGCTGTCTACTAGTGAAAATTTTAGTATGAAGATGCTTTTCAAAACAAATTAAAAGAAATGATTTTTCTTTTCAATGCTGATGCACAAATCTTTTCTGGATCAGAATTATCTGTAGTATCTTCAAAAATTCACTTTGGGCGCTGTTATATTTATTGGAATCTCTTCAAGCAATTGGATCAAACTATCTTTTGGCACTTTTTTCCTGAGAGATTACCATATATAGAAATTTAAATATGAACATGTCGCATACTGAGGCGAAGTCAGTATTTCGACGAAAAGGGTTCAAAATTTGAAGAAAAACTAATCGAAGAGGTTGACATCTATTATATATACATAAAATATAATTTTAATAATATATAAATAATATAATTTTTTACCACCCATTCCAATGACTGCTCGGTCGCATATCGAAGGACTGCATTAGTTGACATTTGTTTGACTATTTTCTAAGGTTGTGAACTTCATAATGTATATAGATTACTCATTGTTTGTGGGCATGATCAGCATCAAGGCAAGTGGGTGGCTTTGCTTGATAGAAAATGAAGCGGCCATGTGCAAGTCATGGAAAGACCATCAGCAAATATTCGTTTTGCTTTCTCAATTCAGGCGATGAAGTTATCTTAAGTCAAGCAGAAAATAATGCTTACGTATCCTCTACATGTTGCTGTAGGAGCTATTGTGATTCCATTTGTGTTTGCTCAATCCTTACGGTTTTTGTGATTCTTTACTATTTCTCATCTATATGATTGAATATCCTTGACATTGTTCTATATAGATTGTTCAGTTACTATTGGAATCACCTTCAGATGTTGGGACCAGTGCCGGAAAAGGAAAACTGTTGAATATCGAAAACCAAGTAGAAGATGCTTTAGCTATTGCTCGTGCTTTTGATTTGTCAGTATTTTCAAACCCATGTCGAGATCTATTTTCTTTGAAACCGACATCTCAGCTTAGTGGTAAAAAACACCCAAGAAATGAGCTGCATGCCTCCTTCCCTTGTTATTCATGATATTCTAATTTTGAATTATCCATTGGTACAAGCTTGATGGCCTTGAATTAGATTCAGCTGCAAATATCGGCAGCAATAATGCTGCTGATTTTGAATTATCCATTGGTACAGGCAATGCTAAGTCATTCGCTGAACCATTTATTTTGGCCTTCTTTCTATGAGCTTGCAAACTGATCCATACATAACTAAAAAACTTATTTATTAACAGATGTTGGAGGAAAGATGGTGGATTATAGGATTAATGCCTGCTTCAACTTCAGAGATGTCCTCAAAATCTGCTGCAGATATGGAAAAACTTTATGCTGCAATCATTGATGGACAAAATATATAAGTATCATTCGATGACTTTCCATATTACTTAAGGTAGTCAAGTAGGCAACTAGATCACATAGCATAATCCAATTACCATTGTATATCTGGAAATCTATTTAGTTTCCTTTATTTTTTTCTCTTGAGTTCTTTGGTCTTTGGGGCATTTCCTTACACTTCTTATATTTTCTTATATTCTAGTTAAGAAATAAAAATATTTTCTTTTCAATATAAAAATATTTTCACTATATGTTAGACAGGATTTAATTTTTGTTCATGTTAACTTATTAGTGAATTAATTAATTTTGCAAAAAGAAAAAGAAGTTGGTATGTAATATTTGTGTTAGACAAAAAAATTTGAGACCTTTGAGCTAATGCAGATCAATTTAAATAGTGACTTCATAAAAAGGAAAAGAATATAGTAATTTTGTTGGTCCCAACTCCCAACTATTACCTAAAATGCAAGACAAACTTTAATAAAATAGTAAGATATATATAAGAACGTTCACAAATTCTATATAGTATTATGAAAACGTTCACCGGTGCTTTAGTCTAAGAATTTGTTGAAGTGCTAGGAAATACAAATTATCATTAAATAGTGAAAGTACTTGGTTTATTGAATTAACTATTATTTTTCTTTCCAAAATTGAAAATGGGGTCTATAGTAAGTGTTATCCCTTAGACAAAGCATGACCATGATGTAAGCAAAGGATAAAGTAGTCAAATAGGTTCGAATTTTTCAAGTCAGTTACAATAATTTTTCAAGTGGTTAAATATAAATGTTGAGTTCCACAACTGTGGGATGAAGAAAAAGTGGTCTCCCAGATCCATTTCTATATAAGAAAAATAATCACTTGTGAATGTGGAAAGGTCTCTAATCTTGTTCCAACTGGCTACTTCTATGTTTTTATCTAAGACAATCTTGTTTCTGTATGATATGTGTAATTTTGGTTTTTGGGTATTACTTCTCTCTATACTTAGGCCACATATTTGAACCTGGTGCCATGCAAACTAAGCCTTGTATTGGTATTTACATAGAGAAGGGTAGAGGCGCGGTCCCATTATTCTCAAATTTCGAAGCTACGGTTGGTTAAGGGTTGTCCTTAGATGAATTTCTCGGTCATAAAAAAATTAATTAATCAATGAATTAAAAGTGTGTTCATTTTAACAATTTAAATTTTTAGATGAGATAGATTACACATTTCAACTTAGTATCGGAGCCATACTCGTTCTCGTTCTTGATTTAAACAATGCAAGGACCCTTGTTATATTGTCGACGCACTAGATATCCAATTTTAGACGTGCAATAGGGTATTGAATGGATCACATTGGTTCATACAATGGACATTACTCTTTTATTAGATGTTTCCGTTTAACCAGGGTTAGCCATGCCTCATCTTGTGTTGATGGTTATTGAAGAATAATGCAGTAACTTACACTAAGAGTAAATCAGTGTAAGCAGAGAGAAATGAAGGAAGAGATAGGAGAAGATCAACTATCTTAGAATTAGGGAAGAAAAGATAAGAAGAAGAGTAAATCATTGTGTTGTATTGATGTATTCAGAATTCTGTTTTTGCTAGTAGTACAAGTCGACTATATATAGAGTAGATGATAGCTTAATAGTGCGGTGTCAACTAACTAAGTGACTTCGACAATGTAACTAACTTATTGACACTTTAACTTACTTTCCCTTCTTTTTCTTTATTTACTATCATTCCTCAACACTCCTCCCAAACTTGGCACTGCAAAGAGATTGACAAGGTCAAGTTTGGACATTAAGTAGTTATGTTGAACCTTGGTTAAGCCTCTAGTGAAAGTATTTGAGGGATGGGCATGGATGAATATATATTCAGTCTTGATCAACCCTTGTTGGATCTTTTTCCTCACAAAGTAGCAGACTATTTCTATATGTTTAGTCTCCTCATGGTAGCTACAGGATTTGTATCTATTTGAAAAGCTGCTTTGCTGTCACTGAAGATGGTTAGAGGTAGTTGTAGTTAAACACCTAGATCCTTGATCAAACCAACTAGCTATGTAAGTTCTACAACTGTTGAAGCAAGGCTTCTATACTTTGATCCAGCTGAACTCCTAGAAACAGTTGATTGTTTCTTTGACTTTCAAGAAATTAGAGGTTCACCTAGTTTAATAGTAAATCATGTAATAGACTTCCTAGAGAAAGCACATGCAACCCAATCTTCATTACAATGAGCTATAAAAACATCTTCTTTTGAGCTAAACATGAGAAGACCTTATTCTGATTTTCTTTTTATATATTTGATGATTCTAAGTGCTGCATTCATGGGAGACTATTTTGGACACTGTAAGAAGTTACTCAAGGTCTGCACACTATATGCTATGTTTGGTCTTATTACTGTGAGGTATAACATCTTACCAGTTATCCTTTGGTTCATCCTTGATCAGCTAATACTTCATCTTTTGACCTTGCATCATCTGAAGTATGTTGATCATATTCTGTAGTTGTTAATTTCTCTATAGTATCAAGTGGAGTAGGTGCTGGTTTAGCAGCACTAAGACTTGTTTCTGAGATTAATTCCACTACATACTTCCTCTGATGCATCACAATTCCCTATTTAGACCTTGCAAATTCATTGCCTAGGAAGTACTTTAGTTCTCCAAGATCCTTTATCTTAAAAGCTTTGTGAAGAACCTCTTTGGTTTCACTTATTTGATCAAGTTTTCTACCAGTCACTAGTATGTCATCTACATAAACTAGTACAACAACTATTCCTTCACTTGTCTCTTTGATGTAAAGAGAATGATCATACTGACTCTGTCTGAAGTTATATCTAATCAAGGCTTGATCTAGTTTTGCATTCCATTGTCTTGATTCTTGCTTCAATCTATACAAGGATTTTGAAAGTCTGCACATCTATCTCTTCCCATGACTTTTAAAACCTTGTGGAAGTTTCATATAGTCTCATTTTCCAAATCACCTTGTAAAAAGACATTGTATGCATTCATTTGATGGATATGCCAATTACTAGCTACTGCAAAATAGCCAAGACAGTCCTCAGAGTAACCATTTTTACAATTGGGATAAAGGTTTCTTGATAGTCTATCCCATCCTTTTGACTGAACCCTTTTGATACCAACCTTGCCTTGAATCGTTCTAGTTCTCCTGAAGCTTTGCACTTGATTTTATCAATCCATTTTCACCCTATAGGATACTTGCCTACCGAAAGAGTGACCACCTGCCAAGTATTTTTGTTTCAAGAGCAGCTATCTCAAATTGCATAGCATCTACCCACCTAGCATCTTTGACTGTCTCTATATACGGGGTTGGTTCAATAAGGTTTGAGAATTTAGATAAGTAGCATTGATCTTGTTAGAAAGATTAAAGAAATATAGTTTGAGAGAGGATATAAGATGTTGTCATTTATAGTTAATGACACAAAGTCTTTCATCCATCTAGGTGGATGTGTGCCCCTGGTGGACTTTCTTTGATCAGAGTGTGTAGTAGCTTGTTGAGGCAATTTGGCAGCATTTTGTCTAGTTATTCTTCTTGTGTAGTATCTTGTTATAGCAGGAATTTATGCAACAGGAACTGTAGTTGACTGGACTAGAGTAAATATTAGTTTTATTTTATAGTTGTTCAGTATGAGATTGTGATTATGAGTCATTCTCAATAGTTGGTTGTGGTTGTGAGTTGTTGCCAGCATGTGTTTGTGACTGTGAACCGGGTTCAACTCCTATCATATCAATAGCTAACTCATCACTACTTCCTGCTGTCAAGTAACATATAGGAAATAACGATTGTGAAGCTTAAGTCATAGTATCCTTGACTGGGAATATATCTTCCAAGAAAATGACATCCTTGTTAACAAAGAATATCTTGTCAGTAAGATCATAAAGGATATAATATTTATTTGTTTCTAAATAACCCATGTGAATAGCCTTTCTTGATCTAGGCTTAAGTTTATCCAATTCATGTACTACCTTAGCACAATCTAAGACCTTTAGATGATTTAGTGCAGGTTTCTTGTTGTACAGTTTTTCATTAGGTGTGATATATCCTAATATAGAAGAAGGAAGCCTGTTTATTAGATATGTAGAAGCTTTCACACAGTGTCCCCAAAAGTTTAAAGGCGTGTTAGCATGAAACCTAATAGCTCTTGTTATTTCTAGCAAATGCCTATGTTTCCTCTCAGCTACACCATTTTGCTGAGGTGTATATGAGCAAGAAGTTTGATGAGTTATGCCTAGATTTGCAAAGAGTTCAGAACATATGTGATTGACAAATTCAGCACCATTATTGGTTCTAATCACTTTTACACAAGTATTAAACTAGGTTTGAATGTAATAAATAAAATACTTAAGAACAATAATGACATCAACTTGAGTAAAAACACCCATGTCATTCTAGTAAAATTATCCACAACAGTTAAGAAGTACTTGTGTCCATCATAAGTAGGAACCTTATAAGGAGCCTAGAGATCCATATGTACTAAGTCAAAAGATTTAGCACTAGATGTAATGCTAGAAGGAAAGGCTAGCCTAGTTTGTTTATCAAATGGATAGACTTCACACTTATTTACATTGTCATTTACATGAGTTTTTGAAACATAAAACATGTGAGATAGTATCCTAAAAGGAACATGTCCAAGCCTACTACATCATAGCCTTATATTAGATTTATTTGTATTCTGAGTATTGAACACACAACCTGCTAGTTTGCCATGTCCCGGAAGCTTTTGTCTCAATAAGAAGTGTAGTCCATTTTTCTCTCTGCCAATTCCTTTACCTTCCCACTCCAAATTAAAGATCCTGAAACACACAAAAGTTAGGGAAGAATATAGCTGAATAGTTAATTTGCTTAGTAACCTTTGAGACTGATAATAGATTGTATTTAAACTGAGGTAGATGAAAACATTCTGGATAGTACTATTTTCAGATATATTACTACATCCCATGTTTGTCACTAGTGACACGTCACCATTGGGTAGTATTACTCTTTTTGGATTGAGATATTGAATATTTTTGAGAAGATCAATATCTGCAGTCATATGGTTTGTAGCACCTGTGTCAATAACCTACTCAAGTGGATTACTGCAAACCATCAAGTCACTGCCAATACCTGACATATTTGCTGCACTAGCAGATGGCATGGAAAATGTCACTTGATTGTGCTGTTCCAGTATTTTGTAAATCTATGTAAATTGCTCAGGTGTGAACCTTGGGGGCAAGGATAGCAGTTCAGGACTTTGGTTTTGAGGACTAGAAGCAACTTTCCTCTGCTTGTACTGTGATCATAGTCAGTTCTAGCTTCATTTTGAATCTTGTGCTCTCTATGTTTAGGATGTCCTGGAGGGTAACCAACTAGTTTGTAGCAATCTATCTTGTAATGACTTTTTATTTTACAGTGATCACACACAACACTAGGATTATATGTTGACACATAGTTTCTCTTCCCCTTTTGATAGTTACCTTGATAACTACCACCTTGATAGCTACTCTTAGAGTACATGGCAACTGCATCAGCTGCATTAGGAGCAGGACCAAGAAGACTCGTCGCATGTACAAACTGAGCCGCAATTTTTTGGTTCTCATCACTTATGATCATAGAGTAGGCCATGTTGACAATTGGTAGTAGTTTTATCAACAAAATTTGGCTTCTTATCTTGTCTTTGAAGATAAGATAAGAACTCTCTTGATTTTTCCAGGCTTTGAAGATTCAAACTCATACCATAAATCCTTCATCTTAGTTAAATATACAGACACAAATTGAACTCCCTGAGTCATGGTTGCAATTTCTTGGTGCAAATTCTAAGTTCTTGAACCATCTATTTTATCAAATCTTTCCTTAAGATCTAACCATACAAAATATGCAGTCGAGGAATGAACCAGTACCCCTCCAAGCAGTTTAGTAGAAACTGCATTCATAAGCCAAGAAAGTACTATAGCATTGACTCTTTCTCATTCATTTCCTAGGTCAGTAGAGAAATTTTCTCTTATAAGAGCCATCAACTATATCAAATTTGTTACGCCCTAGTAGTGCAATTCAAACAGCCTTACTCCATACAACATAGTTTTCACTCCCCTTTAATTTGAAAGACACAAGAGAAGTACCTGATACATCTGCCGTAGATAAGAACTGAGGATGATTATAATCTAACGGAGGCTGCAGTGGCCGTGGGATTAATCCACTATTGTTGGAAACTGATCCAATTCTTTGCGCATCAAAAGTCATCTTCTATAGAGTAGAGTTCCTTTCAAAGAAACTTACTTAGTCAAACAGTTATTTTCAGAGTAACACAAAAATTACCAGAATTCAGAAATTCTTGAATGTGTAGATGAACACTAAAAATTCAAAACAAAAATTGTTGGATCGACAAGAGCATTGATTCAATTTAGTAAGATCTAATACCACGAAGAATAATACAGTAACTCACATTAAGAGTAAATCACTATACCAGAGAAATAGAGGAAGAGATTGTAGAAGATCAACCCATCTTAGAATCAGAGAAGAAAAGAGAAGAAAGAAGAGTAAATCATTGTGTTGTATTGATGTATTTAGAATTTTGTTCTTGTTAGTAGTAAATAGTCAACTATATAAAGAGATGTTAGAGTTGTGACCCGAATTTTGTTGATCCGACCTTGAAAGTTTCGCGGTGTGACTCAAGTTTGTGATTTTGAAAATACCAAGCCTGTAAGTACACCATTAGAAGATCATGACTTCAAACTCTCGGTCACGTTATCTCCAAAGACAGATGATGAGCGTGAATATATGTCTCGAGATCCATACTCTAGTGCCATCAGGTTTCTTATGTATGCAATGGTGTGTTTTTGACTAGATTTATCTTATGCCGTCAGTGCAGCTAGCAGATACATGGCAAATCCTGTCAAAGAACATTGGAAAGTAGTTCAGTGAATTTTTAGATACTTGTATGGATCTGCTGATAATTGTTTGTAGTTTGGGCAAAATAGAGATGGGGTAATCGAGTATTTTGATTATGATTTTGCAGGAGACCATGATAAAAGGAGATCCCTTACAAGCTATGTTTTCACCATTGGTGGTTGTGCTATCAGTTGAAAAGCTACCTTAGAGACTACGGTTGCTTTGTCAACTACTGAGGCAGAGTACATCGCTACTACAGAGGCTTTCAAGGAAGCTATTTGGTTGAAGGGTCTATTTGGTGAACTTATAAAAGACTTACAGATTACTGCGGTTTTCTCTGATAGTCAGAGTGCTATCTTGCTTACGAAAGATCAGATGTTTCACGAGAGGACAAAGCACATCTATATTCGGTAACATTTGTGCGTGAAATTATTGGTCGTGGTGATATTGTGGTGAGGAAGATTAGTAACCATGATAACCCTACTGATAGGATGGCCAAGACACTACCAAGTGCCAAGTTTGAGCATTGCTTGGACTTGGTTGGTGTTAGCTGTTAAGATGTGCCCTTAGGGGCTTTTGTAGATGAGATAGAGAGTTTGTCTTTAAATGGATTAGAGTTATGAATTAGAATTCGTGTCAAGGTGGAGATTATTAGAGTTTTGACCAGAATTTTATTGATTCGGCCCTGAAAGTTTCGCGGTATGACTCATGTTTGTGATTTTTAATGGGGTTTGTGGTGGTAGCGTAGGATAGGCCTGATCCCAGAGCCAGTATGCACCTTTATATTTTTGGGCCTAGGACTTATCTGTATGCACGTATTATAAAAGTGCACTTAGAGGGTTGTTTTGTAGAAACAGCTTGGGCCAGCACCTGAAAGGCTGCCCGAAATTCAGCATGAGACACGTTTTTATCCAATGGGTCAGTGGGTTGAGGTTGCTGACCATCATTATTTCTTCTCGCTCGACGTGGAGGCATATTTTTGAAAGAGGAGAGCACGAATCAATAGCAGAAAGAGACACTTTAAGCAAGATAGATTTCTGAAAGAAAGAATCACACTTGTTCCTAAAACATCTTGTAGCCTCTTGCTCATAGATGTGGCGCGCTACACACCGATGATCAAGAATCTACTTAACACGGCTTGTCAGACTCTCTAGGACACCTTAAAACCTTAGGCTCTGATATCAAGTTTGTAACGCCCCGAAAAACTGGTCCCGGAGCGTCATACGGTGCTTGAGGCTACGAGTAGCCCCAAGCTAACCATTTGAGCCATTTTCATCTAGTTCAACACAAATCAACGAGGTTTCCATAAATAACCCTCAAATATCAACAGAGTAATCAACATCCAAGAATAAAAGAATTTCAGAAAGATAACAAAATACCACTTATTAGTCAACTCCCAACTTCTATACTAGTCTGACAAGCCTCTAAGAAAATCAATAAAACCAGCGAACCATTGAGACATGCCCCAACTGACTCATACTCAGTTATCAAATGTAAACAATTCCATAAAACCAACATCAGATATCACGTCCTCGGAACATGAGGACTCACCACAACAGAGGTTGTATAATAGCGTGCCTGAAGATCACTGTTGAACCTGAAACTGAGCACCTGAACCTACATTTCGAGAAAATGCAGCCCACATCCGAAGATGTGGGTCAGTACCATGGAAAGGAACCGAGTATATGAGGGTGTATGCAGTTGTATAAACATCATTATCATAAATATTTATAAGAAATATGCAGGATGTATGAAAGACTCACATAGCCCGAAGAAAATCATCATAATCATGAGAGGATGAAATAAGTACAATAACACATGTGAGTCATCATATAATTTGTCAATCACTTTCAGTTCATCAAGAATATAAATTCTCATAATGTAAATATCATTTAAATCTTTCGAAAGAATAACTTTCACAATTCCACTTTCAAATCACTTCACCATTCGCCATAGACACAAGGAAACACACACACACTGGGAGATCCTATAACTGACATAAACCATGCGAGCTACATGGATTCCAACGTACAACCAACTTTGGGGAGAGCCGTCCTATCCTTGCAATTGGAGTAGGACTATCGATATCAAATTCACATAAACTAGTGATCACTATATAAATCAGCCTCAGGCTCACTCCTATGGGGGCACATAGTTCTATAGAAGTAAAGTCACTTTATACCTCCCACTCGGTGCTCAAGATTTCTTCCGGAATCATCTCAGATCATTTCAAAGACAATCCACAACAAAACAATTTTATCAATATATAAATATACATCAGGAACCATCATGCTTCCCATCTATCAAAATCAACCACGTTGTGGATTTCCTTCACACTCGAGTTCAAAACAATTCCATTAAGACCGAAAGCTCAAATCCTTCAAAATATCTCAAATATTCAACATCAACGTGCTTATAACACACACTTTCTCAAAAAAACACAATTTCCAATGGGGATTCACGACCGAAATATCAAAATCATAATAAATATCGTTCAAGATTCATGCTTTATATCTCCATACATGTAAATTCATCTTTAAAAATCATAAACATCAAGATTTCATAATAATCATCATAAGATATGGGTTCATGCTTCAAATTCGTAAAAATCAAATAAAAATCATGCCTTTGTAAAGAAAATTACTATTGAGCACAAGAACAAAAGAGAGTTCTTGTTGAAAAACCCAACATTCCTTGAATAATAAACTTTAGATCGATACACATTTTTGAGATGTTAATCGTGCCTTTGAATGATGGTTCTTGGAGTTCTTGAACTAGGAACTTGGAATCTTGAATAAATTTGCAGAATTAATGGTGAACTTTGGAGGTTCTTGAAGTTGGATGTAGGAGATTAGGGTTTTCTTTTTGAGGGAGTTTGATGAAATATAACATATAATGCTTCCAATAGGCTTTAATATAGTGTTTGGACGGATTTTGGGTGAGGGTGAATGACCAAAATTCCCCTAAAACTCAAAAAAATTCTCGAATCTATCCTTTGGTGGACTGTTTTGATAGTCTGAAGTAGATCAACCTTAACGTTTTACTACGATATTTAAATTGGATTAAACCAATTTCATTAGAAAGAGGACTCTCATATCTTTCCGTTGATATATAATGTCTCACCCAGATCATTGTGTACGAGGATTTATGATCGTTTGAAGTTGACCCCAAAACACTTTTGATAGGCTGAAGTAGATCGACCATAACTTTTTGCTCCGATAGATAAATTGGATGAAACCAATTTCATTGGAAATAGGACTCGTAGATCTTTCCGTTGATATATATTAGAACATCCAGATCATTATGTACAAGGAGTTATGATCATTTAAATTTGGCAAAAATACGCCAGGCCTCAGTACTTTTTCCTGCATGTTTTACTGTTCACTACTATTCATGGTTCGATCGAAATGTTCATAACTCATCGCTAGGGTGTCCGTTTTGGATGATCCATATATCGTTGGAAATCTTATTCGATACTCTACGCCATGGTGGGTCATAATCTAAGACATTTCACAGGAAAAATTTATAATTCATTCTAGAAGATAGAACCCCACACGTTTACGCACAAAATTTCAACGAAAAATTTCTCAGGGTATTACATCATCCCTCTTGGAAACATTCTTCCTCGAATGATGCTAGACATGCCAAGATTAGATAGGGAATATCACATACAGCTGAAACCATTCGTTAGACTCATCACCACATCGTTTCTCACTCTGAATGCAACATAGAATGCATAAATTCTAGAAACTACAGCTGAACACATAATAAATGACAGTTGAACTGCTGCAACTTTTATCAAAAGTGCATGATTTAGGAAAGAACGACACCTTCGGCTTGATCGGAGTTCACGAAAAATAGGCGCAGGTACTTGGATCGCATATACGCCTCAGCTTCCTAAGTTGCTCCCTCAACAGATTGGTTTCGCCACAACACCTTGACCAAGGGAACTTCTTTGTTCCTTAGTCTTCAGACACTAAAATCAAGAATCTCAACAGGAATCTCATCAAAAGAAAGATTTTCTTGAATGTCAGGACTCACAGAGGAATCCACTACCACAGCATCGCTAATATGCTTTCTAAGCATGGAGACATGGAATATTGGATGAACAGAGGACAACCCGGAAGAAAACTCGACTTCATAGGCTACCTTACCAACACAGCTAAGATTTTGTAAGGACCAACATAATAGGGACTAAGCTTCCCCTTCTTTCCGAATCTCTTCACCCCCCCCCCCCCCCCCCCCCCCATGAGTGAAATTTTCAGATACACTAGGTCACCAACTTCAAACTCAAGGTCTCCCCTTTTAACCTTTCCCTAATCCACTTAACTTTTTCCATAGCCTCAAATACCGAATCAGGACCACTCACAGCCGCTTTATCCACCTCGAACCAACCTATGGGTGATCTACACTTCCTCCCATATAAGGCTTCAAACGGAGGCATGCCAATACTAGAGTGGAAACTATTATTGTAAGCAAACTCTATCAACGGTAAGTGATCATCCCAACTTCCGTTAAAGTCAAGTACACAAGCTCTCAACATATCCTCTAAGGTCTAGATGGTCCGTGCAGCCTGCCATCGGTCTGCGGATGAAAAACAGAACTCAAAAGCACATGGGTACCAAGACCCTTCTGAAAAGCTTTCCAAAATTGTGAAGTGAACTGAGTACCACTATCCGAAATGATAGACAAGGGAACTCCATGCAGTCTGACTAGCTCTCGGATATAAAATCTAGCGTAATCCTAAGTAGTATATAACGTATGAACAGGTAAGAAATGAGCAGACTTATTCAACCTATCAACCACAACCCAAATGGAATCATGATGGCGTTGGGAAGGAGGTAAACCAATCACGAAGTCCATATTTATCTCTTCCCACTTCCAGGTGGGAATACTAAACTCTTGCATCATACCACTAGGTTTTTGGTGTTCAACCTTAACCTGTTGGCATGTTGCATACTTAGCCACAAACGCTGCTATATCTTTCTTCATGCCACTCCACCAATAGATTTCCCACAAGTCTCGGTACATGTTGGTGGCACCAGGATGAATAGAATATCGCACCTCATGCGCTTCAGCCATAATCCTCTGTCTCAGATCATCAACATTCGGGACACACAATCTACCTTGCAATCTAAACACACCATCTCCCCCTTGGGAGAAAACCTCTACTTTCTGGTCCTTGACCGACTCCTTCAGTCTGACTAAACTAGCATCTAAGTATTGCTTTTCCTTCACTTCCGAAACCAAGGAGGATTTGGAACTACTCTGAACCCCTATACTACCTTCAGCAGAGTCAAACAACCTAACCCCCAATCTAGTCAAATGATGTACATCACGAGCCACCTCTTTCTTACCTTCTACCACATGCGAAACACTACCCATGGACACTCTACTTAGGGCATCCGCCACAACATTGGCCTTGCCCGGATGGTACAACACACTCATATCATAGTCTTTTAATAATTCTAACCATCATCTCTGACTAAGATTCAATTCTCTCTGGGTAAACACAAACTGCAGACTCTTATGATCAGTGAAAACATCAACATGGACACCATACAAATAGTGTCTCTAGATTTTCAAAACAAACACAACAACAACCAACTCAAGGTCATGGGTGGGGTAATTTTTCTCATGGAGTTTCAACTGTCTAGAAGCATAAGCTATCACCTTACCCTTCTGTATCAATAAGAAGCCCAACCCAACTCTCGAAGCATCACAGTACACCTGAAGTGAGTCGAGTCTTCAACTCCTGAAAACTCTTCTCACAAGATTCGAACCACAAGAACTTCACTTTCTTTTGGGTCAATCGAGTCATAGGAGACGCAATATAGGAAAAACCCTTAACAACACTGTCATACCCCAAATTCCATTGGAGCGGACTGGCACCCGTAGCCGAGGAGGCCCGGGAGAACCCATTCATAACCTATACTTTCACATTTACATTACTTATGAAAATTAGAAATTTGGGCAGCACTTCGTTGTAAATAGAAGAAAACAGTACCTGTATAAGCCCAGCAAACACGCATAAATATATATATGAACAGTAATTGGCCGTCAGAGCCATCACGTCTATCAACCAACACTCCTATGGCTGTACAATATGTCTACAAAAGCCTCTACATAGATACACAACTGAGTTAGGGTCGTGACAAACTCCCGCCCACAAAAGACTTTTATACCAATACCAAAAAGTACATATAGAAACGACTTGGGATGCCCCGAAACAACTGGAGCTCACCACTAACAACAGAATGTCCTAGATCTTACTGCGGAGGTGTATGACCTGAAGTACCTTTTCCTACAGGAATGAATACAGGTTCCCCGTGAGGGACGTCAGTACGGAAATATGTACTGAGTATGTAAGGCAGAGAGTATCAAGATGAGATACAAAAGATCAACAGAACCAGATACCACTGAATAAACAGTATGAGTAGACCATACTTAAAAGAGCTGATGGGATACCTGCATATTACTTTCATATCATTACTTCCCGTAATCCTTATCAATACATAACATATGTCATACAATGGCCAACTGATCAGTGGTACTAATACAATACATCAGGGACCACCCCTGGAATAGCATATATACATAAACTTTATAATACAATGGCCAACTGATCAGTGGTACTAATACAATACATCATATCATCAATTTAAAATAAAGGCATTCCATTTCCTTAGTTCAATTAATCTTTGTGATTGGTTACTTTGTGGTCACACCTTATGGAACTTGAAACCATGATACCTCAATAGGAAAACATGTAAATAGGTAATAAATATCATGAAAATGAGGTAGAGAATCATGGATACCTCATTAAACCATTTCGGAGTCAACAATAGTATATGGATATTTTTTTTTACTAGCCGAACATCTTAAAAGTGAAAACAAGTTCAATTGGTAGTGTCGAAGATCATATGATGTTATTATGTGTCATGTGTCGTAGGACAATGTTGGAAGCTTACTTGAGAGTGCCATGGGTCATTATTCATGCCAAAGATTAGATAGAGTATGTCTTACATACCTTGATATAACCACTTCAATACAAGTCCAACTTGACTTCCCGTACTCTTCGAACACTTATCTACAATAAGTCATTTGTGGCAAACTAGTATTAGCACCCAAACCTTACCATTTAGGTATTAACTTCACCAAAAAATGTCTAGGAAGTAATCCTTTAACTCATCAATAAGAGTGCTACATACATCCTCTTATACTCTTGTTATATTCACATATCATGCATTTTCATGAAATATCCCTCAACATCACTCTTAGCCTTTATTTCCCTTCTTAGTCACCATCCAATACCAACATGATCACTAGGCATACATAACCACTAATATAATGATATATCACCACAATTCATCCTCCATAATCCAATACAACAACTTCCATAATTTACTACTAACAATGTATACAAAACAATACATAACTATGTTTCTAGTTATCTTCCAACATCACGACAATACTCATAATCCTTTATCAATACTTATTCATGGATAAGAATCAAGAATAAATTATATTCATACCTTAACAATGAACTCTTGTATTTATAATCCTCCTTACATAACCATGGGGTGCTTCCCGAAGCTTTCGAGATGGTGAACACAACTACGGAACCAATTTGAATTTTCTACGGTTGAATCACAAAATATTTGAAGTTGAAATTAGGCTAGGGTTTCACCTTCTTTTAATAATTGGATGATATAAGATATATATGAGGCTAAGTGTATGTTTATAAAGACCAATTTTCGTCCAAGAGGTAATAGAAAATGACCATTTTGCCCTAAAAATTTAAATAAATCACGAATCTGTCCCCAGTGGACAGTTTTGACAGGCTGAAGTAAATTGATGATAACTCTTTGCTCCGGTATCGTGTTTGGGTGAAACCAATTTCATTGGAAAGATAATTCAAAGGGACTTCATTTTCATATAAATTATACCACCCAGTTCTTCCTTTACAAGGAGTTATGGTCGTTTAAAGTTGACCCAAAAATCTGTCCCACAATTCTATTTTTTTTTGGTAGGCTGCAGTAAAACGGGTATAGATACTTACTCAGACATTGGATTTGGATGAAACCAATTTCATCGGAAAGAAGACTCTCGGATCTTTTCGTCGATATATAGCAGCTCACACACTTATTTTTGTACAAGGAGTTATGATCGTCTAAAGTTCATCCAAAAAATAATTGCCTAGCTGCAGAAATTTTCCTGCAGATTTACTGTTCACAGGCTTCCCGGCCACCGATTTGAAATTTCGAATGTGCTCGCTTATATGAAATACTCCTCTGTTTTGGGCAAATTTTATATCGTTGGAAATCTTATTCCAATACCTACAAATACAACTATTGACGGGATACTTCCAAACACCATACACTTAATTTAACCCATACGCAAGCATTTAGGACTCCATATAATCGCGATAAGTGTACGAAAAAATTTTTACGGGGTGTTACATTCTCTCCCCCTTAATAACATTCGTCCTCGAATGTTAGCATAGTTACTCAATTAATACATGTCCAAGCTTACAATTAACATATTCATCATCATAACATACTTGCATAAAAATAAACACTTACTTCTTATTGTTCTTTTTCCGTCTCATGAACTTGCTCCTCATCGTTGAATAGGTAAGGGTACTTAATCTTCATTGCTTCCTCGGCTTCCCATGTGATCTCCTCAACTTGTTGATTCCTCCAAAGTACTTTTACCGATGCTATCTCTTTATTTCTTATCTTTTTAATTTGGCGATCAAGAATAGCAATAGGCATTTCTTCAAAAGTGAGATCTTCTGTAACTTGTACATCTTCCGTAGTAGTGATGTGCGATGGATCTCCGATGTACTTGCGAAGCATCGAAACATGAAATACGGGATGAACTGCTCAGAGCTCTTGAGGTAGCTCTAACTCATAAGAAACTTTTCCAAATCTTTGAATGATCTTGTACGGACCTATGTATCGTGGACTTAACTTTCCTTTCTTGCCAAACCTCATCACTCCTTTCATTGGTGATACTTTCAAGAATACCCAATCGTCGATAGAAAACTCAAGTCCTCTTCTTCTAACATCCGCATAAGATTTGTGTCGACTTTGAGCTGTTGCAAGCCGTTGTTGGTTACACTTTAACCTTCTCCATTTCTTGATAAACAAGATCCGGTCCAAACAAGACCGCATTACCTGCTTCAAACCATCCTATTGGAGATCTACACTTTCTTCCATACAATGCTTCATATGGTTCCATTTTGATACTTGAATGATAGCTATTATTGTAGGAAAACTCGATAAGAGGTAGGTGATCATCCCAGTTGCCTTTGAAATCTAATACACATGCTCGTAGCATATCTTCAAGTGTCTGGATGGTACGTTCCGCTTGTCCGTCCGTTTGAGGATGAAAAGTCGTACTTAGATTTACTTGTGTCCCCAAACTCCTTTGAAAAGACTTCCAAAAATTCGCGGTAAATTGGGCTCCTCGATCGGATATAATGGAAATTGGAACTCCATGTAACCGAACGATCTCCTTAATATACAACTTCGCATTCTCCTCCGCCGTATAAGTTGTCTTAACTGGTAAGAAGTGCGCAGATTTGGTAAGCCTATCAATGATCACCCATATGGAATCAAACTTCCGATATGTACGAGGCAAACCCGTGATGAAATCCATATTGATTTTGTCCCACTTCCAGACTGGAAGATCTATACATTGCATGTAACCACCGGGTTTCTGGTGTTCTACTTTGACTCTTTGACAATTCGGACATTCAGCTACAAATTCGGCAATATTCTTCTTCATGTCATTCCACCAATATATTGCTTTCAAATCTTGATACATCTTAGTCGACCTTGGATGGATGGAATACCTTGAACAATGTGCTTCTGTCATAATTCTCTTTCTTAGCTCCACTACATCAGGTACACATAAACGACTCTGACATTGAAGCACTCCTTCTCGCATAAGCTCAAATGCCTTTGTCGCGCCACTCTGCACATCATCCTTAAGCTGCAATAAAATTGGATCTGCATACTGCTTCTCTTTCACTTCAGCTATCAATGAAGATTCCGCTGCATTACGTACAATAACCTCTTCATCTGGAGTTTCGAGAAGTCGAACTCCCAAATTATCTAGTTGGTGACGATCCTTAATCATCCCCTGCTTTTCTATAGATGCCATTTTAGACTTACGACTCAGTGCATCCGCTACCACATTCGCTTTCCCTGGATGATACAAGATATCAACATCATAATCTTTCAACAATTCAAGCTATCTCCGCTGCCTCATGTTTAGATCTTTCTGACTGAAGATATATTCCAGGCTCTTATGATCGGTATATATATTAACATGAACCCCATATAAGTAGTGGCGCCATATCTTCAAAGCAAATACAACTGCAGCTAGCTCAAGATCATGTGTGGGATAATTCCTCTCATGTGGTCGCAACTGTCTAGAGCCATAGGCTATTACTCAACCATGTTGCATTAATACGCATCCTAAGCCAATTCTCGAAGCATCACAGTACACTGCATACCCTTCTGTGCCTTCAGGAAGTACCAATACCGGTGTAGAAGTCAACTTGCTCTTCAGATCTTGGATACTCTTTTCACAGGCACCATTCCATTGAAACTTGGAGGCTTTATGCGTCAACTTAGTCAAGGGTGCAGAAATAGAAGAAAAGCCTTCAACAAACCTTCTATAATAACCTGCCAACCCGAGAAAACTACGAATCTCCGTAGGCGTCGTGGGTCTTGGCCAATTCTTCACAGCCTCAATCTTTTGAGTGTCAACTTTTATGCCTTCACTGGATACAATATGGCCCAAAAATGCCACTGACTTGAGCCAAAAATCACATTTAGAAAAGTTCGCATATAGCTTACGATCACGAAGAATCTGCAACGCTTGACTTAAGTGATTAACATGGTCCTCTTCTGATCTAGAGTAGACCAGAATATCATCTATGAAAACTATCATGAACACATCTAGAAACGGCTTAAACAGCCTATTCATCAGATCCATAAAAACTGCGGGTGCATTTGTCAGCCCAAATGACATAACCAGGAATTCATAATGACCATACCGTGTTCGAAAAGCTGTCTTGGGTATATCTTTATCCTTGACTCTCACTTGATGATAGCCTGATCTCAAGTCAATCTTGGAAAAACACTGGGCACCCTGCAACTGGTCAAATAAATCATCAATTCGGGGAAGAGGGTATTTATTCTTGATAGTCATCTTATTCAATTGGCGATAGTCAATACACATCCTCAGCGAACCATCTTTCTTACGTACAAACAATACTGGTGCTCCCCAAGGGGACATACTAGGCCTGATGAATCCCTTCTCTAGCAAGTCTTTCAGTTGCTCTTTCAATTCATACAACTCTGTTGGTGCCATTCTATAAGGAGGATTTGAGATTGGCTGTGTGTCTGGCAACATATCAATACCAAATTCCACTTCTCGTTCAGGAGGTAAACCTGGTAATTCTTCAGGAAATACATCAGGAAATTCATTCACAATCGGAACGGTCTGAAAAGTTGGTGGCTCTGCCTCTGTATCCCTTACTCTAACCAAATGGTATATGTACCCCTTGGAAATGATTTTTCTTGCCTTAAGTAAGAAATAAATCTACCTCTCGGCGCGCCAACAATACCCTTCCATTCAAGGACTGCCTCATTTGGGAAATGGAAATATACCTTCTTAGAACGACAATCTACTGTAGCATAACAAGACGCTAACCAATCCATGCCCATAATAACATCAAAATCTACCATTTCTAACTCAACAAGATCGGCCATCGTATCACGACCACAAATATTCACAACACAATTTCGATAAACATTCCTAGCTATAAGAGATTCCCCCACTGGCGTTGATACTTCAAATGGCTTGGCTAATAATTCGGGTGTTCTTCCGAGCCTTCCCGCAACCATAGGAGTAGTATACGATAATGTAGAACCAGGATCAATTAAGGCATACACATCAAATGCAAAGATGGATAACGTACCTGTAACCACGTCTAGAGAAGCCTCTAAATTCTGCCGATCGGCTAGGGCATACACACGGTTCTGAGCTCCGCTAGGTTGTGCACCCCTACTCAAAGGAGGCACCGATGATAATGCAACAACTGATCCGGTAGATCGTGTTATACCACCTGTGGTCCTGCGTGGGCAATATCTAGCCATATGCCCAGGCTTACCGCACCAAAAGCAATTGTTCATCCCAAGCCGACATTCGCCAAAGTGAAATTTTCTACATATGGGGCCCGGGTGTCGTGGAGGTCTCAATTGACTCATACTCCCTTGCCCTTGATACCCCACTTTTCGCGAACTCTAATTTTCACTGCTTTGCCCGAACTGATTACCTCTGAACCTTTGAAAATGCGGTGGAGCACTAATTGCAGGATAATAAGATAACGGGCTAGGCAATATATGAGAGAACGAAGGCCTAAAACCTCCCTGAGATGCCATAAACTGCCCTATAGCTCTGGCCCGCTTAGAATATCCTTTTTCTGATTCCTGGGTTCTTCTTCTTTGCCTCTGATCTTCCATCTTCTGAGCGAAAGCTTGTATCCTCGCTATATCCATGTCCTTGTTCAAAGCAGCAATGGTACAATCTCTAACCAAGTATGGTTCCAATCTATCCACATAGTGATGAACTCTGTCATCCATAGTAGCTACCACATTAGAAGCATATCGAGACAAAGAGTTGAATCGAAGACTATACTCCCTTACACTCATATTACCCTGACGAAGATTTATGAATTTATCTGCACGGGCCTGACGAGTCTCAAATGGAAGATAATGATCAATAAATGCATCTCTGAACTCTACCCACGTAGTTGGAGGTGCATCAATACCCCTAGATCGTTTCCAATCCTCATACCACAATATAGCCTCTCCTTTCAGTCTATATGCTGCTAGCTCAACCATCTCATTACCGGATATGTGCATAACATGTAGAGCCCTTTGGGTTTGATCGACAAAGTCCTGCGGGTCTTCGTTAATATCTGATCCGGTAAAAGTAGGAGGATCCAGTTTCAGAACATCCTGTGTCCGAAGGCTAGCTGCTCTATCCATACCACTAGAACCCGTGGTAGGAATAGCTTGCCCTTGAACTTGACCGGCAACTATACGCGTCAGAAGTTGTACTGCATCCCTTAAATCTCAATCAACAGCATTAATAGATGGCCCTTCCGGAGGACAAGAAGCTCCTGATATATGCTCAGCTTGAGACTCACTTTGTTCAGCATGTACCGGTGGTGACTTACTAGTACCTTCTCCGGCCACTACATCTACTCGCTTCCACTTATTCTTTCTCCTTGTAACCGGCATCGTTACTGTAATAAATAAAAAAAACAATTGGATTAAGTGATCGATTATGACTTTATCTCTAATATGGGCTCTATTGCACGATCTAAGAAATGGAGAGTGGAAACAACCCCTGAATGTCCAATAGCCTCCTGTTTATAGATGTGGTGCACAATACACCGATAAACGAGATTCTACGTAGACACGACTTTTTAGACTCACTAGGACAAACTTCTCTGATACCACTTCTTTCATACCCCAAATCCCATTGGAGCGGACTGGCACCCATAGCCGAGGAGGCCCGAGAGAACCCGTTCATAACCTATACTTTCACATTTACATTACTTATGAAAATTAGAAATTTGGGTAGCACTTCGTTGTAAATAGAAGAAAAAAGTACCTGTATCATCCCAGCAAACACGCATAAATATATATATGAACAGTAATTGGCCGTCAGAGCCATCACGTCTATCAACCAAACACTCCTATGGCTGTACAATATGTCTACAAAAGCCTCTGCATAGATACACAACTGAGTTAGGGTCGGGACAAACTCCCGCCTACAAAAGACTTTTATACCAATACCAAAAAGTACATATAGAAATGACTTGGGATGCCCCGAAACAACTGGAGCTCACCACTAACAACAGAATGTCCTAGCTCTTACTGCGGAGGTGTACGACCTGAAGTACCTGTTCCTGCAAGCATGAATACAGGTCCCCCGTGAGGGACGTCAGTACGGAAATATGTACTGAGTATGTAAGGCAGAGAGTATCAAGATGAGATACAAAAGATCAACAGAACCCAGATACCAGTGAATAAACAGTATGAGTAGACCACACTTAAAAGAGCTGATGGGATACCTGCATATTACTTTCATATAATTACTTCCCGTAATCCTTATCAATACATAACATATGTCATACAATGGCCAACTGATCAGTGGTACTAATACAATACATCAGGGACCACCCCTGGAATAGCATATATACATAAACTTTATAATACAATGGCCAACTGATCAGTGGTACTAATTCAATACATCATATCATCAATTTAAAATAAAGACCTTCCATTTTCTTAATTCAATTAATCTTTGCGATTGGTTACTTTGTGGTCACACCTTATGGAACTTGAAACCATGATACCTCAATAGGAAAACATGTAAATAGGTAATAAATATCATGAAAATGAGGTAGAGAATCATGGATACCTCATTAAACCATTTCGGAGTCAACAATAGTATATGGACATTTTTTTTTACTAGCCGGACATCTTAAAAGTGAAAACAAGTTCAATTGGTAGTGTCGAAGATCATATGATGTTATTATGTGTCATGTGTCGTAGGAAAATGTTGGAAGCTTACTTGAGAGTTCCATGGGTCATTATTCATGCCAAAGATTAGATAGAGTATGTCTTACATACCTTGATATAACCACTTCAATACAAGTCCAACTTGACTTCCCGTACTCTTCGAACACTTATCTACAATAAGATACTCCAGTATCTTATTTGGGTGAAACCAATTTCATTGGAAAGATAATTCAAAGGAATTTCATTTTTATATAAAGTATACCACCCAGTTCTTCCTGTACAAGGAGTTATGGTCGTTTAAAGTTGACCCAAAAATCTGTCCCACAATTCTGTTTTTTTTTTATAGGCTGCAGTAAAACGGGTATAGCTCCTTACTCAGACATTGGATTTGGATGAAACCAATTTCATCGGAAAGAAGACTCTCGGAGATTTTCGTCGATATATAGCAGCTCACACAGTTCTTTTTGTACAAGGAGTTATGATCATCTAAAGTTGATCCAAAAAATAATTGCCTAGCTGCAGAAATTTTCCTGCAGATTTACTGTTCACATGTTTCCCGGCCACCGATTTGAAATTTCGAATGTGCTCGCTTATATGAAATACTCCTCTGTTTTGGGCAAACTTTGTATCGTTGGAAAGCTTTTTCCAATACCTACACATACATCTATTGACGGGATACTTCCGAACACCATACACTTAATTTAACCCATACGCAAGCATTTAGGACTCCATATAATCACGATAAGTGTACGAAAATTTTTTTACGGGGTGTTACAAAAACGGAAGTAATAGCCAGCTAAACCAAAGAAACTTTAGATATCAGTCGGAGAAATAGGTCTAGGCCAATTTCTAACAGCTTCGGTCTTTTGGGGATCAACTCTAATACCCTCGGAAGAAATGATATGACCTAGAAAAGCAATTGACCTTAGCCAAAACTCTAAGGGTTGTTCATCCTCACTACGGGAGTACACCAGTATATCATCGATGAACACTATGACAAACATATCCAGATATGATCTGAACACTCGATTCATGAGGTCTATGAAAGCTGCCGGGGCATTAGTTAACCGGAAAGACATAACAAGAAACTCAAAAGGGCCATAACGAGTTCAGAAAGCAGTTTTTAGGATGTCACACTCCCTAACTTTGAGTTGATGATAGCCGGAATAAAGGTCTATCTTTGAGAAATAACTTCACCTTGCAATTGGTCAAACAAATCATCTATTCTTGGAAGGGGGTACTTATTTTTTATGGTGACTTTAGTCAGTTGGCGGTAATCAATGTACATACGTAAAGAGCTATCTTTCTTTCTCACAAACAACATAGGAGCACCCCAAGGAGAAACACTGGGCCTTATGAAACCCTTATTTAGTAGATCTTTGAGTTGCTCTTTCAACTCTTTAATTTCTGCAGAGGCCATATGGTAAGGAGGAATAGAAATGGGCTGAGTATCAGGAAGAAGATCAATCCCAAACTCTATCTCTCTATCAGGAGGTATCCCTGGGAGATCATCTAGAAAGACATTAGAAAACTCATTGATAACGTTAACTGACTGGAGAGTTGGAGTCTCAGACTTAGTGTCTTTGACTCTAACCAAATGGTAAATACACCCCTTGGAAATAAGCTTTCTAGCTTTGAGGTAAGAGATATAATGACTCTTGGGTAACACAGAATTCCTAGACCACTCAAACACGGATGCACCCAAAAACTGAAACTTGACCACTCGGGTCCGACAATCAATAGAGGCATAAGAAGAATACAGCCAGTCCATACCCAGAATCACATCAAAATCTACCATGTCTAACTCAATCAGATCAGCCAACAAGACTCTATGAAGAACGGTAACAGGACACTTTTTATACACTTTCTGGGCAACAATCGAATCACCCACTGGGGTAGAAACTAGGATAGGCTCAGGAATAATCTCAAGACTCATTTCAAAATTCATAGCAATCAAAGGTGTAACATATGAGAAACTGGATCCAGGATCCAACAAAGCATACACAGCAAATTGAAATATACGAAGCATACCAGTAATAACATCGGGAGAGTTCTCCTATTCCTTGCGGGATGGTAAAGCATAGAATCTATTCTGGCACTGCCCACTAGCATTGCTAGAAGAGGCACCCTAAGCTGGGGCTGGGCGAGTCACTGGAACTGCAGCACTAACAGTCTAAGTCTGGTTTTGAGGGCGATAGTCACGACGCCCTTGTCCATCCTGTGGACAATCTCTAACTCTGTGACCCATGTCACCACATATGAAACAACCCCTCTTCTCACCTTAACACTCACCTGAAAGAGCCCTACCACACTTAAGACACCGAGGACGATTTGGCTTACTGCCAGCACTGTACTGGGACCTGGATGCATATGAACTGGAACATTACTCCTACCTACCTCTAGGCACGGGAGCACTAGCAGATGACAGTGCTGGTATAGACGAACAATGCTGATACTGAGGGCGAATCCCTCCCTACAATCTAGTCTAACCCTGTCCGTGCTGCTCGGACCTATCTCTCTTATTCCCTCTTATTCTATCTCTCTTTTTAATCTTGTCTGCCTCAATCTGTTAGGCATGAGTCATCAGCCTAGAAAGATTTATCTCACTATTCAGCATAGCATACCTACACTCCTTAACTACATAACTAGACACTCTAGTCAAAAACTTACTCACACTAGCCCGATTATCAGCCACTAAGTTAGGAGCATACTTGGCCAACTGATTGAACTTTAGACAGTACTCCCTAAAAGTCATAGAGCCCTGTCGTACGTTCATAAGCTCTTCCACCTTCGCCTCTCTCATCTCCAAAGGGAAAAACTTATCCAGGAATGTATCCTGGAACTCTTGCACAGTTGTAGGGACAGCTTCCTCACCTCTACCTTTCCTCCAAGCAATAACCCAGTCATAAGCAAGGTATTTCAACCTATATGCAGTCAACTCCACACTATGTTCCTTAGATACATGCATTACCTGAGTAATCTTTTGCACCTCTTCTAAAAACAACTGTGGATCATCATCAGACTTGGACCCATAGAATTCCGAAGGATTCATCCGCAAAAAGTCATGGATCCTGGTAGCAGCTGAATCACCTCCCTGCTGCTGTAGAGTCGGGGATGGGTTGGCCTGAACATTTGCAGTAACAGCTTGGGCCAGCGCCTGAAAGGCTGCCCGAAATTCAGCATGAGACACATTTTTATTCAATGGGTTAGCGGGTTGAGGTTGCTGACCATCATTATTTCTTCTCGCTCGACGTGGAGGTGTATATTTGAAAGGGGAGAGCACGAATCAGTAGCAGAGAGAGACACTTTAAGCACGATAGACTTCTGAAAGAAAGAATCACACTTTTTCCTAAAATGTCTTGTAGCCTCTTGCTCATAGATGTGGCGCGCTACACACCGATGATTAAGACTCTACTTAACGTGGATTGTCAGACTCCCTACGACACCTTAAAACCTTAGGCTCTAATACCAAGTTTGTAACGCCCCAAAAAATCGATCCCAGAGCGTCACACGGTGGTTGAGGCTACGAGTAGCCCCAAGCTAACCCTTTGAGTCATTTTCATTCAGTTCAACACAAATCAATGGGGTTTCCATAAATAACCCTCAAATATCAATAGAGTAATCATCATCCAAGAATAAAAGAATTTCAAAAAGATAACAAAATACGACTTATTAGTCAACTCCCAACATCTATACTAGTCTGACAAGCCTTTAAGAAAATCAATAAAACCAGCGAGCTATTGAGACATGCCCCAACTAACTCATACTCAGTTATCAAATGTAAACATTTCCGTGAAACCAACATTAGACATCACATCCTCGGAACATGAGGACTCACCACAACAGAGGATTAGAACAGCGTGCTCGAAGAATCACTGTCGAACCTGAAACTGAGCACCTGAACCTACATTCCAAGAAAATGCAGCCCACATCCAAAGATGTGAGTCAGTACCATGGAAAGGAACCGAGTATATAGGGGTGTATGCAGTTGTATAAACATCATCATCATAAATATTTATAAGAAACATGCAGGATGTATGAAAGAGACACATAGCCCAAAGAAAATCATCATAATCATGAGAGGATAAAATAAGTACAATAACACATGTGAGTCATCATATAATTTGTCAATCACTTTCAGTTTATCAAGAATATCAATTCTCATAATGTAAATATCATTTAAATCTTTCGAAAGAATAACTTTCACAATTCCACTTTTAAATAACTTCACCCTTCACCATAGACACAAGGAAACACACACACATTGGGAGATTCTATAACCGACATAAACCATGTGAGCTACATGGAGTCCATCGTACAACCCACGTTGGGGAGATACATCCTATCCTTGCCATCAGAGTAGGACTATCGATATTAAATCCACATAAACTAGTGATCACTATATAAATCAGCCTCAGGCTCACTCCTACGGGGGCACATAGTTCTATAGAAGTAAGGTTGCTTTATACGTCCCACTCAGTGCTAAAGATTTCTCCCAAACTCAGTTCAGATCATTTCAAAGACAATCCACAACAAAACAATTTCAGTAATATATAAATGTACATCGGGAGCCATCATGCTTCCCATCTATCAAAATCAACCACGTTGTGGATTTCTTTCACACTCGAGTTCAAAACAACTCCATTAAGACCAAAAGGTCAAATCATTCAAAATATCTCAAATATTCAACATCAACGTTCCTATAACACACACTTTATAAAAAAAACATAATTTTCAATGGGGATTCATGATCCAAATATCAAAATCATGATATATATAGTTCAAGATTCATGCTTTATATCTCCACACATGTAAATTCATCTTTCAAAATCATAAACATCAAGATTTTATAATAATCATCATAAGATATGGGTTCATGCTTCAAATTCGTAAAAATCAAATAAAAATCATGCCTTTGTAAAGAAAATTACTTTTGGGCACAAGAACAAAAGAGAGTTCTTGTTGAAAAACCCAACATACCTTGAATAATAAACTTTAGATCGATACTCATTTTTGAGATGTTAATCGTGCCTTTGAATGATAGTTCTTGGAGTTCTTGAACTAGGAACTTGGAATCTTGAATAAATTTGCAGAATTAATGATGAACTTTGGAGGTTCTTGAAGTTGGATGTAAGAGATTAGGGTTTTCTTTTTGAGGGAGTTTGATGAAATATAACATATAATGCTTCTAATAGGATTTAATATAGGGTTTGGAAGGATTTTGGGTGAGGGTGAATGACCAAAACGCCCCTAAAAATTAAAAAAATTCTCGAATTTGTCCTTTGTTGGACTGTTTTGATAGTCTGAAGTAGATCAACCATAACATTTTACTCCGATATTCAAATTGATGAAACCAATTTCATTAGAAAGAGGACTCTCATATATTTCCGTTGATATATAGTATCTCACTTATATCATTGTGTACGAGGAGTTATGATCGTTTGAAGTTGACCGAAAAATTCACTTTTGATAGGCTGAAGTAGATCGACCATAACTTTTTGCTCCCATAGACAAATTGGATGAAACAAATTTCATGGGAAAGAGGACTCGCAGATCTTTCCGTTGATATAGTAGATCACCCATATCATTATTTACAAGGAGTTATGATCATTTAAAGTTGGAGCAAAAATATGTTAGGCCTCAGTACTTTTTCCTGCACGTTTTACTGTTCACTACTATTCACGGTTTGATTGGAATGTTCATAACTCGTCGCTTGGGTGTCTGTTTTGGATGATCCACATATCGTTGGAAAACTTATTCGATACTCTACGCAATGGTGAGTCATAACCTAAGACATTTCACATGAAAAATTTATAATTCATTCTAGAAGATTGAACCCAACACGTTTACGCACAAAATGTCAACGAAAAATTTCCCGGGGTATTACAACCTATAAAGGGGTTATAGACATATTGAGGGGATGCAAAGACAGTATATGAAATTTATGAAATTTGTTCTTTCCTGGGGTTGATTTTGCATGTCATCGATCTTATTTCTATGAGTTAGAGTTCTTTTCAGTTAAATCTAGAGTCAGTGGCCTATTAAAATCTTTCATGTCATTTTCTAGACTTTGTTATTCCCTTTGTCGCTCTTGCATTTTTATTGATGTGGTCAGACTCAGATTCAAATCATGGATACATTTTCATACCATTCAGAGACTATCTGTGAAGGATGCTGAGCCAATGGAAGGCACTGAAGCATCATCTAGCCTAACTGCTAATGACAGTATATCCTCTTTAGCCGGGCCATCGAAAAACACCGTCTTTGTGACAGGTATTGACTTCCATTTGGTTAGTCCCTTGTTTTTGACTATTCCGGAGTTACATTTTTTTTTTCTTCAGATTTTATTTTTACTAAGAAATTTAGAGAAAAAAGTTGGGGGTCTATTGGAAACAACCACTCTACTTCACCTACCCTCTTCAGATCCCACTCTGTGGGAATACACTAGGCATGTTGATGTTGTTGTTTTTCTTTCTACTAATAACTGATGTTGAAGATGTTCAGGTGATAGAGTCAGATTTATTGGTTCTACTTCCGTCCTTGACTTGACTCCCATCAGGTAAATTCTAATTTTCCTACAAACCTCAACACCAACTCTTCTGCACTATTAAATGATCTGTGTCTTATATCTAAACAAATTTCTGATGTTATTTTGTGATGGTCCCTAGCAATTTTGTCCTTCCGGTTTCTCATAAACGAAAATAATCATTATTGATCCATATTTCTTAATGTCATCGATGAAACTGCTTTATCGAGGAAAAAAACAAGAATCACTCTTGATGCATTTGCTAGTAACTATTTGGTTTTACGATTAATATACACTCGATCCTTTTAGTCATCCCAAAAAGAATGATGTATTTCTATATTTAGTTCTACCTCTTGTTTCAATTTGTTTGCTTTGCTATCTTTTTTAGCGTGTTTCAAAAAAATGCGTCTTCCTAATTTGGCAACTCTTTAGTTTCACCATCTCACATGACGTGTTAATACCACAACATAAAGGGCATTCTAAATACATTATACATGTCTTTAGATTAAGATTACTTTCTTAAATTTCATGTCAAGTCAAACTATGACAAACAAATTGAAACTGAGAGTAATAATTTACCATTAAACTTTTCATTTTACCGTTGATGAGATAGTTTATAACCAATAATATCTATAATTTGTTTTAGACCACAAGTTTGAAAATCTTCCTTTCATTTTTAAACTCTTGTGCCAGTCAAACACCTTCACATAAATTGGGAAAGGAGTATTTGTTACTTCCTGTTTTATTTGTTTAGTTTATAAAGTTAAGACATAATCTTTATTTTTCTGCATTTGTACGCAGTGAATTGTACTTTATCTCCTGTACCACATCTTCTTCTGCAACCGCCCATTCATATGTTTTAGTACAATCCGAGTCTGTTATTTTTAACCTTCTCTGTCTTGTTCCATTGTTCCAGGGGCCCAACATTTGGAACTAGAGGGAAGATTGTATTGTGTTTCAAAGATATTCCATCGGCAAAGGTTGGCGTCCAATTTGATAAACCCATCCCACATGGCATTAACTTAGGTGGTCTTTGCGAAGATGCTCACGGATTCTTTTGCGAAGGTACTTTTGGAATGCCAGTTAACTATTTTCCTTTAGTTTATATGTTAACATCATTCTTAAGTACGCAGTCATAGTTTTACTTCCAATGCATTTTACCATCACTTCCTCTCAGTCGATGAACTGCGCTTAGAAGGCACTGGACAAGATGATCTGGAAAATTTACTCGTTAACACATTGTTTGTGGTGTGATTTCTTTCAACAAATAAGAATAAGTTCATTTGAAAACTAATATGTGGGATTTCTGTTCCTTTCTTTTTGTATTTTGTTGTAAACTTTAGTCTTTACCTTTCATTCTACTTTTTCAGGTTGTAATCAGAGAAAGCAGAAATTCCCCAGTCATATTGTTCATGAAAGATGCTGAGAAGACTACGGCAGGAAATTCAGTGTCATATTCAATGTACAAAAGTTGGCTTGAGAAGATTCCAGATAATATTGTGATCATTGGGTCTCACTTTCATTCAGATGATCAAAAGGAGGAGGTACTATTTTCAGATCATAATGCCCAAGAATAGAAGCCTGTGATTATATCTTTTCCTGTTATAATGTGTATACAGTGTATTAAGTTGCCTGTAATGGAAATTTCTTATAGATTAAATTTCTTGGCTTTAGTAGTTATCGGTGCCAAAACTTTGTGAGACTGATGCTTGAGAGGGGACTCTTATCATAGCAAAAATTTCAAAATATCAACTTCGCATCGCAAAAGGGACATTAGTTTAGCTATATATATCAATGCATGCATGCACATGCAGCATACACAGACACAGACACAAACACAGACACAGACACAGACACACAAATCATTTTCACACTCACACACACACACATATGAACACTACATAGTGTGGCATACACCCACACTATCAGTGAAAACAACAACAATAACATACCCAATGTAATCCCACAAGTAGAGTATGGGAGGGTAGTATGTGCACAGACCTTACCCCTACAAGGTAGAGAGACTGGTTCTGATAGATCCTCGGCTCAAGTAAAAGCATTACAAAGCAAAATAATTTGAAAGAATGACCAACGTTCTTAAAAGCGAGAAGCACAAAAGAGCTCTAAGGTACGTAGGGGGTGATACAATGAGCTAGCTAGCCCTTGGGGTCAAGTTATGCCCAATGCCATATTTTTACACATATATCCTTTCAATTGCTTGACAAAATGAGGCCTAAACATGCTTTTTCTATTTTACTCTTTGCAGTCACAGCCTAAAGGATCTCTCTTCACCAAATTGGGCAGCATTTTATATGAGCTCGCCTTCCCGGTATAAGCTCTTCATTTTTTTTAAGAACTTTCAGTTAGTGCTGAAAATATCTTATAAATGAGGATGTCGAATTTTAAATAGCGGGAAAAGAACCCTCCTTTACATGTAGGCCGCCTGTGTTCTTTTTCATCTTTTTTTTGGGGGGGTCCTGTTGAGCATTTTGGGGGGATTAATTTTGGAAGCACGGTATGTCTTTGATATTAAACTAACGCATTTTGATAGAAATTACAAATTGTTTGTTTGGAAACTAGGCTTATTTTGTAAAACAATCTAAAAGGATTTTCAGAAATTAAACCATCAAAGCGATCTTATTTTCCAAAAGCAGCTACTTTGATAAATGTCTCAACCAATATTTTATAAAACCAAACCACAAAAATATTCTAATTCTAACTAAGTTCCTCTTGCTTATGGACGTGAATTAGGCGTTTATTGTCCTCATTTTTTTTAAAAATAATTTTTCTAATTTTTCATTGTCTTTCGGTTCCTTTCCTCTTCATTTTAGGTGCTTTTTCCGCTTCACCAACTTTAGTGTTGTTTAAAATGTTTAAGAGAAATTTATCTTTTCCAAAAAAGTGTCATTTACACTCGAAAAACCTGGATATGAATTTGCCCTTGTGTTGTATTACCGTTGAATAAACACAGCCATATGACAACTTAATTGTTTAAAATAGTACTGAATTTTGACGTGTTAGGATATTTTGGGGAAAATGCAAGACAAGGGGAAACAGGTTGCAAGCACAAATAAATTTCTGACGAAACTTTTCCCAAATAAAGTGGTTATCTACATGCCGCAGGTCTGTTTTTTAAATTCTATAGAATTTTAAATTCTTTAGCAAATCACTTAGTGGCTTTGAGTATTGCAGGATGAAGCACTTCTGTCTACTTGGAAACAACAACTAGATCAAGATGCTGAAACCCTAACAGTGAAATAAAATTTTAATAGCTTAAAATCAGTTAGGCTTTCTGACCTTTAAAGTTATGAATGACCAATTTTTCACCTCACATTTGTGAATCCCCTCAGAAAGTACGATATGTTTCCAACTTAAAATGGAGACTTGACTTCCCAAATATGTTTCCATGGCCTTTTGGACCCCTGTGTAAAAATAATAAGTTGACCTTACTGTAAAGATCGTCTTACTGTAGCCTTTCCATGTTATGTAATCTTCACTGTCTGTTGTCCCTCTGGAACACCTCCAGCTGCTGCAGAAGTTGAGTAACTCCGTCAATTTCTTAGCTGCTTAGTATCCCTCTGAAACTGAAATTCCACCCTCGTTGACTCAATATATTCCTGATTTCCCCAGGAATCCTGTCAATGTATTTCCAGCATTCTAAGACTAGGTTACTTCTCTCTGATATTCTTTTTTTTTTTTTTTAAATTGTGTGAACAAGTTGAATGATTGATTTATGAATTCAATAGATTAATGACATGACTTCTGTCTTTAACTACTTATTGCTATATGATTGTCGTTCTTATATAGGTTCTGAGCCGGATTGGGTTAGAATGCAACGGACTCGAGACATTGTGCATGAAGGACCATAATTTTTCTGTTAAAAGTAAGCTGCTGCTTTCACTGTTCTTCCTTTTTCTTCACATAGTTGTGGGAAGGGGGTTGAAGGATGTGTGGGATACTTTAGATTCTCACTATTATATATATCACTATGTCTTTTAGATCATTCAAAATCTCTATCACATCCGTGTCAATCCAACACGATTTGGGTGTGGGTGTAGGATCTATATAATATTTGATCTAGCTAACTTAAGTGCTTTGACTATACTATAGGCTAAGATCATAGGTTGATTGGATATTATGTGTTATCATCATTGGCGGATCCAGGGATTTTCTTCAGGAGGTTCGAAAAATAAAAATATTAATGTGTGAAAAAGCCAATAAAATTTACAATTTCAAGGGATGTAAAATACTTTATTTATTTATTTATTTATTTATATAGCAGTAGCACCTAGCGTTTTTTTTTGTTTTTTTATAATAAGAGCTGTACAATACATTTAATTTTTATAATAAGAGCTGGCAGTGAAAATAACACCACTGGGCTATCTAAGAGCCTTGTTTCATGTGGTTCAACATTAATATATGTACATAAATATAGATTTTCTACTTTCTATATAAAACGTAATTTTTTGCTGAGGAGGTTCGGGTGAACCCCCTGTGAACCACCTAGGTCTGCCCCTGGTTGTCATAAGTTGTTGTTCTTGTCTTTCTTTTACTTGTGGTTTGCTTATTCTATCCGAATCATAACATCCTTCATTACCAAAAAACAAGGAAAAAAAGACAATTATGTCAACCAGGTGTTTTTTTTTCTTTTTTTTTTTTGCTAAAAGAGCTGAATTATTGGGTGCTTGAAGGTGCAGAGAAGGTTGTTGGATGGGCGTCGAGCCATCATGTGATGCGGAACACTCAAGCAGATGTTGACATGAGGCTTGTCTTATCTCCCGTTAGGTAATAGAAATAGCAGCATCTGATATTCTCCTATCCATGATTTTCTTTGACTGTAATGATTGTTGAATTGAACAATTGCGGGAATCTTTTGCGATTTAACAGCATTCAGTATGGGTTGGAACTCTTACAAGCAAAGCAAAATGATACCAAGAGCTTGAAGAAGTCACTTAAGGTGATTATAATATTCCTTATCTGATGCTTTGCGAAATTTGTATAAAAAGCTCCTTGATTTGATATGGAAGATACTGACTTAGGAACTGATGAACTAGTTTTGTCGAACGCAGGATGTTGAGACAGACAATGAGTTTGAGAAGGCACTTCTGGCTGGTGCCATTCCCCCCAGTGATATTGGGGTGACATTTGATGATATCGGTGCACTTGACAGTGTCAAGGATACATTAAAAGAGCTGATCATGTTTCCATTACAAAGACCTGAACTTTTCTCCAAGAGTCAACTAACCAAGGTTTACATCTGCAATTTATCCATATTTTGCTCGTCTAAGTAGATTAGCTTGTATAAAAGTTTGGAAGTATTTGACCGTTTTGTTCAAGGATTAATTACTCCAGCTTTGTTTTTATCCATTTGTTTTTCCCACTAAAATAAGAGTATTAGTATTACCTAATAATTTTCTTTCATCCTTCATGCTTTAAAATTCGATCCTTTTTCTGATCCCTTTTGTCTCCTGTTTGTTTATGCGGCTTTCTCAAGGTTGATAGTATGCTGGGAAGAAGGGAAAATCCAGAAGAACATCAGGCAATGCGCAGATTGAAAAATGAATTCATGCTGAATTGGGATGGGTTACGCAGAAAGGATACTGAATGAGTTCTGGTACTTGCAGCAACAAACAGGCCATTTGACCTTGATGAAGCTGTTATAAGGCAACTGCCACACAGGTAAAAGAGGAATGACTAATTTTGCAGATATTATTGAAGAAATTCTTTTAACACTTGCTTAATGCCCTTTTCATGTCTTTTCTGTACAGGTGGATGGTCAATTTACCAGATGCTCCAAACAGAGCAAAAATTCTAAAAGTGATACTCGCAGAGGAAGACTTGGCTCAGGATGTTGATCTGGAATCACTTGCAAGTATGACTGATGGACATTCCGGAAGTGACCTTAAGGTGTCTGCATGCTATTCTTGTTTGCTTGGATAAATAACTAGTCCTTGTTTCATCTTTCTGATGTTTGAATTTTCTGTGTTTTTCTAATTTAACTCCTTTATCATGTAGAATCTCTGTGCAACCGCTGCATATCGACCCATTAGAGATATCCTAGAAAAGGAAAAAAAGATACTACATTTCTTTTGTTGATGTGTGTTCATTAATATTGACTGCTTAGCTGAGGTAGAAAATAACTTGTTGGCTGTTCCAATGGATTTTCTTGGTAGTTCATTGTTATGGATGCCTATTTCACTTTCTTTAGATAATTTTTCATGGGCTTTAGAGGATCCTTTTGAAGTATCTTAATTCAAATGTATGTTGTTTTTGGTCCTGGATTTGGTTGAGACGAACTTTCTTCTAAAAAACTGTGGAGTTAAACTTTGACAACTTGGGTTTGTGAAAAGAAAAGGCAGTCTGGTGCATGAAGCATCCACATTCCCACAGGGTCCGGAGAAGGTCGCACTCCAATGGGGCGTGATGTAGGAAGCCTACATTGGCGCAAGCATCAGTGAGATTTCACAACTCGGGAGAAACATAAGTGTGAGGGCCAGCTCACTTAATAAAAACTAAAACTGTATAAAACATATCAAACAACATATATGTCAAGACCCGAGCCGGGGCTCTAGCCGTAACGAGCATCCCAAACTACGAAGGCCCGGGCGCTCTTCTAAATCTGGTAATCATGCACAATATTCATATAGTCTAAGAAAATTTGCGGGAAACAATACATGACGGAACCATGGTCAATTTCATAAACTTGAACAATTTTCAAATGAAAATTCTGAATAATCTAAACATGTGACACCTGTCTGCGAAATCTCTAACATTACATTAGCCATCATACATTTGAGACAAATTTGGGACAAGGCCCCAGTAGACCAAAAAAAAAAAAGGAAAAAGAAACAATGATATCTGGAAATCTGGCCTCCCAAAAGAGAGAAGGCTCACCAACTGCAACTTCTGACACACACGGATCTACTGCTTGGGACTGCGGAACTGTGCCTCGGATCCTGGAATATAGGGAGTCAATACAGATGTACTGGTACACAGAGTAATCCAAAAACAAAATACAACTTATACAACATAGGTGAGAGCTATTTTAAAACACGTTAACGCAAAGTCATTTGAAAACACATGGGCATAGTATAATGATTTTCAACAATAATATAGCACTATGGAGCTAGATGGTACACCCTACAATTTTACATTTTCACTGACTACCAAATCTTGGTTGACGCCAAGGTTGGAGTACCAGTGAGGGGAGGACATTCAAGATCACACAGCAGGGTGCCACAGCCCCAATCAAGTCAATATGTTGTGGTTGGGCTCAAGATCACAAAGCAGGGCTCCTAACCATAGGTCCTGAGTTGGGATGACATAGTACTAGGTACGCAAGATCACATAGCAGGGTTCCAAGTTCCCGTGTCGGCAAATCACTGTTTCCAGCATAGAGTAATCTGACTTGTGCTTTCTTCGGGTAACCATCTAACTTACATCAATCAAGCTTTAAGTTTGATATAAGGAAAACATGCATCATGCTCACGACATTCTTTTCTTCTTTTCATTCGAGGCAATTCCTCCACGGGGTATCGTTATACCTTGACTTGCAAGTCATCAGTACCATATCAATTCTCGAAACTTCTTAAGAAAATCATAGTATGAACACCAACAATACTCCCATACACCAACACATGCATAATGATTACCAACACGTAATAGTTAAGAAACTTCATCATTTATAAAGTAGTACAATAGTGGATATAAAACTCATGCTCTCAGTAGTTTAACAATAGTATCATGTGGAGTACATAAAACATCATCATGGGGATTAAAAGATTTACAACTCATGTTCATAACACCTTTCAAAATTCAAATCACATGTCCACCATTTCCACAATTTAGATATATAAGAAAACAACCCCATGATCTTTCAATATTCCTCTCAAAATCATATCACAATGCATGCTTTTTGTGTTAAAAACAAAACCCCACTTATAATTGCATACTTACTTAAGTAATTATTAAAATCTTGTTTAAATTCATATCAAAATCATGCCCATGATATTAGGACAACCCCACATACCTTAGATTACAAGGTTTGAAAAAAAGAACCTAGATCTTGATCCTTTTCTTGAAATTCTTGATCTTAGGGTTGAGTTCTTCATCTTTGGGGGAAGGAGTTAGGGTTTTGATTTGAGAGGAAAATTGAATTATAGAGTGTCTTATGGTTTTTGGGGCGCAAATCTTATATTATGGATGGATTTTAGGTGAGGGGAAGTGACCAAAATGCCTCTAGACCCATTAGAAACTAATTTAACGAGTGAAACAGTTTCGTAATGCGCTGGCCGACGCATCGCGTCGACATCGCATCGGCTTACTGCCTTACCTTGGTGGATAACTCCGACGAAAAATGTCATAACTTTTCGCTTGGTTATCAAATTTTGGCGAAATTGGTATCGTTAGAAAGCTAATTTAATTATCTACAATTTGGTGGATCTTGAGCTTAAAAATTCTATGTTTATTGAAAGTTATACACGTTCAAAATAGACTTTTGTAGAATCGAATATCAAACTTTGAAGGAATGAATGATTCTTAGCTCAACTTTGCTCTAAGCCATTGCTATGAGCATTTTTCACCTCATAATCACTTCATATACTAGGCGAAAGATCATGAAACATAAATTAAACATAAACCATGGAATTTGAGCTTACACACGTAGGAACGACGGTTTGATTTCTAGCTCGAAAATTCGGGGTGTTACAATAGACGGAAGAGGCAATATAGATTCTGTGCTGATTAACTTGGCTATTCTGTTCATCTAATTTTGAGTTATACTTGCAAGAATGACGTACAAGGCAATTTAGGAGGCCCTTGTGTGTATATATATGTTTGTGTGCACGTGCCTCTTTAGTATACTTGCTAAAACAGGCATCTAACGCTTACATTTGATTATAGGAACAGGCTGCAGCTAGTGCTGATGGTAGACCACCTCCAGCACTAAGCAGCAGTGCAGACTTACGGCCACTGAATATGGACGACTTCAGATATTCTCATCAGCAGGTGAGTTGAAAAAATCTGGCGGCATCTTTAAACATTCTAAATTTAACTGCATAAGGGTGTTGATGATTGGAGAACTGTGATCGTCTGTTCTTGTAGGTTTGCGCAAGTGTTTCATCTGAATCCACAAATATGACCGAGCTTCTTCAATGGAATGATCTGTATGGAGAAGGGGGCTCTAGAAAGAAACAGTCCTTCAGTTACATCATGTAAAGGCTATCTCAATTTTTGTACAATGAGTTTATAGGTCTTTTAGAAAATGAGTTTTGACATGTTACAACAGTTACTTTATATGCTTTGACCTTTTGCGGAGTACTTGCAGAGGGTTTTCAGTCCTATCAAAAAATTGACTAAGCTTCTAATATTTCCCAGAATATTTTTTTAGCTTAGATGTCTACCTTACCCAAATATTTTAACTAGAGTAGATGTCTAGGTCTATTATTTGATACCTTGTAAACCTGAAAAGTCCATTTTGTTGCAAGTGAATGATGTTTTGGAGTTACATGCAGAGTATTGCATTTAGGGGTCGTTTGAACGACCTTATGTAAAGTTGGGATTAAGTAATGTCGAGATTATTTTTTATCCATCATTTGGTTCAGTTTGGTATATTAAGGGTAGTTCTAATTTGAGAAATGGTTATTCTCATCAGTTATACACCTTGTGTGTTATTTGATGACAAATTTTGGGAAATTACTGGTGCGCTATATGCCACTAAGACGATTCACAGTAAATTTTTATTGTTACTAGAAGCGTAAGCAATTTTTTCTTGAGGACACATCACACTTCATCTAATTGATGTTCATAAAAACATTGAAACATTTCTTTGAAACCATGGCTCACTCTTTGTCTTATTCTTGAGCTAGATGGTACACCCTCCAATCTGTAATTCCATGGGCTATATAGAATCCGCCTTTGACTTGGTGGCCAAGCCCCCAGTCCAAGTTTGTCGCAAGAATTGGAGTTTCTATAAGGAGGACACACAAGATCACACAGCAGGGTGCCAAAATCCTCAATCAAATCAACATGTCATGGTAGTGCACAAGATCATAAAGCAGGGCTCCTAACCATAGTCCCAATTTGGGACGACATAAATCAAGGTACACAAGATCACAAAGCATGGTACCATAATTCTGTGTCGGCAAATCACGGTTTCTAGAGTAGAGTCCTTCAATTTGTACTTTCTTCGGATAACCATCTAACTCTCTTTAAGCCCATTTTTAAACCTTTTTTTAAACATGCATCTTTCAAAAATCATAATCTGAAAATGTGATTTCAAACATGTGTTCTATTCTGTTCTGAATTACGATGGCTTTAACTGGGTTGGTGTCGTCACACCAAGACTTGCAAGTCCTACTTTTGAGCCATATTAGACCATGCATGATTCTTTCATTAAAACATAATTCAGATCACCCAAGCATGTAAATAATATAAGAGATTTCATGTTCCGAAAACTATGCAAAAATTCTCATTCTTTCAATAAATATGTGATGGTCATGTAATCTTTGACAAACCATGCAACTCTTCTTATTATATATTTATAATCAACATTGGTCAACATAAACATCCCTCTCTTTTGAAATTAAAACCATAATTCAATCATAGCATTAATCAAGATATTTCATATCATGCTTTTCAAGATGCATTCAAAACAGTCCATAGCATATGAAAATTGAAAAGTAAAGAAAAATCATAACAAGAGAGGGATTCTTTAGGATTCATGCTCTCAAATGTATATTCATCCTTAAACACATGCATACATATATATAGAGTTTCAAATCAATTTGGGGGAAGGCCTGAAGACCAAAACAATACTGATCAAGGCTTCTAAAACATGCTGGTAGTCGTAAATTCAAAACCCCTTCATTAAAAATCATGATTTCGAGACCGTTAGCATGAATTAAAATGGTTTCTTTGCCCATGAAATTTTAGAAAACCCCGACGTACATTAATTTATGACTCTTGAATGAACTCATTTTTTAGGGATGCTATTCGAACAATTGATGGGTGCTTCTTGTAGCTCTCACAATGGGGATTCCAAATCTCGAAGAATTATTGAAAATCCACAGTGAAATCTTAAGATATTTTGATCTTTGGGTTGAAACCCTAAGAAGGGTTCTTGGTGATTTTGAGAGAGAATGACCTTATTTTGGTGTTTGGGAGATTTTATACCGTGTTATGGCTGAATAGGGTGTGTGTGTGTGGAAAATACCACTTTTGCCCTTAAAAAGGCGAAAAAAGAACCTGGAAATTAGGTGTGTGCGATAGAGCGTGTGTCGCACGCTAATCGCGCGATGCTACTGTCTCAGTCACAAAAATGGCCATAAATTTTTGCTCGGGTATCATATTTCGGCAAAATTGGTATCTTGGAATGATAAAGCTTTCATTTGATATATAGCAGGACCTCTAATTCTTTATATACAAAGATTTATGGTCGATTGAAGTTGACCCAAGTTTCGACGCTCACTCAAACTCAAATGATAGGAAAGCTTTCAACTCTTCCTTGAGTTAGGGGACCTCTATGATCTCAATTCATGCTCAAATAGGTTCCCACACTACTTAATTAATTAACATGCCAAATTTGCATAGGATTTATGGCTTTTGGATCATCTACGCATAGAAATGACGGTTTTTTGCTCTAGGCCGAAATGCGGAGTGTTACATTAGCTCCCCCTTGGGATCATTCATCCCCGAATAATGGGTAGGAATGTTGAAGCTTAAAGGTATGGAATAACGCGGACATGATGTTTATTCTAAGAAAGGATATAACTAATTTGAAACATTTAAACTTCTATCATGAAACTAAATTCTGAGCTGACTTGCCCTTACTTGTTTTAAGGTGTTGATTCATGCTGACAGTTTAGGATTCCCTCGGAAGTGTTCATGCTCAAATTCCACACATTGGATTTGGAAGTGATAACTTATATAAGTACGAATCATGAGGCAATAAGAATTAGATCGTACAAAGGTATTACACTGTCTGAGCTAAAATAGCTGGAAAAATTTGAGATTATGTGCTGAACTCTTATGAATTGAGTCATGTCTAAATAACTGAATCTAAACATGATGCTTGGACTGAACTGAGTTCGCAACTTGCATGGATGGAATAGATTATCTTTTGGAATGGTCATACGCATTGAACTTGGGATAGTAGGACTGGGTAAAAAGGTGGAAAACCACATTAACTTGTCCGTCTGACTGCTAAACTGAGTTATACTGGACATATATACTTAATTGGGGTATCTCTTCAACACTCTTTCTATAGAAGTCCTAGTAGCATTAGGTAGCAAATAATCTCTGACATGAATTATACAAGACATCAAACTAAGGAATCACAACAATGACACTACTCTACAACATGGAATATAGACATATAACTCGTAAGCTAGGACAGAATTACAAGGCCTTAGGCAATGCAATTTCTTACTTTCAAGCTTAGCACACTTCTCGAATACTCCCTCAACAATACATTTCCCCTTAAATATCATACTCATTCGATTCAACTTATAATTCTCATAGGGGGATTGATAAATCTTTCAATATCTTTTTAAAGTTTACACCCTAAGAATAACGTGCCTTACCACTTCAATGACCAACTCTGAACTCTTACTATGGATTCACTAGCACATATTGCGTTCCTCCACTTAAATCCCAACATGTCCTTTAAGCCTATCTTTATAACCACATATGAAATTCAAGGCGAACACCCATAAAGGCATACTTCATATATTCTCTAAACCACTATCAATACAACTCCCACACACTACCTCAAGAACATACACACATAAATTTCAACTAACCATCACATGCATCAAAGACTTGGCCCCAATCTTACTTCACACTTATGGCCTTATCTAAACAAGCATACAATGATCTTCCACCAACAAGAAACATTTCCTCAATACCACTATCATTACATAAGGAGGAGTCACTAAAAGGTTAGAACATAAAACCTTGAAGCATAGAAGGATATTATATGAGACTTGACACTTAACTGATGCTTGAGGAATAACAAATCAACATCAGGGATTTATCAAAGTGATCTGAATTGAGGCAAACATGACTATAAGCTGAATCTCACTAATCATAAGGAGTATAGCATGAGTTTTGGGAACTAAGCACACTATAAATTGTGAGTACACGAGTCATGAGCTGTATGACCTCAATTTGGAGTTCATAACATATGGAATGTGATTCCGACTACTGAATGAACTGGAACTCCTCGTTTTGGGACTGTAAGAGTACATGATTCTCTATCACAAGCATGAACACGAACTATGATCATGGAACTCAAACATAAGGCATGAGTAGATATTGGGATAACTGAAAAATACTGCGTTAAGAATGGGTTGAGTCTTACCATCACTTTTATGATGTTACATGTCATACTCACATCACTACTAGAATATGAGAGCCTGACTAGGTTATTCGTCCTATGATCTCCCCCTTAGCTTCAAGCCATCATCTTAAGTTTGAGAGATCCCTTACTAGACTCTAAACTGAACTACAGTTACTGCACTCTGGGTTCTGGAAAATGATAAACACGTATATCATAGAACTTAACCTGAAAGACTACACCTAAAAGTGGAAAACCCACTGCTAATACTACCTTCTAAGACCTACTCCTATTTTTCTATAGTCCCAATAGTCATCATATAATACTTGAACACTTACTAACTTCAAATCTTCATGAATATCCCCATAGTCGGGATGCACACTCTCTAGTGGTTCAACTCTTATTTCTATTAGTTCAACCTTCAAAAAAACTCAACCTTGATTCTAACACTTAACATGGACATCACCAAGGCTTTGATGAACCAATTCTACTTCCGTCATATCGTGACTTCAAGCTTAAATCTTTCTACCATGAGAATTCAAGATCATATCAAAAGGCTTAACACTATCAATCAAAACATCTTAACGTGGCCATTTAGAACACCAAGTACCATCTAACTAGTCTTTCTCCATCTAGCAACTTAATGGTACTACTAGCCACACGCTACATGCAATAACCTTAGAAAATGCCGTAACTCCATATAAATTTAGGCATATTTCTACATCATACATACAACATCATACTTCACTACGACTCAAATAAACTTAAGCTCTTGCGTACGCTGTTCAAGACTATTAGATCACTTCTCTATAACTAGTATCATTAACCAAGAAATAATCACATCTACCTTAATCAATAACCTATACTTTTTTTTCACAACAAACACCGTTAACAACTCTTTTCTTACTTCAAGCAAACAACAATTCACCTTAACAAATAACTCCTTCTCTACCTTTTACTAAACTAACAAACAAGGTCGTATCACTTCATGACTAACTCAATCTTATGCAAAAAAATTTGGCTATACATATATTCAAGAAATTGCCCTTACCACTTTTCTTACCATTATGCCACTAAATACCCGTTCCAACCAATACAAGAACAAAAAGATGGACAACAAGTTGCTAGTGAATCAAAATAGGCCCCACATGGCTTCATTAGACTTTGATTTTGTGTTTTGAACAAGAAATGAGATGAATGACAAGGCAACTATGCTAGTGAATCGAACGAGCCCCACACAACTTCAATAGACTTTCAGTTTCAATTACACAATGATAACAAGATTACAAGAGATAGAAACTTGACACACAACATTCAATGATCTAAGAATACACATCTTACTCTATATAAATAAAAAAAATCCGAGTCAAACATTTCCCCCACAGACTACCATACAATCCACACATACTACTAGCTACCACATTAGTCTACCACTATAAAATGGTAAATCATTCTCAAACATCAGTTATTCAACTAAACACATTCATCTACACAAAAGTCACCCTCACTCTGATTTCTAACCTTGCGAATTCACATCACTAACTTCTTGGTCCAATATCACTACCAATAGGTCATGACACCGTCATTTTAACTTATACTACCACTCGCGTGGAAATATAGTTCCAATATTCTGGTGCACATCGTTCCCCCAGATGCATGACATCTGCAACATCAATTTGAAAAAGGACTAAATACACTTAATACTGCAGTCTAAAAAGCACGATTTCATCAGAATCAACGTTCACACTAGAATCAATACACCTTGGAGCACTAAAGGACTCTTCTCAAGTCCTTGCACAAATTTTAAACTCTTATATGTCTTAATAAGAAAGGACCATACCGTTTAGACTCTAAACTTCTGCACTTGAACCAACCCAATAATGAGACATATCTGAGCACTTCAAAGTAAGGAAAGAATTGGGATGAATTTACTTCTGTATGGGTGACACCATACATGAATTAGAGTATGTAAGAGGAACATTCTGACTCCATAAAATGAACTAGAACATGAAGAAAGAGAGACATTCCTAAATGCCTAGTAGCTTCCTACCGATAAGTATGGCACGCTGCACACCCATAAATAAGACTCTACCCGATACGATTTTGAAGACACCCTGGGACCATGAACCATGCTCTTATACTAAGTTTGTCACGACCTGAACCGGGGCCCTAGCCGTGATGAGCATTCCAAACCATGAAGGCCCGGACGCCCTTCTAATTTGTAATCACATACCCTTTCCTCAAATGAAAAAGATAATGCGGAAATACATAATGAAACGAAATCATGGTCATTAAATTAGAATTTAAATCTTAATGAAAACTGAAATTCAAAACATCAAAGTTATATCTGACTCAGTCTGCGAAATCTCTACTACATGCAAAAACCTAACTATCTGAAAACTGGGACAAGGCCCTAGTAGACCAAAACATAATAATGATAAATGACTGAAGTAAACTAGGCATTCTAAAATATAGAAGGCTCATAACAGAACTCTGCACTTTTGTTTGGAGAAACTCTACTGTTTATCTGGACTACTAGATTAAGCCTCAAAACCTAGAAGAGAGCGAGTCAATATAGATGTACTGGTACGCAGAGTAATCGAAAATAAAGTATTTATATATAACATAAGCGAGAGAAATTCATAAAACATTTTACATATAATATATGAAAACACATGGGAACATTTTAAAGACTTTAAAACATTTCTTTGAAACCATGACTCACTCTTTGTCTTATTTCTGAGCTAGATGGTACACCCTACAATCTGTAATTCCATGGGCTATATGGAATCCGCCGTTGACTCGACGACCAAGCCCCCAATCCAAGTTTGTTGCAAGGATTGGAGTTTCTATAAGGAGGACACGCAAGATCACACAGCAGTGTGCCAAAATCCTCAATCAAATTAACATGTCATGGTAGTGCACAAGATCATAAATAAGGGCTCCTAACCATAGTCCCAATTTGGGACGACATGAAATAAGGTACACAAGATCACAAAGCATGATACCATAATCCCGTGTCGAAAAATCACGATTTCTAGCATAGAGTCCTTCAATTCATACTTTCTTCGGATAACCATCAACTCTCTTTAAGCCCATTTTTAAACCTTTTTTTAAACATGCATCTTTCAGAATTAATAATCTGAAAATGTGATTTCAAACATGCATTCTATTCTGTTCTGAATTACTATGACTTTAACTAAGTTGGTGTCGTCACACTAAGACTTGCAAGTCCTACTTCTGATCCATCTTGTACAATGCATGATTATTTCATTAAAACATAATTAGATCACCCAAGCATGCAAATAATATAAGAGATTTAATGTTTCAAAACTATGCAAAAATTCTCATTGTTTCAATGAATATGTGGTGGCCATATAATCTTTGTCAAACCATGCAAATCTTCGCATTATATATTTATATTCAACATTGGTCAACATAAACATCCCTCTCTTTTGAAACTAAAACCATAATTCAATCATAGCATTAATCAAGACATTTCATATCTTGCTTTACAAGATACATTCAAAACAGTCCAAAGCATATGAAAATTAAAAAGTAAGGAAAAATCATAACAAGAGAGGGATTCTTTAGGATTCATGCTCTCAATTGTATATCCATCCTTAAACACATGCATACATATATATAGAGTTCAAGTCAATTTGGGGGAAAGCCTGAAAAACAAAACAATACTGATCAAGGCTTCTAAAACATGCTAGTAGTTGTAAATTCAAAACCCCTTTCTTAAAAATCATGATTTCGAGACCGTTAGCATGTATTAAAGATGATTTCTTTGCCCATGAAATTTTAGAAAAATTCCACATACCTTAATTTATGACTCTTGAATGAACTCGTGCTTTAGGGATGCTATTCGAACAATTGATGGGTTCTTCTTGTAGCCCTCACATTGGGGATTCCGAATCTCAAAGAATTATTAAAAACCCAAGGTGAAATCTTAAGATATTTTGATCTTTGGGTTGAAACCCTAAGAAGTGCTCTTGGTGATTTTGAGAGAGAATGACCTTATTTTGGTATTTGGGGGATTTAATCCCGTGTTATGGCTAAATAGGGTGTGTGTGTGTGGAAAATACCACTTTTGCCCTTAAAAAGGTGAAAACAGAACCTGGAAATTGGGTGCATGCGACAGAGCGTGCGTCGCACGCTAATCGTGCAATGCGACTGTCTCAGTCGCGAAAATGGCCATAACTTTTCGTTCGGGTATCAGATTTTTGGAAAATTGGTATCATTGGAAAGATAATTCGAAGATATTTCATTTGATATATAGTAGGCTCACTCAAACTCGAACGATAGGAAAACTTTCAACTCGTCCTTGAGTTAGGAGACTTCTATGATCTCAATTTATGCTCAAATAGGTTCCCACACTACATAATTGATTAACATGCCAAATTTGCATAGGATTTATGGCTTTTGGATTATCTACGCATAGAAATGACGGTTTTTTGTTATAGCACAAAATGTGAGGTGTTACAACAATTGGAGGAGATGGGCAATTTATGTCCTAATTGATGATTTTGATTGGGATTGGATGAATTGGGTTGAGGGAAAAAGACAAAATTGCCCCTCAAACACTTAAATTTGCAATAGAATTATGTTTTAGAGAGCCACCACGATGTAGTGAGGGCTCCATCGCTATAGGCACCACGATGCATTCCTATCGCGATGAGCTGCTAGAATCAAAATCTAAAAAAGACCCATTTCTCTTCCGAAAAATCTGAAAGACATGCTCTTTACACCTCTAAACATGAATTGACTCAAAAATCTACATCTCGGGGTCAGGAAGACAAACTTACAAATCTTCAAAATTAAGAGGCTTAAAATATGACTAAAACCTCATTTGTTTGAACTTAATAGAGGTATGAATCTAAATGGTTCAAACTTCAAACCATTAAGTGAATTTGTTTTTTATTAAGGTTTTAACTCTTAATAGTTCTGAATAGGTCTTAATAATTCAGATTTAGAACCAAGTCTTAATAGGTCTGAAGGGATATTCTGGTGTTGGATAATATTCACCACTCTATTCATAATTAGCAGTCACCACCACTAACCACCTCTGCCAGTGTTACTATTGCCAATCACCACCCACTATCACCAACCAACTCCACCATCACAACCACCATCGACAACAAATACCGCTACCAACCACAATTGTCAACCGCTACCACACCTACTACCTCTTTTATCCTAATTATATTTACCGCCACCACTGTCATCAACAGTACCAGAATCAGCAACCACTACCGACCAATCCCTACTACCAACCAACTTATCTATCACAACTCACACCACTACTAACTACCTATCACGACCCGAACTAGGGCCTGGCCATGACGAACATCCCGAACTATAAAGGCCCATATGTCTTACTCTATCTGATCTGGTAATCAGGAACAACATTTATATCATAAAAGAAAATGTGGAAATATAATCTGATATGGAAATATGGTCATTAACTCTGGGTTTCAAGAAATAAGAAAGAAAACTGTAATTAAAAACATTTGAATAAGATCTGACTCAGTCTGCGAAATCTCTACTATATCTCAAACTGTTCTGAAAACTGGGACAAGGCCCTCAGTAGACCAAAATAACGGAATAACATAATTTGAAATAACAGGCCTTCTGGAACAAAGAAATCTCACCACTGCACGGATCACTTCTCTCTGGAATACTCTACTGATTAGCTAGAACCTTAGACTGAGTCTCTGAACCTGGGATATAAAGGGTCAATGCAGATGTAGTGGTACATAGAGCAAATCCAAAATAATAATTTATATTCAACATATATTAGAGCAATTTAAAACTGTTCATAAACATATCATATAGTAAGAAATCTCGTGGGCATTTCTGAAAGAATCTGAAAGAAAATCATCTGAACTCTGAGACATTCTTTGTTTTACTTTTGCGCTGGGTGGTATACCCTACAACTCTAAAATTCCACGGGCTATATGAAGTCTTCCATTGACTCGGCGGGGAAGCCTCGAACCCAAGTGTGCTACAAGGGTTGGAGTCTCTGACTCTGCTACGCCACACGGTCGTCGCCAGCGTAAAAATAATATACATGGATCAACAAATCACGGTTTTTGTCTAAGAGTTACTTGAACTCAATCCTTCTTCAGGTAACCACCTAACCCCTTTTAAGTTCAGTTTTAACTCTTTAAAACATACATTCTTTGAAATTAAACTCTGAAAACATACTCTGTTACGGCATACATACTTATGGTATTGTCATACCATTGACTTGCAAGTAACATCTCTGAGCCATTATTAGCACATTACAATCTCTGTTTTTAAAACATAAATTCAGGACCACCATATAAATAAATCATTTCAAAGAACACTTTCTCTAAAACTCATCTAAACACATGTATGCAACTCTCTTTGTCAAACTTTCAATGATGCAAGGTGGTCATGTCAAATCTCTTAATCTCATGCAAATCTTTCTCTTTTAGCAAAATATATTTACATCAAGAAACTCCCTCTCTTAAATCTCTAAATCATGCTCAAAATACTATGGTATTTGAGTAAACAAATTTCAAGCGATAAATCATGCATTTCAAATCCTTCATATTAAGATCATAAACTTAAAGTCATCACAAGAGAGGGATTTCATAAGATTTCAAACAATCTTAAATCTAATTTTTCATACATATACATATACATGTAAATCAATTTAAGGGGAAAAGGCCTAAAGGGCAAGTCAACAATACAATTAAACATTCATATTGCATAATAAATCATGTATTTCAAAAACCCCTTTGTAAATTCATGCTTGATAATCTTTAAATCATGTTCTAGTGTTTACAAACCCATGCTGTTTTTAGGATAAACCCCACCTACCTCAATTTAGAAATTTGATGGATGATTCTTGAAGCCTATGTTTTGGGGATTCCAAATCTTCAATCAGTCTTGAAAACCCACGGTTAAATCTTGAGATATGTAAATTTTCTTGTTTGAAACCCTAAGGAGTGTTCTTGATGGTTTTGGATGAAAATATCAATAATGAGGTCATTTGGATTAAATTCCGTGTTTAGGCTGATAAAGAGGTGAAAATATCCAATATACCCTTAATGAGATACACTAAAAATATAACTGGGAGATCGATTTCATGGGCCATTGTGACACGCCACAATCGCGGTGGCTCACTAGAAATTGATGAGTGGTATTCTTAAGGTCACCGCGACACGGAGCCATCGTGTTGTCCCACTGGTTGGGACCTGAAACTTTAACGCGACGCGCCACAATCGTGCTATGCTACTGGAATTTGACATTTTCTAAATAGGCCCCCTCCGCGATGTGCCAAGCACCAAAATGACGATGTTTTACGACTAGAACTTAAATTAGCCATAACTTCTTGCTCGGGTATCAGATTTGGGCGACTATTATATCGACGGAAAGCACATTCAATTTCCCATATGATAAAAAGTCAAAATTAGGGAAATTATATATGGTTTAAACTTTACTCACTTTGGAAGAAAAAAATGAGACTAAGCTTCTTTGACACAATTCTAGTCATTTAACTCTAAGAGCATATTACCACGAGCTACCGCATTAACGATTTTTGCAGTGTGTTACACTACCACTAATACATCACAACCTCTTCATATTCTTTGACCGCTACCACCATTATCACTTGTAATTCTACCTCTACCACCACTTCAACTAGTACCATCACTACAATTTATCTATACTAACAACCATCTCCACCATCACAACAAATAACATCTCCAACTAGCACCAACACATCATCAATAATCATGTATTCATGTTGTAGCCAACACAATCAACACCATAAACTACTAACATCAAGCAACATCACATCACAACAACTAGCACCACCATCAATCGCCACCATCATAACAGTCACTACACTACCAAACATCACAATTATCACCACTAATATTATTAATCACTAACATCAATCATTGTCACTGCAACTACCATTATAAGTCATCTCCACTATTACTAATAAACATAAATGTTTTTTCTCAATCAAATACTAATAATTTAGTTGTATTAAATTACATACTTTTTTAATATATAATTAATTTTTATTTGAATTTTATTTTTAATTTTAGTATATATACAAATAATATTTTTTACACATTCAAATGTTGAAAAATAAATAGTCTTAATCATTCAACTTTCAGATCTACAGATAACATCTTAATCATTTAGATGTGCATTCAGATTGAGACGTCCGAATCTTAAAAAAATAAATGGAGCCTAAGTCTTTCTACACTAAGAAAAATTTTCAAGCCCTAAACTTCCCATGCATGCATCTAAGAGTTAAGTCAAGTTAAAAGTTATACGGGGTAACCTAAGAGTTAAGTCAGGTCAAGACTTATACGGGGTGTTACATTATTCCCCCCTTGGATCATTCATCTCTGAATGATGAGTTGGGACACAACAAGCATGATTCAAGCACTATATGGAAAGAAAAGAGTATTATAAGATTTTTACCTTCGATATCATCATCCATGGTTTCAAAGAGAGTCGGGTACCTCGTACGCACGTCATCCCCTGATTCACAAGTTGCTTCCTCAGCTTTTTGATTCTTCCACAACAACTTAACCAAAACTATCTCCTTACTTCTCACTTGTCGCACTTGGCGGTCTAAAATAACAATGGTTTTTTCTTCACAAAGGGTCTTTTATGTTAATTTCTTCCATACGAAACACAAGAGAATGATCCCCAATACATTTCTTCAGAATTGATACATGAAATACAGAATGGACAGAAGCTAAACCCGCTAGCAAATCTAACTCATGAGCAACCCCACCAATCCTCCTCGTAATCAAATAACGACCTATGTAATAACGACTAAGTTTTTCTTTATTACTGAATCACATGACTCCCTTCATAGAGGAGACCTTTAGAAATACCCAATCATCAACCTTAAATTCCAAATCCCTTCTTCTAACATCGGTGTAAGACTTTTGGTTACTCTGAGCTATCTTAAGTTGCTCCCTAATGACCTTCACTTTCTCTATCACTTGATGAACAAGATCAGGCCCAAACAATCAGGTTTCTTCCACTTCATACCACATAATTGGGATCTACATGTCCTCTTATAAAGATCTTCGAAAAGAGCCATCTGAATACTGGAATAGTACCTATTATTGCAGGTGAATTCTATAATTGATAAGTGATCCACCTAATTACCCTTAAATTCAATCATGGAAGCCCTCAAGATATTTTTTAAGGTTTGAATGGTGTGTTTTGCTTGAACATTTATTTGAGGATGAAGGACGGTGCTAAGGTTTGTTGGGTACCTAAAACTCTCTGAAAAGACCACTAAAACTAATAAGAGAATTATGTACCTCGATCAGATATGGTAGACACTAGAGACCCATGAAAGCAAACTATCTCTTGGATGTACAATTTAGCATAATCATCCCCCGAATAATTAGTCCGCATAGGGAGAAAATGGGCAAACTTAGTCATCCTATCTACAATCACCCAAATAGAATCATATATGTTTTGGGATCTCGAAGGTCATGTAATAAAGTCCATGTTGATCATCTCCCACTTCCACACAGGCAAAGCTATCTCTTGGAAAGTGGCACTTGGTCTTAAATGTTCTACCTTAACTTGTTGACAATTCAAAAACTTAGACAAAAAGTTAGAAACATCTCTCTTCATATTATTCCACCAGTAAATCGCCTTAGGATCATAATACATTTTAGTAGTGTCAGGGTGAACATACCTAAAAGTGTGAGCTTCATCAAGAATTCTTTCTCGCAGCCCATCCACATTCAATATGCATAACGTACCTTGATACCTCAAAATCCGATCACCTCCAATTTCAAAAGCCATCACCTTTTACTGACCAACATCTTCCTTAATCTATATCAAGATGGGTTCCTGGACCTGTTTCTCCTTAACTTCTGCACATAGGGAGGATTTAGCTACCTCATGAATGAATACCCTTCCATCTTTGGAATCTAGGAGTCAAACTCCCAAACATACAAGTCGATGAATATCCTTCACCAGATTTCTCTTTCCTTCCTCCACATGATAAAGACTACTCATAGATAACTTGCTAAGGGTGCAACCACCACGCTGACCTTGCCTAGATAATAATGCAGGCTTATGTCATAATGCTTCAACAATTCTAGCAACCGTCTCTGCTTGAGATTCATTTATTTCTTCTTGAAAACATACTATAAACTTTTGTGATCAGTAAATATATCAACATGCACCCTATAAAGATAATGATGCCAAATCTTTAATGAGAACACCACATTCGCTAACTCCAAATTGTGAGTGGGATAGTTTTTTTCATGCACCTTTAAATGTCTAGATACATAAGCTACCACCTTTCCATGCTGCATAAGTACATACCCAAGTCCCATCCAGGACACATCACAACACACAATAAAGCCCTCTGTTCCCTCAGGTAGAGTCAAAACTAGTGCGGTAGTCAACTAGTCTTTCAATTTCTTAAAACTGTTCTCACAAGAGTAGGACCACAAAAATTTCACCTTTCTTTAGTCAATCTAGTAAGTGGAGCAGCTATGGAGGAAAAACTCTTTAAAAATCTTCTATAATACCCATCCAAACCGAAGGAGCTTCGGATATCGGTTGGAGTTGTGGGTTTGGTCCATTTTCTCACCACCTCAAACTTTTGGGGGTCAACTTTAATTCCCTTACTATAAAAAATATTCCCAGGAGAGCAATAGCTCTAAGTCAGAATTCACACTTGGAAAACTTTACATACAACTCATGATCTCTGAGGTTCTGAAGAATGATTCAAAGGTGATTGGCATATCTTTCTCACTCTTAGAGTAAATTAAGATGTCATCGATAAAACCTATGATGAACAGATCTAAAAACTAATGAAACGCCCTATTCATTAGGTCCATTAAAGTTTTGGCGGCATTAGTTAGTCCGAAGGACATCACTAAGAATTCATAGTGACCGTATAAGGTTCAAAAAGTTATTTTGGGAACATCAGCCTCTCTAACCTTCAACTGATGGTACCTCGAGTGAAGGTCTATTTTGGAAAAATATTTGGCTCCTTGGATTTGGTCAAAGAGATCATCGATGCTGGGAAGAGGGTATTTATACTTAACTGTGAATTCTTAACGGAAGGAGACATCCTTCTTACGCACAAAGAGTATCGAAGCACCCTAAGGACAGCGACTAGGACGAATAATGCCTTATTTAAGAAGGTCTTTTAACTATTTTTTCAACTTTTTCAATTCTTCAGGAGCCATTCTATGTGGAAGTGTACACCCTATATTTTTGAGCTAGAATGTAGACCGCCATTCCTACGAATCAATGTTCCAAAAGCCTTCCTATTGATTGAGTCTTGATGAGCATCTAAAATTTATTTAGATTTTGGTTCCAGCAAGCCACCGCGAATTCCACCGCATAGTGGTGGTATTGCGATGACCTACTCAGTGCATCATGGTAAGCCTTATCAATAGAATTTCTTCTGCAACTTTTAAGTCCGAGGGTAGTCTCGTCTTTTTCCTACAATTCCTAATCGTATTAACGGGTGATTAAAGCATTTTTAGGGAAGATTATGACCATTTTTACTTAAATTTATCTAGAACAAAAATCCTAACCTCTCTCCCAAAGATCAATAACTCATCCCTAAGATCAAGAATTCCATGAAACGGATCAAGATCCGTGTTTTATATATCAAGATCCGGGTTTCATCTTTCAAATTTTATAATCTAAGTCTTGTGGGACTTCTATAAAAACCTTGGGCATAAGTTTAAATGTTTTATCAAGATTAAAGATCCTCAATTATGATTTAAAATGAAGTATTAAATATGATTTTTAAAAAGTATGCATCATGGGACTATTTTGGTGAAAAGAATGGTTGTCTTGAATCACTTTTCATGGAACTTGAATTATAACTATATATATGTATGATTTCATGTATTTTTTAAGATAGATTGAGAGCATGAGTATGAATTCCCTCTCTTATTGTGAACTCAAGTTTACATTTTTCTTTGTGAATGATTTGAAGTGCATGCCTTAAGATTTGAAAGTGATCTTCTCAATATCATGGTGTTTGATATGGTTTATCGATGATGAGAGGGAGTTTCTTGGTATCACTACATTTTCGTTTTAAAGGGAAAGAATTGCATGTAATTAAATAAATTAACAAGACCGCCATATGTTTTGAATCTTACAAAGAGAGGTTAACTACCTAAGTGTTCTTGTGATTTAAAAGTGATGACTATATTGTGATGTTATGAATCTTGGGTGTTCATATGCATGTTTTGAATATGATGGGCTGTGAATTGGATATGATATTGACTTGCAAGTTAGGGTATGACGATACCCCGTTATTACATTCCCTTAAAAAGATAAGTATTGAATATTTTGAAAGTATGAAGCATGCTTATTTTAAAGAACTAAAAGTTGGGCTTAAAAGAGCTAGTAGGTTACTCGAAGAAAGTACGAGTTGAAAGACTCTATGCTAGAAACCGTGATTTGCCGACACGGGGTTATGGTACCATGCTTTGTAATCTTGTGTACCTTGATTCATGTCATCCCAAATTGGGACTATGATTAGGAATCCTTCTTTATGATCTTGTGCACAACTATGACATGTTGATTTGACTAAGGATTTCGGCACCTTGCTGTGTGATCTTGTGTGTCGCCCTTATATATACTCCAATACTTGCAACAAACTTGGATTGGGATCTTGGCAGCCGAGTTAAGGGTTCCAAATAGCCCATGGAATTATAGATTGTAGGGTGTACCATCTAGCTCAGAAGAATGACAAAGAGTGAGTCAAAGTTTTCAAGAACTGTTCTGAAATTATTAAATATGCCTATGTATTTTATTTACGTAATATTCACTGTTATTACAATATTCTCTCATCTATTTTTGTATAAAACATGTTATTTTGAGTTGTTTCACATACCAGTACATCTATACTTCCCCTTTATATTTTAGGATCTGAGACACATTCTCTAGTCCCGTTCAACAGTAGATTCGTGTGTCAGAAATTGTAGTTGGTGAGCCTTCTCTATTCCGAATGGTTTGGTGATTAAATTTTTTTTTTTATTTTGTTTTACAGTATGACAGGGGCCTGTCCCAGTCCTTAGATAGATATTGACCTTCACAGTGTTAGAGATTTTGCAGACTGGTGTCAAATGTTTTGTTGAATGTTATGAACTCAAGTTTTGTATTATTCCTCTTAACTAAGTTATTTGACCATTTTACCATATTTATTATCTATTTTTATATTTATTAAAGTATTTGAATGTTGTGCTTGATTTCTAGAAAGACAAAGGTGTCCGAGCCTTCATGGTTTGGGATGCTTGTTATGGCCAGGGCCTCAATTCGGGTTGTGACAGGAAGAATAGAAATAGGATGGGTGTCTGGAAATAAATCAATGCCAAAATATATCTCCTTATATGGTGGTTACCCAGGAAGGTCATCAGGAAAAGCTTTTGGGAATTCATTAACTACAGGGACAGATTGGAGGAAAGAACTTTCAGTACTGAAATCTTTGACTCGGACAAGATGGTACAAATAACCCTTTGATATTATCTTACGGGCTCTAAGATAAGATATGAAGGATATTCCCACTTGATGTGGCCTGGCTGGCCGCAGGCCTAACACATTAGACTATCAAATTGACACTGTCCTGGATGATCCTTTCTATACTTTTCGCAGCCCGGGTAAGACCTAAAGGTTTGAGCCACACTCTCATGATACTAAGAGCCCTTCATCCTCATCCCACTGTTTGTCTGAGAGTTATAAAAATTCTTATCAACTGGAGGACTGGGCGTTGGGGATCTAGCGAAATACTGAGCTTTGTTCCAAAATTTCTTCTTGGACAATCTCTAGTCTGACCTTCTACCTTGTTGCTGACTGGCATGCTGATCTACAAATCTAAATCTCTTAGTCAGACTTTATTTTTCCCTTACCTCTTCCTGCCTCATCTTCTCCTCTTATACCTACTATATATGTACTGATAACCTGGAGAAGTCCATGTCCTTGTTCAGTATTGCTCCTTTACATTCTATCTCCAATTCATCAGTGAGACCAGATGCGAACTTTCTCATTTGATCCCTCATGTTTCCCACTAATTCTGGATCATAATAGGACAACAGGGTGAACTTTAATGTATACTCTTTGACACTCATTTTTTCTTATTTCTGATTCATAAATTCTTCGGCCTTTACTATAACACCACATAGAATTCTTGACTTGATACCACTCATAGTAGCGTGCATAGGGAAATTAAATCCTAAAATTTTTCTAATTGTTGAAAGACTTAGCCATATTGTAAGCCCTTAACTTTAATGATTTTTAAATTGATCTTCCCGACCCCGAGAAATGGGTTTTTGAGTTGCTTCATGTTCATGTTTAGGGCATTGTATGCCAAAGTTTACTCAATTTCTCTCCCAAAATAAACACTAACTCTTCTCCAAATATCAAGAATTCAACCTCTAAGTTCAAGATTTCAAGAAAAGAGACAAAAATAGGGTTCCAATCTTCAAACTTAGGAACCTAAGGTATATGGGACTATACTAAACTCCATGGGCATAAGTTTTAATATTTTTATCAATTTTAAAGATCCCTAATCATGTTTGTAATGAATGGCTTTGATATTAATTCGAAAACATTTATCATGGAATCGTTTTGATGAAAGCATATGCTTGTCTTGTACTAATTTTCATGAAATGGAAATATAACTATGTACATATGTCTTTGTTTGTAATGAAAAGTTTGATTGGGAGTATGAATGATAAAAAACTCTCTCTCCCATTTTGATAATGTCGATTTCAAGCGTTATGGGTTGTTTACAGGCATGAATTTTCTAAATGGAAAACTAGAGGGTGAATAGTTTTCTAACAATCATAGAATGACATAGTTTATGAAATGTTGAGAGGGTGTATTCGTATGGTGTACGTTCATTGTATCAAAATTAATAATTTCCAAGGGTTTTGAGTAATTCAAAGATGATATGGCCACCTTATAGTAGTACTAATGATAGTAGAGTGTTTTGATGTAAAATCAAATTAAAATCGATAGCATAACTTTCTTAAATGAGGTTTAAAAACCTTGGATGGTCAATAACATGATAATAAGTGAAAAGGGCCGCAGATATGTTGTGATGTAAAATGAATGACTTGCAAGTCATGGAATGAAGATTCCCGATGATGACATGTCCTTAATAAAATAAGTATTAAATCTTTTTGATATAATTTAATAATAATTGATCTTATTGATATTGAAGGGGTTACAGCTGTATATATAGAGAACTGAAGAATAACTAATTACAGAATAACCCAGATGTATTTAATAATTATATATGTAGTCTATTATCCCCCCGCAAGCTGATCAGCGGTAACGAGGGGCAGCTTGGAGCAGAGATACTGAAAAGGCTGTAACGGAAGAGGCTTGGTGAGAATATCAGCAAGCTGGTCAGTAGATGGGACATAGTGCGTGGCCATCGTTCCTGCAAGTACCTCATCGTGAACAAAGTGACAGTCGGACCCAACATGCTTCATACGATCATGAAGGACTGGATTTTTGGTAACACAAATAGTGGACTGATTGTCACAATAAATCTGTGGTTTCGTCGGGGGAATGCCAAGTGCATCTGTAAGGTATCGTAACCACATGGCTTCAGCAACACCCGCAGCCATGGCACGATATTCTGCTTCTGTGGAGGAACGGGACACTCGCGTTTGCTTCTTGGTGCACCAGGAAATCAGATTCGGTCCCATCATAACAATATATCCAGTAGTGGACTTCCGATCATCTTTGTCGTTAGCCCAATCCGAATCAGAAAAAATAGATATATCAAACGAGCCCTTTTGAAATAAAATTCCACATTGAAGAGTACCTTTAAGATAGCGCAGAATGCGTTTCAAGGCCTGAATGTTTTGTTCTGTGGGAGCATGCATTGATTGGGAGACTTCATTGACTACATATTGGATGTTCGGACGAGTAACAGCAAGATAATGAAGTCCACCGATGAGGCTCCGATATAGTGTAGGATCGGCAAAGGGAGTATTCGGCCTTGGGGATTGGCGGACTGCCATGGGAGTGACCGCGGGTTTGCAGTCTGTCATTCCAGCTCGATTTAGAAGTTCAAGGGTATATTTTGTCTGATGCATCAATATGGTTCCCGATTTGCGGATGAGTTCGAGGCCAAGAAAGAACTCCAGAGGACCGAGGTCCTTAAGTTTGAAGTCACGATGCATAGCCTCAGTAATTTCAGTGATGAGTGATGACGAGCTGCCTGTAATAACAATATCATCCACATAGATAAGAATGATGACTGTCCCTCGAGAACAGTGAAGGGTAAAGAGGCTGTTGTCATGATGGTAGGTGCGAAAACCAAGACCCTGCAGAAAAGTAGAGAGGCGTGTGTACCAGGCACGTGGGGCCTGTTTCAGGCCATACAGTGATTTGCAAAGCTTGCAAACATAGTGAGGACGGTTGGGATTAACATATCCCGGTGGCTGAACCATATAGATGTCTTCCTCAAGATGACCATGAAGAAAGGCATTGCTGACGTCTAACTGATGAAGCGGCCAATCATAGTGAAGAGCAAGAGATAAGACAAGACGAATAGTCTGTTGCTTAACAACAGGGCTGAAGGTCTCCTTATAATCCACACCATACTCCTGATGATACCCTTTTGCAACCAGACGTTCTTTATAGCGAGAAAGAGATCCATCTGAATTTCGTTTGATGCGAAACACCCATTTGCACCCAATAGAGTTTCGGTTACTAGGCAGAGGTACCAAATCCCATGTACGTTGTTCATTCAGAGCCTGAAATTCCTCATCCATAGCTTGGCACCAGAAACTATTTTTGGAGGCTTGGTTGTAGGTAGTAGGCTCAGTTATGGGATGTGTATCAAAGGGTATTTGAGTGTGGTAGACTTTGGGTTTGAAGGTACCGGCCTTGGCTCGGGTTGTCATAGGGTGAGTGTTGAGTGGAAGGTGATTAGGAAGGGGTGGTGGAGTTGTATGATGTGTGGACGGGGGTTGGGTGGGGCTGCCGTGGGAGATGGGATGTGCAGCGGTGGATGGGGTGGCTGTATGTGTGTTAGGAGTATGATGTAGGGAAGTGGTGGGTTGTGTGGCAGTCGGCTGGGTGTTTGGGTGGGAGGTTTGGGGGTTCGGGTGGGTGGGTGGTTGGTTCGAGTGGCTAGGTGGTTGGTACGGGTGGGTAGTGGTGTAGTGGGGTACCGGGTTAGGTACCGAGTGAGCCGGAGCATGAGCGTGTGAAAAGGACGGAAATAATGGCACAATGCCAAGTGGATTGGGGGAGTAAGGAGTAGATGAAAGACTTGTGTAAGGAAATTGTTCCTCCACAAAACGAACATGACGGGAAACATATGTTTTCTGAGATACAGGATCGAAACATTTGTAACCTTTGATAGTGGGATGATAGCCTATAAAGACACAAGGGGTGGACCGAGGTTGAAGTTTATGTTGAGTGTGTGGACGCAACCAGGGATAAACTAGACACCCAAACGGGCGGAGATGGATGTAGTCGGGTGGATGATTGTAGAGACGGGCATATGGAGTGGAGTTGGAGAGAGTGTGAGTGGGCATGCGATTTATGAGGTAGTTGGCAGTAGCAAGGGCATCAACCCAAAAGGAAACAGGTAAGGTGGAATCATGGAGGAGCGCAACAACTGTTTCTATTAGGTAACGGTGTTTGCGCTCAGCAACGCCATTTTTTTCAGGGGTATATGGACATGAAGTGTGATGAAGAGCCCCTAGACTTTGAAGAAAAACACCAAATGCATTGTTGACAAATTCTTTGCCATTGTCACTTTGAAAAATTTTGATTTTGGCATTAAATTGATTTTGAACCATTCGGTCAAAGTTGACAAAAACAGTATAAGCTTCGAATTTAAATTTCAGAGGATAAAGCCAAGTGAATTTACTGTAATCATCAACAAAACAGATATAATAACGAAAACCTTGAACAGAAGGAACTGAGGTTGGACCCCAAACATCAGAATGAATTAATTGAAATGGCGCAGTGGCCTTGTGTTCAGACAGTGAAAAAGGTAAACGACAAGATTTAGACACTGAACAGGACTCGTAATGTAATTTCTCTGAAAAATTAAAACCTAAGGAAGATAAAATGGATTTGGTGATGGGGGATGATGGGTGCCCAAGCCGGCGATGCCAGGTGGACGAGAGAATGGCTTGACTCACAACAGACGAAGACCTGGATGGAAGAGTGTATAGACCATGCTCAACGCGGCTCGTGTACCGCACCCGGTTCGTGGTATTGTCCACTATCTGGAAATTGGTGTCATTAAAAATGAGGGTGCAGTTATTTTCTTAAGTAAAACGATAAACAGATAAAAGATTGGATGTGAGGGAAGGGACGTGGTGAAGGGTTGAGAGATGAAATTTACCATTTGGGGTATAGACATACCCAGAGCCGGTGTTTGTGATGGGAAGGGATTGACCATTGCCTACTGTAATAGTTTCTGAGCCATGATACGGATGAGGAGCTTGAAGTTGTGAATAATCCGACGTCACATGGGTGTTAGCACCTGTTTCTAGATACCAATCGCCAGATTGAGCATTTGTGGACGCATGCATCGCCCTTGATCCGCCGGACTGGCGATTTACATTCTGCGAGTCATCATAACGATACCAGCAATTAGCCGCAGAATGGCCCCGTTTAGCACAAATTTGGCACGTCGGAAGATCCCGTGTGGGCCCCCGCTGGTTTCCTTGTCCCTGTCCGCAGCCTGACTGGAAGCCGTCCCTCGGTGGAGGCCCGCCTCTGCCTTACTGCCCGGTGTTCCGACGGTCACCGCCGCCGCTGCCTCACCCTTGGTTACGGCGATCGTCACCGCGACCCCTAGCTGAGCCCCCGCTGCCAGCCGAGTAAAGAGCCGTGACGCCAGGGGTGGAACTGGCTTCTCCGAGCAGTAATTTGTGTTCCATGTCTAGATTCAATTCTTCTGCATTAAGCCATCCAGACAGTTGATTCAGAGTGATTTCGATAGGTGAGAGGCGAATATGCTGTTTGAGAGAGGAATAGCCAGACGGAAGACCACGTATCACGGCATTCACCACGTCTCGTTTAGGAATAATCTCGTTCACAGCATCTAGGTCAGGCAGAATAGAGGCCACATCATCAAGGTATTGAGTCATCGTCTTCGTTCCCTTCCGAAGAGCATGCAATCTGTCACGCAACTGAAAAATATGAGTCGTGGACACAGAGTTGTACCTTGTGGCTAGTGCGTCCCAAAGTGAAGCCGATGTGAGAAAACCCCGGGCGTGTTTGTGCACAGAGGGGCTAATAACGGCGAGAAGACAGGCTCGGATCTGAGTGTCTACGATCATCCACGGAAGGTAGTCGGGATTTGGGAGCATGACGCCGTCCTCCTCGGCTATCTCGGGCGGCGGCTTCTCCGCACCGTCAATCCATCCTAGCAGCAAGTTGGCTGCGAGGGCGGTGCGGACGTTAAGTGCCCAGGCCGGGTAGTTATTGTCAGATAATTTTTCGGGGATGAGATTGTGGAGATTCCTGAGCAGTAATTTTACTCCAGACGGTAAATTTGACAGAGGATCAACAACCTTGTCCATGGCGCCGACCTACGGTGGAGGAGGGAGGCCGTGCGGCGTGGTGTAGACGGTGGCGGCGGCGCACACACATCGAAAAAAAGGAGAGATTAGGGTTTGGGCGGAAGAAGAAACCCTAGCTTTGATACCATGATATAATTTAATAATAATTGATCTTATTGATATTGAAGGGGTTACAGCTGTATATATAGAGAACTGAAGAATAACTAATTACAGAATAACCCAGATGTATTTAATAATTATATATGTAGTCTATTAGTTTTGAAGGCATGAAACATGATTTTGAAGAACTAAAAATTGGGCTTTAGAGATCTATCTGGTTACCCGAAGGAAGCACGAGTTGGAAGACTCAATGCTAAGAGCTGTGATTTGCTGACACGGGATTATGGTACCTTGCTTTGTGGTCTTGTGTACCTTGATTCATGTTATCCCAATTTGGGACTATGGTTAAGAGCCCTACTTTGTGGTATTGTGCACTACCCTAACATGTAGATTTGATTGGGGATTATGGCACCCTGATTTGTGGTCTTTTATGTCTCCCTTACTCACACTCCAATCCTTACGACAAACTTGGATTGGGGGCTTGGCCGCCGAGTCAAGGGCAGATTCCATGTAACCCATGGAATTTCAGATTATAGGGTGTACCATCTAGCTCAAAAGAATAAAAAAGAGTGAGTCAGAGTTGTCAAGCATTATTTTGAGGATCACCAAGATATGCCTATGTATTCTTACTTATATTATGTCCAATGTTATTATGAAATGCTCTCACCTATATTGCATAAAAACATGCTATTTTGGGTTGTTTCACATACCAATACATTTGTATTGACTCCCTATATATTAGGATCTGAGGCACAGTCCCAGGGTTTCGCTAAGCAGTAGATCAATGTATCAGACTTTGAAGTTGGTGAGGCTCCCTTGTTCAGGTGGACCTTATTTCATGCTATATCTTCACTTGTTTTAAGTTCATGGTCCAACCGGGGGCATTGTCTCGCTCTCAGACAAATATTGTTTTCTTGTTGTTAGAGATTTCACTGACTGGTGTTAAATGTTTCTTAATGTTTATGAACTCATATTTGTATTGATTAGTTGAAGTAAGATAATGAACATGTTTTCTTTTTGTTATATTTTCCACATTTCCTTTATAGTGTATGAATTATTGATATGATTGTCAGTTACAAGGGGAAGTCGGGCCTTCATGGTTTGGGATGTCCATCATGGACAGGGCCTCAATTTAGGTCATGATAAAGTTGGTATTAGAGCCTGTCTCATGTTCTCAGGGTATCTGCAAAATTACGTCGGGTAAAGTCCTATTTATGGATGCGTAGCGGGCCATACTTATAAGGAGGAAACTACTAGGCATTTAGGAATATCTCTTTTTCTTTATGATCTAGATCGTTCCATAAAGTCTGAATGTCCTCTAATCAATGATTTTCTATATTTTAGAAATTGATCATGTCTCCCCGTAGAACCAATAAGCATAATAACCAAGCTAAGGATGTCCGTCTAACTCATGAAATGCAGACCCATAATAGAGGTCGTACCCCAGAGTTTGTTGCTACTCTAGGAGTTCCTCCATTCTCGACTAGTCCACCTCAGGCTCCACGGACCAGTGTTAGCTATCCCCAGCCTCCTCAGAGAGAAGTGTCGAATGCTGAATTCTGACTGTCCATCCATATGATTGCTCAACTAGTGGCCTGTCAGACCCGTCAATCTAAAGATATGGGTTTTGTGTCTGGTTCATCTAAACTTAATTATTATTTTTTTCTCAAATTAATTTTAAGATACAAAAAAAGACAAACCGGTGCATTAAAGCTACCGCTATGCATGGTGTCTGGGAAAGGGCCCTACCACAATTTTGTGTTCTTTGGAAACTTACTAGTGTTATATTAGAACAAAGTTAAAAATAATTAAGTTAGGAAGAAATAAAAAAGAAAAGTAAGGAAAAAAAAAAGGAAACTTGAGGTCACCAAGACCAACCAAAAGCAACACCATCTCGCTTAACATCTATATAGTAGATAAGTATTCCAGCGCTTTGCACGGGTCCAACATAAAAAGTATTTATGTTTACTTCGAACAATGAAATTGAAGAATAAAAATTCAGGCAATTATTTTTCTTCATGTGTTGGAAAATGATGGATGTTTCTAGAAATATTTTGGAGAAGAGAGGATATTTTTGAAGTGAGTTTAATGAGCACCAAAAAGACGATTTTGTCCTTGGTCATCCTTCAACTCACTCTTCTATATAATATAAAACAAAATAATTATTTGATCTTTCATTCAACATCCATGATATTCAGCCACTACAGCAACAACACAATATACCAGCATAGTCCCATAAAGTAGGATCTGAGAGTATAGAGTGTACGCAGACCTTACATCTACCTCGTATATGAGATAAAACTGTTTCCGATCAATTCTAACTCAAGAAAAAAACGGCCGGGAATGAAATTCAACCATTAAAATTAAAAATCTGAAGAGAACTGAAAATAAATCTGGGCAAAAAAATTTTACACACTTTGGGATGGTTTGGTTGGAAAACTAGTTATGATGAAATTAGTTATGTTGAGATTAGTTATACTTAGATCAGTTATCCTGTTATTATTTTTTAGTGGTTGTTTGGTTTATGTTACTAAAAATAATATACGTTGCACTCTTTCTAAGAATAAGTAGATTGTTTACAAAATACCCTTCATCTTATTTAGGTTAATAATTTTTCTTCATATTAAACCATACAATAGAAATTGAAAGTGACTATTTTTTTTTAATTAACTTTGGTATTTTTTTTTTCTAAAAATACATGTTAAGAAATTTATGTTTTTTTTTTTAAATTTTTTTTTTTTGTTGTTGAGAAATAAGAGGGAGGGTTGTTGTTGAGTTTGGAGAAAACATAGGCCAAATAGAGAGAGCACCCTCCCTCCCATGAAAGTCCATTCTCTCAGTTGGCCTCATTCTGGGATGAAATGATCCTAAAAAATTTATGTTGATATTTCTTAAACGAGAATGAAGCTTTGATATATTTTGTCCTAAATTATATAAAATGCTGATAATCCCATTTTTTGTTAAAAAATTCATCATAAAAAATGTGAAAAAGAATTATCCTCATTTTTTATTATTTAGTATCATTAATATTTGAAGAGTTAAATTCTATTTTTTTTATAAAAAATAATTTTTCAAACATTTTTAGCTATATATAAAAAATAATTTATTATTTAATAATTAAGCAGGTACTAAGTTAGAAAGAGAATTTTAAGATACTTTAATTACTTGTTCATGATAAATTTGTTTGGAAAATAAAATTTTGAAGTATGATTAATAAACATTTCTACCAAATAGAAAGACAATAAACCCTTGGATCAATTTTGAATTTGATTGTATAAATTATTTTTATGGTGTCACTATCATTTTTCATGACTCCTGATTTTTGTAACATTTAATAAGTTCAAATAACTGTTCAAATTTATCAAAATGGATGAAAGTTTGTAGAGTAATTAAAATTTAAATTAAAGATAAAATTAACAAAAAAATTGATGGGAAGACTACAAAAATGTCAAATTCTCTCTTGTATATAGTAATGATTGTGACACTAAGAGAAAGTTAAATATGTTTTGTTTTGAAAATTGTTGGATGTTTCTATAAATATTTTGGAGAAGAGAGGATATTTTTAAATTGAGTTTAATGAATGCTAAAAAGATAATTTTACCCTTGATCTTCCTTGAACTCATCTTTCTATAATATCTAAGTCCAAAGTAGGAATTTGTTCAAATGAAAAATTAAGAATATTTATATTCTTGGAATAGTAGAGATTAATTTGGGAAAAACTAATGTCTTGAGATTTCAAGAAACAAATAAGAAAGTTAACTAATAGAGAAGGTCATAGAACAAAATAACCTAGGTAAAATATAATGTTTTATAATGTATGCACTAAGATGTATAGCGGCATACAAATAGCATGTTTGTACATACTTTTATTTTATATCCCCTCATTGGTTTGAGTTTTCTCTCAAATTTCTTCTTCTTATCTCTCATTCCTGCTTTAAATTTTCTTCACATAGTAAAATTTTTACATCATGTTGTCGAATGTCTTTATTCAATTTCACCCTATTGAAGCTGAACTAGTAAATCTTCTTAAAAGGTTCTTGAAGGGTGAACATTTGCAATGTCCTATCAAATTTACGAAATCTATGGCGATCAACCCCATGGAAGTTTTTTGAATTGAAAGAGAAATTAGGCTACCTCATCACCCCATTGAAGAAGTGGGAGAACTCAGATCAAAAGCATGGTCGGACTTTGTTGAGATTATTGAAGAATCATGTAAAGTTTGATTAGCTGGTAGATTAGAATGTTTAATTCTGCTGTTAGTGGTAGTTAGTTCGCTGACTATACTTAGTTAGTTAGATAGCTGTTGATAGCTGACACCTACACATACTTGTATATATGTTTATTTTACATTCACGGAATAGAGTTAGTTACCATTTCAGAAAATATCTTCTCGTGATCTTCTCTCACTTCTCTCTCTCTCAATCAAAGGTAAAGGTTAACTGCACAACAATGGAAGATTTCAGTTTATTGACTTCATAAATCCTCAAATTTAACATAGTATCAAAGCAATTTTGATTCTGAATTTTGCATTTATCTTTAGCATTTCTTACTGCTCCGTTCGTATATTCGACCTTCTGGGTTTTCGATTTATGTTTTGGTGTTACTTTCTGCTTCACTAGTGTTGGTGATATTGTTGTTCTTCCTCTCATTGTGTCTTCAAAATATTTGCTTCTTTGTCACTTCTAATGGCGGATAATGAAGATAATCCTATTACTCAAGCGAGTCGAGAAACTATCGACTTGACTAATCCCTGGTAAATGCATCCCTCTGAGAATGTAGGAGAACACTGCTTCCTGGTGTTTTCGATGGGACCGGGTATCGGTCATGGAGGTGAGGTGTACTTCGTGCCTTGTCAGTCAAAAATAAAAGTGGTTTTATCAATGGTAAATGTCCAAAACCACCAGAAGATTCTACATTTTTTAGTCATTGGGAGAGATATAGTGACATGGTGACTCCGTGGCTCTTGAATTCTCTATCTAGAGACCTAGCAGATAGTTTACAATACGTTGATAATGCTCAAGATCTTTGGCAGGAACTCGAATACAGATATGCACATGTCAATGCACTTGTGGTGCTAAAGCATCTGTGCATAAGGCTGAACAGGATCGACGACTAATACAATTTCTCATGGGCTCAATGAGATGTACACACCTTTGCAAGGGAGTATTTTAATGATGAATCCCCTTCCTAGCATTTCACAAGCCTTCTACATTTTGATTCAGGAAGAGAAGCAAAGGGAAGTTAAGCCTAACACTCCGCTTAGTCTAGAATCTGCCTCTCTTACCACTCATGCCATAGCAAATGTAACAAATGCAGTCTTTAAGACAAATTCAGGTTCATCTGGTTCTTCTGGAGGATATTCGTATGGGAATTGACATGGTGCAGGTGGCCATTCTATAAGTAGATCTCATTTGTTTTGTGATTATTGCAAGAAATCTGGTCACACTAAATACAAATGTTATAGGTTGCATGGTTTCCCTCAGGATTTCAAGTTCACAAAAAGAAAGAATTTAGCTTCTGCTGCTAATGTCTTTGGAGGAATTCACACTGATAATCACATAGAAAATAATATTACAGTAGAAGATCCTAATTCTCAAGGACTTCAGACCCTAACTAAGGATCAATATAGTCAGCTGATGACCTTACTGAGCACTTTTCGACAAGGAGATGCAACATATGAGATAAGTGGTATTTCTAGTGGTCCTACGAACCTTGCAAGTATAATTACTTGTCATTCCTCTATAACTGAGATTGCTGACATTTCATGTGCATGTACCACATTGACAGCTGATTCCTAGATATTGGACTCTGGAGCATCTGACCACATCACATACAATAAAACCTTACTGACTAACATTAATAGTTTACCCTATCCTTTCCTAGTAACTTTGCCTAATGGATATAGAGTAAGGGTGACAGAAATTGCTGACGTCTTTATAAATCCAACTTTAACACTGCACAATGTTTTGTTTGTGTCTAGTTTTAAATTTAACCTTATTTCTGTTCATTATTTAGCACTTGATCTTCAAAGCATAGTTAGTTTTAGTAGCTCTTTTTGTACCTTGCAGGCCCCTTCACTGAAGAGGCCTCTGGAGATTGGTAGAGCTAACAATGGTCTATACTATCTCTGCTCAAAATGTCACAACAACATATCAAGATCTTCTAGCAGACTCAAATCCTCCATTCCCAGCTCTTTAAATACTTGTCTTAGTTTTCCCACTTGTAGTAAACCTGTTTCATCTTTACTTCCAAATATTGTTGTAAATAATTCATGTTCAACTAATAAAGAAGTTTGATCTACTTTGAATCCATGTCTATCTTCTGCATCTCATGATAATAATGTTGATCTATTGTGGTATCAAAGATTAGGCCATGTACCTTTTGAAAAAATGAGAGGAATATCTTCACTACCAGTACCTTTTGCACCAAAACAACCTTTCATGTGTACCATTTGTCCAATGGCTAGACAAAGTAGACTACCTTTTCCACAGAAATCGATAATCAGTACCACACCTTTTGAAATCTTACACATTGATCTATGGGGAACTTATCATTCTCTAACTCATGACAACTATAGGTATTTTCTTACCGTGGTTGATGATTACAACAGGTCCACTTGGACACATCTTCTGATTTGTAAAAGTAATACACTTCAATCCATCAAAACCTTTGTGTCTCTTGTAGAAACTCAGTTTTTGACCAAGATCAAGATTATCAGGTTTGATAATGGCCTTGAGTTTGTAAATCATGCAACTACATCATTCTTCCCAGAAAAGGGCATCATCCACCAGAAAATTGCATCATCCTTCCCAGAAAATGGTATGGTGGAAAGAAAACACAAATATCTTCTTGAAACTGCAAGAACACTTTTATATCAATCCAAGTTGCCAATTAGATATTGGGGATAATGTATCCTAAGTGCTACCTACTTGATCAATAGATTAACTTCCATACTGTTGAAAGGCTAGTCCCCTTATGAACTTCTATACCAAAAGAAACCTAGTTACTCTCATTTAAAGATTTTTGGATGTCTTTGTTTTCCCACCACTCTCAAGGCTCGCACAAGTAAGTTTGACCCTAGGACCACTCCATATGTTTTCATGGGATATAATTTTGGTACAAAAGGTTACAAGGTTCTTAACTTGACTACAAAAAGGTTACATATTTCTAGGGATGTTGTTTTTCATGAAAATGTCTTTCCTTTTTCCTTGTCATCTCCCTAGCCTATTTTTCCTGATGTGGTTTCTCTAACAAATCTTAATGTTGATGCTAGTCACTCTTCTGTTACACCACATAGTTTTGATACACATGAGTTGGATTTTAGACAAAATTCTCATAATGCTGCCCTGATCCTATACATGCTGGCAACTCTCCATCATCACCAACTCTCCACTACCTATCCATCATCTTCTCATAATCCACTACCTGATCCATAACCACATATTTCACAACCACAAGCTGAACCTAGAAGATCATCTACAACTCATGCCACACCAGCCTACCTAAAGGAATATTCTTATTCCTTATCCAACCTACAACCTTCTTCTTTTTCATCTATTTCTGCCTCAACAAACATTGCCACATATACCTCTATTTCACTCACTTCCTTTAGTCCGTATAGCTAGAAATTGATGAGTAACATTTCACTTGAATGTGATCCATCCTCTTATGAGGAAGAAGTATTAAATCCTAATTGGCATATTGCAATGACACGGGAATTTGATGCTCTGTATGCAAACCATACTTGGGATCTTGTCCCATTACCTACTGGAAAGAGAACCATTAGTTGCAGGTGGGTTTACAAGGTTAAATACAAGGTTGATAGAAGTATAGAGAGGTTCAAGGCTAGACTCATGGTGAAGGGATACACAAAAAACATCGTGTTGATTGCAGTGAAACTTTCTCACCAGTAGTGAAGATAACTACTATAAGAATTATTCTTCGACTAGCTATAAAGAAAGGATGGAAACTCTAACAACTTGATGTCAACAATACTTTTCTACATGGTGATTTACATGAAGAGGTGTATATGGACCCTCCAAAGGGCCTATTGTTGGATAAACCAAACCTTGTATGCAAGCTAAGGAAATCCTTGTACGGTTTGAAGCAAGCTAGTAGGCAGTGGTATGAAAAACTAGTTTAATCCTTATGTTTGCAGGGTTATGTACATTATTCTAGTGATTACTCTTTATTTTACAAGAAAGCTGATGGTTCCACAGTTTTTGTAGCTGTGTATGTTGATGATGTTATAGTTACTGATGAAAAGGAGATACACCAGCTGAAGTTGTTTTTACACAAAAAGTTCAAAATCAAAGATCTGGGACATCTATATTATTTCTTGGGGTTAGAGGTATTATACAGACACGATGGAATTTTAATTTCCCAAAGAAAATTTGCCACTGATTTGTTGAAAAAGTATGATCACCTGAACTACAGCACTACTGCTTCCCCTCTTGATCCCAATGTTAAGTTACTAGGAAATGAGGGAAATTTGTTGTCTGACCCAACACCTTATAGAAAGCTGGTTGGGAAGCTGAATTTTCTCATTATTACTAGGCTGGACCTTGCATATAGTGTGCAACATCTTAGCCAATTTATACAGGCTCCTAGAGAGCCCCATTACAAAGCTATTTTACATGTCCAGAGGTACTTAAAATCAGATCCAGCCCTAGGTCTTTTGTTGTCAAATGATCCCAACTACACTCTGCTAGCTTGTTGAGACTCTAATTTGGCTTAATGTCAAGATTCAGGAAGGTCTATCAGTGGATATATTGTGTTTCTTGGCAATAGTCCAGTTAGTTGGAAATCCAAGAAAAAAAACTACCATTTCTCTATCATCAGGAGTTAACTATTGTCTCCACCAAGCCTATTTCAGTACTTTACGATAGTCAAGCAGCCATACACATTGCAAGGAATCCTGTTTTGCATGAGAGAACTAAACATATAGAAGTAGACTGTCATTTTGTCCGGGACAAGCTATATGAAGGCCTCATCACTTTGCAACATGTTACTACAAATACTCAACTTGGAGACATCTTGACAAAGTATCTTACTGGAGTTAAGCATCATACTGTATTAGGCAAGTTGGCTGTACTTTCAGCACCTCCAACTTGAGGGGGGGTGTTGAGATTTTTGAAGAATCATGTAAAGTTTGATTAGTTGGTAGATTAGAATATTTAATTATGCTATTAGTGGCAGTTAGTTAGCTGACTAGAATTAGTTTGTTAGATAGTTGTTGACAGGTGACACGTATACACGCCTGTATATATGTTGATTTTGCATTCACGGAATAAAGTTAGTTACCATTTCACAAAATATCTTCTCATGATCTTCTCTCAGTTCTCTCTTTCTCAATCAAAGATCAAGGTTAACTGCACAACAATGGCAGATTTCAATTTATTGTCTTCATAAATTGTCAACTTTAAAAGACTTGCGGGAACGGGACTTGGAGAGGCCAAACTTGTGCTAATCCCATCAATAATCATAAGGGATTATTCGTGGGCTATAGAAGAAATTATATATACACTAGTAAAGAAAATAAAACCAGTAGTAATACTAATTGACTGATGAGAGAGTACTTCATGGGGATGATTTCTTCAAGGAAAACAACATTCCCAAGAAAAATTATGCAGTTTGCCGAATCAAGAAGCATATATGAAGGAAAAAGGTGGATGATGATGATGCAGTCAATATGGAGGAAGACGATACTTTGGAAACAATCTAAGGTATGTTGGTTGAACCTGATGCTGCCTACTGCACAACACAAGAAGTTATAGAGCAGACTGGTCAGTGGAACTATATCATCAATGAGGCATGTGATGAACATGTAGACATGTTGAGAACATAATGATGAATTGATACCAAGAGGTATCTAAAAGCGCACGAAAACAGTCCGCAAACACACAAAACAGTCCACACGAACAAGACACTAAACGGAAACAACAAACTCAAACTAATACGATAAAGAAGATATGAAACTTGACATAATGAGAAGTCATAATGCAGCAAATAAAGAGTGTATTAATACTATGAAACCTCTACAAAATAAGTTAACAAGCACCACGTTCTTACGGAACACAAGAGGAGCTCGGTTCCCTCAAGCACTCTCGTTTCTAGCCGATACACACAACAAAAGAAGAAACCATTTCTTGTGGTGTCAAATGGTGGTGTACTCTCTTCTTTAGAGGAAGATGATGTTAAATATTACAAGTGATTTTTAAGAATAAGCTAACTAAAGAGAACAAGACTAAAGAAACACCTTAAATAGTCTTTACAAAAAGGATGGCAAAAGGACCCCTTTGCCCTTAATGAAAGGGGAGGTGCGGAGTGTTTAGGGAAGCCTTGGGGTGTATTTTGGGCCCCTAATGTCATCCCCCAAATGTCAATAAGTACACTCCCTTGGGCGAGTTTGCAACAAGCTCAACCGCGTCCATTTTCATAAACACGCCTTGAAGCCTTTGTAGTTTCCGAGCTTGACTTCTAGTAAATGGTCTCGAGCCCGTGACACCCGTATCATGAATTGAGCTGATAATCTTATCATAGGTATCAATGATTTAGGTGATATAATTTGTTGCCCTTCAGAATCTATTTCGGTGATATAATTTTCTGTTCTGTAAGCAAGCTTGTAGCTTTGGCGATAAACTTACTTGCAACAAGCATTTCCTTGTATTCATGTTGAATATCATAAATAATTTTGACAATCAAGAATTTCCCTGTATTCATGTTGAATATCATAAATAATTTTGACAATCAAGAATTTCCCTGTATTCATGTTGAATATCATAAGTAATTTTGACAATCAACTTATATATGTCTTTTTTCGGAATCCCTCTTTTCTAGTGCGACCAAATTAATTCTTAAAGTTGAACATAAAGACATACAGTTGTAAATAAAGTAATTTGGATGTGAATATTCTTTTTAGCTCTATTCATGATGGATGTTTATGATCAAAGGATAGATAAGTAGATTAGCACGTAAAATAGATAGATAAATAGATTCATTTAAGAGATTCACTTATCAAATTAAAATGAGACACAGTAATAGACTAAAGCTAGAGATTCATGTGTTTCTTCTCTTTTAAACCAAAGGTTCTCTTCTATTCTTCATCTTGAGTGCCTATCTGGAATCTCCGTTATCTTCACTGTCTTATTTTCTTTTTCAGTCAAAGTACCACACGCGATCATATGCCTAATTACAAATTCAGGAACTTTATTAGAGACACAGAAAGCCAAGACAGAGAAAAGCACAATCAACAAAGCAAAACTACAGATCGATCAACGTACAGTTCAAACTTGTTAATCTACATCTCAGCTTTGGTAGCTTTAATATCCTCACCACCAGCAGATTTTCTTTCCTCTGCAGTACTAATCACCTTATTCGGTTTCTTCAATAATCTTCAACACACCATTTTCCAACTGAGCCTTGATGTGTTCCAAATCAGCATTTCCAGGCAGTCTAAACTGTCTCCAGAATTTCCCACTACTTCTTTCAGCTCTGTGCCATTTTTCATCTTCTTCTATTTTTCTTTCTCCACTTACTCTCAACACCCTGTTTTCTTCCACCTCAATCTTGATGTCCTCCGTCTTCATCCCTGGTATGTCAACTGTAATTACATGCTCCTGTTCAGTTTCCTTCCAATATGAACTAACGAGCTAATAAGGCGATTGATTAGACACCCTTCGGGATGGTGAGTGGGGTTTGTTCAAGAATCTTGAAAGGATCAGCCTCTTGTGGAAACATTATGACCCCCCATATGGGGCGTGTGTATGGTATTAGTGCCTCATTTTTTTTATGGAAGAAAGGCCATAGCAATTGCTAAAACTAGAAAACTTATTAAGCTAACATTGCTTTCACCATCTTTTTCTCTCTAAATATACTGTTTTCCTTTTAAGGGAATTGAGTATGTTGGAGATTGTTTAGGGTCTGCAAGGAAACTGAGAGGAACTTTTCTTAGGTATATTTGTGAGTGATGTTAACAAAGTGAGGACTTATTTATATAAGGAACGAGAGATCTACAAGTTTCTGGAGAGTTTTCTTAGGACACTTGGATATATATAACACAGTCGTCATTTCTGGAAAATTCATTTCTCCTCTTGAATTTTTCCAGGGATTATATTCACCTAAATAATTTTCTTAAAAGATACTTCCTCTATCTTTATTTATTTATTCATGTGGCATCATTCAAATTTAAAGAGTTAAATAATTTAATTTTAATTGTAAATTCGAGCATAAATTTTTTAATATTTCAAAAATAAAATCAACATAATTAAAAATCACATAAAAAGGTAATATAAGACACAATGATTTATAATTCCAAATATCTAAATGTAACACCCCGCATTTCGGGCTAGAATAAAAATCATGATTTCGATGAGTTGATAATCCCGAAGCCATAAATCCTATGCCAATATGACATGTTAATTTTTTGCATAGTATGTGAATCCATTCAAGATTGAATTTAGACCATAGAGGTCCTTCAACACAAGGACGAGTTGAAACTATTTCGATCGATTAAGTTTTAGTGGACGTTGTAATTTGTGTCAGCTTCCATTGACCATAACTCTCTGTATATGTCAAATTAGACAGCCTACTATGTGCCAAATGTTAGGTTTTTGAGTTAGCTTTCCAATGATACCAAGTTTCCTAAAATCCGACACCTGAGCAAGAAGTTATGACCTTTCAAAGTAGTAGGCGGCGCCTATGTAAACATAGGCGATAGCATAGGCGGTGACTATGTAAACATAGGCGATAGCATAGGCACCGCCTATTTAAAGGTTTCAGATGACTTAAACACTCCATTTTTGGGGCAAAATGGTCCTTTTCCACCCTTATTTAGCCATAAACACGAAATTCAATTCCCAAAGACCCCAAAATACACCTTCATTCATCCAAATTGTTCAAGAACTCTCTCTAGGGTTTCAAAATAAAACCCCAAATAGTTCAAGATTCAACCATGGGTTTTCAAAACAAATTGAAGATTTGGAATCTCCACAATGTAGGCTTCAAGAAGCACCTATCATATTCACGTATAGAGGTACGTGGGGTTATCTCAAAAATCTCATGGGCTTTAAAAATTCATGTTTTCAAATGGGGGTTTTGAAATTACGAATATGATTATGTTTTTAAACGTTTTATGATATTTATTTGTCCCTTAAGCCTACTCCCAAAGTGATTTGCTATATGATATATGTATATGAATGTATTCCGAAAAGATGTTAACTTGAGAGCATGAATGATATGAAATTTCCTCTCTTGATGTGAATTAGTTTTAAATGTTCATATGATGTAAATTGTTTGAAACATCTTGAAGAGCATGACATGAAATGTTTTGAGAATTGATATGATTTTGACTTGAAAATGAAAAGGTTATTCATGTTGAATACAATGGTTGAATGAGAAGAATGATGTGATATTGATGGTTTGCAAGTTGGGTATGATGATACCCTACAGAATTTGATATGTTATTGAACTAGATGAAATTTGAATTTATTGATTTTACATGAGATAGGTGGATGCCCGAAGAAGGCGTTTGAGTGTAAGGGCTCATCGATGGAAACCGTGTTTGCCGACACGGGGATTTGGTACCAGGCTAAGTGATCTTGAGTACTTGACTTTATGTCATTCCCAAATTGAGATTATAGGTAGGAGCCCGGGCTAAGTGATCTTGGGCTCTACCATTGGGTCGAGACACCATGCTATGTGATCTTGTGTGTCTTTCCCTGACGTATACTCTAATCTCGATGGTAATCGAGGATTGAAAGTTGGTGTAAATTATGTAGGGTATTCCACCTAGCTCAGTTGCATTTCATTGTTATTGAAAAAAATACATTATGCCCATGTGTTTTCAAATGATTTGATATGAAACTGCTTTATAATGGCTCTCACCTATATTGTGTAAAAAATATTATACTTCTGTTTTGATTTCTTTGCGTACTAGTACTTTTGTATTGACCCCCTTCCCTCCCAGGTTCGGAGGCACAGTCTAGGGGTCCAGATAACCAGTAAATTTTTTCCAACAGATCGTAGAATCAAGTGGTGAGCCTTCTATATTTCGGAAGGCCTGATGTCTGCTGTTTAATTTATCATTTATTAGTTTTGGGTCTGCTGGGGGCCTTGTCCCAGTTTTCAGATAGACATTGTTTCAGTCATGTAGTAGAGATTTTGTAGACGATTTTAGAGATGTTGATTTAGATTGTGGGACACTATTCCCCATTTTTGTTTTCATATGATTCTTGTCCATGTTTCCATTATATTATGTTTCTTCCGCATTACTTTGATCATATGAATTAGGAACATGATTACCAGACAGATAGGGGTGTTTCGGGCCTCCATGGTTCGGAATGCCCGTCACGGTCAGACCTTGGTTCGGGTCGTGACACTAAAAGGCATATGAAAAAAAATTACACCAAACAAAAAATAGGTTGAATGTCAAAATGTAATGTGTCACTTAAACGTTCACATCTGTTACTTACACTCTCAAACCATTGCTTCAATTTAGTTTAATTTTAATATACAGTTTCATTAGGAGGTGTTTTACACTTTACACGAATTGAATTGTTTTAGGGGGCAAGTTGTAAAAGTTCTTGGTTAAGTAGTGTGTTTCAGCAGAAGTATTAGCACATTAGTTTGAATTCCCAAAAACAGTTTTAATTTTGAACGAATTTATACAACTATACAATATGTCTAGCAGTATTTTATTAATAATTCTCAATAGGGACGACAAGTCTAAGCAAAAAGAGTTATGTAGTAAGAGAATACTAGCATTTTGTATGTTGACTGTCGGGTCCATACGGTTCATTTGAATATACAGACTTCTTTATACGATTTTATACAATTTTTATCTGGTGAGCTAATTTTTAAAATTCAATTAAATCCATTTTTTTTTGTGTGTTTTTTTAACATTGTGAACAGAATATGATTAAAGTCATCAGCATCCGCAATTTCAATGCACCATTTAACGACTACTTGACAAAAAGTCCATCCTCAAGAAATATTTTTCATGATGAAAAAAGTCATATTTTTGCAGAATTATTTTGCTAAAAGATCAAAAGCCCATAAAATATTTTGGGCATGGAGGGACTCAAAGTTAGGCTAGTATGGAGAATATGATTTTTCGGTAAGGTTTTGAATTTCCAGCCCTCCATGAAATTGTCACTTTAGATAAATTCTTTTCCTTTATTTATGAAAAAATTATGACGAGTACAAAACGTCAAGTCATAATTATCATACGTAGCTCATATTTGACATAATTACAATATTTTTGAACTCCATGGGTGAAAAGGGCCCATGAATGAACATCACACATATCTTAAACCCTTAAGCTTGAAAGAGACACCAATCTTGATGCTTTCTTGAATATTACTGGACTGGGCCGGGAACTTGAATTCTTTGTTTTCTTGGAGAGAAACTGAGAAAGTAATGGAATTTGATGATGATCTTGGGGGAGGAGAGGGTTTGTTTTTGAGAGGAGAGAAGATGGACAAATAATGTCCTAACTAACCTTTAAGTAGAGAATTTACAAAATTAAGTTGAGGGGAAAAGACATAATTTCCCCTCAAACATTTAAATTTGTAATTGGAATACGGATTAATATGTCACCGCGATGCGATGAGGACTCCATTGCTATAGCCATCGCGATGCGACGCTACCACGATGAGCTGCTGGAATCATGAACCAAACATGACCCAATCCTCGTTTGAAATATTCGAAATTTCTCCGAGACATGCTCCTTACATCCCTGAATATGAATTAACACAAAAACCAACATCTTGGAGTCAGGAAGACCAATTTTAAAAAATTCTCAAAGTTAAGAGGACTTAAAAATGACTAAGTCGCCAATACTTAGTGAAATTTTCAGGTTTTAAGCCTCTTATGCATGCAACTAGGAGCTGAATTGAGTTAAGAATAATGTGGGGTATTACACTTATGGAGGACATGACCCTTAATAAAAAGGTATGGAGAACGCAGATTAGGGTAGAGGGTTAGGAGGTGGGAGTGTTGATATAAGTCCAATGGCCGCCTTAGCTTTCGATGACATCATTTGAAGTCAGTACGTGGGACATCAAGCTTTGGTTTTATTGAGGACATGGGATCCTACATGGAGGGGCCGATTAGAGTACACCAAAGAACAATCCCGCGTGTGGAACATTGCTTAGAGCATTGAAGATTGAGGACTCATGGTTTTGGGCCCTTCATTAAGGGCATTTTGGTCGCTTAGCCTTGTCCAAGTAACACTCCATGGCCTCTCCACCTCATTAAGGGTATTGGAGTCATTTTGTGTTCCATTATGTAATAACGCTAAATAAAGTCTCTTTTAGGTCTTTTCACTTTAGTTTATGCAAGATGAAAGATTGAAACACTTGAAATTCTCTCTCTTGAGAGTAGGCCACCTTAGTATAGTCTTAGTTAGGACTTGGAAAAGTCATCCTTAGTATAGGGCTTAGAAAAGTCAATATTGTTCTTTGCTTGGAAACGGTGGATCTTGAGGTGAGTCGATCACCTTGGTAGTCACCGTAAGAGTGTTGCTTTGATTATTATATTCATTAGGGGTTAATGTTGAAATATAATTGGTTCTTAATCTAGTAATAATCTTGGTCTCACTATCTATCCTTTCATTATTTTGCAAATCCGTGTGGTTTTATGTTTGTCATCTTGTATCCCTTGTGTTTCTTGTTCTTTTCATATTTTATGGACTTTTTTGGCATCTTGGTGGACTGATTCGTATCATTTGGTATCAGAGAAAGGATTGATTTCGTTCCTATGAAATCAATCTTGGTCTTGTTAACTCGAAAATCATTAAAAAAAAAGGTGTTGAAAAACCAAAAATTCCAAAGAGAAACATTCTGTCCCATTTTTGGTGTCTAGGCCAAAATTTGTATCTTAGATTTAGGAGATTTTATGTGTTTTGGTTGTTTCTAGTGTTAGCCTCTTCTTCATTAACACTAAAAGAGTCAAGATCCAAATTTTGAGCCAGTTTTTAGTTGTTCTTGAACTTTGATGGTTGCTGTTGTTTGAGGATTGATGGCTTGAAAGTGTTTTGTTGATGTTTATTGTTGAGGATGTGGGATTCAAACATGTTTTTGTTGTGGAGTTCAACGTGAGCTAAAAGAAATAAAAATTATTCAATTTGGAGCTCATTTGAGTTGGTTTCCATTCTTGAATGTTCTTCTTGTTGTTGTTGTTCATGTATTGTTGAGAAAGAAGATTTAAAAGGGAGTGGTTTGATCTAAAAGGGTGAATAAAGGAGTGTGGTTTTGTGTTTGTCTTGAAAGACACAATCCCAAGACATCCAAAAAGGAAAGGGGACAAAAGGGCTTTCAAAAGTCTTGTTTACCAAAAGGGAGTAAGAGCTTATTCCAAGACTAACAAAAGAGGAAAGAGCCAACAACCTTTCAAAAATGTGTCTTGCCAAAAGGGTGCAAGGAAGTCAAACCTTTTTTAAATTAAACAAAAAGGCTCCAAGTCTTGTTGTTTCCCTCCCAAAGCTGATTTTCACCATTTCAAATTAAAATTTGACCGATCCAAATTTCAAACTGCCACATCACCAAATTGCCACATGACAAACTACCACATCATCAAAGTGCCACATCATCACCCTCCAAAAACAACCTTAGGCTCAAAATTTCATATTTCTAAATTTCTTTTCTTTGTTTCCTTAATTTCATTTCTTGAGTCTAGTACTAATTAGCAACTAGTAATCACCTACTAGATTGTGAATTAGTTGTTTGAGTCCGCTTTTTTTTTCGTATTTTCGCTCTTTGTGTGCTTTTCTCGTTTTTATTTGTTGAACTTCTTTGTTTTAAGTTCATAAGTAGAATTTTCTATTTTGTGTCTTGAGTTGATCAAACAAGAATCTATTCTGGCCGCTAAGTAGAATTGACATCTAATTGACTACTGGAGTATAAGCAACTTTCAATATTCGCCGCTCCAATTGAGAGGATCACAAAAGTAAGTCTCTACGAGTGTTGGTGATGAGCTTTTACTACTAATGTTGTTTGTTCATTTTATAGGTTTGTTTCTTTGTTTGTTTTAGGTACAATTGCAATAGAACCCAAGGCTTCCAACTCTCAAAATAGGGACAACAATGTTATTTTGGCCTACCTTGACACCATTTCCCGAGACGTGGCTATGGTTAATGAAAGATTGGATCATATGGTAGGTCCAAGGAAGAAAGTGGGCTGCCCGAACACATGTCAAGATGAAGAATATAACCCATGTGATCTACAAGATAAAATAGCTAACTCTTACACTTTTATGCGTGAAAATGAGAATTGTGTGGCTAGTAGCCCATTGAGTGTGAGAAGTGGCTTACTTACTTGTGAGTCTACTAATTCTTTTCCTCTTTTTGATTATGTACATGTTGTGAGTGTGGATACACTAGTTGATCCTATTTATGATCAAATTGACTCTTCTTGTAAGATCAATTTATGTCCACCTAGTGTTGAAGCCAATATATTAAACGAGAGTACATCATCTTGTGTAAATGGTGTTGATCAGCTTATTTGTAAAACTTGCCCACCACTTGAGGTTATATGTGCTGTAATTAATGAAACTCAAGCGAGTGAAGTATTTGAGAATGTTGGTCAAAAAACTAGTAGTGAACCCGTGACCTATCTTTGTGATATGGATTCCATTGTTTGTGTAGCTCATAGGGATTATCTTGTACTTGAAACCTCTTTGAAACTTGTTAATTGTCTTTGAGACAGTAAAGAACTTACTTGTTCTACATATGCCCGTGAGATAGATCATGCTCTCTTTAGGTATAATGTCTTGTTTGAAGATGATTTGAACACTCCTAATTAACCTAGTGGTGAAAATGGTGGTATAGCTTGCCTTGGAGGCTATAGCCTATATGTTAACCCATTATGCTGTGACAACATTCCTCCTAAAGATGGAAATCTCTTTTTGAAATATGAGAGTACTCTTAAGGGTAAGGAATGTGTAGTCCTTCTTGAAAACCCGGGGGCAAAGGTGCCATTGACTCCTTGGGGTAATGTCTCTAAATTTGTATCCTTGCTTGAAACACTTGTGCTTACATTGCGTGAATACCAATTTAAGAATGCCAAGTTGACTATTTTCTTGAAGGAAAGAATGTGTATGTGCTTAAATACTTTATCTTCACCCGTGTACACCTTTACACTTGGTTCTTTCCTATACTACCTCTTTTCCTATGATGACATCCATGCTAGTTTTGGATTTCTATTATGTAGAGGTAGGAAACTTGTTGGTTGGTCTACTTGTTCTAATGACTACGCAATGTGTGTTTGGTGGGCTTTAAGATCAATAGTGGCACCACGTTTGATGAGGGAACTTGAAGAGGTAATGAAACAATTGTACTTTATGGTCCCTAAGTTACGGGTAGGCTTACCTTTGGGACTTCGGGATACAATTGAGTCCTTTGTAGTTTCTTTATATCTTGATACTTTTCATAACCATGCCCTTTGTGATGTTTTTGGTAAGCTTTTCATGACTAGCACAACAGATTCATGGTTATATTTCAAGTATGTTCCGCCTTGGCATGATGATGTTTATTATTGTGCTAACTTTAACCCTCATGCCATGAGGATTTTGTGCTTGTTTGTCCTTTCTCTTGTTTTGCAAGGTATGGATTCGAGGTCGAATCCTTTTCAAGGAGGGGAGGATGATACAAGTCAAATAGCCGGCTTAGCTTTGGATGACATCATTCGAAGTCAGTAGGTGGGGAATTAAGCTTTGGTCGTATTGAGGACATGGGATCCTACATGGAGGGGATGATTAGGGTACACCAAAGAACAATCCCGCGTGTGGAAGATTGCTTGGAGCATTGAAGATTGAGGACTCATGGTTTTGGGCCCTTCATTAAGGGCATTTTGGTCGCTTAGCCTTGTCCAAGTAACACTCCATGACCTCTTCACCTCATTAAGGGTATTGGAGTCATTTTGTGTTCCATTATGTAATAAGGCCATATAAAGTCTCTTTTAGGTCTTTTCACTTTAGTTTATGAAAGATGAAAGATTGAAACACTTGAAATCCTCTCTCTTGAGAGTAGGCCACCTTAGTATAGACTTAGTTAGGACTTGAAAAAGTCGTCCTTAGTATAGGTCTTGGAAAAGTCAATATTGTTCTTTGCTTGGAAACGGTGGATCTTGAGGTGAGTCAATTACCTTGGCGGTCGCCGTAAGAGTGTGGTTTTGATTATTACATTCATTAGGGGTTAATGTTGAAATATACTTGGTTCTTAATCTTGTAATAATCTTGGTCTCACTATGTATCCTTTCATTATTTTGCAAATCCGTGTATTTTTGTGTTTTTCATCTTGTATCCCTTTGTGTTGCTTGTTCTTCTCACGTTTTATGGACTGTTTTGGAATCTTGGTGGACTGATTCGTATCAAGTATGTCAGTTACAGTAGGGGAATGTTCTTTATTTATGTCTGATATTTCTTGTTCGTGATGTTGAGTGTCGTCTATGATTTTGGATAGATAGTTTTTAGTATTATCTTGAGGCTAGCGGTGTTAGTTTGTTTGTGCATACTGTACGAGCTTATATGCGTATATGTTGTGTTTGTTATATTGTTTTTGGTCGTAAGCCAAGGGTCTATCCCAAACTGCCTCTCTACTTCACCTGAAGTAATTGTATGGTCTGGGTACACTCTACCCTTCCCAGATCCCACTATGTGGGATACACTGGGTATGTTCTTGTCGTTATTGTATATTTTTTTAGGTGATAAGTTCAAGAGAATTATTGCTCGTATTTACGATTTTACAACTCTTTTGATTAATGATTGTGTAATGATTGTTTCTATTTTCCAAACTAATTTGAAAATAACTAACTAGTCATTTGTCCATGAAAATTTAAAAAAAGTGAAGTTGAAGTTATGCTTGGCCATACCTTTTGAAAAGAATGAAAAACCTGCTACAACTCTGCATCCGGATCATTAATTTTTAGCAGACATACAATACTAAAATGAATAAAAATTACTTACTATGATTCTGCAATTTTCTGGCCAACTTTGGATACCTATTGCCTATGAGTATCACTTTCTGGATAAACATCTTTTCCAACACTTTAAAGTTCTTGCATTTGCCTTGAACTAGACATATATTCCTTTTCTTCCACACATATATGGTATGTTATATTACTCTAGCCAAGGTGATTTTGTATATAACAATATCAACATTCTTGCCTATTGTATGTGCAATATAATTGCTTATTGGATTTTCTTCAGGACACTTCGTCACTGTTTAATCATTCGTTGCCGTTATAACAGTTTGCTAAAAATTTCAGTAGAAATAGTGCATTTGAAGAATAGTTGATCCACACTCTCTAATCTCTTCATCTGCTTTATGAAAACGAAGGCGGGAGCAAAACCTGTTGATCGATTAATTAGTTGACTAACCTACTTGTTGGCTACTCGCAATTTCTAATTAATAAGAATAAAGTTATGGACATAAAATCATCCTCTTTTAGAAGCTTAAAAAGTAGCGTCTAAAATAGTCAGACATGAAATATAAATCATGGATCAACTAAATCCTTTCAAGAATTTTATTAAAGAGGAACATCATGTAAATAACATGAAGGAAGATTTGATTCTATTTATGGATATTCCGTAACTATTCCAAAACTGAAAAATTTAACACACGTTCTTGTTTTTATTTGTTGGGGAAAATTGAAGGCATGCATGCAGGTACACATGGAATAACCTAAGGGGAAGTTTGGAAAAAGTCCATTTCCCAAACTTTTTTTGACATTTATCCACCAAGTTTTTTTTAATTTGAAGAATAGACACTTTTATGGGACCACAAAAATAAAATGCAAATCTAACACTTAACTTACAAAATCTACACTTCAGCCCCTTTTCCCATTTCAACGCTAATTTTGTTAAAACTACACTTGAGTCCATCTTGAAAAATATAAATATTGGATAAATAATTAAAAAAAAAAATCCCAAATCTTCTCAACCAATCCACTTGAAACCACCCTATTTTAGGACCATTTTCTCAATTTTCCGACTATTTTTCGGTCATTTTTCGTCGAATTTTCTGGTATCTATCGGAAAGTGACATTATCTCCATTGTTATAAGCCTCTTTCGATTATTTTTAGCTCCAATTTTTCTTCTATTTTCATACGAAAAGCTCGAAATTCAGTCCCATATTTCGAAATCGATTCTTGGGTCAATAGCAACATTCCAATACTTCTTAGGTTATTTTTAAGATGAAATTCATCGGATTATTCCGGTGGTCGTCGAAAAAAAGTCAATCGTGCACTATACGACCAGCAGCTAGGAAGAAGATGACTTTAGTCTATTAAGTCTAGGCGCATAAACCACTATTCAAGTCTATTGAATACTATGATCAAGGTATATTATGTCTATTATAGATTACGTGGTTGTTGGTGGTATATTTTCTGGTGAATGGGAGGAGAGTTCTAAATGTTGGGTTTGGAAAACCACGTCTAAGGAGACAGTGTCCATTTTCCTTCGTCGCAATGGTTCATACGCCGACATGGTTAAAAGCGTAATGGAGAGCGGTGAATTAAGTTGTGATCAAAGCGAGGTGTTAATTAGTTACTTGATGAACGGAAAGGGAAAATCCATCCAACGTTCATAAGGAATGATAGACACGTGGAAATATATATGCTTTACATTGATTCTGATAACTCCAGACCTATATTGCAGGTTAAAGTTTTTGAAAGGTCCCGGAAAGAAGCTTCCACATCAGCCCCACTCTTATCCTCACCCCCACCCACACCCCCGAATGTCGATGATAGGTCAATGGAATACGATTTCATGGGTTGTGATGAATGGGATAATAGTGAAGATTATGAAGAAGAGGAGTGTGGAGGAGGTGAGGACAAACAACTCGAACCATAAAGAAGCCACTCTTTCTCGGACAACACAAATCTTTTTTTAGGACAAACATTCAAGGATAAGAAAATATTAAAACTTTTGTTGAAGCAGGCGTTGGTGAAAATGTCATCAATTACATAACTCTGAAGAGTAGTAAGAAATACTTGACGATGAGGTGAGTAGATCGTACTTGCCGGTAGATGGTGCGCGCATGTGCTATCGGAGAATCGTGTTGGTTTCACATCCACAAGTACGTGGGAGAGCATATTTGTGGCATTGATCATGTCAGAGGAAAGAACAAAAATGTCACCGTGGAGGTCATTACCTCACTTATTTTGAAGTTTTTCATCGACAACAAAGGTCCAATCCTGAAAGAGCTCGAGAGAATCGTATTTAGGGAGGTACATTACAGGCTGAGCTATTTGAAGTGTTGGATGGAATGCGTCATTGTGAAGAACATAGTTTGAGGTACGCCCGAGCATGGATATGCAGTGCTTCCCGTATTTTCATATATTTTCAACGGCCTCAACCCCAGGTCTATTAATTCCCTCAGGTTCGATGAGGAGTCTGGCAGGTTTATTTACTACTTTATGGCGTTTGGGGCTTCTATCCATGGATATGCACACATGAGAAAGGTCGTTGCCCTTGATGGAATGCATTTGTCCGGCAAGTATGAGGGTGTGCTACTATCTGTTGTCACTCAAGATATGAGAAAGGTCGTTGCCATTGATGGAATGCATTTGTCCGGCAAGTATGAGGGTGTGCTACTATCTGTTGTCACTCAAGATACGCAGAATCATATCTATCCCTTAGCATATTGTGTGTTGGATAAGGAGAATAATGCATCGTGGGGCTTCTTATTCGAGAAGATTAAGGCCTTTGTTGTCAACGAACCAGAGCTGTGCGTTATCTCCGACAGACACGTAAGCATAGCCAACAGCCTCGCTAGGCATTATCCACTTACGCATCACAGTGTTTGTATGAGGGATCTCTATGAAAATCTTTGAATAAATCACCATTGTTTCTATTCTCTCTATTTGTACTACCATGCGGCCAAAACGTACACGGTGGAAGAAATTAATGACTACTTCAACGCCCTTAAAGAACGATGCCCCAGCGCAGCAGCTTTCTTCGATCATGAAGTAGGATTTGAAAAGTGGAGCCGGGCTCACTTTCCAGGTAATCAATTCAATGTCATGACCTCAAACTTCGTCGAGTCGGTCAACTCAATGTTGCGCGATGAAAGGGAGTATCCAGTGGCAGCCATTTTCAATTCAATTGCACATAAATTTGGAGAAATATTCAGGAAGAGGTATGTGGAGGTGGATAGTTCAAAGACAACCTTTGTTCCCGTAGATGAGATGATCTTAAGGGAAAACATGACCGAGGTGGACAAATTATATGTGAACAATATAAACAGAAGCACCGACGAATTCACCATGCTTGGCTACGGCCGTTCCACAAAACTTAATCTTTCGAGACAGTCATGTTCTTGCAGAAAGTATGACTTGGTGAAATTGACATGCGCTCATGCAATAGATACGTTGCGTGTGAAGCACAGGGAAAAATGCGGCACTAGCATTTACAACTACTCTTCACAAATATATTCAGAAGAATCATACCTCTTTGCATAATTGGAACCTATTTGTGCTGCACCACTTGAGTCAGAGTGGAGTGTGCCTTGAGAGTATCTTGAAATGCAAGTTCTTGCACCCGACATCGATCCTAAACTCAGACGAAGGAAGGTGAAATGCGTTAAGGGTGTGTTGGAGCCTTCAAGGTACAAAAAAAGAAACAAGTTCTCCAAGTGCAAAGGGCCGGGACATAAGAGAACAACATGCAACCTTAACGTAGGATAATATGATTGGCATTGTATTGAATGTTTTTGTTTGTTCAAATGCACTGGACAATATGTAATGTGTATTCTATTCTGAAAACCACTGAACTGCAGTAAAAATTGACTTTTTTTGTTGTACATTATTGATTCCTATTCATATATTATATACTACGTACTAAATAGATTCTAGACTTAAATAATCGACAAGACTTATAATATATAATATATCAGTTTTTGGTCTACTAAGTAAATGTTCAGTACGTAGTGTATAATAAACCTACCTGGTGTCTATTGAACAAACCCTTTTCTTCATACAATGTTGAATTAGAAATAATTACGACGCATGGAATGAGTGGCAATTTGAAAACTGTCTTTTCAAGTTCTTAAATCGACTATACACATTACACATCGACTAGACTCAAAATATATAATACATCGATGCATTGTCTAGGGGGTATAGTGTAAAATACATAGTCTACCATCGATCAGTCATGTAGTCTATTACAGAAACCCTATTCCTCATACACTGAACCTTTCAATGTAATTATTACACTTCGTAAAACGACAGTTTTTTAAATACCTCGACTGGCAAAACCACCGCGACTTTTCATTTCTTATTCTCACATGCCTTCTCCCCTTCAATCAACACGTGTAAAGCTTCTATTGGTCAATTTTATCATGGTATGGTCTATTTAAACAAACCATGGTTGATTTTGAACACAATTTCAGAAGAAAAAAGACTTAAGAGAGAAGAAGATGGCTAGGAGGATGCACCCACTACGACCATTGCACAGAATGTCAACAATAAACAACATAGAGTTTCTAAGGCTTCAGAGTGACCTGGATTTTCTTTTTGAGAGTCTTGCCTCAAATCAATGACGTCTAGATAGGGAGCTTCGCCGGATGTCTCATCTCTTCGGGCCATAGCCGAGAGGTTTAACCTGGGCCCCCGTGAACTCATCACCCGCCCTTCGTCCCCCTAGTGTAGTGTTTTTTTTTTTGGTTTGTAGTTCATTGATTAATGAAGCTTTCATTGTAGAATTGTGTAAATGAAAGCTTCATTTTTGACTTTTTGTTTAGGATTTTTTCCCTAAAAATTGTAAATATAGATGCAATGAACATTTATATATGTATAAACAAGTTTCAAGTTTCTATATTCATGATGTTCTGTTTATCTATAGTGATTTGTTTGTGTTTCTTTAGTAGTCCCTGTTTTAAGATTTACAAACTTTATTTACACTCTGAGTACAGTAGGAATAAATAATCAACTACGGTAAATACACATTCTATAATTGGTTGTGTCACGGGTGAATTATAGAATGAAATCAGTGTTCATGATCCTGTATACTGAGAGATTATCGACTTATAAATGAGTCTATTATTGACAACTCATATAGTCTATGATCGACTTACTGAATATATTGACAGCTTAAAATAATGGGAAAAAGGAGAAATTAAATAAAATAAAATTAGAGTATGTCAATTACACCATTAATATATTGTAAAGAAATTTTGAGGCATCAATTGTGACTCTCAATCACTTTTGGACGTGATCAAATGTTATCTTAGATACGGCGTAGTCGTAGATCATTGAGATGACATAAAAAGGAGAAGAAATAAAATAAAATAAAATAAATATTAATCATCCAAGCACTAATGAATGACCACTTATCATGACAAGAAATTAGACTTGTGTGATGACCATATGGATGAGTGGTAGTTGTTAATTGTGAGTGTTCAATGGACAAGTAGTGTATGAGAACAATGAGTCCTTCTTAACAGAGATGCTTGTTCTAGGTAATTGGTTGTTACTACCATTTTCCTACCCTATACCTATTTGATCGAGTGTCCAATTGATTTGTAATCTTATATTATGATATTTAGTCATTTTACATTACGTGAGTGACGTTATTTTATTTTATTTCTCCCTTTTTTTAATCTCACCTCTTTTGAAAATAGACTTGTTATGATATCTTGAGTATATAGATAAATAGCTTTATCTATACCAGACTTTATTATTAGTTATGTATCGACCAAAGAAGTTTATTTTTAAAGGATGTGAGATTAAAAAAAGGGAGAAATAAAATAAAATAAAATAAATTATCATCACTCACACAATGTAAAATGACTAAATATCATAATATAAGATTAAAAATCAATTGAACACTCGATCAAATGGGTATAGGGGAGGGCAATGATAGTAACAACAAATTACCTAGAACAAGCGTCTCTGTTGACAAGGACTCCTTGTTCTCATACACTACTGGTCCATTGAACACTCACAAGTAACAACCACCGCTCATCCTTATGGTTATGACACAAGTCTAATCTCTTGTCATGATAAGTGGTCGTTCATTAGTGCTTGGATGATTAATATTTATTTTATTTTATTTTATTTCTTCTCCTTTTTATGTCATCTCAATGATCTATGACTACGCCGTGTCTAAGATAACACTTGATCACGTCCAAAAGTGATTGGGAATCACAATTGATGCATCAAAATTTCTTTACAATGTTTTAATGATGTTAATTGACATACTCTAATTTTATTTAATTTAATTTCTCCTTTTTTTTCATTATTTTAAACCATAGATAGATTAAAAGGTCTATAATAAACCGTAGTCTTAATCGATAATATTCTAATACACAGGATAATCAACACCGACATCAGTAAATAAGTCGTAAGTCACCCAGTCGATAATAGAAGACATATACATTCGTTAAAGAACCTTTGAAGTAAAAGATAATCCATTTAAATTTTCTCCAACACTACAATTCTAATGGGTAGAATTTTTCAACGGTCAGATTTTGATAGCCTTACTATATTAATTAAAGGGACCCTTTTGGATTCCTCCATGTTCATTTATTCATCACTTTCAAGTTTTGCATCAACAATAACATTGTCGCAGTCATCTCAAACTTTTAAAAGTTCTTATATTTGCCGTTGTGGTAATCCTGCGGTGTTGAAAACATCACTCACCGACAGAAATTCGTGGCAAAAATTCTACAGTTGTGTGGTTGGAAAGGTTTATTTTTGATTAAATAAAAATTTCTTTGTGTTCATCTCATAATTCAATTTACTAATTTATCCTCATTATCTTATTTCAAGTGGATTTCCTCTAATTCTGAGGTGTCAAAATTTAAAGGCATTGTAAAGTTTGAAATGTTTGAAAGGCTTAGAGATTCCAAATAAAATAGGGATCTTCTAATGACATTATATAGAGAATCGGAACATAAGATTGATCACTTAAAGAGATTGTTGAAAGATGTCGAAATTGAGAGGGATCAACTTAAGTATAAGTTGGCTATGACTGAAGAAAAAGAAAAGGGCATGAAATTTATGGTCTATGGTTTACTATTAGTTTTAGCTTTTTGGAAAGGTGTAATGGGGTTGTAGTGGGATTGAATGTATGCTGAATGTTTTATTAAATGATTACTTCTTACTTATATTATAAATGGTTTACCTTTTTCATTCATCGACTACACATCGCTCTATTGTATATGCTTTACCTTTTAATCAGAGTCTATAATTAATGATGACAATTCATGTAAAAGAAATGATACGTTGATTATATAAAATGAAAAATGTTTATCTTAAACTATAAAGGCGGTTTAGAAAACTAAATTGTTCAGTTCTACGCATCCCGAGCTGAAAGTTAGAAGTTAACATTATTCAATCAAATAAAAATAATCATTAGTTACAAATAAAAATTTAATAATTGTCTAAATATTCCACATTTTAGATTTCGACCATCATCTTGTCAATTTCCTGACTAACTTCATTAAGAAATTCATCCAAGATTGAAAATTCATTCTCATTATCCTTCTCCGCGATGCCTTCTTTTTCTGGTGCATCACTTTTTCCTTCTTCTTTATGCTGTTCTTTCTCTAGTTCTTGTGCATTCTTCTCTTCTGTTTTCTGTCCATATCCTTCATTGTTTTCTTCTTCACAACCACTTTTTTCATTTTTATCATTTTCATCCTGTCCGCCTAGGTCATGATCCTCCTTCGCCACACCAGCTGATCCATCAGCTTTGTTTTCTTCTTCACAAACAACTTCTTTATTTTTTTCTTCTTCTTTCTCTTCATCGCCTTCATCTAGATTTTTATTCTCTACAATAGTTACAAACTCAGGGATCATAACCTCATCAACATTGATGAAGGTATGTTCCAAAGCTGTTACCTTAAGGAGGGCTTCTTTGATGCTGCTGTCATTGTAGCTAGCCCTCGCCGCTGAATGACGACTTTGCACCTGTGCATTTTCAAGTATTTACCATTTATAATAAACTAAGATATCAGTTGATGAAGAATGGTATAGATTCGATTATTATAAGTAAAAGGGCTTATATAAAATACGCATCTTCTATAATATATAGAGCATATATTACCTTCAGCTTCATCTCTCTTCTTTTGACTCTCCTTTGCTGCTTTCCTCAGCCTCCCTTCTTTTACAAAATCAGCGATGTCCTTGATCGACTCCTCCAGTCTAAACATGCGCTCTTCCAAATTTACAATCATCGGTGTATTTCCCGATGCTCTTGGCTTACTTATCCCCGCACCCCTAGTGACATGCTTTGAAACAACATTTCCACTCAAATTTTGGTTATCATCACCATCCTCGCCATCCTCCGATGAGGTGATGACAGTCACACCCTCTAGACAGGCCTTCAAGCCATCAATGAATGCGGCATTCAGTTTGTCTGGAAATGCTTTGATGTAGTGCTGCTTCTTTTCACGGACTGTGGGGATAAGGTACGAGTGCACTCTCTACAGAAAAATAGGAAAATGTGATTGATTAGCATAACAATATTAGTAAAATTATTCATCGAAAGAAATGTTTCATACCTTTGTACTTCATCTGTTCAAATATGGATCACCTTTGATTAGTTTATTGCCTTTTGAGATATGCCATCTGAGCAATCGGGTAATGGGCAGTGGGTCTACAGTTGATTTACCATTTTCCCTGCCGAGCACGGGAAAGGATTTGTATATCCAAATCTTTGATCAATAGAAAAAACAAAAAACATAAAACTGAGAGTAAGTATATTATAGACACCATAGATGAATTACAGTATACAATAAACTGCTTCAAAGGTTTATAATCAAATACCATAAATGCCCAGGGAAATCTGTAGAGCGTGTAAGATGAAACTCCCTTTGTCTCAAATGTCTTCTTCTGCCTGATGAAGTCTATCCGCTTCTTTAGATAGTCTAGAATCAAGGAAAATGACTCCTTACCCCAAGGGTATTTCTCAAAGAAACGCAAGTTATCCACCATCTTGATGGTGTCTATGTCCACGGTTTTTGACAAGTCCCGTGCAAGCAATATGCAGTGCACGAACTAAACCAAGCAATATTTGAACTTATCCTCCTTTTCCAGCCTCCCACCTCTAATAAGATTCAACAATTTCTTTGCATTTACACTCCTTTTTTTTTCACAATCTTTTTGAAAAAAGCTTCACCCTCATCCACCGCTTTGACATATCTTGATTCACAGGTATAACACCCACAATTTAAACTAGCGATTAGCGCAAAATCCTTCAGGCCAAAACATGCAGACTGTCATTGATGTTGAACCACATTTCATGTAGCTTGTTGTCCGATTCGACTCGGCGCATAAGTTTATAGTGGACAAGCTGTCCATTGAACTTCATATGTTCTGGCAGGTCCCATAAACCACCAAAACAGGAATTCTTAAACCTAGACTTTAGATGTTGATTAACCACGACTTGTTTGAATTCATTAAACATCTTCAAAAGGGACTTAACGAATATCTTAGCCAAAAATGATCCGACATTATCCAAGACTGTGGCGAGTTCGTACCTCTCAGCCGAAACAAACCTTGCACAGTGGGGCAAGATCAGTGCTTCCTCGTCTATCCCAGCCTCGAGAGGATCTATTTCCTCCGGGTCATCTCGAACCGAAGCTTCAACTGCTTCCTCGCTGCAATTTTTATTCTCCAATTGATCATCTGCTCGTTCTTTTCTTATCTCAGACCTATCACCTTCTGAAGCCTTGCGTTTGTTACCTCTATCTATTTGTTATGATCTAGGACAAAAACTACCATTTTTCAGCTATAAAGCAACTACAATACCTAATCGACCTAGCAGTCTATTAACATGGTAGCAGTTGCAGCATAAAAAAATTTAATTTGCAGAACAAGTTTCTTCGAAAACAACCCCATCACCCACAAGAACATGCATCTAAATCACCATTATATTGAACAAAAATAGGAAAGAATCTAGATTTTAAGAACGCAAATCGAGAAAAAATTGCAAAAAGAACTCAGTGCAATCGTTGAGGAAAGTTAAAATCCAATGAGAACAATGCACAAATAAATCAAATACCAACTTAAAAACACAAATTATAAGTAAAATCAATTCCTATTTCTTAAAACCACAAATTATAAGTAAAGTCAATCCCTATTTCGTAAAAGTCAATTGACAGCAGATACAATACGTAATCCACCTAGCAGTCTATTAACATGGCAGCAATTGCAGCACCAACTCAATGCAGCAGTTGCAAAAAAAAAAATCAATTTACAACACATTTTTATCATGCAAATCGACAAAAAGTGGCAAAAAAATCTCAATTCAATCGTCGAGGAAAGTTAAAATTCAACACAAACAATTCACAAACAAACCGAATACCAACTTAAAAACACAAATTATAAGTAAAATAAAGCACCATTTTTTTAAAAAAAATTCAACTTTTCGAGTCTAATTATCAAATATGCAGTGAAGAAATCCCCAACATGAACATGCTTCTACAACACCCTTACATTGGAGAAAAGTTTTAACAAAAATCACATATCTTGCCACATTCCGACGAAATTAGTGAAGAAATTTCAACATGCAATCGCAAAGGATAATTGATAAACACCAATTATCTGTAAATACCAACTAAGAAAAACAACTTTCACTAAAATCAAGCCCGATTTTTTAAAAAAAATCAATTTATTTGAACTCCAACAACTTCACCCGCCACAAATGAGTACGGAAAAAAATGAAAAAAACCCCATCAATATAGAGCACAAATTAACCTGAACAATAATATAGGTTACCTGGAGTTGGAGCTGATTTACACGAGCTTGAAATTGAAAATGGTGGAAAGGGAGAAGAAGCGGTTTTGGTAAAGACAGAGAAGATGAGTGAATTTTTTTTTTTTCATATTTAATGGAAGAGTAGGGTTAAATATGTATTTAATAAATACATAAAGGGTTCCAAAAGATTTTAAAAATACATAAGGGGTGTCAAAATTTTTTTTTCTTTTACACTTAAGCCCATGGCACACCAAACCCTAAAAAATTAGGATTTGCCAAAATAAGTGTCCATTTGTTAAAATAAGTTTTCAAAGTGGACCAACAAGTAAATCTTCTCCAGCTAGCTAGTATGCCACTTGTATAGTGTATCCCTAGTATAGTCTTTCATGGTCTACTAATTAAAACAATCATTTGGAATAGGCTAAGATGTTACAAATAAATTTTCTCCATACAATATTAGGAAAGATGTCTAACAATCTCTGATACATACGTTTGGTTACTCTTGCTAAGTTGTTAGGCTTTTATGAAACATTCATGAATTCTGTTTATCCATAATCTATTTATTTTGATTATACATGATATTCAGTTAAAATTGTATCTTTATAATGTAGGAAATATAAGACCTGTCATTGATAATATCATAGGTTATAAAGAGGAGCTCACTTCATATTATTAATAAAACTCCAATCTGACTATAACAAAGTTAATGAGAGGTAAATGGGTAATTTAGCCTATATTATTAATATTAATTAATAAAATTAAAGTGGGCAAGCCAAAAGACAAATCTCCTCTCCTTTTTATTCTTGTGAACGCATGTTCTGATTAAGGAGTAAAAGGTAGGATTAATGTTTTTTTTTTCCAGTTTTCAGAAGCAGCAACACCTTTAGAGGAGTAGAAAAGAAAATTAGAATTAGGGTAACTAATCTCTTTTACTCTTGGAAGGGAACGAGCCAGTGACGTAGAATAATATTAGCCAGCAACACCGGTGAACCATCATATTTATAAGGTATGAGTCTTGTTTCTGATTCCGTAATGTGGAAACTGTACGTGCACCCTATTTAGTACTTATTTGAGAAGATTGATTCTAATGATATTAAAGGAATTGAATGGAAACCACTGATTACGTTCTGATTGAAGAGAAAAAAGAAAACATTATGATGGTATAATGATTGAGCAATGAGTAGGGAGAAAAAGGAAACATTATGATAGCTAGTATGCCACTTGTATAGTGTATCCCTTGTATAGTCTTTAATGGGCTACTAATTAAAACAATCATTTGGAATAGGCTAAGTTGTTACAAATAAATTTTTTCCATACAATATTAGGAAAGATGTTTCTAACAATCTCTGATACATACATTTGGTTACTCTTGGTAAGTTGTTAGCCTTTTATGAAACATTCATGAATTATGTTTATCCATAATCTATTTATTTTGATTATACATAATATTCAGTTAAAAGTGTATCTTTACAGTGTAGGAAATATAAGATGTTTCATTGATAATACCATAGGACATAAAAGAGGATCTCACTTCATATTATTAGTAAAACTCCAATCTGACATTGCAAGATCACAAACAGGGCTTATATAGGTGTCAGTAGAGTCTTCTAGACTCACACCTATTAAATACTTCCATAATTAAATCTAACCACATTGATAATATAATTAAGATCTACCTAAATGATACGAAACATCATGCAAACCTAGGACAACTAAAAGACATTTGAATGTCAACACAAAAACAACATTTAGATTTACTATTTTCAACATATAATACCTTATCCCATTTTATCTTATGCATAATTATGTCCTTATATTATTATCTTGGGTGCTTTGTATTCATTCAGAGTGTTTTGAATTTGAAGCAAAAGAAAGAGGATTAAAGGATGGTCCAACTCGACTAAGGACCTTGCGAAGTGAGACAAACGGACGAGCCAAGGGACAAGAGGGGTTTTAGAGTTGGTCAGGCTCGTCCGGCGTCATAAAAACACTGCTCAAAAACATACGGAGGGTGATTTTTAATTTTTTTTAGACTTTTAGAAAAGTCTTTTTCAAATATAATTTTATACCCCAATTTTTAAAAACTATCAAAATCACCTATATCATTGGATGAAGCATATAACAAAACCTCATTTTTATCAACACTATTGAGATTTAAAAGTAACAAGCTTTGATGCAATCTAAGTGAATACATTAATAGGTTAGCTAAGGTTAATTCGAGAGAATAACACTAGGAAATTACTACACTTATTGATCGAGAGATATCTATGGTAAGAAAAGATCCATGATCGATAGAGATTAATTTGGCGAGGTTATAGCTAATATAGTGAGAACGAATCCGACAATCATAGAAATCATAACTTTAGTCCTTCTTAATCACGAAATCAACCCACTTTCTAGATAATTGATTTATTAGTTATGTAGTTTAAAGCAAAAAAATCTTAATCATGAAAATCAAATAGTTGTTCCATTTTATTTTCTTAGCGATAATGAGCAATTATAACTGAATCATAGTTCGCTGTAGAGTTAGACTCCGAATCTAAAAATCAAATTATATTTACAACGATCACTTAACCTTTTTAGGGCGAGCTATTGATGTGATTAATATACGATAAATACACCCCCCCCCCCCCCCCCAAAAAAAAAAATTAGTTAGCTTTTGACCATGTTTCACTGTGAAAATAGAAAAAAATAGGTTTTATTTTCGAAGTGAACAATGGTATTTTGAAAATTAAAGTTGTGCTTGGCAATGAAATAAAATTGAGGTTTTTGAATTTTTATGGGTAATTTGGAGTGAAAAAAGTGACAACTTATGTTGCTTTTGAAATTTTTAAAATTCTCGAAAAAGTAAAAACATTTTTTTTTAAAATTTTATGATCAAACATGTTTCTCGAGTTCAATTCTTGGAAAACATGAAACTTATGTAGTAGGATACTCCTAATTAATGCAATTTGATTGAAATATAAAAAGTCAATTTCTTTTTGTGTTAACTACTCTCTACTGAAGTATAATAGCAAAGCTGAACAAAGCAAGAAGCCAAAAAACGACCGACCAGTTCCCTACCGCCCACCGGAAAGAAGAGACCATCATCTTACATCATCATATCGTCCAATGATCGTCCGTTGGTTCCACAACTTTTCACTTATTTTGTTTGGTTTTTTGTTAAGCATTTTTTGAGTGAATTGATTTTGATTGATGTGAATTGATCGTTTAAGTATATGGTCTAAAGCGTTAAAGGTACACTCAAATTTCCACTTTATTCATTCATTTAATTCTTTTTTGCTTTGTTTAAGCGTTCAATTAGTAAATTAATTCTTTTTTATGAGTGTGAATTGAATTTTTTGGGTAGAATACAGTGCAGCATCGAAAAAAAAAATTGGTGCCGCCATCAGAGAAGCCGAAGGAGTTATGCTCGATTGATCAACTAGAATTTGGCCATAGACGTCTCAATAAAGGACCCAAACCTTAATAAAATGCCTAAATATATACACATACATATTAAAATAGTAATAGCATAATAATTTAGAGTTATTTTTTTTTCTTCTATATTTTTAAAAGATACATAACCTTCAAATTCACATATTAATATAATTTTAATAAAAGTAAGGATTAGTTCTAGCTAATAAGATATTAGTGTTTTGCTTCCAATACATTAACTTGGATCTTGTTGTTAAAACTTTATTTAATAATATGAAATTTGAGTTGTTTAATTCAAAGTTCTAAAATATTTATGGAAAAAATTAGAAACCTTTTTCTTTCTTTTTTAAGATAATCTTTTTAAACGTATTTTAGAATTTTCATTATTATTTCAACTGAAGTTGAAATCATAAAATTACTATTGAAAATTTTGAAGCCTCAAAATCTTAGGGGCCTAAAGTAAATGTCTTATTAGCGTTACCATTGAGCCACCCCTGAATTTGAGAGTAGGGATGATGATGGAACATTTGATGATAAAGCTTATGGAAAAGTAAAAGTTGTCACATCTATCACAGAAGGCAGGGCAAGTTGGCCAAAAAGGCTCTTTTGAAAAGTGATTTATTAAAAATTTATGAAAAAATTGCCAAATACCTTTTTTAATCCACGTCACCACAAATTTATCCTACTCAACAAATTTACCCACAATGTTTTTAATACTACACTTTAACTCAATATTTTCAACTTAACAAATTCATCCCATAGTTGTTAATAATACACTTCAACCCACTCCATCATCCATCATTATAAAATGTCTAGATTTCCAAAAATATCAAAAAATAAATTCAAAAGCTAAAAATAGAAGGTGTTTCTTTCCCTCCAAAAAAAGCTTTGATTCCAGCGTCCTTTCTAGCGTTATTTTTCGGCGATCAGCTCTAAATCAGTCCACAAACCTCATAATTTCGTCCATTGCATCCATTTTACCCCATTAGTTTGTTATCTTCTCAAACACACTTTACACCATTGTTAAAAAGATTTAAATTAGTCACATGAAATAAAAACTCTTTAGAAGTACATTACAATAACTGAGGCGACTCTAAGTTCATTCATTATTCCATAAACCCAATGACCATTGATTAGAGGCAATATTTGCATTTTCAAGTTTTTGTACGGATATCTAGACAGTCATCGACCCATCATCGTCATTCATCGACTGTGCATACATTCCGACATAGACCCTAAGCTTATTCTACCGTCGACCAAAGGTTAATTCTAGGATGTTTGTTACAGAATTTGTTCTGGTTGCAGGTGATTTCATGGAAGAATGGGTGAATACTCCTAGAGGTTCGAAATGGAAATCTTTTACCAAGTTAACACTGTCCATTGCTGTTTGCTGCAACAGTTTATACGACGAATTGGTTGAAAGTGTAAAGCGGAGAGGGGATCTAGATTGCGCGTTGAGTAACGTGGTGATTAGTTATCTAATGCATTCAAGGAAAAAGGTGAATCCTACGATCATAAATAATGATGCACGTGTGTCCCTCTACATGATGGATGTTGATGTAGATGGCTTTAGGCCTGTTTTAAGGATAAATGTAGTCGATAGGTCCTTCGAAGGACCAATGAATTCATCACCATCCCTACTTCGATTCCCAACAGTGGACGAAAATTTGAATGATTACAAGAGCGATGGCAATCATCCCATGAATATGGAAGATGTCTGTGTGCATATGAAAGACGTTTCATCGGACTCACAAGATGCGGAAGAAGACTATGAAACGGGATCCCAACCAGTACATTTCTTCTCTGAAGGAACCAATTTCTATCGTGATTAAATATTTGCCAACTAGAAACAACTCAAAATGCTACTAGACGGAGCAGTGGTGAGGGAGTCTTTTGATTATCGTATGGAGAAGAGCTGTACTAAATTATTGAAGGTGAAATGCGTGTCTACTGGTTGTGGATGTTTGTTGCGGGCAAGGAAGGACGAAACCTTGAACAGATTTCACATATACAAGTATGTCGGGGAGCACACGTGTGGTGTTAAACACGCCACCCACAAGCACAAGAAAATGTCATCCGAATTGATTGCTTCACTATGTGTAAATTATTTTCGGGATGGTAAGGGTCCAAACATAAGTGAAATTCAAAGGATTGTGTTCAAGGAGTTGCCTTGCCACGCAAGCTATTGGATATGTTGTAAAGAAAGTGTAATTACAAAGAACATCATTTGCGGGACACCGAAGCATGGATATGCTTGCTTGCCGATTTTTTCCCACATGGTGGAGTTGTTGAATCCAGGGTCTTCCTACTATATCATGGCAAACCAGATTGATGGATCGTTCGTTTACTCATTCTTAGCATTTGGAGCTTGCATACTGGGATATGCCCACATGAGAAAGGTAATTGCCATCGATGTCACATATTTTTATGGAAAGTATGGGGGCGTGGTCCTCAGTATAGTTGCACGGGACATCGAAAATCACATCTTTCCAATTACCTTTTTTGTCATCAATAAAGAGAACGATACTTATTGGACCTTCTTCTTCCAGAAGTTGAAGTCTATCGTAGAAGATGAACCAGATCTATGTGTGATATCCGACAGGCACATTAGCATCGCCAATGCCTTCTCCCGGGTAAATAGTCATGCATATCACGAACTTTGCATAAGGCACCTTGCTGAAAATCTCTATGTAAGTCAACACTGTGGAGAACATCTTTATCTATTCTACACCACGGCAAAGGAGTATTCCTTTGATGAGTTTAGAAAAAATGTTAAGGAATTGAAGTATAATTGCCCCAAGGCAGCACATGTCCTTGAAAATGTGCTTGGTTTTGAAAAATGAAGTAGAGAACACTTCCTAGGAAATAGGTACGATGTGATGACCACAAACATCACCGAGTCGCTCAACTCAATTTTGATGGATGAACGGGAGTACCCCATGTCATACACATTCAATTCAATTGTCAAAAAGTTTGGTAAAAATTTTAGGGAGAGGTATGCCTATGTCGATGGTAAAGAGAATATATTTGTTCCTTGTGCGAAAAAGATCCTAAGGGATAACAAGAGTGCGAGCGATTCCTTGTATGTGACTAATCCAAACGGGGTTCTCCACCAGTACACGGTGTTCGATAATGGTGTTACTGCCAAGGTCAATCTCTTAGAGATGAGTTGTTCTTGTCAGAAATTTGACTTGGTGAAAATGCCATACGAACATGCGATGGCAGCTTTGTGAGCAAAGTATGGCGATGGTGTAGGTTATGGAAACTCTGTCTACGAATACTCTTCGCCAATTTATAAAGCTGCAAGTTACCTTGTCGCATACTAAGAAACAATTAATGTTGTCCCTCTAGAGGTAGAATGGAATGTGCCACAGGAATTGCCAGACACTAAAATTTCTCCACTCCCCTATGATCCCAAACATGGAAGAAAGAAAGTGAAATGCACTAAGGGCATCAGTTAGACGTTCAAGTCCAAAAGGAGGAATAGGCGTTCAATATGCAAGAAATTTGGGCACAAAACAACCACGTGTAGCATGGCCAACAAATCATAGATGGGCTTTATTTTGCTTCAGTTGTAAAGCTGTTGTTTTGGGGTATAAATGTGCATTTCAGTAGAATTTAACGTTCAATTTTTATCAACTTAAAGCTTTGTCTACGATAGACTACATACATTCTATGGTATATATTTACCTCGGTCTGCTAAATAATATATATTTGTTATATGATTAATCATCAAACACGCTATGTAGGTATTTATACCACCATATCTTTCTAATAGATACATTAAATCATTATTTCCTATTTCTAATTAATTAAAAGTTGTAAACACGTCTGTTCTCAATAAAAACCTTTGGTATACGCAAACCAAACATTTTCTATTCCTACACTCATCGATTGACCATTGGTTGGATATATAAAAGGATGCAAACAATAGATTTATAAGTGCAGGCACTATTTCTACATAACCCTTCACTTGTCTCTAAACCCAAAATATCAGCAACCCTCTTCTTCTTACCCAAAACATCAGAAATCATGTCTGGTCGCAGAATTGCCCTTCGCCCAATCAGACGTGTTCCCCCTCGTCACTACGATTTGCTTCTACTTTGAAATGATTCTGACTGGCTATTCTACGGCCTGGGAGAAGACCGCCGTTACTTGGATGTGAGCTTCAACGAATTGCTCATTTTCTCCGAGCAATTCTGAAGCGTCTTGGAATGGACGTCAACAACTACATCACCCCCCATCATCCCCATAATTTAGTTTACTATTTTTTTTGTTTATGTTGTTAATTTTTTGTTGTATTGTTCATTGTTGAAGTAGCTTTCTCAGTAGGACTTTGTTAGAAGAAAACTTCTTCCATTTTTCCTCTTTTACTGTAAATTTTATCAAGTAATGCAATGAACAAGTTTAATGTAAGTTTCAGTTTCACTTTAATGAACAATTTCAGTTTGAACATTATGTTTACTACATTTGTTATGATTCATTTTTCTTTCTTGTGGCGGTTATTCTTCTGTACAAACACGAATTTAAAATATGTATGTCTCGTTCAATTAACAGTACTGTAGTTTGACTTTATTAATTTCAAGTTTATGTAAAAAGTGATATATAGTCTATCATGAATCATATACTCCGTCATTCATCGACCTTGTATGGTAGTTGATAGTAGATAATGTGAGTCGATGCGTCACTGGTTAAATTAAAACTGACAATAACATATTTTGGGACTGGTGGAACCATATAATTAAATTAAAAATAATTTAATCAGACAATAACATATTTTGGGACTGGTGGAACAAAATAATTAAATTAAAAATGATTTAAACAGATGATAACATATTTTGGGACTGATGAAACAAAATAATTAAAATAAAAATGATTTAAACAAACAATTACATATTTTGGGGCTGGTGGAACAAAATAATTAAATTAAAAAAAATTTAAACAGATAATAACATATTTTAGGGCCGGTGGAACAAAATAATTAAAATAAATAGATAATCTTGAGGGTACATCGATTAGTCTGGTCTATAGACTGGTGGTGACACTTAATAGAACATAGTAGATCATGGCTTATGTTAGCCATCGATTAGATTGGTCGACCGTAGACGTACACCTTTAGATGTGCATCGATTGATATCCTAAGTATGCGTAGACCACATTGATCGATGTGCACTGCCATAGACCGTCACTTGGATGTAGTTAAAAAAATGAATAAATAAATTAAAAATAAATGTAGTGTTGATTTCTACACATGTGAGTGAGTGTAAACAAGACACACAATCATATTAGAGCTTGTATAAAGTGAATTAAGTAGTGTGTAGATGGGTAGTGGTTGAATGTTCAATGTGCTAAGAGTAATATTTCTCAAAGCACAAGTATGTATTAAGGATATATATTGTATTTGATGACTACACATTCCACATACTTCTTCCATTACCACCCCTAAATCAAAATAGTGTGTCTAATGGATAGTCGTTGAACAATCATCATCCTCAATACAATATATATCCTTAATACATACTTGTGCTCTGAAAAACACTACTCTTAGCATATTGAACATTCAACCACTACCAATCCACACACTCCTTAATTCACATTGTACAAGCTATAATATGATTGTGTGTCTTGTTTACACTCACTCACATGTGTAAAAATCAACACTACATTTATTTTTAATTTATTTATATATTTGTTAACTACATCCAAGTGACGGTCTATGGAAGTGCATATCGGTCAACGTGGTCTACACATACTTAGGATATTAATCGATGCATATCGAAAGGTGTAAGTCTACGGTTGACCAGTCCAATCGATGGCTGACATAATCCATGATCTACAACAGTCTATTAAGTGTCATCACCAGTTCAAAAAATAAAATTACTGCTCCAACGGTAATAAACAGCTACTTTTATAATCCATCAGTGTCAACACTTCATTTTTACTTCATATTTAAGGTCGGTCATCCCTAATTATTTTATTTCATTCGCTTTGTTTTGTTTTTAAAAATTCTACAATGTCTCAAGCCTCTCAAACGTCCAATTCTAAAAATACTCTAATTTGTCATTGTGGGAATGCGGGTGCCCTGAGGACATCATGTACAGACTCAAATCCAGGTCGCAAATTTTATAATTGTGTAATTGCGAAGGTAAGCGGTGTGTGTCTTTTTTATGAAGTAAAGTTAGTCGTTATGTAATTATTATTTTTTTCTAGGATAATGGCGTATGCTTGTTTTTTAAATGTCTTGATGAGCTATCACCTCCAACCTGTCCATCAACACTGAATCCGGGACCTGAGACATCAAATTTCAAGGCTTGGCAAAATTTAATCTACTACAAAGGCTCCAACAATGTGAAGAAAATAAATATTTTCTCATGACTTTGTTCAAAGAATCCGAAGAACGGAGGGATCACTTTAAAGTGTTGCTAAATGACACCAAAATAGAGAGGAATCATTTTTTTAAAAAAAAATTGATTTTGATCGAAGAAAGAGAGAATGACCTAAAAATGATGTTATGTGTTATATAATTCTAGCATTCGTTCTTTGGAAAGGTGTAACATAGATGTAGTGATATTGAATAAATAATAATACTTCTATTTTTCTATAATGTTAATACTATTTTGGATAGAATAATGGTCAATCAAACAACACGTCAACTTAAAACCGACCAGCATGGTAATGATAGACCATGCAAGCAGTATACGAAAGATTATGTATGCATTCTATGACATCAACCATACACTAGACAAACTATGACAACACCCTACATATTCAAATGGCAATGCCACTAATCAAATTGATAGAGACAGATTCAGTCCATAATCATAACTACTACCATAAAATAAAACAATGTTTCTAATAAAAAAACATGTGTCCGATCCTAACTACCGATCATTCAATAACACATTAACAATATTTGCATTCAAATGTCTTTTTCCCTGTCTTCCTCATCAACACAAATGTTACTATTGATTTCACCTACGATATTCATGACCAAAATTTTTGTGGCCAGCTTCAGCTCATTTTTTCTCAGCAGTTTCGGTTGCTTCTTCATGCTCGCCTTCTTCTCCAACTATTTCAGCATTTGCAGCAGCTGGTACTTTTTTTGGATGGTGCTTCTTCACCTTATTCTCCTTTTTCTCAACATCTACCGTTGTTTCTTTTTCAGGTTCTTCTTCTGCTTCTTCAACTGCTTCTTTCGGACTTTCTTTGGCTAATGCTTCTTCACCTTATTCTCCTTGTTTTACAACACGTACTGCTGCTTCATTTTCGGCTTCTTCTTCTACTTCTGATGCAGCTGCTTCTTTTGGACTTTCTTCTTGGCACATATCATCTTCTTCATCCTTCTTTTCTTCTTCTTTTTCCTCTCTCGCCATAACAGAGGCCAACTCATCCATTTTGCTCCTTTTTTCTCCTTCTTCATTTCTCTTTGATTCACGAAGGTCCACATTCACTGTATCATCATATTGCAAAGTATTACTGATATTTAAAGCGAAAAATTCATTAACAACATCAATTATTGATTGAATGAAGTTATATTGCTCATGTTGCCGTTCATCTTGTTCCTTTTTCTTTAGTCTTTTCTTGCTAATATAGGAAGCAATATCCAACACCGCTTCCTCAAGCGCAGCAAAATGCTTATGAAGATCCCCGGGTCATGAGATACCCGCTGCATCTTTGGAGGTGCTCGGAGTATCATCATCACCAATGTATACTTCAACGGGGTTACCGCCCAAATTTCTTTCATCATCACTATCCTCATTTGAAATAAGTAGAGTCACCCCTTCTAACTCTTTCTTTAAGCCATCGAGGGCGTTATTCTTCACCTCGTCTTTATATGGCTTAAAGAAAATCATGTAATCCATCTTCGTCTCACAAAGAGTAGGGATGAGGTACGGGTGCACGTTCTACAAAATATCAATCAACAATTACATAACATTCGATACAACAGTAGTAGTATTATTGCGTAATAAAAAATGAGTTTATACCTCAGTAATTTTTTATTTGTACTTGAATAGGTCTCCTTCGATTATCTGGTCACTTTTTATAGTGTGCCATCTGAGGATGTGGGTAATGGAAAAGGGCTCATCCGTTGATTTTCCATCAAATTTTCCAAGATGAGGAAATGCCTCGTAGATCCAAACCTGTAAGTAGTACATCAATGAAAAAATAACTCATATATGACATAGTATAAATAAAACAAGAATCTATGACAAACTCACTAAAGGGTTTATGGTAGATACCATGAATTCCTAGGTAAATCTAAATAGAGCATAGGATGCCTTCTGCTTCTCTTTAAATACTTTCATCTGCTTCTTCAGGTCACTTTTCTTCTTTAGATAGTCCAGGGTCAGTTGAAATATCTCTTTTCCCCACGAACAATTCTCGAAGAAACTCAAAGAATTGACCATTCAAATTAGTTTCGTGTCCACAACCTTCGTCGAATCTTTTGCAAGCAATATGGTCTGCAAGAACCACAATAAAAAACACTTAAACTTCTGGTCCTCGTTCATCTTATTCCCTCTGATTAGGTGTAGCAAGTTGGCCGCTGTATTGTTTTTGTTTTTCGTCACCTTAAAGTAAAAATTCTCCCCCTTTGCTAATTCCCTCTTCATTTTTCATTCACTGGGATATGATGAGCAGTTCAACCCAATGATCAAACAAAACCTTTTCAAGCTAAAACATGCAGACTTGTTGTTAACGTAGAACCACATCTTGTGATGTATCTTATTGTTCTTGATGCATCGGAACAACAAATAATGAACCAACTACCTATTGAACTTGAGATGTTCTGGCAGGTTTCTCAGGTGTCCAAAACAGGACTCATTGAATCTTTTCTTCAACTCTTGGTTGACAAGAACTTGCTGGAAATCTCGATAAGTAGCCATTCTTGATCTGACCGATATCTTTGCCGGGAAAGATCCGACCTCGTTCATTATCGTTCGAAGGTCATACCGCTCAATGGAAATGAACCTTGAAAGAGATGGCATGGAAAAGGGATCATTATCCCATCAACACTGTTTCTTCCACTATCTTCGCTCTCTTCACTATCACTACTAGCACTGTGCTTGGCAACATATTCACTGGAATCGACGTAGTCGCTTATCTCCTTTTAACTCTGAATCTGATTCGGACACGGACTGTTAATTTTTCTTCCTTTTTTAAGACATTTCCAATTGCCTCAGCTTTTCTTTTTCTATTGCTACCAGCAGTATCAGAAACGGTACTATCTTTGCGTTTAGAAAGGATGTATTTTTTGCCCATTTTCAACACAATCTACACCTGCAGAACAAATATCCCATTTTTAGTTCATAGACCACAAGTTTATCAACAGAAATAGACCAATGCTCGAATGAACCCCCCTTCCCCCCAAAAAATTAAGAAATACCCCACCAAAATTCAATATGCGGTATCAAAATCAAACTAGTGCACCTAATCAAACTAATTAGCTATTAATTTTTTAATTTTTACTATTTCAACCATCATATTTTAAATGAATTTCCTACGTCTAAAAATTGATTTCAATCTAGGGCATTCTCATTTCATAAACCATGGGTTGATTTCATAGACCACGGGTCTACAGACAGAAACAGGTCACTGTTCGAATCAAAATACCAAAATAACTCTTCCACCATCAAACAGTTCACTACACACTTCAATAGCTAAACCAAAATCCATCATGTAGCATCAAAACACAACAATTTTTAAAAATCATACTAGTGCACCTAATCAAACTAATTAGCTATTAATCTTTCAATTTTCACTATTTCAGCAACCATATTTTAAATGAATTTCATACGCCTAAAAATTAATTTCAATCTAGGGCATTCTGATTTCATAGACCACGGGTCTACGAACAGAAACAGATCATTTTTTGAATCAAAATGCCAAAATAACTCTTCAAATAACGATTATCCAACAATTCAACACTTTTTTGCCAAACAAAACTGGAACTAAACCAAAACTCCTTAATCAACTAAATTTGAAAAAATTTTAAATTTCCTACATCACTACGAATCGATTAGCAAAGAAACCCGTTTAAATGGATCTAGAAATGACCGCAACTTGATTTTAACTAACCTTACAATGCAATAACGACCCCTTAGCTACTGGAGAAGAAGAAGAAACGAAAATGTCAATTTTGGGATGAAAGTTTCTTAAGCGAGAGTTGAGAGGATTGAAGAGGAAAGAGAGAGAGGAATTTTTTTGGATATTGAAATAAGTGTAGGGTGTTAGTGTAGTATATTAAATTTGCAAAGTTCTAAAAATAATGAAATGATCTCTTGATCCATGTGTGGGTCCAACTATTTTAACTTTTTCCAAGTTTTTATACCCTAACACTAAAAATTAAATCAAAAATAATTTTAATGGGTAAATGACAAAATAGTTTTGGAAGTGGGTAGTTCTGCCAATTTTTCCCTAGAAGGCAAGCGTGAAAAGTAGCAGTCTAAACTAGTCGGATATGAAATATATATCATGGAATTATAAGAGGAACGTCCTCATGTAAACAACATGGAATAAAATTTGAATCTATTTGTGGAGATTTCGTAACTATTCTAAAACTGAAAAGTTTGACACAATTAATTAATTAATTATCTTTTTATGGGAAACTGAAAGCATGTAGTTACAAATGGGACAACTAGTTAGTATAGTCTTTCATGGGCTACGAAAATAACCATTTGGAATAGGCTAAGTTGTTACAAATTATTAGGAAAGATGTTTAAAAATCTCTGATATATACATTTGATTAATTAAGAATTGATCATTTCAACACGCATAGACACTTATGAATAGGGATTAGGGGCCTATTAAATACATTCCAACTATCAGCACTTTGTGAACCATCTATTACAGGTATCCCGTGAAATTTCTTCAGGTGCACAAAAGTTGATCCAGACATCACGATCTTATAAAAAAGAATATTGTATATTAACCTTGTTAAATTGTTTATCTTCTATGGAATGTTATTTATAAGAGTTTTATGTGTATAGAAAATGCATTAGATGAACACGATCAAACTAAAGTGATTTTGGCTTGATTTGAAGCAAAAGAAGGAATAAGGATTGCCGGGCTCGTCTAAGGACCTCGAACCTCATGACGTGAGATAGATAGAAGAGCCAGAAAACAAGAGCAACTTTAGAGCTGACCAGGCTCGTCTGCAATCCCCACAAAGCGTGAGCTTAGACGAGTCAAAAAAAATTGATCCTGTGAATTTTGAATTTTCACACATCTTAGGTCATAAAAACATTCTAGAAAACATGTTGAGGAGGTGGGAAACAAAAAATGCCAAAGATTCTTTGGGAGGCAAGAACACGGAGAGAGGTGGAAGCAAAGAGATATTCGACTTAGTGTTTCACTTTCTCCTTTCTTTAACTTGTTGTTATGGAATTCTATACTATGCATGTTCTTAAACAATATTATGAGTAGCTTTGTTCCTTATCTAGAGTTTGACGGGCCTTTTGTAGGATGTCAATTCTTCTAATGTTTTTATATAATTGAGTCATTCTATATATTTGTATATGTTTAACTACACAATGATAATAGCTAGTTAATTGACTGGCCGCCGGCTAACAATGCTATCATATTTTGTTGTTCTCGAGAGCGACTCTGAGATTAGGTGTTAGTTGAACAATGTCACTTCAAAGCATTTAACTATTAGAAATGGTTTATCTATGCGATATCCGTTAAAAGTTTGGATCGTTTATGCCATTGTCGTTACAAAACAAACTCATTTGTGCCATTATTTTTTAACGGTGGTATTGTAAAAAAACCTTTGTTATGTGGTTCACATCACCAAATTAGACCTAGTAAAAGTATTACTCATTTTAAATAACATAACCATATTCCATATTATTCTATCCTATATCAATCAAATTCAATAACTGATTTTTTTTTTAAAAGAAAGTTTGAAAATGCAACGAAATCGTTTATAAAAAAAACTGCAAATACTGCTTTGTTGTGTGTGGGTGGGGTGGGGGTTGATTTCGATGAAGCTGAAAACTGTAAGTATAGTGATTGTTTTGCATATTGTTCATATCATTGATGAATTATTGTTCAATATATCAGAAGTGTATATTGTTTAATTGAAGGGATGTGCAGGGCCTAATGGCTTCTATAGAGCCTGCATGTTGGAGTTTAGTCAAGACGAGTTTTTTTCTATGAACAACTTGGCTTATGCAAAGGATACATTGTTCAAGGGTTGAACTTAGTTTTTGGGATGATTTACTTTCACTTGTTATGTTTACTTATTTATCTTTCCTTCTTTTTTGTTTGGAATGGCAGAATCTTCAACCCATTAATCGATTTGTTGTGAAAAAGAAAAAACAACTTATTCATCAATGATAATGAACAATATGCAAAACAGTAGCAATACTTGCAGTTTTCAATTTCATCCCTCCAGTATCTGCGAGTTATTTTTATAAGCGATTTTCATTGGATTTTCAAACTTTTTTTTAAAATTTTTTGATTATTGGATCTGATTGATATCGGATAGAGTAAAGTCAAATATGATTATGCTATTTAAATTTTTAAATAAGTAATATTTTCAGTGTGTCTAGTTTGGTGATGTGGACCTCTAATAAGAGTTCATATAGCAAAGGTGGTTTTACAAAACCACCTTTACAAAATAATAACATAAATGGGCCTGTTTTGTAACGGCAATGGCATAAGCGAGACCAAACTTTTAACGGATGACATAGATGAACCATTTCTAGTAGTTCAATGACATATTTGAGCTTTTTCCCTTAAAAGTTTAATGATTGGGATTTAAAAGTGGAGGCTAAGGATAACAAAGCTTTGATGCAATCTAAGTGAATAGATTAATTGGTTTTGCTCGGGTTAGTTCGAGTGAATAACACTAGAAAATTACTAAACTTATTGGTCCAGACTAGATATCTGTGGTAAAAAAGATTCATGATCGGTACAGATTAATTTGGGTAGATTATATAACATAGTGAAAATGAATCCAGCTAATAAAGAAATCATAACTTTAGGCTTCTTAATCATGATATCAACCCATTTTCTAGTTAGTTTGATTTATTGGTTATATAGTTTAAAACAAAAATTTTAATCATGAAAATCAAATAACTGTACCCCCACCCCCTCCAAAAAAGAAAAGTTAGCATTTGATCATGTTTCATTGTGAAAATAGAAAAAAATAATTTTATTTTCAAATTGAATAATGATATTTGAAAATTAAATTTGTGCTTGGCAATTAAATAAATTTGAGTTATTTTTGTGGGTAATTTGAAGTGAAAAAAGTGACAGTTTTTTTATTGTTTTTGAAATTTTAAAAATTCTTGAAAAGTAAAAATATAATTTTCCAAATTTTATGACCAAACATTTCTGAAGTTCAATTCCAAAAAAGAAGAAGAAAAATTTTCATTATCAAACGGGTCCTTTAACGATATTTATGTTTTTTTTTACAATAATAAATGACTTATGCAGTAGAATACTCCGTATTAATGTAATCTCATTGAAATATAAAAAGTCAAATATTTTTTTTTTGGTTAATTACTCTTCTGCCCAACTGTGCTTACCTGTCTATACTCTATATCTTTCAAAAAACAAACACTATTGAAGTATCAACAGCAAAGTTGAACAAAGCAACAAGCCAAAAAATCAACAAGTTCCTCTCTTTCACTCAACAAAAATGGTATCGCCAAAACAACCGAATGGTTCTTTACCGCCCACCGGAAACAAGAGGCCATCATCGTCGTCTGATGATGTACCTCCATTTTCAAAGCATCCAGAGATTCATATAAATTTTCACTTCATTCGTTTATTTTATTTTAGTTTTTTGTCAAGCATTCGATGAGAATTGATTCTTTTTTTTTCTCTTCCTTGATTGTATCAAATTCAAATTTGTTTAGGTGGATGATGCACCTCCTTTTGTGAAACGTCTAAAGGTGCACTCAAATTTCTACTTCATTCATCTTTTTTTGTTTTTTTGTTAAGTGTTTGGTTAGTAAATTAATATTTTTGGTAGGTGATATACCTCCTTTTCTAAAACGTCCAAGGATTCACTCAAAATTCTACTTATCTTTTTTTTTTCTTGGGTTTTTGCTAAGCATTTGATGAGTAAATTGATTCATTTTTGGTTTTTTTTGATTAGTGCAAATTGTTTTTTTTAGGGAGATAACAATGTGGATACTTTGGAAAAAAAAATCGATGCTGCCATCTGAGAATTCAAAGGAGTTACACTCAACTGATCCACCAGAACTTGAAGCTGGCAACGTAGCTGACCAAAAAGTTAACGACACAGCTGACGAAAAGGCTGAGGTCGCGGGTGACGCTGCAGTGGACGGTGGAGTTTTCACACCTTCCCCAGTAGGCAATTATTTTTTGTTTTTTACTTAGTCCCTCCACTTTAGTCACACCTTACAGAAGGCAAGGTATAATACAAATCTAATGGCAACTTTTTTACATATTCAGTTTAAAAATAATTTATCTATTTATTCCTAATTTGTTCTTATCAGTTTAAAAATAATTTATCTTTTTAATTCCTCATTTACCCTTGTTATTATTTATAATCACTTCACAATATATTTACTAGATTTATTATATTCAAAAAGGTGTTATAATAAAATTGTGTTTGATGTCAAGTCAATAATGGGCAAACAAAAAATGGACGTAGGAAACACTTTATTTATCTTTTCTATTTTCTTAGTAGAGTCTTTGATGTCATTCAGGTTTTGTATCGGACAAGCCTTGGTGCCGACTCATATCAGAGTATCCGGAGATTTAATATTAGTAGTATTTGTTTTTCTTTAACTATTTTTCTGTTGAATATTGGCTTATAGATTTGACATCTAATAGAATGTACATTTAGCAGAACCCAATAGTAGAGGTTAATAAGACATTTTTGGTGGTTGGTGCGACCAAAGACACTCCTGCTGCTTCGATGACGTGCTTTATAGGGCTTGTAAATCCCCGCAGCGCAAAGCGTGAGCTTAAAAGAGTCAAAGAAAAATTGATCCTGTGAATTTTGAATTCCCACACATATTAGGTCATAAAAGCACGCTAGAAAACATGTTGACGATGTCCGCAAAAAAAACGCCAAAGATTCTTTGGGAGGCAAGAACACGGAGAGAGGTGGAAGTGAAGAGAAATACGACTTAGTGTTTCACTTGCTCCTTTCTTTTACTTGTTATGGAATTCTACGCTATGCATGTTCTTAAACATTATTATGAGTAGCTTGGTTCCTTATCTAGAGTTTGACGGGCCTTTTGTAGGATGTCAATTCTTCTTATGTTTTTATATAATTGACTCATTCTGTTTATTTCTATTTGTTCAACTACACAATGATTGTAGTTAATTGACTTGCCGCCAGCTGACTGTTAGGAAAGACGACCAAACAATCAAAGAGCCCGACAGGGTAGCAACGGAAAATACCCAAGACTAAACTTTCCCTTTCAACTTGAATCAAAAGGATACAAATAAACCAAAGCAAAATAGAGTAATATACATCAAACAACTCAGCCAAATGAAACAAGACAACAATAAAGGAAATCACACGAGATATAAGAAGAGTAAAAAACCATGGGATCAAAACCTCCACTATATACACCAAAGAGGTACTATATTGTCCTCCAAAATAGCCACTAAACAAGTTCCAAACAACAAGAAACAATACATAATCCACAGCACCAAACACTAGAGAAATAAAGGAGTGAAAACACAACAAATGAAGTTACTATTCGGGAATGAAGAACAGGATCTACAGGCCACTAAATCAAGCTCCGTCAGTTCCTAATCAAAGATTGAGATGAGAGGAACAAGAAGTCCAAAAATTTCTCAATCGGACAAGAAACGAAGCGGGAATCGCAATTTGAAATTGACAGTTGTGGCTGAAATTTAGGTGCGAAAATCAGCTTTGTTTTTCTCTCTTTGGCTGCTGAAAACTCTCTTTTTGTGATGTTGAATAAGACCTAAAAAGATCAATATATATTTCCTATAGTAATGGGCCTATGGGCAAAAGTAGGTTGGTCCAAAATAGGCTTCATTTATCCACATAGGAAGGGAAAAAGACCCAATAACCCAACAATTCTCTCCCTCCCAACTATGTCGAGGAGACCGCTAGGCGATCATGCAACAATCTTCAAACTTCCTTGTTGGCAAAGCTTTAGTCATCATGTCAGAACCATCAAAATCTGTATGAATCTTCTCAAGTTCAAGCAACTTAGAATCCAACACATCCCGAATCCAATGGTATCTCACATCAATGTGTTTAGACCGACCATGAAATGTAGAATTCTTGCCAAGATGTATGGCACTTTGACTGTCGCAATGAAGCACATACCTATCTTTAGCACAACCATGTTCCCCCAAGAATCTCTTCATCCAAAGCAATTCTTTACAAGATTTAACAACAGTATTAAGCTCAGTTTCTGTAGTAGATAGAGCAACACATTTTTGCAACCTAGATTACCAAGACACAGCTCCCCCTACAAAAGTAACCAAATACCCTGAAGTAGACTTGCGAGTATCAACATCACCGGCCATATCTGAATCAGTATAACGACAAAGACTAGGCTTCCCTGTACCAAAACACAAAATCAAACTAGAAATGCCACAAAGATATCTCATAATCCACTTCACAACATTCCAATGTTCTCTTCCCATATTAGAAAGAAAACGACTAACAACACTAATAATATGAGCAATATCCGATCTTGTGCAAACCATTGCATACATCAAAGTACAAAAAGATGCAGGATAAAGAACTTTCTTCATATCTTCCTTCTCATCATCACTGGAAGGACACTGCTTCGTGCTCAACTTGAAGTGCATAGCTAAAGGTGTACTGACAACCTTAGCCTTGTCTATGTTAAACCTTCGAAGTACTTTCTGAATGTACTTCTCTTGTGATAACCACAACTTCTTGTCCTTTGTATCACGGACAATCTGTATGCCAAGAATCTGTTTTGTTGGTCCTAAGTCTTTCATAGAAAAAGACTTACTCAACTCTTGCTTCAACTTTTGAATCCTGCAAGCATTATGACCAACAACAAGCATGTCATCAACATAAAGCAATACAATAATAAAGTCACCATCAAAGAATATTTGCAGAAAAATACAATGGTCTGAAGTAGTCTTCTTGAAGCCTTGTTGACTCATAAAGGAACCAAACTTCCTTTACCACTGCCTAGGAGCTTGTTCCAAACCATACAATCTCTTCTTTAATTTACAAACATAATTCTCTTTTCCCTTGACTTCAAAACCTTTGGTTTGCTCCATATAAATCTCTTCATCTAAGTCACCATGGAGAAAAGCAGTTTTAACATCCATTTTCTTAACCTCTAATTCTAGACTTGCAACTAAGCCTAGAACCACACGAATGGATGACATCTTCACAACCGGAGAAAATATCTCATCCAAATCAACTCCCTTTTTCTAGTTAAATCCCTTCACAACCAATCTAGCTTTGTACTGTGGAATTGGATTACCATCTTCATGATTCACCCGAAAAACCCACCTATTTTTCAAAGCTTTTATGTGTTTAGGCAGCTTAACCAAATCAAAGGTATGATTATCTTGCAAAGATTTAATTTCATCTTCCATAGCATCAAACCACTTTTCTTTTTCTTCACTTTCCATGGCCTCATCAAGACTCTCAGGTTCTCCCCCATCAGTCAAGAGTACATACTCACTGGGAGAATAACGAGATGAAGGTATTCTCTCTCTTGTAGATCGTCTGAGAGAACTCTCTGAAACATCAACAACTGGTTATGGATCAACCATATCAACTTGTACTGGAGCACCAACAACTTCTTGCTGGTCATTCTGAACATGATCATCATCTTCATTATCAACATGATTTTCATCATCATAAAGATTTTCTTCAGGAGCAGTAGTTAAAGGAACTGGATCAACATCAACTAGGCTCTCACAACTCTGAGAATCAACCTTCTAAGCTTTGTAAAAATCTTCAATTGTTTGGTCTTTAAAGAACTCAACATCATGGCTTCTAACAAGTTTCTTCTCAACTGGATCATAGAAATGATAGCGAAATTCATCTTGACCATAACCAATGAAGATACACTATCTATTTTTAACATCCAACTTTGACCTTTCATCCTTAGGAACATGAACAGAAGATTAACACCCAAAGACTTTAAGATGATCATAAGAAACATTCTTATGCATTTCAATTTTTTCCTTGTCTTTTCAACCAAGGCCTGAAAATTTTTGAACATATCAAGTACTTGATCCATGGAGTGAAAAAGGTGACAACTTTTTTATTGTTTTTGGAATTTTAAAAATTCTCGAAAAGTAAAAATATAATTTTCCAAATTTTATGACCAAACATTTTTGAAGTTCAATTCCGCAAAAAAGAGAAAAAAATTTCGTTATCAAACGGGTCCTTTAATGATATTTATGTTTTTTCTTACAATAATAAATGACTTATGCAGTAGAATACTCCGTATTAATGTAATCTCATTGAAATATAAAATGTCAAATATTTTTTTTTTGGTTAATTACTCTTCTGCCCAACTGTGCTTACCTGTCTATACTCTAATATCTTTTAAAAAACCAACACTACTGAAGTATCAACAACAAAGTTGAACAAAGCAACAAGCCAAAAAATCAACAAATTCCTCTCGTTCACTCAACAAAAATGGTATCGCCAAAACAATCGACTGGTTCTTTACCGCCCACTGGAAAAAAGAGTCCATCATCGTCGTCTGATGATGTACCTCCATTTTCGAAGCAACTAGAGGTTCATATATAAATTTTAACTTCATTCATTTATTTTATTTTAGTTTTTTTGTTAAGCATTCGATGAGTATTGATTCTTTTTTTTTTTCTCTTCCTCAATTGTATCAAATTCAATTTTTTTTTTAATGTGGATGATGCACCTCCTTCTGTGAAGCGTCTAAAGGTGCACTCAAATTTCTACTTCATTCATTTTTTATTTTTATTTTTTGTTAAATGTTTGGTTAGTAAATTAATATTTTTGGTAGGTGATCTACCTCCCTTTCTAAAACGTCCAAGGATTCACTCAAAATTCTACTTATCTTTTTTTTTCTTGGAGTTTTTTTTTGAGTTGATGAGTAAATTGATTCATTTTTTGTTCTTTTTGATTGGTGTGAATTGATTTTTTAGGGAGATGACAATGTGGATACTTTGGAAAAAAAATAGATGCTGCCATCTGAGAATTCATAGGAGTTACACTCAACTGATCAACCAGAACTTGAAGCTGGCAACGTAGCTGACCAAAAAGTTAACTACACAGCTGATGAAAAGGCTGAGGCCGCGGGTGACGCTGCAGTGGATGGTGGAGTTTTCACACCTGCCCCAGTAGGCAAGTATGTTTTTTGTTTTTAACTTCCTTAGTCCCTCCACTTTAGTCACACCTTACAGAAGGCAAGGTATACTACAAATATAACGTCAACTTTTTTACATATTCAATTTAAAAATAATTTATGTATTTATTCCTAATTTATTCCTACCAGTTTAAAAGTAATTTACCTCTTTAATTCCTAATTTACTCTTGTTATTATTTATAATCACTTCACAATATATTTATTAGATTTATTATATTCAAAAAGGTGATATAATAAAATTGTGTTTGATGTCAAGTCAATAATGGACAAACAAAAAATGGACATAGGAAACACTTTATTTATCTTTTCTATTTTCTTAGGAGAGTCTTTGATGTCATTCAGGTTTTGTATCGGACAAGCCTTGGTGCCGACTCATATCAGACTATCCGGAAGTTTTAGATTAGTAGTATTTGTTTTTCTTTAACTATTTTTGTGTTAAATATTGGTTTATAGATTTGATATCTGATAGAATGTATATTCTGTAGAACCCAATAGTAGGGGTTAATAAAACTTTTTTCGGCGGTTGGTGCGAACAAAGACACTCCTGCTGCTGCGATGACGTGCTTTACAAGGCTTGTAAATGTAGTGCTCTAAATTTGGACTGCCTTGACTTTCCTATTTGTTCAACAGTTTAAGTCTGTTTGCCATAATTCGAAAGACGCTGTCTACTAGTGAAAATTTTAGTATGAAGATGCTTTTCGAAACAAATTAAAAGAAATGATTTTTTCTTTTCAATGCTGATGCACAGATCTTTTCTGGATCAGAATTATCTGTAGTATCTTCAATAATTCTCTTTGGGCGTTGTTATATTTATTGGAATCTCTTCAGGTAGTTGGAGCAAACTATCTTTAGGCACTTTTGATCCTGAGAGATTACCATATATAGAAATTTAAATATGAACATGTCACATACTGAGGCGAAGTTAGGATTTCGACCAAAAGGATTCAAAATTTGAAGAAAAACTAATCGAAGAGGTTGACATATATCATATATACATAAAATATAATTTTAATAATATATAAATAATATAATTTTTTACCGCCCGTTCCAATGACTGCCCGGTCGCATATCGAAGGACTGCATTAGTTGACATTTGTTTGACTATTTTCTAAGGTTGTGAACTTCATAATGTATCTAGATTACTCATTGTTTGTGGGCATGATCAGCATCAAGGCAAGTGGGTGGCTTTGCTTGATAGAAAAGGAAGCGGCCATGTGCAAGTCAATGGAAAGACCATCAGCAAATATTCTATTTGCTTTCTCAATTCAGGCGATGAAGTTGTCTTAAGTCAAGCAGAAAATAATGCTTACGTATCCTCTACATGTTGTTGTAGGAGCTATTGTGATTCCATTTGTATTTGCTTAATCCTTACGGTTTTTGTAATTCTTTATTATTTCTCATCTATATGATTGAATATCCTTGACATTGTTCTATAAAGATTGTTCAGTTACTATTGGAGTCACCTTCAGATGTTGGGACCAGTGCCGGAAAAGGAAAACTGTTGAACATCGAAAACCTGGTAGAAGATGCTTTAGCTATTGCTCGTGCTTTTGATTTGTCAGTATTTTCAAACCCATGTCGAGATCTATTTTCTTTGAAACCGACATCTCAGGTTAGTGGTAAAAAACACCCAAGAAATGAGCTGCATGCCTCCTTCCCTTGTTATTAATGATATTCTGATATTGAATTATCCATTGGTACAAGCTTGATGGCCTTGAATTAGATTCAGCTGCAAATATTGGCAGCAATAATGTTGCTAATTTTGAATTATCCATTGGTACAGGCAATTCTAAGTCATTCGCTGAACCATTTCTTTTGGCCTTCTTGCTACGAGCACGCAAACTGATCCATACATAACTAAAAAACTTATTTATTAACAGATGTTGGAGGAAAGACGGGGGATTACAGAATCAATGCCTGCTTCAACTTCAGAGATGTCTTCAAAATCTGCTGTAGTTATGGAAAAACTTAATGCTGCAATCATTGACGGACAAAATATAGAAGTATCATTTGAAGACTTTCAATATTACTTAAGGTGGGTAATTAGGCAATAAGATCACACAGCATAATCCAGTTACCATTGTATATCTGAAGCTGTACTTTGTTTCCTTTACTTTTTTCTCTTGAGTTCTTTGGTCTTTTGGGCATTTCCTGATACTTCTTATATTTTCTTATATTCTTGTTAAGAAATAAAAATATTTTCTTTTCACTATTTGTTAGATAGGTTTTAATTTTTGTTCATGTTAACTTATTAGTGAATTAATTAATTTTGCAAAAAGAAAAAGAAGTTGGTATGTAATATATGTGTTAGACAAAAAAATTTGAGACCTTTGAACTAATGCAGATTTAAATAGTGACTTCATAATAAGGAAAAGAATATAGTAATTTTGTTGGTCCCAACTCCCAACTATTACCTAAAATGCAAGACAAACTTTAATAAAATAATAAGATATATATAAGAACATTCACAAATTCTATATAGTATTATGAAAACGTTCACCGGTGCTTTAGTCTAAGAATTTGTTGAAGTGCTAGGAAATATAAATTATCATAAATAGTGAAAGTACTTGGTTTATTGAATTAACTATTCTTTTTCTTTCCAAAATTGAAAATGGGGTCTATAGTAAGTGTTATCCCTTAGACAAAGCATGACCATGATGTAAGCAAAGGATAAAGTAGTCAAGATGGTTCGAATTTTTCAAGTGAGTTACAATAATTTTTCAAGTGGTTAAATATAAATGTTGAGTTCCACAACTGTGGGATGAAGAAAAAGTGGTCTCCCAGATCCATTTCTATATAAAAAAAATAATCACTCGTGAATGTGGAAAAGTCTCTAATCTTGTTCCAACTGACTACTTCTATGTTTTTATCTCAGACAATCTTGTTTCTGTATGATTTGTGTAATTTTGGTTTTAGGGTATTATTTTCTTTCTATACTTAGGTCACATATTTGAACCTCGTGCCATGCAAACTAAGCCTTGTATTGGTATTTACATAGAGAAGGGTAGAGGCGCGGTCCCATTATTCTCAAATTTCGAAGCTACAGTTGGTTATGTGTTGGCCTTAGATGAATTTCTCGGTCATAAAAAATTAATTAATCAATGAATTAAAAGTGTGTTCAGTTTAACAATTTAAATTTTTAGATGAGATAGATTACACATTTCAACTTAGTATCGGAGCCATACTCATTCTCGTTCATGATTTAAACAATGCAAGGCCCCCTTGTTATATTGTCGACGCACTAGATATCCAATTTTAGACGTGCAATAGGGTATTGAATGGATCACATTGGTTCATACAATGGACATTACTTTTTTATTAGATGTTGCCGTTTACCAAGGGTTAGCCATGCCTCATCTTGTTTTGATGGTTATTGAAGAATAATGCAGTAACTCACACTAAGAGTAAATCAGTGTAAGCAGACAGAAATGAAGGAAGAGATAGGAGAAAATCAACTATCTTATAATCAGGGAAGAAAAGAGAAGAAGAAGAGTAAATCATTGTGTTGTATTGATATATTCAGAATTCTGTTCTTGCTAGTAGTATATAGTCGACTATATATAGATTAGATGATAGCTTAGTAGTGCAGTGTCAACTAACTAACTGACTTCAACAATGTAACTAACTTATTGACACTTTAACTTACTTTCCCTTCTTTTTCTTTCTTAACTCTCATGCCTCTACCCTCCTCCTCAAACTTGGAACTACAAAGAGATTGACAAGTTTAAGTTTGGACATTAAGTATTTATGTTGAACCTTGGTTAAGCCTTTAGTGAAAGCATTTGCGGGTTGGGCATGAGTGAATATATATTCAGTCTTGAGCAGCTCTTGTTGGATCTTTTTCCTCACAAAGTAGCAGTCTATTTCTGTATGTTTAGTCTCCATATGGTAGCTATAGGATTTGTATCTATTTGCAAAGCTGCTTTGTTGTCACTCAAGATAGTCAGAGGTAGTTGTAGTTGAACACCTAGATCCTTGATCAAACCAACTAGCTATGTAAGTTTTGCAACTGTGGAAGCAAGGCCTGTAATATACTTCCTAGAGAAAGCACATGTAGCCCAATCTACATCACAATGAGCTTTAAAAACATCTTCTTTTGAGCTAAACATGAGAAGACCTTATTCTGATTTTCCTTTTATATATTTGATGATTCTAAGTGATACATTCTTGTGAGACTTTTTGGGACACTGCAAGAACTTACTCAAGGTCTGGAACAGTATTCCCACCCGAATAGTAGCATAAGTTAAAGTGTTGTTGCCATGACCTATTGGTAGTAAAATTAGACCAAGAAGTTGGTGATATTAAGTCACAAAGGTTAGGGGTCAGAGTAAGGGTGACCTTTGTGTAAATAAATATTTATAGCCGAATAACCATTGATTGAGAATGATTTACCATTTTTTTGTGTTAGGCTAATATGGTAATACTAATTGTGGATTGTATGGTAGTCTGTGGAGAAAGTGTTTGAATCAAATTTTTATTTACACAGAGTAAGATGTGTATCCTTAGATCATTGAATATTGTGTATCAACTTTCTATCTCTTATAATATGTAATCTTGTTATCATGGTGTTTTAGAAAAATAAAATCAAAGTCTAGTGAAGCCGTGTGGGGCTTTTTCGATTCACTAGCATAGTTGACTTGTCATTCATCTCATTTTTTTCTTCAAAATACAAAATCAAAGTCTAGTGAAGCCGTGTGAGGCCTATTTTGATTCACTAGCAACTTGTTGTCCAACTTGTTGTTCTTGTGTTGGTTTAATATATATATATAGCTGAATCTGTCTACATGAGATTGAGTTGGCAAAGAGGTGATTTGTCCTTGTGTATTAGTTTAGTAGAAGGTAGAGCAGGAGTTGTTAGTTAGGATGATTTCTCGGTTTCTTGAAGTGTGAAAATGGTTTTATTAGCCAGTAAGTTGTAAGTATAGACTCATGGTTGTTTGTGGAATTTGAAGATAGTCTAAATGTATGTTTGGGTAAGTAAGTATGAGGTGAGAAATTCGTATAAGTAGAAAAGATTGTATGGGGTTATAATATAGGATTAAGGTAGATCATGTCAATTATGTAACTTTACCCCTTGACCTTCTTTTCATTGGTAATTGTAAACTAGTACTACTTGTGAAAAGGTATGTAGTGATTTTTGAGGCGTTTGTATAGTATGTCCCAAATTTGATGGACTAGCATATTATGTTGCATTTTTTAGTAGTGATAAATGATTGGTATAGGACTATATGGTTGAATTTAATGTAGAATGTGGTGGTAAAAATAGTTGCATGAGATTAATGATGTATGTTTTGTGGAAAAAAAAATTAGATGGCTTGATGTGTTAAAGTAGTCCGTGCTAATGAGTTATGATAAGGAAAACTGTAAGGTCAAGATCAATTATTTGTTGTTTGGAAGTTCTAGTGTACTAGTGTTTCTTGATGTCTATTTCATGGTATCCAAGTGAGAATCATGCGTAAGGTTGGGTTGTAAAATCATGTTTAGCACTAGACATTAAGATTTGAACAATTGATGTCCATGAAGGTAGATATGATGATTTCTTTGTTAATGATACTAGTTTTATGGAAGTAATCTAATAGGATTGAACGGTATATGCAAGAGCTTAAGTTTATTTGATTCGTAGTGAAGTATGATGCATATATATTGTAAAAGTATGCCCAAGGTGATCTGCGGTTGTGGTATTTTCTAAGACTATTACACATTTTGTGTGACGAGTGGTACCGTTGAGTTGCTATGTGGAGAAAGATTGGTTAGATGGTATATGGTCTTCTATATAGCAAAGTTAAGGAGTTTTGATTGATAGTGTTGGGCCTTTTTATATGATCTTGATTGTCATAGTAGAGAGATGGAAGTTTGGTGTCGCGATATTGGTAGGCTATGTCGAAAGTAGTATGATTCATTGAAGGCTTGGTAATATCCATGTTGAGTGCTAGATTCTAAGTTTGAGTTTTTGAAGGTTGAACTAATAGAAATAAGAGTTAAAGCACTAGAGGGTGTGCACTCCGACTATGGGGATACCCATGAAGACCCGAAGTTAGTAAGTGTACAAGTATTATATGATGACTACTGGGTCCATAGAATGATAAAATGTATCTATGAAGGTAGTATTAACAGTGATTTTTCCACTTTCAGGTGTAGTCTTTCGGGTTAAGTGCCATGATATGCGGGTATAATAGTTTTCCAGACCCCAGAGTACAATGAGTGTACTTCAGTTTAGAGTCTAGTAAGGGATCTCCCAAACTTAATATGATGGCTTGAAGCTAAGGGGGAGATGATAGAGCGAATAACCAAGTCAGGCTTTCAGATTCTAGTAGTGATGTCAGTATGACATAGAACATCAGAAGGGATGAGTGAGGCTCAACCCATTCCTATCTCAGTATTTTTCAGTGATCCTAATACATGCTCATGCCTTACATATCAGTTCGATAATCATAGTTCATGTTCAAGTATATGATAGAGAATCACGTGCTCCTCCAGATTCCTAAATGAGGAACTTCTGTTCATTTAGCAGTCGGGATCACATTCTGTATGTTATGAACTCTAAATTGAGGTCATGCAGCTCATGACTCATGTATTCACGCTTTATAGTGTGCTCAGTTCCCATAAATCCAAGATATATTCTGTATGATGGGCAAAATATAGTTCATAGCCATGTATGTCCCAATTCAGATCTTTCTTTGATAAATCCCGGATGTTGTTTTGCCATTCCTCAGGCCTCAGTTAAGTGTCAAGTTTCATATAATATCCTTCCATGCTTTAAGATCTTATGTTCTAATCTTTAGTGACTCTTCTTTATGTGATAATAGTGATGATGAGTAAGTGTTTCTTGCTGATGGAAGATCCTAGTATGTTTTTTTTTAGATAAGGCCTTAAGTGTGAAGTAAAGTTTGGGGTAAGTCTTTCATACATGTGATGGTTAGTGGAAAAGTTTGTGTGTGTATATTTTTAGGGTAGCGCGTGGGAGTTATATTGACAATAGTTTAGAAACTATGTGAAGTATGTATTTATGGGTGGTTGCCTTGAAGTTAACATGCGGTTATAAAATAGGCTTGAATAACATTTTGGGATTGCAGTGGAAGGTCGCAATATGCATTAACAACTTCATATTAAGATTTCAGATTAGTCATTGAAGTGGTAAGGCATGTTATGATTAGGATGTGATCTTTAAAAGAGGTATAGAAGGTGGCATCATATGGTTTAGAATAATAGCGTGGTGTAGCATGTTGTATTTTTGTGACTTAGAGTTAGGCTTGATCGCGGTGTAAGGATTAAGCTATTTTAGACATTAGTAGAAAAATTTGTCAATGCTCATATGAGAATTTTAAGCCGAATTGAATGAATATGATATTTATAGGGAATAGTATAGTTAAGGGATATTCGAGAAATGTGCTAAGCTTGAAAGTTAGAAGTTGTATTGCCAAAGGTCTGGTAATTCTATCCCAATTTATGAGTTATATGTCTATATTCTAGATTGCAAAGTAGTGTAAATGTTGTGATTTCCCTCAGTTGGATGTCTTATGTAATCCATACCCAAGATTCATGGCTTCCTATTACTACTAGAACTTCTTTAGAGAGAGTGTTGAAGAGATACTCCAGTTGAGTAGAAGTGTTTGGTATAACTCAGTCAATAATTCAGTTTAATAGTTGGGCAGACAAGTTACTATGATTTTTCCACCTTTTCACCCTGTCCTACTATCCGAAGTCTTATGCGTATGGCCATTCTCAAGAGATAATCCCTTCCATCCATATAAATTGTAAGTTCATTTCATTCCAAGCATCATGTTTCAGATTCAGCTATCTATTCATGACTCGGTGCATGAGAGTTCAACATATAATCTCAAAAATTTTCATGTATTTTAGTTCAGATAGTGTAATACCCTTGTACGATCTAAGTCTTGATGTCTTATGATTCGTACTTGCATAAGTTATCACTTCCTAATATCGATTTGTATGATTGGATCATGAATATTTCAAGGGAATCCTAAATTATCAGCACGAACCAGCTTCTTGAAGCAAGAAAAGTCAGGTCAGCTCAGAATTCAGTTTCATTATAGAAGTTTAAATATTTCAGATCAGCTATGTCCTTTCTTAGAATGAACATCATGTACGCGTTATTCCATACCTTTAAGATTCAACAAGTTCCTACCCATCATTCGGGGACGAATGATCCCAAGGGGGAGATAATATAACACACCGCATTTCGGACGAGAACGAAAATCATCATTTCCTTCACGTAAAGGTTCCAAAAGCCATAAATCCAATGCAAGTTTAGTGTGTTAATAAATTATGTAGTGTGAAAACCTATTTGAGCATGAATTGAGATCATAGAGGTCCCCAAGCTCAAGGACAAGTTGAAAGTGTTCCTATCGTTCAAATTTTAGTGAGCATTGAAACTTAGGTCAACTTCAATCGATCATTAATCTTTGTATATATTGAATTAGAGGGCCTACTATATATCAAATGAAAGGTATTCAAATTATCTTTCCAACGATACTAATTATTGAAAAATTCGACACCCGAGGAAGAAGTTATGGATTTATAAAGAGGAGTGTGTCGTGCAGCATAAGGTGTACGACACACACCCTAACTTATGCCATAAGGTGTGCGACGCACAACCTAATGTGTGTGATAAAGAGTGCGCCGCACAACCTATATTATGCAATAAGGTGTGCGCCACATATATTATTACTCATGTGACTTAAACACTCCGTTTTTAGGGCAAAATTGTCCTTTTCCCACCCTTAATTAGCCAGAAACACAAAATTCATTTCCCAAATAAACCAAAATACACCTTCATTCATCAAAATTGCTCAAGAACTCTCCTTAGGGTTTCAAAATAAAAACCCAATCAACTCAAGATTCAACCGTGGATTTTTTAAACTAATTGCATATTTGGAATCCCTAGAACACAGTCTTCAAGAAGAACCTATCATCTTCGTATATAGATGTACGTACGGTTATCTCAAAAATCTCATGGGCATAAAAATTCATGTTTTAAAATTGGGGGTTTTGAAATTATGAATATAATCCGCTTTAAACGTTTTATGATATTAATTTGGTTTTTAGGCCTATTCCTGAAGTGATTTGATATAAGATATAGGTATATGCATGTATTCCAAAAAGATGTTAACTTGAGAGCATGAATTATATGAAATCTCTCTCTTTATATGATCTCATTTTAAATTCTCATATGATGTGAAATGTTTGAAATCATCTTGACAAGCGTGACATGAATTATTTTGAAATTGGTAATGGTTTTGACTTGCAATGAGAGGGTTGTTATGTTGAAATATGATGAATATAATGGTTGCATGAAAGAATGATGTGATATTGATGTTTTACAAGTTGGTTATGACGATACCCTACAGAATATGATATGTAATGGAATTAATTGAAGTTGAATGCATTGATTTTTCATGAGATAGGTGGATGCCCGAAGAAGGCGTTTGAGTGTAAGGGCTTATCGCTGGAAATCATGTTTGCCGACATGGGAATTTGGTACCATGCTAAGTGATCTTATGTACTTGACTTCATGTCATTCCCTAATTGAGACTATGGTTAGGAGCCCAGGCTAAGTGATCTTGGGCACTATTATACTTTATTGGGTCGAGACACCCTGCTGTGTGATCTTGTGTGTCTTCCCCTCACTTATACTCTAATCTCGGCGGCATCTGAGGTTTGACTATTGGTGTAAATGTTACATGTAGGGTATTCCACCTAACTCAGCTGCATTATATTGTTGAAAACCATTACATTTTGCCCATGTGTTTTCAAGTGATTTGATATGAAACTGCTTTATAATGGCTCTCACCTATATTTTGTAAAAATATTATGTTTTTGTTTTTATTTCTCTGAGTACCAGTACTTTTGTATTGATCCCTTTCCCTCCCAGGTTCGGAGGCACAGTCTAGGGGTCGAGAAAATCAGGAGATTCCTCAGACATATTTGCAGAGTCCCTTGGTGAGCCTTCTATATTCCGGAAGGCCTAATATCTGGTAGTTTCATTGATCATTTATTAGTTTTGGGTCTACTGGGCGCCTTGTCCCAGTTTTCAGATAGTTACTTGTTTCAGTCATGTAGTAGAGATTTCCCAGAAGGTTTTCGAGATGTTGATTGAGATTGTAGGACATTACTCGTCATTATTGCCTACACATGATTCTTGACCATATTTCCATTATATTGTGTATATTCCGCATTTCTTTTATCAAATGAATTATGTGCATGATTATCAGACAAATAGGGGTGTTTCGAGCCTTTAAGGTTCGGAATACTCGTCACGGCCAGGGCCCCAGTTTGGGTCGTGACAAGTATATTAAATTAACATTATCAAATTAATATTATTAAAATGTTAGTATTAAATTAACGTTATCAAAATATTATTAAATTAACGCAGGACGGACCTACCTGGCTGTCATGGGGTTCACCCGAACCCTCTCGGTAAAAATATTACATTGTATATGTAAGATAGAAAATCTATATTTATGTATGTACATTAATGTTGAACCTAATGAAACAAGACACTTAGATAGCCCAGTGGTGTTATTTGCTATTCTTGGGCGCTTCCTTCAGCTTAGTGCGCAGATTCGATCCACGCTAGTTTTTTAATTAAAAAAAAAACTAGGTGCTGCTACAGAAATAAATAAATAAATAATAATAATAATAATAATAATAATAATAAATACCAACCCTTTTGTAAGTAATTACACTCTCTCCCATTTTTTTTAATTACTTTACTCTCTCTCCCGATTAATATACATAACATAGCCGACATATACATAACATTCCCTGTTTATGTTGGGATTTTTGTAATATGTTTATGGAGTTGAGATTTTTTGTAATATTGAAAACATAAGTTGTGTATTTTTGTAATTTTTAGTAATAATAATAATAATAATAATAATAATAATAATAATAATAATAATAATAATAATAATAATAATAATAATAATAATAATAAAAACGACATCGTTTTAACACAAAAAGCAAAACTTTGACTGTGCACAAATATGACCTTTAACTATTCAAAACTGCACAAATATGAACTTCCTCCAAGTTAACCCTTTTAACGATGTGGCACCGTGTGATTGGATGAGCTTTCCACGTAGGCGCGAGTGAAACTCACGCATGGGGGTTGAAAAATCGGAGGTCATATTTGTTTAGGTTTTGAATAGTTAAAGGTCTTATTTGTGTAATATCTATCAAAGTTTAAGATCAAAGTTAAAATTTGGTGTCAAGTTTAGGGTCTTATTTATGTATTACTGTGCCAGTCAAACACCTTCACATAAATTGGGATAGGAGTATTTGTTACTTCCTATTTTATTTGTTTAGTTTATAAAGTTAAGACATAATATTTTTTTTCTGCATTTGTAGGCAGTGAATTGTACTTTATCTCCTGTACCACATCTTGTTCTGCAACCGCCCATTCATATGTTTTAGTACAATCCGAGGCTGTTATTTTTAACCTTCTCTGTTTTGTTCCACTGTTCCAGGGACCCAGCATTTGGAACTAGAGGGAAGATTGTATTGTCTTTCAAAGATAGTCCATCGGCAAAGGTCGGCGTCCAATTTGATAAACCCATCCCACGCGGCATTAACTTAGGTGGTCTTTGCGAAGATGCTCAGGGATTCTTTTGCACAGGTACTTTTGGAATGCCAGTTAACTATTTTCCTTTAGTTTATATATTAAGTTAACATCATTCTTAAGTACGCAGTCATAGTTTTACTTCCAATGCATTTTACCATCACTTCCTCTCAGTCGATGAACTGTGCTTAGAAGGCATTAGACAAGATGATCTGGAAAATTTACTCGTTAACACATTGTTTCAGGTGTGATTTCTTTCAACAAATAAGAATAAGTTTGTTTGAAAACTAATATGTGGGATTTCTGTTCCTTTCTTTTTGTATTTTGTTGTAAACTTTAGTCTTTACCTTTCATTCTACTTTTTCAGGTTGTAATCAGAGAAAGCAGAAATTCTCCAGTCATATTGTTCATGAAAGATGCTGAGAAGACTACAGCAGGAAGTTCAGTGTCATATTCAATGTACAAAAGTTGGCTTGAGAAGATTCCAGATAATATTGTGATCATTGGGTCTCACATTCATTCAGATGATCATAAGGAGGAGGTACTATTTTCTGATCATAATGCCCAAGAATAGATGCCTGTGGTTATATCTTTTCCTGTTATAATGTGTATACAGTGTATTAAGTGGCCTGTAATGGAAATTTCTTATGGATTAAATTTCTTGGCTTTAGTAGTTATCGGTGCCAAAACTTTGTGAGACCGATGCTTGATCGAGAGGATGAGAGGAGACTCTTATTATAGCAAAAAGTACAAAATATCAACTTCGCATCACAAAAGAGACATTAGTTTAGCTAGATATATCAATGCATGCATGCACATGCAGCATACACAGACACAGACAAACACACAGATCATTTTCACACACACACATATGAACACTACATAGTGTGGCATACACCCACACTCTCAATGAAAACAACAAAAATGACATACCCAATGTAATCCCACAAGTAGAGTATGGGAGGGTAGTATGTGCGTAGACCTTACCCCTACAAGGTAGAGAGACTAGTTCTGATAGATCCTCGGCGCAAGTAAAAGCATTACAATGAAGAACAATTTGAAAGAATGACCAACGTTCTTAAAAGCGAGAAGCACAAAAAAGCTCTAAGGTACGTATTGGGTGATACAATCCCACATTAGTTGGGTATTGGAGTGGTGGATTGTTTATATGGACTTGGGTAAATACTCCCCTAATGAGCTTGCTAGCCCTTGGGGTCAAGTTATGCCCAATGCCATATTTTTACACATATATCCTTTCAATTGCTTGACAAAATAAGGCCTAAACATGCTTTTTCTATTTTACTCTTTGCAGTCACAGCCTAAAGGATCTCTCTTCACCAAATTGGGCAGCATTTTATATGAGCTCGTCTTCCCGGTATAAGCTCTTCAGTTTTTTTAAAGAACTTTTAGTTAGTGCTGAAAATATCTTGTAAATGAGGATGTCGAATTATAAATAACGGGAAAAGAACCCAGCTTTACATGTAGGCTGCCTGTGTTCTTTTTCATCTTTTTTTTTTGGGGTTCTGTTGAGCATTTTGGGGGGATTAATTTTGGAAGAACAATATGTCTTTGATATTAAACTAAGGCATTTGGATACAAATTACTACTTGTTTGTTTGGAAACTAGGCTTATTTTGTAAAACAATCTAAAAGGATTTTCAGAAATTAAACCATCAAAGCGATCTTATTTTCTAAAAGTAGCTACTTCTTTGATAAATGTCTCAACCAATATTTTATAAAACCAAACCACAAAAATATTCTAATTCTTACTAAGTTCCTCTTGCTTATGGCCGTGAATTAGGCCTTTATTGTCCACATTTTTTTAAAAAATAATTTTTCAAATTCTTCGTTGTCTTTCGGTTCCTTTCCTCTTCATTTTAGGTGCTTTTTCCGCTTCACGAACTTTAGTGTTGTTTACATTGTTTAAAAGAAATTTATCTTTTCCAAAAAAGTATCATTTACATTCGGAAAACCTGGATATGAATTTGCCCTTGTGTTGTATTACCGTTGAATAAACACAGCCATATGACAACTTAATTGTCTTTTTAAAATAGTACTGAATTTTGACGTGTTCAGGATAGTTTTGGGAAGATGCAAGACAAGGGGAAACAGGTTGCAAGCACAAATAAATTTCTGACGAAACTTTTCCCAAATAAAGTGGTTATCCACATGCCGCAGGTCTGTTTTTTAAATTCTATAGAATTTTAAATTCTTTAGCAAATCACTGAGTACTGCAGGATGAAGCACTTCTGTCTACTTTGAAACAACAACTGGATCAAGAAGCTGAAACCCTAACAGTGAAAGAAAATTTTAGTAGCTTGAAAATAGTAAGGCTTTCTGACCTTTAAATTTATGAATGACCAATTTTTCACCTCACATTTGTGAATCCCCTCAGAAAGTACACTTATCGCGATTATATGGAATCCTAAATGGTTGCGTATAGGTTAAATTAAGTGTATGATGTTCGGAAGCATCCCGTCAATAGTTGTATGTGTAAGTATTGGAATAAGCTTTCCAACGATATAAAGTTTGCCCAAAACAGAGGAGTATTTCATATAAGCGAGCACATTCGAAATTTCAAATCGGTGGCCGGGAAGCCTGTGAACAGTAAATCTGCAGGAAGATTTCTGCAGCTAGGCAATTATTTTTTGGATCAACTTTAGACGATCATAACTCCTTGTACAAAAAGAAATGTGTGAGCTGCTATATATCGACGAAAAGCTCCGACAGTCTTATTTCCGATGAATTTGGTTTCATCCAAATCCAATGTCTGAGTAAGGAGCTATACCCGTTTTACTGCAGCCTATAAAAAAAAAAACAGAATTGTGGGACAGATTTTTGGGTCAAATTTAAACGACCATAACTCCTTGTACAGGAATAACTGGGTGCTATACTTTGTTTGAAAATGAAAGCCCTTTGAATTATCTTTCCAATGAAATTGGTTTCACCCAAATACGATACCGGAGCAAAGAGTTATGATCGATTTACTTCAGCCTGCCAAAACTGTTCACTGGGGACAGATTCGGGATTTATTTAAATTGTTAGGGAAAAATGGTCATTTTCTATTACCTTTTGGACGAAAATTGGTCTTTATAAACATACACTTAGCCTCATATATATCATATATCATCCAATTATTAAGAGAAGGTGAAACCCTAGCCTAATTTCAACTTCAAATATTTTGTGATTCAACCGTAAAAAATTCGAATTGGTTCCGTAGTTGTGTTCACCATCTCGAAAGCTTCGGGAAGCACCCCATGGTTATGTAAGGAGGATTCTAAATACAAGAGTTCATTGTTAAGATATGAATATTTTTTATTCTTGATTCTTATCCATGAATAAGTATTGATAAAGGATTATGAGTATTGTCGTGATGTTGGAAGATAACTAGAAACATAGTTATGAATTGTTTTGTATACATTGTTAGTAGTAAATTATGGAAGTTGTTGTATTGGATTATGGAGGATGAATTGTGGTGATATATCATTATATTAGTGGTTATGTATGCCTAGTGATCATGTTGGTATTGGATGGTGACTAAGAAGGGAAATAAAGGCTAAGAGTGATGTTGAGGGATATTTCATGAAAATGCACGATATGTGAATGTAATAAGAGTATAAGAGGATGTATGTATCACTCTTATTGATGAGTTAAAGGATTACTTCCTAGACATTATTTGGTAAAGTTAATACCTAAATGGTAAGGTTTGGGTGCTAATACTAGTTTGCCACAAATGGCTTATTGTAGATAAGTGTTCGAAGAGTACGGGAAGTTAAGTTGGACTTGTATTGAAGTGGTTATATCAAGGTATGTAAGACATACTCTATCTAATATTTGGCATGAATAATGACCCATGGCACTCTCAAGTAAGCTTCCAACATTGTCCTACGACACATGACACATAATAACATCATATGATCTTCGACACTACCAATTGAACTTGTTTTCACTTTTAAGATGTCCGGCTAGTAAAAAAAAATGTCCATATACAATTGTTGACTCCGAAATGGTTTAATGAGGTATCCATGATTCTCTACCTCATTTTCATGATATTTATTACCTATTTACATGTTTTCCTATTGAGGTATCATGGTTTCAAGTTCCATAAGGTGTGACCACAAAGTAACCAATCGCAAAGATTAATTGAATTAAGGAAATGGAATGTCTTTATTTTATATTGATGATATGATGTATTGTATTAGTACCACTGATCAGTTGGCCATTGTATTATAAAGTTTATGTATATATGCTATTCCAGGGGTGGTCCCTGATGTATTGTATTAGTACCACTGATCAGTTGGCCATTGTATGACATATGTTATGTATTGATAAGGATTACAGGAAGTAATGATATGAAAGTAATATGCAGGTATCCCATCAGCTCTTTTAAGTGTGGTCTACTCATACTGTTTATTCACTGGAATCTGGGTTCTGTTGATCTTTTGTATCTCATCTTGATACTCTCTGCCTTACATACTCAGTACATATTTTCGTACTGACGTCCCTCACGGGGGACCTGTATTCATGCCTGCAGGAACAGGTACTTCAGGTCGTACACCTCCGCAGTAAGAGCTAGGACATTCTGTTGTTAGTGGTGAGCTCCAGTTGTTTCGGGGCATCCCAAGTCGTTTCTATATGTACTTTTTGGTATTGGTATAAAAGTCTTTTGTGAGCGGGAGTTGTCCCGACCCTAACTCAGTTGTGTATCTATGTAGAGGCTTTTGTAGACATATTGTACAACCATAGAAGTGTTTGGTTGATAGACGTGATGGCTCAGACGGCCAATTACTGTTCATATATATATTTATGCGTGTTTGCTGGGCTGATACAGGTACTGTTTTCTTCTATTTACAACGAAGTGCAGCCCAAATTTCTAATTTTCATAAGTAATGTAAATGTGAAAGTATAGGTTATGAAAGGGTTCTCCCGGGCCTCCTCGGCTACGGGTGCCAGTCCGCTCCAATGAGATTTGGGGTATGATAGAAGTGGTATCAGAGAAGTTCGTCCTAGTGAGTCTACTAACCGCGTCTACGTAGAATCTCGTTTATCGGTGTGTTGTGCACCACATCTATAAACAGGAGGCTATTGGACATTCAGGGGTTGTTTCCACTCTCCATTTCTTAGATCGTGCAATAGAGCCCATATTAGAGATAAAGTCATAATCGATCTCTTAATCCAATTGTTTATTTTATTTATTACAGTAACGATGCCGGTTACAAGGAGAAAGAATAAGTGGAAGCGAGTAGATGTAGTGGCCGGAGAAGGTACTAGTAAGTCACCCCCGGTACATGCTGAACAAAGTGAGTCTCAAGCTGAGCATATATCAGGAGCTTCTTCTCCTCCGGAAGGGCCATCTATTAATGTTGTTGATCGAGATTTAAGGGATGCAGTACAACTTCTGACGCGTATAGTTGCCGGTCAAGTTCAAGGGCAAGCTATTCCTACCACGGGTTCTAGTGGTACGGATAGAGCAGCTAGCCTTCGGACACAGGATTTTCTGAAACTGGATCCTCTTACTTTTACCGGATCAGCTATTAACGAAGACCCGCAGGACTTTGTCGATCAAACCCAAAGGGCTATAGATGTTATGCACATATCCGGTAATGAGATGGTTGAGCTAGCAGCATATAGACTGAAAGGAGAGACTATATTGTGGTACGAGGATTGGAAACGATCTAGGGGTATTGATGCACCTCCAACTACGTGGGGAGAGTTCAAGGATGCACTTATTGATCATTATCTTCCATTTGAGACTCGTCAGGCCCGTGCAGATCGATTCTTAAATCTTCGTCAGGGTAATATGAGTGTAAGGGAGTATAGTCTTCTATTTAACTCCTTGTCTCGATATGCTTCTAATGTGGTAGCTACTATGGATGACAGAGTTCATCACTTTGTGGATAGATTGGAACCATACTTGGTTAGAGATTGTACTATTGTTGCTTTGAACAAGGACATGGATATAGCAAGGATAAAAGCTTTCGCTCAGAAGATGGAAGATCAGAGGCAAAGAAGAAGAACCCAGGAATCAGAAAAAGGATATTCTAAGCGGTCCAGAGCTATAGGGCAGTTTATGGCATCTCAGGGAGGTTTTAGGCCTTCATTCTCTCATAGATTGCCTAGCTCGTTATCTTCTTATCCTGCAATTAGTGCTCCACCGCAATTTCAAAGGTTCTGAGGTAATTAGTTCGGGCAAAGCAGCGAAAATCAGAGTTCGCGAACAGTGGGGTATCAATGGCAAGGGAGTATGAGTCAATTGAGACCTCCACGACACCCGTGCCCCATATGTAGAAAATTTCACTTTGGCGAATGTCGGCTTGGGATGAACAATTGCTTTTGGTGCGGTAAGCCGGGGCATATGGCTAGAGATTGCCCACACAGGACCACAGGTGGTATAACATGACCTATCGGATCAGTTGTTGCATCATCATCGGTGCCTCCTTTGAGTAGGGGTGCACAACCTATGGGTCACGGTAGAGGTGATAGAGGAGCAGCTAGTTCTAGCGGAGCTCAAAACCGTGTGTATGCCCTAGCAGATCGGCAGAATTTAGAGGCTTCTCCAGACGTGGTTACAGGTACGTTATCCATCTTTGCATTTGATGTGTATGCCTTAATTGATCCTGGTTCTACATTATCGTATGCTACTCCTATGGTTGCGGGAATGTTCGGAAGAACACGCGAATTATTAGCCAAGCCATTTGAAGTATCAACGCTAGTGGGGGAATCTCTTATAGCTAGGAATGTTTATCGAAACTGTGTTGTGAATATTTGTGGTCGTGATACAATGGCCGATCTTGTTGAGTTAGAAATGGTAGATTTTGATGTTATTATGGGCATGGATTGGTTAGAGTCTTGTTATGCTACAGTAGATTGTCGTTCTAAGAAGGTATATTTCCATTTCCCAAATGAGGCAGTCCTTGAATGGAAGGGTAATGTTGGCGCGCCGAGAGGTAGATTTATTTCTTACTTTAAGGCAAGAAAAATGATTTCCAAGGAATACATATACCATTTGGTTAGAGTAAGGGATACAGAGGCAGAGCCGCCAACTTTTTAGACCGTTTCGGTTGTGAATGAATTTCCTGAAGAACTACCAGGTTTACCTCCTGAATGAGAAGTGGAGTTTGATATTGATATGTTGCCAGACACACAGCCAATCTCAATTCCTCCTTATAGAATGGCACCAGCAGAGTTGCGAGAATTGAAAGAGCAACTGAAAGACTTGCTAGAGAAGGGATTCATCAGGCCTAGTATGTCCCCTTGGGGAGCACCAGTATTGTTTGTGCGTAAGAAAGATGGTTCGCTGAGGATGTGTATTGACTATCGGCAATTGAATAAGGTGACTATGAAGAATAAATACCCTCTTCCCCGAATTGATGATTTATTTGACCAGTTGCAGGGTGCCCAGTGTTTTTCCAAGATTGACTTGAGATCAGGCTATAATCAAGTGAGAGTCAAGGATAAAGATATACCCAAGACAGCTTTCCGAACACGGTATGGTCATTATGAATTCCTGGTTATGTCATTTGGGCTGACAAATGCACCCGCAGTTTTTATGGATCTGATGAATAGGCTGTTTAAGCCGTTTCTAGATATGTTCGTGATAGTTTTCATAGATGATATTCTGGTCTACTCTAGATCAGAAGAGGACCATGTTAATCACTTAAGGCAAGCGTTGCAGATTCTTCGTGATCGTAAGTTGTATGCGAAGTTTTCTAAATGTGAGTTTTGGCTCAAGTCAGTGGCATTTTTGGGCCATATTGTATCCAGTGAAGGCATAAAAGTTGACACTCAAAAGAATAAGGCTGTGAAGAATTGACCAAGACCCACGATGCCTACGGAGATTCGTAGTTTTCTCGGGTTGGCAGGTTATTATAGAAGGTTTGTTGAAGGTTTTTCTTCTATTTCTGCACCCTTGACTAAGTTGACGCATAAAGCCTCCAAGTTTCAATGGAATGGTGCCTGTGAAAAGAGTTTCCAACATCTGAAGAGCAAGTTGACTTCTACACCGGTATTGGTTCTTCCTAAAGGAACAAAAGGGTATGCAGTGTACTGTGATGCTTTGAGAATTGGCTTAGGATGCGTATTAATGCAGCATGGTAGAGTAATAGCCTATGCTCTAGACAGTTGCAACCACATGAGAGGAATTATCCCACACATGATCTTGAGCTAGCTGCAGTTTTATTTGCTTTGAAGATATGGCGCCACTACTTATATGGGGTTCATGTTGACATATATACCGATCATAAGAGCCTGCAATATATCTTCAGTCAGAAAGATCTAAACATGAGGCAGCAGAGATGGCTTGAATTATTGAAAGATTATGATGTTGATATCTTGTATCATCCAGGGAAAGAGAATGTGGTAGCGGATGCACTGAGTCGTAAATCTAAAATGGCATCTATAGAAAAGCAGGGGATGATTAAGGATCTTCACCAACTAGCTAATTTGGGGGTTTGACTTCTCGAAACTCCAGATGAAGAGGTTATTGTACGTAATGCAGCGGAATCTTCATTGATAGCTGAAGTGAAAGAGAAGCAGTATGCAGATCCAATTTTATTGCAGCTTAAGGAGGATGTGCAGAGTGGCGCGACAAAGGCATTTGAGCTTACGCGAGAAGGATTGCTTCAGTGTCAGAATCGTTTATGTGTACCTGATGTAGTGGAGCTAAGAAAGAGAATTATGACAGAAGCACATTGTTCAAGGTATTCCATCCATCCAGGGTCGACTAAGATGTATCAAGATTTGAAAGCAATATATTGGTGGAATGACATGAATAAGAATATTGCCGAATTTGTAGCTGAATGTCCGAATTGTCAAAGAGTCAAAGTAGAACACCAGAAACCCGGTGGTTACATGCAATGTATAGATCTTCCAGTCTGGAAGTGGGACAAGATCAATATGGATTTCATCACGGGTTTGCCTCGTACATATCGGAAGTTTGATTCCATATGGATGATCATTGATAGGCTTACCAAATCTGCGCACTTCTTACCAGTTAAGACAGCTTATACGGCGGAGGAGTATGCGAAGTTGTATATTAAGGAGATCGTTCGGTTACATGGAGTTCCAATTTCCATTATATCCGATCGAGAAGCCCAATTTACCGCGAATTTCTGGAAGCCTTTTCAAAGGAGTTTGGGGACACAAGTAAATCTAAGTACGGCTTTTCATCCTCAAACGGACGGACAAGCGGAACGTACCATCCAGACACTTGAAGATATGCTACGAGCATGTGTATTAGATTTCAAAGGCAACTGGGATGATCACCTACCTCTTATCGAGTTTGCCTACAATAATAGCTATCATTCAAGTATCAAAATGGCACCATATGAAGCATTGTATGGAAGAAAGTGTAGATCGCCAATAGGATGGTTTGAAGCAGGTGATGCGGTCTTGTTTGGACCGGATCTTGTTTATCAAGCAATGGAGAAGGTTAAAGTGATCCAACAACGGCTTGCAACAGCTCAAAGTCGACACAAATCTTATGCGGATGTTAGAAGAAGAGGACTTGTGTTTTCTATCGACGATTGGGTATTCTTGAAAGTATCACCAATGAAAGGAGTGATGAGGTTTGGCAAGAAAGGAAAGTTAAGTCCATGATACATAGGTCCGTACAAGATCATTCAAAGATTTTGACAAGTTGCTTATGAGTTAGAGCTACCTCAAGAGCTCTCAGCAGTTCATCCTGTATTTCATGTTTCGATGCTTCACAAGTACATCGGAGATCCATCGTACATCACTACTACGGAAGATGTACAAGTTACAGAAGATCTTACTTTTGAAGAAATGCCTATTGCTATTCTTGATCGCCAAATTAAAAAGATAAGAAATAAAGAGATAGCATCGGTAAAAGTACTTTGGAGGAATAAACAAGTTAAGGAGATCACATGGTAACCCGAGGAAGCGATGAAGATTAAGTACCCTTACCTATTCAACGATGAGGAGCAAGTTCATGAGACGGAAAAAGAACAGTAACAAGTAAGTGTTTATTTTTATGCAAGTATGTTATGATGATGAATATGTTAATTGTAAGCTTGGACATGTCTTAATTGAGTAACTATGCTAACATTCGAGGACGAATGTTATTAAGGGGGAGAGAATGTAACACCCCGTAAAAATTTTTTCGTACACTTATCGCGATTATATGGAGTCCTAAATGCTTGCGTATGGGTTAAATTAAGTGTATGGTGTTCGGAAGTATCCCGTCAATAGTTGTATGTGTAGGTATTGTAATAAGATTTCCAACGATATATAAAGTTTGCCCAAAACAGAGGAGTATTTCATATAAGCGAGCACATTCGAAATTTCAAATCGGTGGCCGGGAAGCCTGTGAACAGTAAATCTGCAGGAAAATTTCTGCAGCTAGGCAATTATTTTTTGGATCAACTTTAGACGATCATAACTCCTTGTACAAAAAGACCTGTTTGAGCTGCTATATATCGACGAAAATCTCCGAGAGTCGTCTTTCCGATGAAATTGGTTTCATCCAAATCCAACGTCTCAGTGAGGAGCTATACCCGTTTTACTGCAGCCTATAAAAACAAAACAGAATTTTGGGACAGATTTTTGGGTCAACTTTAAACGACCATAACTCCTTGTACAGGAATAACTGGGTGGTATAATTTATATGAAAATGAAATACCTTTGAATTATATTTCCAATAAAATTGGTTTCACCCAAATACGATACCGGAGCAAAGAGTTATGATCGATTTACTTCAGCCTGCCAAAACTGTCCACTGGGGACAGATTCGGGATTTATTTAAATTTTTAGGGCAAAATGGTCATTTTCTATTACCTCTTGGACGAAAATTGGTCTTTATAAACATACACTTAGCCTCATATATATCATATATCATCCAATTATTAAGAGAAGGTGAAACCCTAGCCTAATTTCAACTTCAAATATTTTGTGATTCAACCGTAGAAAATTCGAATTGGTTCTGTAGTTGTGTTCACCATCTCGAAAGCATCGGGAAGCACCCCATGGTTATGTAAGGAGGATTCTAAATACAAGAGTTCATTTTTAAGGTATGAATATTGTTTATTCTTGATTCTTATCCATGAATAAGTATTGATAAAGGATTATGAGTATTGTCGTGATGTTGGAAGATAACTAGAAACATAGTTATGAATTGTTTTGTATACATTGTTAGTAGTAAATTATGGAAGTTGTTGTACTGGATTATGGAGGATGAATTGTGGTGATATATCATTATATTAGTGGTTATGTATGCCTAGTGATCATGTTGGTATTGGATGGTGACTAAGAAGGGAAATAAAGGCTAAGAGTGATGTTGAGGGATATTTCATGAAAATGCATGATATGTGAATGTAACAAGAGTATAAGAGGATGTATGTAGCACTATTATTAATGAGTTAAAAGATTACTTCCTAGACATTATTTGGTGAAGTTAATACCTAAATGGTAAGGTTTGGGTGCTAATACTAGTTTGCCACAAATGACTTATTGTAGATAAGTGTTCGAAGAGTACGGGAAGTCAAGTTGGACTTGTATTGAAGTGGTTATATCAAGGTATGTAAGACATACTCTATCTAATATTTGGCATGAATAATGACCCATGGCACTCTCAAGTAAGCTTCCAACATTGTCCTACGACACATGACACATAATAACATCATATGATCTTCGACACTACCAATTGAACTTGTTTTCACTTTTAAGATGTCCGGCTAGTAAAAAAAAAATGTCCATATACTATTGTTGACTCCGAAATGGTTTAATGAGGTATCCATGATTCTCTACCTCATTTTCATGATATTTATTACCTATTTACATGTTTTCCTATTGAGGTATCATGGTTTCAAGTTCCATAAGGTGTGACCACAAAGTAACCAATCGCAAAGATTAATTGAATTAAGGAAATGGAATGTCTTTATTTTAAATTGATGATATGATGTATTGTATTAGTACCACTGATCAGTTGGCCATTGTATTATAAAGTTTATGTATATATGCTATTCCAGGGGTGGTCCCTGATGTATTGTATTAGTACCACTGATCAGTTGGCCATTGTATGACATATGTTATGTATTGATAAGGATTACGGGAAGTAATGATATGAAAGTAATATGCAGGTATCCCATCATCTCTTTTAAGTGTGGTCTACTCATACTGTTTATTCACTGGTATCTGGGTTCTGTTGATATTTTGTATCTCATCTTGATACTCTCTGCCTTACATACTCAGTACATATTTCCGTACTGACGTCCCTCACGGGGGACCTGTATTCATGCATGCAGGAACAGGTACTTCAGGTCGTACACCTCCGCAGTAAGAGCTAGGACATTCTGTTGTTAGTGGTGAGCTCCAGTTGTTTTGGGGCATCCCAAGTCGTTTCTATATGTACTTTTTGGTATTGGTATAAAAGTCTTTTGTGGGCGGGAGTTTGTCCCGACCCTAACTCAGTTGTGTATCTATGTAGAGGCTTTTGTAGACATATTGTACAGCCATAGGAGTGGTTGGTTGATAGACGTGATGGCTCTGACGGCCTATTACTATTCATGTATATATTTATGCGTGTTTGCTGGGCTGATACAGGTACTGTTTTCTTCTATTTACAACGAAGTGCTGCCCAAATTTCTAATTTTCATAAGTAATGTAAATGTGAAAGTATAGGTTATGAACGGGTTCTCCCGGGCCTCCTCGGCTACGGGTGCCAGTCCGCTCCAATGGGATTTGGGGTATGACACATATTTTAAGCCTCTTAACTTTGAAGATTTATAAATTTGTCTTCCTGACCCCAAGATGTAGATTTTTGAGTCAATTTATGTTCAGAGGTGTAAGGAGCATATCTTTCAGATTTTTTGGATGAGAAATGGGTCTTTTTTAGATTTTGATTCCAGCAGCTCATCGTGATAGGACCGCATCGCGGTGCCTATAGCGATGGAGGCCTCACCACGTCGTGGTGGCTCTCTAAAACACAATTCTGTTGCGAATTTAGGCTTTTGAGGGGAAATTGAATCTTTTTCCCTCAGCCCAATTCATCTAATCCCAATTAAAATCATCAATTAGGGCATAAATTACCCATCTCCTCCAATTGTTGTAACACCCCAGATTTCTTGCTAGAATGAAAAACTGTCATTTCTATGCGTAGATGATCCAAAAGCAATAAATCCAATACAAATTTGGCATGCTAATCAATTATGTAGTGTGGGAACCTATTTGAGCATGAATTGAGATCCAAGAGGTCCCCTAACTCAAGGGTGAGTTGAAAGCTTTCCTATCGTTCGAGTTTGAGTGAGCGTCGAAACTTGGGTCAACTTCAATCGGCCATAACTCTTTGTATATAAAGAATTAGAGGGTCTACTATATATCAAATGAAATCTATTCGAATTATCGTTCCAACGATACAAATTTTGCCAAAATCCGATAGCCAAACAAAAAGTTATGGCCATTTTCGCGACTAAAATAGTAGCATCGCGTGATTAGCGTACGACGCAAGCTCAGTCGCACGCACCCAATTTTCAGGTTCTGTTTTCGCCTTTTTAAGGAAAAAAGTGGTATTTTTCACCCTCCTTATTCAGCCATAACATGGGATTAAATCCCCCAAATACCAAAATAAGGTCATTCTCTCTCAAAATCACCAAGAACTCTTCTTAGGGTTTCAACCCAAAGACCAAAATATCTTAAGATTTCACCATGAGTTTTTTATAATTCTTCGAGATTCGGAATCCCTAATGCGAGGGCTACAAAAGCACCCATTAATTGTTTGAATAGCATCCCTAAAGCACGAGTTCATTCAAGAGTCATAAATTAAGGTACGTGGGGTTTTTCTAAAATTTCATCGGCAAAGAAACCATCTTTAATTCAAGCTAAAGGTCTCGAAATCATGATTTTTAAGAAAGGGGTTTTGAATTTACAACTACTAGCATGTTTTAGAAGCCTTGATCAGTAATTTTTTGGTCTTCAGGCCTTTCCCTAAATTGATTTGAAATCTATATATATGTATGCATGTGTTTAAGGATGAATATACAATTGAGAGCATGAATCCTAAAGAATCCCTCTCTTGTTATGATTTTTCTTTACTTTTCATATGCTTTGGATTGTTTTGAATGCATCTTGAAAAGAATGATATGAAATATCTTGATTAATGCTACGATTGAATTATGGTTTTAATTTCAAAAGAGAGGGATGTTTATGTTGACCAATGTTGAATATAAACATATAATAAGAAGAGTTGCATGGTTTGTCAAAGATTACATGACCACCACATATTTATTGAAAGAATGAGAATTTTTGCATAGTTTTTGGAACATGAAATCTCTTATATTATTTGCATGCTTGGGTGGTCTGAATTATGTTTTAATGAAAGAATCATGCACGGTACAATATGACTCAGAAGTAGGACTTGCAAGTCTTGGTGTGACGACACCAACTCAGTTAAAGCCATAGTAATTCAGAACAGAATAGAACACATGTTTGAAATCACATTTTTAGATTATGAATTCTCAAAGATGCATGTTTAAAAAAAGGTTTAAAAATGGGCTTAAAGAGAGTTAGATGGTTATCCGAAGAAGGTACGAATTGAAGGACTCTATGCTAGAAACCGTGATTTGCCGACATGGGATTATGGTACCATGCTTTGTGATCTTGTGTACCTTGATTCATGTCATCCCAAATTGGTACTATGGTTAGGAGCCCTGCTTTATGATCTTGTGCACTACCATGACATGTTGATTTGATTGAGGATTTTGGCACCCTGCTGTGTTATCTTGCGTGTCCTCCTTATAGAAACTCCAATCCCTGCGACAAACTTAGATTGGGGGCTTGGCCGCCGAGTCAACGACGGATTCTATATAGCCCATGGAATTACAGATTGTAGGGTGTACCATCTAGCTCAGAAATAAGACAAAGAGTGAGTCATGGTTTCAAAGAAATGTTTCAAAGTATTTATGAAAATCAATTAGATGATGTGTGATGTGTCCTCAAGAAAAAATTGCTTAGGCATCTAGTAACAATAGAAATTTACAGTGAATCGTCTTAGTGGCATAATAGCGCTCCAGTAATTTCCCAAAATTTGTCATCAGATAATACAAAAGGTGTATAACTGATGAGAATAACCATTTCTCAAATTAGAACTACCCTTAATACACCAAACTGAACCAAATGATGGATAAAAAAATAATCGCCACATTACTTAATCCCAACATTAGATAAGGTTGTTCAAACGACACCCAAATGCAATACTCTGCATGCAACTCCAACACATCATTCACTTGCAACAAAATGGACTTTTCAGGTTTACAAAGTATAAAATAATAAACCTAGACATCTACTCTAGCTAAAATATTTGGGTAAGGTAGACATCTAAGCTAAAAAAATATTCGGGGAAATCTTAGAAGCTTAGTCAATTTTTTGATAGGACTGAAAACCCTCTGCAAGTACTCAGCAAAAGGTCAAAGCATATAAAGTAACTGTTGTAACATGTCAAAACTCATTTTCTTAAAGACCTATAAACTCATTGTACTAAAATTGAGATAGCCTTTAAATGATGTAACTGAAGGACTGTTTCTTTCTAGAGGCCCCTTCTCCATATAGATCATTCCACTGAAGAAGCTCGGTCATATTTGTGGATTCAGATGAAACACTTGCGCAAACCTACAAGAACAGACGATCACAGTTCTCCAATCGTCAACTCCCTTATGCAGTTAAATTTAGAAAGTTTAAAGATGCCGCCAGATTTTTTCAACTCACCTGCTGATGAGAATATCTGAAGTCGTCCATATTCAGTGGCTGTAAGTCTGCACTGCTGCTTGGTGCTGTAGGTGGTCTACCATCAGCACTAGCTTCAGCCTATTCCTATAATCAAATGTAAGCGTTAGATGCCTGTTTTAGCAAGTATACAAAAGAGGCACGTGCACACAAACATATATATACACACAAGGGCCTCCTAAGTTGCCTTGTACGTCATTCTTGCAGGTATAGCTCAAAATTAGATGAACAGAATAGCCAAGTTAATCAGCACAGAATTTTTATTGCCTCTTCCTTCTATTGTAACAACCCGAATTTTCGAGCTAGAAATCAAACCATCGTTCCTATATGTATAAGCTCAAATTCCATGGTTTATGTTTAAATTCATGTTTCATGATCTTTCGCCTAGTATATGAAGTGATTATGAGGTGAAAAATGCTCATAGAAATGGCTTAGAGCAAAGTTGAGCAAAGAATCATTTCTTTCATTCATAGTTTGATATTCGATTCTACAAAAGTCTATTTTGAACGTGTATAACTTTCGATACACATAGAATTTTTAAGCTCAAGATCCACCAAATTGTATATAATTGAATTAACTTTCCCACGATACCAATTTCGCCAAAATTCGATAACCAAGAAAAAAGTTATCACGTGTTTTGTCGGACTTATCCACCAAGGGAAGGCAGCACATTACGGAACTGTTTCACTTATTAAATAAGTTTCTAATGGGTCTAGGGGCATTTTGGTCCCTTCCACTCACCCAAAATCCATCCATAACATAAGATTTGTGCCCCAAAAACCATAATACACTCTATAATTCAATTTTCCTCTCAAATCAAAACCCTAACTCCTTCCCCCAAAGATCAAGAACTCAACCCTAAGATCAAGAATTTCAAGAGAAGGATCAAGATCTCGGTTCTTTCTTTCAAACCTTGTAATCTAAGGTACGTGGGGTTGTCCTAATCTCATGGGCATGATTTTGATATGAATTTAAACAACATTTTAATAATTACTTATGTAAGTATGCAATTATAAGTGGGGTTTTGTTTTTTACACAAAAAACATGCATTGTAATATGATTTTGAGAAGAATATTGAAAGATCATGGGATGTTTGCTTATATATGTAAATTGTTGAAATGGTGGAAATGTGATTTGAATTTTGAAAGGTGTTATGAATATGAGTTGTAAATCTTTTAATCCCCATGATGATATTTTATGTACTCCACATGATACTATTTTTAAACTATCGAGAGCATGAGTTTTATATCCACTATTGTACTACTTTATAAATGATGAAGTTTCTTAACTATTACGTGTTGGGAATCACTATGCATGTGTTGGTGTATGAGAATCTTGTTGGTGTTCATACTATGATTTGCATAAGATGTTTTGAGAATTGATGTGGTACTGATGACTTGCAAGTTAGGTTATATGATGATACCTCATGGAGGAATTGCCTCGAATGAAAAGAGAAAAAGAATGCTGTGAGCATGATGCATGTTTTCCTTATATCAAACTTAAAGCTTGATTGATGTGAGTTTGATGCAGGTTACCCGAAGAAAGCACGAGTCAAATGAATCTATGCTGGAAATCGTGATTTGCCGACACGAGAACTTGGAACCTTGCTATGTGATCTTGCGTACCTAGTACTATGTCATCCCAACTCGGGACCTATGATTAGGAGCCCTGCTTTGTGATCTTGAGCCCAACCATGGCATATTGACTTGATTGGGGTTGTGGCGCCATGCTGTGTGATTCCTTCCCTCACTAGTACTCCAACCTTGGCGGCAATAGAGATTTGGCAGTGGGTGAAAATGTAAAATTGTAGGATGTACCATCTAACTCCATAGTGCTACATTATTGTTGAAAATCATTATACTATGCTCATGTGTTTTCAAATGACTTTGCGTTAATGTATTTTTTAATATCTCTCACCTATGTTGTATAAGTTGTATTTTGTTTGTGGAGTACTCTGCATACCAGTACATCTGTATTGACCCCCTATATTCCAGGATCCGAGGCACAGTTCCACGGTCCCAAGCAGTAGATCCGTGTTTGTCAGAAGTTGCAGTTGGCGAGCCTTCTCTCTTTCGGAAGCCCAGATTTTCAGATATCATTGTTTCTTTTTCTTTTTTTCTGGTCTACTGGGGGCCTTGTCCCAAATTTGTTTCAGATGTATGATGGCTAATACAATGTTAGAGATTTCTCAGACGGTTGTCACATGTTTAGATTATTCAGAATTTTCCTTTTAAAATTGTTCAAGTTTATGAGATTGACCATGGTTCCATCATGTATTGTTTCCCTCAAATTTTCTTAGACTATATGAATATTGTGCATGATTACCAGATTTACAAGAGCGCCCGGGCCTTCGTGATTTGGGATGCTCGTTACGGCTAGGGCCCCGACTCGGATCGGGACATCTATATTGTTTGATTTGTTTTATACATTTTTAGTTTAGATTAAGTGAGCTGGCCCTCAAACTTATTTTTCTCCCGAGTTGTGAAACCTCAGTGATGCTTGCGCCAATGTAGGCTTCCTACATCACGCCCCATGGGAGTGCGACCTTCTCCGGACCTTGTGAGAATATGGATGCTTCATGCACCAGACTGCCTTTTCTTTTCACAAACCCAAGTTGTCAAAGTTTAACTCCACGGTTTTTTAGAAGAAAGTTCCTCTCCACCAAATCCAGGACCAAAAACAACATACATTTGAATTAATATACTTCAAAAGAATCCTCTAAAGTCAATGAAAAATTATCTAAAGAAAGTGAAATAGGCATCCATAACAGTCAATGAACTACCAAGAAAATCGATTGGAACAGCCAACAAGTTATTTTCTACCTCATCTAAGCAGTCAATGAACACACATCAACAAAAGAAACGTAGTACCTTTTTTTCCTTTTCTAGGATATCTCTAATGGGTCGATATGCAGCGGTTGCACAGAGATTCTACATGATAAAGGAGTTAAATTAGAAAATAACAGAAAATTCAAACATCAGAAAGATGAAACAAGGACTAATCATTTATCCAAGCAAACAAGAATAGCAGACACCTTAAGGTCACTTCCGAAATATCCGTCAGTCATACTTGCAACTGATTCCAGATCAACATCCTCAGCCAAGTCTTCTTTTGCGAGTATCACTTTTAGAATTTTTGCTCTGTTTGGAGCATCTGGTAAATTGACCATCAACCTGTACAGAAAAGACATGAAAAGGGCATTAAGCAAGTGTTAAAAGAATTTCTTCAATAATATCTGCAAATTAGTCATTCCTCTTTTACCTGCGTGGCAGTCGCCATATAACAGCTTCATCAAGGTCAAATGGCCTGTTTATTGCTGCAAGTACCAGAACTCGTTCAGTATCCTTTGTGCGTAACCCATCCCAATTCAGCATGAATTCATTTTTCAATTTGCGCATTGCCTGATGTTCTTCTGGATTTTCCCTTCTTCCCAGCATACTATCAACCTTGAGAAATCCGCATAAACAAACAGGAGAGAAAAGGGATCAGAAAAAGGATCAAATTTTAAAGTATGAAGGATGAAAGAAACATGCTAACATGTAAGGAAGCATACTTCATCGACAAAAATAACGCTGGGAGCAATTTTACTAGCCAGCGAGAAGACAGCTTTTATGCATTTCTCACCCTCGCCAGACCACTGCGGCATTGGAAAAGAAAAAGATTAAGGCTGTTCTAATGCTAAGAAACTACTATGAACAACATCACCTATACTCAATAGACCACAAATATGCTCCAACAAAACAAACCTTTGAACTGATACTTGACATTGAAATATTAATAAAATTTGCTCCCGCTTCAGTGGCAACAGCTTTTGCCAGCATGGTTTTCCCAGTTCCAGGAGGACCAAACAAAAGTATTCCTTTGCAGGGCTGCGAATGAAATTGAAGAGCTATATTTACTTAAATAATCACAAATCTCTAGATAATGCTTGAAAATTCAAGTCCCAAAAGGAGAAACAACAGTTGGAGTAACATTTTTCATCAAGCACAAACTTCTTGTCAAACTGCTCAGATGAAACAAACCCAAGAGTAAGAAATATAAGTAACTATCTTTATCTTCAAGTTTAACTGTGGAAGTAATGTGGTCAAACTTAAACCAAAATTATTAGGTAATACTAATACACTTATTTTAGTGGGAAAAACAGATGGATAAAAACAAAGCTGGAGTAATTAATCCTTGAACAAAAAGGTCAAATACTTCCAAACTTTTATACAAGCTAATCTACTTAGACGAGCAAAATATGGAAAAATTGCAGATGTAAACCTTGGTTAGTTGACTCTTGGAGAAAAGTTCAGGTCTTTGTAATGGAAGCATGATCAGCTCTTTTAATGTATCCTTGACACTTTCAAGTGCACCGATATCATCAAATGTCACCCCAGCCAGAAGTGCCTTCTCAAACTCATTGTCTGTGTCAACATCCTGCGTTCGACAAAACTAGTTCATCAATTCCTAAGTCAGTATCTTCCATATCAAATCAAGGAGCTTTTTATACAAATTTCGCAAAGCATCAGATAAGGAATATTATAATCACCTTGAGTGACTTCTTCAAGCTCTTGGTATCATTTTGCTTTGCTTGTAAGAGTTCCAACCCATACTGAATGCTGTTATATCGCAAAAGATTCCCGCAATTGTTCAATTCAACAATCATTACAGTCAAAGAAAATCATGGATAGGAGAATATCAGATGCTGCTATTTCTATTACCTAACGGGAGATAAGACAATCCTCATGTCAACATCTGCTTGGGTGTTCTGCATCAAAAGATGGCTCAACGCCCATCCAACAACCTTCTCTGCACCTTCAAGCACCCAATAATTCAGCTCTTTTTGCAAAAAAAAAAAAACAAAAAAAACCTGGTTGACATAATTGTCTTTTCTTCCTTTTTTTTTTTTGTATTGAAGGATGTTATGATTTGGATAGAATAAGCAAATTACAAGTAAAAGAAAGACAAGAACAATAACTTATGATGACCAGGGGCAGACCTACGTGGTTCACAGGGGGTTCACCCGAACCCCCTAGGTAAAAAATTACTTTGTATATAGAAAGTAGAAAATCTATATTTCTGTACATATATTAATGTTGAACCACATGAAACAATGCATTTAGATAGCCCATTGGTGTTATTTTCACTGCCATCTCTTATTATAAAAATTAAATGTACTATACAGCTCTTATTATAAAAATAAAAATAAAACGCTAGGTGCTACTGCTGTATAAATAAATAAATAAAATATTTTACATCCCTTGAAATTGTAAATTTTATTGTATTTTACAGTTTCAGAGGGATACTAAGCTGCTAAGAAATTGACGGAGTTACTCAACTTCTGCAGCAGCTGGAGGTGTTCCTGAGGGACAACAGACAGTGAAGATTACTGTCATACCCCAAATCCCATTGGAGCGGACTGGCACCCGTAGCCGAGGAGGCCCGGGAGAACCCGTTCATAACCTATACTTTCACATTTACATTACTTATGAAAATTAGAAATTTGGGCAGCACTTCGTTGTAAATAGAAGAAAACAGTACCTGTATCAGCCCAGCAAACACGCATAAATATATATATGAACAGTAATTGGCCGTCAGAGCCATCACGTCTATCAACCAAACACTCCTATGGCTGTACAATATGTCTACAAAAGCCTCTACATAAATACACAACTGAGTTAGGGTCGGGACAAACTCCCGCCCACAAAAGACTTTTATACCAATACCAAAAAGTACATATAGAAACGACTTGGGATGCCCCGAAATAACTGGAGCTCACCACTAACAACAGAATGTCCTAGCTCTTACTGCGGAGGTGTACGACCTGAAGTACCTGTTCCTGCAGGCATGAATACAGGTCCCCCGTGAGGGACGTCATATCAAGATGAGATACAAAAGATCAACAGAACCCAGATACCAGTGAATAAACAGTATGAGTAGACCACACTTAAAAGAGTTGATAGGATACCTGCATATTACTTTCATATCATTACTTCCCGTAATCCTTATCAATACATAACATATGTCATACAATGGCCAACTGATCAGTGGTACTAATACAATACATCAGGGACCACCTCTGGAATAGCATATATACATAAACTTTATAATACAATGGCCAACTGATCAGTGGTACTAATACAATACATCATATCATCAATTTAAAATAAAGACATTCCATTTCCTTAATTCAATTAATCTTTGCCATTGGTTACTTTGTGGTCACACCTTATGGAACTTGAAACCATGATACCTAAATAGGAAAACATGTGAATAGGTAATAAATATCATGAAAATGAGGTAGAGAATCATGGATACCTCATTAAACCATTTCGGAGTAAACAATAGTATATGGACATTTTTTTTTTTACTAGCCGGACATCTTAAAAGTGAAAACAAGTTCAATTGGTAGTGTCGAAGCTCATATGATGTTATTATGTGTCATGTGTCGTAGGACAATGTTGGAAGCTTACTTGAGAGTGCCATGGGTCATTATTCATGCCAAATATTAGATAGAGTATGTCTTATATACCTTGATATAACCACTTCAATACAAGTCCAACTTGACTTCCCGTACTCTTCGAGCACTTATCTACAATAAGTCATTTGTGGCAAACTAGTATTAGCACCCAAACCTTACCATTTAGGTATTAACTTCACCAAATAATGTCTAGGAAGTAATCCTTTAAATCATCAATAAGAGTGCTACATACATCCTCTTATACTCTTGTTACATTCACATATCATGCATTTTCATGAAATATGCCTCAACATCACTCTTAGCCTTTATTTTCCTTCTTAGTCACCATCCAATACCAACATGATCACTAGGCATACATAACCACAAATATAATTATATATCACCACAATTCATCCTCCATAATCCAATACAAAAACTTTCATAATTTACTACTAACAATGTATACAAAACAATTCATAACTATGTTTCTAGTTATCTTCCAACATCACGACAATACTCATAATCCTTTATCAATACTTATTCATGGATAAGAATCAAGAATAAACAATATAAATACCTTAACAATGAACTCTTGTATTTAGAATCCTCCTTACATAACCATGGGGTGCTTCCCGAAGCTTTCGAGATGGTAAACACAACTACGGAACCAATTCGAATTTTCTACGGTTGAATCACAAAATATTTGAAGTTGAAATTAGGCTAGGGTTTCACCTTCTCTTAACAATTGGATGATATATGATATATATGAGGCTAAGTGTATGTTTATAAACACCAATTTTCGTCCAAGAGGTAATAGAAAATGACCATTTTGCCCTAAAAATTTAAATAAATCCCGAATCTGTCCCCAGTGGACAGTTTTGACAGGCTGAAGTAAATCGATCATAACTCTTTGCTCCGGTATCGTATTTGGGTGAAACCAATTTCATTGGAAATATAATTCAAAGGTATTTCATTTTCATATAAAGTATACCACCTAGTTCTTCTTGTACAAGGAGTTATGGTCGATTAAAGTTGACCCAAAAATCTGTCCCACAATTCTGTTTTTTTTGATAGGCTGCAGTAAAACAGGTATAGCTCCTTACTCAGACATTGGATTTGGATGAAACCAATTTCATCGGAAAGAAGACTCTCGGAGATTTTCGTCGATATATAGCAGATCACACAGTTCTTTTTGTACAAGTATTTATGATCGTCTAAAGTTGATCCAAAAAATAATTGCCTAGCTGCAGAAATTTTCCTGCAGAGTTACTGTTCACAGGCTTCCCGACCACCGATTTGAAATTTCGAATGTGCTCGCTTATATGAAATACTCCTCTGTTTTGGGCAAACTTTATATCGTTGGAAATCTTATTCCAATACCTACACATACAACTATTGACGGGATACTTACGAACACCATACGCTTAATTTAACCCATACGCAAGCATTTAGGACTCCATATAATCGCGATAAGTGAACGAAAAAAATTTACGGGGTGTTACAATATGACTAAGACCTCATTTGTTTGCACTTAATGGAGGCATGAATCTAAATGGTTCAGACTTCAAACCATTAATTGCATTTGTTTTTTATTAAGGTTTTAACTCTTAATAGGTCTGAATAGGTCTTAATAATTTAGATCTAGAACAAAATCTTAATAGGTCTGAAGGGATATTCTGGTGTTGGATAATATTCACCACTCTATTCATAAATAGCAGTCACCACCACTAACCACCTCTGCCACAGTCATTATTGTCAACCACCACCCACCATCACCAACCACCTCTACCATCACAACCACCATCAACAACAAATACCGCTACCAACCACAATTATCAACCGTTACCACATCTACTACCTGTTTTATTCTAATTATATTCACCGCCACCACTGCTGTCAACAGTACCACAATCACCAACCACTATCGGCCAATCCGTACTACTATCCAACTTATCTATCACAACTCACACCACTACTAACTACCTATCAAGACCCGAACTAGGGCCTGGCAGTGACAGACATCCCAAATCATGAAGGCCCAGACGTTCTACTCTATCTGATCTAGTAATCTGGCACAACATTCATATCATAAAAGAAAATGCGAAAATATAATCTAATACGGAAACATGGTCATTTACTCTGGGTTTCAAGAAATAAGAAAGAGAACTGCAATTCAAAACATCTGAATAAGATCTGACTCAGTCTATTCTAAAAACTGGGATAAGGCCCCAGTAGACCAAAATAACGGAATAACATAATTTGAAATAATAGGCCTTCTGGAACAAAGAAGGCTCACCACTGCACCGATCACTTCTTTCTGGAATACTCTACTGATTAGCTAGACACTTAGACTGAGCCTCCGAACTTGGGAGGTAGGGGGTCAATACATATGTAGTGGTACGCAGAGCAAATCCAAAATAATAATCGATATTCAACATAAATGAGAGCAATTTAAAACTTTTCATAAACATATCTTATATAGTAAGAAATCTCATGGGCATTTCTGAAAGATTCTGAAAGAAAATCATCTAGACTCGAAGACATTCTTTGTTTTACTTCTGCGCTACGTGGTATACCCTACAACTCTGAAATTCCACAGGCTATATGAAATTTTCCATTGACTCGGTAGGGAAGCCTCCAACCCAAATGAGCCACAAAGGTTGGAGTCTCTGACTCTGCTACGCCACACGGTCATCGCCAGCGTAAAAATAATATACCCAGATCAGCAAATCACGATTTTAGGCTAAGAGTTACTTGAACTCAAACCTTCTTCGGGTAGCCACCTAACCCCCTTTAAGCTCAGTTTGAACTCTTTAAAACATGCATTCTCTGAAATTGAACTCTGAAAACATACTCTGTTACGGCATACATACTTATGGTATCGTCATACCATTGACTTGAAAGTCACATCTCTGAGCCATTATTAGTATATTACAATCTCTCTTTTCAAAACATAAATTCGGGATCACCATATCAATAAATTATTTCAAAGAACTCTTTCTCTAAAACTCATGTAAACACATGTATGAAACTCTCTTTGTCAAACTTTCAATGATGCAAGGTGGTCATGTCAAATCTCTTAATCTCATGCAAATCTTTCTCTTATAACAAAATATATTTACATCAAAAAACTCCCTGTCTTCAATCTCTAAATCATGCTCAAAATCCTATGGTGTTTGAGTAAACAAATTTGAAGCCATAAATCATGAATTTCAAATCCTTCACATTAAGATCATAAACTTAAAGTCATTACAAGAGAGGAATTTCATAAGTTGTGCTCTCAAACAATCTTAAATTTAAATTTTCATACATATACATATACATGTAAATCAATTTAAAAGGGAAAGGCCTAAAGGCCAAATCAACAGTACAATTAAACATTCATAATGCATAATAAATCATGTATCTCAAAAACCTCTTTTTAAATTCATGCTTGATAATCTTTAAATCATGCTCTAGTGTTTACAAGCCAATGTAGTTTTTAGGATAAACCCCACGTACCTCAATTTAGAAATTTGATGGATGATTCTTGAAGCCTATGATTTGGGGATTCCAAATCTTCTATCAATCTTGAAAACCCACGGTTATATCTTTAGTTATTTGGGTTTTCTTGTTTGAAACCATAAGGAGTGTTCTTGATAGGTTTTGATGAAAATATCAATAATAAGGTCATTTGGATTAAATCCTGTGTTTTTGTTGATAAGGTGGTGGAAAATATCCAATATACCCTTAATGAGATGGACTAAAATTATAACTGGGAGCCCGATTTCATGGGCCATCGCGATGCGCCACAATCGCGGTGGCTCATTGGAAATTGACGAGTGGGATTATTAAGGTCACCGCGATGTGGAGCCATCACATTGTCACACTGGTTGGGACCTAAAACTTCAGTGTGATGTGCCACAGTCACGTTATTCTACTGGAATTTGACAATTTCTAAAAAGGCCTCCTCCGCGACGTGCCAAGCACCAAAATAATGGTGTTTTACAACTAGAACTTAAATTAGCCATAACTTGTTGTCCGGGTATCGGATTTGGGCGAATCTTATATCGACAGAAAGCACATTCAATTTCCCACATGATAAAAATTTGAAATTAAGAAAATTGTTTATGGTTTAAACTTTACTCACTTTAAAAGTAAAAAAAGAGACTAAGCTTCTTTGACACAATTCTACTCATTTATCTCTAAGAGCATATTACCACGATCTACTGCATGGACGATTTTTGCGGGGTGTTACACTACCACTAATACATCACAACCTCTTTATATTCTTTGATCACCACCACTATCATCACTTTTAATGCTACCTCTACCACCACTTCAACTAGTACCATCGCTATAATTAATCTATACTAACAACCATCTCCACCATCACAACACAGAACATCTCCAACTAGCACCAACACATCATCAATAATCATCTATTCATGTTTCATCCAACACAATCAACACCTTAAACTACTAAGATCAAGCAACATCACATCACAACAGCCACCTCCACCATCAATCGCCACCATCATAATAGTCACTACAATACCAACCATCACAATTATCACCACCAATATTATTAATCACTAACATCAATCATTGTCACTGCAACTACCATTATAAGCCGTCTCCACTATTACTAATAAACATAAATATTTATTCTCAATCAAATACTAATAATTTAGTTGTATTAAATTACACACTTTTTAATATATAATTATTTTTGTATTTGAATTTTATTTTTAATTTTATTATATATACAAATAATTTTTTTTACACATTCAGATGTTAAAAAATAAATAGTCTTAATCATTCAGCTTTCAGATCTACAGACAACATCTTAATCATTCAGATGTACTTTCAGATTCAGACGTCCAAATCTTAAAAAAATAAATGGAACCTAAGTCTTGCTACACTTAGAAAACTTTTCAAGCCCTTAACTCCCCATGCATGCAACTAAGAGTTAAGTCAAGTCAAGTGTTAAATGGGGTGTTGCATTATTCCCCCTTGGGATCATTCATCTCTGAATGATGACTTGGGACACAACAAGCACGATTCAAGCACTATATGGAAAGAAAAGAGTATTATAAGATTTGTACCTTTGATATCATCATCCATGGTTTCACAGAGAGTCAGGTACCTCGTACGCACATCATCCTCCGATTCACAAGTTGCTTCCTCAGCTTTTTGATTCTTCCACAACACCTTAACCAAAACTATCTTCTTACTTCTCAACTTCTGCACTTGGCGGTCTAAAATAGCAATGGTTTCTTCTTCACAAAGAGTCTTTTATGTTAATTTCTTCCATAGGAAATACAGGAGAATGATCCCCACTATATTTCATCAGCATTGATACATGAAATATAGAATGGACAGAAGCTAAACCCGCTAGCAAATTTATCTCATAAGTAACCCCACCAATCCTCCTCGTAATCTAATAAGGACCTATGTAACGAAGACTAAGTTTTTATTTATTTCCAAATCGCATGACTCCCTTCATAGAGAAGACCTTTAGAAATACCCAATCATCAACCTCAAATTCCAACTCCCTTTTTCTAACATCGGTGTCAGACTTTTGGCAACTCTGAGCTATCTTAAGTCGCTCCCGAATGACCTTCACTTTCTCTATTACTTGATGAACAAGATCAGGCCCAAACAATCGGGTTTCATCAACTTCATACCACACAATTGGGGATCTATATCTCCTCCCATAAAAATCTTTGAAAAGAACTATCTGAATGCAGGAATGATAGTTATTATTGCAGGCAAATTCTATCAATGATAAGTGATCAACCCAACTACCCTTAAAGTCAATCATGGAAGCCCTTAACATATATTTTAAGGTCTGAATTGTGCGTTCTGCTTGACCATTTATTTGAGGATGAAAGGTGGTGCTAAGGTTTGTTGGGTATCTAAACCTCTCTAAAAAGAGCGCTGAAACTAAGAAGAGAATTATGTACCTCGATCAGATATGATAGACACTGGAGCCCGTGAAACCAAACTATCTCTTGGATGTAAATTTAGCATAATCATCCCTCGAATAATTAGTCCGCATAGGGAGAAAATGGTCAGACTTAGTCATCCTATCTATAATCACCTAAATAGAATCATCTAGGTTTCAGGATCTCGAAGGTCCTGTAATAAAATCCATGTTGATTATCTCCGACTTCCACATAGGCAAAGTTATCTCTTGGGAAGTACCACCTGGTCTCAAATGTTCTACCTTAACTTGTTAACAATTCAAACACGTAGACATAAAGTTAGCAAAGTCTCTCTTCATGTTATTCCACCAGTAAATCTACTTAAGATCATAATACATTTTAGTAGTGTCAGGGTGAACAACATACCTGAAAGTGTGAGCTTCATCATGAATTCTTTCTCGCAACCCATCCATATTCAACATGCATAACCTACCTTGATACCTAAAAATCCCATCACTTCCAATTTCATAAGCCATCACCTTTTGCTGACCAACATCACTTTTTAATCTGCATCAAGATGGGTTCCTCGACCAGCTTCTCCTTAACTTCTGCATATAGGGTGGATTTAGCTACCTCGTGAATGAATACCCCTCTATCTTTAGAATCCGAGGGTTAAACTACCAAATTTGAAAGTCGATGAATATCCTTCACCAGATTTCTCTTTCATTCCTCAACATGAGAAAGATTGCCTATAAACAACTTGCTAAGGGCGTCAACCACCATATTGGCCTTGCCTGGATAATAATACAGGCTTATGTCAAAATCCTTCAACAATTTCGGCCACCGCCTCTTCTTGAGATTCATTTCCTTCTACATAAATACATGCTGTAAACTTTTGTGATCAGTAAATATATCAATGTGCACCCCATAAAGATAATGACGCCAAATCTTTAATACGAACACTACATTTGCAAACTCCAAATCATGAGTGGGATAGTTACTTTCATGCACCTTTAAATGTCTAGATACATAAGCGACAACCTTTCCATGCTGCGTAAGTACACACCCAGGTCCTACCCAGGACACATCACAGCACAAAACAAAGCCCTCTATTTCCTTAGGTAGAGTCAAAACTGGTGCGGTAGCCAACTAGTCTTTCAATTTCTCAGAACTATTCGCAGAAGAGTAGGACCACAAAGATTTTACTTTTTTTCAGTCAATCTAGTAAGTGGAGAAGATATGGAGGAAAAACTCTCAACAAATCTTCTATAATTCCCTGCCAAACCTAAGTATCTCTAAATATAGGTTGGAGTCGTGGGTTTGGGCCATTTTCTCACTATCTCAACCTTTTGGGGGTCAACTTTAATTCCCTCTCTAGGAAAAATGTGCCCCAGGAAAGCAATAGCAACGACAAAATTCACACTTGGAAAACTTTTCATAGAACTCATGATCTCTGAGGGTCTGAAGGATGATTCAAAGGTGATTTGCATGATCTTCCTCATTCTTAGAGTAAAGCAAGATGTCATCGATAAAACCTATGATGAACAGATCTAAAAACTAATGAAACACCCTATTTATTAGGTCCATAAAATTTGTGGGAGCATTAGTCATTCTGAAGGACATCACTAAGAAATAGTGACCGTATCGGGTTCAAAAAGTTGTTTTGGGAACATCAACCTCTCTAACCTTCAACTGATGGTGCCCCGAGCGAAGGTCTATTTAGGAAAAACATTTGGCACCTTCGATTGGGTCAAAGAGATCATCGATGTTGGGAAGACGGTGTTTATTCTTAGCTGTGACATTGTTCAGCTGATGGTAATCTATACACATATGGAGGAAGACATCCTTCTTATGCACGAAGAGTATCGAAGCACCCCAAGGACTGACGCTAAGATAGATAATGCCTTTTTTAAGAAGGTCTTTTATCTATTTTTTCAAGTTTTTCAATTCTACAAAAGCCATTCTATATGGAAGTGTAACACCTCACATTTTCGAGCTAGAATGTAGACCATCATTCCTAACGTAAATATTCCAAAATCCTTCGTATTGATTGAGTCTTGATGATCATCTAAAATTTGTTTAGATTTTAGTTCCAGCTATCCACCATGAATTCCTCCGCGTTGTGGTAGGTATCGCGGTGACCTACTCAGCACGTCGTGATAAGCCTTAAAAACAAAATTTCTTTTGCAACTTTTAAGTCTGAGGGTAGTCTCGTCTTTTCCCTACAATTCCTAATCGTATTAACTGGTGATTAAAAGGCATTTTTAGGGAAGGTTATGCGCATTTTTCCATAAGTTTCTCAAGAATAAAAACTCTAAACTCTCTCCCACAGATCAAGAACTCATCCGTAAGATCAAGAATTCCATGAAAAGGATCAAGATTCGGGCTCCATCTATCAAGATCTGGGTTTCATCCATCAATATCCGGGTTCCATCTTTCAAATTTTATAATCTAAGGCATGTGGGATTACTATAAAAACCTTGGGCAGAAGTTTAAATGTTTTATCAAGATTAAAGATCCCCAATTATGATATACAATGAAGTATTCAATATGATTTTCAAAAAAATATGCATCATGGGACTATTTTGGTGAAAACAATTGTTGTCTTGAATCACTTTTCATGGAAATTGAATTATAACTATATGTATGTATGATTTCATGTATTTTTTCAAGATTGATTGAGAGCATGAGTATGAATTCCATCTCTTGTTGTGAACTCAAGTTTACATTTTTCTTTGTGAATGATTTAAAGTGCATGCCTTAAGATTTGACAGTGATTCTTAATTAATATATGTGTGGTGATAACTTATACAGTGTGGGAATACCTTTAGATATGAATTGAGGTCACAGAAATCCACTAACTCAAACATGAGTTGAAACTAATTTCATCGAGTACGTTTTAGTGGATACTTCAACTTGGGTCAAATTTCATCGAGCATAACTCCTGTTATATAATGAACTTGGTGTCCTTCTATATATAAAATGAAAGGTCATTGAGTCCTCCTTTAAACTCAATTTATTTTGTCGAAATCTAAAATCGGAGTAAAAAGTTTTACCCAAGTTACTTCAGCATGTAAGTTTGTCAAACCGAGGGACTGCTGCGGCATTTTTTATTTTCTTAGGGGTATTTTGGTATTTTTCGTCATCCCAAACTTCTTCCACATGATTTAAATCACCGAAAACACTCTATAATCCATTTATTTTATCAGTTTTAATCTCTCAAGAGTAAAATGGAGACTAGGCTTTCATTCAAGATCAAGAATCAATCTCGTCAGTCCAAGATTTCCAAAGAACAAATCAAGATTTGAGCTCTACTATTCAAACCTTGTAATCTAAGGTACATGGTGTTTTTCTAAATCTACATGGGCATGGTATATTCTTATTAATCATGTCAAAGTTTTAGAAATTATGAACTTACAAAAAGGGAGTTTTGAATTTATAATTAGATTCATGCTTTTAATGTTTTTGATGATATTAATTTGGTCTTGAGGCCTTTCCCCCAAATCTGATATATAACCATGTTTAAGTAGATATATTTATGAGTTTGATGAGTTTGAATTATGAATTGAGACATGAACTATTTGAAATCCCTCTCTTATTTACAAGCCTCTTAACTTCGTAAGATATGATGTGTTCGAAATGTGATATTAGAAATATAATTCAATATAAAAGCCTTGACTTTTTTTATAAATTGATTATGATTTTTGCATTGAAGAGAGAGGGTTTTACATGTTGGCAAGTGCTGAATACATATATTTATATATATATATATATATATATATATATATATATATATATATATATATTTGTCGAAATGATTGAAAAGAATGACCTTTGCGTAATTTGATAAATGTTTTGGAAGAATGAATCTTTCGAAATTGTTTGAAGTATGGTGGTCTAATCTTTGAATTTTGAAAGAGAAAACTGTAAAGGATATTTTATGGCTCAGAATTATGACTTGCAAGTCTTGGTATGACAATACCAAATCAGATAAAGTCATGATAAAACTCATAACAGGATACATATTCCATTATAGATTTCAGATTTTGAATTTAAAAAGATGCATGTTTAGAATGGGTTAAAAACTGAGCACTAAGAGAGTTAGGTGGTTACCTGAAGAAGGCACGAGTCATTTGATTCATTGCTCAAAATAGTGTTTTGACGATACGGGTATATTATTTTACGTCTGCCTAGTGCCCTAGGGCGTATCAGATTTAGATACTTTAACCTTTACGGCAAACATAGGTTGGGGGCTTGGCCGTCTAGTTAATGGCGGTTCCCATATTTCCTGTGGGAAACTTTCAGATATGTGTGTGTACCACTTACCTCAGAAGTAAAAAAATAAAGAATGGTTTTACATCTATAGATTTGCATTGAATTATTATTTTAAGTTGCCCATGTTTTTTAAATTATTTCTTGCCAAACATTTTAATGAAATGCTCTCACCTATGTTGTATATAAAAGTATATTATTTTGGATTGCTCTACATACCAGTACATCTGTATTGACCCCTCCTCCATCTCACGATCTGAGGCACAGTCTCGGGGTCTAGTTCAGCAATAGGTTTGAGTGCGTCGGAAGTTGCAATTGGTGAGCCTCTCTTACTTTGGAAGGCCTGTATTAGAATTTGTTATTGTTATTTCATTTTGATCCATGGCCCGACTGGGGACTTATCCCAAATTTCAAACAAATGTCATTTTCAGTTGTTAGATATACCGCGGACTGATATTAGATGTTGTTTAGAGGTTTATGTTTTCCATTTCATATTGTTCGATTGAACTATGATATCGACCATAATTCTATTTTGTTTTGTATTTTTGCAGTTCCTCTTTGTAAATGAATGGTGTATATGATTGTAAGTTAGAAGGGCTTTTGGGCCTTTATGGTTCGAGATCCTCGTAACAGCCAGGGTACTCATTCAGGTCATGACAAACTTGGTATCAGAGCACGGTTCATGGTCTCAAATCGCGTTGGGTAGAGTCTTGTTTATGGGTGTGTAGTGCGCCACACTGATAAGAAGAAGGCTATAAGGCGTTTAGGAATGTCTCTCTTTGTTCATGTTCTTGTTCATGTTATGGAGTCAGAATGTTCCTCGTTCATACTCTAATTTGTGCCATGGTGTCGCCCTTACGAAAGAGAAGTTATCCTAATTTTTTCCTTACTCTGGTGTTCCTAGATAATGCTCTCTGATTTACTAGCAGAAACTGTAAATAAGATAGGCCATATGATTATGATCGATTATTTTTGTTATGAGATTCTAGTGGGCTAGTATTTATTGATGTCTTATTCTATAGCTTCCTAGTGAGAATTGTATGTAAGGTGGGTTATTATATAAGATTAAGGTTGACCATGTCTATTATATGACTTTAACCCCTTGACCCTCTTTTCCTTAGTGGTTGCAAACCAGTACTTCATGTCAAAAGGTATGAAGTAGATCTTAAGCTAATATAATGGTGTCATGGAGGGGATTGTGATTGTAGGTAGTAGTGAAATGAAATGAGTATTTTGAGTTGATATCTCAATTTGATGGATTGGTATATTATGTTGCATGCTTTACCTTATTTGTGGTATATGTTTGATGCTAGATTATAGGCTTGAATTGTAGATGTACAATATAATGGTAAGAATAGTATCTTTTGATTAATGATGTATGTTTTATGGGAATGAATTAGTAGGCTTGATATGATTTGTGAAAGAGCCCAGATTAATACTTGATAAAAAATTTAAGTGGTAATTGTGAGGTATATGTATATATGAGGACTAGTGTTAAAATGATGATTTTTGGGTGAGTCATTAAGTGGATAAGGGCATAAGTATATAAGCATAAGTTACACCACCCCTACGGTAGTATGGCATTACTCGTTAGGTAAGATTTTATGAAACGAGTTATATTAACGGTCTAATGTTAGAAAGTTAGTAGTGGAGAGTGGATTTTTATGTGATAAGGAGTGAGGTTGTATATGCTCTTGGGAATGTGACTTGTGAGTTGATGATGATAGAGGATGGTGTAAAGCAATGCCCTCCGAGTATACTTAAAAAGGGAAAGTGTAGCATTTATGTGTATAAGTGTTTTGCATACCTAGTTTGTATTCTTGAAAATTGTGGTATGGAGAAGTTTGGGGAGTTATGTTATATTGTTATTTAGAGTTGAATTGAGAAAATATGAGTGGGCAATATGCGCCTTTGGTATAGTTTTACAAAGTTTGTTAATTTGTAAGTTATGTGATTGGAGGTGTAATTCTACTATTCTAAGGAGTTGAAGAAGAGGTGTTGAGCGATTCGAAGCATAGACACCCATGCACATAATGATGTTAGTCATGAGTTATGATTTTAGAGTTATAGGAAGTCATGATTAGTATCCCTGAGGGGGAAATGTCCCAAAGAATTTAGTGTCTTTATATTAAAAAAATGAATGGGAAGAGTTGTATTCATGTATATGTCGATATCCCTTGGTGATAGGGCGTGTGAATGCGTACACTCATGGGAGTGGGGGATTGTAAAGTGATGGCTATAGTGAAAGTTAAGAGTAACATTTACCGAAGGTCTTCGGGGTATAGATCATTAGGGAGAGTTAGAGTTTAAGTGTATGGTAATGTCTCTTTTATGTTGAGAGTTGTGACTTTGATCTAAGGGGGAGATGGTGAGTTAAGGTAGTTTTCAAAATTTTCTCATTGTGGCAAGTTAATGAAGAGTCATGATGAACCTACTCCTATTCAAGAATATTCCTCCTACTTCAGTTTAGGAGTTCATTCTACCAAGGTCTTATGAATTCAAGTCCTGTCGATGTCTAAGGTTTGAGTTCTCTATGTATGGCATGCCTTAACCTGACGTCCAAACAAAAAGCAATAATGTTGATCAATGACCCAATACGCATCCAAGCCATATGTTATGTTGCTCGTGATCCAAACCTATGTCTCACAACATGCTTTGTCAAAAGGAAATATGTTCTTGTATGTAACTGAATAATTTTATGTTGGAATTAGACAAAGCGGTAAAGTTGTGCGAACTTATTACTATTTCAGATCTGAAAATGAGAAGCAATAGCTTCAAGTATTCACCTTTGTCTCAATCATTGACTTTATGAATTCGAACCTTATGTTATACAAATTATGAGATTTGTGCACCCATGTTTCTCACTATAGTCTGTACTAAGAAATCATGTTGTGTTGTGGTTGTGCCGAACGACTCTATGCTTACGATTCAGACACCTGATATCTAAAGCACCCTGTCTCTCTTCTATTGTATCTTTACTTCATGTCCCTCCTTGAGTAGTATTATAAGTATAAGCTATGAATTAATAAGTGTTACTTCCATTCATGACGTTTATGCTCGGGTCCCTCAATGACCCTCCGTATGGTAGTATGATGGTGGTTGTGGAAGCATGGTGATGTGTTATGTAGAGGAGTAGATGTTCTTAAAAAAAATTGGTGTGAATTCTCGAGGTAAGGTTATAGGTGAAAGGGGAAAAGAAGGAGATGAACTTTTGTTATGTGGAAAAAGTCAGAAAGGAGATATATGGCGGGAATTTTTGTGAATGTGGTTGAATTTGCTGATCTTAGTGGGGGAAAATCCATGAAGTGGGTGTAGTAATGATAGGCTTGAATGTTGAGATTGATGAAAACTCAACCCATGTACTATGCGGTTAGTATTCCTTAAATTAAAACCCGAGGGTGTTTGACAATAGTGATAAGGTAAGGTAACATTCTTAATGTGATATAAAGTACAAGGTCCTATAGCTTAAGTTAGCACCATTTAACTCCGAGTTAGGCTTCAATATAGCAGTACTAAGTAGTGGGACTCAAATTCTTGTGGCTAGAAGTGTGGTTGGGGATTTGTAAGTTGAAAAGTGTGAAGTATGTAATTTATTGTTTAGGGCATAGACAAATATTGTCTACAAGTTTAAGTATTTTCATTGTATCTTGTAAGATGGAGAATGTTCATATTCTTATGCCCCACGAGAATCTTATCTCATGTATTGTACCAATCTTAATCATGGTCTGTGATCATCAAATAAAACCCTACCATATGTGGTGCTGATGATGATTCATAGAACTCATGTGCAAGATCATCCCTACGTAAAGTCTCATTGCCTTATGTTTCATACTTTCACGTTTCGCTAGTGGTTATCATGAAGCTTGTTTGATTCCTTTGCATATTTTATCGAGGAAAAATGTTCAATCTGAGACTGCGTTCTTTATTCTACACTCTTAGAGCTTCAAAAGGTCCCTACCCATCATTCAGGTACAAATGATCCCAAGGGGGAGATAATGTAACACCCCGCATTGTTTTTGGGCTAGAAATCGAAGCGTCGTTCCTACGCTTATTGACCCGAACTAGATGATTCTTTGTTAATATATGTGTGGTGATAAATTCTACAGTGTGGGACTACCTTTGGCTATGAATTGAGGTCACAAAAATCCCCTAACTCAAAGACGAGTTGAAAACAATTCCATCGCGTACGTTTTAGCAGACACTTACTCTTGGATCAACTTTCATCAATAATAACTTCTGTTATATAATGAACTGGGTGACCTTATATATATCAAACTGAAGGTCTTTGAGTTCTCTTTCTAACGCAATTGATTTCGTCGAAATCCAACATCGGAGTAAAAACGTTATACCCAATTTACTTCAGCATGTCAGTCTATCAAACCGAGGGACTGCTGCAGCGCTTTTTATTTCCTTAGGGGTATTTTGGTATTTTTGATCATCCCAAACTTCTTCCACACGATTTAAATCACCCAAAACAATCTGTAATCCATTTCTTTTATCAGTTTTAATCTCTCAATTCCTCTCCTCTCTCAAGAGTAAAATGGAAACTAGACTTTCTTTCAAGATCAAGAATCAATCTCGTAAGTCCAAGATTTCCAAAGAACAAATCATGATTCGAGTTCTACTCTTCAAACCTTGTAATCTAAGGTATGTGGGATTTTCCTAAATCTACATGGGTCTGGTGTATTCTGATTAAACATGTTAAAGTTTTAGAAATTATGAATTTACAAAAAGGGGGTTTTGAATTTATAATTAGATTCATGCTATTAAAGTTTTTGATGATATTAATTTGGTCTTGAGGACTTTCCCCCAAATATGATTTATAACCATCTTTAAGTAGATATATGTATGAGTTTGATGAGTTTGAATTATGAATTGAGAGCATGAACTATTTGAAATCCCTCTCTTATTTACAAGTCTCTTCACTTTGTAAGATATGATGTGTTCGAAACGTGATATTGGAAATATAATTCAATATATGAGCCTTGACTTTGTTTATGACTTGATTATGATTTTTGAATTGAAGAGAGAGGGTTTTACATATTGGTATATATATATAAATATATATATACACATATGAAAAGAAATTTCATGGGTTGTTGGAACTCATGACCACCACATGTCTGTTGAAATGATTGAAAAGAATGACCTTTGCATAATTTGATAAATGTTTTGGATGAATGAATCTTTCGGAATTGTTTGAAGTATGGTGGTCTAACCTTTGTATTTTGAAAGAGAAAACTGTAAAGGATATTTTATGTCTCAGAATTATGACTTGCAAGTCTTGGTATGACAATACCAAATCAGATAAATTCATGATAAAACTCAGAACAAGATACAAATTTCATTTTAGATTTCAGATTTTCAATTCAAAAAGATGCATGTTTATAATGGGTTAAAAACTAGGCACTAAGAGAGTTAGGTGGTTACCCGAAGAAGGCACGAGTCATATGATTCATTTCCCCAAATCATATTTTGCCGATACGGGTATATTATTATACACTGGCCTAGTGCCCTGAGACGTATCAGATTCAGATACTTTAACCCTTGTTGCAAACTTGGGTTGGGGGCTTGGCCGCCGAGTTAATGGCGGATCTCATATTGCTCGTGGGAAACTTTCAGATATGGAGGGTGTACCACTTACCTCAGAAGTAAAAAAAATAAAGAATGGTTTTACATCTACAGATTTGCATTGAATTATTATTTTAAGTTGCTCATGTGTTTTAAATTATTTTTTGCTTAACATTTTAATGAAATGCTCTCACCTATGTTGTATATAAAAGTACATTATTTTGGATTGCTCTGCGTATCAATTTATCTGTATTGACCCCCCTCCATCTCAGGATCTGAGCCACAGTCCCGGGGTCCAGTTCGGCAATAGGTTTGAGTGCTTCGGAAGTTGCAATTGGTAAGCCTCCCTTACTTCGGAAGACCTATATTTGAACTTGTTATTGTTATTTCATTTTGATTCATGAAATGACTGGGGGCTTATCCCAGATTTCAGACGAATGTCATTTTTAGTTGTTAGAGATTTCGTTGACTGATGTTAGACGTTGTTTAGAGGTTTATGTTTTCCATTCCAGATTGTTCGATTGAATTATGATATCGACCATGATTCTATTTTGTTTGTATTTTTTATAGTTCCTCTTTGTAAATGAATGGTGTATATGATTGCAAGTTAGAAGGGCTCTCGGGCCTTCATGGTTCGGGATCCCCGTCACGGCCAGGGCGCTAGTTCGGATCGTGACAGTTCCTTATCTAGAGTTTGAAGAACCTTTTGTAGGATGTGAAATCATGTTATGTTTTTATATAATTGAGTCATTCTGTTTGTTTCTATTTGCTTAACTTAAATACACAATGATTGTAGTTAATTGATAAATGGCCAACGATTGACCGTAGAGTGATTTTGAATTGTTTTTTAGACTGTTGGAAAGTCTTTTTCAAATGTAATTTTATACCCCAATTTTTTAAAACTATAAAAATCACCTATATCATTGGATGAAGCCAATAACAAAACCTCATTCTTATCAACGTTATTGAGATTTGAAAGTAACAAGCTTGATGGAATCTAAGTGAATAGATTAATAGGTTAGCTAGGGTTAAGTCGAGAGAATAACACTAGGAAATTACTACACTTATTGGTTGAGAGATATCACTTAACCTTTTTAGGGCGAGCTATTGACGTGATTAAAATACAATAAATACCCCCCCCCCCCCCCAAAAAAAAAAAAAATTAGTTAGCGTTTGACCATGTTTCATCGTGAAAATAGAAAAAAATAGTTTTTATTTTCGAAGTTAACAATGATATTTGAAAACTAAAGTTGTGCTTGGCAATGAAATAAAATTGAGGTTTTTGAATTTTTATGGATAATTTGGAGTGAAAAAGTGACAACTTATGTTGTTTTTGAAATTTTAATAATTCTCGAAAAAGTAAAACAATTTTTTTTTTAATTTTATGATCAAACATGTTTTCTCGAGTTAAATTCTAGGAAAATGTGAAACTTATGTAGTAGGATACTCCTTATTAATGCAATTTGATTGAAATATAGAAAGTCAAATTTTTTTGGGTTAATTATTCTCTACCGAAATATAATAACAAAGTTGAACAAAACAAGAACAAAAAAAAACTACTCCTCTCTTTCACTGTAACAAAAAAAAATTGTTATCGCCAAAATGACCGATCAGTTCCCTACCGCCCGTCGGAAATAAGATACCATCATCATACATCATCATATCGTCCAATGATCGTTCATAGGTTCCACAACTTTTCACTTATTTTGTTTTGTTTTTTGTTAAGCGTTTTGTGAGTGAATTGATTTTGATTGATGTGAATTGATCTTTAAGTATATGGTCTAAAGTGTTAAAGGTACACTCAAATTTCCACTTTATTTATTTATTTATTTCTTTTTTCTTTGTTTAAGCGTTCAATTAGTAAATTGATTTTTTTATTGGTGTGAATTGAATTTTTTGGGTAGATGACAGTGCAGCATCGGAAAAAAAAATTGGTGCCGCCATCAGAGAAGCCGAAGAAGTTATGCTCGATTGATCAACCAGAATTTGGCCTGAGACGTCTCAATAAAAGTACCCAAACTTTAATAAAATGCCTAAATATATTCACATACATATAAAAATATTAATAGCATAATAATTTGGAGTTATTTTTTTCTTCTTCTATTTTTTTAAAAGATACATAACCTTTAAATTCACATATTAATATGATTTTAATAAAAGTAAGGAGTAGTTCTAGCTAATAAGATATTAGTGTTTTGCTTGAAATACATTAACTTGGATCTTGTTGTTAAAACTTTATGTATTAATATGATGTGTGAGTTGTTTAATTCAAAGTTCTATAATATTTATGGCAAAAATTAGAAACCTTTTCTTTCTTTTTTTAGATGATCTTTTTAAACGTATTTCAGAATTTTCATTAATATTTCAACGAAAGTTCAAATCATAAAATTACTATTAAAAATTTTGAAGCCTCAAAATCTTGGGGTTCTAAAGTAAATACTTTATTAGCCTTACCCTTGAACCACCCCTGAATTTGAGGGCAGGGCTGATGATGGAAAATTTGATGATGCAGCTAATGGAAAAGTTGTCACACCTGTCATAGAAGGAAACCGTCAAAAGTAGCCATCTAAACTAGTCGGATATGAAACATATATCATGGAATTATAAGAGGAACGTCCTCATGTAAACAACATGGAATAAAATTTGAATCTATTTGTGGAGATTTCGTAACTATTCTAAAACTGAAAAGTTTGACACAATTAATTAATTAAATATCTTTTTTTTTTGGGAAACTGAAAGCATGTAGTTACAAATGGGACAACTAGTTAATATAGTCTTTCATGGGCTACTAAAATAGCCATTTGGAATTGGCTAAGTTGTTACAAATTATTAGGAAAGATGTTTAACAATCTCTGATACATACATTTGATTAATTAAGAACTAGTCATTTCAACATGCATAGATACTTATGAATAGGGGCCTATTAAGTACATTCTAACTTTCAGCACTTTGTGAACCATCTATTACAGGTATCCCGTAAAATTTCTTCAGGTGCACAAAAGTTGATCCAGACATCACGATCTTAAAAAAAAGAATATTGTATATTAACCTTGCTAAGTTTTTTGTCTTCTATGGAACGTTATTTATAAGAGTTTTATGTGTATAGAAAATGCATTAGATGAACACGATCAAACTAAAGTGATTTTGGCTTGATTTGAAACAAAAGAGGGAAGACGGATTGCCGGACTCGTCTAAGGACCTCGGACCTCATGAAGTGAGTTAGACAGAATAGCCAACAAAAAGAGCAACTTTAGAGCTGATCAGGCTCGTCTGCAATCCCCACAAAGCGTGAGCTTAGACGAGTCAGAAAAAATTGATCCTGTGAAGTTTGAATTCCCACACATCTTAGGTCATAAAAACACGCTAGAAAACATGTTGAGGAGGTGGGCAACAAAAAATGCCAAAGATGAGGTGGAAATGAAGAGATATTCGACTTAGTGTTTCACTTTCTCCTTTCTTTTACATGTTGTTATGGAATTCTATGCTATGCATGTTCTTAAACAATATTATGAGTAGCTTGGTTCCTTATCTAGAGTTTGACGGGCCTTTTGTAGGATGTCAATTCTTCTTATGTTTTTATATAATTGAGTCATTCTGTTTATTTCTATTTGTTCCACTACACAATGAAACTAGCAAGTTAATTGACTTCCCGCCGACTAAAAATGCTATCATATTTTGTTGTTCTCGAGAGTGACTCTGAGATTAGGTGTTAGTTGAACAATGTCACTTCGAAGCATTGAACTATTAGAAATGGTTTATCTATGCGATCCGTTAAAAGTTTGGCTCGTTTATGTCATTGTCGTTACAAAATAGGCTCATTTTTGCCATTCTTTTTTAACGGTGGTATTGTAAAATAACCTTTGCTATGTGGTTCACATCATCAAATTAGACCTAGTAAAAGCATTACTCATTTTAAATAACATAACAATATTCCATATTATTCTATCCTATATCAATCAAATTCAATAACCTATTTTTCTAAAAAAAGGAAAGTTTGAAAATGCAACGAAATCGTTTATTAAAAAACTGTAAATACAGCTTTGTAGTGTGTGTGGGGGGGGGGGGGGCGCTGATTTCGATGAAACTGAAAACTGCAAGTATTGTGATTGTTTTGCATATTGTTCATATCATTGATGAATTATTCTTCAATATATCAGAAGTGTGTATTGTGTAATTGAAGGGATGTGCATGGCCTAACGGCTTTCTATAGAGCCTGCATGTTGGGGTTTAGTCAGCACGAGTTTGTTTCTATGAACAACTTGGCTTATGCCAAGGATACATTGTTCAAGGGTTGAACTTAATTTTTGGGGATGATTTACTTTCACTTGTTATGTTTACTTATTTATCTTGCCTTCTTTTTTTGTTTTGAATGGCAGAATCTTCAACCCATTAATCGCTTTGTTGTGAAAAAGAAAAAAACAACTTATTCATCAATGATAATGAACAATATGCAAAACAGTAGCAATATTTGCAGTTTTCAATTTCATCCCTCCAATATCTGTGGGTTATTTTTATAAACTATTTTCATTGGATTTTCAAACTTTTTTTAAAATTTTTGATTATTGGATTTGATTGATATCGAATAGAGTAAAATCAAATATGGTTATGCTATTTACATTTTTAAATGAGTAATATTTTCATGTGTCTAGTTTGGTGATGTGGACCTCTAATAAGAGTCCATATAGCAAAGGTGGTTTTACAAAACCACCGTTATAAAATAATGACACAAATGGGCCTATTTTGTAACGGCAATGGCATAAACGAGACCAAACTTTTAACGGATGACATAGATAAACCATTTTTAATAGTTCAATGACATATTTGAGCTTTTTCCCTTAGTAGTTTAATGATTGGGATTTAAAAGTGAAGGTTTTTTTTTGTTTCTTTTGGTTTCCCATCAGGTGTCCGGTACTCGCATTGGAGTCCAACTAATCTGGATTCGCACCAGATAGGGCCCCATTTTGGAGATAGCGCTCTCAACAGAGTTTTCTCCATGCCCAGGGTCGAACTCTCGACCTCTGATTAAGGGTGGAGCAGTCCCATCCGCTGCACCACAACCCATTTTGGTAAAAGTGGAGGTTAAGCATAACGAAGCATTAATTTCATGCAATCTAAGTGAATAGATTAATTGATTTTTCTAGGGTTATAAGTTCGAATGAATAACACTAGAAAATTACTAAACATATTTGTCCTGAGATATCTGTGGTAAAAAAATATTCATGATCGGTAGAGATTAATTTGGCTAAATTATATAACATAGTGAGAATGAATCCGGCAAATAAGAAATCATAACTTTAGGCTCCTTAATCATGATATCAACCCATTTTCTAGTTAGTTTGATTTATTGGTTATATAGTTTAATACAAAAATATTTATCATGAAAATCAAATAATTCTAACAACTTCTTTTCTTTGCGATACTGAACAACGAATCTTAGTACACTGTAGAATTTGACTCTGGCCTTAAAAACCAAATTATATTTACAAAAATCACTTCACCTATTTAGGACAAGCTTTTGGCTTGATTAATAAACAAAAAATAACCCTCCCCCCCCCCCCCCCCCCCCCTCCAAAAAAAATGTTAGCGTTTGACCATGTTTCATTGTGAGAATAGAAAAAAATAATTTTTATTTTCAAAGTGAACAGTGATATTTGAAAATTAAAGTTGTGCTTGGAAATTAAATAAATTTGAGTTATTTTTTAATTTTTGTGGGTAATTTGGAGTGAAAAAATTGACAGCTTTTTTATTGTTTCTGGAATTTTAAAACTTCTCGAAAAGTAAAAATATAATTTTCCAAATGTTATGACCAAACATTTCTGAAGTTCAATTCCGGAAAAAAGAGAAAAAAATTTCGTTATCAAACGTGTCCTTTAATCATATTTATGTTTTTTTCTTACAATAATGAATGGCTTATGAAGTAGAATTCTCAGTATTAATGTAATCTCATTGAAATATAAAATGTCAAATATTTTTTTTTGGTTAATTACTCTTCTGCCCAACTGTGCTTACCTGTCTACACTCTATATCTTTCAAAAAACCAACACTACTGACAGCAAAGTTGAACAAAGCAACAAGCCAAAAAATCAAGAAGTTCCTCTCTTTCAGTCAACAAAAATGGTATCGCCAAAACAACCGACTGGTTCCTTATCGCCCACCGGAAACAAGAGGCCATCATCGTCGTCTAATGATGTACCTCCATTTTTGAAGCATCCAGAGGTTCATATAAATTTTCACTTCATTCAGTTATTTTATTTTAGTGTTTTGTTAAGCATTCGATGAGTATTGAATTTTTTTTTCTCCTCCTTGATTATATCAAATTCAATTTTTTTTAGGTGGATGATGCACCTCCTTCTGTGAAGAGTCTAAAGGTGCACTCAAATTTCTACTTCATTCATTTTCTTTTTTTTGTTTTTTTTTAAAGTGTTTTGTTAGTAAATTAATATTTTTGGTTGGTGATACCTCCTTTTCTAAAACGTCCAAGGATTCACTCAAAATTCTACTTATCTTTTTTTTTTCTTGGGGTTTTTGCTAAGCGTTTGATGAGTTAATTGATTCATTTTTGGTTCTTATTGATTGGTGTGAATTGTTTTTTTAGGGAGATGACAATGTGAATACTTTAGAAAAAAAATCGATGCTGCCATCTGAGAATTCAAAGGAATAATACTCAACTGATCAACCAGAACATAAAGCTGGCAACGTAGCTGACCAAAAAGTTAACGACACAGCTGACGAAAAGGCTGAGGCCGCGGCTGACGAAAAAATTGAGGCTGCAGCTGACAAAAAAGTTGATGCTGCATCTGACGGAAAAGGTGACGCTGCAGTGGACGGTGGAGTTTTCACACATTACCCAGTAGGCAAGTATTTTTTTTGTTTTTTACTTCCTTAGTCCCTCCACTTTAGTCACACCTTACAGAAGGCAAGATATACTACAAATATAACGTCAACTTTTTTACATATCCAGTTTAAAAATAATTATCTATTTATTCTTATCAGTTTAAAAATAATTTATCTTTTTAATTCCTAATTTACCCTTGTTATTATTATAATGAATTCACAATATATTTGTTAGATTTATTATATTCAAAAAGGTGATATAATAAAATTATCTTTGATGTTAAGTCAATAATGGACAAACGAAAAGTAGACGTGGGAAACATTTTATTTATCTTTTCTATTTTCTTAGGAGAGTCTTTGATGTCATTCAGGTTTTGTATCGGACAAGCCTTGGTGCCGACTCATATTAGAGTATCTGGTGGTTTAAGATTAGTAGTATTTGTTTTTCTTTAACTATTTTTCTGTTGAATATTGGTTTGTAAATTTGATAGCTAATAGAATGTATATTCTGTAAAAACCAACAGTAGAGGTTAATAAGACTTTTTTGGCGGTTGGTGCGAACAAAGACACTCCTGCTGCCGTGATGACGTGCTTTATAAGGCTTGTAAATCCCCGCAGCGCAAAGCGTGAGCTTAGACGAGTCAGAAAATCCTGTGAATTTTGAATTCCAACAAATCTTAGGTCATAAAAAAACGCTAGAAAACATGTTGAGGAGGTGGGCAACAAAAAGCGCCAAAGATTCTTTGGGCGTCAAGAACACAGAGAGAGGTGGAAGAGGAGATATTCGATTTAGTGTTTCACTTTCTCCTTTCTTTTACTTGTTGTTATGGAATTCTATACTATGCATGTTCTTAAACAATATTAGGAGTAGCTTGGTTCCTTATCTATAGTTTGACAGGCCTTTTGTAGGATGTCAATTCTTCTTATGTTTTTATATAATTGAGTCATTCTGTTTATTTCTATTTGTTCAACTACACAATGATACTAGCTAGTTAATTGACTGGCCGCCGGTTAACAATGCTATCATATTTTGTTGTTCTCGAGAGCGACTCTGAGATTAGGTGTTTAAGCTTCAATTAGTAAATTGAATATTTTTTATTGGTGTAAATTAAATTTTTTGGGTAGATGACAATGCGGCATCGGAAAAAAAAATTGGTGCCACCATCAGGGAAGCCAAAGGAGTTATGCTCGATTGATCAACTAGAATTTGGCCAGAGACGTTTCAATAAAAATAATAGCATAATAATTTAGAGTTATCTTTTTTTTGTCTTCTACATTTTTAAAAGATACATAACCTTCAAATTCACCTACTAATATGATTTTAATAAAAGTAAGGATTAGTTCTAGCTAATAAGATATTAGTGATTTGCTTGCAATTCATTAACTTGGATGTTGTTGTTAAAACTTTACTTATTAATATGAAGTTTGAGTTGTTTCATTCAAAGTTCTAAAATATTTATGGCAAAAATTAGAAACCTTTTTCTTTCCTTTTTTAGATAATCTTTTTAAACGTATTTCAGATTTTTCATTATTATTTCAACGGAAGTTGAAATCATAAAATTACTATTAAAAATTTTGAAGCCTCAAAATCTTGGGGTCTTAAAGTAAATATTTTATTAGCCTTACCCTTGAGCCACCCCTGAATTTGAGGGCAGGCTGATGATGGAAAATTAATGATGCAGCTAATGGAAAAGTAAAAGTTGCCACACCTGTCACAGGAGGCAAGCGTGAAAAGTAGCACTCTAAACTAGTTGGATATGAAACATATATCATGGAATTATAAGAGGAACGTCGTCATGTAAACAACATGGAATAAAATTTGAATCTATTTGTGGAGATTTCGTAACTATTCTAAAACTGAAAAGTTTGACATAATTAATTAATTAATTATCTTTTTTTTTTTGGAATCTGAAAGCATGTAGTTACAAATGGGACAACTTGTTAGTATAGTCTTTCATGGGGTACTAAAATAACCATTTGGAATAGGCTAAGTTGTTACAAATTATTAGGAAATATGTTTAACAATCTCTGATACGTACATTTGATTAATTAAGTACTGATCATTTCAGCATGCATAGACACTTATGAATAGGGATAAGGGGCCTATTAAGTACATTCCAACTTTCAGCACATTGTGAACCATCTATTACAGGTATCCCGTGAAATTTCTTCAGGTGCACAAAAGTTGATCCAGACATCACGATCCTAAAAAAAAGAATATTGTATATTAACTTTTCTAATTTGTTTGTCTTCTATGGAATGTTATCTATAAGTCTCTTATGTGTATAGAAAATGCATTAGATGAACACGATCAAGCTAAAGTGATTTTGGCTTGATTTGAAGCAAAAGAAGGAAGAAGAATTGCCGCACTCATCTAAGGATCTCAGACCTCATGAAGTGAGACTGACAGAAGAGTCAGAAAAAAAGAGCAACTTTAGAGCTGATCAGGCTCATTTGCAATCCCCACAAAGCGTGAGCTTAGACGAGTCAAAAAATATTGATCCTGTGAATTTTGAATTCCCACACATCTTAGGACATAAAAACACGCTAGAAAACATGGTGAGGAGGTGGGCAACAAAAAACGCCAAAGATTCTTTGGGAGGCAAGAACACGAAGAGAGATGGAAGCGAAGCGATATTCGACTTAGTGTTTCACTTTCTCCTTTCTTTTACTTGTGGTTATGGAATTTTATACCATGCATGTTCTTAAACAATATTATGAGTAGCTTGGTTCCTTATCTATAGTTTGACAGGCCTTTTGTAGGATGTCAATTCTTCTTATATTTTTATATAATTGATTCATTCTGTTTAATTCTATTTGTTCAACTACAATGATTGTAGTTAATTGACTGGCCGCCAGCTAACTGTTAGGAAAGACGGGCACACAATCAAAGAGTCTAATAGGGTAGCAGCGGAAAATAGCCAAAACTAAACTTTCCCTTTCAACTTGAACCAAGAGGATTCAAATAAACCCAAGAAGAATAGAGTAATATACAGCAAACAACTCAACCAAATGAAATAAGACAGGAAAAAAGGCAATCACACGAGACACACGATTTACGTGGAAAACCCTTTAGTGTGCAGAGAAAAAAACCACGGGACCAAAAGCTCCACTATAACATCAAAGAGTTACAATATTGTCCTCCAAAATGCACATCAAACAAGTTCCAAACAACATGAAACAATACATAATCCACAACATCAAACACTAGAGAAATAAAGGACTGAAAGCACAAAAAATGCAGCTACTGTTCGGGAATAAAGAACAGGAGCTACAGGCCACAAAATCAAGCTCCGTCAGTTCCTAATCAAATATTGAGATGATAGGAACAAGTAATCCAAAAATAAGCTAAATCAGACAAGAAACGAAGCGGAAATCGCAATTTCAAGTTGGCATCTGTGGCTGAAATTTAGCTTCGAAAATCAGCTTTGTTTTTCTCTCTTTGGCTGCTGAAAACTCTCTTTTTGTGATGGTGAATAAGACCTAAAAAGATCAATATATATGCCCCATAGTAATGGGCCTATGGGAAATAGTGGGTTGGTCCAAATTGGGCTTCATTTATCCATATAGAAAGAGAAAAAGACCCAATAACCCAACAATGCTCCCCCTCCCAATTATGTGGAGGAGACCGCTATCTCGACGATCATGAAACAATCTTCAAACTTCCCTCTTGGCAAAGCTTTAGTCATCATGTCGGAACCATTATCATCCGTATGAATCTTCTCAAGTTCAAGCAACTTAGAATCCAACACATCCCAAATCCAATGGTATCTCACATCAATGTGTTTAGACCGACCATGAAATGTAGAATTCTTGCCAAGATGTATAACACTTTGACTGTCGCAATGAAGCACATACCTCTCTTGAGAACAACCAAGTTCCCCCAAGAATATCTTTATCCAAATCAATTCTTTACAAGATTCAACGGCAGCAATAAGCTCAGCTTCTGTTGTAGATAGAGCAACACATTTTTGAAACCTAGATAGCCAAGACATAGCTCCCCTTGCAAAAGTAACCAAATACCCTGAAGTAGACTTGAGAGTATCAACATCACCGGCCATATCTGAATCAGTATAACCACAAAAACTAGGCTTCCATGTACCAAAACACAAACTCAGACTAGAAGTGCCACAAAGATATCTCATGATCCACTTCACAGCATTCCAATGTTCTCTACTCGGATTAGAAAGAAAATGCCTAACAACACCAACAACATGAGCAATATCTGGTCTTAAGCAAACCATTGCATACATCAAACTACCAACAGATGAAGCATAAGGAACTTTCTTCATATCTTCCTTCTCATCATCACTGGAAGGACAATGCTTCGTGCTCAACTTGAAGTGCATAGCTAAAGGTGTACTGACAACCTTAGCCTTGTCCATGTTAAACCTTTGAAGTACTTTTTGAATGTACTTCTCTTGTGATAACCACAACTTCTTGGCCTTACTATCATGGACAATCTATATGCCAAGAATCTGCTTTGCTGGTCCTAAGTCTTTCATAAAAAAAGACTTACTCAACTCTTGCTTCAACTTTTGAATCCTAGAAGTATTATGACCAACAACAAGCATGTCATCAACATAAATCAACACAATAATAAAGTCACCATCAGAGAATTTTTGAATAAAAACACAATGGTTTAAAGTAGTCTTCTTGAAGCCCTGTTGATTCATAAATGAACCAAACTTCCTGTACCACTGCCTAGGAGCTTGTTTCAAACCATACAAGCTCTTCTTCAATTTGCAAACATAATTCTATTTTCTCTTGACTTCGAAACCTTTGGGTTGCTCCATATAAATCTGTTCATCTAAGTCACCATGGACAAAAGCAATTTTAACATCCATTTGCTCAACCTCTAAATCTCGACTTGCAGCTAAGCCTAGAACCACACCAATGGATGACATCTTCACAACCGGAGAAAACATCTCATCAAAATCAACTTCCTTTTTCTGGTTAAATCCCTTCATAACCAATCTATCTTTGTACCGTGGAATTGGATTACAATCTTCATGCTTCACCCAAAAAACCCACCTATTTTTCAAAGCTTTTCTGTCTTTAGGCAACTTAACCGAATCAAAGGTATGATTATGTTGCAAAGATTTAATTTCATCTTCCATAGCCTCAAACCACTTTTCTTTTCCTTCACTTTCCATGGCCTCATCAAGACTCTTAGGTTCTCCCCCATCAGTCAAGTGTACATACTCACTAGGAGAATAATGAGATAAAGGTATTCTCTCTCTTGTAGATCGTCCGAGAGAACTCTCTGGAATATCAACAACTGGTTGTTGATCAACCATATCAACTTGAACTGGAGCATCAACAACTTCATGCTGGTCATTCTGAACATGATCATCATCTTCATTATCAACTTGATTTTCATCATCATGAATATTTTCTTCAGGAGCAGTAGTCAAAGGAGCTGGATCAACATCAACTAGGCTCTCACTACTCTAAGAATCAACCTTCCCAGCTTTGTCAAAATCTTTAATTTTTTGGTCTTCAAAGAACACAACAGCCTAGCTTCTAACAAGGTTCTTCTCAACTGGATCATAGAAATGATAGCCAAATTCATCTTGACCATAACCACTGAATATACGTTGTCTAGTTTTAACATCCAACTTTGACCTTTCATCCTTAGGAACATGAACAGAAGATTTACACCCAAAGATTCTAAGATGATCATAAGAAACATTCTTACCCGACCAAACTATCCCATTCAAAGCAAAAGTAGGAGATAAATTGATAACAAAAATAGCCGTATTAAGTGCTTCTGCCCAAAAGAAATCTGGCAGCTTAGCATCTGAAAGCATACATCTAACCCTCTCAACTAGTGTTTTGTTTTTCCTCTTTCCTCTTTGAAGGAGTTTTTTGATGCCGAATACCCTAATCTCAGCAATATCTATCAAAAGGACCAATATACTCACCACCATTATCTGAATGGATGCATTTCAATTTTTTCCCTGTCTGTTTTTCAGCCAAGGACTGAAATTTTTTGAATACATTAAGTAGTTGATACTTGGACTTCAACGGAAATACCCAGATATTACGAGAATGATCATCAATAAAAGTCACAAAGTAAAGTGCACCACCATGAGACCTTACTTTAAAAACACCGCACAAATCAAAATGCACCAACTCCAGCAAATCGAGCTTTCTTGAAGGCGGATGACTCTGAAAAGAAACTCTTTTCTGTTTACCGGCTAAGCAATGAACACACTTCTTCAACTTTGCTTGTTTTATTCTAGAAAGCAAATTTTTCTTAGCCAAACTATCAATCCCCTTCTCACTCATATGACTCAAACTTCTATGCCACAAATCCGATGAAGTATCATTATCCACCAAGTTTATCAAGACTCTAGAAGTAGAATCCTGAAATACCTACTACAAGTTAGACAACTTGTCACCTTGAGCTAAAATCATCGAACCTCTAGTAAGCTTCCATTGGCCAGAACCAAGGGTGTTAACATAACCCTAATCATCAAGATTCCCTACAGAAATCAAATTCAATCGAACATCTGGAGCATGCTTGACATTATTGAGAACTAGTTTGGAACCATTGTTACTTTCCAAACAAATCGTCCCAATTCCAAGTACTTTAACTTCATCATTATTGCCCATTTTCAACATCCCAAAATTACCTGGAGTATAAGAAGAAAATAATTCCTTATTTGGCGTAACATAAGATGTAGCACTAGAATCCACAAACAAGCTAGACTCATCGCAAACAAGATTAATGGCATTCTCACCATAAGCAACAAGAAAATCATCATTACCAACAATAGCAACACGATTTTCATTATCTCCTTCTTTCTTTTGTCGTCTTATATCTCTTTTATACTTGTAACACTATTTCATGATGTGCCCCTTTTTATTGCAGTAGTCACATGTAACATTCTGGAATTTGGAACTTGACTTGCTTGCACTTTTATCTCTATCATTTGAATTTCTGGAATTGTTTTTCCCCCTCTCTTCAGTAACCAAAACATCAGAGTGTGAAGATGAAGAAGATGAGTCTGGAGATCTTCTTCTCATCTTTTCATTCAAGACACCACTCTTAACATATTCCATAGTTACAATACCACCGGATGCAAAATTAGTCTAAAAAACTTGAAGAGTTTCCCAAGATTCAGGCAGAGTATTAAGATGTCAAAGTCCCTGAATTTCTTTATCGAACATTACATCCATTCCGGAAAGCTGGTCAATGACACCCTGAAAATCATTTATATGATCAGAAATAGGACTGCCCTCTTTATACTTGATATTCATCAATTGCTTAAGAAGGAACAACTTGTTATTACGAGTTTTCAAAGCATAAAATGTCTCGAGCTTGTCCCACAAACTTCTACCATGTATCTCATTCACAATATGATTTCTAAAATTATCTTCAACCCATTTTCTGATATAGCCACAAACATGTAAGTGCTCAAATCCTCAATCCTCATCTGTCATGGATTCAGGTTTAGTAGATGTAAATACAGGTAGATGCATTTTCTTAACAAATAGAAGATCTTTCATCTTTTCTTTCCAAGTATAATAGTTACTACCATTAAAACACACCATCTTGGTCATATTTGCCTCCATTATTCAAATAAAAATAAGCAATAACCAATGCTCTGATATCACTTGTTAGGAAAGATGGGCACACAATCAAAGAGCCCGACAGGGTAAAAGTGGAAAATACCCAAGACTAAACTTTACCGGTCAACTTGAAACAAGAGGAGAAAAATAAACCCAAGCAAAATAGAGTAATATACTTCAAACAACTCAACCAAATGAAACAAGAAAAGAATAAAGGCAATCACATGAGACACAAGATTTATGTAGAAAACCCTTCAGTGTGAAGAGTAAAAAACCACGGGACCAATACCTCCACTATAATCACCAAAGATTTAAAACATTATCCTCCAAAATGGCCACCAAAAAAGTTCCAAATAATAAGAAATAATACATAATCCACAGCACCAAACACTAGAAAAATAAAGGAGTGAAAAGACAAAAAAAGCAGCTACTATTCGGGAATGAAGAAAAGGTGCTACAGGCCACCAAATCAATTTCCATCAGTTCCTAATCAAATATTGAGATGAGAGGAACAAGCAGTTCAAAAATTAGCTCAATCGGACAAGAAACGAAGCGGGAATCGTAATTTGAAGTTGACAGCTGTGGCTGAAATTTAGGTGCGAAAATCAGTTTTATTTTTCTCTCTTTGGCTTCTGAAAACTCTCTTTTTCTGATGGAGAATAAGACCCAAAAAGATCAATATATATGCCCCATAGTAATGGGCATATGGGCAAAACTGAGTTCGTCCAAATTGGGCTTCATTTATCCACATAGGAAGGGAAAAAGACCCAGTAAACCAACACTAATAATGCTATCATATTTTGTTGTTGTCGAGAGCGACTCTGAGATTAGGTGTTAGTTGAACAATATCACTTCAAAGCATTGAACTATTAGAAATGGTTTATCTATGTGATCCGTTAAAAGTTTTGCTTGTTTATGCCATTGCCGTTACAAAAAAGGCTCATTTGTGCCATTAGTTTTTAACGGTGGTTTTGTAAAACTACCTTTGCTATTTGGAGTCTTGTTAGAGGTTCACATCACCAAATTAGACCCAGTAAAAATATTACTCATTTTAAATAACATATTTATATTCCATATTATTCTATCCCATATCAATTAAATTCCATAACCGATTTCTTTTTATAAAAAAGAAAGTTTGAAAATGCAACGAAATCATTTATAAAAAAACTGTAAATACTGCTTTGTTGTGTGTGGGGGGTGGGGGGGTGGGGGGGTTGATTTCGATGAAACTGAAAACTGCAAGTATTGTGATTATTTTGCATATTGTTCATATCATTGATGAATTATTGTTCAATATATCAGAAGTGTGTATTGTGTAATTGAAGGGATGTGCATGGCCTAACGACTTTCTATAGAGCCTGCATGTTGGGGTTTAGTCAGCACGAGTTTGTTTCTATGAACAACTTGGCTTATGCCAAGGATACATTGTTCAAGGGTTGAACTTAATTTTTGGGGATGATTTACTTTCACTTGTTATGTTTACTTATTTATCTTGCCTTCTTTTTTTGTTTTGAATGGCAGAATCTTCAACCCATTAATCGCTTTGTTGTGAAAAAGAAAAAAACAACTTATTCATCAATGATAATGAAAAATATGCAAAACAGTAGCAATATTTGCAGTTTTCAATTTCATCCCTCCAGTATCTGTGGGTTATTTTTATAAACTATTTTCACTGGATTTTCAATCTTTTTTTAAAATTTTTTGATTATTGGATTTGATTGATATCGGATAGAGTAAAATAAGATATGGTTATGCTATTTAAATTTTTAAATGAGTAATATTTTCAGTGTGTCTAGTTTGGTGATGTGGACCTCTAATAAGAGTCCATATAGCAAAGGTGGTTTTACAAAACCACTGTTACAAAATAATGACATAAATGGACCTGTTTTATAACGGCAATGGCATAAACGAGACCAAACTTTTAACGGATGACATAGATGAACCATTTCTAATAGTTCATTGACATATTTGAGCTTTTTCCCTTCATAGTTTAATGATTGGGATTTAAAAGTGGAGGTGTTTTTTTTTTTTGGTTTCCCATCAGGTGTCCGGTACCCGCATTGGAGTCCACCTAATCTGGATTAGCGCCGGGTAGGGCCTCATTCGGGGGGTAGTGCTCCCAACAGAGTTTTCTCCATGCCCAGGGTCTAACCCTTGACCTCTGATTAAGGGTGGAGCAGCCTCATCTGCTGCACCACAACCCATGTTCATAAAAGTGGAGGTTAAGGATAACAAAGCTTTGATGCAATCTAAGTGAATAGATTAATTGGTTTTGCTAGGGTTATAAGTTCAAATGAATAACACTAGAAAATTACTAAACTTATTGGTCCAGAGATATCTGTGTAAAAACAGATTGATGATTGGTAGAGATTAATTTGACTAGATTATATAACATAGTGAGAATGAATCCGGCAAATAAAGAAATCATAACTTTAGGTTTCTTAATCATGATATCAACCAATTTTCTAGTTAGTTTGATTTATTGGTTATATAGTTTAAAACAAAAATCTTAATCATGAAAATCAAATAATTGTTCCAACTTATTTTCTTTGCGATACTGAACGACGAATCTTAGTTCACTGTAGAATTTGACTCCGATCTTAAAAACCAAATTATATTTACAACAATCACTTAACCTTTTTAGGACAAGCTTTTGGCTTGATTAATAAACAATAAATACCCCCCCCCCCCCCCCCCCCCCCCCGCCTCCAAAAAAAAAAAGTTAGCGTTTGACCATGTTTCATTGTGAAAATAGAAAAAAATAATTTTTATTTTAAAAGTGAACAATGATATTTGAAAATTAAAGTTGTGCTTTGCAATCAAATAAATTTGATTTATTTTTTAATATTTGTGGGTAATTTGGAGTGAAAAAAGTGACATCTTTTTTTATTGTTTTTGGAATTTTAAAAATTCTCAAAAAGTAAAAATATAATTTTCCAAATTTTATGACCAAACATTTCTGAAGTTCAATTGCGGAAAAAAAGAGAAAAAAAATTCGTAATCAAACGGGTCCTTTAATGATATTTATGTTTTTCTTACAATAATAAATGACTTATGCAGTAGAATACTCCATATTAATGTAATCTCATTGAAATATAAAAAGTCAAATATTTGTTTTTTGGTTAATTACTCTTCTGCCCAACTATGTTTACCTGTCTATACTCTATATCTTTCAAAAAACCAACACTACTGAAGTATAAACAGCAAAGTTGAACAAAGCAACAAGCCAAAAAATCAAGAAGTTCCCCTCTTTCACTCAACAAAAATGGTATCGTCAAAACAACTAACTGGTTCCATACTGCCCATCGGAAACAAGGGGCCACCATCGTCGTCTGATTCAAAAATGGTATCGTCAAAACAATTAACTGGTTCCATACTTCATTCATTTATTTTATTTTAGTTTTTTGTTAAGCATTCGATGAGTATTGATTCTTTTTTTTTTCTCTTCCTTGATTGTATCAAATTCAAATTTTTTTAGGTGGATGATGCACCTCCTTCTGTGAAGCGTCCAAAGGTGCACTCAAATTTCTATTCCATTCATTTTTTTTTGTTTTTTGTTAAGTGTTTGGTTAGTAAATTAATATTTTTGGTAGGTGATATACCTCCTTTTCTAAAAAGTCCAAGGATTCACTCAAAATTCTACTTAACTTTTTTTTTTCTTGGAGGTTTTTGTTAAGCATTTGCTGAGTAAATTGATTCATTTTTGGGTCTTTTTGACTGGTATGAATTGATATTTTAGGGAGATGACAATGTGGATACTTGAAAAAAAAATCGATGCTGCCATCTGAGAATTCAAAGGAGTTACACTCAACTGATCAACCAGAACATGAAGCTGGCAACGTAGCTGACCAAAAAGTTAACGACACAGCTGACGAAAAGTCTGAGGCCACGGCTAACGGAAAAATCGAGGCTGCGGCTGACGAAAAAGTTGATGCTGCGGCTGACGGAAAAGGTGATGCTGCAGTGGACGGTGGAGTTTTCACACCTGCCCCAGTAGGCAAGTATTTTTTTGTTTTTTACTTCCTTAGTCACACCTTACAGAAGGCAAGGTATACTAAAAATATAACGTCAACTTTTATGCATATCCAGTTTAAAAATAATTTATCTATTTATTCCTAATTTATTCTTATCAGTTTAAAAATAATTTATCTTTTTAATTCCTATTTTACCCTTGTTATTATTTATAATCACTTCACAATATGTTTATTAGATTTATTATCTTCAAAAAGGTGATATAATAAAAAAAAATTCGATGTCAAGTCAATAATGGACAAACAAAAAATGGACGTAGGAAACACTTTATTTATCTTTTCTATTTTCTTAGGAGAGTCTTTGATGTCATTCAGGTTTTGTATCGGACAAGCCTTGGTGCCGACTCATATCAGAGTATCCGGAGGTTTTAGATTAGTAGCATTTGTTTTTCTTTAACTATTTTTTTGTTTAATATTGGTTTGTAGATTTGATATCTAATAGAATGTATATTCTGTAAAACCCAACAGTAGAGGTTAATAAGACTTTTTTGGCGGTTGGTGCGAACAAAGACACTCCTGCTGCTGCGATGACGTTCTTTATAAAGCTTGTAAATGTAGTGCTCTAAATTTGGAATGCCTTGACTTTCATGTTTGTTCAACATTTTAAGTCTGTTTGCCATAATTCGAAAGACGCTGTCTACTAGTGAAAATTTTAGTATGAAGATGCTTTTCGAAACAAATTAAAAGAAATGATTTTTTCTTTTCAATGATGATGCACAGATCTTTTCTGGATCAGAATTATCTGTAGTATCTTCAAAAATTCTCTTTGGGCGTTGTTATATTTATTGGAATCTCTTCAGGTAGTTGGAGCAAACTATCTTTAGGCACTTTTGATCCTGAGAGATTACCATATATAGAAATTTAAATATGAACATGTCACATACTGAGGCGAAGTTAGGATTTCGACCAAAAGGATTCAAAATTTGAAGAAAAACTAATCGAAGAGGTTGACATATATTATATATACATAAAATATAATTTTAATAATATATAAATAATATAATTTTTTACCGCCCGTTCCAATGACTGCCCGGTCGCATATCGAAGGACTGCATTAGTTGACATTTGTTTGACTATTTTCTAAGGTTGTGAACTTCATAATGTATCTAGATTACTCATTGTTTGTGGGCATGATCAGCATCAAGGCAAGTGGGTGGCTTTGCTTGATAGAAAAGGAAGCGGCCATGTGCAAGTCAATGGAAAGACCATCAGCAAATATTCTTCTTGCTTTCTCAATTCAGGCGATGAAGTTTTCTTAAGTCAAGCAGAAAATAATGCTTACGTATCCTCAACATGTTGCTGTAGGAGCTATTGTGTTTCCATTTGTATTTGCTCAATCCCTACGGTTTTTGTGATTCTTTACTATTTCTCATCTATATGATTGAATATCCTTGACATTGTTCTATATAGATTGTTCAGTTACTATTGGAGTCACCTTCAGATGTTGGGACCAGTGCCGGAAAAGGAAAACTGTTGACTATAGAAAACCAGGTAGAAGATGCTTTAGCTATTGCTCGTGCTTTAGATTTGTCAGTATTTTCAAACCCATGTCGAGATCTATTTTCTTAGAAACCAACATCTCAGGTTAGTGGTAAAAAACACCCAAGAAATGAGCTGCATGCCTCCTTCCCTTGTTATTCACGATATTCTGATTTTGAATTATCCATTTGTACAAGCTTGATGGACTTGAATTAGATTCATCTGCAAATATCGGCAGCAATAATGCTGCTGATTTTGAATTATCCATTGGTACAGGCAATGCTAACTCATTCGCTGAACCATTTCTTTTGGCCTTCTTGCTATGAGCTCGCAAACTGATCCATACATAACTAAAAAACTTATATATTAACAGATGTTGGAGGAAAGATGGTGGATTACAGGATTAATGCCTGCTTCAACTTCAGAGTTGTCTTCAAAATCTGCTGCAGTTATGGAAAAACTTTATGCTGCAATCATTGACGGACAAAATATAGAAGTATCATTCGATGACTTTCCATATTACTTAAGGTAGTCAAGTAGGCAACTAGATCACATAGCATAATCCAATTACCATTGTATATCTAGAAATCTATTTAGTTTCCTTTTTTTTTTCTCTTGAGTTCTTTGGTCTTTTGGGCATTTCCTGATACTTCTTATAATTTCTTATATTCTAGTTAAGAAATAAAAATATTTTCTTTTCATTATAAAAATATTTTTACTATATGTTAGACAGGTTTTAATTTTTGTTCATGTTAACTTATTGGAGAGTTGATTAATTTTGCAAAAAGAAAAAGAAGTTGGTATGTAATATTTGTGTTAGACAAAAAAATTTGAGACCATTGAGCTAATGCAGATCAATTTAAATAGTGACTTCATAAAAAGGAAAAGAATATAGTAATTTTGTTGGTCCCAACTCCCAACTATTACCTAAAATGCAAGACAAACTTTAATAAAATAGTAAGATATATATATAAGAACATTCACAAATTCTATATAGTATTATGAAAACGTTCACCGGTGCTTTAGTCTAAGAATTTGTTGAAGTGCTAGGAAATATAAATTATCATTATATAGTGAAAGTACTTGGTTTATTGAATTAACTATTCTTTTTCTTTCCAAAATTGAAAATGGGGTCTATAGTAAGTGTTATCCCTTAGACAAAGCATGACCATGATGTAAACAAAGGATAAAGTAGTCAAATAGGTTCGCATTATTCAAGTGGTTAAATATAAATGTTAAGTTCCACAACTGTGGGATGAAGAAAAAGTGGTCTCCCAGATCCATTTCTATATAACAAAAATAATCACTTGTGAATGTGGAAAGGTCTCTAATCCTGTTCCAATTGTCTACTTCTATGTTTTTATCTAAGACAATCTTGTTTCTGTATGATATGTGTAATTTTGGTTTTAGCGTATTACTTTCTTTCTATACTTAGGTCACATATTTGAACCTCGTGCCATGTAAACTAAGCCTTGTATTAGTATTTACACATATAAGGGTAGAGGCGCGATCCCATTATTCTCAAATTTCGAAGCTACGGTTGGTTAAGGGTTGGCCTTAGATGAATTTCTCGGTCATAAAAAAATTAATTAATCTATGAATGAAAAGTGTGTTCATTTTAACAATTTAAATTTTTAGATGAGATATATTACACATTTCAACTTAGTATTGGAGCCATACTCGTTCTCGTTCTTGATTTAAACAATGCAAGGCCCCCTTGTTATATTATCGACGCACTAGATATCCAATTTTAGACGTGCAAAATACAGTATTGAATGGATCACATTGGTTCATACAATGGACATTACTCTTTTATTAGATGTTGCCGTTTACCCAGTGTTAGCCATGCCTCATCTTCTTTTGATGGTTATGAAAGAATAATGCAGTAACTAACACTAAGAGTAAATCAGTGTAAGCAGAGAGAAATGAAGGAAGAGATAGGAGAAGATCAACTATCTTAGAATCAGGGAAGAAAAGAGAAGAAGAAGAGTAAATCATTGTGTCGTATTGATGTATTCAGAATTTTGTTTTTGCTAGTAGTACAAGTCGACTATATATAGAGTAGATGATAGGTTAATAGTGCGGTGTCAACTAACTAACTGACTTCAACAATGTAACTAACTTATTGACACTTTAACATACTTTCTATTCTTTTTCTTTCTTTACACTTATTCCTCAACACTCCTCCTTAAACTTGGCACTTCAAAGAGATTGACAAGGTCAAGTTTGGACATTAATTATTTATGTTGAACCTTGGTTAAGCCTTTAGTGAAAGCATTTGCAGGTTGAGCATGAGTGAATATGTAGTCAGTCTTGATCAGCCCTTGTTAGATATTTTTCCTCACAAAGTAGCAGTCTATTTCTTTATGTTTAGTCTCCTCATGGTAGCTACAGGATTTGTATCTATTTGCAAAGCTGCTTTGCTGTCACTGAAGATGGTCACAGGTAGTTGTAGTTAAACACCTAGATCCTTGATCAAACCAACTAGCTATGTAAGTCCTGCAACTGTTGAAGCTAGGCTTCTATACTCTGATTAAGCTGAACTCCTAGAAATAGTTGATTGTTTCTTTGACTTCCAAGAAATAAGAGATTCACCTAGTTTAATAGTAAAGCCTATAATAGACATCCTAGAGAAAGCACATCCAGCCCAATTTGCATCACAATGAGGTATAAAAACATCTTCTTTTGAGCTAAACATGAGAAGACGTTATTCTGATTTTCCTATTATATATTTGATCATTCTAAGTGCTGCATTCATGTGAGACTGTTTTGGACACTTCAAGAACTTACTCAAGGTCTGCACACTATATTCTATGTTTGGTCTTGTTACTGTGAGGTATAACAACTTACCTATTGTCCTTTTATACATCCTGATAAGCTAATACTTCATTTTTTGACCTTGCATCATCTGAAGTATATTGATCATATTATGCAGTTGTTAATTTCTCTATAGTATCAATTGGAGCAAGTGATGGTTTAGTAGTACTGAGACCTGTTTCTGAGATTAATTCCGCTACATACTTCCTCTGATGCATCATAATTCCTTGTTTAGACCTTGGAAATTCAATTCCTAGGAAGTACTTTAGTTCTTCAAGATCCTTTATCTTAAAATCTTTGTGAAGAGCCTCTTTGGTTTCACTTATTTGATCATGTTTTGCTACCAGTCACTAGTATGTCATCTACATAAACTAGTACAACAACTATTTCTTCACTTGTCTCTTTGATGTAAAGAGAATGATCATACTGACTCTTTCTGAAGTTATATCTAATTAAGGTTTGATGAAGTTTTGCATTCCATTGTCTTGGTGATTGCTTCAATCCATACTTGTGTTTTGAAAGTCTGCACACCTGTCTCTCCCTCTGACTTTTAAAACCTTGTGGAAGTTTCATATAATCTCATCTTCCAAATCACCTTGTAAGAAGGCATTATATACATTTATTTGATGGATATGCCAATTCCAAGCTACTGCAAAATAGCCAAGACATTCCTCAGAGTAACCATTTTTACCATTGCGCTAAAGGTTTCTTGATAGTCTATCCCTTCCTTTTGACTGAACCATTTTGATTCCAACCTTGCCTTTAATAGTTCTATTTCTCTTGAATCTTTGCACTTGATTTTGTCAATCTATTTTCACCCTATAGGATACTTGCCTTCCGGAAGAGTGACCACCTGCCAAGTATTGTTGTTTAAAGAGCAGCTATCTCAAATTGCATAGCATCTACCCACCTAGCATCATTAACTGCCTCTGCATAAGTGGTTGGTTCAATAAGGTTTGAGAAGTTAGACAAGTAGCATTGATACGTGTTAGAAAGATTAAATAAACATAGTTTGAGAGGGATATAAGATGATGTCATTTATAGTTAATGACACAAAGTCTTTCATCCATCTAGGTGGATGTATGCCCCTGGTGGACTTTCTTTGATCAGAGTGTGTAGTAGCTTGTTAAGCCAATTCAGCAACATTTTGTCTAGTTATTCTTCTTGTGTAGTATCTTGTTATAGCAGGAATTTATGCAACAGGAACTATAGTTGACTGGACTAGAGTAGTATTAGTTGTATTTTATAGTTGTTCAGTATGAGATTATGATTATAAGTCATTCTCAATAGTTGGTTGTGGTTGTGAGTTGTTACCAGCAGTTCCTTGTGACTGTGAACCGGGCTCAACTCCTATCATATCAATAGCTAACTCATCACTACTTCCTACTGTCAAGTCATATATAGGAAATAACGATTGTGAAGCTTAAGTCATAGTATCCTTGAATGGAAATATATCTTCCAGGAAAATGACAGCCTTGTTAACAAACAATATCTTGTCAGTAGTATCATAAAGGATATAACCTTTCTTTGTTTCTGAATAACCCATGTGAATAGCCTTACTTGATCTAGGCTTAAGTTTATTCAATTCATGTACTACCTTAGCACAACCTAAGACCTTTAGAAGATCTAATGCAGGTTTCTTGTTGTATAGTTTTTCATAAGGTGTGATATATCCTAATATAGAAGAAGGAAGCCTGTTTATTAGATATGTAGAAGCTTTCACACAGTGTCCCCTAAACATTAAAGTGATAGTAGCATGAAACCTAATAGCTCTTGTTACTTCTAGAAAATGCCTATTTTTCCTCTCAGCTACACCATTTTGTTGAGGTGTATATGAGCAAGAAGTTTGACCAGTTATGCCTAGATTTGCAAAGAGTTCAGAACATATGTGATTGACAAATTCAGTACCATTATCAGTTCTAATCACTTTTGCACAAGTATTAAACTGGGTTTGAATGTAAGACAGAAAATACTTAAGAACAATAATGACATCAGCTTGAGTAAAAACACCATGTCATTCAAGTAAAATCATCCACAACAGTTAAGAAGTACTTGTGTCCATCACAAGTAGAAACCTTATAAGGAGCCCGGAGATCCATATGTACTAAGTCAAAAGCTTTAACACTAAATGTACTGCTAAAAGGAAAGACTAGCCTAGTTTGTTTATCAAATGGACAGACTTCACACTTATTTATATTGTCATTTACATGAGTTTTTGAAACAGATAAAATGTGAGATAGTATCCTAAAAGGAACATGTCCAAGCTTACTACGCCATAGCCTTACATTAGATTTATTTGTATTCTGAGTATTGAACACACAGCCTGCTAGTTTGCTATGTCTCGGAAGCTTTTGTCTCAACAATAAGTATAGTCCATTTTTCTCTCTACCAATTCCTTCACCTTCCCACTCCAAATTAAATATCCTGAAACATACAAAAGTTAGGGAAGAATGTAGCTAAATAATTAAGTTGCTTAGTAACCTTTGAGACTGATAATAGATTGTATTTAAACTGGCGTAGATGAAAAACATTCTGGATAGTACTATTTTCATATATACCACTACATCCCATGTGTGTCACTAGTGACACATCACCATTGGGTAGTATTACTCTTTTTGGATTGAGATATTGAATCTTTTTTTAGAAGATCAATATCTGCAGTCATATGGTTTGTAGCACCTGTGTCAATAACCTACTCAAGTGGATTACTACAAACCATCAAGTCACTGCCAATACCTGACATATTTGCTGTACTAGCAGATGGCATGGAAGATGTCACTTAATTGTGTTGTTCCAGCATTTTGCAAATCTAAGTATATTGCTTAGGTGTGAACCTTGGGGGCAAAGATAGCAGTAAGGATTTTTGTTTTGATAATGCTGACCCAATCCTCAGCCACAACATTGTGACCACTAGAAGCAACTTTCCTCTGCTTGTACGATGATCATAGCCAGTTCTAGCTTCATTTTGAATCTTGTACTCTCCATGTTTAGGATGTCCAGGAGGGTAACCAACAAGTTTGTAGCAATCTATCTTGTAATGACTTTTTATTTTATAGTGATTACACACAACACTAGGATTATATGTTGACACATAGTTTCTCTTCCCCTTTTGATAGTTACCTTGATAACTACCACCTTGATAGCAAGTCTTAGAGTACATGACAACTACATCAGCTGCATTAGGAGCAGGACCAAGAAGACTAGTCTCATGCACAAACTGAGCCACAATTTTTGATTCTCATCACTTATGATCTTAGAGTAGGCATGTTGACAGTTGGTAGTACTGTCATCAACAAAATTTGGCTTCTTACTTGGGAGTATGTGTCATTTAATCCCATTTGAAACTGATATAACTTTTGTCTTTGAAGATAAGCCAAGAACTCTCTTGATTTATCACAGGCTCAGAATATTCAAACTCATCCCATAAATCTTTCAGCTTAGTTAAATATACAGACACAGATTGAACTCCCTGAGTCATGGTTGCAATTTCTTGGTGCAAATTCTAAGTTCTTGAACCATATATTTTATCAAATCTTTGCTTAAGATATAACCATACAAAATATGCAGTCGAGGCATGGAACAATACCCATCCAAGCAGTTCAGTAGAAACTGCATTCATAAGCCAAGAAAGTACTATAGCATTGTCTCTTTCCCATTCGTTTCCCAGGTCAGTAGAGAAATTTTCTCTTATAAGAGCCATCAACTATATCACATTTTTTGTGCCCTAGTAGTGCAATTAAAACAGCCTTACTCCACACAACAAAGTTTTCACTCCCCTTTAATTGGAAAGACACAGGAGAAGTACCTGAAACATCTACCGTAGATAAAAACCGAGGATGATTATAATCTAATAAAGGCTGCAGTGGCCGTGGGATTGATCCACTATTGTTGTAAACTGATCCAATTCTTTGCGCATCAAAAGTCATCTTCAATATAGTAGAGTTCCTTTCAGAGAAACTCACTTAGTCAAGCAGTTACTTTCAGAGTAACTATGAAATTACTGGAATTCAGAAATTCATAAATGTGTAGATTAACACCAAAAATTCAAAGCAAAAATTTTTGGATCGACAAGAGCACTGATTCAATTTAGTAAGATCTAATACCACGAAGAATAATCCAGTAACTCACACTAAGAGTAAATCACTGTACCAGAGAAATAGAGAAAGAGATTGGAGAAGATCAACCATCTTGGAATCAGAGAAGAAAAGAGATCAAAGAAGAGTAAATCATTGTGTTGTATTGATTTATTTAGAATTTTGTTCTTGTTAGTAGTACATAGTCGACTATATATAGAGATGTTAGAGTTGTGACCCGAATTTTGTTTATCCGGCCCTGAAAGTTTCGCAGTGCGACTCATGTTTGTGATTTCAAAATACCAAGCTTGTAAGTACTCCATTAGAAGCTCATGACTTCAAACTCTTGGCCACGTTATCTCCAAAGACAGATGATGAGCGTGACTATATGTCTCAAGTTCCATACTCTAATGCCATCGGGTCTTTTATGTATGCGATGGTGTGTTTTCGACCAGATTTATCTTATGCCGTTAATGCAGCTAGCAGATACATGACAAATCCTGGAAAAGAACATTGGAAAGTAGTTCAGTGGATTTTTAGATATTTGCATGGATCTGCTGATATTTGTTTGCAGTTTGGGCAAAATAGAGATGGAGTAATCAAGTATGTTGATTCTGATTTTGCAGGAGACCATGATAAAAGGAGATCCTTTACAAGCTATGTTTTCACCATTGGTGTTGTGCTATCATTTGAAAAGCTACCTTACAGACTACGGTTGCTTTGACAACTACTGAGGAAGAGTACATAGCTATTACAGAGGCTTTCAAGGAAGCTATTTGGTTTAAGGGTCTGTTTGGTGAACTTAGAAAATACTTGCAGATTACTACGATTTTTTGTGACAGTCAGAATGCTATCTTCCTTATGAAACATCAAATGTTTCATGAGAGGACAAAGCACATCGATATTCGGTATCATTTTGTGTGTGAAATTATTGGTTGTGGTGAGCAATATTAGTACCTATGAAAACCCTACTGATATGATGACCAAGACACTACCAAGTGCCAAGTTTGAGCATTGCTTGGACTTGGTTGGTGTTAGCTGTTAAGATGTGCCATTAGGGGCTTTTGTGGATGGGGTAGAGAGTTTGTCTTGAATTGGATTTGAGTTGTGAATTAGAATTCATGTCAAGGTGGAGAGTATTAGAGTTGTGACTAGAATTTTATTGATTCGGCCCTGAAAGTTTTGCGGTGTGACTTATGTTTGTGTAGGATAGGCCTTATCCCAGAGCCAGTATGCACCTTTATATTTTTGGGCCTAGGACTTATCTGTATGCACGTATTATATAAGTGCATTTAGGGGGTTGTTTTGAGTATTCAGAAAATACTCACATTTTCCACATTGTACTCCTCTCTTTTTATAGTGAAATTTCTCTGCCTCTGCCCGTGGTGTCTCCCGCAAGGGTTTCCACGTAAATCTGTTGTGTTGTTCTTGTTTTTCTTTTACTTGTGGTTTGCTTTATTCCGTCCAAATCTAACAAGAGTAGATGATAGCTTAACAGTGTGGTGTCAATTAACTAACTGGCTTCAACAATGTAACTAACTTCTTGACACTCTTACTAAATTTCCCTCCTTTTTCTTTCTCTACTCTTATTCCTCAATAGTTATATAGCTATCTCATATTGTATGTAGATTTGTGCTTTAAACAAACTATGGTTTGGTGAAGATGTGTGTATCTGTGAATTTGCACTGAGAACACAAAACATGCGCTGATTGCCACTTCATATTTAAACCTAAAGCACAACGAGCAAGTTAAATATATCAATGAGCTTCCTGCGGTCAAGCCAAGAATTTTGCTTTCTGGTCCTGCAGGTTTGTTATTTTCTCAGTAATTATTTAACTTATTTTGTATTGTTATTATTTCATTTTTCTCATTGGAGCGCTTGATCGATATTAATCTACGGGTACTGACCAGTTCTGCTTTTGTTTTCCAGGATCAGAAATCTATTAGGAGATTCTGGTGAAGGAACTTGCACATTTTTATGGAGCCAAATTGCTCATTTTTGATAGCGAAGCTTTTGTAAGATGAAATTACTTATTATGCTTTTGAGGAACATTGCATAATTAACCTTAATTGTTTTTCCATTTTTGTTGTTCTTGACCCCCTTGAAGTAGTACTAGTGGACACCTAGCATTTAAGACGTACTTCGAGTTCCGTCTTATAGACCTATAAAGGGGCTATAGACATATTGAGGAGATGCAAAGATAGTAGATGAAATTTATGAAATTTCTTCTTTCCTGGGGTTGATTTTGCATGTCATCGATCTTATTTCAACGAGTTAGAGTTCTTTTCAGTTAAATCTAGAGTCAGTGGCCTATTAAAATGTTTCATGTCATTTTCTAGACTTTGTTATTCCCTTTGTCGCTCTTGCATTTTTATTGATGTGGTCAGACTCAGACTCAAATCATGGATACATTTTCATATCATTCAGAGACTATCTGTGAAGGATGCTGAGCCAATGGAAGGCACTGAAGCATCATCTAGCCCAACTGCTAATGACAGTATATCTTCTTTAGCCGGGCCATCGAAAAACACCGTCTTTATGACAGGTATTGACTGCCCTTTGGTTAGTCCCTTGTTTTTGAATATTCAGGAGTTGCATTTTTTTTTTCAGATTTTATTTTTACTAAGAAAAAAAAGTATAGAAAAAAAAGTTGGGGTCTATTGGAAATAACCACTCTACTTTATCTATTTATTTATAATTTGTTCTTATCAGTTTAAAAATAATTTATCTTTTTAATTCCTAATTTACCCTTGTTATTATTTATAATCACTTCACAATATATTTATTAGATTTATTATATTAAAAAAGGTGATATAATAAAGTTGTCTTTGATGTCAAGTCAATAATGGACAAACAAAAAATGGATGTAGGAAACACTTTATTTATCTTTTCTATTTTCTTAGGAGAGTTTTTGATGTCGTTCAGGTTTTGTATCGGACAAGCCTTGGTGCCGACTCATATTAGAGTATCCGAAGGTTTTATGTTAGTAGTATTTGTTTTTCTTGAACTATTTTTCTGTTGAATATTGGTTTGTAGATTTGATATCTAATAGAATGTATATTCCGCAGAACCTAACAGTAGAGGTTAATAAGACTTTTTTGGCGGTTGGTGCAAACAAAGACACTCCTGCTGCTGCGATGACGTGCTTTATAAGGCTTGTAAATCCTCGCAGCGCAAAGCATGAGCTTAGACGAGTCAGAAAAATTGATCCTGTGAATTTTGAAGTCTCACACATCTTAGGTAATAAAAACACGCTAGAAAACATGTTGAGGAGGTGGGCAACAAAAAACACCAAAGATTATTTGGGAGGCAAGAACAAGGAGACAGGTGGAAACGAAGAGATATTCGACTTAGTGTTTCACTTTCTTCTTTCTTTTACTTGTTGTTATAGAATTCTACGCTATGCATGTTCTTAAACAATATTATGTGTAGGTTGGTTCCTTATCTAGAGTTCGACGGGCCTTTTGTAGGATGTCAATTCTTCTTATGTTTTTATATAATTGACTCATTCTGTTTATTTCTATTTGTTCAACTTAAGGGTGTCAAGTGGGCCGGATCAACCCGGCCCAATCCGGCTCGACCCGACCCTCGTAACTAACCCGACCCAATTTGACCCGGCCCGGTAAGATCTAGGGCTTTAGCTTTTCAGGTCCCGAGCCGGTTATTTTTTAAAATGGGCCCGGCTAACCCGGCCTAGACCAAGCCCGGTCCAGGCCCGTCGGTTAACCGGCCCGGCCCGAATACCTTTTTTTAAAAAAAAATAAAAAATAATAAAAATTGGTATTTTGGGCCAAACTAGTCGTTGGCCCAACGGTTGTATAGCCGTTTTTGGGTCCAAACGGCTAGTTTGGACCCATTTATTAAAAAAAAACATTTAACTTTAAAAAATATTTTTTAATCCCAAATTTTTTTTTATAAATACCCTACAACTTAAAATCATTTTTCACACAATTTTTCACTCTCTCAAATCTCATTCTCTCTCAAATCTCAAATCTCAATTCTCAATTCTCAAATATTCAATATATTTAATTTCTTAAAGTGTTCACTTTAATTTTTTAATTTTTCATTTACAAAGTACGAGCGAAAGTTTCTAAAGTCGCAACCTTCGGATACTTCCAAAATTTGGTATTGTCATTCCATCTCTTACGTTTAATTTTTATTTATCGTATTGTTTGTTTAATATTTAATTTTATTATATTTGTGTATTTTAAATATTTTTAGTTTAATTTAATTTATATTATGGATAAATTAAGAAACCTCGCTACTAAAGGTGTTAAAATTTTTTGTCCCGGAAGCGGTAGTTGTAGTAAAAAGCGAATTACTAGCGGTAGAGGTAGTTCAAGTAGTAGATATACCCGTGTTCCTTCACCTCTGGTACCGCTTGGTACACCTTTTGAGGAATAAGTAGGTGTAGGTGCTCACGATATGGATTATGTAGAAGCTTAGGAAAATTACGGTATAGAAGAAGAAAATGAAGTAGATGCGGTTAATTTAGACGAAGATAATGGAAATATTGCTGAGACACCCGCAATAGGAGATGCTAACGTTAGATCTGAATCGGTTAATCTCCATCACCGTGCTCCCAGTGCCCCAAGACCTCGTAAAAGAACTAGTGTTGAATGACAATTTTTTGAACGTACATCAGATATTGAGGTGCAATGCAATATTTGTCAACAGATATATAAGCATACAAGTGGAGGCGAGCAAGGGGGTACAGGTACGTTAATGAGACATATAGCTGAAAAAGAGAGTTAAATATTTCACAAGGTGGTGGGGATGTTGGTATGACAACGCAAACTAGAATGGACCCAGCCATCGGTCACGTAGCGAAGAAGTATAATAAATTGAGGGACCGGGAAGAAATAGCTAAAATGGTAGTTGTGGGTTGTTTGCCTTTCAGTTTTCCTTCTTCTGATGCCTTTATTCATTATATATAAGAAATTTATAATCCTATGTTTAACGGTATTCATAGAACTACTTGTCGGTCCGATATTTTTAGACTTCATTCACAATATTATTTTTATTTATCAACATTGTTAAAAAATATTCAATGTAGGTTGTCCCTAACTTCTGATATTGGCCGTTCTGTAAATAAAAATGATTATTTAACCGTTACTTGTCATTGGATGGATAGTAATTTCGTGATGCAAAAACATATTCTTGTTTTTTTATATGATGAAGATCGTAAACATATTGAATAATTTATTGCTAATTCTATTGTTAAAATTCCCGAATATTATGGTATCGAAAATAAAATTTTATATATTGCTTTTGATAATATTTCTAACAACAAGACTGCTGTAAAAAAGAAAAATCTACGCTATCTCCACCCTTGACTGAAATATTTGATATTAAGTGTGCATGTCATATATATAAGTTAATTGTAAAAGATGGTATTGAGTTTTTTGAGCTTTATATTGAAAAAATTCATCTTGCCGTTGGTTTTATTCAAGGAAATAATCATAGATCGAGAATTAGAGAATTTAAAGTTAAATGTCAAGAAAATGGACCTACACCGAATTTGATGCCTGAGGAAATTGTTACTAGATGGAATTCTACGTATGAATTTTTAAAAACTTGTTATAAATATCGAATTCCTATTACACTAGCTTTAAACCAACATTGCGGTTCATTTGCTGATTCTGCTGATTGCATGCTACATAATTCTGATTGGGTTGTAATTAATGATCTTGTTAAGTTTTTAGAAAAAATTTATGTAGCTACGGTTGAATTTTCCGGTGCTTATTATCCTACTGTTTGTAATATTTTGGCATATATAGCCGATATTTCTGGTTTGCTCAAAGAATATAAAAATAAAGAAGGTTATAAAGAAGCTATTGGCTCCATGTTTACGAAATTTAAAAAATATTTTTTTCCAATTCCGCCTATTTACTTGGTTGGTGCTATGCTAAATCCGTCCATGAAATATAATAATATGTGCCACTTTAGTACTCTTATTTATACTAACTTAGCTATAAATACTAACCATGATTCTGAACAAGTACAACATGATTTGTGGACGGCTACGACTGATGCAATATTACATAGAAAAATTATATAATCACTATGCCGATTTATTTGATTTAGCCGTACCTACAAATATCACTCCAACTGTCGTTCCTCATCCTTCTGAGGAGGCATCATCTTCTAAAAGACCGGCATATAGTGGTTTTTCTGATTCGTTTTATGATTTAAATTATTGGAACAGTGTTTATGAGAGAACTTACATATCAACTTATCGAGAAGAGCTGAAATATTATCTTTGGACGGCACCAGAGGATCACAGACGATGGATCAACACGTCGGATTGGTGGAGGAGTAATGAAACACAATATCCTGTGCTGTCAAGATTAGCTAGAGATATCTTGAATGTTCCAATGTCAAACGTTGCATCAGAGAGCGCCTTTGGTCTGGGACGACAGCAGCTTGGAGACAACCGACACTCATTGGGAAGCCATGCAATGAATGTTCTAGTTTGCCTCAGAGATTGGATTAGAGCAGAAAGAAGAAACCAAAGAATGGAACCGGAGCCGAATGACGAGCTGAAACTTGAAGAAATTATGACTTCACGGGAGAACTCAGCAAAATCAAGTCCAATGCAGGGTTTTGCCCCCATTGACTTCAACTATCCTATGCAAGTTGCCATTAATATTAACATGAATGAGTTGGAAAAAATGATGCATAAATTATAGATTTTTCATTCATGTAAATTAAAAATTTTGGATCATTTTGCAATCAATAAAATTTCTCATATTCATTCACTCATTAGTCCTTGTTTTTTATACTTTTTCATTTAACCATTTAAAATTTTAAATTGAATTTCTAGTTTTCTACTTTAAATTAAAAACTTACTTCTAATATATTATTAATTTACTACCAAATATTAATAATTTATTATATTAAGTAGCATATGTTTTTTATATTTGTGCATATATCTTCTATAGAAGTGTATATTTAACTTATACATGTGTATATGTTTTATAAATTAGTATATAAGTATATCTATATATATTGTAATGTATATATAATGAAGTATATTATATAAGTAGTAGTATATATACATTTAATGGTGTGTATTCACGTGTATATATCTTCTATAAAAGTTTATATTTAATGTATACATGTGTATATGTTTTATAAATTGGATATCTTCTATAAAAGTGTATATTTAACGTATACATGTGTATAGATTTTATAAATTAGTATATAAGTATATCTATATATATTTTAATGTATATATAATGCAGTATATTTTATAAGTAGTAGTATATATATATTGAATGGTGCGTATACACGTGTATATATCTTCTATATAAGAGTATATTTAACATATACACGTGTATATGTTTTAAAAATTAGTATATAAGTATATATATATATATATATATATATATTGTAATGTATATATATTGTAGTATATTTTATAAGTAGTAGTATATATACATTGAATGGTGCATATACACGTGTATATATCTTCTATAGGAGAGTATATTTAACGTATACATGTGTATATGTTTTATAAATTATTATATATGTATATCTATATATATTATAATGTATATATATTGTAGTATATTTTATAAGTAATAGTATATATACATTGAATGGTGTGTATACACGTGTATATATCTACTATAGAAGTGTATATTTAACGAATACATGTGTATATGTTTTATAAATTAGTATATAAGTATATCTATATATATTGTAATGTATATATATTGTAGTATATTTTATAAGTAGTAGTATATATACATTGAATAGTGCATATACACATCTATATATCTTCTACAGAAGTGTATATTTAACATATACATGTGTATATATTTTATAAATTAGTATATAACTATATCTATATATATTGTAATCTATATATATTGTAGTATATTTTATAAGTAGTAGTATATAAACATTGCATGGTGCATATACACGTGTATATATCTTGTATATTTAACGTATACATGTTTATTTATTTTATGAATTAGTATATAAGTATATCAATATATATTGTAATGTATATATATTGTAGTATATTTTATAAGTAGTAGTATATATATACATTGAATGGTGCGTATATTTGAGTAATTGACTAATTGTGTATATGTGTATATATTTTTTAAATTCTAATGTAGTATCTACTATATATATAGTGTATGTATATTATTTAACGTATTTATAATGTCTATAGTGTAACACCCCATAAATTTTTTCGTACACTTATCGCGATTATATTGAGTCCTAAAGGCTTGCGTATGAGTTAAATTAAGTTTATGGTGTTCGGAAGTATCCCGTCAATAGTTGTATGTGTAGGTATTGGAATAAGCTTTCCAACGATATAAAGTTTGCCCAAAACCGAGGAGTATTTCATAAAAGCGAGCACATTCAAAATTTCAAAACGGTGGTCGGGAAGCTTGTGAACAGTAAATCTGCAGGAAAATTACTGCAGCTAGGCAATTATTTTTTTGGATCAAATTTAGACGATCATAACTCCTTGTACAAAAAGAATTGTGTGAGCTACTATATATCGACGAAAATCTACGAGAGTCTTCTTTCCGATGAAATTGGTTTCATTCCAATCCAATGTCTGAGTAAGGATCTATACCCGTTTTACTACAGCCTACCAAAAAAAAAAATAGAATTGTGGGACAGATTTTTCGGTCAAATTTAAACGACCATAACTCCTTGTACTGGAAGAACTGGGTGGTATACTTTATATGAAAATCAAAGCCCTTTTAATTATATTTCCAATGCAATTGGTTTCAACCAAATCCGATACCGTAGCAAAGATTTATGATCGATTTACTTCAGCCTGTCAAAACTGCCCACTGGGGACAGATTCGGCTTTATTTAAATTTTTAGGGCAAAATGGTCATTTTCTATTACCTCTTGGACGAAAATTGGTCTTTATAAACATACACTTAGCCTCATATATATAATATATCATCCAATTATTAAGAGAAGGTGAAACCCTAGCCTAATCTCAACTTCAAATATTTTGTGATTCAACCGTAGAAAATTCGAATTGGTTCCGTAGTTGTGTTCACCATCTCGAAAGCTTCGGGAAGCACCCCATGGTTATGTAAGGAGGATTCTAAATACAAGAGTTCATTGTTAAGGTATGAATATTGTTTATTCTTGATTCTTATCCATGAATAAGTATTTATAAAGGATTATGAGTATTGTCTTGATGTTGGAAGATAACTAGAAACATAGTTATGAATTGTTTTGTATACATTGTTAGTAGTATATTATGGAAGTTGTTGTATTGGATTATGGAGGATGAATTGTATTGATATATCATTATATTAGTGGTTATGTATTCTTAGTGATCATGTTGGTATTGGATGGTGACTAAGAAGGGAAATAAAGGCTAAGAGTGATGTTGAGGGATATTTCATGAAAATGCATGATATGTGAATGTAATAAGAGTAGAAGAGGATGTATGTAGCACTCTTATTGATGAGTTAAAGGATTACTTCCTAGACATTATTTGGTGAAGTTAATACCTAAATGGTAAGGTTTGGTTGCTAATACTAGTTTGCCACAAATGACTTATTGTAGGTAAGTGTTCGAAGAGTACGGCAAGTCAAGTTGGACTTGTATTGAAGTGGTTATATCAAGTTATGTAAGACATACTCTATCTAATCTTTGGCATGAATAATGACCCATGGCACTCTCAAGTAAGCTTCCAACATTGTCCTACGACACATGACACATAATAACATCATATGATCTTCGACACTACCAATTGAACTTGTTTTCACTTTTAAGATGTCCGGCTAGTCAAAAAAATGTCCATATACTATTGTTGACTCCGAAATGGTTTAATGAGGTATCCATGATTCTCTACTTCATTTTCATGATATTGATTACCTACTTACATGTTTTACTATTGAGGTATCATGGTTTCAAGTTCCATAAGGTGTGACCACAAAGTAACCAATCTCAAAGATTAATTGAATTAAGAAATGAAATGTCTGTATTTTAAATTGATGATATGATGTATTGTATTAGTATCACTGATCAGTTGGCCATTGTATTATAAAGTTTATGTATATATGCTATTCCAGGGGTGGTCCCTGATGTGTTGTATTAGTACCACTGATCAGTTGGCCATTGTATGACATATGTTATGTATTGATAAGTATTACGGGAAGTAATGATATGAAAGTAATATGCAGGTATCCCATCAGCTCTTTTAAGTGTGGTCTACTCATACTGTTTATTCACTGGTATCTGTGTTCTGTTGATATTTTGTATCTCATCTTGATACTCTCTGCCTTACATACTCAGTACATATTTCCGTACTGACGTCCCTCATGGGGTACCTGTATTCATGCCTGCAGGAACAGGTACTTCAGGTCGTACACCTCCGCAGTAAGATCTAGGACATTCTGTTGTTAGTGGTGAGCTCCAGCTGTTTCGGGGCATCCCAAGTCGTTTCTATATGTACTTTTTGGTATTGGTATAAAAGTCTTTTGTTGGCGGGAGTTTGTCACGACCCTAACTCAGTTGTGTATCTATGTAGAGGCTTTTGTAGATATATTGTACATCCATAGGAGTGTTCGGTTGATAGACGTGATGGCTATGACGGCCAATTGCTGTTCATATATATATTTATGCGTGTTTGCTGGGCTGATACAGGTACTGTTTTCTTTGATTTACAACGAAGTGCTGCCCAAATTTCTAATTTTCATAAGTAATGTAAATGTGAAAGTATAGGTTATGAACGGGTTCTCCCGGGCCTCCTCGGCTACGGGTGCCAGTCCGCTCCAATGGGATTTAGGGTATGACCAAAGTGGTCTCAGAGAAGTTCGTCCTAGTGAGTCTACAAAGCCGTGTCTACGTAGAATCTCGTTTATCGGTGTGTTGTGCACCACATCTATAAACAGGAGGCTATTGGACATTCAGGGGTTGTTTCCACTCTCCATTTCTTAGATCGTGCAATAGAGCCCATATTAGAGATAAAGTCATAATCGATCACTTAATCCAATTGTTTTTTTTATTTATTACAATAACCATGCCGGTTACAAGGAGAAAGAATAAGTGGAAGCGAGTAGATGTAGTGGCCGGAGAAGGTACTAGTAAGTCACCACTGGTACATGCTGAACAAAGTGAGTCTCAAGCTGAGCATATATCAGGAGCTTCTTCTCCTCCGGAAGGTCCATTTATTAATGCTGTTGATCGAGATTTAAGGGATGCAGTACAACTTCTGACGCGTATAGTTGCCGGTCAAGTTCAAGGGCAAGCTATTCCTACCACGTGTCCTAGTGGTACGGATAGAGCAGCTAGCCTTCGGACATAGGATTTTCTGAAACTAGATCCTCCTACTTTTACCGGATCAGATATTAACGAAGACCCGCAGGAATTTGCCGATCAAACCCAAAGGGCTCTAGATGTTATGCACATATCCGGTAATGAGATTGTTGAGCTAGCAGCATATAGACTGAAAGGAGAGGCTATATTGTGGTACGAGGATTGGAAACGATCTAGGGGTATTGATGCACCTCCAACTACATGGGGAGAGTTCAAAGATGCATTTATTGATCATTATCTTCCATTTGAGACTCTTCAGGCCCGTGCAGATCAATTCTTAAATCTTCGTCAGGGTAATATGAGTGTAAGGGAGTATAGTCTTCGATTTAACTCCTTGTCTCGATATGCTTCTAATGTGGTAGCTACTATGGATGACAGAGTTCATCACTATGTGGATAGATTAGAACCATACTTGGTTAGAGATTGTACCATTGCTGCTTTGAACAAGGACATGGATATAGCGAGGATACAAGCTTTCGCTCAGAAGATGGAAGATCAGAGGCAAAGAAGAAGAACCCAGGAATCAGAAAAAGGATATTCTAAGCGGGCCAGAGCTATAGGGCAATTTATGGCATCTCAGGGAGGTTTTAGGCCTTCGTTCTCTCATAGATTGCCTAGCCCATTATCTTCTTATCCTGCAATTAGTGCTCCACCACAATTTCAAAGGTTCAGAGGTAATCAATTCGGGCAAAGCAGTGAAAATCAGAGTTCGCGAACGGTGGGGTATCAAGGGCAAGGGAGTGTGAGTCAATTGAGACCTCCACGACACCGGTGCCCCATATGTAGAAAATTTCACTTTGGCGAATGTTGGCTTGGGATGAACAATTTCTTTTGGTGCGGTAAGCCGGGGCATATGGCTAGAGATTGCCCACGCAGGACCACAGGTGGTATAACACGACCTACTGGATCAGTTGTTGCATTATCATCGGTGCCTCCTTTGAGTAGGGGTGCACAACCTATGGGTCACGGTAGAGGTGATAGAGGAGAAGCTAGTTCTAGCGGAGCTCAGAACCGTGTGTATGCCCTAGCAGATCGGCAGAATTTAGAGGCTTCTCCAGACGTGGTTACAAGTACGTTATCCATATTTGCATTTGATGTGTATGCCTTAATTGATCCTGGTTCTACATTATCGTATGCTACTCCTATGGTTGAGGGAAGGTTCGGAAGAACACCCGAATTATTAGCCAAGCCATTTGAAGTATCAACGCCAGTGGGGGAATCTCTTATAGCTAGGAATGTTTATCAAAATTGTGTTGTGAATATTTGTGGTCGTGATACAATGGCCGATCTTGTTGAGTTAGAAATGGTAGATTTTGATGTTATTATGGGCATGGATTGGTTAGAGTCTTGTTATGCTACAGTAGATTGTCGTTCTAAGAAGGTATATTTCCATTTCCCAAATGAGGCAGTCCTTGAATGGAAGGGTAATGTTGGCGCGCCGAGAGGTAAATTTATTTCTTACTTTAAGGCAAGAAAAATCATTTCCAAGGGGTACATATACCATTTGGTTAGAGTAAGGGATACCGAGGCAGAGCCGCCAACTTTTCAGACCGTTCCGGTTGTGAATGAATTTCCTAATGTATTTCCTGAAGAACTACCAGGTTTACCTCCTGAACGAGAAGTGGAGTTTGGTATTGATATGTTGCCAGACACACAGCCAATATCAATTCCTCCTTATAGAATGGCACCAGCAGAGTTGCGAGAATTGAAAGAGCAACTGAAAGACTTGCTAGAGAAGGGATTCATCAGGCCTAGTATGTTCCCTTGGGGAGCACCAGTATTATTTGTGCGTAATAAAGATGGTTCGCTGAGGATGTGTATTGACTATCGGCAATTGAATAAGGTGACTATCAAGAATAAATACCCTCTTCCCCGAATTGATGATTTATTTGACCAGTTGCAGGGTGCCCAGTGTTTTTCCAAGATTGACTTGAGATCAGGCTATCATCAAGTGAGAGTCAAGGATAAAGATATACCCAAGACAGCTTTCCGAACACGGTATGGTCATTATGAATTCCTGGTTATGTCATTTGGGCTGACAAATGCACTCGCAGTTTTTATGGATCTGATGAATAGGCTGTTTAAGACGTTTCTAGATGTGTTCGTGATAGTTTTCATAGATGATATTCTGGTCTACTCTAGATCAGAAGAGGACCATGTTAATCACTTAAGGCAAGCGTTGCAGATTCTTCGTGATTGTAAGCTGTATGCGAAGTTTTCTAAATGTGAGTTTTGGCTCAAGTCAGTGGCATTTTTGGGCCATATTGTATCCAGTGAAGGCATAAAAGTTGACACTCAAAAGATTGAGGCTGTGAAGAATTGGCCAAGACCCATGACGCCTATGGAGATTCATAGTTTTCTCGGGTTGGCAGGTTATTATAGAAGGTTTGTTGAAGGTTTTTCTTCTATTTCTGCACCCTTGACTAAGTTGACGCATAAAGCCTCCAAGTTTCAATGGAATGGTGCCTGTGAAAAGAGTTTCCAAGATCTGAAGAGCAAGTTGACTTCTACACCGGTATTGGTACTTCCTGAAGGCACAGAAGGGTATGCAGTGTACTGTGATGCTTCGAGAATTGGCTTAGGATGCGTATTAATGCAGCATGGTAGAGTAATAGCCTATGGCTCTAGACAGTTGCGACCACATGAGAGGAATTATCCCACACATGATCTTGAGCTAGCTGCAGTTGTATTTTCTTTGAAGATATGGCGCCACTACTTATATGGGGTTCATGTTGACATATATACCGATCATAAGAGCCTGCAATATATCTTCAGTCAGAAAGATCTAAACATGAGGCAGTGGAGATGGCTTGAATTGTTGAAAGATTACGATGTTGATATCTTGTATCATCCAGGGAAAGCGAATGTGGTAGTGGATGCACTGAGTCGTAAGTCTAAAATGGCATCTATAGAAAAGAAGGGGATGATTAAGGATCTTCACCAACTAGCTAATTTGGGAGTTCGACTTCTCGAAACTCCAGATGAAGAGGTTATTGTACGTAATGCAGCGGAATCTTCATTGATAGCTGAAGTGAAAGAGAAACAGTATGCAGATCGTATTTTATTGCAGCTTAAGAAGGATATGCAGAGTGGCGCGACAAAGGTATTTGAGCTTACGCGATAAGGAGTGCTACAGTGTCAGAATCGTTTATGTGTACCTGATATAGTGGAGCTACGAAAGAGAATTATGATAGAAGCACATTGTTCAAGGTATTCCATCCATCCAGGTTCGACTAAGATGCATCAAGATATGAAAGCAATATATTGGTGGAATGACATGAAGAACAATATTTCCGAATTTGTAGCTGAATGTCCGAATTGTCAAATAGTCAAAGTAGATCACCAGAAACCCGGTGGTTATATGCAATGTATAGATCTTCCAGTCTTGAAGTGGGACAAGATCAATATGGATTTCATCATGGGTTTGCCTCGTACATATCGGATGTTTGATTCCATATGGGTGATCATTGATAGGCTTACCAAATCTGCACACTTCTTACCAGTTAAGACAACTTATACGGTGGAGGAGTATGCGAAGTTGTATATTAAGGAGATCGTTCGGTTACATGGAGTTCAAATTTCCATTATATCCGATCGAGGAGCCCAATTTACCGCGAATTTCTGGAAGTCTTTTCAAAGGAGTTTGGGGACACAAGTAAATCTAAGTACGACTTTTCATCCTCAAACGGACGGACAAGAGGAACGTACCATCCAGACACTTGATGATATGCTACGAGCATGTGTATTAGATTTCAAAGGCAACTGGGATGATCACCTACCTCATATCGAGTTTTTCTACAATAATAGCTATCATTCAAGTATCAAAATGGCACCATATGAAGCATTGTATGGAAGAAAGTATAGATCGCCAATAGGATGGTTTGAAGCAGGTGATGCGGTCTTGTTTGGACCGGATCTTGTTTATCAAGCAATGGAGAAGGTTAAAGTGATCCAACAACGGCTTGCAACAGCTCAAAGTCGACACAAATCTTATGCGGATGTTAGAAGAAGAGGACTTGAGTTTTCTATCGACGATTGGGTATTCTTGAAAGTATAACCAATGAAAGGAGTGATGAGGTTTGGCAAGAAAGGAAAGTTAAGTCCACGATACATAGGTCCGTACAAGATCATTCAAAGATTTGGACAAGTTGCTTATGAGTTAGATCTACCTCAAGAGCTCTCAGCAGTTCATCCCATATTTCATGTTTCGATGCTTTGCAAGTACATCGGAGATCCATCCCACATCACTACTACGGAAGATGTACAAGTTACAGAAGATCTCACTTTTGAAGAAATGCCTATTGCTATTCTGGATCGCCAAATTAAAAAGATAAGAAATAAAGAGATAGCATCGGTAAAAGTACTTTGGAGGAATCAACAAGTTGAGGAGATCACATGGGATGCCAAGAAAGCGATGAAGATTAAGTACCCTTACCTATTCAACGAGGAGGAGCAAGTTCGTGAGACGGAAAAAGAACAATAACAAGTGTTTATTTTTCTGCAAGTATGTTATGATGATAAATATGTTAATTGTAATCTTGGACATGTATTAATTGAGTAACTATGCTAACATTCGAGGATGAATGTTCTTAAGGGGGGGAGAATGTAACACCCCGTAAATTTTTTCGTACACTTATCGCGATTATATTGAGTCCTAAAGGCTTGCGTATGGGTTAAATTAAGTTTATGGTGTTCGGAAGTATCCCGTCAATAGTTGTATGTGTAGGTATTGGAATAAGCTTTCCAACGGTATAAAGTTTGCCCAAAACCGAGGAGTATTTCATAAAAGCGAGCACATTCAAAATTTCAAAACGGTGGTCGGAAAGCTTGTGAACAGTAAATCTGCAGGAAAATTACTGCAGCTAGGCAATTATTTTTTTGTATCAAATTTAGACGATCATAACTCCTTGTACAAAAAGAATTGTGTGAGCTGCTATATATCGACGAAAATCTACGAGAGTCTTCTTTCCGATGAAATTGGTTTCATTCCAATCCAATGTCTGAGTAAGGATCTATACCCGTTTTACTACAGCCTACCAAAAAAAAAACCAGAATTGTGGGACAGATTTTTCGGTCAATTTCAAACGACCATAACTCCTTGTACAGGAAGAACTGGGTGGTATACTTTATATGAAAATCAAATCCCTTTGAATTATCTTTCCAATTCAATTGGTTTCAACCAAATCCGATAAAGTAGCAAATATTTATGATCGATTTACTTCAGCCTGTCAAAACTGCCCACTGGGGACAGATTCGGATTTATTTAAATTTTTAGGGCAAAATGGTCATTTCTATTACCTCTTGGACGAAAATTGGTCTTTATAAACATACACATAGCCTCATATATATAATATATCATCCAATTATTAAGAGAAGGTGAAACCCTAGCCTAATCTCAACTTCAAATATTTTGTGATTCAACCGTAGAAAATTCGAATTGGTTCCGTAGTTATGTTCACCATCTCGAAAGCTTCGGGAAGCACCCCATGGTTATGTAAGGAGGATTCTAAATACAAGAGTTCATTGTTAAGGTATGAATATTGTTTATTCTTGATTCTTATCCATGAATAAGTATTGATAAAGGATTATGAGTATTGTCTTGATGTTGGAAGATAACTAGAAACATAGTTATGAATTGTTTTGTATACATTGTTAGTAGTATATTATGGAAGTTGTTGTATTGGATTATGGAGGATGAATTGTATTGATATATCATTATATTAGTGGTTATGTATTCCTAGTGATCATGTTGGTATTGGATGGTGACTAAGAAGGGAAATAAAGGCTAAGAGTGATGTTGAGGGATATTTCATGAAAATGCATGATATGTGAATGTAATAAGAGTAGAAGAGGATGTATGTAGCACTCTTATTGATGAGTTAAAGGATTACTTCCTAGACATTATTTGGTGAAGTTAATACCTAAATGGTAAGGTTTGGTTGCTAATACTAGTTTGCCACAAATGACTTATTGTAGATAAGTGTTCGCAGAGTACGGGAAGTCAAGTTGGACTTGTATTGAAGTGGTTATATCAAGTTATGTAAGACATACTCTATCTAATCTTTGGCATGAATAATGACCCATGGCACTCTCAAGTAAGCTTCCAACATTGTCCTACGACACATGACACATAATAACATCATATGATCTTCGACACTACCAATTGAACTTGTTTTCACTTTTAAGATGTCCGGCTAGTCAAAAAAATGTCCATATACTATTGTTGACTCCGAAATGGTTTAATGAGGTATCCATGATTCTCTACTTCATTTTCATGATATTGATTACCTACTTACATGTTTTACTATTGAGGTATCATGGTTTCAAGTTCCATAAGGTGTGACCACAAAGTAACCAATCTCAAAGATTAATTGAATTAAGAAATGAAATGTCTGTATTTTAAATTGATGATATGATGTATTGTATTAGTACCACTGATCAGTTGGCCATTGTATTATAAAGTTTATGTATATATGCTATTCCAGGGGTGGTCCCTGATGTGTTGTATTAGTACCACTGATCAGTTGGCCATTGTATGACATATGTTATGTATTGATAAGGATTACGGGAAGTAATGATATGAAAGTAATATGCAGGTATCCCATCAGCTCTTTTAAGTGTGGTCTATTCATACTGTTTATTCACTGGTATCTGTGTTCTGTTGATATTTTGTATCTCATCTTGATACTCTCTGCCTTACATACTCAGTACATATTTCCGTACTGACGTCCCTCATGGTGTACCTGTATTCATGCCTGCAGGAACAGGTACTTCAGGTCGTACACCTCCGCAGTAAGATCTAGGACATTCTGTTGTTAGTGGTGAGCTCCAGTTGTTTCGGGGCATCCCAAGTCGTTTCTATATGTACTTTTTGGTATTGGTATAAAAGTCTTTTGTGGGCGGGAGTTTGTCCCGACCCTAACTCAGTTGTGTATCTATGTAGAGGCTTTTGTAGATATATTGTACAGCCATAGGAGTGTTCGGTTGATAGACGTGATGGCTATGACGGCCAGTTACTGTTCATATATATATATTTATGCGTGTTTGCTGGGCTGATACAGGTACTGTTTTCTTCTATTTACAACGAAGTGCTGCCCAAATTTCTAATTTTCATAAGTAATGTAAATGTGAAAGTATAGGTTATGAACGGGTTCTCCCGGGCCTCCTCGGCTACGGGTGCCAGTCCGCTCCAATGGGATTTAGGGTATGACATATAGGTGGGTATATGAAATGTATATTGAAAGAAAGTTTTTTTTTTATATATTTTTGACCGCGTTTGACCGATTTTTTAACCGGGTTTGAACTGATTTTGGTGGGTTTGACCGGGTTGGGTTAAGTTGGTCGGGTTAGGGTGGGTTTTAATTTTTTTCACTTTTTGGCTCGGCCCGGCCCGTCTAGTGCCAAAACCGGACCTCAACCCGGTTAAAATAGAGGGCCGGTTCGGAGTTTCCCCGGCCCGGCCCGTTTGACACCCATAGTTCAACTACACAATGATTGTAGTTAATTGATTGGCCGCCAGCTAACTGTTAGGAAAGACGGGCACACAATCAAAGAGTCCGACAGGGTAGCAGCGAAAAATACCCAAGACTAAAATTTTTCTTTCAACTTGAACCAAGAGGAGACAAATAAACCCAAGAAAAATAGAGTAATATACAAAAAACAATTCAACCAAATAAAACAAGACAAGAATAAAGACAATCACACGAGACACAAGATTTACGTGGAAAACTTTTCAGTGTGAAGAGTAAAAAACCACGGGTCCAAAACCTCCACTATAATAAGCAAAGAGTTACAATATTTTCCTCCAAAATGTCCACCAATCAAGTGCCAAACAACAAGAATCAATACATAATCCACAGCACCAAACTCTACAGAAATAAAGAAGTGAAAGAACAAAAAATGCAGCTACTGTTCGGGAATGATGAACAGGAGCTATAGGCTACCAAATCAATCTCCATCAGTTCCTAATAAAATATTGATATAAGAGGAACGATCAGTCCAAAAATCAGCTCAATCGGACAAGAAACGAAGCGGGAATCGCAATTTGAAGTTGACAGCTGTGGCTGAAATTTAGGTGCGAAAATCAGCTTTGCTTCTCTCTTTGGCTGCTGAAAACTCTCTTTTAGTGATGGTGAATAAGACCTAAAAAGATCAATATATATGCCCCATAGTAATGGGATTATGGGAAAAAGTGGGTTGGTCCAAATTGGGCTTCATTTATCCACAGAGGAAGGGCAAAAGACCCAATAACCCAACAATTCTCCCCCTCCCAACTATGTGAAGGAAACCCCTATCCTGGCGATCATGCAACAATCTTCAAACTTCCCTCTTGGCAAAGCTTTAGTCATCATGTCGGAACCATTATCAACCATATTAATCTTCTCAAGTTCAAGAAACTTAGAATCCAACACATCCCGAATCCAATGGTATCTCACATCAATGTGTTTAGACCGGCCATGAAATATAGAATTCTTACCAAGATGTATGGAACTTTGACTGTCGCAATGAAGCACATACCTCTCTTGAGCACAACTAAGTTCCCCCAAGAATCTCTTCATCCAAAGCAATTCTTTACAAGCTTCAACAACAACAATAAGCTCAGTTTCTGTAGTAGATAGAGCAATAGGTTTTTGCAACCTAGATTGTCAAGACATAGCTCCCCCTGCAAAAGTAACCAAATACCCTGAAGTAGACTTGCGAGTATCAACATCACCGGCCATATCTGAATTAGTATAACCACAAAGACTAGGCTTCCCTATACCAAAACACAAACTCAGACTAGAAATGCCACGAAGATATCTTATTATCCACTTCACAGCATTCTAATGTTCTCTTCCCGGATTAGAAAGAAAACGACTAACAACACCAACAACATAAGCAATATCCGGTCTTGTGCAAACCATTGCATACATCAAACTACCAACAGCTGAAGCATAAGGAACTTTCTTTATATCTTTTTTCTCATCATCACTGGAAGGACACTGCTTCGTGCTCAACTTGAAGTGCATAGCTAAAGGTGTACTGACAACCTTAGCCTTGTCTATGTTAAACCTTCGAAGTACTTTCTGAATGTACTTCTTTGTGATAACTAGAACTTCTTGGCCTTTCTGTCACGGACAATCTGCATGCCAAGAATCTGCTTTGTTGGTCCTAAGTCTTTCATAGAAAAAGACTTACTCAACTCTTGCTTCACCTTTTGAATCCAGCAAGCATTATGACCAACAACAAGTATGTCATCAACATAAAGCAACACAATAATAAAGTCACCATCAGAGAATTTTTGCAAAAAAACACAATGGTCTGAAGTAGTCTTCTTGAAGCCCTGTTGACTCATAAAGGAACCGAACTTCTTGTACCACTGCCTAGGAGCTTTTTTCAAACCATACAAGGTCTTCTTCAATTTGCAAACATAATTCTCTTTTCCCTTGACTTCAAACCTTCGGGTTGCTCCATATAAATTTCTTCATCTAAGTCACCATAGAGAAAAACAGTTTTAACATCCATTTGCTCAACCTCTAAATCTAGACTTGCAACTAAGCCTAGAACCACACGAATGGATGACATCTTCACAACCGGAGAAAATATCTCATCAAAATCAACTCCCTTTTTCTAGTTAAATCCCTTCACAACAAATCTAGCTTTGTACCGTGGAATTGGATTACCATCTTCATGCTTCACCTGAAAAACCCACCTATTTTTCAAAGATTTTCTATCTTTAGGCAGCTTAACCAAATCAAAGGTATGATTATCTTGCAATGATTTAATTTCATCTTCCGTAGCATCAAACCACTTTTTTTTTCTTCCCTTTCCATGGCCTCATCAAGACTCTTAGGCTCTCCCCCATCAGTCAAGAGTAAATATTCACTGGGAGAATAACGAGATGAAGGTATTCTCTCTCTTGTAGATCGTCTGAGAGAATTCTCTGGAACATCAACAACTAGTTACTGATCAACCATATCAACTTGCACTGAAGCATTAACAACTTCTTGCTGGTCATTCTGAACATGATCATCATCTTCATTATCAACTTGATTGTCATCATCATGAAGATTTTCCTCAGGAGCAGTAGTCAAAGGAACTGGATCAACATCAACTAGGCTCTTACTACTCTGAGAATCAACCTTCTCAGCTTTGTCAAAATCTTCAACTGTTTGGTTTTCAAAGAACACAAGATCGCGGCTTGTAAAAAGTTTCTTCTCAACTGGATCATAGAAATGATAGCCAAATTTATCTTGACCATAACCAATGAAGATACACTGTCTAGTTTTAGCATCCAACTTTGACCTTTCATCCTTAGGAATAGGAACAGAAAATTTATACCCAAAGACTTTAAGATGATCTTAAGAAACATTCTTACCAGACCAAACTCTGTCAGGGACATCACCATTCAAAGTAACAGTAGGAGATAAATTGATAACATAAACAGCCGTATTAAGTGTTTCTGCCCAAAAGAAATCTGGCAGCTTAGCATCTGAAAGCATACATCTAACCCTCTCAACTAGTGTTTTGTTCATCCTCTCTACTAAGCCATTCAACTGAGGAGTCTTTGGAGGAGTTTTTTGATGCCGAATACCCTGCTCTCTGCAATATCTATCAAAAGGACCAATATACTTACCACCATTATCTGAATGGATGCATTTCAATTTTTTCCTTGTCTGTTTTTCAACCAAGGCCTGAAAATTTTTGAACACATCAAGTAGTTGATCCTTGGACTTCAAAGGAAATACCCAGAGTATGCGAGAATGATCATCAATAAAAGTCACAAAGTAAAGTGCACCACCATGACACCTTACTTTAAAAGGACTGCATCAGAATGCACCAACTCCAGCAAATCGAGCTTTCTTGAAGGCGGATGACTCTGAAGAGAAACTTTTTTCTCTTTACCGGCTAAGCAATGAACACACTTTTTCAACTTTGCTTATTTTATTCCAGAAAGCAAATTTTTCTTAGATAAACTATCAATCTCCTTCTCACTTATATGACTCAATCTTCTATGCCACAACTCCAGTGAAGTATCATTTTCCACCAAGTTTATCAAGCCTCTAGAAGTAGAACCCTGAAATACATACAAGTTAGACAACTTGTCATCTCGATCCACAATCATCGAACCTCTAGTAAGCTTCCACTGGCTAGCACGAAAGGTGTTAACATAACCCTCATCATCAAGGTTTCCTACAGAAAACAAATTCAATCGAACATCTGGAGCATGCTTGACATTATTGAGAACTAGTTTGGAACCATTGTTAATTTCCTAACAAATCGTGCCAATGCCAAGTAATTTAACTTCATCATTATTGCCCATTTTCAACATCCCAAAATTACCTGAAGTATAAGAAGAAAAGAATACCTTCTTTGGCATAACATGAGAAGTAGCACTAGAATCCACAAACCAGCTAGACTCATCGTGAACAAGATTAATGGAATTCTCACCATAAGCAACAAGAAAATCATCATTAGCAACAACAACAACACGATTTTCATTATCGCCTTCTCTCTTTTTTTGTCTTATATCTCTCTTATGCTTGTAACAATATTTCAGGATGTGCCCCTTTTTGTTGCAATAGTCACATGTAACATTCTTGAATTTGGACCTTGACTTGCTTCTACTTTTATCTTTATCATTTGAATCTCTAGACTTGTTTCTCCCCCTCTCTCTTGTAACCAAAACATCAGAGTGTGAAGATAAAGAAGATGAGGCTTGAGATCTTCTTCTCATCTCTTCATTCAAGACACCACTCTTAACATATTCCATAGTTACAATACCACCGGGAGCAGAATTAGTCAAAGAAACTCGAAGAGTTTCCCAAGAGTCAGGCAGAGTATTAAGAAGTCAAAGTCCCTGAATTTCTTCATCTAACTTTAAACCTATTCCGGACAGCTGGTCAATGACCCCCTGAAAATTATTTATATCATCAGAAATAGGACTACGCTCTTTATACCAGATATTCATCAATTGCTTAAGCAGAAATATGTTGTTATTGCTAGTCTTTGAAGCATAAAGTATCTCGAGCTTGTCCTACAAACTTCTAGCATGTGTCCCATTCACAATATGATTTCTAACATTATCTTCAACCCATTAGCTGATATAGCCACAAGCCTGTAAGTGCTCAAATTCCCAAGCCTCATTTGTCTTGGATTCAGGTTTAGTAGATGCAAACACAGGTAGATGCATTTTCTTGACAAATAGAAGATCTTTCAAATTGTCTTTCTAAGTATGATAGTTACTACCATTAAAATACACCATCTTCTCATATTTGCCTCAATAATTCAAATCGACAATAAACAACTACCAACGCTCTGATACCACTTGTTAGGAAAGACGGACACACAATCAAAGAGCCTGATAGGGTAGTAGCGGAAAATATCCAGGACTAAACTTTCCCTTTCAACTTGAACCAAGAGGAGACAAGTAAAACCAAGAAAAATAGAGTAATATACAGAAAACAAATCAACCAAATGAAACAAGACACAAATAAAGGCAATAACACGAGACATAAGATTTACGTGAAAAATCCTTCAGTGTGAAGAGTAAAAAACCACGAGACCAAAACCTCGACTATAATCACCAAAGAGTTACAATATTGTCCTCCAAAATGGCCACCAAAAAGTGCCACACAAGAATAAATAATACACAATCCACAGTACCAAACACTAGAGAAATAAAGGAGTGAAAGCATAAAAAATACAGCTACTGTTTGAGAATGAATAACAGAAGCTACAGGCCACCAAATCAATCTCTATTAGTTCATAATCAAATATTGAGATTATAGTAACCAGAAGTCCAAAAATCAGCTCAATCGGACAAGAAACGAAGCAGAAATCGCAATTTGAAGTTGACAAATGTGGCTGAAATATAGGTGCGAAAATCAGCTTTGTATTTCTCTCTTTGGCTGCTGAAAACTTTCTTTTTGTGATGGTGAATAAGACCTAAAAATATAAATATATATTCCCCATAGTAATGGACCGATGGAAAAAAAATGGGTTGGTCCAAATTGGGCTTCATTTATCTACATAGGAAGGGAAAAAGACCCAGTAACCCAACACTAATAATTCTATCATATTTTGTTGTTCTCGAGAGCGACTCTGATATTAGGTGTTAGTTGAACAATGTCACTTCTAAGCATTGAAATATTAGAAATGGTTTATCTATGTGATCCGTTAAAAGTATGGCTCGTTTATGCCATTGCCAGTACAAAACAGACTCATTTGTGCCATTACTTTTTAACGGTGGTTTTGTAAAACAACCTTTGCTATGTGGACTCTTGTTATAGGTTCACATCACCAAATTATACCCATTAAAAATATTACTCATTTTAAATAACATAACCATATTCCATATTATTCTATCCTATATCAATCAAATTCAATAACCGATTTTTTTTTTTAAAAAAAGTTTGAAAATGCAACGAAATCTTTTATAAAAAAAATGCAAATGCTGCTTTGTTTTGTGTGTGGGTGGGTGGGGTGGGGGTTGATTTCGATGCAACTGAAAACTGCAAGTATTATGATTGTTTTGCATATTGTTCATATCACTGATGAAATATTGTTCAATATATCAGAAGTGTATATTATGTAATTGAAGGATGTGCATGGCCTAATGGCTTCTATAGAGCTTGCATGTTGGAGTTTAGTCAACACGACTCACGATTTTGTTTCTATGAACAACTTGGCTTATGCCAAGGATACAATGTTCAAGGGTTGAACTTAGTTTTTGGGATGATTTACTTTCACTTGTTATGCTTACTTGTTTACCTTGCTTTCCTTTTTATTTTGAATAGCAGAATCTTCAACCCACTAATCGCTTTGTTGTGAAAAAATAAAAAAATAACTTATTCATCAATGATAATGAACAATATGCAAAACAGTAGCAATATTTGCAGTTTTCAATTTCATCCCTCTAGTATTTGCGGGTTTTTTTCATAAATGATTTTTGTTGGATTTTCAATTTTTTTTTTAATTTTTTTGTTATTGGATTTGATTGATATTGGATAGAGTAAAATCAAATATGGTTATGCTATTTAAATTTTTAAATGAGTAATATTTTCAGTGTGGCTAGTTTGGTGATGTGGACCTCTAATAAGAGTTCATATAGCAAAAGGTGGTTTTACAAAATCACCATTACATAATAATGACATAAATGGGCCTGTTTTGTAATGGCAATGGCATAAACAAGACCAAACTTTTAACGGATGACATAGATGGACCATTTCTAATAGTTCAATGACATATTTGAGTTTTTTTTCTCTTAATAGTTTAATGATTGGGATCTAAAAGTGGAGGTTTTTTTTTTTTTGGTTTCCCATCTGGTGTTCGGTACCCGCATTGGAGTCCAACTAATATGAATTTGCGTTGGGTAGGGCCCCATTTGGGGGGTAGCACTCCAAACCGATTTTTTTCCATGTCCAGGGTCGAACCCTCGACCTCTAGTTAAGGGTGGAGCAGCCCCATCCGCTGCACCACAACCCATGTTGGTAAAAGTGGAGGTTAAGGATAACGAAGCCTTGGTGCAATCTAAGTGAATAGATTAATTGGTTTTGCTAGGGTTATAAGTTCGAATGGATAACACTAGCAAATTACTAAAATTATTGGTCCAGAGATATCTGTGGTAAAAAAAGATTCATGATCGGTAGAGATTAACATAGTGAGAATGAATCCGGCCAATAAAGAAATCATAACTTTAGGCTTCTTAATCATGATATCAACCCATATTCTAGTTAGTTTGATTTATTGGTTATATAGTTTAAAACAAAAATGTTAATCATGAAAATCAAATAATTGTTCCAACTTATTTTCTTTGCGATACTGAACAACGAATCTTAGTTCACAGTAGAATTTGACTCCGATCATAAAAATCAAATTATATTTACAACAATCACTTAACCTTTTTAGGACAAGCTTTTGGCTTGATTAATAAACAATTACCCCCCCCCCCCCCCCCCCCTTTCCAAACAAGAAAAGTTAGCATTTGACCATGTTTCATTGTGAAAATAGAAAAAAATAATTTTTATTTTCAAAGTGAACAATGATATTTAAAAATTAAAGTTGTGCTTGGCAAATAAATAAATTTGAGTTATTTTTGAATTTTTGTGGGTAATTTGGAGTGAAAAAAGTGACAACTTTTTTATTGTTTTTGGAATTTTAAAAATTCTCGAAAAGTAAAAATATAATTTTCCAAATTTTATGACCAAACAGTTCTGAAGATCAATTCTGGAAGAAAGAGAAACAATTTCCGTTATCAAATGGGTACTTTAATGATATTTATGTCTTTTCTTACAATAATAAATGACTTCTGCAGTAGAATACTCTGTATTAATGTAATCTCATTTAATATAAAAAGTCAAATATTTTTTTTTGGTTAATTACTCTTCTGCCCAACTGTGCTTACTTGTCTATACTCTAATATCTTTCAAAAAATCAACACTACTGAAGTATCAACAACAAAGTTGAACAAAGCAACAAGCCAAAAAATCAAGAAGTTTATCTTTTTCACTCAACAAAAATGGTATCGCCAAAACAACCGACTGGTTCCTTACCGCCTACCAGTAACAGTAAGCCATCATCTCGTCTGATGATATACCTCCATTTTCGAAGCATCCAGAGGTTCATATATAAATTTTCACTTCATTCATTTATTTTATTTTTATTTTATGTTAAGCATTCGATGAGTATTGATTCTTTTTTTTTTTTCTCTTCCTTGGTTGTATCAAATTCAATTTTTTTTAGGTGGATGATGCACCTCCTTCTGTGAAGTGTCTAAAGGTGCACCTAAATTTCTACTTCATTCATTTTTTTTGTTTTTTGTTAGGTGTTTGGTTAGTAAACTAATATTTTTGGTAGGTGATATACCTCCTTTTCTAAAACGAACAAGGATTCACTCAAAATTCTACTTTATTTTTTTTTCTTGGAGGGTTTTGTTAAGCGTTTGATGAGTAAATTGATTCATTTTTTGTTCTTTTTGATTGGTGTGAATTGATTTTTTAGGGAGATGACAATGTGGATACTTTGGAAAAAAAAAATTGATGCAGCCATCTAAGAATTCAAAGGAGTTACACTCAACTGATCAACCAGAACTTGAAGCTGGCAACGTAGCTGACCAAAAAATTAACGACACAACTGACGAAAAGGCTGAGGCCACGGGTGACGCTGCAGTGGACGGTGGAGTTTTCATACCTGCCCAGTAAGCAAGTATTTTTTTGTTTTTTACTTCCTTAGTCCCTCCACTTTAGTCACACCTTACAGAAGGCAAGGTATACTACAAATATAACGTCAACTTTTTTACATATCCAGTTTAAAAATATTTTATCTATTTATTCCTAATTTATTCTTATCAGTTAAAAAGTAATTTATCTTTTTAATTCCTAATTTACCCTTGTTATTATTTATAATCACTTCACAATATATTTATTAGATTTATTATATTCAAAAAGGTGATATAATAAAATTAACTTTGATGTCAAGTCAATAATGGACAAATGAAAAATTGACGTAGGAAACACTTTATTTATCTTTTCTATTTTCTTAGGAGAGTCTTTGATGTCATTCAGGTTTTGTATCGGACAAGCCTTGGTGCCGACTCATATCAGAGTATCCGGAGGTTTTAGATTAGTAGTATTTGTTTTTCTTTAACTATTTTTGTGTTAAATATTGGTTTGTAGATTTGATATCTAATAGAATGTATATTCTGCAGAACCCAACAGTAGAGGTTAATAAGACTTTTTTGGCGGTTGGTGCGAACAAAGACACTCTTGCTGCTGCGATGACGTGCTTTACAAGGCTTGTAAATGTAGTGCTCTAAATTTTGACTGCCTTGACTTTCATGTTTGTTCAACAGTTTAAGTCTGTTTGCTATAATTCGAAACACACTGTCTACTAGTGAAAATTTTAGTATGAAGATGCTTTTCGAAACAAATTAAAAGAAATGATTTTTTCTTTTCAATGCTGATGCACAAATCTTTTCTGGATAAGAATTATCTGTAGTATCTTCAAAAATTCACTTTGGGCGCTGTTATATTTATTGGAATCTCTTCAGGCAATTGGAGCAAACTATCTTTAGGCAATTTTCTTCCTGAGAGATTACCATATATAGAAATTTAAATATAAACATGTCGCATACTGAGGCGAAGGTAGGATTTCGACGAAAAGGGTTCAAAATTTGAAGAAAAACTAATCGAAGAGGTTGACATCTATTATATATACATAAAATATAATTTTAATAATATATAAAGAATATAATTTTTTACCGCCCGTTCCAATGACTGCCCGGTTGCATATCGAAGGACTGCATTAGTTGACATTTGTTTGACTATTTTCTAAGGTTGTGAACTTCATAATGTATATAGATTACTCATTGTTTGTGGAAATAATCAGCATCAAGGCAAGTGGGTGGCTTTGCTTGATAGAAAAGGAAGAGGCCATGTGCAAGTCAATGGAAAGACCATCAGCAAATATTCTTTTTGCTTTCTCAATTCAGGCGATGAAGTTATCTTAAGTCAAGAAGAAAATAATGTTTACGTATCCTCTACATGTTGCTGTAGGAGCTATTGTGATTCCATTTGTATTTGCTCAATCCTTACGGTCTTGTGATTCTTTACTATTTCTCATCTATATGATTGAATATCCTTGACATTGTTCTATATAGATTGTTCAGTTACTATTGGATTCACCTTCAGATGTTGGGACCAGTGCCAGAAAAGGAAAACTGTTGAATATCGAAAACAAGGTAGAATATGCTTTAGCTATTGCTCGTGCTTTTGATTTGTCAGTATTTTCAAACCCATGTCGAGATCTATTTTCTTTGAAACCAACATCTCAGGTTAGTGGTAAAAACCACCCAAGAAATGAGCTGCATGCCTCCTTCCCTTGTTATTCATGATATTCTAATTTTGAATTATCCATTGGTTCAAGCTTGATGGCCTTGAATTAGATTCAGCTGCAAATATCAGCAGCAATAATGCTGCTGATTTTGAATTATCCATTGGTACAGGCAATGCTAAGTCATTCGCTGAACCATTTCTTTTGGCCTTCTTGTAACACCCCGTAAATTTTTTCGTACACTTATCGCGATTATATGGAGTCCTAAAGGCTTGCGTATGGGTTAAATTAAGTTTATGGTGTTCGGAAGTATCCCGTCAATAGTTGTATGTGTAGGTATTGGAATAAGCTTTCCAACGATATAAAGTTTGCCCAAAACAGAGGAGTATTTCATATAAGCGAGCACATTCGAAATTTCAAAACGGTGGCCGGGAAGCCTGTGAACAGTAAATCTGCAGGAAAATTACTGCATCTAGGCAATTATTTTTTTTGGATCAACTTTAGACGATCATAACTCCTTGCACAAAAAGAACTATGTGAGCTGCTATATATCGACGAAAATCTACGAGAGTCTTCTTTCCGATGAAATTGGTTTCATCCAAATCAAATGTCTGAGGAAGGATCTATACCCGTTTTACTACAGCCTATCAAAAAAAAAAAAAACAGAATTGTGGGACAGATTTTTGGGACAACTTTAAACGACCATAACTCCTTGTACAGGAATAAATGGGTGGTATACTTTATGTGAAAATGAAAGCCCTTTGAATTATCTTTCCAATACAATTGGTTTCACCCGAATCCGATACCGGAGCAAAGAGTTATGATCGATTTACTTCAGCCAATCAAAACTCTCCACTGGGGACAGATTCGGATTTATTTAAATTTTTAGGGCAAAATGGTCATTTTCTATTACCTCTTTGGCGAAAATGGGTCTTTATAAACCTACACTTAGCCTCATATATATCATATACCATCCAATTATTAAGAGAAGGTGAAACCCTAGCCTAATTTCAACTTCAAATATTTTGTGATTCAACTGTAGAAAATTCGAATTGGTTCCGTAGTTGTGTTCACCATCTCGAAATCTTCGTGAAGAACCCCATGGTTATGTAAGGAGGATTCTAAATACAAGAGTTCATTGTTAAGGTATGAATATTGTTTATTCTTGATTCTTATCCATGAATAAGTATTGATAAAGGATTATGAGTATTGTCTTGATGTTGGAAGATAACTAGAAACATAGTTATGAATTGTTTTGTATAAATTGTTAGTAGTAAATTATGGAAGTTGTTGTATTGGATTATGGAGGATGAATTGTGGTGATATATCATTATATTAGTGGTTATGTATGCCTAGTGATCATGTTGGTATTGGATGGTGATTCAGAAGGGAAATAAAGGCTAAGAGTGATGTTGGGGGGATATTTCATGAAAATGCATGATATGTGAATGTAATAAGAGTATAAAAGGATTACTTCCTAGACATTATTTGGTGAAGTTAATACCTAAATGGTAAGGTTTGGTTGCTAATACTAGTTTGCCACAAATGACTTATTGTAGATAAGTGTTCGAAGAGTACGGGAAGTCAAGTTGGACTTGTATTGAAGTGGTTATATCAAGGTATGTAAGACATACTCTATCTAATCTTTGGCATGAATAATGACCCATGGCACTCTCAAGTAAGCTTCCAACATTGTCCTACGACACATGACACATAATAACATCATATGATCTTCGACACTACCAATTGAACTTGTTTTCATTTTTAAGATGTCCGGCTAGTCAAAAAAATGTCTATATACTATTGTTGACTCCGAAATGGTTTAATGAGGTATCCATGATTCTCTACTTCATTTTCATGATATTGATTACCTATTTACATGTTTTCCTATTGCGGTATCATGGTTTCAAGTTCCATAAGGTGTGACCACAAAGTAACCAATCTCAAAGATTAATTGAATTAAGAAATGAAATGTCTGTATTTTAAATTGATGATATGATGTATTGTATTAGTACCACTGATCAGTTGGCCATTGTATTATAAAGTTTATGTATATATGCTATTCCAGGGGTAGTCCCTGATGTATAGTATTAGTACCACTGATCAGTTGGCCATTGTATGACATATGTTATGTATTGATAAGGATTACGGGAAGTAATGATATGAAAGTAATGTGTAGGTATCCCATCAGCTCTTTTAAGTGTGGTCTACTCATACTATTTATTCACTGGTATCTGGGTCCTGTTGATCTTTTGTATCTCATCTTGATACTCACTGCCTTACATACTCAGTACATATTTCCGTACTGACGTCCCTCATGGGGGACCCATATTCATGCCTGCAGGAACAGGTACTTCAGGTCGTACACCTCCGCAGTAAGAGCCAGGACATTCTGTTGTTAGTGTTGAGCTCCAGTTGTTTCGGGGCATCCCAAGTCATTTCTATATGTATTTTTGGTATTTGTATAAAAGTCTTTTGTGGGCGGGAGTTTGTCCCGACCCTAACTCAGTTGTGTATCTATGTAGAGGCTTTTGTAGACATATTTTATAGCCATAGGAGTGTTTGGTTGATAGACGTGATGACTCTGACGGCCAATTACTGTTTATATATATATTTATGCGTGTCTGCTGGGCTGATACAGGTACTGTTTTCTTCTATTTACAACGAAGTGCTGCCCAAATTTCTAATTTTCATAAGTAATGTATATGTGAAAGTATAAGTTATGAATGGGTTATTCCGGGCCTCCTCGGCTACGGGTGCCAGTCCGCTCCAATGGGATTTGGGGTATGACACTTCTTTCTATGAGCTCGCAAACTGATCCATACATAACTAAAAAAATTATTTATTTACAGATGTTGGAGGAAAGATGGTGGATTACAGGATATATGCCTGCTTCAACTTCAGAGATGTCTTCAAAATCTGCTGCAGTTATGGAAAAACTTTATGCTGCAATCATTGACGGACAAAATATAGAAGTGTCATTCGATGACGTTCCATATTACTTAAGTTAGTCAAGTAGGCAACTAGATCACATAGCATAATCCAATTACCATTGTATATCTGGAAATCTATTTAGTTTCCTTTATTTTTTTCTCTTGAGTTCTTTGGTCTTTCGGGCATTTCCTGATACTTCTTATATTCTAGTTATGAAATAAAAATATTTTCTTTTCAATATAAAAATATTTTCACTATATGTTAGACAGGATTTACTTTTAGTTCATGTGAACTTATTAGTTAATTAATTAATTTTTCAAAACGAAAAAGAAGTTGGATTGTAATATTTGTGTTGGACAAAAAAATTTGAGACCTTTGACCTAATGCAGATCAATTTAAATAGTGACTTCATAAAAAGGAAAAGAATATAGTAATTTTGTTGGTCCCAATTCCCAACTATTACCTAAAATGCAAGACAAACTTTAATAAAATAGTAAGATATATATAAGAAGATTCACAAATTTTATATAGTATTATGAAAACGTTCACCGGTGCTTTAGTCTAAGAATTTGTTGAAGTGCTAGGAAATACAAATTATCATTAAATAGTGAAAGTACTTGGTTTATTGAATTAACTACTCTTTTTCTTTCCAAAATTGAAAATGGGGTCTATAGTAAGTGTTATCCCTTAGACAAAGCATGACCATGATGTAAGCAAAGGATAAAGTAGTCAAATAGGTTCAAATTTTTCAAGTGAGTTACAATAATTTTTCAAATGGTTAAATATAAATGTTAAGTTCCACAACTGTTATAAGAAATGGTTAAATATAATTATTTATATAAGAAAAATAATCACTTGTGAATGTGGAAAGGTCTCTAATCCCGTTCCAACTGTCTACTTCTATGTTTTTATCTAAGACAATCTTGTTTCTGTATGATATGTGTAATTTTGGTTTTAGGGTATTACTTTCTTTCTATACTTAGGTCACATATTTGAACCTCGTGCCATGCAAACTAAGCCTTGTATTGGTATTTACATAGAGAAGGGTAGAGGCGCGGTCCCATTATTCTCAAATTTCGAAGCTACGGTTGGTTAAGGGTTGTCCTTAGATGAATTTCTTGGTGATAAAAAAATTAATTAATCAATGAATTAAAAGTGCGTTCATTTTAACAATTTAAATTTTTAGATGAGATAGATTATACATTTCAACTTAGTGTAAGAGCCATACTCGTTCTCGTTCTTGATTTAAACTATGCAAGGCCCCCTTGTTATATTGTCGACACACTAGATATCCAATTTTAGACGTGCAATATGGTATTGAATGGATCACATTGGTTCATACAATGGACATTACTATTTTATTCGATGTTTCCATTTACCTAGGGTTAGCCATGCCTCATCCTGTTTTGATGGTTATTGAAGAATAATGCAGTAACTCACACTAAGAGAAAATCAGTGTAAGCAGAGAGAAATGAAGGAAGAGATAGGGGAAGATCAACTATCTTAGAATCAGGGAAGAAAAGAGAAGAAGAAGAGTAAATCATTGTGTTGTATTGATGTATACAGATTTTGTTCTTGCTAACAGTACATAGTCAACTATTATAGAGTATATAATAGCTTAATAGTGCGGTGTCAACTAACTAAGTGACTTCAACAATGTAACTAACTAGATATGTAAGTTCTGCAACTGTTGAAGCAAGTCTTCTATACTCTGATTTAGCTGAACTCCTAGAAACAGTTGATTGTTTCTTTGACTTCCAAGAAATTAGATATTCACCTAGTTTAATAGTAAAGCCTGTAATAGACTTCCTAGAGAAAGCACATGAACTCAATCTGCATCACAAAGAGCTATTAAAACATCTTCTTTTGAGCTAAGCATGAGAAGACCTTAGTCTGATTTTCTTTTAATATATTTGATGATTCTAAGTGTTGAATTCATGGGAGACTGTTTTGGAAACTTCAAGAACTTACTCAATGTCTGCACACTATATGCTATGTTTGGTCTTATTACTGTGAGGTATAACAACTTACCTATTATCCTTTGGTGCATCCTTGATCAGCTAATACTTCATCTTTTGACCTTGCATCATCTGAAGTATGTTGATCATATTCTGTAGTTGTTAATTTCTCTATAGTATCAAGTGGAGTAGCTGGTGGTTTAGCAGCACTAAGACTTGTTTCTTAGATTAATTCAACTATATACTTCCTCTGATGCATCACAATTCCTTGTTCAGACCTTGTAAATTCAACGCCTAGGAAGTACTTCCGTTCTACAAGATCCTTTATCTTAAAAGTTTTGTGAAGATCCTCTTCGGTTTCACTTATTTGATCAAGTTCTCTACCAGTCACTAGTATGTTATCTACATAAACTAGTACAACAACTATTCCTTCACTTGTCTCTTTGATGTAAAGAGAATGATCATACTGACTCTGTCTGAAGTTATATCTAATCAAGGCTTGATGTAGTTTTGCATTCCATTGTCTTGGTGCTTGCTTCAATCCATACAAAGATTTTGAAAGTATGCACATCTATCTCTTCCCCTGACTTTTAAAACCTTGTTGAAGTTTCATATAGTCTCATCTTCCAAATCACCTTGTAAAAAGGCATTGTATACATTCATTTGAGGGATATGCCAATTCCTAGCGATTGTAAAATAGCCAAGACAGTCCTCAGAGTAAACATTTTTACCATTGGGCTAAAGGTTTCTTGATAGTCTATCCCTTCCTTTTGACTGAACCCTTTTGATACCAACCTTGCCTTGAATCGTTCTATTTCTCCTGAAGCTTTGCACTTGATTTTGTCAATCCATTTGCACCCTATAGGATACTTTCCTACCGAAAGAGTGACCAGCTGCCAAGTATTTTTGTTTCAAGAGCAGCTATCTCATATTGCATAGCATCTACCCACCTAGCATCTTTGACTGTCTCTACATACGTGGTTGGTTCAATAAGGTTTGAGAAGTTAGATAAGTAGCATTGATACTTGTCAGAAAGATTAAAGAAACATAGTTTGAGAGAGGATATAAGATGTTTTCATTTATAGTTAATGACACAAAGTCTTTCATCCATCTTGGTAGATGTGTGACCCTGGTGGAATTTCTTTGATCAGAGTGTGTAGTAGCTTGTTGAGGCAATTCAACAGCATTTTGTCTAGTTATTCTTCTTGTGTAGTATCTTGTTATAGCAGGAATTTATGCAACATGAACTGTAGTTGACTGGACTAGAGTAGTATTAGTTTTATTCTATAGTTGTTCAGTATGAGATTGTGATTATGAGACATTCTCAATAGTTGGTTGTGGTTGTGAGTCATTACCAGCATGTATTTGTGACTGTGAACCGGGTTCAACTCCTATCATATCAATAGCTAACTCATCACTACTTCCTGCTGTCAAGTCACATATAGGAAATAACGATTGTGAAGCTTAAGTTATAGTATCCTTGAATGGAAATATATCTTCCAAGAAGATGACATCCTTGTTAACAAATAATATCTTGTCAGTAAGATCAGAAAGGATATAATCTTTATTTGTTTCTGAATAACCCATGTGAATAGCCTTTTTTGATCTAGGCTTAAGTTTATCCAATTCATGTACTACCTTAGCACAACCTAAGACCTTTAGATGATCTAGTGCAGGTTTCTTGTTGTACAGTTTTTCATAAGGTGTGATATAGCCTAATATAGAAGAAGGAATCTTGTTTATTAGATATGAAAAAGCTTTCACACAGTGTCCCCAAAACTTTAAAGGCGTATTAGCGTGAAACCCAATAGCTCTTGTTATTTCAAGCAAATGCGTATGTTTCCTCTCAGCTACACCATTTTGCTGAGGTGTATATGAGCAAGAAGTTTGATGAGTTATGCCTAGATTTGCAAAGAGTTCAGAACATATGTGATTGACAAATTCAGTACCATTATAAGTTCTAATCACTTTTACACAAGTATTAAACTGGGTTTGAATGTAAGAAATAAAATACTGAAGAACAATAATGACATCAGCTTGAGTAAAAACACCCATGTCATTCAAGTAAAATCATCCACAACAGTTAAGAAGTACTTGTATCCATCAAAAGTAGGAACCTTATAAGGAGCCCAGAGATCCATATGTACTAAGTCAAAAGCTTTGACACTAGATGTACTGCTAGAAGGAAAGGCTAGCCTAGTTTGTTTATCAAATGGACAGACTTCACACTTATTTATATTGTCATTTACATGAGTTTTTGAAACATAAAATATGTGAGATAGTATCCTGAAAGGAACATGTCCAAGCCTACTACGCCATGGCCTTATATTAGATTTTTTTTATTCTAAGTATTGAACACACAACCTGCTACTTTTCCATGTACCGGAAGCTTTTATCTCAATAAGAAATATAGTCTATTTTTCTCTCTGTCAATTCCTTCACTTTCCCACTCCAATTAAAGATCCTGAAACACAAAAAAGTTAAGGAAGAAGTAGCTGAATAGTTAAGTTGCTTATTAACCTTTGATACTGATAATAGATTGTATTTAAACTTAGGTAGATGAAAAATATTCTGGATAGTACTATTTTCATATATATCACTACATCCCATGTGTGTCACTAGTGACAATCACCTTTGGGTAGTATTACTCTTTTGGATTGAGATATTGAATCTTTTTTTAGAAGATCAATATCTGCAGCCATATGATTTGTAGCACATGTGTCAATAACCTACTCAAGTGGACTACTGCAAACCATCAAGTCACTGCCAATACCTGACATATTTGCTGCACTAGCAGATGGCATATAAGATGTCACTTGATTGTGTTGTTCCAGTATTTTGTAAATCTATGTAAATTGCTCAGGTGTGAACCTTGGGGGCAAGGATAGCAGTACAGGACTTTGGTTTTGAGGACTAGAAGCAACTTTCCTCTGCTTGTTTAGGATGTCCAGGAGGGTAACCAACAAGTTTGTAGCAATCTATCTTGTAATTGCTTTTTATTTTACAGTGATCACACACAACACTAGGATTATTAGTTGACACATAGTTTCTCTTCCCATTTTGATAGTTACCTTGATAACTACCACCTTGATAGCTAATCTTAGAGTACATGGCAACTGCATCAGCTGCATTAGGAGCAGTACCAAGAAGACTCGTCGCATGCACAAACTGAGCCACAATTTTTTGATTCTCTCACTTATGATCATAGAGTAGGCCATGTTGACGGTTGGTAGTAGTTTTATCAACAAAATTTGGCTTCTTACTTGGGGGTATGTGTTGTTTAAGCCCATTAGAAACTGATATAACTTTTGTCTTTGAAGATAAGATAAGAACTCTTTTGATTTTTCCAGGCTCTAATGATTCAAACTCATCCCATAAATCTTTTATCTTAGTTAAAAATACAGAGATTGAACTCCCTGAGTTATGGTGACAATTTCTTGGGGCAAATTCTAAGCTCTTGAACCATCTATTTTATCAAATCTTTCCTTAAGATCTAACCATACAAAATATGCAGTCGAGGCATGAACCAGTACCCCTCCAAGAAAGTACTATAGCATTGACTCTTTCTCATTCGTTTCCCAGGTCAGTAGAGAAATTTTCTCTTACAAGAGCCGTCAACTATATCAAATTTGTTACGCCCTAGTAGTGCAATTCAAACAGCCTTACTCCACACAACATAGTTTTCACTCCCCTTTAATTGGAAAGACACAAGAGAAGTAGCTGATACATCTGCCGTAGATAAGAACTGAGGATGATTATAATCTAATGGAGGCTGTAGTGGACGTGGGATTGATCCCCTATTGTTTGAAACTGATCCAATTCTTTGTGCATCAAAATTTATCTTCAATAGAGTAGAGTTTCTTTCAGAGAAACTCACTTAGTCAAGCAGTTACTTTCAGAGTAACACAAAAATTACCAGAATTCAGAAATTCTTGAATGTGTAGATGAACACCAAAAATTCAAATCAAAAATTGTTGGATCGACAAGAGCACTGATTCAATTTAGTAAGATCTAATACCACGATGAATAATGCAGTAACTCACATTAATAGTAAATCACTGTACCAGAGAAATAGAGGAAGAGATTGCAAAAGATTAACCCATCTTTGAATCAGAGAAGAAAGAAGAGTACATCATTGTGTTGTATTGATGTATTTACAATTTTTTTCTTGTTATTAGTACATAGTCGACTATATATAGAGATATTAGAGTTGTGACCCAAATTTTATTGATCCGGCCCTGAAAGTTTCGCGGTGTGACTCATGTTTGTGATTTTCAAAATACCAAGCCTGTACGTACACCATTAGAAGCTCATGACTTCAAACTCTCGGTCACTTTATCTCCAAAGACAGATGATGAGCGTGAATATATGTCTCGAGATCCATACTCTAGTGCCATCGGGTCTCTTATGTATGCGATGGTGTTTTTTCGACCAGATTTATCTTATGCCGTCAGTGCAGCTAGCAGATACATGTCAAATGCTGTCAAAGAACATTGGAAAGCAGTTCAGTGGATTTTTAGATACTTGCATGGATCTGCTAATAATTATTTGCAGTTTGGGCAAAATAGAGATGGATTAATCGAGTATGTTGATTCTGATTTTATAGGAGACCATGATAAAAAGAGATCCCTTTCAAGCTATGTTTTCACCAGTGGTGGTTGTGCTATCAGTTGAAAAGCTACCTTACAGACTACGGTTGCTTTGTCAACTACTGAGGCAGAGTACATAGCTACTACAAATGCTTTCAAGGAAGCTATTTGGTTGAAGGGTCTCTTTGGTGAACATATAAAAGACTTACATATTACTATGGATTTTTGTGATAGTCAGAGTGTTATCTTGCTTACGAAAGATCAGATGTTTCATGAAAGGACAAAGCACATCGATATTCGATATCATTTGTGCATGAAATTATTGGTCATGGTGATATTGTGGTGAGCAAGATTAGTACCCATGATAACCCTACTGATATGATGGCCAAGACACTACCAAGTGCCAAGTTTGAGCATTGCTTGGACTTGGTTGGTGTTAGCTGTTAAGATATGCCCTTAGGGGCTTTTGTGGATGAGGTAGAGAGTTTGTCTTGAAATGGATTTGAGTTGTGAATTAGAATTCGTGTCAAGGTAGAGATTATTAGAGTTGTGACTAGAATTTTATTGATTCGGCCCTGAAAGTTTTGCGGTGTGACTCATGTTTGTGATAGCGTAGGATAGGCCTTATCCCGGAGACAGTATGCACCTTTATGTTTTTGGACCTAGGACTTATCTGTATGCACGTATTATATAAGTGCATTTAGAGGGTTGTTTTGCTGTAACAACTTGGGCCAGCGCCTGAAAGTCTGCCCGAAATTCAGCATGAGACACGTTCTCATTCAATGGGTCAGTGGGTTGAGGTTGCTGACCATCATTATTTCTTCTCACTCGAAGTGGAGGCATATTTCTGAAAAAGGAGAGCATGAATCAATTGCAAAGAGAGACACTTTAAGCACGATAGACTTCTGAAAGAAAGAATCACACGTTTTCCTAAAACGTCTTGTAGCCTCTCTCTTATAGATGTGGTGCGCTATACACCGATGATCAAGACTCTACTTAACGCGGCTTGTCAGACTCCCTAGGACAGCTTAAAACCTTAGTCTCTGATACCAAGTTTGTAATGCCCCGAAAAATGGGTCCCAGAGCGTCACACGGTGCTTGAGGCTACGAGCAGCCCCAAGCTAACCATTTGAGCCGTTTTCATTCAGTTTAACACAAATCAACAGGGTTTCCATAAATAACCATCAAATATCAATAGAGTAATCAGCATCCACGAATAAAAGAATTTCAGAAAGATAACAAAATACGACTTATTAGTCAACTCCCAACTTCTATACTAGTCAGAATAGCCTCTAAGAAAATCAATAAAACCAGCGAGCCATTGAGACATGCCACAAATGACTCATACTCACTTATCAAATGTAAACAATTCCGTGAAACCAACATCAGACATCACGTACTCGGAACATGAGGACTCACCACAATAGAAGATGTAGAACAACGTGCCCAAATAATCACTGTCAAATCTGGAACTGAGCACCTGAACTTACATTCCAAGAAAATGCAGCCCACTTCCAAAGATGTGGGTCAGTACCATGGAAAGGAACCAAGTATATGGGGGTGTATGCAGTTGTATAAACATCATCATCATCATAAATATTTATAAGAAATATGCAGGATGTATGAAAGACTCACATAGCCTGAAGAAAAATCATCATGATCATGAGAGGATGAAATAAGTATAATAACACATGTGAGTCATCATATAATTTGTCAATCACTTTCAGTTCATCAAGAATATCAATTCTCATAATGTAAATATCTTTTAAATCTTTCGAAAGAATAACTTTCACAATTCCACTTTCAAATCACATCAGCATTCACCATAGACACAAGGAAACACACACACACACTGGGAGATCCTATAACTGAAATAAACCATGTGAGCTATAGGGAGTCCATCGTATAACCCACGTTGGGTAGAGCCGTCCTATCCTTGCCATCGGAGTAGGACTATCGATATCAAATCCACACAAACTAGTTATCACTATACGAATCAGCCTCAGGCTCACTCCTATGGGGACACGTAGTTCTAGAGAAGTAAGGTCACTTTATACCTCCCACACGGTGCTAAAGATTTCTCCCGGACTTAGCTCCGATCATTTCAAAGACAATCTACAACAAAATAATTTCAACAATATATAAATATATATCAGGAGCCATCATGCTTCCCTTCTATCAAAATCAACCACGTTGTGGATTTCTTTCAGACTCGAGTTCAAAAAAACTCCATTAACACCAAAAGGTCAAATCCTTCAAAATATCTCAAATATTCAACATCAACGTGCTTATAACACACACTTTCTCAAAAAAACACAATTTCCAATGGGGATTCAGGACCCAAATATCAAAATCATGATAAATATCGTTCAAGATTCATGCTTTATATCTCCACGCATGTAAATTCATCTTTCACAATCATAAACATAAATATTTCATAATAATCATCATAAGATATGGGTTCAGGCTTCAAATTCTTGAAAATCTAATAAAAATCATGCCTTTGTAAAGAAAATTACTTTTGGGTACAAGAACGAAAGAGAGTTCTTCTTGATAAACCCCACATACCTTGAATGATGAAATTTAGATCGATACTCGTTTTTGACATGTTAATCGTGTCTTTGAATGATGGTTCTTGGAGTTCTTGAACTAGGAACTTGGAATCTTGAGTAAATTTGCAGAATTAATGGTGAACTTTGGAGGTTCTTGAAGTTGGATGTAGGAGCTTAGGGTTTTCTTTTTGAGGGAGTTTGATGAAATATAACATATAATGATTTTAATAGGCTTTAATAAAGGGTTTGGATGAATTTTGCGTGAGGGGGAATGACCAAAACGCCCCTAAAAATAAAAAAAATTCTCGAATCTGTCATTTGGTGGATTGTTTTGATAGTCTGAAGTAGATCAACCATAACGTTTTACTCCGATATTTAAATTGGATGAAACTAACTTCATTAGAAAGAGGACTTCGATATCTTTCTGTTGATATATAGTATCTCACCCAGATCATTGTGTACGAGGAGTTATGATCGTTTGAAGTTGATCCAAAAATTCACTTTTGATAGGCTGAAGTAGATCCACCATAACTTTTTGCTCCGCTAGAAAAATTGCATGAAACCAATTTCATTGGAAAGAGGACTCGAAGAGCTTTCCATTGATATATATTAGATAACCCGGATCATTATGTACAATGAGTTATGGTCATTTAAATTTGGAGAAAAAATACGCCAGACCTTAGTACTTTTTCCTGCACGTTTTACTGTTCACTACTATTCACGGGTCGATCGGAATGTTCATAACTCATCGCTCGGGTGTCCGTTTTGGATGATCCACATATTGTTGGAAATCTTATTAGATACTCTATGCAATGGTGGGCCATAATCTAAGACATTTCACACGGAAAATTTATAATTCATTCTAGAAGATAGACCCAACACGTTTACGCACAAAATTTCAATGAAAAATTTCCCGAGGTATTACATCATCCCCCCTTTTGAAACATTCGTCCTCGAATGATGCTAGACATGCCAAGATTAGATAGAGAATAGAGAATACAGCTGAAACCATTCGTTAGACTCATCACCACATCGTTTCTCACTTCAAATGCAACATAAAATGCATAAATTCAAGAAACTATAGCTGAACACATAATAAATGACAGCAGAACTACTGCAACTTTTATCAAAAGTGCATGATTTAGGAAAGAACGGTACCTTCGGCTTTATCGTAATTCACAAAAAATAGGCGCGGGTACTTGGATCGCATATCCACCTCAGCTTCCCAAGTTGCACCCTCAACAGATTGGTTTCGCCACAACACCTTGACCAAGGGAACTTCTTTGTTCCTTAGACGTCGGACACTGAAATTAAGAATCTCAACAGGAATCTCATCAAAAGAAAGATTTTCTTGAATGTCAGTACTCACAGAGGAATCCACTACCACAACATCGCTAATATGCTTTCTAAGTATAGAGACATGGAATATTGGATGAACACAGGACAACTCGGAAGGCAACTCGACTTCATAAGCTACCTTACCAACACGGCTAAGAATTTTGTAAAGACCAACATAACGGGGACTAAGCTTCCCCTTATTTCCGAATCTCTTCAACTCCCTCATGAGTGAAATTTTCAGATACACTAGGTCACCAACTTCAAACTCAAGGTCTCTCCTTCTAACATACGCATATGACTTCTGACGACTCTGTGCAGTTTTCAACATTTCCCTAATCCACTTAACTTTTTCCATAGCCTCAAATACCGAATCAGGACAACTCACAGCCGCTTCAGCCACCTCGAACCAACCTATGGGTGATCTACACTTCCTCCCATATAGGGCTTTAAAAGGAGCCATGCCAATACTAGAGTGGAAACTGTTATTGTAAGCAAACTCTATCAACGGTAAGTGATCATCCCAACTTCTGTTAAAGTCAAGTTCACAAGCTCTCAACATATCCTCTAAGGTCTAGATTGTAACACCCCGTAAAAATTTTGGTACACTTATCGCGATTAAATGGAGTCCTAAAGGCTTGCGTATGGGTTAAATTAAGTTTATGGTGTTCAGAAGTATCCCATCAATAGTTGTATGTGTAGGTATTGGAATAAGCTTTCCAACGATATAAAGTTTGCCCAAAACAGAGGAGTATTTCATATAAGCGAGTACATTCGAAATTTCAAAACGGTGGCCGGGAAGCCTGTGAACAATAAATCTGCAGGAAAATTACTGCAGCTAGGCAATTATTTTTTTGGATCAACTTTAGACGATCATAACTCCTTGTACAAAAAGAACTTTGTGAGCTGCTATATATCGACGAAAATCTCCGAGAGTCTTCTTTCCGATGAAATTGGTTTCATCCAAATCAAATGTCTGAGTAAGGAGCTAAACCCGTTTTACTACAGCCTATCAAAAAAAAAACAGAATTGTGGGACAGATTTTTGGGACAACTTTAAACGACCATAACTCCTTGTACAGGAATAAATGGGTGGTATACTTTATGTGAAAATTAAATCCCTTTGAATTATCTTTCCAATACAATTGGTTTCACCCGAATCCGATACCGGAGCAAAGTGTTATGATTGATTTACTTCAGCCAATCAACACTGTCCACTGGGGACAGATTCGGATTTATTTAAATTTTTAGGGCAAAATGGTCATTTTCTATTACCTCTTTGGCGAAAATGAGTCTTTATAAACCTACACTTAGCCTCATATATATCATATACCATCCAATTATTAAGAGAAGGTGAAACCCTAGCCTAATTTCAACTTCAAATAATTTGTGATTCAACCGTAGAAAATTCGAATTGGTTCCGTAGTTGTGTTCCCCATCTCGAAAGCTTCGTGAAGCACCCCATGGTTATGTAAGGAGGATTCTAAATACAAGAGTTCATTGTTAAGGTATGAATATTGTTTATTCTTGATTCTTATCCATGAATAAGTATTGATAAAGGATTATGAGTATTGTCTTGATGTTGGAAGATAACTAGAAACATAGTTATGAATTGTTTTGTATAAATTGTTAGTAGTGAATTATGGAAGTTGTTGTATTGGATTATGGAGGATGAATTGTGGTGATATATCATTATATTAACGGTTATGTATGCCTAGTGATCATGTTGGTATTGGATGGTGATTAAGAAGGGAAATAAAGGCTAAGAGTGATGTTGACGGATATTTCATGAAAATGCATGATATGTGAATGTAATAAGAGTATAAGAGGATGTATGTAGCACTCTTATTGATGAGTTAAAGGATTACTTCCTAGACATTATTTGGTGAAGTTAATACCTAAATGGTAAGGTTTGGTTGCTAATACTAGTTTGCCACAAATGACTTATTGCAGATAAGTGTTCGAAGAGTACGGGAAGTCAAGTTGGACTTGTATTGAAGTGGTTATATCAAAGTATGTAAGACATACTCTATCTAATATTTGGCATGAATAATGACCCATGGCACTCTCAAGTAAGCTTCCAACATTGTCCTACGACACATGACACATAATAACATCATATGATCTTCGACACTACCAATTGAACTTGTTTTCACTTTTGAGATGTCCGGCTAGTCAAAAAAAAAATGTCCATATACTATTGTTGACTCCGAAATGGTTTAATGAGGTATCCATGATTCTCTACATCATTTTCATGATATTGATTACCTATTTACATGTTTTCCTATTGAGGTATCATGGTTTCAAGTTCCATAAGGTGTGACCACAAAGTAACTAATCTCAAAGATTAATTGAATTAAGAAATGGAATGTCTGTATTTTAAATTGAGGATATGATGTATTGTATTAGTAGCACTGATCATTTGGCCATTGTATTATAAAGTTTATGTATATATGCTATTCCAGGGGTAGTCCCTGATGTATTGTATTAGTACCACTGATCAGTTGGCCATTGTATGACATATGTTATGTATTGATAAGGATTACGGGAAGTAATGATATGAAAGTAATGTGCAGGTATCCCATCAGCTCTTTTAAGTGTGGTCTACTCATACTGTTTATTCACTGGTATCTGGGTTCTGTTGATCTTTTGTATCTCATCTTGATACTCACTGCCTTACATACTCAGTACATATTTCCGTACTGACGTCCCTCACGGGGGACCCGTATTCATGCCTGCAGGAACAGGTACTTCAGGTCGTACACCTCCGCAGTAAGAGCCAGGACATTCTGTTGTTAGTGGTGAGCTCCAGTTGTTTTTGGGCATCCTAAGTCGTTTCTATATGTATTTTTGGTATTTTTATAAAAGTCTTTTGTGAGATGGAGTTTGTCCCGACCCTAACTCAGTGGTGTATCTATGTAGAGGCTTTTGTAGACATATTGTACAGCCATAGGAGTGTTTGGTTTATAGACGTGATGGGTCTGACGGCCAATTACTGTTTATATATATATTTATGCGTGTCTGCTGGGCTGATACAGGTACTATTTTCTCCTATTTACAAGGAAGTGCTGCCCAAATTTCTAATTTTCATAAGTAATGTAAATGTAAAAGTATAGGTTATGAACGGGTTCTCCCGGGCCTCCTCGGCTACGGGTGCTAGTCCGCTCCAATGGGATTTGGGGTATGACAGAAGTGGTATCAGAGAAGTTCGTCCTAGTGAGTCTACAAAGCCGTGTCTACGTAGAATCTCGTTTATCGGTGTGTCGTGAACAACATCTACAAATAGGAGGCTATTGGACATTTGGGGATTGTTTCCACTCTCCATTTCTTAGATCGAGCAATAGAGCCCATATTACAGATAAAGTCATAATCGATCGCTTAATCCAATTGTTTCTTTTTATTATAGTAACGATGCTGGTTATAAGGAGAAAGAAAGTGGAAGCGAGTGGATGTAGTGGCCGGAGAAGGTACTAGTAAGTCACCACCGGGACAAGCTGAACAAAGTGAGTCTCAAGATGAGCATATATCAGGAGTTTCTTCTCCTCCGGAAGGACCATCTATTAATGCTGTTGATCGAGATTTGAGGGATGCAGTACAACTTCTGATGCGTATAGTTGCCGGTCAAGTTCAAGGGCAAGCTATTCCTACCACGGGTTCTAGTGGTACGGATAGAGCAGCTAGCCTTCAGACACAGGATTTTTTGAAATTGGATCCTCCTACTTTTACCATATCAGATATTAACGAAGACCCGCAAAACTTTGTCGATCAAACCCAAAGGGCTCTAGATGTTATGCACATATCCGGTAAAGAGATGGTTGAGCTAGCAGCATATAGACTGAAAGGAGAGGCTATATTGTGGTACGAGGATTGGAAACGATCTAGGGGTATTGATGCACCTCCAACTACGTGGGGAGAGTTCAAAGATGCATTTATTAATCATTATCTTCCATTTGAGACTCGTCAGGCCCGTGCAGATCAATTCTTAAATCTTCGTCAGGGTAATATGAGTGTAAGGGAGTATAGTCTTCGATTTAACTCCTTGTCTCTGTAACACCCCATACTTAATTATGTGCATTAGCCATGGTTATATGTGTTGGAGTATATGTATTGATCCTAAGTTAGGTATATATGAGTTTAAGTATGAGTATTAATTATTTTGAGATGGTTTCAAGTGTATAGTTTGATTATATGTGTATGGGAATCGACTTTATTTATACCGGAATTTGCCCGTCGATGGTTCCATACGAAGTTTATTGAATAATATTTCCAACGATATAAAGATTTCCAAAAACGGATAAGTTTCGGATATAATCGAGCACGTTCGAAACTATAAAACGGCGGCCGGGATAATTGTGAACAGTAAATGTGCAGGAAATTCAAACTACTGAGGCCTGCCAGTTTTTTGGGTTGACTTTGAACGATCATAACTACCTCAATATAATGATCTGGGAGAGCTACTACCTATAAAAAGAAATATCTTTGAGTCTTATTTCTAATTCAATTGGTTTCATCCAAATCCAACATCTGAGTTAGGAGTTATACTCGTTTTACTTCAGCCTCTCAAAACAGATTTTTAGGGTCAAATTCAAACGACCATAACTCCTTGTACAGGACGAACTGGGTGGCCTACTTTATATTAAATGAAATCCCTTTTAATTATCTATCCAACGATATCAATTTCACCCAAATACAATATCGGATCAAAGAGTTATGGCTGATTTACTTTAGCCTGTCAAAGTAGTCCATCATGGACAGATTCGGATTTACTTAAATTTTTAAGGGCAATATGGTCATTTTCCATCACCTCTTGGACGAAAATTGGTCATTATATAGATATAATTGGTCTTATATCCATCAATTATCATCATATTATTTTAAATAAGAAACCCTAGCCTAATTTCAATACCAATTATCTTGTGATTCAACCGTAGAAAATCCAAATTGATTCCGTAATTGTGTTCACCGTCTCGAGGGCTTCGAGAAGCACCCCTTATTTGTGCCAACAGGACTTCGAAATCAAAAGGGCCATTTTATGGTAAGGATGTAAATTATGTTGGTGTTATTTATATGTATATGTATATATATATATATGCATGTGAGCATAAGAAGTATGTTATTTGATTTTTGTTGAAAGATGATTGGAAATGATGTTGGATTATTCTTGTGCATGGTTGGATTATGTTGAATTGTGAAGGGATCTGGTGTGATGATGTGGTATTGAAATGATGATTATATATATATATACACATAAACCTATTGATCAAGTTGGTTTTTGGAATGTTTTACAAATATTGGTTGTATGGAATTATGGAAGAGAATTGTGGTGTTGGGTTGCTAATACTAGATGCCAAATATTTCATTGTAGATAAGTGATTTGTAAAGGCGGGAAGTTGTGTTGAATTGGTGTCCGAATCTACAACGAGGTATGTAAAGCATACTCTAACGATGTTCTTTGGCATGAAAACACCAATGTTCCATCAAGTAAGATTCCAAGGTTGTCCAAACACATGTATTGTTCTACATTACCAACAAAGTTGTTTCCATTCTATAAAGTGTCAAAATATTTCATTGATATACCAAAAGGCTCCTATTTCATTGTTGTGATATTGATGATTCTGAAACACATGGTTGATGTACTAATGAGTCTTTATTACATCGTTATTGTATAGAAGGTCTATTACTTGATTCCTATTGATGTATCATTGTTCCAAAGGTACTATATTGGCATGAACAGTAATGTAATAATCTCAAAAGCTTTTGAACTAAGTTATTGGAAAGATTTCTTATGTGTGTTACTTGATATACGTGTGGGTGGTATCCCAGGGGCATAAGCCTAACATGGGTCGATCCCAATTGATATGTACTGGAGGCAGCCTAATGGTCACAGTACGGTACAATACTGATTATTGTTAGGTGGTTGGAGGTTCGTGAGGAGGAGGTAATGGCGAATGATAATTGAAAAGAATAAAATGAACGAATATATACCGTTCTACAAATGTGTTTGAATCCAAGAACCCAGTTCAGATTAATGATAGTGTACATGATCCTAAAAGTGTTTATGAAGTGTGGTTCACTTCTATTATGATTTATTCACATGTGTATGATTTTCTTGATCCCCCATATCACATATGATTATCTACAGCTTTACATACTCAGTACATATTTCGTACTGACTTCCCTCACGGGGGACCTGCATTTCATGCTGCAGGCACAGGTACTTCAGCTTATTCACAGCATAGATAGGAGCCGGGTCGTACAGCTATTGTTGGTGAGCTCCAGTTTGCTTCGAAGCTTTCTGAGTCAGTTCTTTATGTTTTGTTATTGTACAGGAGTCATGTGTGGGCGGGGGTTTGTCTCGACCCTAGTTATGTCATGTATATATGTCCTAGAGGCTTTGTAGACATAAGGAAGGGTCAAGTCATGGGAGTTTATATAGTGATGTTATATTTGAATATGTGGTGGCCCCGACGGACAAGTATTATATATATATATATATATTTGTGCGTGTTGTGCTGATACAGGAAATTAGACCCTTCTATATGTAATGAAGTGCTGCCTAAATTTTTGGTGAATGTAAGTAAAGGTACAGGTATTTGAACGGGTTCTCCCGGGCCTTCTCGGCTTCGGGTGCCAGTCCGGCCCGATGGGATTTTGGGGCGTAACAGTCTCGATATGCTTCTAATGTGGTAACTACTATGGATGACAGAGTTCATAACTATGTGGATAGATTGGAACCATACTTGGTTAGAGATTGTACCATTGCTGGTTTGAACAAGGACATGGATATAGCGAGGATACACACATTCATGCAGAAGATGGAAGATCAGAGGCAAAGAAGAAGAACCCAGGAATCAGAAAAAGGATATTCTAAGCGGGCCAGAGCTATAGGGCAGTTTATGGCATCTCAGGGAGGTTTTAGTCCTTCGTTCTCTCATAGATTGCCTATCCCGTTATCTTCTTATTCGGCAATTAGTGCTCCACAGCAATTTCAAAGGTTCAGAGGTAATCAGTTCGGGCAAAGCAGTGAAAATCAGAGTTCGCGAACAGTGGGGTATCAAGGGCAAGGGAGTATGAGTCAATTGAGACCTCCACGACACCCGTGCCCCATATGTAGAAGATTTCACTTTGGCAAATGTCGGCTTGGAATGAACAATTGATTTTGGTGCGGTAGGCCGGGGCATATGGCTAGGGATTGCCCAAGCAGGACCACAGGTGGTATAACACGACCTACCGGACAGCTATTGCATCATCATCGGTGCCTCCTTTGAGTAGGGGTGCACAACCTGTGGGTCATGGTAGAGGTGATAAAGGAGCAGCTAGTTCTAGCGGAGCTCAGAACCGTGTGCATGCCCTAGCAGATCGGCAGAATTTAGAGGCTTCTCCAGACGTGGTTACAGGTACGTTGTCCATCTTTGCATTTGATGTGTATGCCTTAATTGATCTTGGTTCTATATTATCGTACGCTACTCCTTTGGTTGCGGGAAGGTTCGGCAGAACACCCGAATTATTAGCCAAGCCATTTGAAGTATCAATGCCAGTGGGGGAATCTCCTATAGCTAGGAATGTTTATCGAAATTGTGTTGTGAATATTTGTGGTCGTGATACGATGGCCGATCTTGTTGAGATAGAAATGGTAGATTTTGATGTTATTATGGGCATGGATTGGTTAGCATCTTGTTATGCTATAGTAGATTGCCGTTCTAAGAAGGCGTATTTCCATTTCCTAAATGAGGCAGTCCTTGAATGGAAGGATAATGTTGGCGCGCCGAGAGGTAGATTTATTTCTTACTTTAAGGCAAGAAAAATGATTTCCAAGGGTACATATACCATTTGGTTAGAGTAAGGGATATAGAGGCAGAGCCGCCAACTTTTCAGACCATTCCGGTTGTGAATGAATTTCCTGAAGAACTACCAGGTTTACCTCCTGAACGAGAAGTGGAGTTTGGTATTGATATGTTGCCAGACACACAGCCAATCTCAATTCCTCCTTATAGAATGGCACCAGTAGAGTTGCGAGAATTGAAAGAGCAACTGAAAGACTTGCTAGAGAAGGGATTCATCAGGCCTAGTATGTCCCCTTGGGGAGCACCAGTATTGTTTGTGCGTAAGAAAGATGGTTCGCTAAGGATGTGTATTGACTATCGACAGTTGAATAAGGTGACTATCAAGAATAAATACCCTCTCCCCCGAATTGATGATTTATTTGACCAGTTGCAGGGTGCCCAGTGTTTTTCCAAGATTGACTTGAGATCAGGCTAAAATCAAGTGAGAGTCAAGGATAAAGATATACCCAAGACAGCTTTCTGAACACGGTATGGTCATTATGAATTCCTGGTTATGTCATTCGGGCTGACAAATGCACCCGCAGCTTTTATGAATCTGATGAATAGGCTGTTTAAGCCGTTTCTAGATGTGTTCGTGATAGTTTTCATAGATGATATTCTGGTCTACTCTAGATCAGAAGAGGACCATGTTAATCACTTGAGGCAGGCGTTGCAGATTCTTCGTGATCGTAAGCTGTATGCAAAGTTTTCTAAATGTGAGTTTTGGCTCAAGTCAGTGGCATTTTTGGGCCATATTGTATCCAGTGAAGGCATAAAAGTTGACACTCAGAAGATTGAGGCTGTGAAGAATTGGCCAAGACCCACGACGCCTACGGAGATTCGTAGTTTCCTCAGGTTGGCAGGTTATTATAGAAGGTTTGTTGAAGGTTTTTCTTCTATTTCTTCACCCTTGACTAAGTTGACGCATAAAGCCTCCAAGTTTCAATGGAATGATGCCTGTGAAAAGAGTTTCCAAGATCTGAAGAGCAAGATGACTTCTACACCGGTATTGGTACTTCCTGAAGGCACAGAAGGGTATGCAGTGTACTGTGATGCTTCAAGAAGTGGCTTAGGATACGTATTAATGCAACATGGTAGAGTAATAGCCTACGGCTCTAGACAGTTGCTACCACATGAGAGGAATTATCCCACACATGATCTTGAGCTAGCTGCAGTTGTATTTGCTTTGAAGATATGGCGCCACTACTTATATGGGGTTCATGTTAGCATATATACCGATCATAAGAGCCTGCAATATATCTTCAGTCAGAAAGATCTAAACATGAGGCAGCGGAGATGGCTTGAATTGTTGAAAGATTATGATGTTGATATCTTATATCATCCAGGGAAAGCGAATGTGGTAGCGGATGCACTGAGTCGTAAGTCTAAAATGGCATCTATAGAAAAGCAGGGGATGATTAAGGATCTTCACCGATTAGCTAATTTGGGAGTTCGACTGCTCAAAACTCTAGATGAAGAGGTTATTGTACATAATGCAGTGGAATTTTCATTGATAGCTGAAGTGGAAGAGAAGCAGTATGCTGATCCAATTTTATTGCAGCTTAAGGAGGATGTGCAAAGTTGCACGACAAAGGCATTTGAGCTTACGCGAGAAGGAGTGCTTCAGTGTCAGAATCGTTTATGTGTACCTGATGTAGTTGAGATAAGAAAGAGAATTGTGACAGAAGCACACTGTTCAAGGTATTCCATCCATTCAGGGTCGACTAATATGTATCAAGATTTGAAAACAATATATTGGTGGAGTGACATGAAGAAGAATATTGCCGAATTTGTAGCTGAATGTCCGAATTGTCAAAGAGTCAAAGTAGAACACCAGAAACCCGGTGGTTACATGCAATGTATAGATCTTCCAGTCTGGAAGTGGGACAAGATAAATATGGATTTCATCACGGGTTTGCCTCGTACATATCGGAAGTTTGATTCCATATGGGTGATCATTGATAGGCTTACCAAATCTGCGCACTTCTTACCAGTTAAGACAACTTATACGGCGGAAGAGTATGCGAAGTTGTATATTAAGGAGATCGTTCGGTTACATGGAGTTCCAATTTCCATTATATCCGATCGAGGAGCCCAATTTACCGCGAATTTTTGGAAGTCTTTTCAAAGGAGTTTGGGGACACAAGTAAATCTAAGTACGGCTTTTCATCCTCAAACGGACGGACAAGTAGAATGTACCATCCAGACACTTGAAGATATGCTACGAGCATGTGTATTAGATTTCAAAGGCAACTGGGATGATCATCTACCTCTTATCGAGTTTGCCTACAATAATAGCTATCATTCAAGTATCAAAATGGCACCATATGAAGCATTGTATGGAAGAAAGTGTAGATCCCCAATAGGATGGTTTGAAGCAGGTGATGCGGTCTGGTTTGGACCGGATCTTGTTTATCAAGCAATGGAGAAGGTTAAAGTGATCCAACAACGGCTTGAAACAGCTCAAAGTCGACACAAATCTTATGTGGATATTAGAAGAAGAGGACTTGAGTTTTCTATCGACAATTGGGTATTCTTGAAAGTATCACCAATGAAAGGAGTGATGAGGTTTGGCAAGAAAGGAAAGTTAAGTCCACGATACATAGGTCCGTACAAGATCATTCAAAGATTTGGACAAGTTGCTTATGAGTTAGAGCTACCTCAAGAGCTCTCAGCAGTTCATCCCGTATTTCATGTTTCGATGCTTCGCAAGTATATCGTAGATCCATCGCACATCACTACTACGGAAGATGTACAAGTTACAGAAGATTTCTCCTTTGAAGAAATGCCTATTGCTATTCTTGATCGCCAAATTAAAAAGATAAGAAATAAAGAGATAGCATCGATAAAAGTACTTTGGAGGAATCAACAAGTTGAGGAGTTCACAGGGGAATCTGAGGAAGCGATGAAGGTTAAGTACCCTTACCTATTCAACGATGAGGAGGAAGTTCATGAGACGGAGGAAGAACAATAACAAGTAAGTGTTTATTTTTATGCAAGTATGTTATGATGATGAATATGTTAATTGTAAGCTTGGACATGTATGAATTGAGTAACTATGCTAACATTCGAGGATGAATGTTCTTAAGGGGGGGAGAATGTAACACCCCATAAATTTTTTCGTACACTTATCGCGATTATATGGAGTCCTAAAGGCTTGCGTATGGGTTAAAATAAGTTTATGGTGTTCAGCAGTATACCGTCAATAGTTGTATGTGTAGGTATTGGAATAAGCTTTCCAACGATATAAAGTTTGCCCAAAACAGAGGAGTATTTCATATAAGCGAGCACATTCGAAATTTCAAAACGGTGGCCGGGAAGCCTGTGAACAGTAAATCTGCAGGAAAATTACTGCAGCTAGGCAATTATTTTTTTGGATCAACTTTAGACGATCGTAACTCCTTGTACAAAAATAAGTGTGTGAAGATAACCAGAAACATAGTTATGAATTGTTTTGTATAAATTGTTAGTAGTAAATTATGGGAGTTGTTGTATTGGATTATGGAGGATGAATTGTGGTGATATATCATTATATTAGTGGTTATGTATGCCTAGTGATCATGTTGGTTATTGGATGGTGATTAAGAAGGGGAATAAAGGCTAAGAGTGATGTTGAGGGATATTTCATGAAAATGCATGATATGTGAATGTAATAAGAGTATAAGAGGATGTATGTAGCACTCTTATTGATGAGTTAAAGGATTACTTCCTAGACATTATTTGGTGAAGTTAATACCTAAATGGTAAGGTTTGGTTGCTAATACTAGTTTGCCACAAATGACTTATTGTAGATAAGTGTTCGAAGAGTACGGGAAGTCAAGTTGGACTTGTATTGAAGTTGTTATATCAAGGTATGTAAGACATACTCTATCTAATCTTTGGCATGAATAATGACCCATGGCACTCTCAAGTAAGCTTCCAACATTGTCCTACGACACATGACACATAATAACATCATATGATCATCGACACTACCAATTGAACTTGTTTTCACTTTTAAGTTGTCCGGCTAGTCAAAAACAAATGTCCATATACTATTGTTGACTCCGAAATGGTTTAATGAGGTATCCATGATTCTCTACTTCATTTTTATGATATTCATTACCTATTTACATGTTTTCCTATTGAGGTATCATGGTTTCAAGTTCCATAAGGTGTGACCATAAAATAACCAATCTCAAAGATTAATTGAATTAAGAAATGGAATGTCTGTATTTTAAATTGAGGATATGATGTATTGTATTAGTAACACTGATCAGTTGGCCATTGTATTATAAAGTTTATGCATATATGCTATTCCAGGGGTGGTCCCTGATGTATTGTATTAGTACCACTGATCAGTTGGCCATTGTATGACATATGTTATGTATTGATAAGGATTACGGGAAGTAATGAGATGAAAGTAATGTGCAGGTATCCCATCATCTCTTTTAAGTGTGGTCTACTCATACTGTTTATTCACTTGTATCTGGGTTCTGTTGATCTTTTGTATCTCATCTTGATACTCACTGCCTTATATACTCAGTACATATTTTCGTACTGACGTCCCTCACGGGGGACCCGTATGCCTGCAGGAACAGGTACTTCAGGTCGTACACCTCCGCAGTAAGAGCCAGGACATTCTGTTGTTAGTGGTGAGCTCCAGTTGTTTCGGGGCATCCCAAGTCATTTCTATATGTATTTTTGGTATTTGTATAAAAGTCTTTTGTGGGCGGAATTTTGTCCCGACCCTAACTCAGTGGTGTATCTATGTAGAGGCTTTTGTAGACATATTGTACAGCCATAGGAGTGTTTGGTTGATAGACGTGATGGGTCTGACGGCCAATTACTATTTATATATATATTTATGCATGTCTGCTGGGCTGATACAAGTACTATTTTCTCCTATTTACAATGAAGTGCTGCCCAAATTTCTAATTTTCATAAGTAATGTAAATGTGAAAGTATAGGTTATGAACGGGTTCTCCCGGGACTCCTCGGCTACGGGTGCCAGTCCGCTCCAATGGGATTTGGGGTGACAGAAGTGGTATCAGAGAAGTTCGTCCTAGTGAGTCTACAAAGCCGTGTCTACGTAGAATCTCGTTTATCGGTGTGTCGTGCACCACATCTATAAACAGGAGGCTATTGCACATTTAGGGATTGTTTCCACTCTCCATTTCTTAGATCGAGCAATAGAGCCCATATTACAGATAAAGTCATAATCGATCGCTTAATCCAATTGTTTTTTTTTATTATAGTAACGATGCCGGTTACAAGGAGAAAGAAAGTGAAAGCGAATGGATGTAGTGGCCGGAGAAGGTACTAGTAAGTCACCACCGGCACAAGCTGAACAAAGTGAGTCTCAAGCTGAGCATATATCAGGAGCTTCTTCTCCTCCGGAAGGGCCATCTATTAATGCTATTGATCGAGATTTGAGGGATGCAGTATAACTTCTGACGCGTATAGTTGCCGGTCAAGTTCAAGGGCAAGCTATTCCTACCACGGGTTCTAGTGGTACGGATAGAGCAGCTAGCCTTCGGACACAAGATTTTTTGAAATCGGATCCTCCTACTTTTACCGGATCAGATATTAACGAAGACCGGCAGAACTTTGTCGATCAAACCCAAAGGGCTCTAGATGTTATGCACATATCCGGTAAAGAGATGGTTGAGCTAGCAGCATATAGACTGAAAGGAGAGGCTATATTGTGGTACGAGGATTGGAAACAATCTAGGGGTATTGATGCACCTCCAACTACGTGGGGAGAGTTCAAAGATGCATTTATTGATCATTATCTTCCATTAGAGACTCGTCAGGCCAGTGCAGATCAATTCTTAAATCTTCGTCACGGTAATATGAGTGTAAGGGAGTATAGTCTTTGATTTAACTCCTTGTCTCGATATGCTTCTAATATGGTACCTACTATGGATGACAGAGTTCATCACTATGTGGATAGATTGGAACCATACCTGGTTAGAGATTGTACCATTGCTGCTTTGAACAAGGACATGGATATAGCCAGGATACAAGTTTACACTCAGAAGATGGAAGATCAGAGGAAAACAAGAAGAACCCAGGAATCAGAAAAAGGATATTCTAAGAGGGCCAGAGCTATAGGGCAGTTTATGGCATCTCAGAGAGGTTTTAGGCCTTCGTTCTCTCATAGATTGCCTAGCCCGTTATCTTCTTATCCAGCAATTAGTGCTCCACCGCAATTTCAAAGGTTCAGAGGTAATCAGTTCGGGCAAAGCAGTGAAAATCAGAGTTCGCGAATAGTGGGGTATCAAGGGCAAGGGAGTATGAGTCAATTGAGACCTCCACGACACCCGTGCCCCATATGTAGAAGATTTTACTTTGGCGAATGTCTGCTTGGAACGAACAATTGCTTTTGGTGCGGTAGGCCGGGGCATATGGCTAGGGATTGCCCAAGCAGGACCACAGGTGGTATAACACGACCTACCAGATCATCTGTTGCGTCAACATCGGTGCCTCCTTTGAGTAGGGGTGCACAACCTGTGGGTCACGGTAGAGGTGATACAGGAGCAACTAGTTCTAGCGGAGCTCAGAACCGTGTGTATGCCCTAGCAGATCGGCAGAATTTAGAGGCTTCTCCAGACGTGGTTACAGGTACGTTGTCCATCTTTGCATTTGATGTGTATGCCTTAATTGATCCTAGTTCTACATTATCGTACGCTACTCTTTTGGTTGCGGGAAGGTTCGGGAGAACACCTGAATTATTAGCCAAGCCATTGGAAGTATCAACGCCAGTGGGGAAATCTCTTATAGCTAGGAATGTTTATCGAAATTGTGTTGTGAATATTTGTGGTCGTGATACGATGGTCGATCTTGTTTAGTTAGAAATGGTAGATTTTGATGTTATTATGGGCATGGATTGGTTAGCGTCTTCTTATGCTACAGTAGATTGCCGTTCTAAGAAGGTGTATTTACATTTCCCAAATGAGGCAGTCCTTGAATGGAAGGGTAATGTTGGCGCACCGAGAGGTAGATTTATTTCTTACTTTAAGGCAAGAAAAATGATTTCCAAGGGGTACATATACCATTTGGTTAGAGTAAGGGATATAGAGGCAGAGCCGCCAACTTTTCAGACCGTTCCGGTTGTGAATGAATTTCCTGATGTATTTCCTGAAGAACTACCAGGTTTACCTCCTGAACGAGAATTGGAGTTTGGTATTGATATGTTGCCAGACACACAGCCAATCTCAATTCCTCCTTATAGAATGGCACCAGCAGAGTTGCGAGAATTGAAAGTGCAACTGAAAGACTTGCTAGAGAAGGGATTCATCGGGCCTAGTATGTCCCCTTGGGGAGAACCAGTATTGTTTGTGCGTGAGAAAGATGGTTCGCTGAGGATATGTATTGACTATCGGCAGTTGAATAACGTGACTATCAAGAATAAATACCCTCTCCCCCGAATTGATGATTTATTTGACCAGTTGCAAGGTGCCCAGTGTTTTTCCAAGATTGACTGGAGATCAGGCTATCATCAAGTGAGAGTCAAGGATAAAGATATACCCAAGACAGCTTTCCGAACACGGTATGGTCAATATGAATTCCTGGTTATGTCATTCGGGCTGACAAATGCACCCACAGTTTTTATGAATCTGATGAATAGGCTGTTTAAGCCGTTTCTAGATTTGTTCGTGATAGTTTTCATAGATGATATTCTGGTCTACTCTAGATCAGAAGAGGACCATGTTAATCACTTGAGGTAGGCGTTACAGATTCTTCGTGATCGTAAGCTGTATGCGGGGTTTTCTAAATGTGAGTTTTGGCTCAAGTCAGTGGCATTTTTGGGCCATATTGTATCTAGTGAAGGCATGAAAGTTGACACTCAGAAGATTGAGGCTGTGAAGAATTGGCCAAGACCCACAACGCCTATGGAGATTCGTAGTTTCGTCGGGTTGGCAGGTTATTATAGAAGGTTTGTTGAAGGTTTTTCTTCTATTTCTGCACCCTTGAGTAAGTTGACGCATAAAGCCTCCAAGTTTCAATGGAATGATGCCTGTGAAAAGAGTTTCCAAGATCTGAAGAGCAAGTTGACTTCTACACCGGTATTGGTACTTCCTGAAGTCACAGAAGGGTATGAAGTGTACTGTGATGCTTCGACAAGTGGCTTAGGATGTGTATTAATGCAACATGGTAGAGTAATAGCCTATGGCTCTAGACAGTTGCGACCACATGAGAGGAATTATCCCACACATGATCATGAGCTAGCTGCAGTTGTATTTGCTTTAAAGATATCGCGCCACTACTTATATGGGGTTCATGTTGACATATATACCGATCATAAGAGCCTGCCATATATCTTCAGTCAGAAAGATCTAAACATGAGGCAGCGGAGATGGCTTGAATTGTTGAAAGATTACGATGTTGATATCTTATATCATCCAGGGAAAGCAAATGTGGTAGTGGATGCACTGAGTCGTAAGTCTAAAATGGCATCTATAGAAAAGCAGGGTATGATTAAGGATCTTCACCAACTAGCTAATTTGGGAGTTCGACTTCTCGAAACTCCAGATGAGGAGGTTATTGTACGTAATGCAGCAGAATCTTCATTGATAGCTGAAGTGGAAGAAAAGCAGTATGCAGATCCAATTTTATTGCAGCTTAAGGAGGATGTGCAGAGTGGCACGACAAAGGCATTTGAGCTTACGCGAGAAGGAGTGCTTCAGTGTCAGAATCGTTTATGTGTACCTGATGTAGTTGAGATAAGAAAGAGAATTATGACAGAAGCACACTGTTCAAGTTATTCCATCCATCTAGGGTCGACTATGATGTATCAAGATTTGAAAACAATATATTGGTGGACTGACATGAAGAAGAATATTGCCGAATTTGTAGCTGAATGTCCGAATTGTCAAAGAGTCAAAGTAGAACACCAGAAACCCGGTGGTTACATGCAATGTATAGATCTTCCAGTCTGGAAGTGGGACAAGATCAATATAGATTTCATCACGAGTTTGCCTCGTACATATCAGAAGTTTGATTCCATATGGGTGATCATTGATAGGCTTACCAAATCTGCGCACTTCTTACCAGTTAAGACAACTTATACGACGGAAGAGTATGCGAAGTTGTATATTAAGGAGATCATTCGGTTACATGGAGTTCCAATTTCCATTATATCCGATCGAGGAGCCCAATTTACCGCGAATTTTTGGAAGTCTTTTCAAAGGAGTTTGGGGACACAAGTAAATCTAAGTACGGCTTTTCATCCTCAAACGGATGGACAAGCGGAATGTATAATCCAGACAGTTGAAGATATGCTACGAGCATGAGTATTAGATTTCAAAGGCAACTGGGATAATCACCAACCTCTTATCGAGTTTACCTACAATAATATCTATCATTCAAGTATCAAAATGGCACCATATGAAGCATTGTATGGAAGAAAGTGTAGATCGCCAATAGGATGGTTTGAAGCAGGTGATGCGGTCTGGTTTGGACCGGATCTTGTTTATCAAGCAATGGAGAAGGTTAGAGTGATCCAACAACGGCTTGAAACAGCTCAAAGTCGACACAAATCTTATGCGGATGTTAGAAGAAGAGAACTTGATTTTTCTATCGACGATTGGGTATTCTTGAAAGTATCACCAATGAAAGGAGTGATGAGGTTTGGCAAGAAAGGAAAGTTAAGTCCACGATACATAGGTCCGTACAAGATCATTCAAAGATTTGGACAAGTTGCTTATGAGTATATCAAGAGCTCTCAGTAGTTCATCCCGTATTTCATGTTTCGATGCTTCACAAGTACATCGGAGATCCATCACACATCACTACTATGGAAGATGTACAAGTTACAAAAGATCTCACTTTTAAAGAAATGCCTATTGCTATTCTTGATCGCCAAATTAAAAAGATAAGGAATAAAGAGATAGCATCGGTAAAAGTACTTTGGAGGAATCAACAAGTTCAGGAGATCACATGGGAATCCGAGGAAGCGATGAAGATGAAGTACCCTTACCTATTCAACGGTGAGGAGGAAGTTCATGAGACGGAAGAAGAATAATAACAAGTAAGTGTTTATTTTTATGCAAGTATGTTATGATGATGAATATGTTAATTGTAAGATTGGACATGGCTTAATTGAGTAACTATGCTAACATTCGAGGATGAATGTCCTTAAGGGGGGGAGAATGTAACACCCCGTAAATTTTTTCGTACACTTATCGCGATTATATGGAGTCCTAAAGGCTTGCGTATGGGTTAAATTAAGTTTATGGTGTTCGGAAGTATCCCGTCAATAGTTTTATGTGTAGGTATTGGAATAAGCTTTCCAACGATATAAAGTTTTCCCAAAACAGAGGAGTATTTCATATAAGCGAGCACATTCGAAATTTCAAAACGGTGGCCGGGAAGCCTGTGAACAGTAAATCTGCAGGAAAATTACTGCAGCTAGGCAATTATTTTTTTGGATCAACTTTAGACGATCATAACTCCTTGTACAAAAAGAACTATGTGAGCTGCTATATATCGACGAAAATCTCCGAGAGTATTCTTTCCTATGAAATTGTTTTCATCTAAATCCAATGTCTGGGTAAGGAGCTCTACCCGTTTTACTACAGACTATCAAAAAAAAAAAAACAGAATTGTGGGACAGATTTTTTTGGAAACTTTAAACGACCATAACTACTTGTACAGGAATAAATGGGTGGTATACGTTATATGAAAATGCAATACCTTTGAATTATCTTTCCAATGCAATTGGTTTCACCCGAATCCGATACCGGATCAAAGAGTTATGATCGATTTACTTCAGCCTGTCAAAACTGTCCACTGGGGACAGATTCGGATTTATTTAAATTTTTAGGGAAAAATGGTCATTTTCTATTACCTCTTGGACGAAAATGGGTCTTTATAAGCCTACACTTAGCCTCATATATATCATATACCATCCAATTATTAAGAGAAGGTGAAACCCTAGCCTAATTTCAACTTCAAATATTTTGTGATTCAACCGTAGAAAATTCGAATTGGTTCCGTAGTTGTGTTCACCATCTCGAAAGCTTCGAGAAGCACCCCATGGTTATGTAAGGAGGATTCTAAATACAAGAGTTCATTGTTAAGGTATGAATATTATTTATTCTTGATTCTTATCCATGAATAAGTATTGATAAAGGATTATGAGTATTGTCTTGATGTTGGAAGATAACTAGAAACATAGTTATGAATTGTTTTGTATAAATTGTTAGTAGTAAATTATGGAAGTTGTTGTATTGGATTATGGAGGATGAATTGTGGTGATATATCATTATATTAGTGGTTATGTATGCCTAGTGATCATGTTGGTATTGGATAGTGATTAAGAAATGAAATAAAGGCTAAGAGTGATGTTGAGGGATATTTCATGAAAATGCATGATATGTGAATGTAATAAGAGTATAAGAGGATGTATGTAGCACTCTTATTGATGAGTTAAAGGATTACTTCCTAGACATTATTTGGTGAAGTTAATACCTAAATGGTAAGGTTTGGTTTCTAATACTAGTTTGCCACAAATGACTTATTGTAGATAAGTGTTCGAAGAGTACGGGAAGTCAAGTTGGACTTGTATTGAAGTGGTTATATCAAGGTATGTAAGACATACTCTATCTAATCTTTGGCATGAATAATGACCCATGGCACTCTAAAGTAATCTTCCAACATTGTCCTACGGCACATGACACATAATAACATCATATGATCATCGACACTACCAATTGAACTTGTTTTCACTTTTAAGATGTCCGGCTAGTAAAAAACAATGTCCATATACTATTGTTGACTCCGAAATGGTTTAATGAGGTATCCATGATTCTCTACTTCATTTTCATGATATTGATTACCTATTTACATGTTTTCCTATTGAGGTATTATGGTTTCAAGTTCCATAACGTGTGACCACAAAGTATCCAATCTCAAAGATTAATTGAATTAAGAAATGGAATGTCTGTATTTTAGATTGAGGATATGACGTATTGTATTAGTAGCACTGATCAGTTGACCATTGTATTATAAAGTTTATGTATATATGCTATTCCAGGGGTGGTCCCTGATGTATTGTATTAGTACCACTGATCAGTTGGCCATTGTATGACATATGTTATATATTGATAAGGATTACGGGAAGTAATGATATGAAAGTAATGTGCAGGTATCCCATCAGCTCTTTTAAGTGTGGTCTACTCATTCTCTTTATTCACTGGTATCTGGGTTCTGTTGATCTTTTGTATCTCATCTTGATACTCACTGCCTTACATACTCAGTACATATTTTTGTACTGACGTCCCTCACGGGGGACCCGTATTCATGCCTGCAGGAACAAGTACTTCAGGTCGTACACCTCCGCAGTAAGAGCCAGGACATTCTTTTGTTAGTGGTGAGCTCCAGTTGTTTCGGGGCATCCGAAGTCGTTTCTATATGTATTTTTGGTATTTGGTTGATAGACGTGATGGCTCTGATGGCCAATTACTATTTATATATATATTTATGCGTGTCTGCTGGGCTGATACAGGTACTATTTTCTCCTATTTACGAGGAAGTGCTGCCCAAATTTCTAATTTTCATAAGTAATGTAAATGTGAAAGTATAGGTTATGAACGGGTTCTCCCGGGCCTCCTCGGCTACAGGTGCCAGTCTGCTCCAATGGGATTTGGGGTATGACATAGATGGTCCGCTCAGCCTAACCATCGGTCTGCGGATGAAAAACAGAACTCAAAAGCACTTGGGTACCAAGACCCTTCTGAAAAGCTTTCCAAAATTGTGAAGTGAAATGAGTACCCCTATCCGAAATGATAGACAAGGGAACTCTATGCAGTGTGACTAGCTCTTGGATATGAAATCTAGCGTAATCCTCAGTAGCATATGATGTATGAATAGGTAAGAAATGAGCCGACTTAGTTAACCTATCAACCACAACCTAAATGGAATCATGATGGCATCGGGAAGGAGGTAAACCAATCACGAAGTCCATATTTATCTCTTCCCACTTCCAGGTGGGAATACTAAACTCTTTCATCATACCACTAGGTTTTTGGTGTTCAACCTTAACCTGTTGGCATGTTGCACACTTAGCCACAAACGCTGCTATATCTTTCTTCATGCCACTCCACCAATATATTTCCCGCAAGTCTCGGTACATCTTGGTGGCACCAGGATGAATAGAATATCGCGGCCCGTGCGCTTCAGCCATAATCCTCTGTATTAGATCATCAACATTCGGGACACACAAACTACCCTGCAATCTCAACACACCATCTCCCCCTTGGGAGAAAACCTCTACTTTTTGGTCCTTGACTGACTCCTTCAGACTGACCAAACTAGCATCTAAGTATTGCTTTTCCTTCACTTCCGAAACCAAGGAGTATTCAGAACTACTCTGAACCCCTATACTACCTTCAACAGAGTCAAACAACCTAACCCCCAATCTAGCCAAACGATGTACATCACGGGACAATCTTTCTTACCTTCTACCATATGCAAAACACTACCTATGGACACTCTACTTAGGGCATCCGCCATAACATTGGCCTTGCCCGGATGGTACAATACCTTCATATCATAGTCCTTTAACAATTCTAACCATCATCTCTACCTAAGATTCAATTATCTCTAGATAAACACATACTGCAGGCTTTTATGATCAGTGAAAACATCAACATGGACACCATACAAATAGTGTCCCCAGATTTTCAAAGCAAACACAACAGCAGCTAACTCATGGTCATGGGTAGGGTAATTTTTCTCATGGGGTTTCAACTGTCTAGAAGCATAAGCTATCACCTTACCCTTCTGCATCAATATTCAACCCAACCCAACTCTCGAAGCATCACAGTACACCACAAAACCAGCAACACTATCAGGCAAAGTAAAAAATAGGGGCTGAAGTGAGTTGAGTCTTCAACTCCTAAAAACTCTTCTCACAAGATTCGGACCACAAGAACTTCACTTTCTTTTGGATCAACCGAGTCATAGGAGACGCTATAGAGGAAAATCCCTCAACAAAACTGCGGTAATAGCCAGATAAACCCAAGAAAATTTGGATATAAGTCGGAGAAATTGGTCTAGGCCAATTTCTAATAGCTTCGGTCTTTTGGGGATCAACTCTAATACCCTCGGAAGAAATGATATGACCCAGAAAAGCAACTGACCTTAGCCAAAACTTACACTTACTGAACTTGGCAAACAACTTGTGATCTCTAAGGGTTTGCAAGACAGTTTGGAGATGATCAGAATGCTCATCCTCACTACGGGAGTACACCGGTATATCATCGATGAACACTATGACAAACATATCCAGATATGATCTGAACACTCGGTTCATGAGGTCTATGAAAGCTGTTGGGACATTAGTTAACTCAAAAAACCTAACAAGAAAATCAAAATGGCCATAACGAGTTCAGAAAGCAGTTTTTGGGATGTCACACTCCCTAACTTTGAGCTGATGATAGCCGAAACAAAGGTCTATCTTTGAGAAATAACTTGCACTTTGCAATTGGTCAAACAAATCATCTATTCTCGGAAGGGAGTACTTATCTTTTATGGTGACTTTAGTCGGTTGGCGGTAATCAATGCATATACGTAAAGATCCATCTTTCTTTCTCACAAACAACATAGGAGCACCCCAAGGAGAAACACTGGGCCTTATGAAACCCTTATCTAGTGGATCTTCGAGTTTCTCTTTCAACTCCTTAAGTTCTGCAGGGGCCATACGGTAAGGAGGAATAAAAATGGGCTGAGTATCGTGAATAAGATCAATCCCGAACTCTATCTCTCTATCAGGAGGTATAAGGCTGCGTTTGGATTTCAAAACAGTAGCAAAACGCATAGCCTGTTGCCCAGTTTTTTTTCAGCATTTCAGGGTCAACTTGAAACGATCATATCTTCCTGTATATAATGAACTGTGTGAGCTATTATATATCAAACGAAAGATATTTGAGTCCTCTTTCCAATGCAACTGGTTTCATCCAAATCCAACATCTGAGTAAGGAGTTACATCCGTTTTACTTCAGCCTGTCAGTTTGTCAACTGAGGGATAGTTTCGACTTTTCTTGTTTTCTTAGGGGCATTTTAGTCATTTCACTTACCCAATTCCGTTTATAACACCTGATTCAGACCCAATTCAGCAAAATACATCCTTTTTTTCTCAAATCCTCTCAAGAACACCATTAGGTTTCAAACAGAAAAATCCCAAATTACTCAAGATTCAACCGTTGGTTTTGGAAGATAATTTCAGATTTGGAATCCTCTCGACGTAGGCTTTGATAGACACCCAAAATTCGTGGAGAACAAGGTATGCGGGGTTTTTCCTAAATTCTCATGGGCATAGAAATCATGTTTTAAGAAAGGGGTTTTTGAATTCAAGTACATATTCATGTTTTAGAAGCTTTATATGATATTGTTTTAGCCTTTTGGCTTTCCCCCAAAGTGACTTAAAAATGATATGTATATGTAGATATGTGTTTTGCCTTGAAATATGATTTGAGAGCATGATTTACGTGAAATTCCTCTCTTGATGTAATTTTCCCATGTTTCATATGATATAGATTGTTTTGAAATAAGTCTTGAAAAATCATGATGTGAAATGCTTTGGCTTTGCTATGTTTCAAATACGATTTTGAACATGAAAGAGAGGGTTGTAAATGTTGAATATACATATAATGAAAGACTGCATAATTTTGCCAAAAGCACATGACCACCATATGTTTGATGAAAGTTTTTGCATGGTTTTGACTTGAGTTTCGGAACATGAACTCTTTTATGCAAATTACACGTTTGGGTGGTCTGAAACTACACTTTTATGAAAGATCATGCTTAATGCATTATGGCTCAGAAATAGAACCTGCAGGTCTTGGTATGACGATACCAACTCAGATAAATGCCATATCAGACTCAGACTAACAGACTTTTCAGACTAGTTCAGAAATCAAAGTTTTATCAGACTTTCATGATTTTAGACATTCAGAATGTTGCATATACAGAAAAGGTTAAAAATGGGCATACAGAGATGTTAGGTGGTTACCCGAAGAGGGCTTGAGTTCAGACAACTCTTTGCCTAAAACCGTGGTTTGCCGACCCGGGTATATTATTATACGCTGACTTAAATGTCCTGTGGCGTATCAGAATCAGAAACTCCAACTCTTGCGGCACACTTGGGTTGGGGGCTTCCCCGCCGAGTCAATGGCGGATTTCACACAGCCCGTGGAATTTTCAGAAATGTAGGGGATACCACCTAACTCAGAAGTAAAACACAGACCATGATTTGAAATGAATAGACAGGTTGCATGTTTTAGAAAGTGCCCATGTATTTTTCAGAAATAGTTTTATACAGGATGTCTTGATGAAAATTGCTTTCACTTATATATATATGTATGTATGTTCCATTATACTATTTTTGGAGTGCTTCGCGTGCCAGTACTTTTGTGCTGACCCCCCCCCCCCCTCCTTCCAGGTTTTGAGGCACAGTCTAGGGGTCCAGCTACTCAGTAGACATTCTCGGGCTTGCAGACTTGATCTCACCGTGGTGAGCCTTCTATTATTCGGAAGGCCTATTTATGTCAGACATTATCTTATTTATTATGTTTTGGTCTACTAGGGGCCTTGTCCCAGTTTCTTTTCAGACAAATGTTTATATTCTCAGTAGAGATTTCGCAGACTGATGTCAGATAATATTATTCAGAAATGTTGCCGAACTTGACCATGTTTTCCGTACTCAGTTCCAATTCCGCATTTTATTATGAATATGACTGTTGTGCATGATAACCAGACAGGGAATGGGTGTTCCGGGCCTTTATGGTTCGGGATGCTCGTCACGGCTAGGGCCTAGGCTCGGGTCGTGACAAACTTGGTATCAGAGCACGGTTCATGGTCCCAGGGTGTCTGCGAAATTGCGTCGAGTAGAGTACTGTTTATGGGTGTGTAGCGCGCCACACTTATAAACAGGAGGCTACTAGGCGTTTAGGAATGTTTCCCTTCTTTGTGATTTAGTTCGTGCTTCAGATTCTAAATTGTCCCCTAATCAATGATCTCTTGTATTTCAGAAACACGACTATGCCTCCCCGTCGCAACATCGATCAGAGTGCTCAGGCAGATGTGGTCCGTCCTACCCACGGGATGCTGACCCGTTATAGAGCTTCCACGCCAGAACTTGTCCCTACTTCGGGAGTTCCTCCAGTCCCAACTAGTCCACCTCGTACTCCGCGGACTAATGCCAACCGTCCGCAAACTACTCAGAGAAATATCTCGAATGCAGAGTTCAGACAGTCTATCCATATGCTGACACAGCTGGTAGCTAACCAGGCTCAACGATCGGAAGATGTTGGGTCTGCATCCGTTACGTCTGGGGCTACTAGAGTCGGGCATTTCATGAAGATGAATCCACCTAAGTTCACTGGTACAAAGGTGGAGGAAGATCCACAAGAGTTCGTGGATGAGATGGAGAAGATCTTTAAGGTAATGCATTTAGATGAGATAGAAGGAGTGGAATTGGCAACTTATCAGCTTAAGGATGTTGCAAATCAGTGGTATGCAGACTGGGAAGATGCAAAGGGTGAGAGTGCTGAGCCTACAGTTTGGGGTGAGTTTGTAGAAGCTTTCCTTGACAGATTCTTTCCTCTGGAGTTGAGGGAGGCCAAAGCAGAAGAGTTCATGAACCTGAAGCAGGGCAGTATGAGTGTACAGGAGTACACTTTGAAGTTTAATCAACTAGCCCGCTATGCACCAGAATTGACTAGCAATATGAGAGCCCGGATGAGGAAATTTGCATCCGGCCTTGCTGATAACCTGATACTTGAGTGCCAGGGGGCAATGTTGAATAGGGAGTTAGACTTTGCTAGACTGACAGTCCACATGCAGCAAGTGGAAGAGAAGAAGAGAAGGATCGCTGAATCTAGAGAGAAGGACAGGCAGTCCAAAAGAGTCAAATCTACAGACCAGCACCGTAGTCAGCCGCAGAGTAGTAACTGGGGAAATAGGTGGTCGAAGAAGACGAGGTTTTGGAATAATATGCAGTCGGCAGCCAACGCCCCAGCACCCAGATCCCCTGCAGACAGACAGACTCAGAGCTATCAGACTCCTCATGGATCTAGAGCATCAGATACTCAGTCGCAGGGTAGTGTGGCTCAGAAGCATCGCACTTACCCGCGATGTGAAAAGTGTGGTAAGAATCATCCGGGGAAATGTCAGTTGGGCATACGTGTATGTTATTCATGTGGTCAGCCAGGCCACTTTCAAAGGGACTGTCCATCTACTAGGAGGAGTGCTGGTGGCGCGAAGTTTCAGGGCAATTCCACAGCGCCACCCCCATCTCAGAAGGGCACCACATCAGCTGTCGGGAACAGTCGCAACCGGTTATATGCCTTGACCAACCGCCAGGAGGCGGAAGCTTCCCCAGATGTTGTTACTGGTACGTTACAAATCTTTTCCCGTGATGTCTGTGTGTTACTTGATCCAGGATCTACCTTATCCTATGTGACCCCTTATGTGGCTGTTGGTTTCGGGTTTGAGCCCAGTGTGATTTCTGAACCCTTTTCTGTTTCTACCCCGGTAGGGGATTCTGTTGTTGCTAGAAGGGTGTATAGGGGTTGTGTGGTGACTGTTGGTAGACGGGATACGATGGCAGACCTTATAGAGTTGGACATGGTTGCATTTAATGCTATCTTGGGGATGGATTGGCTCCATTCATGCTATGCCATATTGGATTGTAGGACCCGTAGAGTTACCTTTTCTTTCCCGAATGAACCAATGATAGAATGGGAGGGACATTCTTTAGCACCCAAAGGGCACTTTATATCTCATCTCAGAGCCCGAAAACTTATTTCTAAGGGTTGTTTGTATCACCTTATTCGAGTCCAGGACTCCAAAGTTGAAAATCCTCCTTTTCAGTCTGTCCCTGTGGTGAATGAATTTCCAGAAGTCTTTCCTGAAGATCTCCCAGGGATACCCCCTGATAGGGAGATAGAGTTTGGCATTGATGTGTTGCCAGATACCCGCCCCATTTCTATTCTGCCATATAGAATGGCTCCCGCAGAGCTAAAAGAGTTGAAGGAGCAGCTAGCAGACCTCCTAGATAAGGGATTTATACGCCCCAGTGTATCTCCTTGGGGTGCACCTGTACTTTTCGTGCGTAAGAAAGACGGTTCCCTTCGTATGTGCATAGATTACCGTCAGTTGAATAAGGTCACAGTTAAAAACAAATATCCTCTTCCTAGGGTTGATGATCTTTTTGACCAGCTTCAGGGTGCTAGATGTTTTTCAAAAATAGACCTTCGTTCGGGCTATCATCAGTTGAAAGTTCGGGAGTCAGACATTCCCAAGACGGCTTTCCGAACCCGATATGGTCACTATGAGTTTCTTGTCATTTCCTTCGGGTTAACTAATACCCCTGCAGCCTTCATGGATCTTATGAATAGAGTTTTCCGTCAGTTTCTTGACTCATTTATCATTGTATTTATTGATGATATTCTGATTTATTCTAAGAGTAAGGAGGATCATGCCGATCACCTTCGAATCATTCTTCAGACCCTTAAGGATCATCGATTGTATGCCAAGTTTTCAAAGTGTGAGTTCTGGTTAGATGCTATTGCATTCTTAGGGCATATTGTGTCTCGTGACGGGATTAGAGTGGACCCCCAGAAAGTTGAGGCAGTGAGGAAATGGCCCAGACCCACGACTCCAACCGATATTCGGAGCTTCTTGGGTTTGGCAGGTTATTACAGAAGGTTCGTAGAGGGTTTTTCATCCATAGCGGCTCCACTCACTAAATTGACTCAGAAAAAGGTAAAGTTTGTGTGGTCTGATTTATGTGAAAATAGTTTTGAGAAGTTGAAAGACAGACTAACCACTGCACCCGTTTTGACTCTTCCCGAGGGTATTGATGGTTTTGTGGTTTATTGTGATGCATCCCGTGTGAGACTTGGCTGTGTTTTGATGCAACATGGTAAGGTGGTAGCTTATGCATCTAGGCAGTTGAAGGTGCACGAGCAAAACTACCCTACTCATGATTTAGAGTTAGCGGCTGTGGTGTTTGCCCTTAAGATTTGGCGGCACTACTTGTACGGTGTTCATGTTGACATCTTCACCGATCACAATAGTCTGCAGTATGTTTTCTCGCAGAAAGAATTGAATCTCAGGCAGAGGCGGTGGTTGGAACTCCTAAAAGACTATGATATGAGCCTGCATTACCATCCGGGCAAGGCAAATGTTGTAGCCGACGCCCTCAGCAGGTTGTCTATGGGCAGCCTTTCTCATGTAGAAGAAGAAAAGAAGGAGATGGTGAAGGATATTCACCGCCTTGCGAATCTGGGAGTGCGACTGTTGGATTCCGAAGATGGAGGTGTGGTTGTTCATGAGTTAGCTAAGTCATCCCTTTGTGCTGAAGTGAAAGAGAAGCAGGTTGAAGACTCCATCTTGATGCAAATCAAGAAAGATGTGGGTCAACAGAAGGTGATGTCTTTTGAAATTGATGGTGATGGCATTCTGAGGTTTCAGGGTAGATTATGTGTTCCAAATGTAGACGGTCTTCGAGAAAGAATTCTTGATGAAGCTCACACCTCGAGGTATGTTGTTCATCCTGGTTCTACTAAGATGTACCATGATTTGAAATCTATGTTTTGGTGGAACAATATGAAGCGAGATGCGGCTAACTTTGTTTCTAAGTGCTTGAATTGCCAACAAGTGAAAGTAGAACATTTGAGGCCAGGAGGTACTTCCCAAGAAATAGCGTTACCTTTGTGGAAGTGGGAAATGATCAATATGGACTTTATTGCAGGACTTCCGAAGTCCCGAAATCAGTACGACTCTATATGGGTGATTGTGGATAGGCTAACCAAGTCAGCTCACTTTCTGCCTGTCAGGACTAACTATTCGGGGGAAGATTATGCCAAGCTGTTCATTTCGGAAATTGTCCGTTTGCATGGAGCGCCTGTCTCCATTATATCCGATCGAGGTACGCAGTTTTCTTCTCAGTTTTGGAGATCATTCCAGAAAGGTTTAGGTACCCAGGTGAACTTAAGTTCAGCATTCCACCCACAGACTGATGGGCAAGCTGAACGCACCATCCAGACCCTGGAGGACATGTTGAGGGCCTGTGTGATAGACTTTAAAGGTTGTTGGGTTGATCACTTGCCACTGATAGAGTTTGCCTATAACAACAGCTTCCACTCTAGTATTAAGATGGCACCTTTTGAGGCATTGTATGGTAGGAGATGTAGGTCTCCAATAGGCTGGTATGAAGTAGGTGAGATGCAGATGTATGGGCCTGATCTTGTTCATCAGGCAATGGAAGATGTGAAACTCATTAGGGAACGACTTAAGACAGCTCAGAGTCGTCAGAAATCCTATGCCGACGTCAGAAGAAGAGAGTTAGAGTTTGAGATTGGAGATTGGGTCTTCCTCAAAGTTTCTCCCATGAAGGGAGTTATGCGTTTCGGGAAGAAGGGTAAGCTAAGCCCTCGCTATATAGGCCCGTATCAGATTTTAAGAAGAATAGGTGGAGTTGCGTATGAATTGGAATTGCCTGCTCGTTTGGGTTCTGTTCATCCAGTATTCCACATATCCATGTTGAAGAAGTGCATTGGAGATCACTCTTTGGTGGTGCCCATTGATGAGATCAAGGTGAGTGATTCCTTGTCTTACGAAGAAGAGCCCGTGGAAATCCTAGATCGACAAGTGAGAAAATTGAGGAGTAAGGAGATAGTTTCAGTTAAAGTGCTATGGCGAAATCAGAAGGTTGAAGAAGCAACTTGGGAGTCGGAGCATGACATGAAAGCGAGATACCCAAGCCTATTTGAATCAGCAAGTGACGAATTTGAAGGTACAATTCTTGATTTATGTTTCCTTCCATGTATGAATCTGTTTTAAAATCGTGCGTGACTAGTTCCGCGTCATCATTCGGGGACGAATGATCCCAAGGGGGGGATAATGTAACGCCCCGTAAAAGTCGTGCATGTATTAGACTCATTCTTAGCTGGCAACCTTCGGGATACAACTTCTCGATCTTCCCGACCTTCATTTTTAGATTTTCAAGTTGCGTTACGATCGGGCAATCTCATAGTACATCTCGGATAAGTTTTGGAATTTTTCGGAATGCATAAGGCTGCGTTTGGATTTCAAAACAGTAGCAAAACGCATAGCCTGTTGCCCAGTTTTTTTTCAGCATTTCAGGGTTAACTTGAAACGATCATATCTTCCTGTATATAATGAACTGTGTAAGCTATTATATATCAAACGAAAGATATTTGAGTACTCTTTCCAATGCAACTGGTTTCATCCAAATCCAACATCTGAGTAAGGAGTTACATCCGTTTTACTTCAGCCTGTCAGTTTGTCAACTGAGGGATAGTTTCGACTTTTCTTGTTTTCTTAGGGGCATTTTAGTCATTTCACTTACCCAATTCCGTTTATAACACCTGATTCAGACCCAATTCAGCAAAATACATCCTTTTTTTCTCAAATCCTCTCAAGAACACCATTAGGTTTCAAACAGAAAAATCCCAAATTACTCAAGATTCAACCGTTGGTTTTGGAAGATAATTTCAGATTTGGAATCCTCTCGACGTAGGCTTTGATAGACACCCAAAATTCGTGGAGAACAAGGTACGCGGGGTTTTTCCTAAATTCTCATGGGCATAGAAATCATGTTTTAAGAAAGGGGTTTTTGAATTCAAGTACATATTCATGTTTTAGAAGCTTTATATGATATTGTTTTAGCCTTTTGGCTTTCCCCCAAAGTGACTTAAAAATGATATGTATATGTAGATATGTGTTTTGCCTTGAAATATGATTTGAGAGCATGATTTACGTGAAATTCCTCTCTTGATGTAATTTTCCCATGTTTCATATGATATAGATTGTTTTGAAATAAGTCTTGAAAAATCATGATGTGAAATGCTTTGGCTTTGCTATGTTTCAAATACGATTTTGAACATGAAAGAGAGGGTTGTAAATGTTGAATATACATATAATGAAAGACTGCATAATTTTGCCAAAAGCACATGACCACCATATGTTTGATGAAAGTTTTTGCATGGTTTTGACTTGAGTTTCGGAACATGAACTCTTTTATGCAAATTACACGTTTGGGTGGTCTGAAACTACACTTTTATGAAAGATCATGCTTAATGCATTATGGCTCAGAAATAGAACCTGCAGGTCTTGGTATGACGATACCAACTCAGATAAATGCCATATCAGACTCAGACTAACAGACTTTTCAGACTAGTTCAGAAATCAAAGTTTTATCAGACTTTCATGATTTTAGACATTCAGAATGTTGCATATACAGAAAAGGTTAAAAATGGGCATACAGAGATGTTAGGTGGTTACCCGAAGAGGGCTTGAGTTCAGACAACTCTTTGCCTAAAACCGTGGTTTGCCGACCCGGGTATATTATTATACGCTGACTTAAATGTCCTGTGGCGTATCAGAATCAGAAACTCCAACTCTTGCGGCACACTTGGGTTGGGGGCTTCCTCGCCGAGTCAATGGCGGATTTCACACAGCCCGTGGAATTTTCAGAAATGTAGGGGATACCACCTAACTCAGAAGTAAAACACAGACCATGATTTGAAATGAATAGACAGGTTGCATGTTTTAGAAAGTGCCCATGTATTTTTCAGAAATAGTTTTATACAGGATGTCTTGATGAAAATTGCTTTCACTTATATATATATGTATGTATGTTCCATTATACTATTTTTGGAGTGCTTCGCGTGCCAGTACTTTTGTGCTGACCCCCCCCCTCCTTCCAGGTTTTGAGGCACAGTCTAGGGGTCCAGCTACTCAGTAGACATTCTCGGGCTTGCAGACTTGATCTCACCGTGGTGAGCCTTCTATTATTCGGAAGGCCTATTTATGTCAGACATTATCTTATTTATTATGTTTTGGTCTACTGGGGCCTTGTCCCAGTTTCTTTTCAGACAAATGTTTATATTCTCAGTAGAGATTTCGCAGACTGATGTCAGATAATATTATTCAGAAATGTTGCCGAACTTGACCATGTTTTCCGTACTCAGTTCCAATTCCGCATTTTATTATGAATATGACTTTTGTGCATGATAACCAGACAGGGAATGGGTGTTCCGGGCCTTTATGGTTCGGGATGCTCGTCACGGCTAGGGCCTAGGCTCGGGTCGTGACAGGGGAATGACCAAAACGCCCCTAAAAATTAAAAAAATTCTCGAATCTGTCCTTTGGTGGACTGTTTTGATAGTCTGAAGTAGATCAACCATAACTTTTTACTCCGATATTCAAATTGGATGAAACCAATTTCATTAGAAAGAGGACTCTCATATCTTTCAGTTGATATATAGTATCTCACCTAGATCATTGTGTACGAGGAGTTACGATCGTTTGAAGTTGATCCAAAAATTCACTTTTGATAGGCTGAAGTAGATCCACCATAACTTTTTGCTCCGATACACAAATTGGATGAAACAAATTTCATTGGAAAGGGGACTCGTACAGCTTTCCGTTGATATATAGTAGATCACCCAGATTATTATTTACAAGGAGTTATGATTGTTTAAAGTTGGTGAAAAAATACGCCAGGCCTCAGTACTTTTTCCCGCATGTTTTACTGTTCACTACCATTCACGGTTCGATCGGAATGTTCATAACTCGTCGCTCGGGTGTCCGTTTTGGATTATCCACATATCGTTGGTAATCTAAGACATTTCACTCGAAAAATATATAATTCATTCTAGAAGATAGAATTCAATACGTTTACGCACAAAATTTCAACGAAAAATTTCCTGGGGTATTACAACCTCTAAAGGGGATATAGACATATTGAGGGGATGCAAAGACAGTAGATGAAATTTATGGAATTTCTTCTTTCCTGGGGTTGATTTTGCATGTCATCGATCTTATTTCTACGAGTTCGAGTTCTTTTCAGTTAAATCTAGAGTCAGTGGCCTATTAAAATCTTTCATGTCATTTTCTAGATTTTGTTATTCCCTTTGTCACTCTTGCATTTTTATTGATGTTGTCAGACGCATATGCAAATCATGGATACATTTTCATACCATTCAGAGACTATCTGTGAAGGATGCTGAGCCAATGGAAGGTACTGAAGCATCATCTAGCCTAACTGCTAATGACAGTATATCCTCTTTAGCCGGGCCATCGAAAAACACCGTCTTTATGACAGGCATTGACTGCCATTTGGTTAGTCCCTTATTTTTGAATATTCAGGAGATGCATTTTTTTTTTCTTCATATTTTATTTTTACTATGAAAAGAAATATAGAAAAAAAAGTTGGGGGTCTATTGGAAACAACCACTCTACTTCACCTACCCTCCTCAGATCCCACTCTGTGGGAATACACTAGGCATGTTGATGTTGTTGTTTTTCTTTCTAATAATAACTGATGTTGAAGATGTTCAGGTGATAGAGTCAGATTTATTGGTTCTACTTCTGTCCTGGACTCGACTCCCATCAGGTAAATTCTAATTTTCCTACAAACCTCAACACCATCTCTTCTGCACTATTAAATGATCTGTATCTTATATCTAAACAAATCTCTGATGTTATTTTTTGTGATGGTCCCTAACAAGTTTGTCCTTCCGGTTTCTCATAAACGAAAATAATCATTATTGATCCATATTTCTTAATGTCATCGATGAAACTGCTTTATCCAGGAAAAAAACACGAATCACTCTTGATGCATTTGCTAGTAACTATATGGTTTTACGATTAATATACACTCGATCCTTTTAGTCATCCCAAAAAGAATGATGCATTTCTATATTTAGTTCTACCTCTTGTTTCAATTTGTTTGCTTTGCTATCTTTTTTAGCGTGTTTCACAAAAATGCGTCTTCCTAATTTGGCAACTCTTTAGTTTCACCATCTCACATGACGTGTTCATACCACAACATAAAGGGTATTCTAAATACATTATACATGTCTTTAGATTAAGATTACTTTCTTAAATTTAATGTGAAGTCAAACTATGACAAACAAATTGAAACTCAGAGTAATAATTTACCATTAAACTTTTCATTTTACCGTTGATGAGATAGTTTATAGCCAATAATATCTATAATTTGTTTTAGATCACAAGTTTCAAAATCTTCCTTTCATTTTTAAACTCCTGTGCCAGACAAACACCGTCACATAAATTGGGATAGGAGTATTTGTTACTTCCTGTTTTATTTGTTTAGTTTATAAAGTTAAGACATAATCTTTATTTTTCGGCATTTGTTGGCAGTGAATTGTACTTTATCTCCTGTACCACATCTTGTACTGCAACCGCCCATTCATATGTTTTAGTACAATCCGAGTCTGTTATTTTTAACCTTCTCTATCTTGTTCCATTGTTCCAGGGGCCCTGCATTTGGAACTACAGGGAAGATTGTATTGTCTTTCAAAGATATTCCATCGGCAAAGGTTGACGTCCAATTTGATAAACCCATCCCACGTGGCATTAACTTAGGTGGTCTTTGCGAAGATGCTCACGGATTCTTTTGCAAAGGTACTTTTGGAATGCCAGTTAACTATTTTCCTTTAATTTATATATTAAGTTAACATCATTCTTAAGTATGCAGTCATAGTTTTACTTCCAATGCATTTTACCATCATTTCCTCTCAGTCGATGAACTACGCTTAGAAGGCACTAGACAAGATGATCCGGAAAATTTACTCGTTAACACATTGTTTGAGGTGTGATTTCTTTCAACAAATAAGAATAAGTTCATTTGAAAACTAATATGTGGGATTTCTGTTCCATTCTTTTTGTATTTTGTTGTAAACTTTAGTCTTTACCTTCCATTCTAGTTTTTCAGGTTGTAATCAGAGAAAGCAGAAATTTCCCAGTCATATTGTTCATGAAAGATTCTGAGAAGACTACGGCAGGAAATTCAGTGTCATATTCAATGTACAAAGTTGGCTTGAGAAGATACCAGATAATATTGTGATCATTGGGTCTCACATTCATTCAGATGATCATAAGGAGGAGGTAGTATTTTCTGATCATAATGCCCAAGAATAGATGCCTGTGATTATATCTTTTCCTGTTATAATGTGTATACAATGTATTAAGTGGCATGTAATGGAAATTTCTTATAGATTATATTTCTTGGCTTTAGTAGTTATCGGTGACAAAACTTTGTGAGACTGATTCTTGATCGAGAGGATGAGAGGGGACTCTTATTATAGCAAAAATGTCAAAATATCAACTTCGCATCACAAAAGAGACATTAGTTAGCTATATATATCAATGCATGCATGCACATGCAGCATTCACAGACACAAACACACAAATCATAGTGTGGCATACACCCACATATGAACACTACATAGTGTGGCATACACCCACACTCTCAATGAAAACATTAACAATGGCATACCCAATGTAATCCCACAAGTAGAGTATGGGAGGGTAGTATGTGCGCAGACCTTACCCCTACAAGGTAGAGAGAATGGTCCTGATAGATCCTCGGCGCAAGTAAAAGCATTACAAAGCAAAACAATTTGAAAGAATGATCAACGTTCTTAAAAGAGAGAAGCACAAAAGAGCTCTAATGTACGTAGGGGGTGATACAATGAGCTAGCTAGCCCTTGTGGTCAAGTTATGCCCAATGCCATATTTTTACTCATATATCCTTTCAATTGCTGTACAAAATAAGGCCTAAACATGCTTTTTCTATTTTACTCTTTGCAGTCACAGTCTAAAGGATCTCTCTTCACCAAATTGGGCAGCATTTTATATTAGCTCGCCTTCCCGGTATAAGCTCTTCAGTTTTTTTTAAGAACTTTTAGTTAGTGCTTAAAATATCTTATAAATGAGGATGTCGAATTATAAACAGCGGGAAAAGAACCCTCCTTTACATGTATGCCGCCTGTGTTCTTTTTCATCTTTTTTTTTTTGGGTCTTGTTGAGCATTTTGGGGGGATTAATTTTGGAAGCACGATATGTCTTTGATATTAAACTAAGGCATTTGGATACAAATTACTACTTGTTTGTTTGGAAACTAGGCTTATTTTGTAAAACAATCTAAAAGGATTTTCAGATATTAAACCATAAAAGCGATCTTATTTTCCAAAAGCAGCTACTTCTTTGATAAATGTCTCAACCAATATTTTATAAAACCAAATCACAAAAATATTCTAATTCTAACTAAGTTCCTCTTGCTTATGGCCGTTAAACTGGCCTTTATTGTCCTCATTTTTTTAAAAATAATTTTTCTAATTCTTCATTGTCTTTCGGTTCCTTTCCTCTTCATTTTAGGTGCTTTTTCTGCTTTACCAACTTTAGTGTTGTTTACATTATTTAAAAGAAATTTATCTTTTCCTAAAAAGTGTCATTTACATTCAAAAAACCTGGATATGAATTTGCCCTTGTGTTGTATTACCGTTGAATAAACACAGCCATATGACAACTTAATTGTCTTTTTAAAATAGTACGGAATTTTGACGTGTTCAGGATAGTTTTGGGAAGATGCAAGACAAGGGGAAACAGGTTGCAAGCACAAATAAATTTCTGACAAAACTTTTCCCAAATAAAGTGGTTATCTACATGCCGCAGGTCTGTTTTTTAAATTCTATAGAATTTTAAATTCTTTAGCAAATCACTGAGTGGCTTTGAGTATTGCAGGATGAAGCACTTCGGTGTACTTGGAAACAACAACTGGATCAAGATGCTTAAACCCTAACAGTGAAAGAAAATTTTAATAGCTTAAAAACAGTAAGGCTTTCTGACCTTTAAAGTTATGAATGACCAATTTTTCACCTCACATTTATGAATCCCCTCAGAAAGTACGATATGTTTCCAACTTAAAATGGAGACTTGACTTCCCAAATATGTTTCCATGGCCTTTTGGACCCCTGTGTAAAAACAATAAGTTAACCTTACTGTAAAGATCGTCTTACTGTAGCCTTTCCATGTTATGTAATCTTCACTGTCTGTTGTCCCTCTGGAACACCTCCAGCTGCTGCAGAAGTTGAGTAACTCCGTCAATTTCTTAGATGCTTAGTGTCCCTCTGAAACTGAAATTCCACCCTCGTTGACTCAATATATTCCTGATTTCCCCAAGAATTCTGTCAATGTCTTTCAGGCATTCTAAGACTAGGTTACTGCTCTCTGATATTCTTTTTTAAAAAAAAAATTGTGTGAACAAGTTGAATGATTGATTTATGAATTCAATAGATTAATGACATGACTTCTGTCTTTAACTACTTACTGCTATATGATTGTCGTTCTTATATAGGTTCTGAGCCGGATTGGGTTACAATGCAACGGACTCGAGACATTGTGCATCAAAGACCATAATTTTTCTGTTAAAAGTAAGCTGCTGCTTTCACTGTTCTTCCTTTTTCTTCACATAGTTGTGGGAAGGGGGTTGAAGGATGTGTGGGATACTTTAGATCTCACTATTATATACATCACTATGTCTTTTACATCATTCATAATCTCTATCACATCCGTGTCAATCCGACACGATTTGGGTGTGGGTGTAGGATCTTTATAGTATTTGATCGAGCTAACTTATGTGCTTTGACTATACTATAGGCTAAGATCATAGGTTGATTGGATATTATGTGTTATCATCATTGGCGGATCCAGGAATTTTCTTCAGGAGGTTCGAAAAATAAAAATATTAATGTGTGAAAAAGCCAATAAAATTTACAATTTAAAGGGATGTAAAATACTTTATTTATTTATTTATATAGCAGTAGCACCTAGTGTTTTTTTTTTTTATAATATGAGATGTACAGTACATTTAATTTGTATAATAAGAGTTGGTAGTGAAAATAACATCACTGCGCTATCTAAGTGTCTTGTTTCATGTGGTTCAACATTAATATATGTACATAAATATAGATTTTCTACTTTCTATATACAACGTAATTTTTTGCTGAGGAGGTTCGGGTGAACCACCTAGGTCTGCCCCTGGTTGTCATAAGTTGTTGTTCTTGTCTTTCTTTTACTTGTGGTTTGCTTATTCTATCCGAATCATAACATCCTTCATTACCAAAAAACAAGGAAGAAAAGACAATTATGTAAACCAGGTGTTTTTTTTCTTTTTTCTTTTTTGCAAAAAGAGCTGAATTATTGGGTGCTTGAAGGGGCAGAGAAGGTTGTTGGATGGGCGTTGAGCCATCATTTGATGCGGAACACTCAAGCAGATGTTGACATGAGGCTTGTCTTATCTCCCGTTAGGTAATAGAAATAGCAGATATTCTCCTATCCATGATTTTCTTTGACTGTAATGATTGTTGAATTGAACAATTGCGGGAATCTTTTGCGATTTAACAGCATTCAGTATGGGTTGGAACTCTTACAAGCAAAGAAAAATGATACCAAGAGCTTGAAGAAGTCACTCAAGGTGATTATAATATTCCTTATCTGATGCTTTGCAAAATTTGTATAAAAAGCTCCTTGATTTGATATGGAAGATACTGACTTAGGAACTGATGAACTAGTTTTTGTCGAACGCAGAATGTTGGGACAGACAGTGAGTTTGAGAAGGCACTTCTGGCTGATGTCATTCCCCCCAGTGATATTGGGGTGACATTTGATGATATCGGTGCACTTGAAAGAGTCAAGGATACATTAAATGAGCTGATCATGCTTCCATTACAAAGACCTGAACTTTTCTCCAAGAGTCAACTAACCAAGGTTTACATCTGCAATTTATCCATATTTTGCTCGTCTAAGTAGATTAGCTTGTATAAAAGTTTGGAAGTACTTGACCTTTTTGTTCAAGGATCAATTACTTCAGCTTTGTTTTTATCCATTTGTTTTTCCCACTAAAATAAGAGTATTAGTATTACCTAATAATGTTGGTTTAAGTTTGACCACATTACTTCCACAGTTAAACTTGAAGATAAAGATAGTTACTTATATTTCTTACTCTTGGGTTTGTTTCATCTGAGCAGTTTGACAAGAAGTTTGTGCTTGATGAAAAATGTTACTCCAACTGTTGTTTCTCCGTTTGGGACTTGAATTTTCAAGCATTATCTAGAGATTTGTGATTATTTAAGAAAATATTGCTCTTCAATTTCATTCGCAGCCCTGCAAAGGAATACTCTTGTTTGGTCCTCCTGGAACTGGGAAAACCATGCTGGCAAAAGATGTTGCCACTGAAGCGGTAGCAAATTTTATTAATATTTCAATGTCAAGTATCAGTTCAAAGGTTTGTTTTCTTGGAGCTTATTTGTGGTCTATTGAGTATAGGTGATGTTGTTCATAGTAGTTTCTTAGCATTAGAACAACCTTAATCATTTTCTTTTCCAATGCCGCAGTGGTCTGGCGAGGGTGAGAAATGCATAAAAGCTGTCTTCTCGCTGGATAGTAAAATTGCTCCCAGCATTATTTTTGTAGATGACGTATGCTTCCTTAGACGTTAGAATGTTTCTTTCATCCTTCATGCTTTAAAATTCGATCCTTTTTCTGATCCCTTTTGTCTCCTGTTTGTTTATGCGGCTTTCTTAAGGTTGATAGTATGCTGGGAAGAAGGGAAAATCCAGAAGAACATCAGGCAATGCGCAGATTGAAAAATGAATTCATGCTGAATTGGGATGGGTTACGCACCAAGGTTACAGAACGAGTTCTGGTACTTGCAGCAACAAACAGGCCATTTCACCTTGATGAAGCTGATATAAGGCGACTGCCACACCGGTAAAAGAGGAATGACTAATTTGCAGATATTATTGAAGAAATTCTTTTAACACTTGCTTAAGGCCCTTTTCATGTCTTTTCTGTACAGGTTGATGGTCAATTTACCAGATGCTCCAAACAGAGCAAAAATTCTAAAAGTGATACTCACAAAAGAAGACTTGGCTCAGGATGTTGATCTGGAATCAGTTGCAAGTATGACTGATGGACATTCCGGAAGTGACCTTAAGGTGTCTGCATGCTATTCTTGTTTGCTTGGATAAATAACTAGTCCTTGTTTCATCTTTCTGATGTTTGAATTTTCTGTGTTTTTCTAATTTAACTCCTTTATCATGTAGAATCTCTGTGCAACCGCTGCATATCGACCCATTAGAGATATCCTAGAAAAGGAAAAAAAGGTACTACATTTCTTTTGTTGATGTGTGTTCATTAATATTGACTGCTTAGCTAAGGTAGAAAATAACTTGTTGGCTGTTCCAATGGATTTTCTTGGTAGTTCATTGTTATGGATGCCTATTTCACTTTCTTTAGATAATTTTTCATGGTCTTTAGAGGATCCTTTTGAAGTATCTTAATTCAAATGTATGTTGTTTTTGGTCCTGGATTTGGTGGAGACGAACTTTCTTCTAAAAAACTGTGGAGTTAAACTTTGACAACTTGGGTTTGTGAAAAGAAAAGGCAGTCTGGTGCGTGAAGCATCCACATTCTCACAGGGTCCTGAGAAGGTCGTACTCCAATGGGGCGTGATGTAGGAAGCCGACATTGGCACAAGAATCAGTGAGATTTCACAACTCGGGAGAAACATAAGTGTGAGGGCCAGGCTCACTTAATATAAACTAAAAATGTATAAAACATATCAAACAATATAGATGTCAAGACCCGAGCCGGGGCCCTAGCCCTAACGAGCATCCCAAACTACGAAGGCCCGGGCACTCTTCTAAATCTGGTAATCATGCACAATATTCATATAGTCTAAGAAAATTTGCGGGAAATAATACATGATGGAACCATGGTCAATCTCATAAACTTGAACAATTTTCAAAGGAAAATTTTGAATAATCTAAACATGTGACAACCGTCTGCAAAATCTCTAACATTACATTAGCCATCATACATCTGAGACAAATTTGGGACAAGGCCCCTGTAGACCAAAAAAAAAAGGAAAAAGGAACAACGATATCTGGAAATCTGGCCTCCCAAAAGAGAGAAGGCTCACAAACTGCAACTTCAGATACACACGGATCTACTGCTTGGGACCGCGGAACTGTGCCTCAGATCCTGGAATATGGGGAGTCAATACAGATGTACTGGTACGCAGAGTAATCCAAAAACAAAATACAACTTATACCACATAGGTGAGAGCTATTTTAAAACACGTTAACGCAAAGTCATTTGAAAACACATGGGCATAGTATAATGATTTTCAACAATAATGTAGCACTATGGAGCTAGATGGTACACCCTACAATTTTACATTTTATACCGACTACCAAATCTCGGTTGCTGCCAAGGTTGGAGTACTATTGAGGGAAGGACATTCAAGATCACACAGCAGGGCGCCACAACCCCAATCAAGTCAATATGTTGTGGATGGGCTCAAGATCACAAAGTAGGGCTCCTAACCATAGGTCCTGAGTTAGGATGACATAGTACTAGGTACGCAAGATCACATATCAGGGTTCCAAGTTCCCGTGTTGGCAAATCACGGTTTCCAGCATAGAGTCAACTGACTCGTGCTTTCTTCGGGTAATCATCAAACTCACATCAATCAAGCTTTAAGTTTGATATAAGGAAAACATGCATCATGCTCACGACAGTCTTTTCCTCCTTTCATTCTAGGCAATTCCTCCGTGGGGAATCATTATACCCTGACTTGCAAGTCATCAGTACCATATCAATTCTCAAAAATTCATAAGAAAATCATAGTACGAACACCAACAAGACTCCATTACACCAACACATGCATAATGATTCCAAACACGTAATAGTTAAGAAACTTCATAATTTATAAAGTAGTACAATAGTGGATATAAAACTCATGCTCTCAGTAGTTTAACAATAGTATCATGTGGAATACATAAAACATCATCATGGGGATTAAAAGATTTACAACTCATGTTCATAACACCTTTCAAAATTCAAATCACATGTCCACCATTTCAACAATTTAGATATATAAGCAAACAACCCCATGATCTTTCAATATTCTTCTCAAAATCATATCACAATGCATGCATTTTGTATTAAAAACAAAACCCCACTTATAATTGCATACTTACTTAAGTAATTATTAAAATCTTGTTTAAATTCGTATCAAAATCATGACCATGATGTTAGGACAACCCCACGTACCTTAGATTACTAGGTTTGAAAGAAAGAACCTAGATCTTGATCCTTTTCTTGAAATTCTTGATCTTAGGGTTGAGTTCTTGATCTTTGGGAGGAGGTGTTACGGTTTTGATTTGAGAGTAAAATTGAATTATAGAGTGTATTATGGTTTTTGGGGCGCAAATCTTATGTTATGGATGGATTTTAGGTGAGGGGAAGTGACCAAAATGCCTCTAGACCCATTAGAAACTAATTTAATGAGTGAAACAGTTCCGTAATGCGCTGGCCGACGCATCGCGTCGACATCTCATCGGCTTACTGCCTTACCTTGGTGGATAACTCCGACGAAAAATGTCATAACTTTTCACTCGGTTATCGAATTTTGGCAAAATTGGTATCGTTAAAAAGCTAATTTAATTATCTACAATTTGGTGGATCTTGAGCTTAAAAATTCTCTGTGTATCGAAAGTAATACACGTTCAAAATAGACTTTTGTAGAATCGAATATCAAACTTTGAAGGAATGAATGATTCTTCGCTCAACTTTGCTCTAAGCCATCGCTATGAGTATTTTTCACCTCATAATCACTTCATATACTAGGCGAAAGATCATAAAACATAAATTTAAACATAAACCATGGAATTTGAGCTTACACACGTAGGAACGACGGTTTAATTTGTAGCTCAAAAATTTGGGGTGTTACAACAGAAGGAAGAGGCAATATAGATTCTATGCTGATTAACTTGGCTATTCTGTTCATCTAATTTTGAGCTATACTTCCAAGAACGACGTACAAGGCAATTTAGGAGGCCCTTTTGTGTATATATATGTTTGTGTGCACGTGCCTCTTTAGTATACTTGCTAAAACAGGCATCTAACGCTTACATTTTATGATAGGAACAGGCTGCAACTAGTGCTGATGGTAGACCACCTCCAGCACTAAGCAGCAGTGCAGACTTATGGCCACTGAATATGGACGACTTCAGATATTCTCATTAGCAGTTGAGTTGAAAAAATCTGGTGGCATCTTTAAACTTTCTAAATTTAACTGCATAAGGGTGTTGATGATTGGAGAACTGTGATCGTCTGTTCTTGTAGGTTTGCGCAAGTGTTTCATCTGAATCCACAAATATGACCGAGCTTCTTCAGTGGAATGATCTGTATGGAGAAGGGGGCTCTAGAAAGAAACAGTCCTTCAGTTACATCATGTAAAGGCTATCTCAATTTTTGTACAATGAGTTTATAGGTCTTTTAGAAAATGAGTTTTGACATGTTACAACAGTTACTTTATATGCTTTGACCTTTTGTGGAGTACTTGCAGAGGGTTTTCAGTCCTATCAAAAAATTGACTAAGCTTCTAACATATCCCAGAATATTTTTTTAGCTTAGACGTCTACCTTACCCAAATATTTTAACTAGAGTAGATGTCTAGGTCTATTATTTGATACCTTGTAAACCTGAAAAGTCCATTTTGTTGCAACTGAATGATGTTTTGGAGTTGCATGCAGAGTATTGCATTTAGGGGTCGTTTGAAAAACCTTATGTAATGTTGGGATTAAGTAATGTCGAGATTATTTTTTATCCATCATTTGGTTCAGTTTGGTGTATTAAGGGTAGTTCTAATTTGAGAAATGGTTATTCTCATCAGTTATACACCTTGTGTATTATCTGATGACAAATTTTGGGAAATTACTGGTGCGCTATATGCCACTAAGATGATTCACAGTAAATTTTTATTGTTACTAGAAGCGTAAGCAATTTTTTCTTGGGGACACATCACACTTCATCTAATTGATGTTCATAAGAACTTTGAAACATTTCTTTGAAACCATGGCTCACTCTTTGTCTTATTTCTGAGCTAGATGGTACACCCTACAATCTGTAATTTCATGGGCTGTATAGAATCCGTCTTTGACTCGGCAGCCAAGCCCCCAATCCAAGTTTATCGCAAGGATTGGAGTTTCTATAAGGAGGACACGCAAGATGACACAGCAGGGTGCCAAAATCCTCAATCAAATCAACATTTCATGGTAGTGCACAAGATCATAAAGCAGGGCTCGTAACCATAGTCCCAATTTGGGACGACATGAATCAAGGTACACAAGATCACAAAGCATGGTACCATAATTCCGTGTCGGTAAATCACGGTTTCTAGCATAGAGTCCTTCAATTTGTACTTTCTTCGGATAACTATATAACTCTCTTTAAGCCCATTTTAAAACCTTTTTTTAAACATGTATCTTTCAAAATTCATAATCTGAAAATGTGATTTCAAACATGCGTTCTATTCTGTTCTGAATTACGATGGCTTTAACTGAGTTGGTGTCGTCACACCAAGACTTGCAAGTCCTACTTTTGAGCCATATTAGACCATGCATGATTCTTTCATTAAAATATAAGTCAGACCACCCAAGCATGTAAATAATATAAGAGATTTCATGTTCCGAAAACTACGCAAAAATTCTCATTCTTTCAATAAATATGTGGTGGTCATGTAATCTTTGACAAACCATGCAACTCTTCTCATTATATATTTATATTCAACATTGGTCAACATAAACATCCCTCTCTTTTGAAAATAAAACCATAATTCTATCATAGCATTAATCAAGATATTTCATATCATGCTTTTCAAGATGCATTCAAAACAGTCCATAGCATATGAAAATTGGAAAGTAAAGAAAAATCATAACAAGAGAGGGATTCTTTAGGTTTCATGCTCTCAATTGTATATTCAGCCTTAAACACATGCATAGATATATATAGAGTTTCAAATCAATTTGGGGGAAGGCCTAAAGACCAAAACAATACTGATCAAGGCTTCTAAAACATGTTAGTAGTCGTAAATTCAAAACCCCTTTCATAAAAATCATGATTTTGGGACCGTTAGCATGAATTAAAATGGTTTCTTTGCCCATGAAATTTTAGAAAACCCCCACGTACCTTAATTTATAACTCTTGAATGAACTCATGCTTTAGGGATGCTATTCGAACAATTGATGGGTGGTTTTTGTAGCCCTCACAATGGGGATTCCGAATCTCGAAGAATTATTAAAAACCCACCGTGAAATCTTGAGATATTTTGATCTTTGGGTTGAAACTCTAAGAAGTATTTTTGGTGATTTTGAGAGAGAATGACCTTATTTTGGTGTTTGGGAGATTTTATCCCGTGTTATGGCTGAATAGGGGGTGGAAAATACCACTTTGGCCCTTAAAAAGGCAAAAATAGAACCTGTAAATTGAGTGTGTGTGACAGAGTGTGCGTCGCACGTTAATCGCGCGATGCTACTGTGTCAGTCACAAAAATGGCCATAACTTTTCTCTTGGGTATCGGATTTCGGCAAAATTGGTATCTTGGAACCATAATTCGAAGATCTTTCATTTTATACATAGTAGGCCCTCTAATTCTTTATATACAAAGAGTTATGATCGATTGAAGTTGACCTAAGTTTTGACACTCACTCAAACTCGAATGATAGGAAAGACTTCAACTCGTCCTTGATTTAGGGGACCTCTATGATCTCAATTCATGTTCAAATAGGTTCTTACACTACTTAATTAATTAACATGCCAAATTTGCATAGGATTTATGACTTTTGGATCATCTACGCATAGAAATGACGGTTTTTTTCTCCAGGACGAAATGCGGAGTGTTACATTATCTCCCCCTTGGGATCATTCATCCCCGAATGATGGGTAGGACCGTTGAAGCTTAAAGGTATGGAATAACGTGGACATGATGTTTCTTCTATGAAAGGATATAACTGATTTGAAACATTTAAACTTCTATCATGAAACTAAATTCTGAGCTGACTTGCCCTTACTTGTTAGAAGGTGCTGATTCATGCTGACAATTTAGGATTCCCCCCGAAGTGCTCATGCTCAAATTCCACACATTGGATTTGGAAGTGATAACTTATATAAGTATGAATCATGAGGCAACAAGATTTAGATCGTACAAAGGTATTACACTGTCTGAGCAAAAATAGATGGAAAAATTCGAGATTATTTGCTGAACTCTTATGAACTGAGTCATGTCTAAATAACTGAATCTAAACATGATGCTTGGACTGAACTGAGTTCGCAACTTGCACGGATGGAATAGATTATTTTTTGGGATGGTCATACGCATTAGACTTTGGATAGTATGACTGTGTAAAAATATGGAAAACCACAGTAACTTGTCAGCCTGACTGCTAAACTGAATTATACTAGACACATATACTTAAGTGGAGTATCTCTTCAACACTCTTTCTAAAGAAGTCCTAGTAGCATTAGGTAGCAAATAATCTCTGACATGAGTTACACAAGACATCCAACTAAGGAATCACAACAATGACACTACTCTACAACATAGAATATAGACATATAACTCGTAAACTAGGACCGAATTACTAGGCCTTCGGCAATGCAACTTCTTACATTCAAGCATAGCACACTTCTCGAATACTCCCTCAACTATACATTTCCCCTTAAATATCATACTCATTCGATTCAACTATTAATTCTCATAGGGGCATTGATAAATATTTCTATATCTTTTTAAAGTTTACACCGTAAGCATAACGTGCCTTACCACTTCAATGACCAACTCTGAACTCTTACTATGGATTCACTAGCACATATTGCGTTCCTCCACTTAAATCCCAACATGTCCTTCAGGCCTATCTTTCTAACCACATATGAACTTCAAGGCGAACACCCATAAAGGCATACTTCATATATTCTCTAAACCACTATCAATACAACTCCCACACGCTACCTCAAGAACATACACACATAAATTCCAACTAACCATCACATGCATCAATGACTTGGCCCCAATCTTACTTCACACTTATGGCCTTATCTAAACAAGCATACAATGATCTTCCACCAACAAGAAACATTTCCTCACCACCACTATCATTACATAAGGAGGAGTCACTAAAAGGTTAGAACATAAAACCTTAAAGCATGGAAGGATATTATATGAGACTTGACACTTAACTGATGCCTGAGGAATACCAAATCAACAACAAGGATTTATCAAAGTGATCTAAATTGAGGCATACATGACTATAAGATGAAGCTCACCAATCATAAGGAGTATAGCATGAGTTTTGGGGAATGAGCACACTATAAAGTGTGAGTACACGAGTCATGAGCTGCATGACCTCAATTTGCAGTTCATAACATATGAAATGTAATTCTGACTGCTGAATGAATTGGAACTCCTCGTTTTGGGACCGGAAGAGTACATGATTCTCTATCACAAGCATGAACACGAATTATGATCATGGAACTAAAACATAAGACATGAGTAGGTATTAGGATAACTGAAAAATACTTCGGTAAAAATGGGTTGAGTCTTACCATCACTTTTTGATGTTACATGTCATACTGATTTCACTACTACAATTTGAGAGACCGACTTGGTTATTCGTCCTATCATCTCTCCCTTAGCTTCAAGCCATCATCTTAAGTTTGACAGATCCCTTACTAGACACTAAAATGAACTACACTTACTGCATTCTGGGTTCCGGAAAACGATAATACACGTATATCATAGAACTTAACCCGAAGGACTACACCTAAAAGTGGAAAACCCACTACTAATACTACCTTCTGAGACCTACTCCTATTTTTATATAGCCCCAATAGTCATCATATAATACTTGAACACTTACTAACTTCAAATCTTCATGAATATCCCCATAGTCGGGATGCACACTCTTTAGTGCTTCAACTCTTATTTCTATTAGTTAAACCTTCAAAAAAACTCAACCTAGATTCTAACACATAACATGGACATCACCAAGTCTTTGATGAACCAATTCTACTTCCGTCATATCCCACCAATATCGTGACTTCAAGCTAAAATTTCTCTATCATGAGAATTCAAGATCATATCAAAAGGCTCAACACTATCAATCAAAACTTCTTAACGTGGCCATTTAGAACACCAAGTACCATCGAACTATTCTTTCTCCATCTAGAAACTTAACGGTACTACTATCCACACGCTACATGCAATAGCCTTAGAAAATGCCGTAACTCCATATAACTTTAGGCATATTTCTACATCATGCATACAACATCATACTTCACTACGACTCAAATAAACTTAAGCTCTTGCGTACGCTGTTCAAGACTATTAGATCACTTCTTTATAACTAGTATCATTAACAAAGGAATCATCACATCTACCTTAATAAATAACCTATACTCTTTTTACAAAACAAACACCGTCAACAACTCTTTTCTTACTTCAAAAACCAACAATTCACCTTAACAAATAACTCCTTCTCTACCTTCTACTTAACTAACACACAAGGTCGTATCACTTCATGACTAACTCAATCTTATGCAAAAAGATTTGGCTATACATATATTCAAGAAATTGCCCTTACCACTTTTCTTACCATTACGCCACAAAATACCCAACAGGATGGACAACAAGTTGCTAGTGAATCAAAATAGGCCCCACATGGCTTCATTAGACTTTGATTTTGTGTTTTGAACAAGAAATGAGCTGAATGAAAAGGAAACTATGCTAGTGAATCAAAAGAGCCCCACACAACTTCAATAGACTTTTAGTTTCAACAACATAATGATAACAAGATTACAAAAGATAGAAACTTGACACACAACATTCAATGATCTAAGAATACACATCTTATTCTATATAAATAAAAAAATCTGAGTCAAACACTTCCCCTATAGACTACCATACAATCCAAACATGCTACTAGCTACCACATTAGTCTACCACTATAAAATGGTAAATCAATCTCAAACATCAGTTATTCAACTAAACACATTTATCTACACAAAAGACACCCTCACTCTGATTTATAACCTTGCGACTTTACATCACCAACTTTTTGGTCCAATATCACTACCAATAGGTCATGACACCATCATTTTAACTTATACTACCACTCGGGTGGAAATACAGTTCCGATATTCTGCTACACATCATTCCCCCTGAAGCATGACATCTGGAACATCAATTTGAAAAGGACTAAATACACTTAATACTGCAAGCTAAAAAGCACGATTTCATCAGAATCAAAGTTCACACTAGAATCAATACACCTTGGAGCACTAACGGACTCTTCTCAAGTCTTTGCACAAATTTTAAACTCTTATATGGATTAATAAGAAAGGACCATACCACTTAGACTATAAACTTCTGCACTTAAATCAACCCAATAATGAGACATATCTGAGAACATCAAAGTAAGGAAAGAATTGGGATGAATTTACTTCCGTATGGGTGACACCATACACGAATTAGAGTATGTAAGAGGAACATTTCGACTCCATAAAATGAACCAGAACATGAAGAAAGAGAGACATTCCTAAATGCCTAGTAGCTTCCTGCCTATAAGTGTGGCACGCTGCACACCCATAAACAAGACTCTACCCGATGCAATTTTGCAGACACCCTAGGACCATGAACCATGCTCTTATTCTAAGTTTGTCATGACCTGAACCGGGGCTCTAGCCGTGATGAGCATTCCAAACCATGAAGGCCCAGACGCCCTTCTAATTTGTAATCACATACCCTTTACTCATATGAAAAAGATAATCTGGAAATACATAATGAAACATAATCATGGTCATTAAATTTGAATTTAAATCTTAATGAAAACTGTAATTCAAAACATCTGAGTTATATCTGACTCAGTCTGTGAAATCTCTACTACATGCATAAACCCAACTATCTGAAAACTGGAGCAAGGCCCTAGTAGACCAAAACATAATAATGATAAATGCCTGAAGTAAACTAGGCCTTCTGAAATATAAAAGGCTTATAACAGAACTCTGCACTTTTGTCTGGCGAAAATCTACTGTTTATTGGGACTCCTAGATTGAGCCTCAAAACCTAGAAGAGAGGGGGTCAATACACATGTACTGGTACGCAGAGTAATCAAAAATAATGTATTTATATATAACATAAGTGAGAGAAATTCATAAAACATTTTACATATAATATTTGAAAACACATGGGAACATTTTAAAGACTTTAAAACATTTCTTTGAAACCATGACTCACTCTTTGTCTTATTTTTGAGCTAGATGGTACACCCTATAATCTGTAATTCCATGGGCTATATGGAATCCGCGCTTGACTCGACGGCCAAGACCCTAATCCAAGTTTGTCGCAAGGATTGGAATTTCTATAAGGAGGACACGCAAGATCACATAGCAGGGTACCAAAATCCTCAATCAAATTAACATGTCATGGTAGTGCACAAGATCATAAAGAAGATCTCCTAACCATAGTCCCAATTTGGGACAACATGAATCAAGGTACACAAGATCACAAAGAATGACACCATAATCCCGTGTCGGAAAATCACGATTTCTAGCGTAGACTCCTTCAATTCGTACTTTCTTCGGATAATCATCAACTGTCATTAAGCCCATTTTTAAAACTTTTTTTAAACATGCATCTTTCAAAATTAATAATCTGAAAATGTGATTTTAAACATGTGTTCTATTCTGTTCTGAATTACTATGACTTTAACTGTTTTGGTGTCTTCACACCAAGACTTGCTAGTCCTACTTCTGATCCATATTGTACAATGCATGATTCTTTCATTAAAACATAATTATATCACCCAAACATGCAAATAATAAAAGAGATTTAATGTTTCAAAACTATGCAAAAATTCTCATTCTTTCAATAAATATGTGGTGGCTATATTATCTTTGTCAAACCATGCAACTCTTCTCATTATATATTTATATTCAACATTGGTCAACATAAACATCCCTCTCTTTTGAAACTAAAACCATAATTCAATCATAGCATGAATCGAGACATTTCATATCATGCTTTACAAGATTCATTCAAAACAGTCCATAGCATATGAAAATTAAAAAGTAAGGAAAAATCATAACAAGAGAGGGATTCTTTAGGATTCATGCTCTCAATTGTATATTCATCCTTAAACACATGCATACATATATATAGAGTTTCAAGTCAATTTGGGGGAAGGCCTGAAAACCAAAACAATACTGATCAAGGCTTCTAAAACATGCTAGTAGTCCTAAAATCAAATCCCCTTTCTTAAAAATCGTGATTTCGAGACCGTTAGCATGAATTAAAGAACTCGTGCTTTAGGGATGCTATTAGAAAAATTGATAGGTGCTTCTTGTAGCCCTCACAATGGGGATTCTGAATCTTGAAGAATTATTAAAAACCCACGGTGAAATCTGAAGATATTTTGATCTTTGGGTTGAAACCCTAAGAAGTGTTCTTTGTGATTTTGAGAGAGAATGACCTTATTTTGGTATTTAAGGGATTTAATCCCGTGTTATGGCTGAATAGGGGGGGGGGGTGAAAAATACCACTTCTGCCCTTAAAAAGGCGAAAATAGAACCTGGAATTTGGGTGCATGCGATAGAGCGTGCGTCGCACGCTAATCGCGCAATGCTTCTGTCTCAGTTGCGAAAATAGCCATAACTTTTCGTTTGGGTATCGGATTTTGGCGAAATTGGTATCATTGGAAAGATAATTCAAAGATATTTCATTTGATATATAGTAGGCTCACTCAAACTCAAACGGTAGGCAAACATTCAACGCGTCCTTGAGTTAGGAGACCTCTATGATCTCAATTCATGCTCAAATAGGTTCCCACACTACATAATTGATTAACATGCCAAATTTGCATAGGATTTATGGCTTTTGGATCATCTACGAAATGACGTTTTTTCAGTATAGCACGAAATGTGGGGTGTTACCACAATGGGAGGAGATGGGCAATTCATGCCGTAATTGATGATTTTAATTGGGATTGGATGAATTGGGTTGAGGAAAAAAGACTCAATTGCCCCTCAAACACTTAAAATTTGCAACAGAATTATGTTTTAGAGAGCCACCGCGATGTGGTGGGGCTCCATCGCTATAGGCACCGCGATGCATTTCTATCGCGATGAGCTACTGGAATCAAAATCTAAACAAGACCCATTTCTCTTCCATAAAATCTGAAAGACATGCTCTTTACACCTCTGAACATGAATTGACTCAAAAATCTACATCTCGGGGTCAGGAAGACAAATTTACAAATCTTCAAAGTTAAGAGGCTTAAAATATGACTAAGACCTCATTTGTTTGCACTTAATAGAGGTATGAATCTGAATGGTTCAAACTTCAAACCATTTAGTGCATTTGTTTTTTATTAAGGTTTTAACTCTTAATAGTTCTGAATAGGTCTTAATGATTCAGACCTAGAACCAAGTCTTAATAGGTCTGAAGGGATATTCTGGTGTTGGATAACGCTCACCACTCTATTCATAATTAGCAGTCACCACCACTAACCACCTCTGCCATAGTTAGTATTGTCAACCACCACCCACCATCAGCAACCACCTACACCATCACAACCACCATCGACAACAAATACCGCTACCAACCAAAATTGTCAACCGCTACCACATCTACTACCTCTTTTATCCTAATTATATTTACCACCACCACTGTCATCAACAGTACCACAATCAACAACCACTACCGGCCAATCCCTACTACCAACCAACTTATCTATCACAACTCACACCGCTACTAACTACCTATCACGACCCGAACTAGGGCCTGGCCGTGACGAACTTCCCGAACCCTAAAGGCCCATACGTCCTACTCTATCTTATCTGGTAATCAGGCACAACACTCATATAAAAAAAATGAGAAAATATAATCTAATATGGAAATATGGTCATTAACTCTGGGTTTCAAGACATAAGAAAGAAAACTGTAATTAAAAACATTTGAATAAGTTCTGACTCAGTCTGCGAAATCTCTACTATATCTCAAACTGTTCTGAAAACTGAGAAAAGGCCCCCAGTAGACCAAAGTAACGAAATAACATAATTTGAAATAATAGGCCTTCTGGAAAAAAGAAGGCTTACCATTGCACAGATCACTTCTCTCTGGAATACTCTACTAATTGGCCAGACCCTTAGACTAAGCCTCCGAACCTAGGATTAGGGGGTCAATACGGATGTAGTGGTACATATAGCAAATCCAAACTAATAATTTATATTCAACATATATGAGAGAAATTTAAAACTGTTCATAAACATATGATATAGTAAGAAATCTCGTGGGCATTTCTTAAAGAATCTAAAAGAAAATCATCTGAACCCTAAGACATTCTTTGTTTTACTTTTGTGCTGGGTGGTATACCCTACAACTCTGAAATTCCACGGGCTATATGAAATCTGCCATTGACTCGACCGGGAAGCCTCCAACCCAAGTGTGCTGCAAGGGTTGGAGTCTCTGACTCTGCTACACCATACGATCGTTACCAGTATAAAAATAATATACACGGATCAACAAATCACGGTTTTAGGCTAAGAGTTACTTGAACTCAATCCTTCTTCGGGTAACCACCTAACCTCTTTTAAGCTCAATTTTAACTCTTTAAAACATGCATTCTCTAAAATCAAACTCTGAAAACATACCCTGTCACGGCATACATACTTATGGTATCGTCATACCATTGCTTGCAGGTCACATCTCTGAGCCATTATTAGCATATTACAATCTCTGTTTTCAAAACATAAATTCAGGACCACCATATCAATAAATCATTTCAACGAACACTTTCTCTAAAACTCATGTAAACACATGTATGCAACTCTCTTTGTCAAACTTTCAATGATGCAAGGTGGTCATGTCAAATCTCTTAATCTCATTCAAATCTTTCTCTTTTAACAAAATATATTTACATAAAGAAACTCCCTCTCTTAAATCTCTTAATCATGCTCAAAATACTATGGTATTTGAGTAAACAAATTTTAAGACATAAATCAAGCATTTTAAATCCTTCACATTAAGATCATAAACTTAAAGTCATCACAATAGAGGTACTTCATAAATTTTTCTCTCAAACAATCTTAAATCTAATTTTACATACATATGCATATACATGTAAACCAATTTAAGGGGAAAAGGCCTAAAGGCCAAATCAAGAATACAATTAAACATTCATATTGCATAATAAATCATGTATTTCAAAAACCCCTTTGTAAATTCTTGCTTGATAATCTTTAAATCATGATCTAGTGTTTACAAGCCCATGCTGTTTTTAGGATAAACCCCACGTACCTCAATTTAGAAATTTGATGGATGATTCTTGAAGCCTACAATTTGGGGATTCCAAATCTTCAATCAATCTTGAAAACCCACGGTTAAATCTTGAGCTATTTAGGTTTTCTTGTTTGAAACCCCAAGGAGTGTTCTTGATGGTTTTGGATGAAAATATCAATAATGAGGTCATTTGGATTAAATTTCGTGTTTAGGCTGATAAAGAGGTGAAAATACCCCATATACCCTAAATGAGATAGACTAAAAATATAACTGGGATCTCGATTTCATAGGCCACCGTGACGCGCCACAGTTGCGGTGGCTCACTGGAAATTGATGACTGGGATTCTTAAGGTCACCGCAACACAGAGTCATCGCGTTGTCCCATTGGTTGTGACCTGAAACTTCAGCGCGACGCGCCATAATCGCGCTATGCTACTGGAATTTGATAATTTCTAAATAGGCCCCCTCCACGACGTGCCAAGCACCAAAATGACGATGTTTTAAGACTAGAACTTAAATTAGCCATAACTTCTTGCTCGGGTATCAGATTTGGGCGACTATTATATTGACGGAAAGCACATTCAATTTCCCACATGATAAAAAGTCAAAATTGGGGAAATTAATATGGTTTAAACTTTACTCACTTTGGAAGTAAAAAATGAGACTAAGCTTCTTTGACACAATTCTAGTCATTTAACTCTAAGAGCATATTACCACGAGCTACCGCATTAACGATTTTTGCGGGGTGTTACACTACCACTAATACATCACAACCTATTCATATTCTTTGACCGCTACCACCATTATCACTTGTAATTCTACCTCTACCACCACTTCAACTAGTACCATCGCTACAATTTATCTATACTAACAACCATCTACACCATCACAACAAATAACATCTCCAACTAGCACCAACACATCATCAATAATCACGTATTCATGTTGTAGCCAACACAATCAACACCTAAAACTACTAACATCAAGCAACATCACATCACAAAAACCACCACCACTATCAATCGCCACAATCATAATAGTCACTATAATACCAACCATCATAATTATCACCACTAATATTATTAATCACTAACATCAATCATTGTCACTGCAACCACCATTATAAGTCATCTCCATTATTACTAACAAGCATAAATGTTTTTTCTCAATCAAATACTAATAATTTAGTTGTATTAAATTACATACTTTTTAATATATAATTAATTTTTTATTTGAATTTTATTTTTAATTTTATTATATATACAAATAATTTTTTTAACACATCCAAATGTTGAAAAATAAATACTCTTAATCATTCAACTTTCAGATCTAGAGACAACATCTTAATCATTCATATGTGCATTCAGATTCAGACGTCCGAATCTTAAAAAAATAAATGGAGCCTAAGTCTTTCTACACTTAGAAAACATTTCAAGCCCTAAACTTCCCATGCATGCAACTAAGAGGTAAGTCAAGTCAAGAGTTATACGGGGTAACCTAAGAGTTAAGTCAAGAGTTATATGGGGTGTTACATTATTCCCCCCTTCGATCATTCATCTTCGAATGATGACTTGTACACAACAAGCATGATTCAAGCACTATATGGAAAGAAAAGAGTATTATAAGATATGTACCTTCGATATCATCATCCATGGTTTCAAAGAGAGTCGGATACCTCGTACGCACGTCATCCCCTCGGATACTTCTGAACTGTCGCACTTGGCGGTCTAAAATAACAATGGTTTTTTCTTCACAAAGAGTCTTTTATGTTAATTTCTTCCATAGGAAACACAAGAGAATGATCCCCAATACATTTCTTCAGCATTGATATATGAAATACAGAATGGACAGAAGCTAAACCCGCTAGAAAATCTAACTCATAAGCAACCCGACCAATTCTCCTCGTAATCTAATAAGGACCTATGTAATAACGACTACGTTTTGATTTCTTTCCAAATTGCATGACTCCCTTCATAGAGGAGACCTTTATAAATACCTAATAATCAACCTTAAATTCCAACTCCCTTCTTCTAACATCAGCGTAAGACTTTTAGTGAGTCTGAGGTATCTTAAGTCGCTCCCTAATGACCTTCACTTTCTCTATCACTTGATGAACAAGATCAGGCCCAAACAACCAGGTTTCATCCACTTCATACCACATAATTGGGGATCTACATCTCCTCCCATAAAGATCTTCAAAAAAAGCCATCTGAATGCTGGAATAATAGCTATTATTGCAGGTGAATTCTATAAATGATAAGTGATCCACCTAACTACCCTTAAAGTCAATCATGGAAGCCCTCAAGATATCTTTTAAGGTCTGAATGGTGCGTTCTACTTGAACATTTATTTGAGGATGAAAGGCGGCGCTAAGGTTTGTTGATTACCTAAACCTCTCTGAAAAGACTGCTAAAACTAATAAGAGAATTGTGTACCTCGATCATAAATGGTAGACACTAGAGACCCATGCAACCAAACTATCTCTTGGATGTACAATTTAGCATAATCATCCCCGAATAATTAGTCCGCATAGGGAGAAAATGGGCAAACTTAGTCATCCTACCTATAATCACCCAAATAGAATCATATAGGTTTCGGGATCTCGAAGTTCATGTAATAAAGTCCATGTTTATCATCTCCCACTTCCACACAGGCAAAGCTATCTCTTGGAAAATGCCACCTGGTCTTAAATGTTCTACCTTAACTTGTTGACAATTCAAACACTTAGACACAAAGTTAGCTACGTCTCTCTTTATGTTATTCCACTAGTAAATAGTCTTAAGATCATAATACATTTTAGTAGTGTCAGGGTGAACAAGATACCTGGAAGTGTGAGCTTCATCAAGAATTCTTTCTCGTAGCCCATCCAAATTCAACATACATAACCTACCTTGATACCTCAAAATCCCATCACCTTCAATTTCAAAAGCCATCACCTTTTGCTGACCACTATCTTCCTTAATCGGTATCAAGATGGGTTTCTCGACTTGTTTCTCCTTAACTTCTGGACATAGGGAGGATTTAGCTACCTCATGAATGACTACCCTTCCATCTTTGGAATCTAGGAGTCAAACTCCCAAACTTGCAAGTCGATGAATATCCTTCACCAAATTTCTGTTTCCTTCCTCCACATAATAAAGACTACCCATAGACAACTTGCTAAGGGTGTCAGCCACCACGCTGACCTTGCCTGGATAATAATGCAGGCTCATGTCATAATGCTTCAACAATTCTAGCCACCGTCTCTGCTTGAGATTCATTCTTTCTACGTGAAAACATACTATAAACTTTTGTGATCAATAAATATATCAACATGCACCCCATAAAGATAATGATGCCAAATATTTAATGCGAACAACACATTCTCTAACTCCAAATTGTGAGTGGGACAATTTCTTTCATGCACCTTTAAATGTCTAGATACATAAGCAACCACCTTTCCATGCTGTATAATTTCACACCCAAGTCCCACCCAGGACACATCACAGCCCACAATAAAGCCCTCTGTTCCCTCAGGTAGAGTCAAAAGTAGTGCGGTAGTCAACTAGTCTTTCAATTTCTCAAAACTGTTCTCACAAGAGTAGGACCAAAAAAATTTAACCTTTTTTAGTCAATCTAGTAAGTGGAGCAGCTATGGAGGAAACACTCTTTTCAAATCTTCTATAATACCCATCCAAACCTAAGAAGCTCTGGATATCAATTGGAGTCGTGGGTTTGGTCCATTTTCTCACTACCTCAACCTTTTGGGGGTCAACTTTAATTCCCTTACTACAAAAAATGTGCCCCAGGAAAGCAATAGCACTAAGTCAGAATTGACACTTGGTAAACTTTGCATACAACTCATGATCTCTGAGGGTCTGAAGTATGATTCAAAAGTGATTGGCATGATCTTCCTCACTCTTAGAGTAAATTAAGATGTCATCGATAAAACCTACGATTAAGAGATCTAAAAACTAATGAAACACCCTATTCATTAGGTCCATTAATGTTTTGGGGGCATTAGTCAGTCCGAAGGACATCACTAAGAACTCATAGTGACCGTATCGGGTTGAAAAAGTTATTTTGGGAACATCAGCCTCTCTAACCTTCAACTGATGGTACCTCGAGCGAAGGCCTATTTTGGAAAAACATTTGGCTCCTTGGATTTGGTCAAAGAGATCATCGATGCTGGGAAGAGGGTATTTATTCTTACCTGTGAATTTGTTCTCTATGCACATATGGCTGGAGACTTCCTTCTTACGCACAAACAGTATCGAAGCACCCCAAGGACAGACACTAGGACGAATAATACCTTTTTTAAGAAGGTCTTTTAACTGTTCTTTCAACTTTTTCAATTCTACAGGAGCCATTATATGTGGAAGTGTAACACCCCACATTTTTGAGCTAGAATTTAGACCGTCATTTCTCTTCATCAATGTTCCAAAACCCTTCCTATTGATTTAGTCTTGATGTGCGTCTAAAATTTGTTTAGATTTTGGTTCCAGCAAGCCACCATGAATTCCACCGCATAGTGGTGGTATTGCGATGACCTACTCAGTGCATCATGGTAAGCTTTAAAAATAGAATTTCATCTGCAAGTTTTAAGTCTGAGGGTAGTCACGTCTTTTACTTACAATTCCTAATCATATTAACTGGTGATTAAAGCATTTTTAGGGAAGATTATGACCATTTTTACTTAAATTTATCTAGAACAAAAACCCTAACCTCTCTCCCAAAGATCAACAACTCATCCCTAAGATCAAGAATTCCATGAAACAGATCAAGATCCGGTTTTTATATATCAAGATCTGGGTTTCATTTTTCAAATTTTATAATTTAAGGCATGTGGGACTACTATAAAAACCTTGGGCATAAGTTTAAATGTTTTATCAAGATTAAAGATCCCCAATTATGATTTAAAATAAAGTATTCAATATGATTTTCAAAAAGTATGCCTCATGGGATTGTTTTGGTGAAAACAGTGGTTGTCTTGAATCACTTTTCATGAAAATTAAATTATAACTATATGTATGTATGATTTCATGTATTTTTTAAGATTGATTGAGAGCATGAGTATGAATTCCCTCTCTTATTGTGAACTCAAGTTTACATTTTTCTATGTGAATGACTTGAACTGCATGCCTTAAGATTTAAAAGTGATCTTCTCAATATCATGGTGTTTGACATGGTTTATAGATGATGAGAGGGAGTTTCTTGTTATCACAACAATTTTCTTTTAAAGGGAAAGAATTGCATGTAATAAAATAAATTGACAAGACCACTACATGTTTTGAATCTTACAAAGAGAGGTTAACTGCCTAAGTGTTCTTGTGATTTAAAAGTGATGACTTTATTGTGATGTTATGAATCTTGGGTGTTCATATGCATGTTTTGAATATGATGTGTTGTGAATTGGATATGATATTGACTTGCAAGTTAGGGTATGATGATACTCGGTGATTACATTCCCTTAAAAAGATAAGTATTGAATATTTTGAAAGTATGAAGCATACTTATTTTAAAGAACTAAAAGTTGGGCTTAAAAGAGCTAGCAGGTTACTCGAAGAAAGTACGAGTTAAAAGACTCTATGCTAGAAACTGTTATTTGCTAACACGTGGTTATGGTAGCATGCTTTGTAATCTTGTGTACCTTGATTCATGTCAACCCAAATTGGGACTATGATTAGGAATCCTGCTTTATGATCTTGTGCACAACTATGAAATGTTGATTTGACTTGGGATTTCAGCACCTTGCTGTGTGATCTTGCGTGTCCCCCTTATATATACTCCAATCCTTGCGACAAACTTGGATTGGGGGCTTGGCCGCCGAGTTAAGGGCAAATTTCATATAGCCCATGGAATTACATATTGTAGGGTGTACCATCTAGCTCAGAAGAATGACAAAGAGTGAGTCAAAGTTTTCAAGAACTGTTATGAAATTATTAAATATGACCATGTATTTTATTTACGTAATACTCACTGTTATTACAATATTCTCTCATCTATTATTGTATAAAACATTTTATTTGAGTTGTATCACATACCATTACATCATATTTCCCCTCTATATTTTAGGATCTGAGACACATTCTCGGGGTCCCGTTCAACAATAGATTCGTGTGTCAAAAATTGTAGTTGGTGATCCTTCTCTATTCTGAATGGTATGGTGATTAAATTTTTTTATTTATTTTGTTTTACAGTATGACTGGGGCTGTCCCAGTCTTTAGACAGATGTTGACCTTCACAGTGTTAGAGATTTCACTGGTGTGTCAAATATTTTGTGGAATGTTATGAACTCAAGTTTTGTATTATTCCTCTTAACTAAGTGATTTGACCATGTTACCATATTTATTATCTATTTTTATATTTATTAAAGTATTTGAATGTTGTTCTTGATTGCTAGAAAGAAAAAGGTGTCCGGGCCTTCATGGTTCGGGATGCTCGTTAAGGCTAGGGCCTCGATTTGGGCTGTGACAGGAAGAATAGAAATTGGATGGGTGTCTGAAAATAAATAAATTCCAAAATATATCTCCATTTATGGTGGTTACTAGGAAGGTCATTAAGAAAAACTTTTGGGAATTCATTAACTACAGGGATAGATTGGAGGGAAGGACCTTTAGTACTGAAATCTTTGACTTGGACAAGATGGTACAAATAACTCTTTGATATTAGCTTATGGGCTCTAAGATAACATATGAAGGATAGTCCCACTTGATGTGGCCTAGCTGGCCGCAGGCCTAACACATAAGACTATTAAATTGACACTTCTCGGATAATCCTTTCCATACTTTCCGCAGCCCGGGTAAGACCTAAAGGTTTGAGCCACACTCTCCTGATACTAATAGCCTTTCATCCTGAGCCCACTTTTTTGGCTGAGAGTTATAAAACTTCTTATCAACTGGAGGACTAGGCGTTGGGGCTCTAGCGGAAGACTGAGCATTGTTCCAAAATTTCTTCTTGGACAATCTCTAGTCTAACCTTCTACTTTGTTGCTGACTGGCATGATGATCTACAAATCTAAATCACTTAACCTGCCTTTATTTTTCCCTTACCTCTGCCTGCCTCATCATCTCCTTTTCTACCTACTATATATGCACTGATAACCTGGAGAAGTCCATGTCCCAATTAATCAGTGAGACCAGATGTGAACTTTCACATTCGAGCCCTCATGTTTCCCACTAATTCTGGAGCATAATAGGACAACTGGGTGAACTTTAATGTATACTCTTTGACACTCATTTTTTCTTATTTCATATTCATAAATTCTTCGACCTTTGCTGTAAAACCACATAGAATTCTTGACTTGATACCACTCATAGTAGCATGAATAATGAAATTAAATCCTGAAATTTTTCTATGTGTTGAAAAACTTAGCCATATTTTAAGCCCTTAACTTTGTTTTAAGTTCATGGTCCAACTGGGGGCATTGTCTCGCTCTCAGACAAATGTTGTTTTCTTAATGTTAGAGATTTCACTGACTGGTGTTAAATGTTTCTTAATGTTTATGAACTCATATTTGTATTGATTCGTTGAAGTAAGATAATGAACATGTTTTATTTTTTCTATGTTTTCCACATTTCCTTTATAATGTATGAATTATTTATATGATTGTCAGTTACAAGGGGAAGTCAGGCCTTCAGGGTTTGGGATGTCCATCACGGCTAGGGCCTCAATTCAGGTCATTATAAACATGGTATTAGAGTCTGTCTCATGTTCTCAGGGTGTCTGCAAAATCACGTCGGGTAGAGTCCTATTTATGGATGCATAGCGGGCCACACTTATAAGGAGGAAACTACTAGGCATTTAGGAATATCTTTTTTTCTTCATGATCTAGATCATGCCTTAAAGTCTGAATGTCCTCTAATCAATGATTTTCTATATTTTAGAAATTGACAATGTCTCCCCGTAGAACCAATAAGAAAAATAACCAAGCTAAGGATGTCTGTCTTACTTATGAGATGCAGACCCATAATAGAGGTCGTACCCTAGAGTTTGTTACTACTTTAGGAGTTCCTCCATTCTCGACTAGTACACCTCAGGCTCCACGGACAAGTGTTAGCTATCCCTAGCCTCCTCAGAGAAAAGTGTCGAATGCTGAATTCTGACTGTCCATCCATATGGTTGCTCAACTGGTGGCCTCTCAGAACCGTCAGTCTAAAGATATGGGTTTTGTGTCTGGTTCATCTGAACTTAATTATTATTTTTTTCTCAAATTAATTTTAAGATACAAAAAAGGACAGCCCGGTGCATTAAAGCTACCGCTATGTGTGGTATCCGGGAAAGGGCCCCACCACAAAGGTGTATTGTACGCAGCCTTACCTTTTAGTTCTGCCAGAGGCTGTTTTAAAAGCTTGAACTCGTGACCTCCTGGTCACATGTTAGCAACTTTACCAGTTACTCCAAGGCTCCCCTTCAAATTTTAAGATACAATATAAGCATTATTTAATGATACTACGATAAAATATTCATGTTATTAATTATTAAAAAAATGGCCAAAAGCCCCCCAACCTTTACCTCAAATTCCAACTACACACCTATACTTTGTGGGGTCCTATGAACCCCCTGAATTATTTTAAAGTGGAATATTTACACCCCTAAAAACTCATGCCCAGATATTGTTTCAGGCAGTGAGCTGCACTCGCTGCCACATCATCGCCACGTTATTTTTTCTTACCACCACATGATCTTTTTTTTTACTTTAAAAAATCAATTATTTAACTTTTTTATTTCCTTTTCTATTCCATTGCACCACTTCTATGACCGTTCTTTCTCAAAAAATTCTTTTCTTTAGTTTTCATTTCACTTTGTTTTCCACCCATTTCTTTACTTTCCACTCTTGCTCTTTCCAGAACATCAAAATGGACCACTCAGTCACGGTGACCTCATCTGACCCTTCAACATTCCTTTTTTGTTTTTAAAAAATTTCTCAACTATGAAAATTAATGTTGAATTTATGATTGTGAAAAATTTTGATGTTGATTTTGATTGTGGTATTGATTTGATTGTTTCAATTTCAAGAAATGTGGATTTGAACGATGGTTTATGGTTTGAAGTTGAAAATTCAATCAATGTAAAGTTAAAAGATTTTAAAATTCCACAAAATGTGTATAGAGCATTGTTGGAAGTTTATGATTCATTTCATGAGAACGATGATCTTGGTATGGTAATTTGGTTAGCGAGTATGTAAGTTTGATAAATTAGTTTTGGATTGGATGCCATTGTTGAGTTCTTGAAGATGCCATTATTGAGTTCTTGAAGAAGATAAAGAAGAAGAAGAAAGAAAGAAAATTAATAAAGAAAAATAATAATTAAAAATGAATAAAGAAAATAAAGGAATATTAAAAATAATTTTTTAATAAAAAAATTTGTTCTCACTCTCTTTAAAGAGAGTGAAACACACTCTCTTGTCATGTCAGTGTTCAGGGGGTAAATATTCCACTTTAAAATAGTTTGGGGGTTATAGAACCCCCGCAAAATATAAGTATGTAGTTGAGATTTGGGGTAAAGGTTGGGGTGTATTTTTTCATTTTCTCTAAATTATTTTTTTTAATAGATGTGCCAACTCAAAATGTGACAAATAAAACTGAACGAAAGGGAGTAATTTTCTTGTTAAATTAGTCAACTTACTTTCAATGAAAGAAAAAACATACAAATTTTGTGTTCTTTGGAAACTTATTAGTGTGATATTAGAACAAAGTTAAAAATAATTAAGTTAGGAAGAAATAAAAAAGAAAAGTAAGGAAGCTTAAAAACGCCAAGACCAACCAAAAGCAACACCATCTCGCTTAACATCTATATAGTAGATAAGTATTCCAGTGCTTTGCACGGTCCAACATAAAAAGTATTTATGTTTACTTCGAACGATGAAATTGAAGAATAAAAATTCAGGCAATTATTTTTCTTCATGTGTTGGAAAATGGTGGATGTTTCTAGAAATATTTTGGAGAAGAGAGGATATTTTTGAAGTGAGTTTAATGAGCACCAAAAAGATGATTTTGTCCTTGGTCGTCCTTCAACTCACTCTTTTATATAATATAAAACAAAATAATTATTTGATCTTTCATTCAACATCCATGATATTCAGCCACTACAGCAACAACATAATATACCAGCAAAGTCCCACAAAGTAGGATCTGGGAGTATAGAGTGTACGCAGACCTTACATCTACCTCGTATGTGAGATAGAGTTGTTTCCGATCAATTCTAACTCAAGGAAAAAAACGGTTTGGAATGAAATTCAGCCATTAAAATAAAAACTCTGAAGAGAACTGAAAATAAATCTGGGCAGAAAAATTTTACATACTTTGGGATGGTTTGGTTGGAAACAAGTTATGATGAAATTAGTTATGTTGAGATTAGTTATACTTAGATCAGTTATCCTGTTATTATTTTATAGCGGTTGTTTGGTTTACGTTACTAAAAATAATATATGTTGCACTCTTTCTAAGAATAAATAGATTGTTTACAAAATACCCTTCATCTTATTTAGGTTAATTATTTTTTTTCATATTAAACCATACAATAGAAATTGAAAGAGACTAATTTTTTTTAATTAACTTTAGTAGTTTTTTTTTTTATTCTAAAAATACATGTTAAGAAATTTATGCGTTTTTTTTTTCTTTTTTTTTTAGAAATAAGAGGGAGGGTTGTTGTTGAGTTTGGAGAAAACATAGGCCTAACAGAGAGAGCAACCACCCTCCCATGAAAATCCATTATCTCAGCTGGCCTCATTCTGGGATGAAATGATCCTAAAAAATTTATGTTGATATTTCTTAAACGAGAATGAAGCTTTGATATTTTATGTTAAATTACTTATTTTGTCCTAACTTCTATAAAATGCTGATAATCCCATTTTTTATTAAAAAATTCATCATAAAAAAATGTGAAAAAGAATTACTCTCGTTTTTTATTATCTAGTATCATTAATATTTGAAGAGTTAAATTCTATTTTTTTTATAAAAACTAATTGTTCAAACATTTTTAGCTATATATAAAAAATAATTTATTATTTAATAATTAAGAATGTACTAAGTTAGAAAGAGAATTTTAAGATACTTTAATTACTTCTTCATGATAAATTTGTTTGGAAAATAAAATTTTGAAGTAAGATTAATAAACATTTCTACCAAATAGAAAGACAATAAACCCTTGGATCAATTTTGAATTTGATTGTATAAATTATTTTTATGGTGTTACTATCATTTTTGTAACATTTAATAAGTTCAAATAATTGTTCAAATTTATCAGAATGGATGAAAATTTGTAGAGTAATTAAAATTTAAATTAAAGATAAAATTAACAAAAAAATTGATGGGAAGACTACAAAAATGTCAAATTCTCTCTTGTATATAGTAATGATTGTGACACTAAGAGAAAGTTAAAGATTTTTGGTTTTGAAAATTGTTGGATGTTTCTATAAATATTTTGGAGAAGAGAGGATATTTTTAAATTGAGTTTAATGATTGGTGAAAAGATAATTCTACCCTTGATCTTCCTCGAACACATCTTTCTATAATATCTATGTCCAAAGTAGGAATTTGTTCAAATGAAAAATTAAGAATATTTATATTCTTGGAATAGTAGAGATCAATTTGGGAAAAACTAATGTCTTGATATTCAAGAGACAAATAAGAAAGTTAACTAATAGAGAAGATCATAGAACAAAATAACCTAGGTAAAATATAATGTTTTATAATGTATGCATTAAGATGCATAGCGGTATACAAATAGCATGTTTGTACGTACTTTTATTTTATACCCCCTCATAGCTTTGAATTTTCTCTCAAATTTCTTCTTGTTGTCTCTCATTCCTACTTTAAATTTTCTTCACATAGTAAAATTTTTACATCATGTTGTCGAATGTCTTTATTCAATTTCACCCTATTGAAGCGGAACTAGTAAATCTTCTAAAAAGGTTCTCGAAGGGTGAACATTTGCAATGTCCTATCAAATTTGCGAAATCTATGGCGATAAACCCCATGGAAGTTTTTTGAATCGAAAGAGAAATTAGGCTACTTCATCACCCCAGTGAAGAAGTGGGAGAACTCAGATCAAAAGCATGTTCGGACTTTGTTGAGATTATTGAAGAACCATGTAAAGTTTGATTAGCTGGTAGATTAGAATATTTAATTATGCTGTTAGTGGTAGTTAGTTATCTGACTATACTTAGTTAGTTAGATAGTTGTTGATAGCTGGCACCTACACACACTTGTATATATGTTGATTTTGCATTCACGGAATAGAGTTAGTTACCATTTCACAAAATATCTTCTCGTGATCTTCTGTAATTTCTCTCTCTCTCAATCAATGGTAAAGGTTAACTGCACAACAATGGAAGATTTCAGTTTATTGACTTCATAAATCCTCAACTTTAACATGGTATCAAAGCAATTTTGATTCTGAATTTTGCGATTTTCTTTGGCATTTCTTATTGCTCTGTTCGTATATTCGACCTTCTGGGTTTTTGAGTTATGTTTTGGTGTTACTTTCTGCTTCACTAGTTTTGGTGATATTGTTGTTCTTCCTCTCATTGCGTTTTCAAAGTATTTTCTTCTTTCTCACTTCTAATGGTTGATAATTAAGCCAATCCTCCTACTCAAGCAAGTCGAGAAACTATCGACTTGACTAATCCTTGTATATGCATCCCTCTGAGAATGCAGGAGCAGCACTGCTTCCTGGTGTTTTTTATGGGACGGGGTATCGATCATGGAGGCGAGGTGTACTTCGTGCCTTGTCAGTCAAAAAAAAAACTGGTTTTATCAATGGTATATGTCCAAAACCACTAGAAGGTTCTCCATTTTTTAGTCATTGGGAGAGATGTGATGACATGGGGAATCCGTGGCTCTTGAATTCTCTATCCAGATACCTAGCAGATAGCTTACAATACGTCAATAATGATCAAGATCTTTGGCAGGACCTCGAATACAGATATGATCAAACGAATGGGGCTAAGTTTTATCAGTTGCAGCAAGAGATTAATGACCTTTATCAGGGTTATTTTGACGTCACCAACTACTATACTAAAATGAAGAAACTATGGGAGGAATTGAGTGCACTCACTCTGAGTACTAGCTGCACATGTCAATGCACTTTTGGTGCTAAAGCTGTTGTGCATAAAGCTGAACAGTATCGACGACTAATACAATTTCTCATGGGGCTCAATGAGATGTACACACCTGTGCAAAGGAGCATTTTAATGATGAATCCCCTTCCTAGCGTTGCACAAGCCTTCTACATTTTGATACAGGAAGAGAAGCAAAGGGAAGTTAAGCCTAACACTCAGCTTAGACTAGAATTTGCCTCTCTTACCACTTATGCCATATCAAATGCAACAAATGTAGCCTTTAAGACAAATTATCAAAACACTAGGATAGGAAATGCTCAGTATAATAGCAAATAATGTGGTAATCACTATTCAGGTTCATCTGGTTCTTCTGGAGGCTATCCGTATGGGAATTCACATGGTGCAGGTGGACATTCTATGAGTAGATCTCATTTGTTTTGTTATTATTGCAAGAAATTTGGTCACACTAAAGAAAAATGTTATAGGTTGCATGGTTTCCCTCAGGATTTCAAGTTCACAAAAAGAAAGAATTTAGCTTCTGCTGCTAATGTGTTTGGAGGAATGCACACTGATAATCACATAGGAAAGAATATTACAGCAGAAGATCCTAATTCTCAAGGACTTCAAACCCTAACTAAGGATCAATACAGTCAGTTGATGACCTTACTGGGCACTTTTCGACAAGGAGATGCAACACATGAGATAAGTGGTATTTCTAGTGGTGCTACGAACCTTGTAGGTATAATTACTTATCATTCCTCTATAACTGATATTGCTGACCTTTCATGTGCATGTACCACATTGACAGCTGATTCCTAGATATTGGACTCTGGAGCATCTCACCACATCACATATAATAAAACCTTACTGACTAATATCAGTAGTTTACCCTATCCTTTCCTAGTAACTTTGCCTAATGGATATAGAGTAAGGGTGACCGAAATTGGTGACGTCTTTATAAATCAAACTATAACACTGCACAATGTTTTGTTTGTGTCTAGTTTTAAATTTAACCTTATTTCTGTTCATTATTTAGCACTTGATCTTCAAAGCATAGTTAGTTTCAGTAGCTCTTTTGGTACCTTGTAGGCCCCTTCACTGAAGAGGCCTCTAGAGATTGGTAGAGCTAACAATGGTCTATACTATCTTTTCTCAAAATGTCACAACAACACATCAAGATCTTCTAGCAGACTCAAATCCTCCATTCCCAGCTCTTTAATTACTTGTCGTAGTTTTCCCACTTGTAGTAAACCTGCTTCATCTTTACTTCCATCTATTGTTGTAAATAATTCATGTTCAAGTAATAAAGAAGTTTTCTCTATTTTGAATACATATCTATCTTTTGCATCTCATGATAATAATGTTGATCTTTTGTGGCATCAAAGATTAGGCCATGTACCTTTTGAAAAAATAAGAGGAATATCTTCACTACCAGTACCTTTTGCACCAAAACAACCATTCATGTGTACCATTTGTCCAATGGCCAGACAAAGTAGACTTCCTTTTCCACATAAATCGATAATCAGTACCACACCTTTTGAGATCATAGACATTGATGTATGTGGAACTTATAATGCTCTAACTCATGACAACTTTAGGTATTTTCTTCCCGTGGTTGATGATTACAACAGGTCCACTTGGACACATCTTCTGAGTTGTTAAAGTAATACACTTCAATCCATCAAAACCTTTGTGTCTCTTGTAGACACTCAATTTTTGACCAAGATCAAGATTATCAGGTCTGATAATGGCCTTGAGTTTGTAAATCATGCAACTACATCATTCTTCCCAGAAAAGGGCATCATCCACCAGAAAACTACATCATTCTTCCCATAAAATGGTGTGGTGGAAAGAAACGACAAATATCTGTTTGAAACTGCAAGAGCACTTTTATATCAATCCAAGTTGCCAATTACATATTGGGGATAATATATCCTAAATGCTACCTACTTGATCAATAGATTACCTTCGATACTGTTGAAAAGCTAGTCCCCTTATGAACTTCTATACCAAAAGAAACCTAGTTACTTTCATTTAAAGATTTTTGGATGTCTTTGCTTTCCCACCACTCTCAAGGATCGCACAAGTAAGTTTGACCCTAGGACCACTCCATATCTTTCCATGGGATATTCTTTTGGTACAAAAGGTTACAAGGTTCTTAACTTGACTACAAAAAGGTTACATATTTCTAGGGATGTTGTTTTTCATGAAAATGTCTTTCGTTTTTCCTTATTCATCTCACCAGCCTATTTTCCCTGATATGGTTTCTTTAACAAATCTTAATGTTGATGCCAGTCACTCTTCTGTTACACCACATTGTTTTGATACACATGAGTTGGATTTTAGACAAAATTATCATAATGCTGCCCTGATCCTATACATGCTGGCAACTCTCCATCATCATCAGCATCTCTTCAACCCACTACCTCTCAATCATCTTCTCATAATCCACTACCTGATACTCAACCACATATTTCACAACCACAAGCTGAACCTATAAGATCATCTACAACTAATGCCATACCAGCCTACCTAAAGAAATATTTTTATTCCTTAGCCAACCTACAACCTTCTTCTTCATCTGTTTCTGCCTTAACAAACATTGCCACTCATACCTCTTTTTCACTCACTTTTTTTAGTCTGTATAGCTAGCAATTGATGAGGAACATTTCACTTGAATGTGATCCATCCTCTTATGAGGAAGAAGTATTAAATCCTACTTGGCATATTGCAATGACACAGGAATTTGAAGCTCTGTATGCAAACCATACTTGGGATCTTGTCCCATTACCTACTGGAAAGAGAACCATTAGTTGCAGGTGGGTTTATAAGGTTAAATACAAAGTTGATAGAAGTATAGAGAGGTTCAAGGATAGACTCATGGTGAAGGGATACACACAAAACATGGTGTTGATTATAGTGAAACTTTCTCACCAGTAGTGAAGATGACTACTATAAGAATTCTTCTCAGTCTAGCTATAAAGAAATGATGGAAACTCTATCAACTTGATGTCAACAATGCTTTTCTACATGGTGATTTGCATGAAGAGGTGTATATGGACCCTCCAAAGGGCCTATTGTTGGATAATCCAACCCTTGTATGCAAGCTAAGGAAATCCTTGTACGGTTTGAAGCAAACTATTAGGCAGTGGTATGAAAAACTGGTTTAATCATTATGTTTGTAGGGTTATGTACATTCTTCTAGTGATTACTCTTTATTTTTACAAGAAAAATGATGGTTCCACAGTTTTTGTAGCTATGTATGTTGATGATGTTATAGTCACTAATGAGAAGGAGATACACCAGATGACGTTGTTTTTACACAAAAAGTTCAAAATCAAAGATCTGGGACAACTATATTATTTCTTGGGGTTAGATGTATTATACAAACATGATGGAATTTTAATTTCCCAGAGAAATTTGCCACTAATTTGTTGAAAAAGTATGATCACCTGAACTACAGCACTATTGCTTCCCCTCTTGATCCAAATGTTAAGTTACTGGCAAATGAGGGAAAGTTGTTGTCGGACCCAACACCTTATAGAAAGCTGGTTGGGAAGCTGAATTTTCTCACAAATACTAGGCTGGACCTTGCATATAGTTTGCAACATCTTAGCAAATTTATACAGGCTCCTAGAGAGCCCCATTACAAAGCTATTTTACATGTCCTGAGGTACTTAAAATTAGATCCAACCTTAGGTCTTTTCTTGTCAAATGATCCCAACTACACTCTGCCAGCTTGTTGCAACTCTGATTGGGCTTCATGTCAAGATTCAAGAAGGTCTGTCAGTGGATATATTGAGTTTCTTAGCAATAGTCCAATTAGTTGGAAATCCAAGAAAAAAACCACCATTTCTCTATCATCAGCTGAGGCAGAGTATAGGTCACTTAGAAAGGTTGGTGGTGAACTGGTAAGGGTGGATAGACTATTGACTGAGTTAACTATTGTCTCCACCAAGCCAATTTCAGTACTTTGCGATAGTCAAGCAGCCATACACATTGCGAGGAATCCTGTTTTTCATGAGAGAACTAAACAAATAGAAGTAGACTGTCATTTTGTCCGGGACAAGCTACATGAAGGCCTCATTACTTGTCACGACCCGAGGCTAGGCCCTAGCCGTGATGAGCATCCCGAACCATGAAGGCCCGGAACACCCATTCTCTATCTGGTTATCATGCACAACCTTCATAATCATAATAAAATGCGGAATTGAAACTGAGTATGGAAAACATGGTCAAGTTTTGCAACATTTCTGAATAATACTATCTGACATCAGTCTGCGAAATCTCTACTAAGAACATAAATATTTGTGTGAAAAGAAACTGGGACAAGGCCCCCAGTAGACCAAAAACATAATAAATAAGATAACGTCTGACATAATTAGGCCTTCCGAATAATTGAAGGCTCACCACTGTGAGATCAAGTCTGCAAAACCCGAGAATGTCTACTGAGTAGCTGGACCCCTAGACTATGCCTAAGAACCTGGAAGGAGGGGGGGGGGGCAGCACAAAAGTACTGGCACGCGAAGCACTCCAAAAATAGTATAATGGAACATACATATATATATATATTAAGTGAAAGCAAATTTTTCATCAAGACATCATGTATAAAACTATTTCTGAAAAATAAATGGGCACTTTCTGAAAACATGCAACCTGTCTGTTCATTTCAAATCATGATCTGTGTCTTACTTCTGAGTTAGGTGGTATTCCCCTACAAGTCTGATATTCCACGGGCTGTATGGAATCCGTGATTGACTCGGCGGGGAAGCCCCCAACCCAAGTGTGCCGCAAGGGTTGGAGTTTCTGATTCTGATATGCCACAGGACATGTAAGTCAGCGCATAATAATATACCCGGGTTGGCAAACCACGGTTTTAGGAAATGAGTCGCTTGAACTCAAGCCCTCTTCGGGGGACAACCTAACGTCTCTGTATGCCCATTTTTAACCTTTTCTGTACATGCCACATTCTGAATGTCTACAATCATGAAAGTCTGAAATGTCTGTTAGTCTGAGTCTGATATGGCATTTGTCTGAGTTGGTATCGTCATACCAAGACTTGCAAGTCCTATTTCTGAGCCATAATGTACAAAGCAAGAGATTTCATTCAAAACATAGTTTAGACCACCAAAACATGTAATTTTCATTAAAGATGTCATGTTCCGAAACTCAAGTCAAATCCATGCAAAACATTCATCAAACATATGGTGGTCATGTGCATTTTGGCAAAACCATGCATTCTTTCATTACATGCATATTCAACATTCACAACCCTCTCTTTTGTGTTCAAAACATTGTATATTACGTGAAACATGGAAAAATTTACATTAAGAGAGGGGTTTCATGAAAATCATGCTCTAAATTCATACTTCAGGACAAACGCATATATACATATACATATAACTTTTAAATCACTTTGGGGGAAAGCCAAAAGGCCAAAACAATATCATTAAAGCTTCTCAAACATGAGTATGTACATGAATTTGAAAACCCGATTCTTAAAACATGATTTCTATGCCCATGAGATTTTAGGAAAACCCCGCGTACCTTGTTCTCCACAAATTTTGGGTGTCTATTGAAGCCTACGTCAAGAGAATTCCAAATCTGTAATTTGTTTCACGAAGAAGTTTCGGAATGATCGGACCTTCAAGCTTATTTTCCCAAACCCTAGTTGCTCCTTCTCTTAAGTTCTTGAAGGATTAGATTTTGGGATTTTATAGGAGGCTTCAATGTTATTAATAGGCCCAAATCCATTTAGGAGTGGGTAAAGACGATTTTGGGTTTTGTAAGGACTAAATTGCACTTAAAATAACTCAAAATGAAGTGTTTTCGTCACCTGAAACCATAAGTGTGCGCCGCACTTTGCATCTCCTAAATTTGTATAGGCGCTGCCCTATGCATCGCCTATATGTGCATAGGCGACACATTCAACTTTGAAAGGCCATAACTTCTTCACCGGGTTTCCGGTTTAGGCGAATTTGGTATCGTTGGAAAGCTTATTCAATTATCTTCAATTTGGTATATAGTAGGCCACCCAGTTCATCATATACAATGAGTTATGGTCAATAGAATTTGACACAAATTACAACGTCCACTAAAACTTACGTCTAAAGCTCAGAAATTACCGTCTAATACATGCATGACTTTTACGGGGCGTTACATTACTTTGCAACATGTTACTACAAATACTCAACTTGCAGACATCTTGTTAAAGTATCTTACTGGAGTTAAGCATCATACTATATTAGGCAAGTTGGCTGTACTTTCAGCACCTCCAACTTGAGGGGGTGTTTTGAGATTATTGAAGAATCATGTAAAGTTTGATTAGCTGGTAGATTAGAATATTTATTTATGCTATTAGTGGCAGATAATTAGCTGACTAGATTTAGTTAGTTAGATAGTTGTTGACAGCTGGCACGTACACACACTTGTATATATGTTGATTTTGCATTCACGGAATAAAGTTAGTTACCATTTCACAAAATATCTTCTCGTGATCTTCTCTCAGTTCTCTCTTTCTCAATCAAAGCTCAAGGTTAACTGCACAACAATGGTAAATTTCAATTTATTGTCTTCATAAATTGTCAACTTTAAAAGACTTGCGGGAACGGGACTTGGAGGGGCCAAACTTGTGCTAATTCCATCAATAATTATAAGGGATTATTCGTGGGTTATAGAAGAAATAATATATACACTAGTAAAGAAAATAAAACCAGTAGTAATACTAATTGACTGATGAGAGAGTACTTCATGGGGATGATTTCTTCAAGGAAAAGAACATTCCCAAGAAATATTATGCAGTTTGCCGAATCAAGAAGCATATATGAGGGAAAAAGGTGGATGATGATGATGCAGTCAATATGGAGGAAGACGATACTTTGGAAACAATCTAAGGTATGTTGGTTGAACCTGATGCTGCCTACTGCACAACACAAGAAGTTATAGAGCAGACTGGTCAGTGGAACTATATCATCAATGAGGCATGTGATGAACATGTAGACATGTTGAGAACATAATGATGAATTGATACCAAGAGGTATCTAAAAGTGCACGAAAACAGTCCGCAAACACACAAAACAGTCCACACGAACAAGACACTTAACGGAAACAACAAACTCAAACTAAAACGATAAAGAAGATATGTAACTTGACACAATGAGAACTCATAATGCAGAAACTAAAGAGTGTATTAATACTATGAAACCTCTACAAAATAAGTTAACAAGCACCACGTTCTTACGGAACACAAGAGGAGCTCGGTTCCCTCAAGCACTCTCGTTTCTAGCCGATACACACAACAAAAGAAGAACCATTTCTTGTGGTGTCAAATGGTGGTGTACTCTCTTCTTGAGAGGAAGATGATGTTTAATATTACAAGTGATTTTTAAGAATAAGCTAACTGAAGAGAACAAGACTAAAGAAACAACTTAAATAGTCTTTAAAAAAAGGATGGCAAAAGGACCCCTTTGCCTTTAATTAAAGGGGATGTGCGGAGTGTTTAGGGAAGCCTTGGGGTGTATTTTGGGCACCTAATGTAAGCCCCCAAATGTCAATACGTACAATCCCTTGGGCGAGTTTGCAACAAGCTCAAGCGCGTCCATTTTCATAAACACGCCTTGAAGCCTTTGTAGTTCCCAAGCTTGACTTCTTGTAAATGGTCTGGAGCCCGTGACACCCGTATCATGAATTGAGCTGCTAATCTTCTCATTGGTATCAATGATTTAGGTGATATAATTTGTTGTCCTTCAGAATCTATTTCGGTGATATAATTTTGTGTTGTGTAAGCAAGCTTGTAGCTTTGGCGATAAACTTACTTGCAACAAGCATTTCCTTGTATTCATGTTGAATATCATAAGTAATTTTGACAATCAAGAATTTCCTTGTATTCATGTTGAATATCATAAGTAATTTTGACAATCAACTTATATATGTGTATTTTCGGAATCGCTCTTTTCTAATGCGACCAAGTTAATTCTTAAAGTTGAACATAAAGGCATACAGTTGTAAATAAAGTAATTTGGATGTGAATATTCTTTTTAGCTCTATTCATGATGGATGTTTACGATCAAAGGATAGATATGAGGATTAGCACGTAAAATAGATAGATAAATAGATTCATATAAGAGATTCACTTATCAAATTAAAATGAGACACAGTAATAGACTAAAGCTAGAGATTCCTGTGTTTCTTCCCTTTTAAACCAAAGGTTCTCTTCTATTCTTCCTCTTGAGTGCCTATCTGGAATCTCCGTTATCTTCACTGTCTTATTTTCTTTTCCAGTCAAAGTACCACACGCTATCATATGCCTAATTACAAATTCAGGAACTTTATTAGAGACACAGAAAGCCAAGACAGAGAAAAGCACAATCAACAAAAAAAAACTTCAGATCGATCAACGTACAGTTCAAACTTGTTAATCTACATCTCAGCTTTGGTAGCTTTAATATCCTCACCACCAGCAGATTTGCTTTCCTCTGCAGTACTAATCACCTAGTTCTGTTTCTTCAATAATCTTCAACACACCATTTTCGAAATGAGCCTTGATGTATTCCAAATCAGCATTTCCAGGCAGTCTAAACTGTCTCCAGAATTTCCCACTACTTCTTTCAGCTCTGTGCCATTTTTCGCCTTCTTCAATTTCTTCTTCTATTTTCCTTTCTCCACTTACTCTCAACACCCTGTTTTCTTCCACCTCAATCTTGATGTCCTCCGTCTTCATCCCTGGTATGTCAAGTGTAATTACTTGCTCCTAATGGTGAGTGGGGTTTGTTCAAGAATCTTGAAAGGATGAGTCTCTTGTGGAAACAATATGTCCCCCCATATGGGGCGTGTGTATGGTATTAGTGCCTCATTTTTTTTATGGAAGAAAGGCCATAGCAATTGCTAAAACTAGAAAACTTATTAAGCTAACATTGCTTTCACCATCTTTTTCTCTCTAAATATATTGTTTTCCTTTTAAGGGAATTGAGTATGTTGGAGATTGTTTATGGTCTGCAAGGCAACTGAGAGGAACTTTTCTTAGGTATATTTGTGAGTGATGTTAACAAAGTGAGGACTTATTTATATAAGGAACGAGAGATCTACAAGTTTCTGGAGAAAGTTTTCTTAGGACACTTGGATATATATAACACAGTCATCATTTCTGGAAAATTCATTTCTCCTCTTGAATTTTTCTAGGGATTATATTCACCTAAATAATTTTCTTAAAAGATACTTCCTCTATCTTTATTTATTTATTCATGTGGCATCATTCAAATTTAAAGAGTTAAATAATTTAATTTTAATGGTAAATTCGAGCATAAATTTTTTAATATTTCAAAAATAAAATCAACATAATTAAAAATCACATAAAAAGGTAATATAAGATGCAATGATTTATAATTCAAAATATCTAAATGTAACACCCCGCATTTCGGGCTAGAATAAAAACCATGATTTCGATGAGTTGATAATCCCGAAGCCATAAATCCTTTGCCAATATGGCATGTTAATTATTTGCATAGTATGTGAATTCATTCAAGCTTTAATTTAGACGATAGAGGTCCTTCAACATAAGGACGAGTTGAAACTATTTCGATCGATAAGTTTTAGTGGACAGTGTAATTTGTGTCAGCTTCCATTAACCATAACTCTCTGTATATGTTGAATTAGAGAGCCTACTATGTGCCAAATGATAGGTTTTTGAGTTAGCTTTCAACGATACCAATTTTCCTAAAATCCGGCACCCGAGCAAGAAGTTATGGCCTTTCAAAGTAGTAGGCGGTGCCTATGTAAACATAGGAGATAGCATAGGCGGTGCCTACGTAAACATAGGCGATAGCATAGGCACCGCCTATGTAATGGTTTCAGGTGACTTGAACACTCCATTTTTGGGGCAAAAAGGTTCTTTTCCACCCTTATTTAGCCATAAACACAAAATTAAGTTCCCAAAGACCCCAAAATACACCTTCATTCATCCAAATTGTTCAAGAACTCTCTCTAGGGTTTCAAAATAAAAACCCAAATAGTTCAAGATTCAAAAATGGGTTTTCAAAACAAATTGAAGATATGGAATCTCCACAACGTAGCCTTCAAGAAGCACCTATCATATTCGCATATAAAGGTACATGGGGTTATCTCAGAAGTCTCATAGGCTTTAACAATTCATGTTTTCAAATGGGGATTTTAAAATTACGAATATGATTATGTTTTTCAACGTTTTATGATATTGATTTGTCCCTTAGGCCCACTCCCAAAGTGATTTGATATATGATATATGTATATGCATGAATTCCAAAAAGATGTTAACTTGAGAGCATGAATGATATGAAATTATCTCTCTTGATGTGAATTTGTTTTAAATGTTCATATGATGTAAATTGTTTGAAACATCTTGAAGAGCATGACATGAAATGTTTTGAGAATTAATATGATTTTGACTTGAAAACGAGAAGGTTATTCATGTTTAATACAATGGTTGAAAGAGAAGAATGATGTGATATTGATGTCTTGCAAGTCGGGTATGACGATATCCTATAGAATATGATATGTGATTGAGTCAGATAAAATTTGAATGCATTGATTTTACATGATCTAGGTGGATGCCCGAATAAGGCTTTTGAGTGTAAGGGCTCATCGATGGAAACCGTGTTTGCCGACACGGGGATTTGGTACCAGGCTAAGTGATCTTGAGTACTTGACTTTATGTCATTCCCAAATTGGGATTATAGGTAGGAGCCTGGGCTAAGTGATCTTAGGCACTACCATTGGTATGAGACACCATGCTATGTGATCTTGTGTGTCTTTCCCTCACTTATACTCTAATCTCGATGGCAATCGAGGATTGACAGTTGGTGTAAATTATGTAGGGTATTCCACCTAGCTCAGTTGAATTTCATTGTTATTGAAAACAATTACATTATGCCCATGCATTTTCATATGATTTGATATGAAACTGCTTTATAATGGCTCTCACCTATCTTGTGTAAAAAATATTATACTTCTGTTTTGATTTCTCTGCGTACCAGTACTTTTGTATTGACCCCCTTCCCTCCTAGGTTTGGAGGCACAGTCTAGGGGTCCAGATAACCAGTTAATTTCTTCCGACAGATCGTAGAATCAAGCGGTGAGCCTTTTATATTTCTGAAGGCCAGATGTCTGCTGTTTCATTTATCCTTTATTAGTTTTGGGTCTGCTGGGGGCCTTGTCCCAGTTTTCAAATAGACATTGTTTCAGTCATGTAGTAGAGATTTCGCAGATGGTTTTAGAGATGAAAGATTGAGACACTTAAAATTCTCTGTCTTGAGAGTACGCCACCTTAGTATAGTTTAGTTAGGACTTGGAAAAGTCATCCTTAGTATAGCGCTTGGAAAAGTCAATATGGTTCTTTGCTTGGAAACGGTGGATCTTGAGGTAGGTCGATTACCTTGGCGGTTGTTGTAAGAGTGTGTTTTTGATTATTACATTCATTAGGGGTTAATATTGAAATATTATTTTTTCTTAATCTTGTAATAATATTGGTCTCACTATCTATGCTTTCATTATTTTGCAAATCCGTGTATTTTTATGTTTGTCATCTTGTATCCCTTTGTGTTGCTTGTTCTTTTCACATTTTATGGACTGTTTTGGCATCTTGATGGACTAATTCGTATCATTTGGTATCAGAGAAAGGATTGATTTCGTTCCTATGGAATCAATCTTGGGATTGTTAACTCGAAAATCATAAAAAAAAGGTGTTGAAAAACCAAATTCAAAAAGAAACATTCTGTCCCATTTTTGGTTTCTAGGCCAAAATTTGTATCTTATATTTAGGAGAATTTTATGTGTTTTGGTTTTTTCTAGTGTTAGCCTCTTCTTCATTAACACTAAAAGAGTCAAGATCCTAATTTTGAGCCATGTTTGAGTTGTTTTTAAACTTTGATGGTTGCTGTTTTTTGAGGATTGATGGCTTGAAAGTGTGTTGTTGATGTTTGTTGTTGAGGATGTGGGATTGAAAAATGTTTTTGTTGTGGAGTTCAATGTGAGCTAAAAGAAACAAAAATCATTCAATTTGGAGCTCATTTGGGTTGGTTTCCATTCTTGAATGTTCTTGTTGTTATTGTTGTTGTTCATATATTATTGAGAAAGAACATTTAAAAGGGAGTGTTTTGATCTAAAAGGGTGAATAAAGGACTATGGTTTTGTGTGTGTCTTGAAAGACACAATCCCAAGACATCCAAAAAGGAAACGGGACAAAAGGGCTTTCAGAAGACTTGTTTACCGAAAGGGAGTAAGAGCTTATTCCAAGACTCACAAAAGAGGAAAGAGCCAACAACTTTTCAAAAAGGTGTTGCCAAAAGGGTGCAGGGAAGTCAAACCTTTTTTAAATTAAAAAAAAAAAAGGCTCCAAGTCTTGTTGTTCCCCTCCAAAAGCTAATTTTCACCATTTTAAATTAAAATTTGACCAATTCAAATTGCAAACTGCTACATCACCAAATTTCCATATCACCAAACTGCCACATCATCAAAGTGCCACGTCATCACTCTCCCAAAACAACCTTAGGCTCAAAATTTCAGATTTCTAAATTTCTTTTCTTTGTTTCCTTAGTTTCATTTCTTGAGTCTAGTACTAATTAGCAACTTGTAGTCACCTACTAGATTGTGAATTCGTTGTTTGAGTCCACTTTTATTTTTCGTGTTTTCGTTCTTTGTGTGCTTTTCTCGTTTTGATTTGTTGAACTTCTTTGTTTCAAGTTTGTACATAGAATTTTCTATTTTGTGTCTTGATTTGATAAAACAAGAATCTATTTTGACCGCTAAGTAGAATTGACATCTTATTGACTACTGGAGTATAAGAAACTTTCAATATTCGCCGCTCCAATTGTGAGGATCACAAAAGTAAGTCTCTACGAGTGGGTGATGAGCTTTTACTACTAATCTTTTTTGTTCATTTTGTAGGTTTGTTTCTTTGTTTGTTTTAGGTACAATTGCAATAGAACCCAAGGCTTCCACCTCTCAAACCATGGACAACAATGTCACCAATGTTATTTTGGCCTACCTTGACACCATTTCCCGAGACATGGCTATGGTGAATGAAAGATTGGATCGTATGGTAGGTCCAAGGAAAAAAGTGGGCTGCCCGGACACATATCAAGATGAAGACTATAACTCAGGTGATCTACAAGGTAAAATAGCTAACACTTACACTTTTATGCGCGAAAATGAAAATTGTGTGGCTAGTAGCCCATTGAGTGTGAGTAGTGGCTTACTTACTTGTGAGTCTAATAATTCTTTTCCTCTTTTTGATAATGTACATGTTGTGAGTGTGGATACACTAGTTGATCCTATTTATGACCAAATTGACTCTTCTTGTAAGAACGATGTATGTCCACCTAGTGATGAAACCAACATATTAAATGCGAGTACATCATCTTGTGTAAATGGTGTTGATCAGATTATTTTTAAAACTTTCCCACCACTTGATTTTATATGTGTTGTAATTAATGAAACTCAAGGGAGTGAAGTATTTGAGAATGTTGGTCAACAAACTAGGAGTGAACTCGTGACCTATCCTTGTGATATGGATTCCATTGTTTGCGTAGCTCATAGGGATTATCTTGTACTTGAAACCTCATTGAAACTTGATAATTGTCTTTTAGACATTAAAGAACTTACTTGTTCTAAATATGCCCGTAAGATAGATCATGCTCTCTTTAGGTATACTGTCTTGTTTGAAGATGATTTGAACACTCCTAATTAATCTAGTGGTGAAAATGATGGTATAGCTTGCCTTGGAGGCTATAGCCTATATGTTAACCCACTATGCTGTGACAACATTCCTACTAAAGATGAAAATCTCTTTTTTAAAGATGAGAGTACTCTTAAGGTTAAGGAATGTGTAGTCCTTCGTGAAAACCTGAGGTCAAAGGTGTCATTGACTCCTTGGGGTAATGTCTCTAAATTTGCATCCTTGCTTGAAACACTAGTACTTACATTGCGTGAATACCAATTTAAGAATGCCAAGTTGCCTATTTTCTTGAAGGAAAGAATGTGTATGTTCTTAAATACTTTATCTTCACCCGTGTACACCTTTACACTTGGTTATTTCCTATACTACCTCTTTTCCTATTATGACATCCATGCTAGTTTTGGATTTCTATTATATAGAGGTAGGAAACTTGTTGGTTGGTCTACTTGTTCTAATGACTATGCAATGTGTGTTTGGTGGGATTTAAGACTAATAGTGGCACCACGTTTGATGAGGTCACTTGAAGAGGTAATGAAACAATTGTACTTTATGGTCCCTAAGTTACGGGTAGGCTTACCATTGGGACTTCGGGATACCATTGAGTCCTTTGTAGTTTCTTTATATCTTGATACTTTTCATAACCATGCCCTTTGTGATGTTTTTGGTAATCTTTTCATGACTAACACAACGGATTCATAGTTATATTTCCAGTATGTCCCGCCTTGGCATAATGATGTTTATTATTGTGCTAACTCTAACCCTCATTCCATGAGGATGTTGTGCTTGTTTGTCCTTTCTCTTATTTTGCAAGGTATGGATTCAAGGTCGAATCCTTTTCAAGGAGGGGAGGATGATACAAGTCAAATGACCGGCTTAGCTTTCGATGACATCATTCGAAGTCAGTACGTGGGGAATCAAGCTTTGGTCGTATTGAGGACATGGGATCCTACATGTAGGGGCCGATTAGAGTACACCAAAGAACAATCCCGCGTGTGGAAGATTGCTTGGAGCATTGAAGATTGAGGAATCATGATTTTGGGGCCTTCATTAAGGGCATTATGGTCTCTTAGCCTTGTCCAAGTAACACTCCATGGCCTCTCCACCTCATTAAGGGTATTGGAGTCATTTTGTGTTCCATTATGTAATAAGGCTATATAAAGTCTCTTTTAGGTCTTTTCACTTTAGTTTATGAAAGATGAAAGATTGAAACACTTGAAATCCTCTCTCTTGAGAGTAGGCCACCTTAGTATAGACTTAGTTAGGAAATGAAAAAGTCATCCTTAGTATAGGGCTTGGAAAAGCCAATATTGTTCTTTGCTTGGAAACGGTGGAACTTGAGGTGAGTCGATTACCTTGGCGGTCACCGTAAGAGTGTGGTTTTGATTATCACATTCATTAGGGGTTAATGCTGAAATATACTTGGTTCTTAATCTTGTAATAATCTTGGTCTCACTATCTATCCTTTCATTATTTTGTAAATCCGTGTGTTTTTGTGTTTTTCATCTTGTATCCCTTTGTGTTGCTTGTTCCTCTCATGTTTTATGGACTGTTTTGGAATCTTGGTGGACTAATTTGTATCAAGTATGTCAGTAAAAGTTTGGGAATGTTCTTTATTTATGTCTGATGTTTCTTGTTCGTGATGTTGAGTGTTGTCTATGATTTTGGATAGATAGTTTTTAGTATTATCTTGAGGCTAGCGGTGTTAGTTTGTTTGTGCATACTGTACGAGCTTATATGTGTATATGTTGTGTTTGTTATATTGTTGTTGGTCGTAAGCCAGGGGTCTATCCCAAACTGCCTCTCTACTTCACCTGAGGTAATGGTATGGTCTGCGTACACTCTACCCTTCCCAGATCCCACTATGTGGGATACACTGGGTATTTTCTTGTTAATGTTATTGTATATTTTTTAGGTGATAAGTTCAAGAGAATTATTGCTCATATTGACGATTTTACAAATCTTTTGATTAATGAGTGTGTAATGATTGTTTCTATTTTCCTGACTAATTTGAAAATAACTAACTAATCATTTGTCCATGAAAATTAAAAAAAAGTGAAGTTGAAGTTGCGTTTGGCCATACCTTTTGAAAAGAATGAAAAACCTGCTACAACTCTGCATCTGGATCATTAATTTTTAACAGACATACAATACTAAAATGAATAAAAATTACTTACTATGATTCTGCAATTTTCTGGCCAACTTTTGATACCTATTACCTATGAGTATCACTTTCTGGATAAATATCTTTTCCAACACTTTAAAGTTCTTGCATTTTCCTTGAACTAGACATATATTCCTTATCTTCCATACATATATGGTATATTATATTACTCTAGCCAAGGTGATTCTGTATATAACAATATCAACATTCTTGCCTATTGTAAGTGCGATATAATTGCCCATTGCATTTTCTTCAGGCCACTTCATCACTGTATAATCATTCGTTGCCGTTATAACAGTTTGCAACAAATTTCCGTAGAAATAGTGCATTTGAAGAACAGATGTTCCACACTCTCTGATCTCCTCATCTTCTTTATGAAAGCGAAGGCGGGAGCAAAACCTATTGATCGATTAATTAGTTGACTAACCTACTTGTTGGCTACTCGCAATTTGTAATTAATAAGAATAAAGTTATGAACTTAAAATCATCCTCTTTTAGAAGCTTAAAAAGTAGCGTCTGAAATAGTCAGACATGAAATATAAATCATGGATCAACTAAAGCCTTTCAAGAATTTTATTAAAGAGGAACATCATGTAAATAACATGAAGGAAGATTTGATTCTATTTATGGATATTCCGTAACTATTCAAAACTGAAAAATTTAACACACATTTTTGTTTTTATATGTTGGGGAAAATTGAAGGCATGCATGCAGGTGCACATGGAATAACCTGAGGGGAAGTTTGGCAAAAGTTCACTTCACAAACTTTTTTTGACATTTATCCTCCAAGTTTTTTTAATTTGAAGAATAGACACTTTTATGGAACCACAAAAATAAAATGCAAATCTAACACTCAACTTACAAAATCTACACTTCAGCCCCTTTTCCCATTTCATCCCTAATTTTGTTAAAACTACACTTGAGTCCATCTTGAAAAATATAAATATTAGATAAATAATTAAAAAAATAAAAATCCCAAATCTTCTCAACCAATCCACTAGCAACCACCCTATTTTAGGACCATTTTCTCAATGTTTCGACCATTTTTCGTCGAATTTTCCGACATCTATCGGAAAGTGACATTATCTCCATTGTTATAAGCCTTTTTCGATTATTTTTAGCTCCAATTTTTCTTCTATTTTCATACTAAAGGTTCGAAATTCAGTCCGACATTTCGAAATCGATTCTTGGGTCAATAGCAACATTTCAATACTCCTTAGGTTGTTTGTAAGCTGAAATTCATCGAATTATTCTGGTGGTCGTTGGAAAAGGGTCAATCGTGCACTGTACGGCCAGAAGCTACGAAGAAGACGACTTCAGTCTATTAAGTCTAGGCGCATAAACCACTATTCAAGTCTATTGAATACTATGATCAAGGTATATTATGTCTATTATAGATTACGTGGTTGTTGGTGGTATATTTTCTGGTCAATGGGATGAGAGTTCTAAATGTTGGGTTTGCAAAACCGCGTCTAAGGAGACAGTGTCCATTGCCCTTTGTCGCAACGGTTCACACGCCGACATGGTTAAAAGTGTAATGGAGAGCGGTGAATTAAGTTGTTATCAAAGCGAGGTGTTAATTAGTTACTTGATGAATGGGAGGGGAAAATCCATCCAACGTTCATAAGGAATGATAGACACGTGGAAATATATATGCTTTGAGTTGATTCTGATAACTCCAAACCTATATTGTGGGTTAAAGTTTTTGAAAGGTCCCGGAAAGAAGCTTCCACATCAGCCCCACTCCCACCTCACCCCCAGCCCACCCCCACCCTCGAATGTCGATGATACATCAATGGAATACGATTTCATGGGTTGTGATGAATGGGATAATAGCGAAGAGGAGTGTGGAGGAGGTGAGGACAGACAGCTCGAACCACAAAGAAGCCACTCTTTCTCGGACAACCCAAATCTTTTTTTAGGACAAACATTCAAGGATAAGAAAACATTAAAACTTTTGTTGAAACAGGCGTTGGTGAAAATATCGTCAATTACACAACTCTGAAGAGTAGTAATAAATACTTGAGGGTGAGGTGAGTTTATGGTACTTGCCGGTAGATGGTGCGCGCATGTGCTATCGGAGAATCGTGTTGGTTTCACGTCCACAAGTACGTAGGAGAGCATACTTGTGGCATTGATCATGTCACAGGAAAGAACAAAAATGTCACCGTGGAGGTCATTGCCTCACTTATTTTGAACTTTTTCATCGACAACAAAGGTCCAAGCCTGAAAGAGCTCGAGAGAATCTTATTTAGGGAGCTACATTGCAGGCCAAGCTTTTTGAAGTGTTGGATGGAAGGCGTCATTGTGAAGAACATAGTTCGAGGTACGCCCGAACATGGATATGCAATGTTTCCCGTATTTTCATATATTTTCAACGGCCTCAGCCCCAGGTCTATTAATTCCCTTAGGTTCGGTAAGGAGTCTGGCAGGTTTATTTACTACTTTATGGCGTTTGGGGCTTCCATCCATGGATATGCACTCATGAGAAAGGTCGTTGCGATTGATGGAACGCCTTTGTCCGGCAAGTATGAGGGTGTGCTGCTGTCAACTGTCGCTCAAGATACGCAGAATAATATCTATCCCTTAGCATATTGTGTGGTAGATAAGGAGAACGATGCATTGTGGGGCTTCTTCTTCGAGAAGATTAAGGCCTTTGTTGTCGATGAACCAGAGCTATGTGTTATCTACGACAGACACGTAAGAATAGCCAACAGCCTCGCAAGGCATTATCCACATGCGCATCACGGTGTTTGTATAAGGAATCTCTATGAAAATCTTTGAATAAATCACCATTGTTTCGATTCTCTATATTTGTACTACCATGCGGCCAAAGCGTACACGGTGGAAGAAATTAATGACTACTTCAACGCCCCTAATGAAAGATGCCCCATTGCATCAGCTTTCCTCGAGCATGAAGTAGGATTTGAAAAGTGGAGCCGGGCTCACTTTCCACGTAATCCATTCAATGTCATGACCTCAAACATCGTCGAGTCTCTCAACTCAATGTTGCACAATGAAAGAGAGTATCCAGTGGCGGCCAATTTCAATTTAATTGCACATAAATTTGAAGAAATATTCAGGAAGAGGTATGCGGAGGTGGATAATTCAAAGACAACCTTTGTTCCCGTAGCTGAGACGATCTTGAGCGAAAACTTGACCGAGGGGGACAAATTATATGTGAACAACATAAACATAAAAGTTACTCTTTCGAGACAGTCATGTTCTTGCAGAAGGTACGACTTGGTGAAATTGCCATGCACTCATGCAATGGATGTGTTGCGTTTAAAGGACGGGGACAAATACGGAACTAGCATTTACAACTACTCTTCACAAATATATTCAAAAGAATCATACCTCCTTGAATACTTGGAACCTATTTGTGCTGCACCACTTGAGTCAGAGTGGAGTGTGGCTTGAGAGTATCTTGAATTGCAAGTTCTTACACCCGACATCGATCCCAAACTCAGACGAAGGAAGGTGAAACACGTTAAGGGTGTGTAGGAGCCTTCAAGGTACAAGAAAAGAAACAACTTCTCCAAGTGCAAAAGGTTGGGACATAAGAGAATAACATGCAACCATAACATAGGATAATATGATTGGCATTGTATTGAATGTTTTTGTTTGTTCAAATGCACTGGGCAATATGTAATGTGTATTCTGTTTTGAAAACCACTAAACTGCAATTCAAATTGACTTTTTTTGTCGTGCATTATCGATTCCTATCATATATTATATACTATGTACTAAATAGATTCTAGACTTAAATAATCGACAAGACTCATAATATATAATATATTAGTGTTTCGTCTACTAAGTAAATGTTCAGTACATAGTGTATAATAAACCTACCTGGTGTCTATTGAACAAACCCTTTTCTTCATACAATGTTGAATTAGAAATAATTATGACACATGGAATGGGTGGCAATTTGAAAACTGTCTTTTCAAGTTCTAAAATCGACTATACACATTACACATCGACTAGACTCAAAATATATAATACATCGATGTATTGTCTAGGGGGTATAGTGTAAAATACATAGTCTACCATTGATCAGTCATGTAGTCTATTATAGAAACCCTATTCCTCATACACTGAACCTTTCAATGTAATTATTACACTTCGTAAAACGACAGTTTTCTAAATTCCTCGACTGCCACAACCACCGCGACTTTTCGTTTCTTATTCTCACACGCCTTCTTTCCTTCAATCAACACGTGTATAGATTCTATTGGTCAATTTTATCATGGTCTGGTCTATTTAAAGAAACCATGGTCGATTTTGAACACAATTTCAAAAGAAAAAAAAATTAAGGGAGAACAAGATGGCTAGGAGGATGCACCCACTACGGCCATTGCATAAAATGTCAACAATAAACAACATAGAGTTTCTAAGGCTTTAGAGTGACCTAGATTTTCTTTTTGAGATTCTTGCCGCCAATCAATGACGTCTAGATAGAGAGCTTCGCCGGATTGCTCATTTCTTCGAGCCATAGCCCCCCCTTCGTCCCCCTAGTGTAGTGTTGTTGGTTTTTTTGTTTGATTTGTAGTTCATTGCTTAATGAAACTTTCATGGTAGAATTATGTAAATGAAAGCTTCATTTTTGACTTTTTTTTTGGGAATTTTTTCCCCCAAAAATTGTAAATATGGATGCAATGAATATTTATATATCTATAAACAAGTTTCAAGTTTCTATATTCATGATGTTCTCTTTATCTATAGTGATTTGTTTGTGTTTCTTTTGTAGTCCCTGTTTTAAGATTTACAAACTTTATTTACACACTCAATACAGTTGAAATAAATAATCGACTACGGTAAATACACATTCTATAATCGACTGTGCCACAGGTAAATTATAGAATGAAATCAGTGTTCATGATCCTGTATACTGAGCGATTATCGACTTATAAATAAGTCTATTATTGACCACTCATATAGTCTAAGATCGACTTACTGAATATATTGACAGCTTAAAATATTGGAAAAAAAGGAGAAATTAAATAAAATAAAATTAGAGTATGTCAATTAAAACATTAAAACATTATAAAGAAATTTTGAGGCATCAATTGTGACTTCCAATCACTTTTGGACGTGATCAAGTGTTATCTTAGACACAACGTAGTCGTAGATCATTGAGATGACATAAAAAGAAGAAGAAATAAAATAAAATGAAATAAAATAAATATTAATATACCAAGCACTAACGAATGAACACTTATCATGACAAGAGATTAGACTTGTGTGATGACCATAAGGATGAATGGTGGTTGTTACTTGTGAGTGTTCAATCGACAAGTAGTGTATGAGAACAAGGAGTCCTTCTCAACAGAGATTCTTGTTCTAGGTAATTGGTTGTTACTACCATTTCCCTCCCCTATAATAGAGCATATATTACCTTCAGCTACATATAACACCCCGTAAATTTTTTTCGTACACTTATCGCGATTATATGGAGTCTTAAAGGCTTGCGTATGGGTTAAATTACGTTTATGGTGTTCGAAAGTATCCCGTCAATAGTTGTATGTGTAGGTATTGGAATGATCTTTCCAACGATATAAAGTTTGCCCAAAACAGAGGAGTATTTCATATAAGTGAGCACATTCGAAATTTCAAAACGGTGGCCGGGAAGCCTGTGAACAGTAAATCTGCAGAAAAATTACTGCAGCTAGGCAATTATTTTTTTGGATCAACTTTAGACGATCATGACTCCTTTTACAAAATGAACTGTGTGAGATGCTATATATCGATGAAAATATACGAGAGTCTTCTTTCCGATGAAATTGGTTTCATCCAAATCCAATGTCTGAGTAAGGAGCTATACCCGTTTTACTACAGCCTATCAAAAAAAAAAACAGAATTGTGGGACAGATTTTTGGGTCAACTTTAAACGACCATAACTCCTTGTACAGGAAGAACTGAGTGGTATATTTTATATGAAAATGAAAGACCTTTGCGTTATCCTTCCAATGAAATTGGTTTCGCCCAAATCCGATACCGGAGCAAAGAGTTATGATCGATTTACTTCAGCCTGTCAAAACTGTCCACTGGGGACAGATTCGGATTTATTTAAATTTTTAGGGCAAAATGGTCATTTTCTATTACCTCTTGGATGAAAATTGGTCTTTATAAACCTACACTTAGCCTCATATATCAGATATCATCCAATTATTAAGAGAAGGTGAAACCCTAGCCTAATTTCAACTTCAAATATTTTGTGATTCAACCGTAGAAAATTCGAATTGGTTCCGTAGTTGTGTTCACCATCTCGAAAGCTTCGAGAAGCACCCCATGGTTATGTAAGAAGGATTCTAAATGCAAGAGTTCATTGTTAAGGTGTGAATATTGTTTATTCTTGATTCTTATCCATGAATAAGTATTGATAAAGGATTATGAGTATTGTCTTGATGTTGGAAGATAACCAGAAACATAGTTATGAATTTTTTGGTATAAATTGTTAGTAGTAAATTATGGAAGTTGTTGTATTGGATTATGGAAGATGAATTGTGGTGATATATCATTATATTAGTGGTTATGTATGTCTAGTGATCATGTTGGTATTGGATGGTGATTAAGAAGGGAAATAAAGGCTAAGAGTGATGTTGAGGGATATTTCATGAAAATGCATGATATGTGAATGTAATAAGAGTATAAGAGGATGTGTGTAGCACTCTCATTGATGAGTTAAAGGATTACTTCCTGGACATTATTTGGTGAAGTTAATACCTAAATGGTAAGGTTTGGTTGCTAATACTAGTTTGCGTAGATAAGTGTTCGAAGAGTACGGGAAGTCAAGTTGGACTTGTATTGAAGTGGTTATATCAAGGTATGTAAGACATACTCTATCTAATCTTTGGCATGAATAATGACCCATGGCACTCTCAAGTAAGCTTCCAACATTGTCCTAAGACACATGACACATAATAACATCATATGATCTTCGACACTACCAATTGAACTTGTTTTCACTTTTAAGATGTCCGGCTAGTCAAGAAAAAATGTCCATATACTATTGTTGACTCCGAAATGGTTTAATGAGGTATCCATGATTCTCTACTTCATTTTCATGATATTCATTACCTATTTACATGTTTTTTCTATTGAAGTATCATGGTTTCAAGCTCCATAAAGTGTCACCACAAAGTAACCAATCTCAAAGATTAATTGAATTAAGAAATGGAATGTCTGTATTTTAAATTGATGATATGATGTATTGTATTAGTACCACTGATCAGTTGGCCATTGTATGACATATGTTATGTATTGATAAGGATTACAGGAAGTAATGATATGAAAGTAATGTGCAGGTGTCCCATCAGCTCTTTTAAGTGTGGTCTACTCATACTGTTTATTCACTGGTATCTGGGTTCTGTCTTCCTTACATACTCAGTACGTATTTCCGTACTGACGTCCCTCACGGGCGACCTGTATTCATGCCTGCAGGAACAGGTACTTCAGGTCGTACACCTCCGCAGTAAGAGCCAGGACATTCTGTTGTTAGTGGTGAGCTCCAGTTGTTTCGGGGCATCCCAAGTCGTTTCTATATGTATTTTTGGTATTTGTATAAAAGTCTTTTGTGGGCGGGAGTTTGTCCCGACCCTAACTCAGTTGTGTATCAATGTAGAGGCTTTTGTAGACATATTGTACAGCCATAGGAGTGTTTGGTTGATAGGCGTAATGGCTCTGACGGCCAATTACTGTTCATATATATATTTATGCGTGTCTGCTGGGCTGATACAGGTACTGTTTTCTTCTATTTACAATGAAGTGCTGCCCAAATTTCTAATTTTCATAAGTAATGTAAATGTGAAAGTATAGGTTATCAACAGGTTCTCCCGGGCCTCCTCGGCTACGGGTGCCAGTTCGCTCCAATGGGATTTGGGGTATGATACTCCATCTCTCTTCTTTTGCCTCTCCTTTTCTGCTCTCCTCAGCCTCCCTTCTTTTATGAAATCAACGATGTCCTTGATCGCATCCTCCAGTCTAAACATGCGCTATTCCACATTTTCAATCATCGGTGTCTTTCCCGATGCTCTTGGCTTACTTATCCCCGCACCCCAAGTGACATTCTTTGAAACAACATTTCCACTCAAATTTATATCATTATCTCCATCCTCACCATCCTCCGATGAGGCGATGACATTCACACCTCTAGACAAGCCTTCAAGCCATCGATGAATGAGTCAATCGGTTCGTCTGTATATACTTTGAACTTTTTCATGTAGTGCTGCTTCATTTCATGGACTATGGGGATAAGGTATTGGTGCACTCTCTACAGATAAATAGGAAAATATTATTGATTAGCAACACAATATTAGTAAAATTATTCATCGAATGAAATGTTTCATACCTTTGTACTTCATTTGTTCAAATATGGATCACCTTTGATTAGTGTATCGCCTTTTAAGATATGCCATCTGAGCAATCGGGTAATGGACAGTGGGACTTCAGTTCCTTTACCATTTTCCCTGCCGAGCGCGGGAAAGGCTTCGTATATTCAAATCTATGATCAAAAGAAAAAACAAAAATACAAAACTGAGAGTAAGTATATTATAGACACCATAGATGAATTACAGTATATAATGAACTGCTTCAATAGTTTATAATCAAATACCATAAATGCCCAGGGAAATCCGTAGAGCGCATACGATGAAACTTAGTTTGTCTCAAATGTCTTCTTCTGCCTGATGAAGTGTATCTGCTTCGTTAGATAGTCTAGAATCAAGGAAAATGACTCCTTACCCCAAGGGTATTTCTCAAAGAAACGCAAGCTATCAACCATCTTGATGGTGTCTATGTCCACAGTTTTTGACAAGTCCCGTGCAAGCAATATTCAGTGCACGAACCAAACTAAGCAACATTTGAACTTATCCTCCTTGTCCAGCCTTCCACCTCAAATAAGATTCAACAATCTCTTTACATATATACTCCTTTTTTCACAATCTTTTTGAAAAAAGCTTCACCCTCCTCCATTGCTTTGACATATCTTGATTCACAGGGATAACACCCACAATTTAAATCAGGGATTAGTGCAAACTTCTTTAGGCCAAAACATACAATACTGTCATTGATGTTGAACCATATTTCATGCAGCTTGTTGTCCAATTCGACTCGGCGCAGAAGTGTATAGTGGACAAGCTGTCCATTGAACTTCATATGTTCTGGAAGGTTCCATAAACCACTAAAACAGGAATTCTTAAACCTAGACTTTAGACGTTGATCAACCATGACTTGTTTGAACTCATTAAACATCTTCAAACAGGACCTAAAGAATATCTTAGCCGAAAATGATCCAACATCATCCAAGATTGTGGCGAGTTCGTACCTCTCAGCCGAAACAAACCTTGCACAGTAGGGAAAGATCAGTGCTTCCTCGTCTATCCCAGCCTTGAGAGGATATATTTCTTACGGGTCATCTCAAACCGAAGCTTCAACTGCTTCCTCACTGTAATTTTTATTCTCCAATTTATCGACTGCTCATTTTTTTTATCTCTCAGATCTATCACCTTATGTAGCCTTGCGTTTGTTACCTCTAGCTATTTGTTATGACCTACGGACAAAAACTAGCATTTTTCAGCTATAACAGCAACTACAATTCCTAATCGACCTAGCAGTCTATTAACATGGTAGCAGTTGCAGCACCAAAAATTCTAATTTGCAAACAAGTTTCTTTGAAAACAACCCCATCACCCACAAGAACATGCATCTAAATCACCATTATATTGAAAAAAAATAGGAAAGAATCCATTTTTAAGCACACAACTCGAGAAAAAATCGCAAAAAAAACTCAGTGCAACCGTCGAGGAAAGTTAAAATCCAATGAGAACAATTCACAAATAAATCAGATACCAACTTAAAAACACAAATTATAAGTAAAATCAATCCCTATTTCTTAAAACCACATATTATAAGTAAAATCAATCCCTATTTCTTAAAAGCCAATTGAAAGCAATTTACAATACCTAATCGACCTAGCAGTCTATTAACATGGCAGTAATTGCAGGACCAACTTAATGCAGCAGCTGCAAAAAAAAAATCAATTGACAACACATTTTTATCACGCAAATCGACAAAAAGTGGCAAAAAAATCTCAATTCAATCGTCGAGGAAAGTTAAAATTCAACACAAACAATGCACAAACCAACCGAATACGAACTTAAAAACACAAATTATAAGTAAAAAAAAGCCCCATTTTTTTTTTAAATTTCAACTTTTCGAATCGAATTATCAAATACGTAGTGAAGAAATCCCCAACATGAACATGCTTCTCCCACACCCTTACATTGAAGAAAAGTTTTAACAAAAATCACATATCTTGCCACATTCCGACGAAATTAGTGATGAAATTTTAAGATGCAATCGCAAAGGCTAATCGATAAACACCAATTATCCGTAAAAACATAAGTAAATACCAACTAAAAACAATCACTTTCACTAAAATCAAGCCCCATTTTAAAAAAAAAATTAATTTATTTGAACTTCAACGACTTCACCTGCCACAAATGAGTATGGAAAAAAAATAAAAAAAAACCCCATCAATATGGGGCACAAATTAACCGGAACAATAATATAGCTTACCTAAAGTTGGAGCTGATTTACATGAGCTTTAAATTGAAAATGGTGGAAAGGGAGAAGAAGCGGTTTTGGTAAAGAGAGAGAAGATGAGAGAATTTTTTATTCTTTTTTGTATTTAATGGAAGAGTAGGGTTAAATATGTATTTAATAAATACATAAAGGTTCCAAAAGATTTTAAAAATACATAAGGGGTGCCAAAATATTTTTTTATTTTACACTTAAGCCCATGGCCCACCAAACTCTAAAAAATTAGAATTTGTCAAAATGAGTGTCCATTTGTTAAAATAAGTTTTCAAAGTGGACCAACAACTAAATCTTCTCCAGCTAGCTAGTATGCCACTTGTATAGTGTATCCCTAGTATTGTCTTTCATGGGCTACTAATTAAAACAATCATTTGGAATAGGCTAGGATGTTACAAATAAATTTTCTCCATACAATATTAGGAAAGATGTCTAACAATCTTTAATATTAGGAAAGATGTCTAACAATCTCTGATACATACGTTCGGTTACTCTTGCTAAGTTGTTAGGCTTTTATGAAACATTCATGAATTCTGTTTGTCCATAATCTATTTATTTTGATTATACATGATATTCAGCTAAAATTGTATCTTTATAATGTAGGAAATATAAGACGTGTCATTGATAATATCATAGGGCATAAAGAGGAGCTCACTTCATATTATTAAAAAAACTTCAATCTGACTATAACAACCTATACATTTAATGAGAGATAAATGGGTAATTTAGCCTATATTATTAATATTAATTAATAAAATTAAAGTGGGAAATCCAAAAGACAAATCTCCTCGCCTTTTTATTCTTGTGAATGCATGTTCTGATTAAGGAGTAAAAGGTAGGGTTAGTGTTTTTTTTTTTTTTTTTTTCAGTTTTCAGAAGCAGCAAGACCTTTAGAGGAGTAGAAAAGAAAATTAAAATTAGGGTAACTAATCTCTTTTACTCTTGGAAGGGAACGAGCCAGCGACGTAGAATAATATTAGCGAGCAACACCGGTGAACCATCATATTTATAAGGTATGAGTTTTGTTTCTGATTCCTTAATGTGGAAACTGTACGTGCACCCAATTTAGTACTTATTTGAGAAGATTGATTCTAATGATATTAAAGGAATTGAATGGAAACCACTGATTAGGTACTGATTGAAGAGAAAAAAGAAAACATTATGATGGTATAATGATTGAGCAATGAGTAGGGCGAAAAAGGAAACATTATGATAGGTAGTATGCCACTTGTATAGTGTATCCCTAGTATAGTCTTTCATGGGCTACTAATTAAAACAATCATTTGGAATAGGCTAAGTTGTTACACATAAATTTTCTCCATACAATAATAGGAAAGATGTGTCTAACAATCTCTGATACATACGTTTGGTTACTCTTGCTAAGTTGTTAGCCTTTTATGAAACATTCATGAATTCTGTTTATCCATAATCTATTTATTTTGATCATACATAATATTCAGTTAAAAGTGTATCTTTATAATGTAGGAAATATAAGATGTTTCATTGATAATATCATAGGAGATAAAGAGGAGCTCACTTCATATTATTAGTAAAACTCCAATCTGACATTGCAAGATCACAAACAGGGCTTATATAGGTGTCAGTAGAGTCTTCTAGACTCACACCTATTAAATACTTCCATAATTAAATATAACCACATTGATAATATAATTAAAATCTACCTAAATGATACAAAAAATCAGGCAAACCTAGGAAAACTAAAAGACATTTGAATCTCAACACAAAAACAACATTTAGATTTACTATTTTCAACATATAATACCTTATCCCACTTTATCTTATGCATAATTATGTCCTTATATTATTATCTTGGGTGCTTTGTATTCATTAAGAGTTTTAGTTCCTTAGAAAATGTATTAGATGAACACGACCAAAAGAAAGTGTTTTGAATTTGAAGCAAAATAAAGAGGATTAAAGGATGGTCCAACTCGACTAAGGACCTTGCGAAGTGAGACAAACGGACGAGCCAAGGAACAAGAGGGGTTTTAGAGTTGGTCAGGCTCGTCCGGCGTCATAAAAACACTGCTCAAAAACATATGGAGGGTGATTTTGAATTTTTTTTAGACTTTTAGAAAAGTCTTTTTCAAATATAATTTTATACCCCAATTTTTAAAAACTATCAAAATCACCTATATCATTGCATGAAGCATATAACACTATTGAGATTTAAAAGTAACAAGCTTTGATGCAATTACTGCACTTATTGGTCGAGAGATATCTATGGTAAGAAAAGATCCATGATCGATAGATATTAATTTGGCGAGGTTATAGCTAATATAGTGAGACCGAATCCGACAATCATAGAAATCATAACTTTAGTCCTTCTTAATCACGAAATCAACCCGCTTTCTAGTTAATTGATTTATTAGTTATGTAGTTTAAAGCAAAAAAATCTTAATCATGAAAATCAAATAGTTGTTCCATTTTATTTTCTTAGCGATAATGAGCAATTATAACTGAATCATAGTTCACTGTAGAGTTAGACTCCAAATCTAAAAATCAAATTATATTTACAACGATCACTTAACCTTTTTAGGGCGAGCTATTGATGTGATTAATATACAATAAATACACCCGCCCACAAAAAAAAAAATAGTTAGCGTTTGACCATGTTTCACTGTGAAAATAGAAAAAATTAGGTTTTCTTTTTGAAGTGAACAATGATATTTTGAAAATTAAAGTTGTGCTTGGCAATGAAATAAAATTGAGGTTTTTGAATTTTTATGGGTAATTTGGAGTGAAAAAAGTGACAACTTATGTTGTTTTAGAAATTTTTAAAATTCTCGAAAAAGTAAAAATATTTTTTTAAAAATTTTATGATCAAACATGTTTCTCGAGTTCAATTCTAGGAAAACGTGAAACTTATGTAGTAGGATACTCCTTATTAATGCAATTTGATTGAAATATAAAAAGCCAATTTTTTTTTGGGTTAACTACTCTATACTTGAAGCTGAAAAAAGCAAGAAGCCTAAAAAACTACTCCTCTCTTTCACTCTAACAAAAAAAATGGCATCGCCAAAACGACTGACCAGTTTCCTACCGCCCACCGGAAAGAAGAGACCATCATCTTACATCATCATATCGTCCAATGATCGTCCATAGGTTCCACAACTTTTAAGTTATTTTGTTTTGTTTTTTGTTAAGCATTTTATGAGTGAATTGATTTTGATTGATGTGAATTGATCATTTAAGTATATGATCTAAAGCGTTAAAGGTACACTCAACTTTCCACTTTGTTCATTCATTTAATTCTTTTTTGCTTTGTTTCAGCGTTCAATTAGTAAATTAATTCTTTTTTATGAGTGTGAATTGAATTTTTTGGGTAGATAACAATGCAGCATCGGAAAAAAAAATTGGTGCCGCCATCAGAGAAGCCAAAGGAGTTATGCTCGATTGATCAACTAGAATTTGGCCAGAGACGTCTCAATAAAGGACCCAAACCATAATAAAATGCCTAAATATATACACATCCATATTAAAATAGTAATAGCATAATAATTTTGAGTTATTTTTTTTTTCTATATTCTTAAAAGATACATAACCTTCAAATTCACTTATTAATATAATTTTAATAAAAGTAAGGATTAGTTCTAGCTAATAAGATATTAGTGTTTTGCTTGCAATACATACACTTGGATCTTGTTGTTAAAACTTTATTTATTAATATGAAATTTGAGCTGTTTAATTCAAAGTTCTAAAATATTTATGGAAAACTTAGAAACCTTTTTCTTTCTTTTTTAAGATAATCTTTTTAAACGTATTTTAGAATTTCTTTATTATTTCAACTGAAGTTGAAATCATAAAATTACTATTAAAAATTTGGAAGCCTCAAAATCTTGGGGGCCTAAAGTAAAAGTCTTAATATCCTTACCCTTGAGCCACCTCTGAATTTGAGGGTAGGGCAGATGATGGAACATTTGATGATAAAGATAATGGAAAAGTAAAAGTTGTCACACCTATCACAAAATGCAGGGCAAGTTGGCCAACAGGCAATTTTGAAAAGTGATTTATTAAAATGTTATGAAAAATTTGTCAAATACCCTTTTTAATCCATATCACCATAAATTTATCCTACTCAACAAATTCACTCACAATATTTTTAATACTACACTTTAACCCAATGTTTTTAACTTAACAAATTCATCCCCAAGTTTTTAATAATACACTTCAACCCACTCCATCATCCATCATTATAAAATATCTAGGTTTCCAAAAATATCAAAAAATAAATTCAAAAGCTAAAAATAGAAGGTGGTTATTTCCCTCCAAAAAAAGCTTTGATTCCGGCGTCCTTTCTAGCGTTATTTTCCAGCGATCAACTCTAAACCAGTCTACAAACCTCATAAGCTCGTCCATTGCATCCATTTTACCCCATTAGTTTGTTATCTTCTCAAACACACTTTACACCATTGTTAAAAAGTTTTAAATCAGTCACATCAATTAAAAACTCTTTAGAAGTACATTGCAATAACTGAGGCGACTCCAAGTTCATTCTTTATTCCATAAACCCAATGACCATTGATTAGAAGCAATATTTGCATTTTCAAGTTTCTGTACAGATATCTGCATAGTCATCGACCCATCATCGTCATTCATTGACTGTGCATACATTCTGACATAGACACTAAGCTTATTCTACTGTCAACCAAAGGTTAATTCTAGGGTGTTTGTTACAGAATTTGTTCTGATTGCAGGTGATTTCATGGAAGAATGGGTGAATACTCCTAGAGGTTGAAAATAGAGATCTTTTAGCAAGTTGACACTGTCCATTGCTATTTCCCACAAAAGTTCGCACGACGAATTGGTTGCAAGCATAAAGCAGAGAGGGGATCTAGATTGCGCATCGAGTAATGTGGTGATTAGTTAACTAATGCATTCAAGGAAAAAGGAGAATCCTACGATCATAAATAATGATGCACGTGTGTCCCGCTACATGATGGATGTTGATGTAGATGGCTTTAGGCCTATTTTAAGGATAAATATAGTCGATAGGTCCTTCAAAGGACCAATGAATTCATCACCATCCCCACTTCAATTCCCAACAGTCGACGAAAATTTGAATGATTAAGAAAGTGATGACGATCATCCCATGAATATGGAAGATGACTGTGTGCATATGGAAGACGTTTCATCGGACTCACAATATGCGGAAGAAGACTATGAAATAGGATCCCAACCAGTACATTTCTTCTCCGATAGAACCAATTTCTATCATGATTAAATATTTGTTGACAAAAAACAACTCAAAATGCTACTAGACGAAGCAGTGGTGAGAGAGTCTTTTGATTATCGTATGGATAAGAGCTGCACCATATTATTGAAGGTAAAATGTGTGTCTCCTAGTTGTGGATGATTGTTATGGAAAGGAAGTACAAAACTCGAACAAATTTCACATATACAAGTATGTCGGGGAGCACACGTGCTGTGTTAAATACGCCACCCGTAAGCACAAGAAAATGTCATCCGAATTGATTGCTTCACTATGCTTAAATTATTTTCGGGATGGTAAGGGTCCAAACATAAGTGAAATTCAAAGGATTGTGTTCAAGGAGTTGCATTGCCACGCAAGCTACTGGATATGTTGGAAAGAAAGTGTAATTACGAAGTACATCATTCGCGGGACACCGAAGCATGGATATGCTTGCTTGCCGATTTTTTCCCACATGGTGGAGTTGCTGAATCCAGGGTCTTCCTAATCTATCATGGAAAACCATATTGATGGATCATTCGTTTACTACTTCTTAGCATTTGGAGCTTGCATACGGGGATATGCCCACATGAGAAAGGTAATTGCCATTGATGGCACACATGTTTATGAAAAGTATGGGGGCGTGGTCCTCAGTACAGTTGCACAGGACATCAAAACTCACATCTTTCCGATTACCTTTTGTTTCATCAATAAAGAGAACGATGCTTATTGGACCTTCTTCTTCCAGAAGTTGAAGTCTATCGTAGAATATGAACCAGATCTATGTGTCATCTCCGACAGGCACATTAGCAATGCCAATGCCTTCTCCCAGGTATATAGTCGTGCATATCACGAACTTTGCATGATGCACCTTGCTGAAAATCTCTGTGTAAATTAACACTGTGGAGAACATCATTATCTATTCTATGCATGGCAAAGGAGTATTCCTTTGCTGAGTTTAGCAAAAATTCTAAGGAATTGAAGTATAATTACCCCAAGGCAGCACATGCCCTTGAAAATGTTCTTGGTTTTCAAAAATGAAGTAGAGTACACTTCCTAGGAAATAGGTACGATGTGATGACCACAAACATCACCGAGTCCCTCAACTCGATTTTGATGGATGAATGGGAGTACCCCGTGTCGTACACATTCAATTCAATTGCTAAAAAAATTGATAAAAAATTTATGGAGCGGTATGCCTATGTGGATGGGAAAGAGAACATATTTGTTCCTTGTGCGGAAAATATCCTAAGGGATAACAAGAGTGAGACCGATTCCTTGTATGTGACTAATCCAAACGGGGTTCTCAACCAGTACACGGTGTTTGGCAATGGTGTTACTGCCAAGGTCAATCTCTTGGAGAGGAGTTGTTCTTGTCAGAAATTTGACTTGGTGAAAATGCCATGCGAGCATGCGATGGCAGCTTTGTGAGCAAAGTATGGCGATGGTGTAGGTTATTGAAACTCCATCTACGAGTACTCTTCGCCAATTTATAAAGCTACAAGATACCTCATCGCATACTAAGAAGCAATTAATTTTGTCCCTCTAGAGAATGAATGGAATGTGCCATAGGAATTGCCAGACACTAAAATTTCTCCAACTCCCTACGATCCCAAATTCAGAAGGAAGAAAGTGAAATGCACTAAGGGCGTCAGTGAGATGTTCAAGTCCAAAAGGAGGAATAGGTGTTCAATATGCAAGAAATTTGGGCACAAAAGAACTACGTGTTGCATGGACAACAAATCATCGATAGGCTTTATTTTGCTTCAGTTATAAAGCTGCTGTTATGGCGTATAAATGTCCATTTCAGTAGACTCTAACGTTTTGTTTTTATCGACTTAATGCTTTGTCTACAATAGACTACATACATTCTATGGTATATCTTTAACTCGGTCTATTAAATAATATATATTTGTTATATGATTAATCATCAAACACGCTATGTAGGTATTTATACCACCATATCTTTCTAATAGATACATTAAATCATTATTTCCTATTCCTAATTAATTAAAAGCTGCGAACATGTCTGTTCTCAAGAAAAACCTTTGGTATATGCAAACCAAACATTTTCTATTCCTACACTCATCGACTGACCATTAATTGGATATATAAAAGGATGCAAACTATATGTCTATAAGTACAGGCCCTATTTCAACGTAACCCTTCACTTGTCTCTAAACCCAAAATATCAGCAACCCTCTTCTTCTTACCCAAAACATCAGAAATCATGCCTGGTCACCGAATTGCCCTTCGCACAATCAGACGTGTTCCCCTTCGTCACTACGATTTGCTTCTACTTTGAAATGATTTTGACTGGCTATTCTACAGCCTGGGAGAAGACCTCCATTACTTGGAGTGTGAGCTCCAACGAATTGCTCGTTTTCTTCGAGCAATTCTGAAGCGTCTTGGAATGGACGGCAACGACTACATCACCCCCCATCATCCCCATAATTTAGTTTACTATTTTTTTGTTTATGTTGTTAATTTTTTGTTGGTTTATTCATTGTTGATGTAGCTTTCGCAGTAGGACTTTCTTAGAAGAAAACTTCTTCCATTTTTCCCCTTTTACGATAAATTTTATCAAGTAATGCAATGAACAAGTTTAATGTAAGTTTCAGTTTTACTTTAATGAAAAATTTAAGTTTGAACATTATGTTTACTACATTTGTTATGATTTATGTTTACTACTTTTGTTATGATTTATTTTTCTTTCTTGTGGCAGTTATTCTTCTGTACAAACTCGAATTTCAAATATGTATGCCTCGTTCAATTAAAAGTACTGTAGTTTGACTTTATTAATTTCAAGTTTATATAAAAAGTGATATATAGTCTATCATGAATCATATACTCCGTCATTCATCGACCTTGTGTGGTAGTCGATCCTAGATAATGTGAGTTGATGCGTCACTGGTTAAATTAAAACGGACAGTAACATATTTTGGGACTGGTGGAACCAAATAATTAAATTAAAAATGATTTAATCAGACAATAACATATTTTGGGACTGGTGGAACAAAATAATTAAATTAAAAATGATTTAAACATATAATAACATATTTTGGGACTAATGAAACAAAATAATTAAAATAAAAATGAGTTAAACAGACAATTACATATTTTGAGGCTGGTGAAATAAAGTAATTAAATTAAAAATAATTCAAAAAGATAATAACACATTTTAGGGCTGGTGGAACAAAATGATTAAAATAAATAGATAATCTTGAGGGTCCATCAATTAGTCTGGTCTATAGACTGGTGGTGAGACTTAATAGACCGTAGTAGATCATGGCATATGTTAGCCATTGATTAGCTGGGTCGACCATAGACGTACACCTTTAGATGTGCATCGATTGATATCCTAAGTATGCGTAGACCACGTTGATCGATGTGCACTGCCATAGACCGTCACTTGGATGTAGTTAAAAAAATGAATAAATAAATTAAAAATAAATGTAGTGTTGAACAATCATCATCCTCAATACAATATATATCCTTAATACATACTTGTGCTCTGAAAAACACTACTCTTAGCTTATTGAACATTCAAGCACTACCAATCCACATACTCCTTAATTCACAATGTACAAGCTCTAATATGATTGTGTTTCTTGTTTACACTCACTCACATGTGTAGAAATCAAAACTACATTTATTTTTAATTTATTTATATATTTTTTAACTAAATCCAAGTGACGGTCTATGGAAGTGCATATCGATCAACGTGGTCTACACATACTTAGAATATTAATCGATGCATATCTAAAGTTGTAAGTATATGGTTGACCAGTCCAATCGATGGCTGACATAAGCCATGATCTACGACGGTCTATTAAGTGTCATCACCAGTTTGAAAAATAAAATTACTGCTCCAACGGTAATAAAAAACTACTTTTATAATCCATCAGTGTCAACACTTCATTTTTACTTCATTTATAAGGTCGGTCATCCCTCATTATTTTATTTGATTTGCTTTGTTTTGTTTTTAAAAATTCTACAATGTCTCAAGCCTCTCAAACATCCAATTCTAAAAATACTCTAATTTGTCATTGTGGGAATGTGGCTTCCCTGAGGACATCACGCACAGACTCAAATCCAGGTCACAAATTTTATAATTGTGCAATTGCGAAGGTAAGCGGTGTGTGTCTTTTTTATGAAGTTAGTCGTCATGTAATTATTATTTTTTTCTAGGATAATGGTGCATGCTTTTTTTTGAAATGTCTTGATGAGCTATCACCTCCAACCTGTCCATCAACATTGAGTCCGGGACCTGAGACATCAAATTTTCAAGGATTGGCAAAATTTAATCTACTACAAAGGCTCCAACAATGCGAAGAAAATAAATATTTGACCGAAGAACAGAGGGATCACTTTAAAGTGTCTACAGGACAAAAAAATAGAGAGGGATCAACTAAAATAAAAATTGATTTTGACCGAAGAAAGGAAGAATGACCTAAAAATGATGTTATGTGCTATAATTCTAGTATTCGTTCTTTGGAAAGGTGATACATGGATGCAGTGATATTGAATAAATAATAGTACTTCTATTTTTCTATAATGTTAATACTATTTTTGATAGAATCATGGTCGATCAAACAACACGTCGACTTAAAACCAACCAGCATGGCAATGATAGACCATGCAAGCAGTATATGAAAGATTATGTATGCATTCTATGACATCGACCATACACTGCACCAGCTATGACAACACCCTACATATTCAAATGGAAATGCCACTAATCAGATTGATAGAGACAGATTCAGTGCAGAATCATAACTACTACCATAAAATAAAATAATTTTTCTAATAAAAAAAACATTTGTCCGATCCTAACTACCGATCATTCAACAACACATTAACAATATTAGCATTCAACTGTCTTCTTCCCTGTCTTCCTCATCAACACAAATGTTACTATTGGTTTCACCTACGATATTCATGACCAAATATTTTTGGCCAGCCTCAGCTCATTTTTTCTTAGCAGCTTCGGCTTCTTCTTCATGCTCGCCTTCTTCTCCTACTATTTCAGCATTTGCAGCAGCTGGTACTTTTTTGGCTGGCGCTTCTTTACCTTATTCTCCTTTTTTCTCAACATCTGCCGCTGTTTCTTTTTCAGGTTCTTCTTCTGCTTCTGCAACTGCTTCTTTTGGACTTTCTTCGGCTGATGCTTCTTCACCTTATTCTCCTTGATTTTCAACGTCTACTGCTGGTTCACTTTCAGCTTCTGCTTCTTCTTCTGATGCAACTGCTTCTTTTGGACTTTTTTCTTGGCACATATCTTCTTCTTCATCCTTCTTTTCTTCTTCTTTTTCCTCTCTCGCCATAACAGAGGCCAACTCATCCATTTTGCTCCTTTTTTCTCCTTCTTCATTTCTCTTTGATTCACGAAGGTCCACATTCACTATATCATCATATTACAAATTATTACTGATATTTAAAGCTAAAAATTTATTAAGAACATCAATTATTGATTGAACGAAGTTATCTTGCTCGTGCTGTCGCTCATCTTGTTCCTTTTTCTCTAGTCTTTTCTCTCTAATATAGGCAGCAATATCCAACAGAGCTTCCTCAAGCGCAACAACACGCTTATGAAGATCCCTGGGTCATGAGGTTCCCGCTGCATCTTTGGAGGGGCTCGGAGTATCATCATCACCAACGAGTACTTCAACGGGGTTACAACTCAAATTTCTTTCAACATCACTGTCCTCATTTGAAATAAGTAGAGTCACCCCTTCTAACTCTTTCTTTAAGCTATCGAGGACGTTATTCTTCACCTCTTCCATATATGGCTCAAAGAAAATCTTGTAATCCATCTTCGTCTCACAAAGAGTAGGGATGATGTACGGGTGCACGTTCTACAAAATATCAATTAACAATTACATAACATTCGATACAACAGTAGTATTATTATTGCATGATAAAAAATGTGTTCATACCTCAGTAATATTTCTTTGTACTTGAATAGGTCGCCTTCGATTATCTGGTCACTTTTTGTAGTGTGCCATCTGAGGATGTGGGAAATGGAAAAAGGCTCATCCGTTGATTTTTCAGCAAATTTTCCAAGATGAGGAAATGCCTCGTAGATCCAAACCTATAAGTAGTACATCAGTGAAAACATAACTCAGAGTCTATGACATAGTATAAATAAAACAAGAATCTATGATAAACTCACTAAAGGGTTTATGGTAGATACTATGAATGCCTAAAGAAATCTGAATAGAGCATAGGATGCCATATGCTTCTCATCAAATACTTCCCTCAAATTCTTCATGTCACTTTTCTAATTTAGATAGTCCAGGGTTAGTTAAAATATCTCTTGACGTATCTTATATTTCTTGACGCGTCGCAACAATAAATAATGGACCAACTGCCCATTGAACTTGAGATGTTCTGGCAGGTTTCTTAGGTGTCCAAAACAGGAATGCTTGAATCTTTTCTTTAACTCTTAGTTGACAAGAACTTGCTAGAAATCCTGATAAGCAGAAATTCTTGATCTGACCGATATCTTTGCCGGGAAAGATCTGACCTCGTCCATTATCGTTCGAAGGTCATACCGCTCAACAGAAATGAACCTTGAAAGAGATGGCATGGAAAAGGGATCATTATCCCCATCATCACTGTTTCTTCCACTATCTTTGCTCTCTTCACTGTCACCACTAGCACTGTGCTTGGCAACATCTTCACTGGAATCGACGTAGTCGCTTATCTCCTTTAACTCCGAATCTAATTCAGAAACTGACTCTTTATTTTTCTTTCTTTTTGAGACCTTTTCAACTGCCTCATCTTTTATTTTTCTATTGCTACTAGCAGTATCAGAAACGGTACTGTCTTTGCGTTTAGAAATGACGTATTTTTTGCCCATTTTCAACACAATCTACACCTGCAGAACAAATATCCCATTTTCAGTTCACAGACCACAAGTTTATCAACAAAAATAGACCAGTGCTCGAATGAACCCCCCCTTCCCCCCCAAAAAAATTAAGAAATACCCCACCAAAATTCAATATGCAGTATCAAAATCAAATTAGTGCACCTAATCAAACTAATTAGCTATTAATTTTTTAATTTTTACTATTTCAGCCATCATATTTTAAATGAATTTTCTACGTCTAAAAATTGATTCCAATCTAGGGCATTCTCATTTCATAAACCATGGGTTGATTTCATAGACCACAAGTCTACAAATAGAAACAGGTCACTGTTCGAATCAAAATGCCAAAATAACTCTTCCACCATCAAATAGTTCACTACACACTTCAATAACTGAATCAAAATCCATCATGCAGCATCAAAACACAACAATTTTTAAAAATCATACTAGTGCACCTAATCAAACTAATTAGCTATTAATCTTTCAATTTCCACTATTTCAGCAACTATATTTTTAAAGAATTTCATATGCCTAAAACTTGATTTCAATCTAGGGCATTCTGATTTCATAGACCACGGGTCTATGAACAGAAATAGATCGTTGTTTGAATCAAAATGCCAAAATAACTCTTCAGATAACGATTATCCCACAATTTAATTCTTTTTTGCTAAACCAAATCGGAACTAAACCAAAATTCCTTAATCAACCAAATTCAAAAAAAAATTAAATTTCCTACATCACTACGAATCGATTAGCAAAGAAACCCATTTAAATGGATCTAGAAATGATCGCAACTTGATTTTAACTAACCTTATGATGCAATAACGACCCCTTAGCTACTGGAGAAGAAGAAGAAACAAAAATGACAATTTTGGGATGAAGGTTTCTTAAGCGAGAGTTGGGAGAATTGAAGAGGAAAGAGAGAGGAATTTTTTTGGATATTGGAATAAGTGTAGGGTGTTAGTGTAGTATATTAAATTTGCAAAGTTTTAAAAAAGATGAAATGGTCTCTTTATCCACATGTGGTCCCCACTATTTTAACTTTTTCCAAGTTTTTATACCCTAACACTAAGAATTAAATCAAAAATAATTTTAGTAAGAAAATGACAAAATAGTTTTGGAAGTGGGTAGTTCTGCCAATTTTTCCCTAGAAGGCAAGCGTGAAAAGCAGAAGTCTAAACTAGTCAGATATGAAACATATATCATGGAATTATAAGAGGAACGTCCTCATGTAAACAACATGGAATAAGATTTGAATCTATTTATGGAGATTTCGTAACTATTCTGAAACTGAAAAATTTGACACAATTAATTAATTAATTATCTTTTTTTTTGGAAACTGAAAGCATGTAGTTACAAATGGGACAACTAGTTAGTATAGTCTTTCATGGGCTACGAAAATAACCATTTGGAATAGGCTAAGTTGTTACAAATTATTAGGAAAGATGTTTAACAATCTCTGATACATACATTTGATTAATTAAGAACTGATCATTTCAACATGCATAGACACTTATGAATAGGGATTAGGGCCTATTAAGTACATTCCAACTATCAGCACTTTGTGAACCATCTATTACGGGTATCCCGTGAAATTTCTTGAGGTGCACAAAAGTTGATCCAGACATCACGATCTTAAAAAAAAGAATATTGTATATTAACCTTGCTAAGTATTTTGTCTTCTATGGAATGTTATTTATGAGAGTTTTATGTGTATAGAAAATGCATTAGATGAACTTGATCAAACTAAAGTGATTTTGGCTTGATTTGAAGCAAAAGAAGGAATAAGGATTGCCGGACTTGTCTAAGGACCTCGGACCTCATGAAGCGAGATAGACAGAAGAGCCAAAAAACAAGAGCAACTTTAGAGCTGACCAGGCTCATCTGCAATCCCCACAAAGCGTGAGCTTAGACGAGTCAAAAAAATTGATCTCGTGAATTTTGAATTCCCACATATCTTAGGTCATAAAAACACGCTAGAAAACATGTTGAGGAGGTGGGCAACAAAAAAGGCCAAAGATTCTTTGGGAGGCAAGAACACAGAGAGAGGTGGAAGCGAAGAGATATTTGACTTAGTGTTTCACTTTCTCCTTTCTTTTACTTGTTGTTATGGAATTCTATACTATGCATGTTCTTAAACAATATTATGAGTAGCTTGGTTCCTTATCTAGAGTTTGACGGGCCTTTTGTAGGATGTCAATTCTTCTTGTGTTTTTATATAATTGGGTCATTCTGTTTATTTCTATTTGTTTAACTACACAATGATACTAGCTAGTTAATTGACTGGCCGCCGGCTAACAATGGTATCATATTTTGTTCTTCTCGAGAGCGACTCTGAGATTAGGTGTTAGTTGAACAATGTCACTTCGAAGCTTTGAAGTATTAGAAATGGTTTATCTATGCGATATCCGTTAAAAGTTTAGCTCGTTTATTTCATTGTCGTTACAAAACTGGCTCATTTGTGTCATTATTTTTTAACGGTGGTATTGTAAAACAACCTTTGCTATGTGGTTCACATCACCAAATTAGACCTAGTAAAAGTATTACTCATTTTAAAAAAGACTCATTTTAAATAACATAACCATATTCCATATTATTCTATCCTATATCAATCAAATTCAATAACCGATTTTTTTTTAAAAGAAAGTTTGAAAATGCATTGAAATCATTTATAAAAAAAACTGCAAATACTGTGTTGTTGTGTGTGGGTGGGTGGGTGGGTGGGTGGAGTAGGGGTTGATTTTGATGAAGCTGAAAACTGCAAGTATAGTGATTGTTTTGCATATTGTTCATATCATTGATGAATTATTGTTCAATATATCAGAAGTGTATATTGTGTAATTGAAGGGATGTGCATGGCCTAATGGCTTCTATAGAGCCTTCATGTTGGAGTTTAGTCAACCCGAGTTTGTTTCTATGAACAAACATTGTTCAAGGGTTGAACTTAGTTGTTTGGGATGATTTACTTGCACTTGTTATGTTTACTTATTTATCATGCCTTCTTTTTTGTTTAGAATGGCAGAATCTTCAACCTATTAATGGCTTTGTTGTGAAAAAACAAAAAAACAACTTATTCATCAATGATAATGAACAATATGCAAAATAGTAGCAATACTTGCAGTTTTTAATTTCATCCCTCCAGTATCTGCGGGTTATTTTTATAAGCGATTTTCATTGGGTTTTCAAACTTTTTTTTAATTTTTTGATTATTGAATTTGATTGATATCGGATAGAGTAAAATCAAATATGGTTATGCTATTTAAATTTTTAACTAAGTAATATTTTCAGTGTGTCTAGTTTAGTGATGTGGAACTCTAATAAGAGTCCATATAGCAAAGGCGGTTTTACAAAACCACCTTTACAAAATAATGACATAAATGGGCTTGTTTTGTAACGGTAATGGCATAAACGAGACCAAGATTTTAACGGATGACATAGATGAACCATTTCCAATAGTTCAATGACATATTTGAGCTTTTTTCGTTAACAGTTTAATGATTGGGATTTAAAAGTGGAGGTTTTTTTTTTTTTTTTTTGGTTTCCCATTCGGTGTCCGGTACCTGCATTGGAGTCCAACTAATCCAGACTCGCGCCGGGTAGGGCCCCATTCCGGGGTTTGCGCTCCCAACAGAGTTTTCTCCATGCCCAGAGTTGAACCCTCGACCTCTAGTTAAGGATGGAGCCGCCCCATCCGCTGCACCACAAACCATATTGGTAAAAGTGTAGGTTAAGGATAACGAAGCTTTGATGCAATCTAAGTGAATAGATTAATTGGTTTTGCTAGGGTTATAAGTTCGAATGAATAACACTAGAAAATTACTAAACTTATTGGTCCAGAGATATCTGTGGTAATAAAAGATTGATGATCAGTAAAGATTAATTTGGCTAGATTATATAACATAGTGAGAATGAATCCGGCAAATAAAGAAATCATAACTTTAGGCTTCTTAATCATGATATCAACCCGTTTTCTAGTTACTTTGATTTATTGGTTATACAGTTTAAAACAAAAATTTTAATCATGAAAATCAAATAACTGTACCCCCACCCACTCCAAAAAAGAAAAGTTAGCGTTTGACCATGTTTCATTGTGAAAATAGAAAAAAAAAATAATTTATTTTCGAAGTGAATAATGATATTTGAAAATTAAATTTGTGCTTGGCAATTAAATAAATTTGAGTTATTTTTGAATTTTTTTGGGTAATTTGGAGTGAAAAAAGTGACAGCTTTTTAACTTTTTTATTGTTTTTGGAATTTTATAAATTCTCGAAAAGTAAAAATATAATTTTCCAAATTTTATGACCAAACATTTCTAAAGTTCAATTCCAAATAAAAGATTAATTTTCATTATCAAACGGGTCCTTTAATGATATTTATGTTTTTTCTTACAATAAAAAATTACTTATGCAGTAGAATACTCCGTATTAATGTAATCTCATTGAAATATAAAAAGTCAAATATTTTTTTTTTTTGGTTAATTACTCTTCCGCCCAACTGTGCTTACCTGTCTATACACTATATCTTTCAAAAAAATAACACTATTAAAGTATCAACAGCAAAGTTGAACAAAGCAACAAGCCAAAAAATCAACAAGTTCCTCTCTTTCACTCAACAAAAATGGTATCGCCAAAACAACCGAATGGTTCCTTACTGCCCACCAGAAACAAGAGGCCATCATCATCGTCTGATGATGTACCTCCATTTTCGAAGCATCCATAGGTTCATATAAATTTTCACTTCATTCTTTTATTTTATTTTAGTTTTTTGTTAAGCATTCGATGAGTATTGATTCTTTTTTTTTTCTCATCCTTGATTGTATCAAATTCAATCTTTTTTAGGTGGATGATGCACCTCCTTTTGTGAAACGTCTAAAGGTGCACTCAAATTTCTACTTCATTCATTTTTTTTTGTTTTTTTGTTAAGTGTTTGGTTAGTAAATTAATATTTTTTGTAGGTGATATACCTCCTTTTCTAAAACGTCCAAGGATTCACTCAAAATTCTACTTATCTTTTTTTTTTCTTGGGGATTTTGCTAAAGGTTTGATGAGTAAATTGATTCATTTTTCGTTCTTTTTGATTGGTGTAAATTGTTTTTTTTAGGGAGATGACAATGTGGATACTTTGGAAAAAAAATCGATGCTACCATCTGAGAATTCAAAGGAGTTGCACTCAACTAATCAACTAGAACTTGAAGCCGGAAACGTAGTTGACCAAAAAGTTAATGACACAGCTGACGAAAAGACTGAGGCCGCGGGTGACGCTGCAGTGGACGGTGGAGTTTTCACACCTGCCCAAGTAGGCAATTATTTTTTTGTTTTTTACTTCCTTAGTCCCTCCACTTTAGTCAGACCTTACAGAAGGCAAGGTATAATACAAATATAACGACAACGTTTTTACATATCCAGTTTAAAAATAATTTATCTATTTATTCCTAATTTGTTCTTATCAGTTTAAGAATAATTTATCTTTTTAATTCCTCATTTACCCTTGTTATTATTTATAATCACTTCACAATATATTTACTAGATTTATTATATTCAAAAAGGTGATATAATAAAATTGTGTTTGATGTCAAGTCAATAATGGATAAACAAAAAATGGACGTAGGAACCACTTTATTTATCTTTTGTATTTTCTTAGGAGAGTCTTTGATATCATTCAGGTTTTGTATCGGACAAGCCTTGGTGCAGACTCATATCAACGTATCCGGAGGTTTAATATTAGTAGTATTTGTTTTTCTTTAACTATTTTTCTGTTGAATATTGGTTTATAGATTCGATATCTAATAGAATGTACATTCTGGAGAACCCAACAGTAGAGTTAATAAGACTTTTTTGGTGGTTGGTACGAATAAAGACACTCCTGCTGCTGCGATAACGTGCTTTATAAGGCTTGTAAATCCCCGCAGCGCAAAACGTGAGCTTAAACGAGTCAAAAAAAAATTGATCCTGTGAATTTTGAATTCCCACACATCTTTGGTCATAAAAACACGCTAGAAAACATGTTAGAGGAGGTCGGCAACAAAAATGCCAAAGATTCTTTAGGAGGCAAGAACATAGAGAGAGGTGGAAGTGAAGAGATATACGACTTAGTGTTTCACTTTCTCCTTTCTTTTACTTGTTATGGAATTCTATGCTATGCATGTTCTTAAACATTATTATGGGTAGCTTGGTTCCTTGTCTAGAGTTTCACGGGCCTTTTGTAGGATGTCAATTCTTCTTATGTTTTTATATAATTGACTAATTCTATTTATTTCTATTTGTTCAACTACACAATGATTGTACTTAATTAACTTGCCGCCAGCTAACTGTTAGGAAAGACGGGCACACAATCAAAGAGCCCGACAACGTAGCAACGAAAAATACCCAAGACTAAACTTTCCCTTGCAACTTGAACCAAGAGGACACAAATAAACCCAAGAAAACTAGAGTAATATACAGCAAACAACTCAACCAAATGAAACAAGACAAGAATAAAGGAAATCACACGAGACACAAGATTTACGTGAAAAACTATTCAGTGTGAAGAGTAAAAAACCATGGAATAAAAACCTCCACCATATACACCAAAGATTTACTATATTTTCCTCCAAAATAGCCACTAAACAAGTGCCAAACAACAAGAAACAATACATAATCCACAGCACCAAACACTAGAGAAATAAAGGAGTGAAAGCACAAAAAATGCCGCTACTGTTCGGGAATGAAGAATAGGATCTACAGGCCACTAAATCAAGCTCCATCAGTTCCTAATCAAAGATTGAGATGAGAGGAACAAGAAGTCCAAAAATCGCTCAATTGGACAAGAAACGAAGCGGGAATTGCAATTTCAAGTTGACAGTTGTGGCTGAAATTTAGGTGCAAAAATCAGCTTTGTTTTTCTCTCTTTGGCTGGTGAAAACTCTCTTTTTGTGATGGTGAATAAGACCTAAAAAGATCAATATATATTCCCCATAGTAATGGGCCTATGAGAAAAAGTGTGTTGGTCCAAATTGGACTTCATTTATCCACATAGGAAGGGAAAACGACCCAATAACCCAACAATTTTCTCCCTCCCAACTATGTGGAGGAGACCGCCATCCAGGCGATCATGCAACAATCTTCAAACTTCCTTCTTGGCAAATCTTTAGTAATCATGTCGGAACCATTATCATCTGTATGAATCTTCTCAAGTTCAAGCAACGTAGAATCCACCACATCCCGAATCAAATGGATCTTACATCAATATGTTTAGACCGACCACGGAATGTAGAATTCTTGCCAAGATGTAAGGCACTTTGACTGTCGTAATGAAGCACATACCACTCTTTAGCACAACCAAGTTCCCCCAAGAATCTCTTCATCCAAAGCAATTCTTTACAAGCTTTGACGACTGTATTAAGCTCAGCTTCTTTAGTAGATAGAGCAACACATTTTTGCAACCTAGTTTACCAAGACACAACTCCCCCTACAAAAGTAACCAAATACCCTGAAGTATATTTGCGAGTATCAACATAACCAGCCATATCTGAATCAGTATAACAACAAAGACTAGGATTCCCTGTACAAAAACACAAACTCAGACTAGAAATACCACAAAGATATCTCATAATTCACTTTACAACATTCCAATGTTCTCTTCCCATATTAGAAAGAAAACGACTAACAACACCAACAACATGAGCAATATCCAGTCTTGTGCAAATCATTGCATACATCAAAGTACCAACAGCTGCAGCATAAGGAACTTTCTTCATATCTTCCTTCTTATCATCACTGGAAGGACACTGCTTCGTGATCAATTTGAAGTGCATAGCTAAAAGTGTACTGACAACTTTAGCCTTGTCTATGTTAAACCTTCGAAGTAATTTCTGAATGTACTTCTCTTGTGATAACCACAACTTCTTGTCCTTTCTGTCATGGGCAATCTGCATGCCAAGAATCTACGTTGCTGGTCCTAAGTCTTTCATAGAAAAAGTCTTACTCAACTCTTGCTTCAACTTTTGCATCCTGCAAGCATTATGACCAACAACAAGCATGTCATCAACATAAAGCAACACAATAATAAAGTCTCCATCAGAGAATTTTTGCACAATAATACAATGGTCTGAAGTAGTCTTCTTGAAGCCTTGTTGACTCATAAAGGAGCCAAACTTCCTGTACCACTGCCTAGGAGCTTGTTTCAAACTATACAATCTCTTCTTCAATTTAAAAACATAATTCTCTTTTCCCTTGACTTCAAAACCTTTGGTTTGCTCCATATAAATCTATTCATCTAAGTCACCATGGAGAAAAGTTGTTTTAACATCCATTTGCCCAACCTCTAAATCTAGACTTGCAACTAAGCCTAGAACCACATGAATAGATGACATCTTCACAACCGGAGAAAATATGTCATCCAAATCAACTCTCTTTTTCTAGTTAAATCCCTTCACAATCAATCTAGCTTTGTACCGTAGAATTTGATTACCATCTTCATGATTCACCCGAAAAACCCACCTATTTTTCAAAGCTTTTCTATCTTTAGGTAGCTTAACTAAATCAAAGGTATGATTATCTTGCAAAGATTTAATTTCATCTTCCATAGCATCAAACCACTTTTCTTTTTCTTCACTTTCCATGGCATCATCAAGACTCTCAGGTTCTCCCCCATCAGTCAAGTGTACATACTCACTGGGAGAATAACGAGATAAAGGTATTCTCTCTCTTGTAGATCATCTGAGAGAACACTCTGGAACATCAACAACTGGTTATGGATCAACCATATCAACTTGTACTGGAGTATCAACAACTTCTTGCTGGTCATTCTGAACATGATCATCATCTTCATTATCAATATGATTTTCATCATCATGAAGATTTTCTTTAGGAGCAGTAGTTAAAGGAACTGCATCAACATCAACTAGGATCTCACTACTCTGAGAATCAACCTTCTCAGCTTTGTCAAAATCTTCAATTGTTTGGTCTGTAAAGAACACAACTTCGCGGATTCTAACAAGTTTCTTCTCAGCTGGATAATAGTAAGGATAGCGAAATTCATCTTGACCATAACCAATGAAGATACACTGTCTAGTTTTAACATCCAACTTTGACCTTTTATCCTTAGGAACATGAACATAAGATTTACACCCAAACACTTTATGATGATCATAAGAAACATTCTCATGCATTTCAATTTTTTCCCTGTCTGTCTTTCAACCAAGGCCTAAAAATTTTTGAACACATCAAGTACTTAATCCATGGAATTTAAAGGAAATACCCAGAGTTTGTGAGAATGATCATCAATAAAAGTAACAAAGTAAAGCGCACCACCATGAGACCTTAATTTAAAAGGACCGCACAAATCAGAATGCACCAACTCCAGCAAATCGAGCTTTCTTGAAGGCGAATGACTCTGAAAAGAAACTCTTTTCTGTTTACTAGCTAAGCAATGAACACACTTCTTCAACTTTGCTTGTTTTACTCCAGAAAGCAAATTTTTCTTAGCCAAACTATCAATTCCATTCTCACTCATATGACTCAACCTTCTATTCCACAAATTCGATGAAGTATCATTCTCCACTAAGTTTATCAAGCCTTTAGAAGTAGAACCCTGAAATACGTACAAGTTAGACAACTTGTCAACTCGAGCCACAATCATTGAACCTCTAGTAAGCTTCTACTGGCCAGCACCAAGGGTGTTAACATAACCCTCATCATCAAGTTTACCTACAGAAATCAAATTCAATCAACCATCTGAAACATGCTTGACATTATTGAGAACTAGTTTGGAGCCATCATTACTTTCCAAATAAATCGTGCCAATGCCAAGTACTTTAACTTCATCATTGTTTCCCATTTTCAATATCCCAAAATTACATGGAGTATAAGAAGAAAATAATTCCTTCTTTGGCGTAACATGAGAAGTAGCACCAGAATCCACAAACCAGCTAGACTTATCGCCAACAAATTAATGGCATTCTAACCACAAGCAACAAGAAAATCAACATTAGCAACAATAATAACACGATTTTCATTATTGCCTTCTTTCTTTTGTCGTCTTATATCTCTCGTATGCTTGTAACAATATTTCATGATGTGCCCCTTTTTGTTGCAATAGTCACATGTAACATTCATAAATTTGGACCATAACTTGCTTCTACTTTTATCTCTATCATTTGAATCTCTGAACTTGTTTCTCCCCCTCTCTTAAGTAACCAAAACATTAGAGTATGTAGATAAAGAAGATGAGGCTTGAGATCTTCTTCTCATATCTTCATTCAAGACACCGCTCTTAGCATATTCTATAGTTACAATACCACCGAGAGCAGAATTAGTCAAAAAAACTCCAAGGGTTTTCCGAGAGTCAGGCAGAGTATTAAGAAGCCAAAGTCCCTGAATTTCTTCATCGAACTTTACACCCATTCCGGACAGCTGGTCAAGGACACCCTGAAAATTATTTATATGATTAGAAATAGGACTACCCTCTTTATACTTGATATTCATCAATTGCTTAAGCAGGAATAACTTGTTATTGCCAATCTTCGAAGCATAAAGTATCTCGAGCTTATCCCCAAAACATATAGCATGTGTCTCATTCACAATGTGATTTCCAACATTATATTCAACCCATTGTCTGATATAGCCACAAACCTATAAGTGCTCAAATTCCCAATTCTCATCTATCATGGATTCAGGATTAGTAGATGTAAACACAGGTAGATGCATTTTCTTGACAAATAGAAGATCTTTCATCTTGTCTTTCCAAGTATGACAGTTACTACCATTCAAACACACCATCTTGATCATATTTTTCTTTATCATTCAAATCGACAATCAACAACAACTAACTCTCTGATACCACGTGTTAGGAAAGATGGGCACATAATTAAAGATCTAGATAGGGTAGCAGCGGAAAATAACCAACACTTAACTTTCCCTTTCAACTTGAACCAAGAGGAGACTAATAAACCCAAGAAAAATAGAGTAATATACAGAAAACAACTCAACCAAATGAAACAAGACAAGAATAAATGCAATCACACGAGACACAAGAATTACAAGGAAAATCCTTCAGCATGAAGAGTAAAAAATCAAGGGATCAAAACCTCCACTATAATCACCAAAGAGTAACAATATTTTCCTCAAAAACGGCCACCAAAAAAGTGCCAAACAACAAGAAATAATACATAATCCACAGCACCAAACACTAGAGAAATAAAGGAACGAAAGCATAAAAAATGCAGCTACTGTTCGGGAATGAAGAACACGATCTACAGACCACCAAATCAAGATCCGTCAATTCATAATCAAATATTGAGATGAGAGTAACAAGAATTCCAAAAATTAACTTAATCGAAAAAGAAACAAAGCGGAAATCGCAATTTAAAGTTGACAGTTGTGGCTTAAATTTAGGTGCGAAAATCAGCTTTGTTTTTCTCTGTTTGGCTGCTGAAAACTCTCTTTTTCTGAAGGTGAATAAGACCTAAAAAGAACAATATATATGCCCCATATTAATGGGCCTATGGAAAAAAATGGGTTGGTCCAAATTGGGCTTCATTTATCCACATAGGAAAGGAAAAAGACCCAATAACCCAACACTAACAATGCTATCTTATTTTGTTGTTATCGAGAGCGACTCTGAGATTAGGTGTTAGTTAAACAATGTCACTTCGAAGAATTAAATTATTAGAAATGGTTTATATATGTGATCCATTAAAAGTTTGGCTCGTTTATGCCATTGCTGTTACAAAACAGGCTCATTTGTGCCTTTACATTTTAACGATGGTTTTGTAAAACAACCTTTGCTATATGGACTCTTTTTAGAGGTTCACATCACCAAATTAGACCAAATAAAAATATTACTCATTTTAAATAACATAACCATATTCCATATTATTCTATCCTATATCAATCAAATTTAATAACCGGTTCTTTTTTAAAAAAAGAAAGTTTGAAACCGCAATGAAATTGTTTATAAAAAAAATGCAAATGCTGCTTTGTTGTGTGTGGGGTGGGTGGGTGGGGTGGGGGTTGATTTAGATGAAACTAAAAAATGCATGTATTGTGATTGTTTTGCATATTGTTCATATCGTTGATGAATTATTGTTCAATATATCAGAAGTGTATATTCTGTAATTGAAGGATGTGCATGGCCTAATGGCTTCTATAGAGCCTGCATGGTGGATTTTAGTCAACACGACTCACGAGTTTGTTTCTAAGAACAACTTGTCTTATGCCAAGGATACAATTTTCTAGGGTTGAACTTAGTTTTTGGAATTATTTACTTTCACTTGTTATGTTTACTTGTTTATCTTGCCTTCTTTTTTTTTTTGAAAAGCAGAATCTTCAACCCATTGATCGCTTTGTTGTTAAAAATAAAAAAATAACTTATTAATCAATGATAATGAACAATATGCAAAATAGTAGCAATATTTGCAGTTTTCAATTTCATCCCTCTAGTATTTCCGGTTTTTTTTATAAACGATTTTCGTTGGATTTTCAAACATTTATTTTTAATTTTTTGATTATTGGATTTGATTGATATTGGATAGAGTAAAATCAAATATGGTTATGCTATTTAAATTTTTAAATGAGTAATATTTTCAATGTGTCTAGTTTGGTGATGTGGACCTCTAATAAGAGTCCATATAGCAAAGGTGGTTTTACAAAACTACCGTTACAAAATAATGACGTAAATGGGCCTGTTTTGTAACGGCAATGGCATAAACCATACCAAACTTTTAACGGATGACACAGATGAACCATTTCTAATAGTTCAATGTCATATTTGAGCTTTTTCCAATAATAGTTTAATGATTGGGATTTAAAAGCGGAGGTTTTTTTTTTTTTTTTTGGTTTCCCATCCAGTGTCCGGTACCCGCATTGGACTTCAACTAATCCGGATTCGTGCCGGGTAGGACCCCATTCGGGGGTAGTGCTTCCAACAGAGTTTTCTCCATGCCCAGAGTCGAACCCTCGACCTCTAGTCAAGGGTGGAGCAGCCCCATCCGCTGTGCCGCAACCCCTATTGGTAAAAGTGGAGATTAAGGATAACGAAGCTTTGATGCAATTTAAGTGAATAGATTAATTGGTTTTGCTAGGGTTATAAGTTCGAATGGATAACACTAACAAATTACTAAACTTATTGGTCCAGAGATATCTATGGTAAAAAAAGATTCATGATCGGTATAGATTAATTTGGCTACATTATATAACATAGTGAGAATGAATCCAGTAAATAAAGAAATCATAGCTTTAGGCTTCTTAATAATGATATCAACCCATTTTCTTGTTAGTTTGATTTATTGGCTATATCGTTTAAAACAAAATTCTTAATCAAGAAAATCAAATAATTGTTCCAACTTATTTTCTTTGCGATACTGAACAACGAATCTTAGTTTAGTATAGAATTTGACTCCGGTCTTAAAAACCAAATTATATTTACAACAATCACTTAACCTTTTTAGGACAAGCTTTTGGCTTGATTAATAAACAATAAATTAGCCCCCCTCCAAAAAAGAAAAGTTAGCGTTTAACCATGTTTCATTGTGAAAATAGAAAAAAATAATTTGTATTTTCAAAGTGACAATGATATTTGAAAATTAAAGTTGTTCTTGGCAATTAAATAAATTTGAGTTATTTTTGAGTTTTTGTGGGTAATTTGGAGTGAAAAAAGTAGCAGCTTTTTTATTGTTTTTGGAATTTTAAAAATTCTCAAAAAGTAAAAATATAATTTTCCAAATTTTATGACCAAAAATTCCGGAAAAAAAGAGAAAAAAATTTTGTTATCAAACAAGTCCTTTAATGATATTTATGTTTTTTCTTACAATAATAAATGACTTATGCTGTAGAATACTCCGTGTTAATGTAATCTCATTGAAATATAAAAGTCAAATATTTTTTTTTTTGGTTAATTACTCTTCTACCCAACTGTGCTTACATGTCTATACTCTAATATCTTTCAAAAAACCAAAACTACTTAAGTATCAACAGCAAAGTTGAACAAATCAACAAGCCAAAAAATCAACAAATTCCTCTCTTTCACTCAACAAAAATGGTATCGCCAAAACAACCGACTGGTTCTTTACCGCACACCGGAAAAAAGAGGCCATCATCATCGTCTGAAGATGTACCTCCATTTTCGAAGCAACCAGACGTTCATATATAAATCCATTTTCGAAGCAACCAGACGTTCATATATAAATCCATTTTCGAAGCAACCAAACGTTCATATATAAATTTTAACTTCATTCATTTATTTTATTTTAGGTTTTTGTTAAGCATTCGATGAGTATTGATTCTTTTTTTTTCTCTTCCTTGTTTGTATCAAATTCAATTTTTTCTAGGTGGATGATGCACCTCCTTCTGTGAAGCGTCTAAAGGTGCACTCAAATTTCTACTTCATTCATTTTTTTTTATTTTTTGTTAAATGTTTGGTCAGTAAATTAATATTTTTGGTAGGTGATATACCTTCCTTTCTAAAACGTCCAAGGATTCAATCAAAATTCTACATTTTTTTTTTTTTCTTGGAGGTTTTTGTTAAGCTGATGAGTAAATTGATTCATTTTTGGTTTTTATGATTGGTGTGAATTGATTTTTTAGGGAGTTGACAGTGTGGATACTTTGGGAAAAAAAAACAGATGCTGCCATCTGAGAATTCAAAGGAGTTACACTCAACTGATCAACCAGAACTTGAAGCTGGCAACGTAGCTAACCAAAAAGTTAACGACACAGCTAATGAAAAGGCTGAGGCCGCGGGTGACGCTACAGTGGACGGCGGAGTTTTCACACCTGCCCCAGTAGGCAAGTATTTTTTTGTTTTTTACTTCCCTAGTCCCTCCACTTTAGTCACACCTTACAGAAGGCAAGGTATACTACAAATATAACGTCAACTTTTTTACATATCCAGTTTAAACATAATTTATCTATTTATTCCTAATTTATTCTTACCAGTTTAAAAGTAATTTACCTTTTTAATTCCTAATTTACCCTTGTTATTATTTATAATCACTTCACAATATATTTATTAGATTTATTATATTCAAAAAGGTGATATAATAAAATTTTTTTTGATGTCAAGTCAATAATGGACAAACAAAAAATGGACGTAGGAAACACTTTATTTATCTTTTCTATTTTCTTAGGATAGTTTTTGATGTCATTCAGGTTTTGTATCGGACAAGCCTTGGTGCCGACGCATATCAGAGTATCCGAAAGTTTTAGATTAGTAGTATTTGTTTTTCTTTAACTATTTTTCTGATAAATATTGGTTTATAGATTTGATATCTAATAGAATGTATATTGTGCAGAACTCAAAATAGAGGTTAATAAGACTTTTTTGGCGGTTGGTGCGAACAAACACACTTCTACTGCTGCGATGACGTGCTTTATAAGGCTTGTAAATGTAGTGCTCTAAATTTGGACTGCCTTGACTTTCCTATTTGTTCAACAGTTTAAGTCAGTCTGCCATAATTCGAAACACGCTGTCTACTAGTGAAAATTTTTGTATGAAGATGCTTTTCGAAACAAATTAAAAGAAATGATTTTTTCTTTTCAATGCAGATTCACAAATCTTTTCTGGATCAGAATTATCTGTAGTATCTTCAAAAATTCTCTTTGGGAGTTGTTATATTTATTGGAATCTCTTAAGGCAGTTGGAGCAAACTATCTTTAGGCACTTTTCTTCCGGAGAGATTACCATATATAGAAATTTAAATATGAACATGTAGCATACTGAGGTGAAGTTAGAATTTCAACGAAGAGGGTTCAAAATTTGAAGAAAAACTAATCGAAGAGGTCGACATATATTATATATATATAAAATATAATTTTAATAATGCATAAATAATATAATTTTTTACCGCCCGTTCCAATGACTGGCCCGATCGAAGGACTGCATTAGTTGACATTTGTTTGACTATTTTCTAAGGTTGTGAGCTTCATAATGTATGTAGATTACTCATTGTTTGTGGAAATGATCAGCATCAAGGCAAGTGGGTGGCTTTGCTTGATAGAAAAGGAAGCGGCCATGTGCATGTCAAAGGAAAGACCATCAGCAAATATTCTTTTTGCTTTCTCAATTCAGTCGATGAAGTTGTCTTAAGTCAAGCAGAAAATAATGCTTACTTATCCTCTATATGTTGTTGTAGGAGCTATTGTGATTCCATTTGTATTTGGTCAATCCTTCCGGTTTAGTGATTCATTACTATTTCTCATCTATATGATCGAATATCCTTGACATTGTTCTATATAGATTGTTCAATTACTATTGGAGTCACCTTCAGATGTTGGGATCAGTGCCGGAAAAGGAAAACTGTTGAACATCGAAAACCAGGTAGAAGATGCTTTAGCTATTGCTCGTGCTTTTGATTTGTCAGTATTTTCAAACCCATGTCGTGATCTATTTTCTTTGAAACCGACATCTCAGGTTAGTGGTAAAAAACACCCAAGAAATGAGCTGCATGCCTCCCGCCCTTGTTATTCATGATATTCTGATATTGAATTATCCATTGGTACAAGCTTGATGGCCTTGAATTAGATTCAGCTGCAAATATCGGCAGCAATAATGCTGCTGATTTTGAATTATCCATTGGTACAGACAATTCTAAGTCATTCGCTGAACCATTTCTTTTGGCCTTCTTGCTACGATCTCCCAAACTGATCCATACATAACTAAAAAACTTATTTATTAACAGATGTTGGAGGAAAGACGGGGGATTACAGAATCAATACCTGCTTCAACTTCAGAGATGTCTTCAAAATCTTCTGCAGTTATGGAAAAACTTTATGCTGCAATCATTGACGGACAAAATATAGAAGTATCATTTCAAGACTTTCCATATTACTTAAGGTGGGCAATTAGGCAATAAGATCACATAGCATAATCCAGTTACCATTGTATATCTGAAGTTCTACTTAGTTTCCGTTATTTTTTTCTCTTGAGTTCATTGGTCTTTCGGGCATTTCCTGATACTTCTTATATTTTCTTATATTCTAGTTAAGAAATAAAAATATTTTCTTTTCATTATAAAAATATTTTCACTATATGTTAGACAGGTTTTAAATTTTGTTCATGTTAACTTATTAGTGAATTAATTTATTTTTCAAAAAGAAAAAGAAGTTGGTATGTAATATTTGTGTTAGACAAAAAAATTTGAGACCTTTGAACTAATTCAGATCAATTTAAATAGTGACTTGATAAAAAGGAAAAGAATATAGTAATTTTGTTGGTCCAAACTCCCAACTATTACCTAAAATGGAAGACAAACTTTAATAAAATAATAAGATATATATAAGAACATTCACAAATTCTATATAGTATTATGAAAACGTTCACCGGTGCTTCATTAAATAGTGAAAGTACTTGGTTTATTGAATTAACTATTGTTTTTCTTTCCAAAATTGAAAATGGGGTCTGTAGTAAGTGTTATCCCTTAGAAAAAGCATGACAATGATGTTATCAAAGGATAAAGTAGTCAAATAGGTTCAATTTTTCAAGTGAGTTACAATAATTTTTCAAGTGGTTAAATATAAATGTTAAGTTCCACAACTGTGGGATGAAGAAAAAGTGGTCTCCAAGATCCATTTCTATATAAGAAAAATAATCACTTGTGAATGTGGAAAAGTCTCTAATCCTGTTCCAACTGACTACTTCTATGTTTTATCTAAGACAATCTTGTGTCTGTATGATATGTGTAATTTTGGTTTTAGGGTATTACTTTCTTTCTAAACTTAGGTCACATATTTGAACCTCGTGCCATGCAAACTAAGCCTTGTATTTGTATTTACATAGAGAAGGGTAGAGGCGCGGTCCCATTATTCTCAAATTTCGAAGCTACAGTTGGTTATGGCTTGGCCTTAGATGAATTTCTCGGTAATAAAAACATTAATTAATCAATGAATTAAAAGTGTGTTCATTTTAACAATTTAAATTTTTAGATGAGATAGATTACACAATTCAATTTAGTATCGAAGCCATACTCGTTCTCGTTCATGATTTAAATAATGTAAGGCCCCCTTGTTATATTGTCGACGCACTATATATCCAATTTTAGGTGTGCAATAGGGTATTGAATGGATCTCATTGGTTCATACAATGGACATTACTTTTTTATTAGATGTTGCCGTTTACCCAGGGTTAGCCATGCCTCATCTTGTTTTGATGGTTATTGAAGAATAATGTAGTAACTCAAACTAAGAGTAAATCAGTGTAAGCAGAGAAATAAAGGATGAGATAGGAGAAGATCAACTATCTTATTATCAGGGAAGAAAAGAGAAGAAGAAGAGTAAATCATTGTGTTGTATTGATGTATTCAAAATTCTGTTCTTGCTAGTAGTACATAGTCGACTATATATAGATTAGATGACAGCTTAATAGTGCGGTGTCAACTAACTAACTTACTTCAACAATGTAACAAACTTATTGACACATTAACTTACTTTCCCTTCTTTTTCTTTCTTTACTCTCATGCCTCAACCCTCCCCCTCAAACTTAGCAAGACAAAGAGATTGACGAGGTTAAGTTTGGACATTAAGTATTTATGTTGAACCTTGGTTAAGCCTTTAGTGAAAGCATTTATGGGTTGGGCATGAGTGAATATATATTCAGTTGGATCTTTTTCCTCACAAAGTAGCAGTCTATTTTTGTATGTTTAGTCTCCCTATGGTAGCTACAGGATTTGTATCTATTTGCAAAGCTGCTTTGTTGTCAATGAAGATGGTCAGAGGTAGTTGTGATCAAACCAACTAGCTATGTAAGTTCTGCAACTGTGAAGCAAGGCTTCGATACTCTAATTCAGCTGAACTCCTAGAAACAGTTGATTATTTCTTTGACTTCCAAGAAATTAAAGATTCACCTAGTTTAATAGTAAAGCCTGTAATAGACTTCCTAGAGAAAGCACATGCAGCCCAATCTGCATCACAATGAGCTTTAAAAACATCTTCTTTTGAACTAAACATGAGAATACCTTATTCTGATTTTCCTTTTATATATTTGATGATTCTAAGTGTTGCATTCATGTGAGACTGTTTGGGACACTGCAAGAACTTACTCAAGGTCTGCACACTATATGTTATGTTTGGTCTTGTTACTGTGAGGTATAACAACTTACCTATTATCCTTTGGTAAATCCATGATCAGCTAATACTTCATCTTTTGAACTTGCATCATCTGAAGTATGTTGATCATATTCTATAGTTGTTAATTTCTCTTTAGTATCAAGTGGAGTAGGTGCTGGTTTAGTAGCACTAAGACCTATTTTTGAGATTAATTCCACTACATACTTCCTCTGATGCATCACAATTCCTTGTTTGGACCTTGCAAATTCAATGCCTAGGAAGTACTTTAGTTCTCCAAGATACTTTATCTTAAAAGCTTTGTGAAGAGCCTCTTTGGTTTCACTTATTTGATCAAGTTTGCTACCATGGTATGTCATCTACATAAACTAGTACAACAACTATTCCTTCACTTGTCTCTTTGATGTAAAGAGAATAATCATACTGACTCTATCTGAATTTATATCTAATCAAGGCTTGATGAAGTTGTGCATTCCATTTTGTTGGTGCTTCCTTCAATCCATACAAGGATTTTGAAAGTCTGCACTCCTGTCTCTCCCCCTGGCTTTTAAAACCTTGTGGAAGTTTCATATAGTCTCATCTTCCAAATCACCTTTTAAAAAGGCATTGTATACATCCATTTGATGGATATGCCAATTCCTAGCTGTTGGAAAATAGCCAAGAAAGTCCTCAGAGTAACCATTTTTACCATTAGGTGAAACGTTTCTTGATATTCTATCCCTTCCTTTTGACTGAACCCTCTTGATACCAACCTTGCCTTGAATCTTTCTATTTGACCTGAAGCTTTGCACTTGATTATTTCAATCTATTCCCTATAGGATACTTGCCTTCCAGAAGAGTGACCACCTACCAAGTATTGTTGTTTCAAGAGTAGCTATATCAAATTGCCTAGCATCTACCCACCTAGCATCTTTAACTGTCTCTAAATAAGTGGCTGGTTCAATAAGGTTTAAGAAGTTAGATAAGTAGCATTGATACTTGTCGGAAAGATTCAAGAAACATAGTTTGAGAGAGGATATAAGATGTTGTCATTTACAGTTAATAACACAAAGTATTTCATCCATCTAGGTGGATGTGTGCCCCTGGTGGATTTTCTTTGATCAGGGTGTGTAGTAGCTTCTTGAGGCAATTCAGCAGCATCTTGTCTAGTTATTCTTCTTGTGTAGTATCTTGTTATAGCAGAAATTTATGCAACAGGAACAGTAGTTGACTGGACTAGAATAGTATTTGTTTTATTTTATAGTTGTTCAGTATGAGATTGTGATTAAGAGTCATTCTCAATAGTTGGTTGTGCTTGTGAGTTGTTACCAGCAGGTTCTTGTGATGATGAACCGGGCCCAACTCCTATCATATCAATAGCTAACTCATCAATACTTCCTGCTGTCAAGTAATATATAGGAAGTATCGATTGTGAAGCTTAAGTCATAGTATCCTTGAATGGAAATATATCTTCCAAGAAAATGACATCCTTGTTAACAAAGAATATCTTGTTAGTAAGATCATAAAGGATATAACCTTTTTTTGTTTCTGAATAACCCATGTGAATATCCTTTCTTGATCTAGGCTTAAGTTTATCCAATTCATGTACTACCTTAGCACAGCCTAAGACCTTTAGATGATCTAGTGTAGGTTTCTTGTTGTACAGATTTTCATAAGGTGTGATATATCCTAATATAGAAGAAGGAAGCCTGTTTATTACATATGTAGAAGCTTTCACACAGTTTCCCCAAAACTTTAAAGGTATATTTGCATGAAACCTAATAGCTCTTGTTATTTCTAGCACATACCTATGTTTCCTCTCAGCTACACCATTTTGCTGAGGTGTATATGAGCAAGAAGTTTGATGAGTTATGCCTAGATTTGCAAAGAGTTCAGAACATATGTGATTACCAAATTCAGTACCATTATCAGTTTAATCACTTTTACACAAGTATTAAACTGGGTTTGAATGTAAGACAGAAAATACTTAAGAACAATAATGACATCAGCTTGAGTAAAAACACCCATATCATTATAGTAAAATCATCCACAACAATTAAGAAGTACTTGTGTCCATCACAAGTAGGAACCTTATAAGGACCCAAGAGATCCATATGTAATAAGTCAAAAGCTTTAACACTAGATGTACTGTTAGAAGGAAAGGCTAGCCTAGTTTGTTTTTCAAATGGACATACTTAACACTTATTTATATTGTTATTTACATGACTTTTTGAAACAGAAAACATGTGAGATAGTATCCTAAAAGGAACATGTCCAAGTCTATTATGCCATAGCCTTATATTAGATTTATTTGTATTCTGAGTATTGAACACATAGCTTACTACTTTGCCATGTCCCGGAAGCTTTTGTCTCAATAAGAAGTATAGTCCATTTTTCTCTCTGCCAATTCCTTCACCTTCCCACTCCAAATTAAAGATCCTAAAACACACAAAAGTTAGGGAAGAATATAGCTTAATAGTTAAGTTGCTTCGTAACCTTTGAGAGTGATAATAGATTGTATTTAAACTGAGGTAGATGAAAAACATTCTAGATAGTACTATTTTCAGATATATATCACTACCTCTTATGTGTGTCACTAGTGACACGTCACAATTGGGTAGTATTACTCTTTTTTGATTGAGATATTGAATCTTTTTTTAGAAGATCAATATTTGTAGTCATATGGTTTGTAGCACCTGTGTCAATAACCCACTCAAGTGGATTACTGCAAACTATCAAGTCACTTCCAATACCTGACATATTTGATGCACTAGCAGATGGCATGGAAAATGTTACTTGATTGTGTTGTTCCATCATCTTAGAAATCTAAGTATCTTGCTCAGGTGTGAACCTTGGGGGCAAAGATAACAGTACAGTACTTTGGTTTTGATGATGCTGACCCAATCCTCAGCAATAAATTGTGAGCACTACAAGAAACTTTCATCTGCTTGTACTGTGATCATATCCAGTTCTAGCTTCATTTTGAATCTTGTGCTCTCCATGTTTAGGATGTCTAGGAGGGTAAACAATAAGTTTATAGCAATCTATCTTGTAATGAATTTTTATTTTACAGTGATCACACACAACACTAGGATTATATGTTGACACATAGTTTCTCTTCCCCTTTTGATAGTTACCTTGATAACTACCACATTGATAGCTAGTCTTAGAGTACATGGAAACTTCATTATCTGCATTAGGAGCAGGACCAAGAAGACTCGTCGCATGCAGAAAATGAGCCACAATTTTTTGATTCTCATCACTTATGATCATAGAGTAGGCCATGTTGACAGTTGGTAGTAGTGTCATCAACAAAATTTGGCTTCTTACTTGGGAGTATGTGTCATTTAAGCCCATTAGAAACTGATATAACTTTTGTCTTTGAAGATAAGCCAAGAACTCTCTTGATTTTTCACAGGCTCTAACGATTCAAACTCATCCCATAAATCTTTCAGCTTAGTTAAATATATAGAGACAAATTAAACTCCCTGAGTCATGGTTGGAATTTCTTGGTGCAAATTCTAAGTTCTTGAACCATCTATTTTATCAAATCTTTCCTTAAGATCTAACCATACAAAATATGCAGTCGGGGCATGGACCAGTACCCCTCCAAGCAGTTCAATAGAAACTGCATTCATAAGCCAAGAAAGTACTATAGCATTGACTCTTTCATATTCGTTTCCCAGGTCAGTAGAGAAATTTTCTCTTAGAAGAGCCATAAACTATAGCAAATTTGTTACACCCTAGTAGTGCAATTCAAACAGCCTTACTCCATACAACATAGTTTTCACTCTCCTTTAATTGGAAAGACACAAGAAAAGTACCTGATACATCTGCCGTAGATAAGAACCGAGATGATTATAATCTAATGGAGGCTGCAGTGGCCGTGGGATTGATCCACTATTGTTGGAAACTGATCCAATTCTTTGTGCATCAAAATTCATATTCAATAGAGTAGAGTTCCTTTTAGAGCAACTCACTTAGTCAAGCAGTTACTTTCAACCAAGAAATTACCAAAATTCAGAAATTCTTGAATGTGTAGATGAAAACAAAAATTCAAAACAAAAATCGTTGGATCGACAAGAGAACTAATTCAATTTAGTAAGATCTAATACCCAGAAGAATAATGCAGTAACTCACACTAAGAGTAAATCACTGTACCAGAGAAATAGAGGAAGAGATTGAAGAAGATCAACCATCTTAGAATCAGAGAAGAAAAGAGAAGAAAGAAGAGTAAATCATTGTGTTGTATTGATGTATTTAGAATTTTGTTCTTGTTAGTAGTACATAGTCGACTATATATAGAGATGTTAGAGTTGTGACCAGAATTTTGTTGATCCAACCATGAAAGTTTTGCGGTGCAACTCATGTTTGTTATTTTCAAAATACCAAGCTTGTAAGTACTCCATTAGAAGCTCATGACTTCAAACTCTCGGCCACGTTATCTCCAAAGACGGATAATGAGCGTGACTATATGTCTCGAGTTCTATACTCTAGTTCCATCGGGTCTCTTATGTATGAGATGGTGTGTTTTCGACTAGATTTATCTTATGCCTTTAGTGCAGCTAGCAGATACATGGCAAATCCTGGCAAAGAACATTGGAAAGCAGTTTAGTGGATTTTTAGATACTTCCATGGATCTGCTGATATTTTTTTGCAGTTTGGGAAAAATAGAGATGGAGTAATCGAGTATGTTGATTCTAATTTTGTAGGAGACCATGATAAAAGGACATCCCTTATAGGCTATGTTTTCACCATTGGTAGTGGTGCTATCAGTTGAAAATCTACCTTACAGACTACGCTTGCTTTGTCAACTATTGAGGCAGATTACATAGCTATTACAGAGGCCTTCAAGGAAGATATTTGGTTGAAGGGTCTGTTTGGTGAACTTAGAAAAGACTTACAGATTACTACGGTCTTTTGTGACAGTCAAAGTGCTATCTTCCTTACGAAACATCAGATGTTTCACGAGAGCATGAAATTATTAGTAATGGTGATATTGTGGTGAGCAAGATTTGTACCCATGATAACCCTACTGATATGATGACCAAGACACTACTAAGTGCCAAGTTTGAGCATTGCTTGGACTTGGTTGGGGTTAGCTATTAAAATGTGCCCTTAGGGGCTTTTGTGGATTAGGTAGAGAGTTTTTCTTGAAATGGATTTGGGTTGTGAATTAGAATTTGTGTCAAGTTTGATATTATTAGAGCTGTGACAAAAATTTTATTGATTCGGCCCTGAAAGTTTCGCGGTGTGACTCATGTTTGTGATTTTTAATGGGGTCTGTGGTGGTAGTGTAGGATAGGCCTGATCCCAGAGCCAGTATGCACCTTTATGTTTTTGGGCCTAGGACTTATTTGTATGCACGTATTATATAAGTGCATTTAGTGGGTTATTTTGACTATTCAGAAAATACTCACATTATCCACACTGTACTCCTCTCCTTTAATAGTGAAATTTCTCTGCCTTTGCCCGTGGTTTCTTCCGCAAGGGTTTCCACATAAATATGTTGTTTTGTTCTTGTTTTTCTTTTACTTGTCGTTTGCTTTAGTCTGTCCAAATCTAACAAGAGTAGAAGATAGCTTAACAGTGTGGTGTCAACTAACTAACTGGCTTATACAATGTAACTAACTTCTTGACACTTTTACTAACTTTCCCTTCTTTTTCTTTCTCTATTCTCATTCCTCAACAATTATATAGCTATCTCATATTGTATGTAGCTTTTTGCTTTAAATAAACCTTGGTTTGGTGAAGATGTCTGTATCTGTGAATTTGCAGTGAGAACACAAAACATGAGCTGATTGCCACTTCATATTTACCCCTAAAGCATAACGAGCAAGTTAAATATTTCAATGAGCTTCCTGCGGTCAACCCAAGAATTTTGCTTTCGGGTCCTGCAGGTTTGTTATTTTCTCAGTAATTATTTAACTTATTTTGTATTGTTATTATTTCATTTTTCTCATTGGAGCGCTTGATCGATATTAATCTACGGGTACTGACCAGTTCTGCTTTTGTTTTCCAGGATCAGAAATCTTTCAGGAGATTCTGGTGAAGGCACTTGCACATTTTTATGGAGCCAAATTGCTCATTTTTGATAGCGAATCTTTTGTAAGATGAAATTACTTATTATGCTTTTGAGGAACATTGCATAATTAACCTTAATTGTTTTTCCATTTTTGTTGTTCTTGACCCCCCTTGAAGTAGTACTAGTGGCCACCTAGCATTTAAGACATACTTCGAGTTCCGTCTTATAGACCTATAAAGGGGCTATAGACATATTGAGGGGATGCAAAGACAGTAGATGAAATTTATGAAATTTCTTCTTTCCTGGGGTTGATTTTGCATGTCATCGATCTTATTTCTACGAGTTAGAGTTATTTTCAATTAAATCTAGAGTCAGTGGCCTATTAAAATCTTTCATGTCATTTTCTAGACTTTGTTATTCCCTTTGTCGCTCTTGCATTTTTATTGATGTGGTCAGACTCAGATGCAAATCATGGATACATTTTCATATCATTCCGAGACTATCTGTGAAGGATGCTGAGCCAATAGAAGGCACTGAAGCATCATCTAGCCTAACTGCTAATGACAGTATATCCTCTTTAGCCGGACCATCGAAAAACACCGTCTTTATGACAGGCATTGACTGCCATTTGGTTAGTCCCTTGTTTTTGAATATTCAGGAGTTGCATTTTTTTTTTCTTCAGATTTATTTTTACTAAGAAAAAAAAAATATAGAAAAAAAAATTGGGGGTCTACTGGAAACAACCACTCTACTTCACCTACCTCCTCAGATCCCACTCTGTGGGAATACACTAGGCATGTTGATGTTGTTGTTTTTCTTTCTACTAATAACCGATGATGAAGATGTTCAGGTGATCGAGTCAGATTTATTGGTTCGACTTCTGCACTTGACTCAGCTCCCATCTGGTAAATTCTAATTTTCCTACAAACCTCAACACAAACTCTTCTGCACTATTAAATGATCTGTATCTTATATCTAAACAAATTTCTGATGTTATTTTGTGATGGTCCCTAGCAATTTTGTCCTTCTGGTTTCTCATAAACGAAAATAATCACTATTGATCCATATTTCTTAATGTCATCGATGAAGCTGCTTTATCCAGGATAAAAACAAGAACCACTCGTGATACATTTGCTAGTAACTATATGGTTTTACGATTAATATACACTCGATCCTTTTAGTCATTCCAAAAATAATGATGCATTTCTATATTTAGTTCTCCCACTTGTTTCAATTTGTTTGCTTTACTATCTTTTTTAGCGTGTTTAAAAAAAATGCGTCTTTCCTAATTTGGCAACTCTTTAGTTTCACCATCTCACATGACGTGTTAATACCACAACATAAAGGGCATTCTAAATACATTATACATGTCTTTATATTAAGATTACTTTCTAAAACTTCATGTCAAGTCAAACTATGACAAACAAATTGAAACCAAGAGTAATAATTTACCATTATAATTTTCATTTTACCGTTGATGAGATAGTTTATAGACAATAGTATCTATAATTTGTTTTAGACCACAAGTTTCAAAATCTTCCTTTCATTTTTAAACGGCATAATACATAAATATGACCCTAAACTTGACACCAAATTTTATCATTGACCTTAAGCTTTGACAGTACACAAATATGACCTTTATCTATTCAAAAATGCACAAATATGACATCCGATCCTACATGGCAAACCGCATGTTCAACAAGCAAAACTAGGCGCGTCCAGCTTAAAATCTAAGGGCATAATACATAAATATGACCCTAAACTTTGATAGTGCACAAATATGACCTTTAACTACACAAATTGCACAAACATGACCTTTAAATAACTTTTCACTATTATTTTTTCATTATTTTCGGCTCAAAGATGAAAATGTCATCTAATTTCTTTTGTCATTGTGAAAAAAGATCAATATTGAAGTTTATTAATTAGGTGGGTTAGCCTCATACAAAAAAATCGCGCAGGTATCTATATATATTATAAAGCAAAGGATGAATTTATGTTATATAATATATCTAAATATAATATATTTAAATATTAAATTAAATATGAAACTATACTAATAATAAAAAATTATAGTAAAAATTACTTTTTTAATAAAAAGTTATTAAATTAACATTATTAAGGATCGTACTAGTAGTATTGTAACACCCCGCATTTTGGGCGAGAAGGAAAATCGTCATTTCCTTCACGTAAAGATTCCAAAAGCCATAAATCAAATGCAAGTTTAGTGTTTTAATAAATTATATAGTGTGGAAACCTATTTGAGTATGAATTGAGATCATAGAGGTCCCCAAGCTCAAGGACAAGTTGAAAGTTTTCCTATCGTTCGAATTTTAGTGAGCGTTGAAACTTAGGTAAACTTCAATCGACCATTACTCTTTGTAGATATTGCATTATAATTCCTACTATATATCAAAATGAAAGGTATTCAAATTATCTTTCCAACGATACTAATTTCGCGAAAATTCGACACCCGGGGAAGAAGTTATGGATTTGTAAAGTGGAGTGTGTCGTGCAGCATAAGGTGTACGACACACACCCTAACCTAAGCCATAAGGTGTGCGACGCATAACCTAATGCGTGTGATAAAGAGAGCGCTGCACAACCTATATTATGCGATAAGGTGTGCGCCGCATATATTATTATTCAAGTGACTTAAACACTCCATTTTTGGGGCAAAATGGTCCTTTTCCCACCCTTATTTAGCCATAAACACGAAATTCATTTCCCAAATACCCCAAAATACACCTTCATTCATCAAAATTGCTCAAGAACTCTCCTTAGGGTTTCAAAATAAAAACCCAAGCAACTCAAGATTCAACCGTGGATTTTTTAAACTAATTGCATATTTGGAATCCCTAGAACATATGCTTCAGGAAGCACCTATCATATTCACATATAGAGGTACGTGCGGTTATCTCAAAAATCTCATGGGCTTAAAAATTCTTGTTTTAAAATTGGGGGTTTTAAAATTATGAATATAATCCCGTTGTAAATATTTTATGATATTTATTTGATCTTTAGGCCTATTCCCGAAGTGATTTGATATAAGAAATAGGTATATGCATGTATTCCGAAAACATGAACTATATGAAATCTCTCTCTTTATATGATCTCGTTTTAAATTCTCATATGATATGAAATGTTTGAAATCATCTTGACAAGCGTGACATGAAATATATTGAAAATGGTCATGGTTTTGACTTGCAATGAGAGGGTTGTTATGTTGAAATATGATGAATATAATGGTTGCGTGAAAGAATGATGTGATATTGATGGCTTGCAAGTCTGGTATGATGATACCCTACAGAATATGATATGTGATGGAATTAAATGAAGTTGAATGCATTGATTTTTCATGAGATAGGCGGATGCCTGAAGAAGGCATTTGAGTGTACTAAGTGATCTTGTGTACTTGAGTTTATGTCATTCCCAAATTGGGACTATGGTTAGGAGCCCAGGCTAAGTGATCTCGGGCACTACTATACTTTATTAGGTCTGGACACCCTGTTGTATGATCTAGTGTATCTTCCCCTCACTTATACTCTAGTCTCGGCGGCAACCGATGTTTGACAGTTGGTGTAAATGTCATATGTAGGGTATTCCACCTAGCGTAGCTGCATTACATTGTTGTTGAAAACCATTACATTTTGCCCAAGTTTTTTCAAGTGATTTGATATGAAACTTCTTTATAATGGCTCTCACCTATATTTTGTAAAAATATTATGTTTTTGTTTTGATTTCTCTGAGTACCAGTACTTTTGTATTGACCCCCTTCCCTCCTAGATTCGAAGGCATAGTTTAGGGGTCTAAAAAATCTGTAGATTCCTTACATAGATTTGTAGAGTACCTTGGTGAGTCTTCTATATTTCGAATGGCCTAATATTTGGCAGTTTTATTGATCATTTATTAGTTTTGGGTCTACTGGGGGCCTTGTCCCAGTTTTTCGATAGTTACTTGTTTCAGTCATGTAGTAGAGATTTCGCAGACGGTTTTTGAGATGTTGATTGAGATTGTGGGACATTATTCCTCATTATTGTTTTCATATGATTCTTGACCATGTTTTCGTTATATTGTGTATCTTATGCATTTCTTTTATCTGATGAATTATGTGCATGATTACCAGGCAGATATAGGTGTTTCGGGCCTTTATTGTTCAAAATACTTGTCACGACCAGGGCCCCGGTTCAGGTCGTGACAAACTTGGTATCAAAGCACGGTTCATGGTCCTAGGGTGTCTGCAAAATCGCATCGGGCAGAGTCTTATTTATGGGTGTGTAGCATGCCACACTTATAAGTAGGAGGCTAATAGGCGTTTAGGAATGTCTCTCTTTCTTCATGTCTAGTTAGTGCAATAGAGTTAAAGTGTTCCACTTTCATACTCTCATTCGTAATATGGTGTCTCCCATATGAAAGTAAATTCATCCCAAAATTCTTTTCTTACTCCGATGTTCTCACACATGTCCCATTATTGGGGTGATTCAAGTACAAAAAGTTTAGAATCTACATGATATAGTCCTTTCCGATTGAGTCATATAAGATTTTTAAAATTTTGCAAAGACTCGAGGGGAGTCTTTTTGTGCTTCAATATGTGTTGATTCTGATGTAAACATTGATCCTGATGGAATCATGCTTTCCAGCTTAAGGTATCTCACACAAAGGTTCTAGTGTACCAGTGTTTCTTGATGTCTATTTTATGGTATCCAAGTGAGAATCATGCGTAAGGTTGGGTTGTAAATTCATGTTTAGCACTAGACATTAAGTTTTGAACAATTGATGTCCATGAAGGTGGATGTGATGATTTCTTTGTTATTGATACAAGTTTTATGGAAGTAATCTAATAGGATTGAACGGTATATGCAAGAGCTTAAGTTTATTTGATTCGTAGTGAAGTATGATGAATAAATATTGTAAAAGTATGCCCAAGGTGATCTAAGGTTGCGGTATTTTCTAAGACTATTACACATTTTGTGTGATGAGTGGTACCGTTGAGTTGCTATGTAGAGAAAGATTAGTTAGATGGTATATGGTCTTCTAAATAGCAAAGTTAAGGAGTTTTGATTGATAGTGTTGAGCCTTTTTATATGATCTTGATTCTCATAGTAGAGAGATGTAAGTTTTGAGTCGCGATATTGGTAGGCTATGTCAAAAGTAGTATGATTCATTGAAGGCTTGGTGATATCCATGTTGATTGCTAGATTCTAAGTTTGAGGTTTTGAAGGTTGAACTAATAGAAATAAGAGTTAAAGAACTAGAGGGTGTGCACTCTGACTATGGGGATACCCATGAAGACCCAAAGTTAGTAAGTATGTAAGCATTATATGATGACTACTGGGTCCATAGAATGATAAAGTGTATCTCAGAAGGTAGTATTAACAGTGATTTTTACACTTTCAGGTGTAGTCTTTCGGGTTAAGTGCCATGATATATGTGTATAATAGTTTTCCAGACCCCAGAGTGCAGTGAGTATACTTCAGTTTAGAGTCTAGTAAGGGATCTCCCAAACTTAATATGATGGCTTGAAGCTAAGGGGGAGATAATAGAGCGAATAACCAAGTTAGGCTTTCAGATTCTAGTAGTGATGTCAGTATGACATAGAACATTAGAAGGGAAGAGTGAGGCTCAACCCATTCCTATCTCAGTATTTTTCAGTGATCCCAATACATTCTCATGCCTTACATGTCAGTTCGATAATCACAGTTCATGTTCAAGTATATGATAGAGAATCATGTGCTCCTCCAGATTCCTAAATGAGGAACTTCTGTTCATTCAGAAGTCGGGATCACATTTTATATGTTATGAACTTTAAATTGTGGTCATGCAGCTCATGACTCATGTATTCACGCTTTATAGTGTGCTCAGTTCCCATAAATCCAAGCTATATTCTGTATGATGGGCAAAATATAGTTCATAGCCATGTATGTCCCAATTCAGATCTTTCTTTGATAAATCCCGGATGTTGTTTTGCAATTCCTCAAGGCTCAGTTAAGTGTCAAGTTTCATATAATATCCTTCCATGCTTCAAGATCTTATGTTCTAATCTTTAGTGACTCCTCTTTTTGTGATAATAGTGGTGATGAGTAAGTGTTTCTTGATGATGGAAGATCCTAGTATGTTTGTTTTTTGATAAGGCCTTTAGTGTGAAGTAAGGTTTGGGGTAAGTCTCTGATACATATGATGGTTAGTGGAAAAGATTGTGTGTGTATGTTTTTAGGGTAGCGCGTGGGAGTTATATTGACAATAGTTTAGAAACTATGTGAAGTATGTATTTATCGGTGGTTGCCTTGAAGTTAACATGTGGTTATAAAATAGACTTGAATAACATTTTGGGATTGCAGTGGTAGGTCGCAATATGCATTAGCGACTTCATATTAAGAGTTCAGAGTAGTCATTGAAGTGGTAAGGCATGTTATCCTTAGGATGTGATCTTTAAAATAGGTATAGAAGGTGGCATCATATGGTTTAGAGTAATAGCGTGGTGTAGCATGTTGTATTTCTGTGACTTAGAGTTAGGCTTGATCGCGATGTAAGGAATAAGCTAATTTAGACATTAGTAGAAAAAATTTATTAGTGCTCATATGAGAATTTTAAGCCGAATTGAATGAATATGATATTTATATGGAATAGTATAGTTAAGGGATATTCAAGAAGTGTGCTAAGCTTGAAAGTAAGAAGTTGTATTGCCAAAGGTCTGGTAATTCTATCCCAATTTATGAGTTATATGTCTATATCCAGACTGCAGAGTAGTGTAAATGTTGTGATTTCCCTCAGTTGGATGTCTTATCTAATCCATACCCAATATTCGTGCCTTTCTATTACTGCTAGAACTTCTTTAGAGAGTGTTGAAGAGATACACCAGTTGAGTATAAGTGTTTGGTATAATTCAGTCTATAATTCAGTTTAATTGTTGGGCAGACAATTTACTATGATTTTTCCACCTTTTCACCCAGTCCTACTATCCGAAGTATCATGCGTATGGCCATTCCCAAGAGATAATCCATTCCATCCATATAAATTGTAAGTTCAGTTCATTCCATGCATAATGTTTCAGATTCAACTATCTATACATGACTCGGTGCATGAGATTTCAGTGTATAATCTCAAAATTTTCCAAGTATTTTAGTTCAGATAGTGTGTTACCTTTGTACGATCTAAGTCTTGATGTATTGATTCGTAGTTGCATAAGTTATCACTTCCTAATATCGATTTGTATGATTGGATCATGAATATTTCAAGGGAATCCTAAATTTTCAGCACGAACCAGCGTCTTGAAGTAAGAAAAGTCAGCTCAGAATTCAGTTTCATTATAGAAGTTTAAATATTTCATATCAGTTATGTCCATTCTTAGAAGGAACATCATGTATGCGTTATTCCATACCTTTAAGCTTTAACAAGTTCCTACCCATCATTCGGGGATGAATGACCCCAAGGGGTAGATAATGTTACACGCATTTCGGACGAGAACGAAAATCGTCATTTCCTTCACATAATGGTTCCAAAAGCCATAATTCCAATGCAAGTTTAGTGTGTTAATAAATTATATAGTGTGGAAACCTATTTGAGCATGAATTGAGATCATAGAGGTCCCCAAGCTCAAGGACAAGTTGAAAGTTTTCCTATCGTTCGAATTTTAGTGAGCGTTGAAACTTAGGTCAACTTCAATCGATCATTACACTTTGTATATATTGAATTAGAGTGTCTACTATATATCAAATGAAAGGTTTTCAAATTATCTTTCCAACGATACTAATTTTGGAAAAATCCGACACCCGAGGAAGAAGTTATGGATTTGTAAAGAGGAGTGTGTCGTGCAGCATAAGGTGTACGACGCACACCCTAACTTATGCCATAAGGTGTGCGACGCACAACCTAATGTGTGTGATAAAGAGTGCACCGCACAACCTATATTATGTGATAGGGTGTGCGCCGCATATATTATTACTCAAGTGACTTAAACACTCCGTTTTTAGGGCAAAATTGTCCTTTTCCCACCCTTATTTAGCCATAAACACAAAATTCATTTCCCAAATACACCAAAATACACCTTCATTCATCAAAATTGCTCAAGAAATCTCCTTAGGGTTTCAAAATAAAAACCTAATCAACTCAAGATTCAACCGTTGATTTTTGAAACAAATTGCATATTTGGAATCCCAGAACATAGGCTTCAAGAAGAACCTATCATCTTCGCATATAGATGCACGTGCGGTTATTTGAAAAATCTCATGAGCTTAAAAATTCATGTTTTAAAATTGGGGGTTTTGAAATTATGAATATAATCCTGTTTTAAATGTTTTATGGTATTAATTTGGTTTTTAGGCCTCTTCCCGAAGTGATTTGATATAAGATATAGGTATATGCATGTATTCCAAAAAGATGTTAACTTGAGAGCATGAATTATATGAAATATCTCTCTTTATATGATCTCGTTTTAAATTCTCATATGATGTGAAATGATTGAAATCATCTTGACAAGCGTGACATGAATTATTTTGAAAATGGTCATGGTTTTGACTTGCAATGAGAGGGTTGTTATGTTGAAATATGATGAATATAATGGTTGCATGAAAGAGTGATGTGATATTGATGGCTTGCAAGTCGGGTATAATGATACCCTACAGAATATGATATGTGATGGAATTAAATGAAGTTGAATGCATCGATGTTTCATGGGATAGGTGGATGCCCAAAAAAGGCGTTTGACTGTAAAGGCTCATCACTAGAAATCGTGTTTGCCGTCATGGGAATTTGCTACCAGGCTAAGTGATCTTATGTACTTGACTTTATGTCATTCCCAAATTGGGACTATGGTTAGGAGCCCAGGCTAAGTTATCTTGGGCACTAGTATACTTTATTGGGTCGAGACACCCTCCTGTGTGATCTTGTGTGTCTTCCCCTCACTTATACTCTAATCTCGGCAGCAACCGAGGTTTGACAGTTGGTGTAAATGTTATATGTAGGGTGTTCCACCTAGCTCAGCTGCATTACATTGTTGAAAACCATTACATTTTGCCCATGTGTTTTCAAGTGATTTGATATGAAACTGCTTTATAATGGCTCTCACCTATATTTTGTAATAATATTATATTTTTATTTTGATTTCTCTGAGTACCAGTACTTTTGTATTGACCCTCTTCCCTCCCAGGTTTGGAGGCACAGTCTAGGGGTCCAGAAAAAATCAGGAGATTCCTCAAACAGATTTGCAGAGTCCCCTGGTGAGCCTTCTATATTCCGGAAGGCCTAATATCTGGCAGTTTCATTGATCATTTATTAGTTTTGGGTCTACTGGATGCCTTGTCCCAGTTTTCAGATAGTTACTTGATTGAGTCGTGTAGTAGAGATTGCGCAGATGGTTTTCGAGATGTTGATTGAGATTGTGGGACATTACTCCCCATTATTGTTTACATACGATTCTTGACCATATCATATGAACTATGTGCATGATTACCAGACAGATAGGGGTGTTTCGGGCCTTTATGGTTCGAAATACTCGTCACGGCCAGGGCCCCGGTTCGGGTCGTGACAAGTATATTAAATTAACATTATCAAATTAATGTTATTAAAAAGTTAGTATTAAATTAACATTATAAAAATATTATTAAATTAACGCAGGGCGGACCAACGTGGTTGTCATGGGTGTAAACACCTAATTCTTGACTCAAACCTAATATTTTTATACCATTTTAATGTTCAATTAATTTTATTTTATTTTATTTTATTTTTATTTTTAGGCATTTTAAATTTATCTTATTTTGAGGTTCGTTAAAAATTTTGAAAACTACAAAAATAGAGTCACATTTTAAATAAGTTTTTATTTTATTTTTTATTTTTTTATTTCTTTATTTTTTTTATTTGTTTGTTTATTTAAAAAAAAATTATATTTGTTTTCTTCTTTCAATTTTTAATAAAGAATGTTGTGATATTAATATTTCTTAACCATATTCCTAAGACTAGATAATTAACTTATCTTGTATTTTGTTAGTTTAAATAGATTTTATTATTTTTATTTTATTTAAAAATTAATTAAAAAAAAAAATCTAAACTACCCAAACCACCCACAAATCCCACTCCTATCCCATTACCTCCCCCACAAACCCACACACACACGACAAGCACACACACACGACACGAGCACACTACTATATATATATATAACACATGCACACATGCAAAGGAGAAAAAAACAAAAAAAAGAAGAAAAGGAGAAGATCACATACGGGAAGCAAGAAAAAAAATTAACTGAAGAAAAGAAAAAGAGTGTGAAGGAGAAATCAAGTTGGAGGTTTTGGGTTCCATTCGTGACTCCATGTTCATGGTTCTTGAAAGTTAGCGATTGTCAGCTTTTCCAAGTTGTAGATTATTGCGTCTTCTCTTTTGTTGTGAAATTATTTTTTTTTCCACAAGAGGTAACCCTCAATCTCTCTTGAATAGTTTAATGCCTTAATTGTGTGGGACTTGATTATGAAATTATGAAATTGCTCAGAATTGATTTGTGTTGAACTTGTCAATATTTTCAAATTTTTATCCCGTTAGATTTAGTATAAATAGATAGGATAATCCGTTGCGTATTACAAGTTTAAGCCAAATCACCGTCTAAATCTATGCTTATCTTTATATTTTGTTTTCTTAATGATGACATGTGTTTAACTTGATCGGTTGTAGATAATATCAAAATTTGCTACATAACCTGCTCCAGACAAAGTTCCAATTAGTGGGTCTTATTACTCTTTTTCTTCAATAAGTATAAGAAGGAAGAAGAAAAGATTAAATAAAAATGGAAGAGATTCTTTTTTAAAAACAAAAAAAGGAAAAAATAAAAAATAAAAAATTTTAAGCCAGACATAAGTCATTAAAGCGACCGTGCTAGAACCACGGGACTCGAGGGGTGCCTAACACCTTCCCCTCGGTCAACAGAATTCCTTATCCGGATTCCTAGTTCGCAGACCAAAAATAAAATTGAAGAGTCATTTCCTTTTGAATAGGGATTTAATAAGGTGACTTTGGACACCCAAACTCAATTCCTAGTGGCGACTCTGTAAATAAAATAATCCCTTTTCAAAACGTCACTTTAATTGGAAAAACCCATTTTCTCTAAATCCAACTCCCTCAGTCTTCTGAGATACTGTATTTTCGGAGATGCGGTATACGCTCCCGAGCTTGAGATACCAGAGATGCGGCAACGCTCCTGGGAAGGATTTTGTAGTCACCCATGATTTAGGATGGAAAGGGACCAACAGTGAGGCTGGAAAGCCCTACTACCGGTAAAGTTGTCCCTTACCGACTCGAGTTGTCCGCTCTTTTTATTGAAAGTCTAGAGACCTAACTCCACCAGGTTGAACCTAGCATAACTGGAGATTAGACGTGGCTATCCCTAATAGACTGCGTTATTTGTATCACGTGTATTTTTGACTTAGTGGGGCTCGGCCCTAGGGTCGTGTCCGTCTAGGTCAGGTGTCACCTTTTGAGACCATCATGTACATTTTATGTGCTACTTGTTGCATTATAGGAAACACCATATCGAATGTTGACCGGCTTTTTGGTGAATTAATTGATCTGAAAAAAGGAGTTAAATAAAAAAAATTTAAGAATTTATTTTAGAAAATATATAAGATTTTACATAGAACTTTTTTTTTTTGTAGAGATTAAGTCGCTTTAACGTCGTGGTCTCATTATGTCCGTTTTCTTTGGTTTTAAAATCTTTCCTAGGAATATCATAGAGCCCATTTTTGTCAAACACAATTAAAATCTTGTTAAATAATTTGGTCCACTATTTTGTTTTAATAATTTAATTATTTCTGATATATCTGGTTCGAACGTCATCAAATTATTGTCTCTACTCTAGGATGTTCTAGAAGACTTGGATACTTCCTGTTTTGTCAGTTACTATTTTCTCATGCTGAAATCCTATTCCGTGTCGTTCCGTCAACTCCTTTCGAAAATTATTTTTTAGGATATTTAAAATAGAATTCTTATTTGCCATCATTATCCTATAGGGCAATATGAACTCAGTCGGAAGGAGTGATAAGAGGCTGAGGGATGATGAAGTACCCCATTTAATGGTATTAGATAAAGTTCCAAAGCTATTGCGGATATGGTATAACAATATGACTGACTATGGACAGGGAGAAGTATATAAACACTTGGGATTTTTAAGGAGTCTGTTGAATGTTGAACCCCGAAGAGACGTGATAGAATCTTTGCTACAGTTTTGGGATCCTTCAAACAACGTATTTCGATTCTTTGACTTTGAGCTTACTCCCACACTGGAGGAAATAGGAGCATTTATTGTGTCATACCCCAAATCCCATTGGAGCGGATTGGCACCCATAGCCGAGGAGGCCCGGGAGAACCCGTTCATAACCTATACTTTCACATCTACATTACTTATGAAAATTAGAAATTTGGGCAGCACTTCGTTGTAAATAGAAGAAAACAATACCTGTATCAGCCCAGCAAACACGCATAAATATATAGATGAACAGTAATTGGCCGTCAGAGCCATCACGTCTATCAACCAAACACTCCTATGGCTGTACAATATGTCTACAAAAGCCTCTACATAGATACACAACTGAGTTAGGGTCGGGACAAACTCTCGCCCACAAAAGACTTTTATACCAATACCAAAAAGTACATATAGAAACGACTTGGGATGCCTCGAAACAACTGGAGCTCACCACTAACAACAGAGTGTCCTAGCACTTACTGCGGAGGTATACGACTTGAAGTACCTGTTCCTGCAGGCATGAATACAGGTCCCCCGTGAGGGATGTCAGTACGGAAATATGTACTGAATATGTAAGGAAGAGAGTATCAAGATGAGATATAAAAGATCAACAGAACCCAGATACCAGTGAATAAACAGTATGAGTAGACGACACTTAAAAGAGTTGATGGGATACCTGCATATTACTTTCATATCATTACTTCCCGTAATCCTTATCAATACATAACATATGTCATACAATGGCCAACTGATCAGTGGTACTAATACAATACATCAGGGACCACCCCTGGAATAGCATATATACATAAACTTTATAATACAATGGCCAACTGATCAGTGGTACTAATACAATACATCATATCATCAATTTAAAATAAAGACATTCCATTTCCTTAATTCAATTAATCTTTGCGATTGGTTACTTTGGGGTCACACCTTATGGAACTTGAAACCATGATACCTCAATAGGAAAAAATGTAAATAGGTAATAAATATCATGAAAATGAGGTAGAGAATCATGGATACCTCATTAAACAATTTCGGAGTCAACAATAGTATATGGACATTTTGTTTTACTAGCCGGACATCTTAAAAGTGAAAACAAGTTCAATTGGTGGTGTCGAAGATCATATGATGTTATTATGTGTCATGTGTCGTAGGACAATGTTGGAAGCTTACTTGAGAGTGCCATGGGTCATTATTCAAGCCAAAGATCAGATAGAGTATGTATTACATACCTTGATATAACCACTTCAATACAAGTCCAACTTGACTTCCCGTACTCTTCGAACACTTATCTAAAATAAGTCATTTGTGGCAAACTAGTATTAGCACCCAAACCTTACCATTTAGGTATTAACTTCACCAAATAATGTCTAGGAAGTAATCCTTTAACTCATCAATAAGAGTGCTACATACATCCTCTTATACTCTTGTTACATTCACATATCATGCATTTTCATGAAATATCCCTCAACAACACTCTTAGCCTTTATTTCCCTTCTTAGTCACCATCCAATACCAACATGATCACTAGGCATACATAACCACTAATATAATGATATATCACCACAATTCATCCTCCATAATCCAATACAACAAATTCCATAATTTACTACTAACAATGTATACAAAACAATTCATAACTATGTTTCTAGTTATCTTCCAACATCACGACAATACTCATAATCCTTTATCAATACTTATTCATGGATAAGAATCAAGAATAAACAATATTCATACCTTAACAATGAACTCTTGTATTTAGAATCCTCCTTACATAACCATGGGGTGCTTCCCGAAGCTTTCGAGATGGTGAACACAACTACGGAACCAATTCGAATTTTCTACGGTTGAATCACAAAATATTTGAAGTTGAATTTAGGCTAGGGTTTCACCTTCTCTTAATAATTGGATGATATATGATATATATGAGGCTAAGTGTATGTTTATAAAGACCAATTTTCGTCCAAGAGGTAATAGAAAATGACCATTTTGCCCTAAAAATTTAAATAAATCCCGAATTTGTCCCCAATGGACAGTTTTGACAGGCTGAAGTAAATCGATCATAACTCTTTGCTCCGGTATCGTATTTGGGTGAAACCAATTTCATTGGAAATATAATTCAAAGGGATTCATTTTCATATAAAGTATACCACCCATTTCTTCCTGTACAAGGAGTTATGGTCGTTTAAAGTTGACCCAAATATCTGTCCCACAATTCCGTTTTTTTTTGATAGGCTGCAGTAAAACGGGTATAGCTCCTTACTCAGATATTGGATTTGGATGAAACCAATTTCATCAGAAAGAGGACTCTCGGAGATTTTCGTCGATATATAGCAGATCACACAGTTCTTTTTGTACAAGGAGTTATGATCGTCTAAAGTTGATCCAAAAAATAATTGCCTAGCTGCAGAAATTTTCCTGCAGATTTACTGTTCACAGGCTTCCCGGCCACCGATTTGAAATTTCGAATCTGCTCGCTTATATGAAATACTCCTCTGTTTTGGGCAAACTTTATATCGTTGGAAATCTTATTCCAATACCTACACATACAACTATTGACGGGATACTTCCGAACACCATACACTTAATTTAACCCATACGCAAGCATTTAGGACTCCATATAATCGCGATAAGTGTACGAAAAAAAATTTACAGGGTGTTACATATTGGAAAGGGAAAGAACCTTGACCGAGGAGAACCCATGATACCGAAGCATGTCACTCCCGAAAGATTTTTCGAGCTATTGCACATAAAAAAGAAGAACATAGGAGGCTGCCTAGAAAATGGATGGGTTCGTCTAGAATTTTTGTACGAAAGATATGGTCAGGAAAGGGGATTCGAGCTGTTTAAATCAGAACATAACAACGGGGGATGCTACCAAACGTGGAAAAAGCACGGTTCTGAAGCATTCATAGTGGCTTTTTTGGGAATCATGGTATTCCCAAAGAGTGGTGGAAAAATCAGCACCAATCTGGCTGCGTTTATTACTGCTTTTGAGAAGAATCCTAAGGTCACCCTCGTGCCCATGATTTTAGCAGACATTTATCGGGCCCTGACGATGTGTAAAAATGGGGTGGACTATTTTGAAGGATGTAACATTCTATTGTAGCTATGGATGCTCGAGCATATTCGTTACCATCCATTTGTTGTGGATTTTCAATTCGAGTGGAATGATTATATCAAGGGCCATCAGAAGAGGATGGAGGACCAAAACTTTCCCGAAGGAATAAGATCTTGGAAGGAGTACTTGGAGGGGTTGACGGCGGACAAGATAGTGTGGAATTATCATTGGTTCCCCTCAAAAGAGGTGATATATATGTCTACTTTCTGACCCTTCATTGTCTTAATGGGTCTCCGAGGTGTTCATCCCTACGTTCCACTAAGAGTCATGCAACAATTCGGTTGACGTCAGCATATACCGCCAGTCGAGGATATGAAAGAGTTTATGTACGAATTCCTCCCTGACATCCCTCTAAGGAAGACTGACATACTTAAGATCTGGGGAGGATGTGTACTTTCAGGCTTCGATCACATGGTGGAAGACCGCGACAAAGGCGAGGTAGACTATTGGTATTTGCCATGGTTTCATGACCAGCCTCCTCCTAAAGCTATGCCAGAAAGGTCAGCCAGAGAGCCAGTGGATCGAGAAGCGGAGATCGAAGTCAGAATTAAGCAGGCTCGACAAGAGGTAGAAGAGAACTGTCAATCTACTCTGCACATCTTAAATAATGATTTGGAAAGGGCTAGAGAAGAATTGGTTCACTATGAGGCAAAATTTGAGGCCAGAATTAGGTCAGCTCGTAAGGAGATTGAGAGAGAGAACCGTGTTGCCATGCAGGCCCTACAAGAAGACCTGGATATTGTCACCGGTGCTATGGAGCAGTAATCGAGTGATTTTGAGAAAGAAAAGGCTTTTCTGACAAGTACACAGTCGAAGCTTCGGGCTCAGTTAAAAGCTTCCATGGAACGGGAAAGAGAAATAGCGAGACGCTTCACGGCTTTTCAGAAGGAAGTTGAAGTCGAGAAGAACCAGTGGATGACCGAACGACAGGCGCTTCACTATCAGATCGATGACCTTCAAGAATAAGAAGGGGACCTAAAGCATACCATCCGCACCACGCAGCATTGGGTGCAAAACTGCCATGAGAGTATGATCGAGGACAGTTGAGAGGTACTTCAGATCAGTGAAACCTTGATTAATGTCTATGCTAAGTATCTTCACCAAGGTGATGAAAATCTGGGACGTCAGGCGCGTGCTCTCGCTCCACATCTGCCAAAAGCATTATCCAGGATCTACTCAAGTCTGAGAGAGGATTAAGTTGCAAGACATCTTTGGAAGGCATCTTGATGATAATTATTAAAGTACTTGTTTCCTTAGAGTTAGTTTCTTTATAGGTTTTTCTCCAGTATTCTGAGTCTGTTCTAGTTTTAGATAATTTTAGTTCCCTTTCATTAAAGCTTTGTTTTAAGAACAGTTGAAAATGTATGGAAAATTTCTCATTTGTTCAAGTTTTTATTCTCTCTTTATTTCTAAATATATACATATATTTACCATAACCATGAACTACGTGATTGATCTGATTCATGTAAAACATGATACGTAGGCAACCCTCGACGGGTGCGATCAAATATTTTTTTTTTCAAGATTCAAGCTTCAAGTAACAATTTTAAGATGTTGGCGTTAAATAATGAAAAAATTAATTCATCAAAGCCGGGATGAAACAAGAGGGTTTTCCTAAGTCCATTTCAGGAAGAAAATTACTTAGGCGCATGACATTTGAGTTGGTTATGAATATATCAATTTTTTTTAAAGCTCTAAATCCTAACATATTTGTTTCTGTTTTAAAGAGAGAGAAAATAAGGTGGTTGGTTGTGGTTAAGCTGGCCTATAACCCGTACAACACAAGGTATAAAGGAAAAAGGAAGATGACTCGGAAAGATAGAACAGAATCTGACAATAAAGAAGGTCGAGATCAGTTAGTTCCACAAGAGTTCGCATCTTTGGAGGAGAATAGGTTATTGAAGCAACAAATTACGGAAATGTATCAGGCCTGGCCGAATGGACAAACCCCGCCTTCCTCGATTCCTAGACTTTCAAATGCAAACCATCCCAGTTCTACTCAATCCCAAGTCGACAATCCACTTTATCCGCCTGAATTTGGTCCATACGCTAATGTGTCTAGCACTGCTGGCACATCCACCATGGGTCCTCCATATCCATCATTCACGAACAACACACTTTTTATTCCGCTGTGACAACTAATATAAATCCTCCATCAATGATACAGAATCCTATCAACGAGCTAAATCATGATCAAGTCTATCCTCCTGAATTGGCATTTAAACCCGTAAATTCATATCAGCCCACTCATCAGCCTGAATCTCATATCGTGATCGAGAAGGCCATTATGAATGAAGATCGAGAAGAGATAGCTAGAAAAGTGAGGAGTCTGGAGCAGAGTATGAGAAACATATAAGCATTGGGAGGACACAAAAGTGTCTCTTTCAAAGACCTTTGTATGTTCCCTAATGTTCATTTTCCAATAGGGTTCAAGACCCCAAAATTTGACAAATATAGTGGTCATGGTGACCCAGTGGCCCACTTAAAAAGGTATTGCAATCAATTCAGAGGAGAAGGATGGAAAGAGGAGCTGCTTATGGCCTATTTCGGAGAAAGTCTAATAGGAATAGCCTCCGAATGGTTTATCGATCAAGACATCTCCCATTGGCACGTTTGGGATGATATGGCTCAAGATTTTGTACAACAATTTCAATACAATCTCGATATTATCCCTGACCGCACTTCTCTCGCTAATATGAAGAAAAAATTATCTGAAAGTTTTTGAGAGTTTGCCATAAAATGGAGAGAACAGGCATCTAGAGTCAAGCTGCCATTGAAGGACCAGGAATTGTTTGACGTTTTTCTCCAAACTCAAGAGTCCAATTATTTTCATCATTTACTAGCCGCGGTTGGTAAACCTTTCGCCGAAGCAATAAAAATTGGGGAAATGGTGGAGAATGGCATCAAATCAGGAAAGATCATGAGCCAAACTGCCCTCAGGGCCACTACACAAGCCATTCAAAGTGGATCAGGTAGTTTCAGAAATCGTAAAAGGAAGGAGGAAGGATCCATGATGGCATCAGTACCAGGCAATGCCCAAAGGGGACGAATGCAAGTTGGTTTGATCCTAATGTAAGGTGTGAGTACCATTCCAACGTCCAAGGTCACAGTACCGAAAATTGTTGGAGTCTAAAGAAAGCCATCAAAAAGTTAATCGAAAGCAAGGCAATCGTAATACAAAAAGAAGAAGCACCGAATGTCACCGATAATCCACTTCCTAATCGCAGTAACACACACGTCGTGGGGATGATTTTTCATGATAGAGACTACAGGCCAACAAGCCAAGAAGTGATGGAAATAGGCGCCTTGAAGGAGAACCCGGGTGAAGCACTGAAGTGTATGCAAAGTGAACCACTAATCGTGAAAGGAGCGAGTTCCATTATAAGACCCCGAGATTCAGAAAAGATGGTATTGTATGTTCCTGCCAAGCTAAAGGGAATAGCACAAGATGAGCCAAAACTATATGTTTCGAGTGGTCCTGCAGGGTTCGACCAACAGCGCAACAACACGAGATAGATGACAGAGCCAATTGTCATAAGACACGCAGCACAACTCCCAGTAACAAGCTTGAAAACCATCCCATGGAACTACAACAAAACCACGGTGATGTACAAAGGAAAAGAGGTCATGGAAGAAACAAACGAAACGGGGGGTTTGACTCGATCAGGAAGATGCTATGTTCCAGAAGAATTAAGGAGGCCAAAACAGTTTAAAGATAGTCAAGGGACAATGAAAAGACTGTCACAAACGAAGAGGCTGAGGAATTTCTGAAGAAAATGAAAACCCAAGACTATTCCTTTGTCGATCAATTGAGGAAAACCCCGGCTCAAATCTCGTTATTGTCCCTGCTGCTATATTCTAAAGAACATTATCAGACATTGATTAAGTTGTTGAACGAAGCATACGTCCCGAAGGAAACTATGGTATGTCAAATAGAAAGGATGGTTCATAGAATATTTGAAGCAAATAGAATCACTTTCACTGATGATGAGTTACCCACAGAAGGTTCTGGTCATAACAAAGCTTTGCATCTGACTATCAAATGCGAAGGATATTACATAAAAGGGGTAATGATTGATGGAGGTTCAGGAGTAGATATCTGTCCTCTCTCTACTTTACAAAAGTTAAAAATCAGCCCAGATAGGATTCGGTCCAATAATGTATGTGTTCGGGCTTTTGATGGCGCAAAACGAGACACAATTGGTGAGATAGACCTTGCTTTGGCTATCGGACCAGTTGAGTTTACAATCAACTTTCAAGTAATAGACATGGATACTTCCTACAACGTACTTTTAGGAAGACCATGGATCCACAGGGCCAGATCCATACCTTCTACTTTGCATCAAGTAGTTAAGTTTGAACACGACAATCAGGAAATCATTGTACATGGAGAGGATGACCTTCCCATACATCGAGATCCTTCTGTACCCTGTATCGAAACAAAAGGGGGTTGTGAATCTCCTATTTTTCAAGCCATTGAAATCATGATAGCTGATCAAGTCGTGGAAGGTACGCCGATTCCAAGGTCTTATCTCTCCTCTACTTCAATCATGGTGGCTAGCCAAATGCTACAAAATGGTTAAGAACCGGGAAAAGGTTTAGGGGCTTCGCTGCAAGGAATTACAAACCCCGTAGATCCAGGTGGTAGCCACGACTCCTTTGGCTTAGGCTTTAAGCCTACCGCAGTAGTTAAGAAATGGGCAAAAGAGCAGAAGAAGAAGGCTTGGAAATTGACAAGTCCAGTTCCACACATTAGCCAATCTTTCACGAAAGCTCAAAAGGAATCAAATCAATACCCATACGCTAACAAGGATGTGGATGAAATATGTCAAGGCCTCAAGGAAATGTTTTATGAAGTAAACATGGTTCAAATAGGTGAAGGCCCTAGCCATGCAGTGCAGTTCATCGGGCCGAATATCAAGCTCACTAACTGGGAAGCCACTCCTCTCCCCACAAGGAAGGAGTCTTGGTAGTTTATTTTGTTATTTCGTTTCTCTTTCTTTTGTATTTTGGACTATTCTCAGGGTTGTAGTCCACATAGTTTAGTTGCTCTGCTTTCATGTTAACCCTTCTATCCTTTACGATTTGATGAAATGAAATTCAAGTTTTCCAGTAAGGTTATCTTTCTTCCCTCTTTTAATTATTATTTTTCTTTATCTTGTTTCAGTTGTGTTAATACTGGCTCTGATAACATGGCATATACGTGGAGTTCATATTTAGATCCTAAAAAGTTGTCTAATCTCGAATCAACAAACCAAACAGTAGAGGAATACGATGAAGGTGAAGCTGATAAGGAAGCCAAAAAAGGATTGGATCAATTTGAGGATAGGCCCAAACCCAATTTAAATGACACCGAGATAATAAATTTGGGAACTGGTGAGGAGGTTAGAGAAATAAAAATAAGTATTCATGCGGATCAGAATATCAGGAATGATATTGTTCAGATTTTGATCGAGTATAAGGATGTTTTTTCTTGGTCTTATGATGATACGCCGGGGCCAAGCACGGATTTGGTTGTCCACAAACTGCCTACATACCCTGATTTTTGACCGGTCCAGCAAAAGCAAAGAATGTTTAAAACTGACGTGAGCGATAGAATCAAAGAGGAAATCATGAAGCAATTGAATGCGAACGTGATCAGGGTGGCTCAGTACACCACATGGTTGGCTAATGTGGTGCCTGTACCGAAGAAAGATGGCAAAATCAGGTTCTGTGTTGATTATAGGGATTTGAACAAAGCAAGCCCTAAAGATAACTTTCCGCTGCCCAATATTCATATCCTTGTTGATAATTGTGCTAAACATGAGATCCAATCTTTCGTGGATTGTTATGCCGGATATCACCAGATCTTGATGGATGAAACAGATGCAGATAAAACTGCTTTCACCACCCCGTGGGGTACTTATTGCTACAGGGTCATGCCGTTTGGTTTAAAGAATGCGGGAGCTATGTACATGAGAGCTATGACTACTATTTTTCATGACATGATGCACAAGGAAGTAGAAGTATACATTGATGATGTCATTATCAAGTCCAAGACACGAGTCGATCACGTAGATGACTTGAGGAAATTCATTGAAAGGTTGCGAAAGTATAATCTTAAGCTCAATCCAGCCAAGTATGCATTTGGAGTTCCATCCGAAAAACTTTTGGGTTTCATAATTAGCCGCAGAGGCATTGAATTGGACCCCTCCAAGGTAAAATCCATTTGAGAATTGCCGCCTCCGAAGAATAAAACTGAGGTCATGAGTTTTCTTGGAAGGCTGAATTATATAAGCAGATTCATCGCTTAGCTCAGCACTACATGTGAACCGATATTTAAGTTACTAAAGAAGGATGCTTCCATCCAATGGACAGACGAATGTTAAGAATCATTTGATATGATTAAAGAATATTTGCCAAATCCTCTAGTACTGGTCCCACCGGAACCTGGTAGGCCTTTATTCCTATATCTATCAGTGATGGACAATTCTTTTGGTGGTGTTTTAGGACAGCATGATATCACAGGCAAGAAGGAACAAGCAATATATTATTTGAGCAAAAAGTTCACAAGTTACGAGGTAAAATATACTCTTCTAGAAAAGACATGTTGCGCCCTAACTTGGATCGCTCAGAAGTTGAAGCACTATCTTTCGTCCTACACAACCTACCTCATATCTCGAATGGACCCTTTAAAGTATATTTTTCTAAAACCTATGCCCATAGGCAGGTTGGCGAAATGGCAGATTTTACTTACAGAATTCGACATTGTGTATGTTACTCGTACCGCTATGAAAGCGCAAGCATTGGCCGATCATTTGGCAGAGAACCCAGTCGACAATGAGTATGAGCCTTTGCGAACGTACTTCCCTGATGAAGAGATAAATTCAATTGACGAAGAAGTTCAAGATGATATGTATGCATGGAAATTATACTTTGATAGGGCAGTCAATGTAAAAGGAGTAGGAATTGGGGCGGTTCTTGTCTCACCAACCGAACATCATCATCCCGCCACAGCACGACTCCGTTTCTTTTGCACTAATAACACAACAGAATATAAAGCTTGCATCATGGGGTTAAATATGGCAATAAATCTGGATGTACACAAGCTAGTGGTGTTGGGAGATTCTGAATTACTCATTCGACAAATTCAAGGTGAATGGGAAACGAGAGATATCAAGCTTATTCCATACAAACAGTTCTTAGAGGATCTTAGCAAAAGGTTCAAGTCTATCGAGTTTAGACATATCCCCAGATACCATAATGAGCTGGCTGATGCCCTGGCTACCCTAGCTTCCATGCTCCCATACCTAGGAAATACGCATCTCGACCCATTAGAGATACAGATACGAGATCAACATGGTTACTGTAATATAATTGATGCAGAACCAGATAATGAACCCTGGTACTATGATATCAAACGCTTCCTAAAGTCAAAAGAATATCCAATACACGCCAATGCAGATCAAAAGAGGACCGTTAGGCGACTTGCTAATGGGTTCTTCTTAAGTGGGGAGATTCTGTACAAACGAACCCCAGACTTGAACTTGTTGAGATGTGTTAATATTCAGGAAGCTGAAAGAATCATGAATGAGGTACATTCGGGGGTATGTGGTTCGCATATGAATGGCTATGCTTTAGCAAAGAAGATTATGCGGGCGAGATATTATTGGTTAACTATGGAGAGAGATTGCTTTCGCTTTGTTCGCAAGTGTCATCAGTGTCAAATTCATGGTGATTTGATTCACTCGCCACCTTCAGAGTTGCATCCTATGTCCGCTCCTTGGCCATTCGTTGCTTGGGACATGGATGTAATCGGTCCAATATAACCAAAAGTTTCTAATGGGCATCGATTCATACTGGTTGCTATTGACTATTTCACCAAATGGGTAGAAGCTGCTACTTTCAAATCAGTCACGAAGAAAATAGTAGTGGATTTTGTTCATTCGAACATCATATGTCGTTTTTGTATACCAAAGTCCATTATCTCAGACAATGCAACCAATCTCAATAGTCATCTAATGAAGGAGGTTTGTGAGCAATTCAAGATCGTGCATCACCATTCTACCCCTTACCGTCCTAAAGCAAATGGAGCCGTTGAAGCAGCAAACAAGAATATTAAGAAGATTCTTAGGAAAATGGTCCAAGGATCTCGACAGTGGCATGAGAAATTACCGTTTACTCTTTGAGGATATCATACAACTATCCGTACATCGACTGGCGCAACTTCTTATTTACTAGTCTATGGGACTGAAGATGTGATACCCGCAGAAGTCGAAATTCCCTCGCTTCGAATCATTAGTGAAATCGAATTTGACGATACTGAATGGGTCAAGTCTAGACTAGAACAACTATCGTTAATAGATGAAGAAAGGTTGACGACAGTTTGCTTTGGTCAATTATACCAGCAAAGGATGGCACGAGCTTACAATAAGAAGGTACGTCCTAGAAAATTCGAGGCCGGCCAACTTATTGTAAAATGCATCCTTCCACACCAAGAAGAGGCTAAAGGAAAGTTTGCTCCAAACTGGCAAGGCCCATACATAGTTAAACAAGTATTATCAAATGGAGCTTTGCAACTTGCGGATCTGGATGGAAAAATGACAGAAAAAGCTATCAATGCCGATTCAGTCAAAAGATATTATATTTGACACACTTGTGCTTAACATTCTCAAGTTGAGATGACGAAAGGCCATCGTTCTACATAACTAAATGCCATTAATCCCTTGTCAGCCCTTCGAGCCTTATTTACCCTTCCTTACTTACCCTCTTTAGAGCCGAAAAAAAAAAAGGAGAATGCATTACCATTAAACTACGTTCGACCTGATTCCTAAATGGATACGTAGGCATCCCTATCTTGGGGTTCGGTCCGACCAAAAAAAAAGGATGAGATATATATCCTATTGTCACTTTTATATGGCTCTCAAGTTGTAATCTACCCTAAAAATCTTTTTCCCTTTGTCCATTAAAGACCTTCCGATCAATTTTTGAGAATGTCAAGCCTTGTGTGATATATATATATAGAGAGAAAAAAATAAAAATAAAAAAATAAATAAAAACATAAAAAAAAAAAACATGTAGGTGAAAACCCATGGAGGCACCACAGGATATCCAAAAAAAAAAAAAAATCTTATTGGTGAAAACCCTCAGGGGCTCCATAAGACAATGATGAACGAGACAATCCAAATTAGAGAGGTCAATTGAGAAAATCACAGAAGGAATGACTTCAGTCAAACAAAGTTTATCATGACAGGTCAAAGATCAAGAAGGATGATTTGATTTGATTGAAAGGTGCAGCCTAATTCGAGATTAGACAGTTTTGAAGGATCAAATATCTACTCCAAATTGCGTGTCATGTATTATTGAATTCAATATAGACCTCCAAATAAGCTTTCTTACTTTACTGGTAGAAATACTTTCTATTCAAACATAATTCTTTTATTCCTTCTTTTGATTTTTCCTTTTTTTTTTTACACGTTTTTTTATGGGTAAGTCTCGCACCAAATACAAAATAAAGAAAAACGCAAAAAATTGACCATGGCTCCCAGTGAAATTGAGCAGAGATTATTCGGCGTTCACCACCTTGACAAGGACAGAAAGCCAGTTAAGATAAGTGTTACGAGTGAAGCATTTAAAAATGAAGATCAGACTCGTACTGAAACAAACAGAGATGCAACAGAATTTGAAAGACAAAGAACCAAGCTCACCAACCAATTAGTTGAGTCAAGTGTATCAAGTTGGGGCAAGGATAAGGCAAACCTCCAAGGGATTCAAGGCCACAAACCAAATACCAAGTTTAAAACTCACATTTTTTTTCTTTCTTTGCTTGAACAGGGGCAAAGCAATCTTGGGAAGTTTAGTGGAAAAAAAAGTATAGCAAAGTTAAGTTTTCTTGAATTTTCTCTTTTTTTGTTATACTCCTATAATTCTAAGTTCATATCAATATAATTATAATAATAATAATAAAACCCCTCATATTCAAGGCTGGGGCATTTTTGTTTTTATTTTTATTATTTTTTTTAATTTTTTTTATTTTCTTTTCTTTTCTAACAAGGAAAAAAATCATAATCTTTATTCGTCTTCATAGGGAACCATCCCCTAGTTGACATCTTATCTAGTCTTCATAGGGCACCATCCTCTAGTTGACATCTTATCTCGTCTTAATAGGGCACCATCGCCTAGTTGGCATCTTATCTAGTCTTAATAGGGCACCATCCCCTAGTTGACATCTTATCTAGTCTTCATAGGGCACCATCCCCTAGTTGACATCTTATCTCGTCTTCATAGGGCACCATCCCCTAGTTGACATCTTAGTCGTCTTCATAGGGCGTCATCCCCTAGTCGACATCTTTATTCGTCTTCATAGGGCGCCATCCCCTAGTGGACATCTTACTTCGTCCTCATAGTGTGCCATCCCCTAGTTGACATCTTACTTCGTCTTCATAGGGCGCCATCCCCTAGTGGACATCTTACTTCGTCTTCATAGGGCGTCATCCCCTAGTGGACATCTTATCTCGTCTTCATAGGGCGTCATCCCCTAGTTGACACCTTTTTCGTCTTCATAGGGTACCATCCCCTAGTTGAAATCTTTTTCGTCTTCATAGAGCACCGTCCCCTAGTCGACATTTTAGGAAATAAACCTTCTTATTTTTCTTCTTTATGTCTTCATAGGGTATGACAATCCCTAGTCATATTTTTAGAAGAAAAAATCCTAATTCTTTTGCATGAATTCATTAGGCATAACTTCCTTTGGTTGGATTATTAAGAATAGGGTTCTCATTTTATCGCACTCCTCGCCTAAATTTCTATCCATTCATTCATTCATTTATTTTTAAACTAGATTATAGTTTTTCTAATAACTCACAAATTTTTCCTAGTGTAAACTGGGGCAGAAAATTTTGTTTGTTTTGTTTCGTCTTCTTTGATGGCTTGCAGGTTTTCTGCGAAGCACAGGTTTATCCAAGAATGGAATTTCATCTCCGGTCAGAATATAGAAGAATGATCAGGTTGAAGATAATTAGAGTCAGCTCTGTATCTGTAGCGTCCCAACATCTCAAGAGACATCTTTTTAGCTTCTGATAAGGAGAATAAGCATCCAAAGTATTCTATGAACTGTTCTTCGGCAGAGTGTCAATGACTCAATCCAAGTTGCAGGTTCAAATCTCAAATCCTAACTTCAAGATCAAATCTTGAGATCGAGGTACCCACCGGAAGAAAGTGAGGCAATAACGGAAGATCCAAGAGGAAGATCGGAAGCAAGAGGATCAAGACAAATAGAATAGATAGGATCTTGTACTTTTATTTCTAGTTTCATTCTCTGATGTAATAAAAGGAGCAACGAACCGGAAACTCGACGGGACCTCAACTCGGCTCTCCAATTCATCCACTCATTCCTACACCTATTTTAACTACACGTGACCTGATTCTCTTATAACCCGAGATATGTAGGATGCCCAAAGCCAGGGCTCGATCACACCTCTTTCCCACTTATTTACGTATTAATATTGAATAAAGGGTTGAGCCAAAAATTAGTCATGTTTACTTCTTTGCTTGAAAATTCTTCATATTTCCAAGCAAAGATGGGTATTCTGTAAACACCTAATTCTTGACCCAAACCTAATATTTTTATACCATTTTAATGTTCAATTAATTTTATTTTATTTTATTTTATTTTTATTTTTAGGCATTTTAAATTTATCTTATTTTGAGGTTCGTTAAAAATTTTTAAAACTACAAAAATAGAGTCACATTTTAAATAAGTTTTTATTTTATTTTTTATTTTTTATTTCTTTATTTTTTTTATTTGTTTGTTTATTTAAAAAAATAATAATAATTTATATTTGTTTTCTTCTTTCAATTTTTAATAAAGAATGTTGTGATATTAATATTTCTTAAGCATATTCCTAAGACTAGATAATTAACTTATCTTGTATTTTGTTAGTTTAAATAGATTTTTATTTTATTTAAAAATTAATTAAAAAAAAAATCCTAAACTACCCAAACCACCCACAAATCCCACTCCTATCCCATTACCTCCCCCACAAACCCACACACACACGACAAACACACACACACACGACACAAGCACACTACTATATATATATATAACACATGCACACATGCAAAGGAGAAAAAAACAAAAAAAGAAGAAAAGGAGAAGATCACATACGGGAAGCAAGAAAAAAAAATAACTGAAGAAAACAAAAAGAGTGTGAAGGAGAAATCAAGTTGGAGGTTTTGGGTTCCATTCATGACTCCATATTCATGGTTCTTGAAAGTTAGCGATTGTCAGCTTTTCCAAGTTGTAGATTATTGCGTCTTCTCTTTTGTTGTGAAATTATTTTTGTTTTCCACAAGAGGTAACCCTCAATCTCTCTTGAATAGTTTAATGCCTTAATTATGTGGGACTTGATTATGAAATTATGAAATTACTCAGAATTGATTTGTGTTTAACTTGTCAATATTTTCAAATTTTTATCCCGTTATATTTAGTATAAATAGATAGGATAATCCGTTGCGTATTACTAGTTTAAACCAAATCACCGTCTAAATCTATGCTTATCTTTATATTTTGTTTTCTTAATGATGACATGTGTTTAACTTGATCGGTTGTAGATAATATCAAAATTTGCTACATAACCTGCTCCAGACAAAGTTCCAATTAGTGGGTCTTATTACTCTTTTTCTTCAATAAGTATAAGAAGGAAGAAGAAAAGATTAAATAAAAATGGAAGAGATTCTTTTTTAAAAAAAAAAAAGGAAAAAAAAAAAATAAAAAATTTTAAGCCAGACATAAGTCATTAAAGCGACTGTGCTAGAACCACGGGACTCGAGGGGTGCCTAACACCTTCCCCTCGTTCAACAGAATTCCTTATCCGGATTCCTAGTTTGCAGACCAAAAATAAAATTGAAGAGTCATTTTCTTTTGAATAGGGATTCAATAAGGTGACTTGGGACACCCAAACTCAATTCCAAGTGGCGACTCTGTAAATAAAATAATCTCTTTTCAAAATGTCACTTTAATTGGAAAAACCCATTTTATCTAAATCCAACTCCCTCGCGGGGTAGGACGCGGTGAAAAGAGGGGGTGTGACAATGGGGTTCACCCGAACCCTCTAGGTAAAAAAAAATTACATTGTATATGTAAGATAGAAAATCTATATTTATGTATGTACATTAATGTTGAACCACATGAAACAAGACACTTAGATAGCCCAGTGGTGTTATTTGCTCTTTTTGGGCGCTTCCTTCAGCTTAGTGCGCGGATTCGATCCCCGCTAGTTTTTTTTTTAAGTTAAAAAAAAAAGCTAGGTGCTGCTATAGAAATAAATAAATAAATAATAATAATAATTATAATAATAATAATTATAATTATAATAATAATAATAACTAACAATCCTTTTGTAAGTAATTACACTCTCTCCCACTTTTTTAATTACTTTTCTCTCTCTCCCTATTAATATACATAACATTGCCGACATAAACATAACATTCTGTGTTTATGTTGGGATTTTTGTAATATGTTTAGAGAGTTGAGACTTTTTGTAATATTGAAAACATAAGTTGTGTGTTTGTGTAATTTTTAATAATAATAATAAGAAGAAGAATAATAAAAACGACGTCGTTTTAACACAAAATGCAAAACTTTGACCGTGCACAAATATAACCTTTAACTATTTAAAACTGCACAAATATGAACTTCCTCCAAGTCAACCCTTTTAACGATGTGGCACCGTGTGATTGGATGAGCTTTCCACGTAGGCGCGAGTGAAACTCACGCGTGGGGGTTGAAAAATCGGAGTTCATATTTTTTCAGGTTGTAAATAGTTAAAGGTCTTATTTGTGCAGTATCAAAGTTTAGGGTTAAAGTTAAAATTTCGTGTCAAATTTAGGGTCATATTTATGTATTACTGTGCCAGTCAAACACCTTCACATAAATTGGGATAGGAATATTTGTTACTTCCTATTTTATTTGTTTAGTTTATAAAGTTAAGACATAATCTTTATTTTACTGCATTTTTAGGCAGTGAATTGTACTTTATCTCCTGTACCACATCTTGTTCTGCAACCGCCCATTCATATGTTTTAGTACAATCCGAGTCTGTTATTTTTAACCTTCTCTGTCTTGTTCCATTGTTCCAGGGGCCCAGTATTTGGAACTAGAGTGAAGATTGAATTGTCTTTCAAAGATAGTCCATCGGCAAAGGTTGGCGTCCAATTTGATAAACCCATCCCACGTGGTATTAACTTAGGTGATCTTTGCGAAGATGCTCACGGATTCTTTTGCAAAGGTACTTTTGGAATGCCAGTTAACTATTTTCCTTTAGTTTATATATTAAGTTAACATCATTCTTAAGTACGCAGTCATAGTTTTACTTCCGATGCATTTTACCATCACTTCCTCTCCGTCGATGAACTGCCCTTAGAAGGCATTGGACAAGATGATCTGGAAAATTTACTCGTTAACACATTGTTTGAGGTGTGATTTCTTTCAACAAATAAGAATAAGTTCATTTGAAAACTAATATGTGGGATTTCTGTTCCTTTCTTTTTGTATTTTGTTGTACACTTTACTCTTTACCTTTCATTATACTTTTTCAGGTTGAAATCAGAGAAAGCAGAAATTCCCCAGTCATATTGTTCATGAAAGATGCTGAGAAGACTACAGCAGGAAATTCAGTGTCATATTCAATGTAAAAAAGTTGGCTTGAGAAGATTCCAGATAATATTGTGATCATTGGGTCTCACATTCATTCAGATGATCATAAGGAGGAGGTACTATTTTCTGATCATAATGCCCAAGAATAGATGCCTGTGGTTATATCTTTTCCTGTTATAATGTGTATACAGTGTATTAAGTGGCCTGTAATGGAAATTTCTTATGGATTAAATTTCTTGGCTTTAGTAGTTATCTGTGCCAAAACTTTGTGAGACCGATGCTTGATCGAGAGGATGAGAGGAGACTCTTATTATAGCAAAAAGTTCAAAATATCAACTTCGCATCACAAAAGAGACATTAGTTTAGCTATATATATCAATGCATGCATGCACATGCAGCATACACAGACAAACACACAGATCATTTTCACACACACACACACATATGAACACTACATAGTGTGGCATACACCCACACTCTCAATGAAAACAACAAAAATGACATACCCAATGTAATCCCACAAGTAGAGTATGGGAGGGTAGTATGTGCGTAGATCTTACTCCTACAAGGTAGAGAGACTAGTTCTGATAGATCCTCGGCGCAAGTAAAAGCATTACAATGAAAAACAATTTGAAAGAATGACCAACGTTCTTAAAAGCGAGAAGCACAAAAAAGATCTAAGGTACGTATGGGGTGATACAATCCCACATTAGTTGGGTATTGGAGTGGTGGTTTGTTTATATGGACTTGGGTAAATACTCCCCTAATGAGCTAGCTAGCCCTTGGGGTCAAGTTATGCCCAATGCCATATGTTTACACATATATCCTTTGAATTGCTTGAGAAAATAAGGCCTAAACCTGCTTTTTCTATTCTACTCTTTGCAGTCACAGCCTAAAGGATCTCTCTTCACCAAATTGGGCAGCATTTTATATGAGCTCGTCTTTCCGGTATAAGCTCTTCAGTTTTTTTAAAGAACTTTCAGTTAGTGCTGAAAACGGGAAAAGAACCCAGCTTTACATGTAGGCTGCCTGTGTTCTTTTTCATCTTTATTTTTTGGGGTTCTGTTGAGCATTTTGGGGGGATTAAATTTGGAAGAACAATATGTCTTTGACATTAAACTAAGGCATTTGGATACAAATTACTACTTGTTTGTTTGGAAACTAGGCTTACTTTGTAAAACAATCTAAAAGGATTTTCAGAAATTAAACCATCAAAGCGATCTTATTTTCTAAAAGTAGCTACTTCTTTGATAAATGTCTCAACCAATATTTTATAAAACCAAACCACAAAAGTATTCTAATTCTTACTAAGTTCCTCTTGCTTATGGCCGTGAATTAGGCCTTTATTGTCCACATTTTTTTAAAAAATAATTTTTCAAATTCTTCGTTGTCTTTCGGTTCCTTTCCTCTTCATTTTAGGTGCTTTTTCCGCTTCACGAACTTTAGTGTTGTTTACATTGTTTAAAAGAAATTTATCTTTTCCAAAAAAGTGTCATTTACATTCGAAAAACCTGGATATGAATTTGCCCTTGTGTTGTATTACCGTTGAATAAACACAGCCATATGACAACTTAATTGTCTTTTTAAAATAGTACTGAATTTTGACGTGTTCAGGATAGTTTTGGGAAGATGCAAGACAAGGGGAAACAGGTTGCAAGCACAAATAAATTTCTGACGAAACTTTTCCCAAATAAAGTGGTTATCCACATGCCGCAGGTCTGTTTTTTAAATTCTATAGAATTTTAAATTCTTTAGCAAATCACTGAGTATTGCAGGATGAAGCACTTCTGTCTACTTGGAAAAAACAACTGGATCAAGATGCTGAAACCCTAACAGTGAAAGAAAATTTTAATAGCTTGAAAACAGTAAGGCTTTCTGACCTTTAAAGTTATGAATGACCAATTTTTCACCTCACATTTGTGAATCCCCTCAGAAAGTACGACATGTTTCCAACTTAAAATAGAGACTTGACTTCCCAAATATGTTACCAAGGCAATTTGGACACCTATGTAAAAACAATAAGTTGACCTTGCTGTAAAGATCGTCTTACTGTAGCCTTTCCATGTTAAGTAATCTTCACTGTCTGTTGTCCCTCTGGAACACCTCCAGCTACTGCAGAAGTTGAGTAACTGATAACGCTCAATCTACAGCTCTCGTGGGAGTGTAAAGCGGTCGTTAGCAAATACAGAACCCAACCTGGGTTGGGTATCGATCCCACAGGGAATAGCTTGGTCAACAAGTAAGCAAAATTAATAGACTTTTGGTGCAAGTCTCGTAAGAAGGGGGGATTGTAATAAGTAACCAAAGTAATGAAATAAAAGCTGAAAATAATAAAGTAAAAAGAGAGTATTTCGTAGGTTGTGAAACAATGAGAATTGAGGCGTTGGGGTTATGTTCACCTTCTGAGGTATACGTCTCTATTGGCTATGACTGTGTAGAGTCTTGACATGCAATTGCTTATAGAGAATTGTAGTCGATGGTAAATCCAAGCGTCTCTCGACCTAAACAAGGACTATTTCACTTTAACTCTCTCGAGCTTAAAGTGTGTCTAGCGGTACGAATTCTCCAAGAGGTTAGTCCAGTTACGGCACTAGCTTTTTAATAGGAAAGGGTGTCCTACTACCTTGACATTATCTCTTTTCCAGACAAATAACCTTTCTCTCGAACAAGTTAAATGTTAGACTGGCGTTGGTCTATGCGTCTTCTTTTCTAGACAAATAAACTTTCTCTCGAACAGGTTAGATGTTAGAATGGCGTGTTCTTGTGTTTGAACCGCAAAGGATGTAGATTTAAGATGAAGAGAATAATGATATAAGCAACATACTTGTCTTGAACTCACAAGCTCATAGCAATAGATAGTAACTCATTCGGCTTCCATAACCCCAACTAAGAGGTTTAGTTACCCATGAATGCGAAGGATATCACGTTTTGCATGGTGAATGGCGTGAATAGTAGGTGTTTGGCGTGTGGTTTTGGTGATTCCGTAGCAAGTAACGATTCTCTTGTTGTGGAATTTAAGAATAGAAGAATAGATTAGAAGTGTTTGTAGTGGAAGATGAGAGGGATGGAAGAAAATTAATAAGTGAAGAATTAAGTTCTTGAATTAAGGGAGGAGTTGCCTCCACTATGGGAGGACTTGATTAAAATCTCTAGCATGATAGGGTATTTATAATACTCCTATCCTACTCCTACTATGCTAATGAAATAAATAACCAAATCCTACTAAACTAAGGAAATACTTAACCCATTTGTACTAGGTTAATGTAACATTCTCCTAATCCAAATAAACTAATGAAATACATAACCCAATTGTACTAGGTTAATGTATCATTGTCAAAATCCAGCTTTGTGTCTGTAAGTCCCCAAAGTCTTCAGAAATGCTGTTTTAGCCCGGGACAGATTTTCCATCCAGCAGTTTTGGTCCAGGTCCCCAGAGTCTTCAGAAATGCTGTTTTAGCCCGGGACAGAGTTTCCATGCAGCAGTTTTGGTCCTTAGGCGTGTAAACTCCCTTTCCTTCCTTCGTGAGCTTTCTTTTGCGTCAAGTAAGCCATAAAATGCTGAATTTTGCATCATTTATACCTGAAACTTTACTAATCATGTTTGTTACCTCATTTATAGGAAAAAGGACTAAAAGTGCATGAAATAGATAATTAGTTCTCAAAACTAGGCTAAAATATGGGCTAAATATATTGATATAGGCACGTAAATTCGCCTGTCATCAACACCCCACACTTAGAGCTTTGTTCGTCCTCGAACAACATATCATGTCCTTCTAAGCATTGACTTAAGGTTTTTACAGAAACAACACAAAACATTCTTCAAGACAAGCACAACAATTAGCAACGAAGAGTAGCTTTCCGATTATAAGTAGAAACAATTTAACCTCAAGCATAGACTCGTAATAGTGATCAACTCGCATGCAAACGTTAAGGTGCATAGAATCATATACAACTATCCAAGACTCATCAACCATGTGTGTCTCACAATATAGTACCCATAATCACTCACAAGTATAACATATTTTTCAAACATGGGTATCAAAATGTCCTTGCTCTCGCTCTCACAAAAAATTCATATGTAGCAACTAATGACCATAAGATTGCCCTTAATGTAGTACTCCACTAAATGTCAGAATGTTAAGGTTAGGATCAAGTAGGTCTTTTGATGGTTGTAATGTAGGCTAAGGGACGGGTAGGATCAACTATTTTGGCCAGAAATAGTGACTAAGTTCCTAAGCACTTTAATACATCACATTGTATTATTGACACTTTTTTCTTTCAACCTTTTTTTTTTTTTTTTTTCTTTTTCCACCCTTGTTATCATCTTTTGTTTTTCAATTTTAAGCACAACTCACTTTTCAGCTTTCTTGTCCTTTTTCTTTTCACAACATACCTCTTATGATAGCCCTTTCTTTTTCATAACATATTCAAGCACCCTTGCAATTTAAAGCATCATACTCACCCAATTTCCTCTGATGTTGTCACATGACTTTTTCACTTTAAAGCACTTAGGAATTTGGATCAAATTACGGTCTTGAAAAAAATGGATTAGGCTTACATACAAGGTTGTCAAAGAAATAGGCTAAAGGCTCAAAAGGGTTTAACTAGGATGATGTTCATGGGTAGGTAAAACTGAAGGTAAACAAATATAGGTTGCCAAAGAAATGCCTAAATCATATCCTAACTTACACTCCTTATTTTCGCTTTGCATACATACCAGGCAAGTTCTAGCATCAGCCACAAACATAGAATATACTATTATCTCACACACACAAGGCACATGGTCGACTTGTTTGGAAGTAATATAGACTCTCGACCCAACAATTGAAGGAATTGAATCACACAATATCACATAATGAATCACAACTAGAGCCTAAACGTCTCAATAGTCACAATTGTAGCACATACTCTTGTTATAATCTCATGCTGCCTATCAAAATAATTTCATGCGAAGCTAGAAAGATTTTAAAAAATGGACTAAAATAAACAAAGTAAACAAACATAGGTGCAAACAAAGAAGTATAGCATGCGATACCGCCACCCCACACTTAGTCGGGACACTGTCCTCAGTGGAAAATAAATATGAGGAACCTGGTTGGTCGGACTTATCCTCTATGTCTGGGGTCATACCCCTTTGCATTGGAATCATCATCAGAGTTGTCATCCTCAGACGTTCCACATAAGTATCCCACTTAATTCCAAGCGTGAGTTGAGGTATTTGCTGTGAGGAGGGTTCTCCTTGGTCCTTGCGACTTCTCTTTTTGCCCTTTAGGGAGGTGGTAGCCTTCTCCTTGCCTTGTCTCGCTTTAGGTGCCATTGTACCTGGGACTAGAAATAATGTTAGTTGCAGCACAATCTCACTTGATACAATCTATATGCAAGTACTAGGGGTACCACCCCACACTTAGTTTTGTTGCACAAATCAGCGAGGTGAACGTAGTCGATTTACTCAGATTTCGTCGACATACATTTTAGGATTGTATTCTAACAAGAAAATCAGCATTGTATCACTTATTTGCAGCCATTAGACTACTTTCATGGTAGATATAGCAACACTATGACATAGGGGTTACCACATGGAATCGTTATTCTTACAACAAGCACAACCTCCTAAGTCGATAGGTACTATAATCTTATCCCGATGGCCGGGATAGTCTAACATGTAAGCATCCAAACAATACTCTTAAGCAATATTCATAGCCATATCTACTCAGCAAATATCATAACAATGCTATTGAAACCAAATTCAAGTCGAAAAATAAGTCAAGAATTCCCTACGTATATGTTCACTCACATGATTATGCAACAACAATTCAAACACATGAACATCACCAACAATCTTATATGATTTAGCAATTTATAATAAGCATAGCAACGTAGTACTTACGATGAAGAATAAGAGAGTACTTACTTGCTTGAAGCTTGTGGAGACGGTGTTGTGAATTAGAAGAGCAAAAGAAGAAAATTTTGAGATGATTTGGAGAGTTATGTGGCGCCTTTAGGGTGTTTTCTAATGTGGTTGTGTTGTAAAACTATGTCCCCTTTATATAGGAAGAGTATGGGTCGGGTTATGACCCATTTACAATCGGATTTGGGGGCAAAATCACCACATATGCGGCGCATATCTCTTGGCATATCACTTACATATGCGGCGCATTGTCCATGGCATAATGGGACATATGCGCCGCATATCCTATGGCATATCTAGACATATGCGGCGCATATCCTATGGCATTTGGTCTCAGTATCTCAAATGCCATAGCATAGGCGGCGCATAGTCAAAAGCACACCTAGGAATAGGCGGCGCATAGTGTATAGCACACTAGATTCCGAGTCCTTAGGCTATAGAATAGGTTGTGCATCGTTCGTGGCCTATTTTTACCAAGGCCTAGCCTTTCTCGAGGCCTATTATGACGTGAGAAAGGCTCAATTCATAGCCTTATGCATCACCATTCCTAACTTACCGACTTTACCATACAATGCGTCCAAATCATCAATTGAAATCAATCTCCTCGTTGAATACTTCTTGCACCTATTTTTGCTCAAAACCAAATGAAAACGATTAGTACGATGGGTTGCCTCCCACCTAGCGCCTTAGTTTTGGTCGTGGCACGACTCTTATTTTTGGATTTTTCATAAAACAAAACAAGTACTAGAACGAAAAAATGATAAAACGATGGGTTGCCTCCCATCTAGCGCCTTATTTATTGTCGTGGCTCGACATAGTTACCTCGAGTACTTAGACTTCGTCGAGATAAGTGATGGATCGTTTTCTAAAAGGATTTAGACGACAATGAGGCTTACCTGTGGGCATGCGATCTTTTTCGAGCTGGCTCATACGTTTCTCCGGAGAGTCACCAATTATATCATCAATAGTCCAACCCACAGCTCTCTTGTATCTCCTCAGAGCAGAGATGAGAGCTTCTATGTGCTGTTCACTTAAATCATCTGCTCTCTCTGGAAGTATATTTCTACTTTCCAAGAACACATACCTTAGATAATCAGGGAGCTCTTGCGATTCTAGCATTGGTGGCTCGTCAAAGTGAGTCTTCGCTGTTGGTTGATTCTTGAGATCACAATCCGGTTTCTTAGGAGTATAAGACTCTATTTCTGTTAGATCACCCATAAGTTCTTCATAATCTTCATTATCCTCATGCTCAACATTCAGTGGCACAGCAGACAATGGCTCAACAGTAGGTTGTTTCTCTATAGATAATGCTTTCATATCCTCATAATGAACATCAGCTACAGATGACTCATTCATATCGCTGGGCTGCTTCATTGTTTTGCATATATCAAACCGTACCACTTTGTCAACCACTTGCTTGCCTTTTGCTGAAGTTTCCAGCACCTTACCACTTCTGGTAGTGATGGCCATGCATGACCCATCATTTTTTGGGTTCTGCACAGTATCGCTTGGTAAGGTTCCAGCCTTTCTTTGATTAAATGCTGCTGAAAGTTGGCTCAATTGCTGCTCTATTTGCTTGATAGAAGTGGAATGAGAATCAACTAGTTGCTTCATGGAGGACAAATCATCAATCACCTCCTTAACTCCCGCGCTCGTTGCTTCCACTCCTTTCAATAACTTAGCCATCATGTCTTCCATACTCCCAGAATTAGATATGGTGGTATCACGTCTACCAGGGGGAATGTACAAACCACTATTTTCATTATTTTTCTTCCAACTACCTTGGTCTTTGCTTCCAGATTTATCATAATAGTTCCGACCTTGGTTTCCTTGGGTATTCCCTCGGAAACCCCTCTGATTGTTCAAGTAGTCGGCCTCCACTTCAGAATCAGATTCGTAATTTCCTGTTAGTGCTACAGCTTTCACTTTTTCGGTCTTTCCTGATAATAAGTGCTTGGTAAGAAGATCCATCTGCATTTTCATGTGAGCCATGTCTTGGTCACGATCTTTTTGTCTTCGCCTCTGCTCTGCAGTCATGCCAAAAGATAAAGTGGGGCTTGCTACCTCAGAATCCCTGGTATGCCAAGCTCTACTTTGCTTTGTCATCCGATCTAGCATATGGCTTGCCTGACCTAAGGTGAGGTCCATAAATGATCCACCTGCTGCATTATCAACCACTGGCTTAGTCACCGAATTCAACGCTCTGTATAATATCTCCATCAAGTGGACATTGGTCATATGATGGTTTGGGCATCGCATTAGCTTCGTCTTGAACCTCTCCCATGTTTCGTGGAGAGCTTCAGAGGGAAGCTGACGAAAGTTGCTGATTTCATCTCTCAATTGTGCTTTTTTGGATGGCGGAAAGAATCTTTCTAGGAAAGCGTCTTTCAATTGCCTCCAATGAGTAATAGAATCAGGAGTCAGCCCATTCAACCACATAGTTGCCTCCCCAGACAGAGACAATGGAAATAGACGTAATCGAATTGCATTCTGTCCAACTCCAGGATTGTCGAATGACTTGCATGTAGAAATAAAGTTGATCAGATGCATGTTCGGATCATCGCCTGCTAGTCCACCAAATAATCCCTTGAGTTGCAAAAGCTGAATCATGGCGCTAGTGATATTAAACTTTGCTCCGGGTGCCAATGGCGGAAGAATAATAGCTCCGGTGGCACCTGGTCCATCAAGATCATCCTCATCATCATCAAACGGTATATGCACAGCTCGGCGTTCGGGCCTATATCTTGCTTGACGATCTCTTCTGTTTGCTGGTGTCGCCATCTCAGCAGTATGCTGTGGGTTTAGTAGCTCTTCATCACCCAGATCCTCATCGTCAGGATTTGTTGCTCGCCTACGATTATCAATATTCTGTTGATGCACTTGAGCAGCCATCCTTTCAATTTCACGTTATGCCTCCATTGATGCACTGAATAAACCTAAAAAAAAACAAAAACAACAACTAAAAGTAAAAGTACGAGAATCTTTGACCAAAGGGTCTAGTAATTATCACGAACTTGATTGACACTAGTATTCCCCGGCAACGGCGCCAATTTTTGATAACGCTCAATCTACAGCTCTCGTGGGAGTGTAAAGCGGTCGTTAGCAAATATAGAACCCAACCTGGGTTGGGTATCGATCCCACAGGGAATAGCTTGGTCAACAAGTAAGCAAAATTAATAGACTTTTGGAGCAAGTCTCGTAAGAAGGGGGGATTGTAATAAGTAACCAAAGTAATGAAATAAAAGCTGAAAATAATAAAGTAAAAAGAGAGTATTTCGTAGGTTGTGAAACAATGAGAATTGAGGCGTTGGGGTTATGTTCACCTTCTGAGGTATACGTCTCTATTGGCTATGAGTGTGTAGAGTCTTGACATGCAATTGCTTATAGAGAATTGTAGTCGATGGTAAATCCAAGCGTCTCTCGACCTAAACAAGGACTATTTCACTTTAACTCTCTCGAGCTTAAAGTGTGTCTAGCGGTACGAATTCTCCAAGAGGTTAGTCCAGTTACGGCACTAGCTTTTTAATAGGAAAGGGTGTCCTACTACCTTGACATTATCTCTTTTCCAGACAAATAACCTTTCTCTCGAACAAGTTAAATGTTAGACTGGCGTTGGTCTATGCGTCTTCTTTTCTAGACAAATAACCTTTCTCTCGAACAGGTTAGATGTTAGAATGGCGTGTTCTTGTGTTTGAACCGCAAAGGATGTAGATTTAAGATGAAGAGAATAATGATATAAGCAATATACTTGTCTTGAACTCACAAGCTCATAGCAATAGATAGTAACTCAATCGGCTTCCATAACCCCAACTAAGAGGTTTAGTTACCCATGAATGCGAAGGATATCACGTTTTGCATGGTGAATGGCGTGAATAGTAGGTGTTTGGCGTGTGGTTTTGGTGATTCCGTAGCAAGTAACGATTCTCTTGTTGTGGAATTTAAGAATAGAAGAATAGATTAGAAGTGTTTGTAGTGGAAGATGAGAGGGATGGAAGAAAATTAATAAGTGAAGAATTAAGTTCTTGAATTAAGGGAGGAGTTGCCTCCACTACGGGAGGACTTGATTAAAATCTCTAGCACGATAGGGTATTTATAATACTCCTATCCTACTCCTACTATGCTAATGAAATAAATAACCAAATCCTACTAAACTAAGGAAATACTTAACCCATTTGTACTAGGTTAATGTAACATTCTCCTAATCCAAATAAACTAATGAAATACATAACCCAATTGTACTAGGTTAATGTATCATTGTCAAAATCCAGCTTTGTGTCTGTAAGTCCCCAAAGTCTTCAGAAATGTTGTTTTAGCCCGGGACAGATTTTCCATCCAGCAGTTTTGGTCCAGGTCCCCAGAGTCTTCAGAAATGCTGTTTTAGCCCGGGACAGAGTTTCCATGCAGCGGTTTTGGTCCTTAGGCGTGTAAACTCCTTTTCCTTCCTTCGTGAGCTTTCTTTTGCGTCAAGTAAGCCATAAAATGCTGAATTTTGCATCATTTATACCTGAAACTTTACTAATCATGTTTGTTAGCTCATTTATAGGAAAAAGGACTAAAAGTGCATGAAATAGATAATTAGTTCTCAAAACTAGGCTAAAATATGGGCTAAATATATTGATATAGGCGCGTAAATTCGCCTATCGTCAGTAACTCCGTCAATTTCTTAGCTGCTTAGTATCCCTCTGAAACTGAAATTCCACCCTAGTTGACTCAATATATTCCTGATTTCCCCAAGAATTCTGTCAATGTATTTCCAGCATTCTAACACTAGGTTACTTCTCTCTGATATTCTTTTTTTAAAAAAAATTGTGTGAACAAGTTGAATGATTGATTTATGAATTCAATAGATTAATGACATGACTTCTGTCTTTAACTACTTATTGCTATATGATTGTCGTTCTTATATAGGTTCTGAGACGGATTGGGTTAGAATGCAACGGACTCGAGACATTGTGCATCAAAGACCATAATTTTTCTGTTAAAAGTAAGCTGCTGCTTTCACTGTTCTTGCTTTCTCTTCACATAGTTGTGGGAAGGGGGTTGAGGGATGTGTGGGATCTATACAGTATTTGATCGAGCTAACTTATGTGGTTTGACTATACTATAGGCTAAGATCATAGGTTGATTGGATATTATGTGTTATCATCATTGGTGAATCCAGGAATTTTCTTCAAGAGGTTCGAAAAATAAAGGTGTGAAAAAGCCAATAAAATTTACAATTCCAAGGGATGTAAAATATTTTATTTATTTATTTATATAGCAGTAGCACGTAGCATTTTTATTTTTTTTTATAATAGAGCTGTACAGTACATTTAATTTTTATAATAGGAGATGGCAGTGAAAATAACACCACTGGGCTATCTAAGTGCCTTCTTTCATGTGGTTCAACATTAATATATGTACATAAATATAGATTTTCTACTTTCTATATACAACGTAATTTTTTGCTGAGGGGGTTCAGCCCCTAGTGAACCACCTAGGTCTGCCCCTGGTTATCATAACTTGTTGTTCTTGTCTTTCTTTTACTTGTAGTTTGCTTATTCCATCCGAATCATAACATCCTTCATTTCCAAAAAACAAAGAAGAAAAGAAAATTATGTCAACAACGTGGCCTTTTTTTTTTTTTTTTTTGCAAAAAGAGCTGAATTATTGGGTTCTTGAAGGTGCAGAGAAGGTTGTTAGATGGGCGTTGAGCCATCATTTGATGCGGAACACTCAAGCAGATGTTGACATGAGGCTTGTCTTATCTCCCGTTAGGTAATAGAACTAGCAGCATTTGATATTCTCCTATCCATGATTTTCTTTGACTGTAATGATTGTTGAATTGAACAATTGCTGGAATCTTTTGCGATTTAACAACATTCAGTATGAGTTGGAACTCTTACATGCAAAGCAAAATGATACCAAGAGCTTGAAGAAGTCACTCAAGGTGATTATAATATTCCTTATTTGATGTTGTTGTAATCTGTGTAATCTACAGATTATGTACTCCCTATAGGGATAACTGATGAAGAAAGTATAGTAGGAAATAGTGAAGAAGAAGAGAATTAAGACAAAGCATGTAGAATGTATTGATTATCTTTATTGAACTGTACACTTGGCAGGTATTTATACACTAGTTCAATGAGTAACTACCTCTAACTGCCTTAACTAAACTTGATCAACCCCTTAACTGACTGCTAATACAGTGACTGTATAATTGAGACAATTACTAAACTACCCTTGCCTGTTGCTTACTCTCAACACTCCCCCTCAAGCTAGGAGTAGTGAAGATGTCCTACAGTCCAAGCTTAGAGCTGAGATAGTGCTGTCGAACTTTTGTAAGTCCTTTGGTTAGTAAGTCAGCTGGTTGATCCCTTATTGATAAATATCTGGTTGTCACCATTCCTTGATTGATCTTCTCCTGAAAGTAATGGCAATCTATTTCAATGTGTTTGGTTCTTTCATGGTAACCTGGATTGGCTTCTATTTGCGTTGCTGCTTTACTGTCTGTGAATATTTGAACAAGTTGCTTTACCTCAATGCCAAGCTCCTTCTTTAATCCCAAGATCCAAACTAATTCAGTTACTGTTGTAGCCATGCTCGTATATTCAAATTATGCAGAGCTTCTAGATACGGTGTTTTGTTTCTTTGATTTCCATGACACCAATGAGTCACCTAGTTTCACAAAGTAGCCTGAAACTGACTTTCCAGTGTGAGGACATGCTGCCCCGTCAGCATCACAGTATGCTGTGATATCAGTGTTGCTCTTACTGGATAAAGTACACCTTGACCTGGATGATTCTTGATGTACCTCACAACTCTCATAGAAGTTTAGATGTGAGACTGTTTTGGCTATTGTAAGTACTAACTTAGAGTTTGTACTGCAAAAGCTATATTAGGTCTTGTCGTGGTAAGATGTAGAAGTTTACCTATTAAACTTTGATACTTTTCTTGGTCATCTAAAGAATCATTTACTACGGAAGATTCAGTGTTTTTGATATAGTCATCAAACTCTTTGGTTGTCGGCTTTGTGTTTGTATCTACAGGTGTTGCTGCAGGTTTTGCACCACTTAGTCCCCTTTTTCAATGAGTTCCAAGGAATATTTCCATTGGTGCATTAAGATTCCATTCTTAGATCTAGCAGATTCAATTCCTTAAAAGTATTTTAACTCTCTTAGATCCTTTATCTTGAACACCTTCTTTAAATCTGCTTTAGTATCTTCTATGACATTGATACTGTCTCTCGCTATGAGAATATCATCAACATATATGAGAACTATCAGAACCCCAACTTTTGATTTCTTAATGAATAAAGTGTGATCCAACTCACTTTGTTAGAACTGAAGATTGATCGAAGCTTCCGATAGCTTAGCATTCCATCGTCTTGGAGATTGTTTGAAATCATAGAGGGATTTTCTAAGTTTGCACACTGTCTTATCCCCTTGACGTTGAAATCCTTGAGGCATTTCCATATAAATCTCATCAAACAAATCACCCTGATAGAAGGCATTAAATACATCCATCTGATGTATATGCCATTGATTTTGAGTAGAAATGGGTAAGATTGTCCTAACAGTTTTCATCTTAACTACGGGGGAAAAAGTCTCTTGATAGTCAATCCCTTCCTTTTGACTATACCCCTTTGCTACAAGTCTAGCCTTTAGTCTTTCAATTTCACCCGTTGACTTGTATTTAATCTTATAAATCCACTTACATCCTATAGGCTTTTTCCCTTCAGCTATTTTAACAATTTCCCAGGTCTGATTACCTTCAAGTGCAGAAATTTCTTACTGCATGGCTTCCATCTATCTTGGATCAGCAGCAGCCTCATTGAAGGTTTTTGGTTCAGTCAAATTGGACATATTAGCTAAATATGTCTGATAGGAAGCAGATAACTGATCATATGCTATGTAGTTGGCCATAGCATAGTGCCCATCTTGAACACTTAGTGACATAAAAGCTTTCATCCACAGGGGTGGCCTCCTTTTCCTTTCTAATCTTCTGTGCTTCTGAATATTATCCGTATGGTCAGTGTGAGGTATTGAATGGCCATTTCTTTGGTGATCAACTTCTGGGGGATGTGGTGGAGGAATTGTAGATGATAGAGGTGGATTTAATCCTTCACTGGCTTCCAATTCCTCAAAGCTCAATTTAACTTATTGAAATATGCTTGGTTCAACAACTTGTTTCACTAGTGTGAATGGAAACACATCTTCCTTGAAAATAACATCTCTATTGATAAGGAAAGAGTTAGTTTTAGTATCATAAAGAACGTATCCCTTTTTTACTTCTGAGTATCTCATAAGTACAGCTGGCCTTGCTCTATACTTAAGCTTATCTAGTTCTTGAACTATTTTAGCATAGCAAAGACATCCTATAACCCTGAGATGACTTATAGAAGGTTTTCTATCATATAATCTTTCAAAAGGAGTTTTATTGTTGATAACAAAACTAGGTAATCTGTTTATAATATAGGTTGCTGTACACAATAGCCCCAAACCTATATAGGAATATATGCTTGAAACCTTATAGCTCTAGTTAGTTCAAAATTGTGTTTGTGTTTCCTCCCAGCAACACCATTTTGCTGAGGGATATAAACACATGTTCTCTGGTGTATGATTCCCAAAGAAGAGAATAAGTTGGTGCAAACAGAATTTACAAATTTAGTCCCATTATCAGTCCTGATTTCTTTCACCATTTTGCTAAACTGAGTGTGAACATACACAAGAAATTTTTTGAGGACTTCACATACATTAGATTGGACTTTAAGCAGAAAAGTCCATGTCATTCTTGAAAAATCATCAACAATGGTTAAGAAAAATATATTTCCATGAAATGTAGGTTCTTTGTAAGGTCTCCACAAATCCATGTGGATGAGATCAAGTACAGACATGCTTTTAATACTACATGCAGGAAATGGGAGTCTAATTTGTTTAGCACAGGGACAAATTTGGCATTTATTCAGTATGTTGGCAACATCATTAGTCTTTACAACTAGAATTTTCTTCAAAAGAGTAGATGAGACATGGCCAAGCCTTTTATGCCAAGTATCTATATCAAAATCAGTAGTAACATAACCAGAAAACTTAGCAGCTAAATCATTAGATGTAGTATGTAAGTCTTTGTCATCTATAGCAGAGTTTTTTATTAGGAAGTAAAGGTCATAATCTTGTCTACCAATCATCTTCACCTTTCCACTGCAGAGCTCCTGAAATACAAAGAAGTTAGGGTAAAAAGAAGCAGAGCATTGGAGTTCATTGGTTAATTTTGTAACAGATCGTAAGTTATAGTTAAACTGAGGTAAATTCAAAACATTAGTGATGGTGTGTCATTTGGTTAAAGTTCTTGCTCCTGTATGTGTTACTAAGGATATATCTCCATTGGAAGAAACACATTTCTTGGATGATTAGATTTTAAGATTGACTGAGCGTTAAGCATGCTCAACTCAGACACCATGTGGTTAGTGGTTCCCGTGACAACTATCCACTTCTTGGTGGTGTTACATGTCATTTATGCAGTGCAAATACCAGCAGTATTAGATGAACATGAGATGTCTTTTGATTTGTTTATGTGATTCAGGAACTGGAGGAATTGCTGATACTGATCTTTAGAAATAGTGCAGTTGTCCAGTTGGTTTTTCTGAATCTAACTAAGTTGAGAGCCTTGCGTGAGTGTACCAGCTTGTTCTGTAGCCTGACTACCACTAGACCAATTTTGTTTCTTCAAAATTCAAGTTCAGGCTCCTCATTTTGAACACTATGGGCTGTATTAGATGACTTCTTCCTTTTATTTCTTGAATCTTGAAGATACCCAACCAGTTTGTAGCAAACATCCGTGGTATGCCCTTTCATTTTACAGAAATCACACACAAGATTATAATTCCTCTTGGTGTGGTATTAACACTAGTTCCTGTTCTTGAGTACATGACAGCATCATAAGACCCTTGAATTAAAGCAGGATTAGAACCAGAACTAGCACTTATGGTTTTTTTACTCTCGTCATTGATGATCATAGAGTAAGTCTGGTTAACTGATGGCATAGGGTTCACTAACAAGATTTGGCTTCTAGCCTGAATATAGGAATCGTTTAGCCCCATCAAAAACTGGAACAATTTAAACTTCTGCATGTGTTGCACATATTCTTTTGACTTTCTACAATTACAAGCAGGAGAAGGAACTAGAGACTCAAATTCTTCCCAAAGATCCTTTAGCCTTGAATAATACACAGTCACCGAAGTAGTTCCTTGACTCAAGGTAGATATTTCATTATGAATGTTACAAGTTCTTACCCCATCAACCTTGTGAAACCTTTCATTCAATTCTTCCCATTCGGATTGAGCATTTGAAGCATACACTATACCTCCTAACAGACCCTTTGACACAGAATTCATAAGCCAATATAGAACTACGGCATTTACCCTTTCCTAATGATTTCCCAATTCTAGAAATCTTTATTTTAGGCATGAACCATCCACCAACCCTAGCTTGTTTCTACCCAACAATGCAATTCTCATAGATCTATACCATATTGCATAATCCTTAACCCCAGTTAATTGAAATGAAATTATCTGAGAGCCACTTACATCTGTGGGTGATTGTAATCCATGGTAGAGGCTTGATCACTACTGGAACATGAGGCATTTGTGACTCTAAGAGGTTCCATTGTTATCAGCTAGAATTTTCAAGAAAGATTCAGCAAAGAGAAGAGATGGAAAGAATCAGTAGCAGCATCACAAAAATTAGTTGAGCAGAATCGACTAGCTTCGGCTAGTAGGCTCTGATACCATGTTGTAATCTTTGTAATCTGCAGATTATGTACTCCCTATAGGGATAACTGACGAAGAATGTATAGTAGGAAATACTGAAGAAGAAGAGAATTAAGAGAAAGCCTGTAGAATGTATTGATTATCTTGACTGAATAGTACACTTGGCAGGTATTTATACACTAGTTCAATGAGTAACTACTTCTGACTGCCTTAACTAATCTTGATCAACCCCTTAACTACCTGCTAATACAGTGACTGTATAATTGAGACAATTACTAAACTACCCTTGCCTGTTGCTTACTCTCAACATATGCTTTGCGAAATTTGTATAAAAAGTTCCTTGATTTGATATGGTAGATACTGGATTAGGAACTGATGAACTAGTTTTTGTCCAACGCAGGATGTTGAGACAGACAATGAGTTTGAGAAGGCACTTCTGGCCGATGTCATTCCCACCAGGGATATTGGGGTGACATTTGATGATATCGACGCACTTGAAAGTGTCAAGGATACATTAAAAGAGCTGATCAAGCTTCCATTACAAAGACCTGAACTTTTATCCAAGAGTCAACTAACCACGGTTTACATCTGCAATTTATCCATATTTTGCTCGTCTAAGTAGATTAGCCTGTATAAAAGTTTGGAAGTATTTGACCTTTTTGTTCAAGGATCAATTACTCCAGCTTTGTTTTTATCCATTTATTTTTCCCACTAAAATAAGAGTATTAGTATTACCTAATAATGTTGGTTTAAGTTTGACCACATTACTTCCACAGTTAAACTTGAAGATAAAGATAGTTATATTTCTTACTAGCAGTTTGACAGGAAATTTGTGCTTGATGAAAAATGTTACTCCAACTGTTGTTTCTCCTTTTGGGACTTGGATTTTCAAGCATTATCTAGAGATTTGTGATTACTTAAGAAAATATTTCTCTTCAATTTTATTTGCAGCCCTGCAAAGGAATACTTTTGTTTGGTCCTCCTGGAACTGGGAAAACCATTCTGGCAAAAGCCGTTGCCACTGAAGCGGGAGCAAATTTTATTAATATTTCATTGTCATGTATCAGTTCAAAGGTTCGTTTTCTTGGAGCTTATTTGTGGTCTATTGAGTATAGGTGATGTTGTTCATAGTAGTTTCTTAGCATTAGAATAACCTTAATCTTTTTCTTTTCCAATGCCGCAGTGGTCTGGCGAGGGTGAGAAATGCATAAGAGCTGTCTTCTCGCTTGCTAGTAAAATTGCTCCAAGCATTATTTTTGTAGATGAAGTATGCTTCCTTAGACGTTAGCATGTTTCTTTCATCTTTCATGCTTTAAAATTCGATCCTTTTTCTGATCCCTTTAGTCTCCGGTTTGTTTATGCGGCTTTCTCAAGGTTGATACTATTCTGGGAAGAAGGGAAAATCCAGAAGAACATCAGGCAATGTGCAGATTGAAAAATGAATTCATGGTGAATGGGGATGGGTTACGCATAAAGGATACTGAACAAGTTCTGGTACTTGCAGCAACAAACAGGCCATTTGACCTTGATGAAGCTGTTATAAGGCGACTGCCACGCAGGTAAAAGAGGAATGACTAATTTGCAGATACTATTGAAGAAATTCTTTTAACACTTGCTTAATGCCCTTTTCATGTCTTTTTCTGTACAGGTTGATGGTCAATTAACCAGATGCTCCAAACAGAGCAAAAATTCTAAAAGTGATACTCGCAAAAGAAGACTTGGTTCAGGATGTTGATCTGGAATCAGTTGCAAGTATGACTGACAGATATTCCGGAAGTGACCTTAAGGTGTATGCCGTTCTTGTTTGCTTGGATAAATAACTAGTCCTTGTTTCATCTTTCTGATGTTTGAATTTGCTGTGTTTTCCTAATTTAAGTCCTTTATCATGTAGAATCTCTGTGCAAGCGCTGCATATCGACCCATTAGAGATATCCTAGAAAAGGAAAAAAAGGTACTACATTTCTTTTGTTGATGTGTGTTCATTGACTGCTTAGCTGAGGTAGAAAATAACTTATTGGCTGTTCCAATGGATTTTCTTGGTAGTTCATCGACTGTTATGGATGCCTATTTCACTTTCTTTAGATAATTTTTCATGGGCTTTAGAGGATCCTTTTGAAGTATCTTAATGCAAATGTATGTTGTTTTTGGTACTGGATTTCGTGGAGAGGAACTTTCTTCTGAAAAATCGTGGAGTTAAAATTTGACAACTTGGGTGTGTGAAAAGAAAAGGTAGTCTGGTGCATGGAGCATCCACATTCTCAAAGGGTCCGGAGAAGGTCGCACTCCAATGGGGTGTGATGTAGGAAGCCTACATTGGCGCAAGCATCAGTGAGATTTCACAACTCGTGAGAAACATAAGTTTGAGGGCCAGCTCACTTAATATAAACTAAAAATGTATAAAACATATCAAACAATATAGATGTCACGACCCGAGCCTGGGCCCTAGCCGTAACGAGCATCCCAAACCACGAAGGCCCGGGCGCTCTTCTAAATCTGGTAATCATGCACAATATTCATATAGTCTAAGAAAATTTGCGGGAAACAATACATGACAGAACCATGGTCAATCTCATAAACTTGAACAATTTTAAAAGGAAAATTCTGAATAATCTAAACATGTGACAACCGTCTGCGAAATCTCTAACATTACATTAGCCATCATACATCTGAGAAATATTTGGGACAAGGGACCCAGTAGACCAAAAAAAAAAGGAAAAATAAGCAATGATTTTCGAAAATCTAGCCTTCCGAAAGAGAGAAGGCTCACCAACTGCAACTTCTGACAGACACGGATCTACTGCTTGGGACCGAGGAACTGTGTCTCGGATCCTGGAATACAAGGAGTCAATATAGATATACTGGTATGCAGAGTAATCTAAAAACAAAATACAACTTATACAACATAGGTGAGAGTTATTATAAAACACGTTAACGCAAAGTTATTTGAAAACACATGGGCATCGTATAATGATTTTCAACAATAATGTTGCACTATGGACCTAGATGGTACACCCTACAATTTTACATTTTCACTGACTGCCAAATCTCAGTTGCCGCCATGGTTGGAGTACTAGTGAGGGAAGTACGTAAAAGATCACACAGTAGGGAGCCACAACCCCAATCAAGTCAAATTTGTGCTCAAGATCACAAAGCAGGGCTCCTAACCATAGGTCCCGAGTTGGAATGACATAGTACTAGGTATGTAAGATCACATAGCAGGGTTCCAAGTTCCCGTGTCGGCAAATCACGGTTTCCAGCATAGAGTCATCTGACTCGTGCTTTCTTCGGGTAACCATCTAACTCACATCAATCAATCTTTAAGTTTGATATAAGGATAACATGCATCATGCTCACAACATTCTTTTCCTCTTTTCATTCGAAGCAATTCCTCCGTGGGGTATGGTCATACCCTGACTTGCAAGTCATCAGTACCACATCAATTCTCAAAACTTCTTATGCAAATCATAGTATGAACATCAACAAGACTCCCACACACCAACACATGCGTAATGATTCCCAACACGTAATAGTTAAGAAACTTCATCATTTATAAAGTAGTACAATAGTGGATTTAAAACTCATGCCCTCAGTAGTTTAACAATAGTATCATGTAGAGTACATGAAACATCATCATGGGGATTAAAAGATTTACAACTCATGTTCATAACACCTTTCAAAATGCAAATCACGTGTCCACCATTTCAATAATTTAGATATATAAGCAAACAACCCTATGATCTTTCAATATTCTTCTCAAAATCATATCACAATGCATGCTTTTTGTGTTAAAAATAAAACCCCACTTATAATTGCATACTTACTTAAGTAGTTATTAAAATCTTGGTTAAATTCGTATCAAAATCATGCCCATGAGATTAGGACAACCCCATGTACCTTAGATTACAAGGTTTGAAAGATAGAACCTAGAGCTTGATCCTTTTTTTGAAATTCTTGATCTTAGGGTTTAGTTCTTGATCTTTGGGGGAAGGAGTTAGGGTTTTGATTTGAGAGGAAAATTGAATTATACAGTGTATTATGGTTTTTGGGGTGCATATCTTATGTTATGGACGGATTTTGGGTGAGGGGAAGAGACCAAAATGCCCCTAGACCCATTAGAAACTAATTTAACGAGTGAAACGATTCCATAATACGCTGGCCGACGCGTCGCATCGGCTTACTGCCTTCCCTTGGTGGATAAGTGCGACGAAAAATGTCATAACTTTTCGCTCGGTTATTGAATTTTGGCGAAATTGGTATCGTTGGAAAGATAATTCAATTATATACAATTTGGTGGATCTTGAGCTTAAAAATTCTATGTGTATCGAAAGTTATACACATTCAAAATCGACTTTTGTAGAATCGAATATCAAACTTTGAATGAATGAATGATTCTTAGTTCAACTTTGCTCTAAGCCATTTCTATGAGCATTTTTCACCTCATAATCACTTCATATACTAGGAGAAAGATCATGAAACATGAATTTATACATAAACCATGGAATTTGAGCTTATACACTTAGAAACGACGGTTTGATTTCTAGATCGAAAATGCAGGGTGTTACAATAGAAGGAAGAGGCAATATAGATTTTGTGCTGATTAACTTGGCTATTCTGTTCATCTAATTTTGAGTTATACTTGCAAGAATGACGTACAAGTCAATTTAGGAGGCCCTTGTATGTATATATATGTTTGTGTGCACGTGCCTCTTTAGAATACTTGCTAAAACAGGCATCTAACGCTTACATTTGATTATAGGAACTGGCTTCAGCTAGGGCTGATGGTAGACCACCTCCAGCACTAAGCAGCAGTGCAGACTTACGGCCACTGAATGTGGACGACTTCAAATATTCTTCTCATCAGCAGGCGAGTAGAAAAAAGCTGGTGGCATCTTTAAACTTCCTAATTTATCTGCATATGGGTGTTGACAATTGGAGAACTATGATCGTCTGTTCTTGTAGGATTTCGCAAGTATTTCATCTGAATCCACAAATATGACCGAGCTTCTTCAGTGGAATGATTTGGATGGAGAAGGGGGCTCTAAAAAGAAACAGTCCTTCAGTTACATCATGTAAAGGCTATTTCAATTTTTGTACAATGAGTTTATAGGTCTCTTAGAAAATGAGTTTTGACATGTTACAACAGTTACTTTATGGATACAAAATAAAAGTAGTTACAAAAGATAAGGATCCAAGCAATATGTCAAACTTGTATTTTTGAATTGAACCGTTAACATTTTTTTTGACCCTATAAATCTACTTACAGCCGACTAAATTCTCTTGAGAATCAGGAGGGACAAGAACCCAAGTACCATTTTTAACTAATGCATTGAATTCATCAGACATTGGAGAGCGCCACTAAGGATGGGCCAGAGCTTGTGCAACTGTTGTTGGTTCCAGTACCTTCGGTAAAGGATGTTTTGTCACATGATGAACAGATTTAGGTTTATAAGTGTTATTCTTATAATGAGTGACCATGGGATGAGTGTTTTAGAGTGAAGAAAAAGGAATGTTGTTTGGGGTAGGAAGAGAAGGATTCGTACTCGCATTTGAATGAGAAGGATTAGTGTAACGCCCCGTAAAAGTCATGCATGTATTAGACTATAATTTCTGAGCTTTCTACTTAAGTTTTAAATTCTTCTAAGTGTTGAAATGACTTAGACTCATTCTTAGCTGGCAACCTTCGGGATACAACTTCTCGACCTTCCCGACCTTCATTTTTAGATTTTTTTGTTGCGTTACGATGGGGAAAGGTTGTAGTACATCTCGGAGAAAATTCAGAATTTTTGGATGATCCTAAGGCCTCGTTTGGATTTCGATGCAGTGGCAGCACGCGATTAGCCCGCGCCGCCTGCTGGATCGCGCCCGGCCAAAATGTTCAGTCCATCCGGATTTTAATGGCATTTCCGTAAATACTCATTCTTCTATCAACTTAAACACGGGATTAAATCCCTAAAGAGCCAAAATATCATTATATTCTTCAAATTTGCTCAAGAACTCTCCCTAGGGTTTCAACATTAAAACCCAAGCAACTCAAGATTTAACCGCGGGTTCGTGAAACAAATAACAGATTTGGAATCCTCTCGACGTAGGCTTCGATAGACACTCAAAATTCATGGAGAACAAGGTACGCGGGACTTTTCCTAAATTCTCATGGGCATAGAAAGAAAAATCATGTTTTAGAATGGGGTTTTCAATTATGTATATATATTTATGTATAAGATGTTTTAACATCATTGTTTTGGTCTTTTGACCATCTCCAAAGCAATTTGACAGTTTATATACATATATGAATGAATGTGTTTCAATTTTGAATACATGAACTTGCTAAAGACATTTGACCACCAGGTGTTTGATGAAATTTCTGCATGAATTGAACTTTAAGTTTCGGAATATGAAATCCTTTACATCAGTTACATGTTTTGGTGGCCTAAACTATGTTTTGAATGAAATCTCTTGCTTAATACATTATGGCTCAGAAAAATCATGACTTGCAATGTCTTGGTATGACGATACCAATTTAGACTAACGCCATATCAGACTCAGACTAATAGACATTTCAGACTTTCATGATTTTAGACATTCAGAATGTTGTTTGTACAGAAAAGGTTAAAAATGGGCATACAGAGACGTTAGGTGGTTCCCCGAAGAGGGATTGAGTTCAACCGACTCATTTCCTAAAACCGTGGTTTGCTGACCCGGGTATACTATTATGCGCTGACTTAAAATATCCTGTGGCGTATCAGACTCAGACACTCCAACCCTTGCGGCACACTTGGGTTGGGGGATTTCCCGCCGAGTCAATGACGGATTCCACAGAGCCCATGGAATCTCAGACTTGTAGGGGAATACCACCTAACTCAGAACGAAAACACAGATCTTGATTTGAAATGAATAGGCAGGTTACATGTTTTCAGAAAGGGCCCTTGATCTCGCAGTGCTGAGCCTTCTATTATTCGGAAGGCCTAATTATGTCAGACATTACCCTATTTATTATGTTTTTGGTTTACTGGGGGCCTTGTCCCAGTTTGTTTTCAGACAGATGTTTGTGTTCATAGTAGAGATTTCGCAGACTGATGTTAGATAGAATTATTCAGAAATGTTGTAGAACTTGACCATGTATTCCGTACTCAGTTTCAATTCCGCATTTTATTATGATTACGAATGTTGTGAATGATAACCAGATAGAGAATGGGTGTTCCGGGCCTTCATGGTTCGGGATGCTCGTGACGGCTAGGGCCTAGGCTCGGGTCGCGTCGAGTAGAGTTCTGTTTATGGGTGTGTAGCGCGCGACACTTATAAATAGGAGGCTACTAGGCGTTTAAGAATATTTCCCTTCTTTCTGATTTAGTTCGTGCTTCAGAGTCTAAACTATCCCCTAATCAATGATCTCTTGTATTTCAGAAACACGACTATGCCTCCCCGTCGCAACATCGATAAGAGTGCTTAGGCAGATGTGGTCCGTCCCACCCATGGGATGTGGACCCGTAATAGAGATTCCACACTAGAACCTGTCCCTACTCCGGGAGTCCCTCCAGTCCCAACCAGTCCACCTCGGGCTCCGCGGACTAATGTCAACCATCCACCAAATGCTTAGAGAGATATCTCAAATGCAGAGTTCTGACGGTCTATCCATATGCTGACACAGCTGGTAGCTAACCAGGCTCAACGATCAGAAGATGTTGGGTCTACATCCGTTACGTCTGAGGCTACTAGAGTCGGGCATTTCATGAAGATGAATCCACCTAAGTTCACTGGTACAAAGATGGAGGAAGATCGACAGGAGTTCGTGGATGAGATGTAGAAGATCTTTAAGGTAATGCATGTAGTTGAGATTGAAGGAGTGGAATTGGCAACTTATCGGCTTAAGGATGTTGCAAATCAGTGGTATGCAGACTGGGAAGATGCAAAAGGTAAGAGTGTTGAGCCTACAGTTTGGGGTGAGTTTGTAGAAGATTTCCTTGACAGATTCTTTCCTCTGGAGTTGAGGGAGGCCAAAGCAGAAGAGTTCATGAATCTGAAGCAGGGCAGTATAAGTGTACAAGAGTACACTTTGAATTTTAATCTACTAGCTCGCTATGCATCAGAATTGACTAGCAATATAAGAGACCGGATGACGAAATTTGCATCCGGCCTTACTGATAACCTTGTACTTGAGTGCCAGGGGGAAATATTGAATAGGGAGTTAGACTTTTCTAGACTGACAGTCCACATGCAGTAGGTGGAAGAGAAGATGAAAAAGATCGCTGAATCTAGAGAGAAGGACAGACAGGCCAAGAGAGTCAAATCTGCGGACCAGCACCAGAGTCAGCCGCAGAGTGGTAACTGGGGAAATAGGTGGTCGAAGAAGACAAAGTTTTGGTATAATACACAGTCAGCAGCTAGCGCCCCAATGCCCAGAACCCCTGCAGACAGACAAACTCAGAGCTTTCAGACTCCTCATGGATCTAGAGCACCAGATACTCAGTCGCAGGGTAGTGTGGCTCAGCAGCACTGCACTTACCCGCGATGTGAAAATTGTGGTAGGAATCATTCGGGGAAATGTCAGTTGAGCACACTTGTATGTTATTCATGTGGTCAGTCAGGCCACTTTCAGAGAAACTGTCCATCTGCTAGGAGGAGTGTTGGTGGTGCAAAGTTTTAGGGCAATTCCACAGCGCACCCTCATCTCAGAAGGGTGCCACATCAGCTGCCGGGAACAGTCGCAACCGGTTATATACCTTGACCAACCTCCAGGAGGCGGAAGCTTCCCCAGATATTGTTATCGGTGCGTTACAAATCTTTTCCCGTGATGTCTGTGTGTTACTTGATCCCGGATCTACCTTATCCTATGTGACCCCTTATGTGGCTGTTGGTTTCGGGTTTGAGACCAGTGTGATTTCTGAACCCTTTTCTGTTTCTACCCCGGTGGGGGGATTCTGTTATTGCTAGAAGGGTATATAGGGGTTGTGTGGTGACTATTGGTAGTCCGGATACGGTGGCAGACCTTATAGAGTTGTACATGGTTGCATTTGATGGTATCTTAGGGATGGATTGGCTCCATTCATACTATGCCATATTGGATTTTAGGACCCGTAGAGTTACCTTTTCCTTCCCGAATGAACCAATGATAGAATGGGAGGGACATTCTTTAGCACCCAAAGGGCACTTGATATCTTATCTCAGAGCCCGAAAACTCATTTCTAAGGGTTTCTTGTATCACCTTATTCGAGTCAAGGACTCTGAAGTTGAAAATCCTCCTCTTCAGTCTATCCCTGTGGTGAATGAATTTCCAGAAGCCTTTCCCGAAGATCTCCCAGGGATACACCCTAATAGGGAGATAGAGTTTGGTACTGATGTGTTGCCAGATACCCGTCCCATTTTAAATTCACCATATAGAATGGCTCCCGTAGAGGTAAAAGAGTTGAAAGAGCAGCTAGCAGACCTCCTAGATAAGGGATTTATATGCCCCAGTGTATCTCCTTGGGGTGCACCTGTACTTTTTGTGCGTAAGAAAGATGGTTCCCTTCGTATGTGCATAGATTACCTTCAGTTGAATAAGGTTACAATTAAAATCAAATATCCTCTTCCTAAGATTGATGATCTTTTTGACCAGCTTCAGGTTGCTAGATGTTTTTCAAAAATAGACCTTCGTTCGGGCTATCATCAGTTGAAAGTTAGGGAGTCAGAAGTTCCCAAAACAGCTTTCCGAACCCGATATGGTCACTATGAGTTTCTTGTCATGTCCTTCGGGTTAACTAATGCCCCTGCAGGCTTCATGGATCTTATGAACAGAGTTTTCCGTCAGTTTCTTGACTCGTTTGTCATTGTATTTATTGATAATATTCTGATTTATTCTAAGAGTAAAGAAGATCATATCGATCACCTCTGAATCATTCTTCAGACCCTTAAGGATCATCGGTTGTATGCCAAATTTTCCAAGTATGAGTTCTGGTTAGATGCTATTGCCTTCTTAGGGCATATTGTGTCTAGTGACCGGATTAGAGTGGACCCCTAGAAAGTTGAGGCAGTGAGAAAATGGTCCAGAACCACGACTCCAACCGATATTCGGAGCTTCTTGGGTTTGGCAGGTTTTTACAGAAGGTTCGTAGAGAGTTTTTCATCCATAGCGGCCCCACTCACTAAACTGACTTAGAAAAAGGTTAAGTTTGTGTGGTCTGATTTATGTGAAAATAGTTTGAAGAAGTTGAAAGACAGATTGACCACTGCACCTGTTTTGACTCTTCCCAAGGGTGTTGATGGTTTTGTGGTTTACTGTGATGCGTCCCGTGTGGGACTTGGCTGCATTTTTATGGAACATGGTAAGGTGGTAGCTTATTCATCTAGGCAGTTGAAGGTGCACGAGCGGAACTACCCTACTCTTGATTTGGAGTTAGCGGCTGTGGTGTTTGCCCTTAAGATTTGGCGGCACTACTTGTATGGTGTTCATGTTGATATCTTCACTGATCACAAGAGTCTGCAGTATGTTTTCTCGCAGAAAGAACTAAATCTCAGGCAGAGGCGGTGGTTGGAACTTCTGAAAGACTATGATATGAGCCTGCATTACCATCCGGGCAAGGCAAATGTTGTAGCCGATGGCCTCAGCAGGTTGTCTATGGGCAGACTTTCTCCTGTAGAAGAAGAAAAGAAAGAGATGGTGAAGGACATTCACCGTCTTGCGAATCTTGGAGTGCGACTGTTAGATTTCGAAGACGGAGGGGTGATTGTTCATGAGTTAGCTAAGTCATCCCTTTGTGCTGAAGTGAAGGAGAAGCAGGTTGAGGATTCCATCTTGATGCAAATCAAAAAAGATGTGGGTCAACAGAAGGTGATGTCCTTTAAAATTTGGTGGTGATGGTGTTCTGAGGTTTCAGGGTAGATTATGTGTTTCAAATGTCGACGGTCTTCGAGAAAGAATTCTTGATGAAGCTCACACCTCGAGTTATATTGTCCATCCTGGTTCTACTAAGATGTACCATGATTTGAAATCTATGTTTTGGTGGAATAATATGAAGTGAGATGTGGCTAACTTTGTTTCTAAGTGCTTGAATTGCCAACAAGTGAAAGTAGAACATTTGAGGCCAGGAGGTACTTCCCAAGAAATAGCGTTGCCCTTGTGGAAGTGGGAAATGATCAATATGGACTTTATTATAGGACTTCCGAAGTCCCGAAATCATTATGACTCTATATGGGTGATTGTAGATAGGATGACCAAGTCAGCTCACTTTCTGCCTGTCAGGACTAACTATTCGGGGGAAGAGTATGCTAAGCTGTTCATTGCAGAAATTGTCCGTTTGCATGGAGCGCCGGTCTCCATTATATTCGACCGAGGTACGCAGTTTTCTTCTCAGTTTTGGAGATCGTTTCAGAAAGGTTTAGGTACCCAGGTGAACGTAAGTACAACATTACACCCTCAGACTGATGGGCAAGCTAAACGCACCATCCAGACCCTGGAGGACATGTTGAGGGCCTGTGTGATTGACTTTAAAGGTTGTTGGGTTGATCACTTGCCACTGATAGAGTTTGCCTATAATAACAATTTCCACTCTAGTATTAAGATGGCACCTTTTGATTGTATGGTAGGAGATGTAGGTCTCCAATAGGCTGGTATGAAGTAGGTGAGATGCAGATGTATAGGCCTGATCTTGTTCATCTGGCAATGGAGGATGTGAAACTCATTAGGGAACGACTTAAGACAGGTCAGAGTCGTCAGAAATCCTATGCCAACGTCAGAAGAAGAGAGTTAGAGTTTGAGATTTGAGATTGGGTTTTCCTCAAAGTTTCTCCCATGAAGGGAGTTATGCGTTTCGGGAAGAAGGGTAAGCTAAGTCCTCGCTATATAGGCCCGTATCAGATTGTAAGGAGAATAGATGGAGTTGCGTATGAATTAGAATTGCCTGCAAGTTTGGGTTCTGTTCATCCAGTATTCCACATATCCATGTGTAAGAAGTGCATCAGAGATCACTCTTTGGTGATGCCCATTGATGAGATCAAGGTGGACGATTCCTTGTCTTACGAGGAAGAGCCCGTGGAAATCCTAGATCGACAAGTGAGAAAATTGAGGAGTAAGGAGATAGTCTCAATTAAAGTGTTATGGCGAAATCAGAAAATTGAAGAAGCAACTTGGGAGTCGGAGCATGACATAAAAGTGAGATACCCAAGCCTATTTGAACCAGCAAATAACGAATTGGAAGGTACAATTCTTGCTTTATGTTTCCTTCTATGTATGAATCTGCTTGCAATCGTGCGTGACTATTCTCGCATCATCATTCGGGGATGAATGATCCCAAGGGGGGGATAATGTAAAGCCCCGTAAAAGTCATGCATGTATTAGACTTTAATTTCTGAGCTTTAGACTTAAGTTTTTGTCACACCCCAAATCTCATTGGAGCGGACTGGCACCCGTAGCCGAGGAGGCCCGGGAGAACCCGTTCATAACCTATACTTTCACATTTACATTACTTATGAAAATTAGAAATTTGGGCAGCACTTCATTGTAAATAGAAGAAAACAATACCTGTATCAACCCAGCAGACACGCATAAATATATATATGAACAGTAATTGGCCGTCAGAGCCATCACGTCTATCAACCAAACACTCCTATGGCTGTACAATATGTCTACAAAAGCCTCTACATAGATACACAACTGAGTTGGGGTCGGGACGAACTCCCGCCCACAAAAGACTTTTATACAAATACCAAAGGTACATATAGAGACGACTTGGGATCCCCGGAAACAACTGGAGCTCACCACTAACAATAGAATGTCCTGGCTCTTACTGCGGAGGTGTACGACCTGAAGTACCTGTTTTTGCAGGCATGAATGCAGGTCCCCCGTGAGGGACGTCAGTACGGAAATATGTACTGAGTATGTAAGGCAGGGAGTATCAACATGAGATACAAAAGATCAACAGAACCCAGATACCAGTGAATAAACAGTATGAGTAGACCACACTTAAAAGAACTGATGGGATACCTGCACATTACTTTCATATCATTACTTCCCGTAATCCTTATCAATACATAACATATGTCATAAAATGGCCAACTGATCAGTGGTACTAATACAATACATCAGGGACCACCCCTGGAATAGCATATATATACATAATCTTTATAATACAATGGCCAACTGATCAGTGGTACTAATACAATACATCAGGGACCACCCCTGGAATAGCATATATATACATAATCTTTATAATACAATGGCCAACTGATCAGTGGTACTAATACAATACATCAGAGACCACCCCTGGAATAGCATATATATACATAATCTTTATAATACAATGGCCAACTGATCAGTGGTACTAATATAATACATCATATCATCAATTTAAAATATGGACATTCCATTTCTTAATTCAATTAATCTTTGAGATTGGTTACTTTGTGGTCACACTTTATGGAACTTGAAACTATGATACCTCAATAGGAAAAACATATAAATAGGTAATCATTATCATGAAAATGAAGTAGAGAATCATGGATACCTCATTAAACCATTTCGGAGTCAACAATAGTATATGGATATTTTTTTGACTAGCCGGACATCTTAAAAGTGAAAACAAGTTCAATTGGTAGTGTCGAAGATCATATGATGTTATTATGTGTCATGTGTCGTAGGACAATGTTGGAAGCCTACTTGAGAGTGCCATGGGTCATTATTCATGCCAAAGAGTAGATATAGTATGTCTTACATACGTTGATATAACCACTTCAATACAAGTGACTTCCCGTACTCTTCGAACACTTATCTACAATAAGTCATTTGTGGCAAACTAGTATTAGCAACCAAACCTTACCATTTAGGTATTAACTTCGCCAATTAATGTCTAGGAAGTAATCCCTTAGCTCATCAATAAGAGTACTACATGCATCCTCTTATACTCTTATTACATTCACATATCATGCATTTTCATGAAATATCCCTCAACATCACTCTTAGCCTTTATTTCCCTTCTTAATCACCATCCAATACCAACATGATCACTAGGCATACATAACCACTAATATAATGATATATCACCACAATTCATTCTTCATAATCCAATACAGCAACTTCCATAACTTACTACTAACAATTTATACACAACAATTCATAACTATGTTTCTAGTTATCTTCCAACATCAAGACAATACTCATAATTCTTTATCAATACTTATTCATGGATAAGAATCAAGAATAAACAATATTCATACCTTAACAATGGACTCTTGTATTTAGAATCCTCCTTACATAACCATGAGGTGCTTCTCGAAGCTTTCGAGATGGTGAACACAACTACAGAACCAATTTGAATTTTCTACGGTTGAATCTAGAGTTATTTGGGATTTTGTTTGAAACCCTAAAGGGTATTCTTGAGAGAAAATTAGAGAAAAGGGGTATATTTTGCTGAATTTGGAGCTGAATCAGATGTTATAGACGAATTAGGGGTGAGGTGAAATGACTAAAATGCCCCTAAGAAAACAGGAAAAGTCGAAATTATCCCTCAGTTGACAAACCGACAGGCTGAAGTAAAACGGATATAACTCCTTACTTAGATGTTGTATTTGGATGAAACTAGTTTCATTGGAAAGAAGACTCAAAGATCTTTCGTTTTATATATTATAGCTCACACAGTTCATTATATACAGGGAGTTATGATCGTTTGAAGTTGACCCTGAAATGCTGAAAAAAAAACTGGGCAACAGGCTTTGCGTTTTGCTACTGTTTTGAAATCCAAACGCAGCCTTATGCATTCCGAAAAATTCCAAAAATTATCCGAGATGTACTATGAGATTTCCCGATCGTAACGCAACTTGAAAATCTAAAAATGAAGGTCGGGAAGGTCGAGAAGTTGTATCCCGAAGGTTGCCAGCTAATATGACTCGAAGTTACACTTAGAAAATTTTTTCAAGTTTTTAAGTCTAAGAGCACTCTATTAAAGGCTAATCCATGCACGACTTTTACGGGGTGTTACTTTATCTCCCCCTTGGGATCATTCGTCCCCGAATGATGGATTGGAAATGTTGAAGCCTTAAAGGTATGGAATAACGCAGGCACGACATGCCTTCTAATAAAGAATACACTGATCTGAAACATGACCATATGGATATAACTACTGATATTCTGAATTCTTATATCGGACATGCATATCTGATGCATGGAATACACGACTGGAGCCACTCATAAGCTGAGTTCTCATACTGAACATACAAACCTAATGTATGGATTTGTTATTGACTTGATCTCATGAACGCAGAACTGAATACATAGATAAGATGAACTTTTTGTATTGAACGTGCATTTCTAATGCAGGCATATCTGACTGAGCTGACACAAGAACGTATGACTGAATACGCAATATCAATTGAGGCAAAGCTTGTAATAAGAATCTATGCACGCAACCAAATGGGGTATCTCCCCCTTGGGATCCTACATCCCTCTATGAGTGTTCAATTCACTAAGATACTTGGAAAATGGAGGAAATGCACACGACACCTATGATTTTGATTCATAACTGAACCTCTGGAATCTGAATCTAGTACATGACGCATGAACTGAATTATACTCGCAACTACTAGTATACTTAATCTTGGAATAGTAACATATCTGAGAATTCGGGTAGCATGATTAATTGAAAAGACAAGCAAACAAATCATGAGAATTTGACTTTCTGACTATTGAACTGATTTGCTGGCTGAACAGACTGAACTACACAGGAAACTTATACCCAATCTGGAGTATCTTATCAACACTCTTCGTATAAAAAAATTCTAGTAGCATTAGGCAGCAAAAGATCTTGGGCATGAGTCACACAATACATCCGACTATAGGATCCCAACATTGACATTACTCTGCAGCCTGGAGTATAGACATATAACTCATAAATCATGATAGAATTGTCAGTCCTTAGTCAATGCGACTTCTTACTTCCAAGATTAGCACACTCCTCGAATACTCCCTTAACTGTACTATTTCCCTTAGATACCACATTCATTCGATTCAACTTATAATTCTCATATGGGCATTGATAGCTCTTTCTACAATGTCTATAGTAGCTTAAATCCTTTCACTGTGATCAAGCCTAACTCCAAGTCCCAAAAATACAACATGTCATACCATGATACTAATCTAAACAATATGATTCAATCTTCCATATCCTTTTAAAGTTCACACCCTAAGCATATCATGCCTTCCCACATTAATGACTAACTCTGAACTCTTACCATAGATTCACTAGCGCATATTGCGTCCCTTTACTAAAATCCCAACATGTCGTTCAAGCCAATCTTTATAACCTCATATGAACTTCAACCCAAACACCCATGAAGAAACACTTCACATATTCTCTAAACCACTATTAATATAACTCCCACGCGCTACCCCAAGAACATACACATACAAATTTCCACTAAAACTCACATATATCAAAAACTTGTCCCCAGATCTTACTTCACACTTATGGTCTTATTTAAAACAAGCATACTATAAAACGTGAGTACATGAGTCATGAGCTACATGACCTCAATTTGGAGTTCATAACTTATGGAATGGGATTTCCGACTACTGAATGAACTGAAACTTCTCATTTTAGAACTTGAAGAGTACATGATTCTCTATCATAAGCATGAACATCGACTTTGATCATTGGACTGAAACGTAAGGCATGAGTAGATATTGGGATAACTGAAAAAAATATACTGAGACAAGAATGGGTTGAGTCTCAACCTCACTTTCTGATGTTCTATATCATCATGACATCACGACTAGAATCTGAAGGCCTGACTTGGTTATTCGCTCTAACATCTCCCCCTTAGCTTCAAGCTCTGATATTAAGTTTGGGAGATCCCTTACTAGACTTTAAACTGAAGTACACTCACTGCACTCTGGGGTCTGAAAAACTACTATACACGCATATCATGGCACTTAACCCAAATGACTACACCTGAAAGTGGAAAACATACTGTTAATACTACCTTCTGAGATACACTTTATCATTCTATAGACCCAGCAGTCATCATATAATACTTGCACTTACTAACTTCGGTTCTTCATGAGTATCCCCATAGTCGGACAACACACCCTCTAGTGCTTTAACTCTTATTTCTATTAGTTCAACCTTCAAAAACTCAAACTTAGAATCTAGCACTCAACATGGATATCACCAAGCCTTTAATGAAACATACTACTTCCGACATAGCCTATCAATATCGCGAGTCCAAACTTACATCTCTATACTATGAGAATCAAGATCATATAAAAAGGCTCAACACTATAAATCAAATAAACTTAGGCTCTTGCATACACCACTCAAGCCTATTAGATTACTTCTATAAAACTAGTATCATTAACCAAGAAGTCATCACATCCACCTTCATGGGCATCAATTGTTCAAACTTAATGTCTAGTGCTTAACATGATTTACAATCCAACCTCATACATAATTCTTACAAAACATACATCATAAATCTTAAATCACTATTTTTACAACCACATTTTGATGCTCAACGTCACAACAGATTAAACTCCTCACGTTTTGGGCATGTTTAGAACTATTCGGGCGCGTTTTCGAGCTTGACGGGGCTTCGATAAATGCCCCGCATTGCTGCCAACGTTCCAGCACCTTCTAGATGGTCAAAATAGTCTGGCAGCACATTTATTAGACTTTAGGAAGTTCACGCGGGCTGGTATCAAACTGCAAATTTTCCACTTTAAAAGGTCCACAAAGGTTGGCAAGCATGTGCAGAAATTTCAGCAAGCATGTGCAGGATTTTCAGATTTTCATCTTGTAGTTGATAATTGTATAGCTTGCATTTTTGTACCTTGTTGACTTAGGGACTTTTAGGTACTATAAATACATGGTGTAAGGCATCATAGGCATCAGCTCATACTTGTTTTATTCAGTAAATACCACCCATGAAGAATACAACATAATTTACTAGTCCATCAAATTGGGACATTTTACCTCAAATACTTGATTTTATCTAGATACTATCCACGACCAAAGCACCTTTATAACATTACTACTACCAAGGAAAAGAAGGTCAAGGTGTAAAGTCACATAATAGACATGATCGACATTAATCTTATATTGTAACCCCATACAATCTTATCTACTTATACGGCCTCTCACATCACGCTTACTTACTTAAGCATACATTTAGTCTGCCTTCAAATTCCACAAACAACCATGAGTCTATACTTACAAATTACTGGCTAATATAGCCATTTTCACACTTCAAGCAACCTACAAATCACTCTAACTAACAACTCCTTCTCTACAATCTACTAAACAACACACAAGGACGAATAACCTCTTTACCAACTCAATCTCATGCAAACAAATTCAGCAATACATCTATTAAACCAACACAAGAACAATAAGTTGGACAACAAGTTGCTAGTGAATCGAAATAGGCCTCACACGGCTTCACTAGACTTTGATTTTGTATTTTGAACAAGAAAATGAAATGAATGACAAGTCAACTATGCCAGTGAATCGAAAGAGCCCCACACGGCTTCACTAGACTTTATTTTTTTTTTCAACAACACCTTGATGACAAGATTACATGAGATAGAAATTTAATACGCAACATCCAATGAACTAAGAATACACGTATTACTCTGTATAAATAAAATCGGAGTCAAACACTTCCTCCACGGACTACCATACCACCCACACATGCTACTCGTTACCACATTAGTCTATCACCATGGGGGGGGGGGGGGTAAATCGTTCTCGAACATCGGTTATTCAACTAAAATATTCATTTACACAAAAGTCACCCTCACTCTGATTTCTAACTTTGTGACTTCACATCACCAACTTCTTGGTCTAATTTCACTACCAATAAGTCATGACCACAACACTTTTAACGCATACTACTATTCGGGTGGAAATACAGTTCCAACATTCTACTACACATCATCCTCCCTTAAGCAAGACATTTGTAACATAAATTTGAAAGGGACTAAATGCAATTAATACCTGAAGCTGAAAAGCACGATTCCATCAAAATCAATGTCTACATCGGAATCAATACACATTGAAGCACTAACGGACTCTTCTCAAGTCCTTGCACAATTTAAACTCTTATATGGTTCAATCAGAAAGGACCATACCATTAGATTCTAAACTTCTACACTTGAATCACCTCAATAATGAGACATATCGGAGGACATTAGAGTAAGGAAAGAATTTGGGATGACTTTTTACTTTCATATGGGCGACATCAAAGCGCGAATAAGAGTATGAAAGAGGAACATTCTGACTTTATTGCACGAATTAAGAAATGGAGAGTGGAAATAATCCCTAAATGTCCAATAGCCTCCTGTTTATAGATGTGGTGCACAACACACCGATAAACGAGATTCTACGTAGACACGGCTTTGTAGACTCACTAGGACGAACTGTCTCTGATACCACTTCTGTCACACCCCAAATCTCATTGGAGCGGACTGGCACCCGTAGCCGAGGAGGCCCGGGAGAACCCGTTCATAACCTATACTTTCACATTTACATTACTTATGAAAATTAGAAATTTGGGCAGCACTTCATTGTAAATAGAAGAAAACAATACCTGTATCAACCCAGCAGACACGCATAAATATATATATGAACAGTAATTGGCCGTCAGAGCCATCACGTCTATCAACCAAACACTCCTATGGCTGTACAATATGTCTACAAAAGCCTCTACATAGATACACAACTGAGTTGGGGTCGGGACGAACTCCCGCCCACAAAAGACTTTTATACAAATACCAAAGGTACATATAGAGACGACTTGGGATCCCCGGAAACAACTGGAGCTCACCACTAACAATAGAATGTCCTGGCTCTTACTGCGGAGGTGTACGACCTGAAGTACCTGTTTTTGCAGGCATGAATGCAGGTCCCCCGTGAGGGACGTCAGTACGGAAATATGTACTGAGTATGTAAGGCAGGGAGTATCAACATGAGATACAAAAGATCAACAGAACCCAGATACCAGTGAATAAACAGTATGAGTAGACCACACTTAAAAGAACTGATGGGATACCTGCACATTACTTTCATATCATTACTTCCCGTAATCCTTATCAATACATAACATATGTCATACAATGGCCAACTGATCAGTGGTACTAATACAATACATCAGGGACCACCCCTGGAATAGCATATATATACATAATCTTTATAATACAATGGCCAACTGATCAGTGGTACTAATACAATACATCAGGGACTACCCCTGGAATAGCATATATATACATAATCTTTATAATACAATGGCCAACTGATCAGTGGTACTAATACAATACATCAGAGACCACCCCTGGAATAGCATATATATACATAATCTTTATAATACAATGGCCAACTGATCAGTGGTACTAATATAATACATCATATCATCAATTTAAAATATGGACATTCCATTTCTTAATTCAATTAATCTTTGAGATTGGTTACTTTGTGGTCACACTTTATGGAACTTGAAACCATGATACCTCAATAGGAAAAACATATAAATAGGTAATCATTATCATGAAAATGAAGTAGAGAATCATGGATACCTCATTAAACCATTTCGGAGTCAACAATAGTATATGGATATTTTTTTGACTAGCCGGACATCTTAAAAGTGAAAACAAGTTCAATTGGTAGTGTCGAAGATCATATGATGTTATTATGTGTCATGTGTCGTAGGACAATGTTGGAAGCCTACTTGAGAGTGCCATGGGTCATTATTCATGCCAAAGAGTAGATATAGTATGTCTTACATACCTTGATATAACCACTTCAATACAAGTGACTTCCCGTACTCTTCGAACACTTATCTACAATAAGTCATTTGTGGCAAACTAGTATTAGCATCCAAACCTTACCATTTAGGTATTAACTTCACCAATTAATGTCTAGGAAGTAATCCCTTAGCTCATCAATAAGAGTACTACATGCATCCTCTTATACTCTTATTACGTTCACATATCATGCATTTTCATGAAATATCCCTCAACATCACTCTTAGCCTTTATTTCCCTTCTTAATCACCATCCAATACCAACATGATCACTAGGCATACATAACCACTAATATAATGATATATCACCACAATTCATTCTTCATAATCCAATACAGCAACTTCCATAACTTACTACTAACAATTTATACACAACAATTCATAACTATGTTTCTAGTTATCTTCCAACATCAAGACAATACTCATAATTCTTTATCAATACTTATTCATGGATAAGAATCAAGAATAAACAATATTCATACCTTAACAATGGACTCTTGTATTTAGAATCCTCCTTACATAACCATGGGGTGCTTCTCGAAGCTTTCGAGATGGTGAACACAACTACAGAACCAATTTGAATTTTCTACGGTTGAATCTAGAGTTATTTGGGATTTTGTTTGAAACCCTAAAGGGTATTCTTGAGAGAAAATTAGAGAAAAGGGGTATATTTTGCTGAATTTGGAGCTGAATCAGATGTTATAGACGAATTAGGGGTGAGGTGAAATGACTAAAATGCCCCTAAGAAAACAGGAAAAGTCGAAATTATCCCTCAGTTGACAAACCGACAGGCTGAAGTAAAACGGATATAACTCCTTACTTAGATGTTGTATTTGGATGAAACTAGTTTCATTTGAAATAAGACTCAAAGATCTTTCGTTTTATATATTATAGCTCACACAGTTCATTATATACAGGGAGTTATGATCGTTTGAAGTTGACCCTGAAATGCTGAAAAAAAAACTGGGCAACAGGCTTTGCGTTTTGCTACTGTTTTGAAATCCAAACGCAGCCTTATGCATTCCGAAAAATTCCAAAAATTATCCGAGATGTACTATGAGATTGCCCGATCGTAACGCAACTTGAAAATCTAAAAATGAAGGTCGGGAAGGTCGAGAAGTTGTATCCCGAAGGTTGCCAGCTAATATGACTCGAAGTTACACTTAGAAATTTTTTTCAAGTTTTTAAGTCTAAGAGCACTCTATTAAAGGCTAATCCATGCACGACTTTTACGGGGTGTTACTTTATCTCCCCCTTGGGATCATTCGTCCCCGAATGATGGATTGGAAATGTTGAAGCCTTAAAGGTATGGAATAACGCAGGCACGACATGCCTTCTAATAAAGAATACACTGATCTGAAACATGACCATATGGATATAACTACTGATATTCTGAATTCTTATATCGGACATGCATATCTGATGCATGGAATACACGACTGGAGCCACTCATAAGCTGAGTTCTCATACTGAACATACAAACCTAATGTATGGATTTGTTATTGACTTGATCTCATGAACGCAGAACTGAATACATAGATAAGATGAACTTTTTCTATTGAACGTGCATTTCTAATGCAGGCATATCTGACTGAGCTGACACAAGAACGTATGACTGAATACGCAATATCAATTGAGGCAAAGCTTGTAATAAGAATCTATGCACGCAACCAAATGGGGTATCTCCCCCTTGGGATCCTACATCCCTCTATGAGTGTTCAATTCACTAAGATACTTGGAAAATGGAGGAAATGCACACGACACCTATGATTTTGATTCATAACTGAACCTCTGGAATCTGAATCTAGTACATGACGCATGAACTGAATTATACTCGCAACTACTAGTATACTTAATCTTGGAATAGTAACATATCTGAGAATTCGGGTAGCATGATTAATTGAAAAGACAAGCAAACAAATCATGAGAATTTGACTTTCTGACTATTGAACTGATTTGCTGGCTGAACAGACTGAACTACACAGGAAACTTATACCCAATCTGGAGTATCTTATCAACACTCTTCGTATAAAAAAATTCTAGTAGCATTAGGCAGCAAAAGATCTTGGGCATGAGTCACACAATACATCCGACTATAGGATCCCAACATTGACATTACTCTGCAGCCTGGAGTATAGACATATAACTCATAAATCATGATAGAATTGTCAGTCCTTAGTCAATGCGACTTCTTACTTCCAAGATTAGCACACTCCTCGAATACTCCCTTAACTGTACTATTTCCCTTAGATACCACATTCATTCGATTCAACTTATAATTCTCATATGGGCATTGATAGCTCTTTCTACAATGTCTATAGTAGCTTAAATCCTTTCACTGTGATCAAGCCTAACTCCAAGTCCCAAAAATACAACATGTCATACCATGATACTAATCTAAACAATATGATTCAATCTTCCATATCCTTTTAAAGTTCACACCCTAAGCATATCATGCCTTCCCACATTAATGACTAACTCTGAACTCTTACCATAGATTCACTAGCGCATATTGCGTCCCTTTACTAAAATCCCAACATGTCGTTCAAGCCAATCTTTATAACCTCATATGAACTTCAACCCAAACACCCATGAAGAAACACTTCACATATTCTCTAAACCACTATTAATATAACTCCCACGCGCTACCCCAAGAACATACACATACAAATTTCCACTAAAACTCACATATATCAAAAACTTGTCCCCAGATCTTACTTCACACTTATGGTCTTATTTAAAACAAGCATACTATAAAACGTGAGTACATGAGTCATGAGCTACATGACCTCAATTTGGAGTTCATAACTTATGGAATGGGATTTCCGACTACTGAATGAACTGAAACTTCTCATTTTAGAACTTGAAGAGTACATGATTCTCTATCATAAGCATGAACATCGACTTTGATCATTGGACTGAAACGTAAGGCATGAGTAGATATTGGGATAACTGAAAAAAATATACTGAGACAAGAATGGGTTGAGTCTCAACCTCACTTTCTGATGTTCTATATCATCATGACATCACGACTAGAATCTGAAGGCCTGACTTGGTTATTCGCTCTAACATCTCCCCCTTAGCTTCAAGCTCTGATATTAAGTTTGGGAGATCCCTTACTAGACTTTAAACTGAAGTACACTCACTGCACTCTGGGGTCTGAAAAACTACTATACACGCATATCATGGCACTTAACCCAAATGACTACACCTGAAAGTGGAAAACATACTGTTAATACTACCTTCTGAGATACACTTTATCATTCTATAGACCCAGCAGTCATCATATAATACTTGCACTTACTAACTTCGGTTCTTCATGAGTATCCCCATAGTCGGACAACACACCCTCTAGTGCTTTAACTCTTATTTCTATTAGTTCAACCTTCAAAAACTCAAACTTAGAATCTAGCACTCAACATGGATATCACCAAGCCTTTAATGAAACATACTACTTCTGACATAGCCTATCAATATCGCGAGTCCAAACTTACATCTCTATACTATGAGAATCAAGATCATATAAAAAGGCTCAACACTATAAATCAAATAAACTTAGGCTCTTGAATACACCACTCAAGCCTATTAGATTACTTCTATAAAACTAGTATCATTAACCAAGAAGTCATCACATCCACCTTCATGGGCATCAATTGTTCAAACTTAATGTCTAGTGCTTAACATGATTTACAATCCAACCTCATACATAATTCTTACAAAACATACATCATAAATCTTAAATCACTATTTTTACAACCACATTTTGATGCTCAACGTCACAACAGATTAAACTCCTCACGTTTTGGGCATGTTTAGAACTATTCGGGCGCGTTTTCGAGCTTGACGGGGCTTCGATAAATGCCCCGCATTGCTGCCAACGTTCCAGCACCTTCTAGATGGTCAAAATAGTCTGGCAGCACATTTATTAGACTTTAGGAAGTTCACGCGGGCTGGTATCAAACTGCAAATTTTCCACTTTAAAAGGTCCACAAAGGTTGGCAAGCATGTGCAGAAATTTCAGCAAGCATGTGCAGGATTTTCAGATTTTCATCTTGTAGTTGATAATTGTATAGCTTGCATTTTTGTACCTTGTTGACTTAGGGACTTTTAGGTACTATAAATACATGGTGTAAGGCATCATAGGCATCAGCTCATACTTGTTTTATTCAGTAAATACCACCCATGAAGAATACAACATAATTTACTAGTCCATCAAATTGGGACATTTTACCCCAAATACTTGATTTTATCTAGATACTATCCACGACCAAAGCACCTTTATAACATTACTACTACCAAGGAAAAGAAGGTCAAGGTGTAAAGTCACATAATAGACATGATCGACATTAATCTTATATTGTAACCCCATACAATCTTATCTACTTATACGGCCTCTCACATCACGCTTACTTACTTAAGCATACATTTAGTCTGCCTTCAAATTCCACAAACAACCATGAGTCTATACTTACAAATTACTGGCTAATATAGCCATTTTCACACTTCAAGCAACCTACAAATCACTCTAACTAACAACTCCTTCTCTACAATCTACTAAACAACACACAAGGACGAATAACCTCTTTACCAACTCAATCTCATGCAAACAAATTCAGCAATACATCTATTAAACCAACACAAGAACAATAAGTTGGACAACAAGTTGCTAGTGAATCGAAATAGGCCTCACACGGCTTCACTAGACTTTGATTTTGTATTTTGAACAAGAAAATGAAATGAATGACAAGTCAACTATGCTAGTGAATCGAAAGAGCCCCACACGGCTTCACTAGACTTTATTTTTTTTTTCAACAACACCTTGATGACAAGATTACATGAGATAGAAATTTAATACGCAACATCCAATGAACTAAGAATACACGTATTACTCTGTATAAATAAAATCGGAGTCAAACACTTCCTCCACGGACTACCATACCACCCACACATGCTACTCGTTACCACATTAGTCTATCACCATGGGGGGGGGGGGGGGTAAATCGTTCTCGAACATCGGTTATTCAACTAAAATATTCATTTACACAAAAGTCACCCTCACTCTGATTTCTAACTTTGTGACTTCACATCACCAACTTCTTGGTCTAATTTCACTACCAATAAGTCATGACCACAACACTTTTAACGCATACTACTATTCGGGTGGAAATACAGTTCCAACATTCTACTACACATCATCCTCCCTTAAGCAAGACATTTGTAACATAAATTTGAAAGGGACTAAATGCAATTAATACCTGAAGCTGAAAAGCACGATTCCATCAAAATCAATGTCTACATCGGAATCAATACACATTGAAGCACTAACGGACTCTTCTCAAGTCCTTGCACAATTTAAACTCTTATATGGTTCAATCAGAAAGGACCATACCATTAGATTCTAAACTTCTACACTTGAATCACCTCAATAATGAGACATATCGGAGGACATTAGAGTAAGGAAAGAATTTGGGATGACTTTTTACTTTCATATGGGCGACATCAAAGCGCGAATAAGAGTATGAAAGAGGAACATTCTGACTCTATTGCACGAATTAAGAAATGGAGAGTGGAAATAATCCCTAAATGTCCAATAGCCTCCTGTTTATAGATGTGGTGCACAACACACCGATAAACGAGATTCTACGTAGACACGGCTTTGTAGACTCACTAGGACGAACTGTCTCTGATACCACTTCTGTCACACCCCAAATCTCATTGGAGCGGACTGGCACCCGTAGCCTAGGAGGCCCGGGAGAACCCGTTCATAACCTATACTTTCACATTTACATTACTTATGAAAATTAGAAATTTGGGCAGCACTTCATTGTAAATAGAAGAAAACAATACCTGTATCAACCCAGCAGACACGCATAAATATATATATGAACAGTAATTGGCCGTCAGAGCCATCACGTCTATCAACCAAACACTCCTATGGCTGTACAATATATCTACAAAAGCCTCTACATAGATACACAACTGAGTTGGGGTCGGGACGAACTCCCGCCCACAAAAGACTTTTATACAAATACCAAAGGTACATATAGAGACGACTTGGGATGCCCCGAAACAACTGGAGCTCACCACTAACAATAGAATGTCCTGGCTCTTACTGCGGAGGTGTACGACCTGAAGTACCTGTTCCTGCAGGCATGAATGCAGGTCCCCCGTGAGGGACGTCAGTACGGAAATATGTACTGAGTATGTAAGGCAGGGAGTATCAACATGAGATACAAAAGATCAACAGAACCCAGATACCAGTGAATAAACAGTATGAGTAGACCACACTTAAAAGAACTGATGGGATACCTGCACATTACTTTCATATCATTACTTCCCGTAATCCTTATCAATACATAACATATGTCATACAATGGCCAACTGATCAGTGGTACTAATACAATACATCAGGGACCACCCCTGGAATAGCATATATATACATAATATTTATAATATAATTGCCAACTGATCAGTGGTACTAATACAATACATCAGGGACCACCCCTGGAATAGCATACATATACATAATCTTTATAATACAATGGCCAACTGATCAGTGGTACTAATACAATACATCAGAGACCACCCCTGGAATAGCATATATATACATAATCTTTATAATACAATGGCCAACTGATCAGTGGTACTAATATAATACATCATATCATCAATTTAAAATATGGACATTCCATTTCTTAATTCAATTAATCTTTGAGATTGGTTACTTTGTGGTCACACTTTATGGAACTTGAAACCTTGATACCTCAATAGGAAAAACATATAAATAGGTAATCATTATCATGAAAATGAAGTAGAGAATCATGGATACCTCATTAAACCATTTCGGAGTCAACAATAGTATATGGATATTTTTTTGACTAGCCGGACATCTTAAAAGTGAAAACAAGTTCAATTGGTAGTGTCGAAGATCATATGATGTTATTATGTGTCATGTGTCGTAGGACAATGTTGGAAGCCTACTTGAGAGTGCCATGGGTCATTATTCATGCCAAAGAGTAGATAGAGTATGTCTTACATACCTTGATATAACCACTTCAATACAAGTGACTTCCCGTACACTTCGAACACTTATCTACAATAAGTCATTTGTGGCAAACTAGTATTAGCAACCAAACCTTACCATTTAGGTATTAACTTCACCAATTAATGTCTAGGAAGTAATCCCTTAGCTCATCAATAAGAGTACTACATACATCCTCTTATACTCTTATTACATTCACATATCATGCATTTTCATGAAATATCCCTCAACATCACTCTTAGCCTTTATTTCCCTTCTTAATCACCATCCAATACCAACATGATCACTAGGCATACATAACCACTAATATAATGATATATCACCACAATTCATTCTTCATAATCCAATACAGCAACTTCCATAACTTACTACTAACAATTTATACACAACAATTCATAACTATGTTTCTGGTTATCTTCCAACATCAAGACAATACTCATAATTCTTTATCAATACTTATTCATGGATAAGAATCAAGAATAAACAATATTCATACCTTAACAATGGACTCTTGTATTTAGAATCCTCCTTACATAACCATGGGGTGCTTCTCGAAGCTTTCGAGATGGTGAACACAACTACAGAACCAATTTGAATTTTCTACGGTTGAATCTAGAGTTATTTGGGATTTTGTTTGAAACCCTAAAGGGTATTCTTGAGAGAAAATTAGAGAAAAGGGGTATATTTTGCTGAATTTGGAGCTGAATCAGATGTTATAGATGAATTAAGGGTGAGGTGAAATGACTAAAATGCCCCTAAGAAAACAAGAAAAGTCGAAATTATCCCTCAGTTGACAAACCGACAGGCTGAAGTAAACCGGATATAAATCCTTACTTAGATGTTGTATTTGGATGAAACTAGTTTCATTGGAAAGAAGACTCAAAGATCTTTCGTTTTATATATTATAGCTCACACAGTTCATTATATACAGGGAGTTATGATCGTTTGAAGTTGACCCTGAAATGCTGAAAAAAAAAACTGGGCAACAGGCTTTGCGTTTTGCTACTGTTTTGAAATCCAAACGCAGCCTTATGCATTCCGAAAAATTCCAAAAATTATCCGAGATGTACTATGAGATTGCCCGATCGTAACGCAACTTGAAAATCTAAAAATGAAGGTCGGGAAGGTCGAGAAGTTGTATCCCGAAGGTTGCCAGCTAAAATGACTCGAAGTTACACTTAGAAAAATTTTTCAAGTTTTTAAGTCTAAGAGCACTCTATTAAAGGCTAATCCATGCACGACTTTTACGGGGTGTTACAGTTTTAAATTCTTCTAAGTGTTGAAATGACTTAGACTCATTCTTAGCTAGCAACCTTCGGGATACAACTTCTCGACCTTCCCGACTTTCATTTTTGGATTCTTTTGTAGCGTTACGATGGGCCAAGGTTGTAGTACGTCTCGGAGAAAATTCAAAATTTTTTGGACGAGCCTAAGGCCTCGTTTGGATTTCGATCCAGTGGTAGCGCGCGATTAGCCCGCGCCGCCTGCTGGATCGCGTTCGGCCAAAATGTTCAGTCCATCTGGATTTTAATTGCATTTCCGTAAATACTCATTCTCCTATCAACTTAAACACGGGATTAAATTCCTAAAGAGCCAAAATATCATTATATTCTTCAAATTTGCTCAAGAACTCTCCCTAGTGTTTCAACATTAAAACCCAAGCAACTCAAGATTTAACCGCGGGTTCATGAAACAAATTACAGATTTGAAATCCGATCGAAGTAGGCTTTGATAGACACCCGAAATTCGTGGAGAACAAGGTACGCGGGACTTTTCCTAAATTCTCATGGGCATAGAAAAAAAAATCATGTTTTAGAATGGGGTTTTAAATTATGTATATATATATTTATGTATAAGATGTTTTAACATCATTGTTTTGGTCTTTTGACCATCTCCAAAGAGATTTGACAGTTTATATACATATATGAATGAATGTGTTTCAATTTTGAATACATGAACTTGCTAAAGACATTTGACCACCAGGTGTTTGATGAAATTTCTTCATGAATTGAACTTTAAGTTTCGTAATATGAAATCCTTTACATCAGTTACATGTATTGGTGGCCCAAACTATGTTTTGAATGAAATCTCTTGCTTAATACATTATGGCTCAGAAAAATCATGACTTGCAATGTCTTGGTATGGCGATACAAATTCAGACTAACGCCATATTAGACTCAGACTAATAGACATTTCAGACTTTCATGATTTTAGACATTCAGAATGTTGCATGTACAGAAAAGGTTAAAAATGGGCATACAGAGACGTTAGGTGGTTCCCCGAAGAGGGCTTGAGTTCAAGCGACTCATTGCCTAAAACCCTGGTTTGCCGACCCGGGTATACTATTATGCGCTGACTTAAAATGTCCTGTGGCGTATCAGACTCAGACACTCCAACCCTTGCGGCACACTTCGGTTTGGGGATTTCCCGCCAAGTCAATGATGGATTCCATACAGCCCGTAGAATCTCAGACTTGTAGGGGAATACCACCTAACTCAGAACTAAAACACAGATCTTGATTTGAAATGAACAGGCAGGTTACATGTTTTTAGAAAGGGCCCATGTATTTTTCGGAAATAGTTTTATACATGATGTCTTGATGAAAAATTGCTTTCACTTAATATATATATATATATATATATATATATATATATATGTTCCATTATACTATTTTTGGATTGCTTCGCGTGCCAGTACTTTTGTGCTGACCCCGCACCCCTCCAGGTCCTGAGGCACAGTCTAGGGGTCTAGCTACTCAGTAGACATTCTCGGATTTGTAGACTTGATCTCGCAGTGGTGAGCCTTCTATTATTCGGAAGGCCTAATTATGTCAGACATTATCCTATTTATTATGTTTTTGGTTTATTGGGGGACTTGTCCCAGTTTCTTTTCAGACAGATGTTTGTGTTCATAGTAGAGATTTCGCAGACTGATGTCAAATAATATTATTCAGAAATGTTGCAGAACTTGACCATGTATTTCGTACTCAGTTTCAATTCCGCATTTTATTATGATTACGAATGTTGTGCATGATAACCAGATTGAGAATGGGTGTCCCGGGCCTTCATGGTTCGGGATGCTCGTGACGGCTAGGGCCTAGGCTCGGGTCGTGACAATTAGTGTTTTCCATTGAAGTAGAAGAATCACAAGGCAATGAAGATTGTTCAACAGGAGGATTGGAAGACGAAGATGAAGTAGGAAAAGAGTTAGATTGGAATGGGATTATAGTGTGAGAAGATTCACTAATGGGGATAGCATTCCAATTTGAATTGGATTTTCAATCTAAAGGATGAGTTTGATATGGAAACACATTTTAAACAAAAACAACATGACGTAAGGTAATGTATTTTTTTAGATTTAAAGTCATTACAAATATATGCACTCTGATGCAAAGAGTAACCAAGAAATACGCAGGGGACAGACTTGAGATCAAATTTGGACTTGGTATAAGGACGAAGACAAGGATAACAAAGGCAACCAAAGACACGCAAGGATTGATAATTGGGAGAGCGGTTAAAAAACTTTTGATAAGGAGAAGAAAACTGAAGAAGTGGTGTAGGAAGACGATTAATAAGGTAGGTGGCTGTTTTGAATGCAAAGGACCAAAATGAAGAATTCAAGGAAGAAGTTTGCAGTAATGTAAGTCTAGTTTCAACTAGGTGACGATGGCGACGTTCTGTAGCCCCATTATGTTGTGGAGTATAAGGCGGTGTTTGCAGATGATTTAAGCTACATGATTCAAAATATTTTTTGAGTGCAACATATTCTCCACCCCCGTCGGTGTATATCAATTTTATCTTGACATTAAAGTTATTTTCGACAAGTTTTTGAAATGGTGGAAAGATAACATACACTTCTGATTTAGCCTTTAAAGGAAAGAACTAGATATATTTTGTGTAATGGTCCACAAAGATAATATAATAACGGAATCCATCAATTGATTGCACAGGAGCAGGACCCCATAAATCAGAATATAGTAATTCAAGAGGTCTACTGCTTGTTATAGAAGAAAAGCCAAATGATTGACGATGACTTTTATTACATTGGCAAGGATTACAAAGAAATGTTTTACTAGAAGATGTTGGTAATTGAAACTTAGACAAAATAAAATTAAAGATCCTAGCATTGGGATGACCAAGACATTGATGCCAGGACTCTGATGAAAGCTGAATGTTGAAGGAGACAGGATTATTTGAAATGGCAGGGGACAGAAGCTTGTACAAGGATTGATCAAGTGGGCCTTTGAACTGAATCTCCCCCGTGAACTGATCCTTCACAAGAAAATAGTCAGAAAAGAACTGAATTGACACTTTGTTAGAATTACCAAACTTTGATACAGATATGAGGTTGGTTTTAGCGGATGGAACACACAAAACATTAGAAAGATGAAATTTTTTGGTAGGGAGAGAAATAGTACCAGAACCAACATGGGAGATGGACAAACCTGATCCATCAGTTTGGTGTAGCTCGTCACTACCATCATATGGTGAATGAAGCGAAGGTTGCCCAAGTCATTAGTGATATGATGAGATGCGCCTGTGTCTAACAACCATTGCTGATCAGATCCCGAATTAGCATTAAAGTAGTGTGATTGAGGATTCTGTGAAAACAAGTCCCTAAAATAGTCGCGTTCTCGATAACACCATTTTACATGATGTCCCAATTTGTCACAAAATTGACATTGAACTTTGGCTTGAGATCCCGTGCCTCGAGATTGTTGTCTTGGTCCAGAATTTTGAGGCTTATATGATGAGGAATTCACTGGAAAATCAACATTAGAATTTTCATATTGAAAATACTGGTTCTTCCCTGAATTACCTTGTTTTTGCTGATACAAGGATCTAGTATTTGTACCCTTACGAACATGATTTGCTAAGACAGGAGTGGTGTCAAATGAGGGATCTATTTGTTTCAAATACAATCCATGAGCCAGCAACTTTTCTTGGAGTTCATCAAATAATATGATGGTATCTCTCGCATGAATAGCTGCATCAGTATCTCGAAATTCAGAGCCAACACCACTAAGAACGTTAACCACAAGATCAACATCAGTAATAGGACTTCTGCACAAGGAGAGTTCCTCGGCAATTGATATGATAAGCTGAAGATATTCAGCAACTGGATGTGAATCTCTCTTTGCTCTAGAGAGTTTTTCACGCAAGGATAAAATCCGCGTAGCTGATTTATTTGCAAATGCCATTTGTAACTTGGTCCATGCCTCCACTGAGATTTTGGCATCTGCGATGGTATTCATTACAAAAAGGATATAGAGGCAATGATGGCTGCCAAAATTAATTGGTCTTGACAGTCCCAAAATTCATAATAGGATTAGAGACTTGTTGACCGTCTTTACCAATGGTGGTAGGCGGTGACTTGTTGTCACCAGTGACATAACCCATAAGATTGTGACCACAAAGTAAAGGAGTAATTTGGGCCCTCCAAGTGGGGTAGTTTTTAGAATTGAGATTCAATGGAAGTTGAGATCCATTGATGGAAATCAGAGTTTTTCCAGAAAAGTGAGCAAGATTATTTGTGCTAGGGGAAGCCATTAGAAAGAAAAAAAATCAGCGTTTTTCAGAAGCAAGTTGGATCACTTCTTTGATACCATAAATAGTTTTAGAAGAGAATAATTCTGTCAATTGTGTTTCCATAATGAAGATTACATGTATTTATGGATACAAAATAAAAGTAGTTACAAAAGATAAGGAGTCTACATTAGATTGAGTTAACCTAGAGGGTGTTATGATAAGGTTGAGTTATCCTTTTGATTTTGAATATGATAGGATAGGATTATCCTTAACACTTGTAGAGGGTTTTCAGTCCTATTTTATGAAAAAGGTGTCTTGCCAAAAGGGTGCAAGGAAGTCAAACCTTTTTTAAATTAAAAAAAAAGGGTCCAAGTCTTGTTGTTTCCCTCCCAAATTTTATTTTCACTATTTCAAATTAAAATTTGACCAATCCAAATTGCAAACTGCCACATCACCAAGCTGCCACATCATCAAAGTGCCACGTCATCACCCTCCCAAAACAACCTTAGGCTCAAAATTTTAGATTTCTAAATTTCTTTTCTTTGTTGCCTTAGTTTCATTTCTTGATTCTAGTACTAATTAGCAACTAGTAATCACCGACTAGATTGTGAATAAGTTGTTTGAGTCCGCTTTTATTTTTCGTGTTTTCGCTCTTTGTGTGATTTTCTCATTTTGATTTGTTGAACTTCTTTGTTTCAAGTTCGTAAGCAGAATTTTCTATTTTGTGTCTTGAGTTGATCAAACAAGAATCTATTATGGACGCAAAGTAGAATTGACATCTTATTGACTACTGGAGTATAAGCAACTTTCAATATTCGCCGCTCCAATTGTGAGGATCACAAAAGTGAGTCTCTACGAGTGTTGGTAATGAGCTTTTACTACTAATCTTGTTTGTTCATTTTGTAGGTTTGTTTCTTTGTTTGTTTAAGGTACAATTGCAATAGAACCCAAGGCTTCCACCTCTCAAACCATGGACAACAATGTCACCAATGTTATTTTGGCCTACCTTGACACCATTTCCCGAGATGTGGCTAAGGTGAACGAAAGATTGGATCGTATGGTAGGTCCAAGGAAGAAAGTGGGCTTCCCAGTCACATGTCAAGATGAAGACTGTAACTCATGTGATCTATAAGGTAAAATAGCTAACTCTTACACTTTTATACGTGAAAATGAGAATTGTGTGGCTAGTAGCCCATTGAGTGTGAGTAGTGGCTTACTTACTTGTGAGTCAAATAATTCTTTTCCTCTTTTTGATTATGTACATGTTGTGAGTGTGGATACACTAGTTGATCCTATTTATGACCAAATTGACTCTTCTTGTAAGATCAATTTATGTCCACCTAGTGTTGAAGCCAATATATTAAACGAGAGTACATCATCTTGTGTAAATGTTGTTGATCAGCTTATTTGTAAACCATTCCCACCACTTGAGATTATATGTGTTATAATTAGTGAAACTCAAGCGAGTGAAGTATTTGAAAATGTTGGTCAACAAACTAGTAGTGAACCCGTGACCTATCCTTGTGATATGGATTCCATTGTTTGCGTAGCTCATAGGGATTAACTTGTACTTGAAACCTCTTTGAAACTTGATAATTGTCTTTGAGACATTAAAGAACTTACTTGTTCTAAATATGCCCATGAGATAGATCATGCTCTCTTTAGGTATAATGTCTTGTTTGAAGAAGATTTGAACACTACTAATTAACCTAGTGGTGAAAATGATGGTATAGCTTGCCTTGGAGGCTATACCCTATATGTTAACCCACTATGTTGTGACAACATTCCTCCTAAAGATGGAAATCTCTTTTTGAAAGATGAGAGTACTCTTAAGGGTAAGAAATGTGTAGTCCTTCTTGAAAACCCGAGGGCAAACGTGTCATTGACTCCTTGGGGTAATGTATCTAAATTTGCATCCTTGCTTGAAACACTTGTTCTTACATTGCGTGAATACCAATTTAAGAATGCCAAGTTGCCTATTTTCTTGAAGGCAAGAATGTGTATGTGCTTAAATACTTTATCTTCACTCGTGTACACCTTTACACTTGGTTCTTTCCTATACTACCTCTTTTCCTATGATGACATCCATGCTAGTTTTGGATTTCTATTATGTAGAGGGAGGAAACTTGTTGGTTGGTCTACTTGTTCTAATGACTATGCAATGTGTGTTTGGTGGGCTTTAAGACCAATAGTGGCACCACCTTTGATGAGGGCACTTGAAGAGGTAATGAAACAATTGTACTTTATGGTCCCTATTGTACTTTATGGTCCCTAAGTTATGGTTAGGCTTACATTTTGGGACTTTGGGATACCATTGAGTCCTTTGTCGTTTCTTTATATCTTGATACTTTTCATAACCATGCCCTATGTGATGTTTTGGGTAAGCTTTTCATGACTAACACAACAGATTCATGGTTATATTTCAAGTATGTTCCGCCTTGGCATGATGATGTTTATTATTGTGCTAACTTTAACCCTCATGCCATGAGGATGTTGTGCTTGTTTGTCCTTTCTCTTGTTTTGCAAGGTATGGATTTGAGGTCGAATCCTTTTCAAGGAGGGGAGGATGATACAAGTCAAATAGCCGGCTTAGCTTTCGATGACATCATTCGAAGTCAGTACGTGGGGAATCAAGCTTTGGTCGTATTGAGGACATAGGATCCTACATGGAGGGGCCGATTAGAGTACACCAAAGAACAATTCCGCGTGTGGAAGATTGGTTGGAGCATTGAAGATTGAGGACTCATGATTTTGGGCCCTTCATTAAGGGTATTTTGGTCTCTTAGCCTTGTCCAAGTAACATTCCATGGCCTCTCCACCTCGTTAAGGGTATTGGAGTCATTTTGTGTTCCATAATGTAATAAGGCTATATAAAGTCTCTTTTAGGTCTTTTCACTTTAGTTTATGAAAGATGAAAGATTGAAACACTTGAAATCATCTCGCTCGAGAGTAGGCCACCTTAGTATAAACTTAGTTAGGACTTGAAAAAGTCATCCTTAGTATAGGGCTTGGAAAAGCCAATATTGTTCTTTGCTTGGAAACGGTGGATCTTGAGGTGAGTCGATTACCTTGGCGGTCGTCGTAAGAGTGTGGTTTTGATTATTACATTCATTAGGGGTTAATGTTGAAATATACTTGGTTCTTAATCTTGTAATAATCTTGGTCTAACTATCTATCCTTTCATTATTTTGCAAATCCGTGTGTTTTTGTGTTTTTCATCTTGTATCCCTTTGTGTTGCTTGTTCTTCTCACGTTTTATGGACTGTTTTGTAATCTTGGTGGACTGATTCGTATCAAGTATGTCAGTAACAGTAGGGGAATGTTCTTTATTTATGTCTGATGTTTCTTGTTCGTGATGTTGAGTGTTGTCTATGGTTTTGGATAGATAGTTTTTAGTATTATCTTGAGGCTAGCGGTGTTAGTTTGTTTGTGCATACTGTACGAGCTGATATGCGTATATGTTGTGTTTGTTCTATTGTTGTTGGTCGTAAACCAAGGGTCTATCCTAAACTGCCTCTCTACTTCACATGAGGTAATTGTATGGTCTGCGTACACTCTAGCCTTCCAAGATCCCACTATGTGTATCCCACATAGGTATGTTCTTGTTGTTGTTATTGTATATTTTTTAGGTGATAAGTTCAAGAGAATTATTGCTCGTATTTACGATTTTACAACTCTTTTGATTAATGATTGTGTAATGATTGTTTCTATTTTCCAGACTAATTTGAAAATAACTAACTTGTCATTTGTCCATGAAAATTAAAAAAGAGTGAAGTTGAAGTTATGTTTGACCATACCTTTTGAAAAGAATGAAAAACCTGCTATAACTCTACATCCGGATCATTAATTTTTAATAGACATACAATACTAAAATGAATAAAAATTACTTACTATGATTCTACAATTTTCTGGCCAACTTTGGACATGTATTGCCTATGAGTATCACTTTCTGGATAAACATCTTTTCCAACACTTTAAAGTTCTTGCATTTGCCTTGAACTAGACATATATTCCTTTTCTTCCACACATATATGGAATATTATATTTCTCTAGCCAAGGTGATTTTGTATATAACAATATCAACATTCTTGCCTATTGTAAGTGCAATATAAATGCCCATTGCATTTTCTTCAGGCCACTTCGTCACTGTTTAATCATTCGTTGCCGTTATAACAGTTTGCTACAAATTTCAGTAGAAATAGTGCATTTGAAGAATAGATGATCCACACTCTCTAATCTCTTCATCTGCTTTATGAAAGCGAAGGCGAGAGCAAAACCTATTGATCGATTAATTAGTTGACTAACCTACTTGTTGGCTACTCGCAATTTGTAATTAATAAGAATAAAGTTATGGATTTAAAATCATCCTCTTTTAGAAGCTTAAAAAGTAGCGTCTGAAATAGTCAGACATGAAATATAAATCATGGATCAACTAAAGCCTTTCAAGAATTTTATTAAAGAGGAACATCATGTAAATAACATGAAGGAAGATTTGATTCTATTTGATTCTTATCCTTGAATGTTTGTCCTAAAAAAAGATTGGTGGCGGCCATTTTCAATTCAATTGCACATAAATTTGGACAAATATTCAAGAATAGGTATGTGGAGGTGGATAGTTCAAAGACAACCTTCGTTCCCGTAGCTGAGACGATCTTGGGGGAAAACATAACCGAGGGGGACAAATTATATGTGAACAACAAAAACAGAAGCACCGACGAATTCACCGTGCTTGGCTACGGTCATTCCACAAAAGTTAATATTTCAAGACAGTCATGTTCTTGCAGAAAGTAAGACTTGGTGAAATTTCCATGCGCTCATGCAATAGATACATTGTACTCTTCACAAATATATTCAAAAGAATCATAACTCTTTGCATACTTAGAACCTATTTGTACTGCACCACTTGAGTTAGAGTGGAGTGTGGTTTGAGAGTATCTTGAAATGAAAGTTCTTACACCCGAATTCAATCCCAAACTCAGACGAAGGAAGGTGAAACGCGTTAAGGATGTATTGGATCCTTCAAGGTACAAGAAAAGAAACCAGTTCTCCAAGTGCAAAAGGACGGGACATAAGAGAACAACATGCAACCTTAGCGTAGGATAATATGATTGGCATTGTATTGAATGTTTTTATTTGTTCAAACGCACAGGACAATATGTAATGTGTATTCTATTTTGAAAACCATTGAACTGCAGTTAAAATTGACTTTTTTTTGTTGTGCATTATCGATTCCTATTCATATATTATATACTACGTACTAAATAGATTCTAGACTTAAATAATCGACAAGACTCATAATATATAATATATCAGTTTTTGGTCTACTAAGTAAATGTTCAGTACGTAGTGTATAATAAACCTACCTGGTGTCTATTGAACAAACCCTTTTCTTCATACAATGTTGAATTATAAATAATTACGACGCATGGAATGGGTGGCAATTTGAAAACTGACTTTTCAAGTTCTGAAATCGACTATACACATTACACATTGACTAAACTCAAACTATATAATACATCGATGCATTGTCTAGGGGGCATAGTGTAAAATACATAGTCTACCATCGATCAGTCGTATAGTCTATTATAGAAACCCTATTCCTCATACACTGAACCTTTCAATGTAATTATTACACTTTGTAAAACGACAGTTTTTTAAATACCTCGACTGGCAGAACCACTGCGACTTTTCGTTTCTTATTCTCACATGCCTTCTCCCCTTCAATCAACACGTGTAAAGATTCTATTGGTTGATTTTATTATGGTATGGTCTATTTAGAGAAACCATGGTCGATTTTGAACACAATTTCAGAAGAAAAAGACTCAAGAGAGAAGAAGATGGCTAGGAGGATGCACCTACTACGACCATTGCACAGAATGTTAACAATAAACAACATAGAGTTTCGAAGGCTTCAGAGTGACCTGGATTTTGGAGAGTATTGCCGCCAATCAATGACGTCTAGATAGAGAGCTTTGCCAGATGGCTCATTTCTTCGGGCCATAGCCGAGAGGTTCAACCTGGGCCCCCGTGAACTTATCATCCCCCCTTCGTCCCCCTATTGTAGTGTTGTTGGTTTTTTTTTTTGTTTTGTAGTTCATTGCTTAATGAAGCTTTCATGGTAGAATTATGTAAATGAAAGCTTCATTTTTGACTTTTTGTTTAGCATTTTTTCCCCAAAAATTGTAAATATAGATGAAATGAACATTTATATATCTATAAACAAGTTTAAAGGTTCTATATTCATGATGTTATCTTTATCTATAGTGATTTGTTTGTGTTTCTTTAGTAGTCCCTGTTCTAATATATACAAACTTTATTTACACTCTGAGTACAGTAGGAACAAATAATCGACTACGGTAAATACACATTCTATAATCGACTGTGTCACGGGTGAATTATAGCATGAAATCAGTGTTCATGATCCTGTATACTGAGAGATTATCGACTTATAAATGAGTCTATTATTGACCACTCATATAGTCTATGATCGACTTACTGAATATATTGACAACTTAAAATAATGGAAAAAAAGGACAAATTAAATCAAATAAAATTAAAGTATGTCAATTACACCATTAAAACATTGTAAAGAAATTTTGAGGCATCAATTGTGACTCCCAATCACTTTTGGACGTGATCAAGTGTTATCTTAGACACGGCATAGTCGTAGATCATTGATATGACATAAAAAGGAGAAGAAATAAAATAAAATAAATATTAATCATCCAAGCACTAATGAATGACCACTTATCATGACAAGAGATTAGACTTGTGTGATGACCATAAGGATGAGTGGTGTTTGTTAATTGTGAGTGGTCAATGGACAAGTAGTGTATGAGAACAAGGAGTCCGTCTTAACAGAGACGCTTGTTCTAGGTAATTGGTTGTTACTACCATTTCCCTTCCCTATACCTATTTGATCGAGTGTCCAATTGATTTGTAATCTTATATTATGATATTTAGTCATTTTACATTGCGTGAGTGACGTTATTTTATTTTATTTTATTTTATTTCTCCCTTTTTTTAATCTCACCTCTTTTGAAAATAGACTTGTTATGATATCTTGAGCATATAGATAAATAGTTTTATCTATACCAGACTTTATTATTAGTTATGTATCGACCAAAGAAGTCTATTTTTAAAGGATGTGAGATTAAAAAAAGGGAGAAATAAAATAAAATAAAATAAATTAACATCACTCACACAATGTAAAATGACTAAATAACATAATATAATATTAAAAATCAATTGGACACTCGATCAAATGGGTATAGGGGAGGGAAATGATAGTAACAACCAATTACCTAGAACAAGCGTCTCTGTTGAGAAAGACTCCTTGTTCTCATACACTACTTGTCACTGAACACTCACAAGTAACAACAACCACTCATCCTTATGGTTATCACACAAGTCTAATCTCTTTTCATGATAAGTGGTCGTTCATTAGTGCTTGGATGATTAATATTTATTTTATTTTATTTTATTTCTTATCCTTTTTATGTCATCTCAATGATCTATGACTACGCCGTGTCTAAGATAACACTTGATCACGTCCAAAAGTGATTTGGAGTCACAATTGATACATCAAAATTTCTTTACAATGGTTTAATGGTGTTAATTGACATACTCTAATTTTATTTTATTTAATTTCTCTTTTTTTCCCATTATTTTAAGCCATCCATATATTCAACAAGTTGATCATAGACAGATTAAAAGGTCTATAATCAACCGTAGTCTTAGTCGATAATATTCTAATACACAGGATAATCAACACTGACATCGGTAGATAAGTCGTAAGTCACGCAGTCGAAAATAGAACACATATACATTCGTTAGAGAACCTTTTAAGTAAAAGATAAAGATAATCCATTTAAATCTTCTCCAACACTACAATTCTAATGGGTAGAATTTTCCAACGGTCAGATTTTGATAGCCTCACTATATTAATTAAAGGGACCCTTTTGGACTCCTCTATGTTCATTTATTCATAACTTTCAAGTTTTGCATCAACAATAACAATGTCGCAGTCATCTCAAACTTTTAAAAGTTCTTATATTTGCCGTTGTGGTAATCCTGCGGTGTTGAAAACATCACTCACCGACAGAAATTTAGGGTGAAAATTCTACAGTTGTGCGGTTGGAAAGGTTTATTTTTGACTAAATAAAAATTGATTTGTGTTCATCTCATAATTCAATTTGCTAATTTATCCTCATTATCTTATTTCAAGTGGATTTCATCCGATTCTGAGGTGTCAAATTTTTAAGGCATTGTAAAGTTTGAAATGTTTGAAAGGCTTAGAGATTCCAAATAAAATAGGGATCTTCTAATGATATTATATGGAGAATCGGAACACAAGATTGATCACTTAAAGAGATTGTTGAAAGATGTCGAAATTGAGAGGGATCAACTTAAGCAAAAGTTGGCTATGGCTGAAGAAAAGGAAAAGGGCATGAAATTTATAGTCTATGGTTTACTATTAGTTTTAGCTTTATGGAAAGGTGTAATGGGGTTGTAGTGGGATTGAATGTATTCTGAATGTTTTATCAAACGACTACTTCTGGCTTATATTATAAATGATTTACCTTTTTCATTCATCGACAACACATCGCTCTACTGTATATGCTTTACCTTTTAATCAGAGTCTATAATCAATGATGACAATTCATGTAAAAGAAATGATACGTTGATTATATAAAATGAAAAATATTTATCATAAACTATAAAGGAAGTTTAGAAAACAAAATTGTTCAGTTCTATGCATCCCGATCTGAAAGTTAGAAGTTAACATTATCTAGTCAAATAAAAATAATCATCAGTTACAAATAAAAACTTAATAATTGTCTAAAGATTCCACATTTTCGATTTCCACCATCATCTTGTCGATTTCCTGACTAACTTCATTAAGAAATTCATCCAAGATTGAAAATTCATTCTCGTTATCCTTCTCCGCGATGCCTTCTTTTTTTGGTGCATCACTTTTTTCTTCTTCTTTATGCTGTTCTTTCTCTACTTCTTGTGCATTCTTCTCTTCTATTTTCTCCACGACTTGTTTGAATTCATTAACCATCTTTAAATGGGACTTAACGAATATCTTAGCCGAAAATGATCAGACATCATCCAAGACTGTGGCGAGTTCGTACCTCTTAGCCAAAACAAACCTTGCACAGTGGGGCAAGATCAGTGCTTCCTCGTCTATCCCAGCCTCGAGAGGATCTATTTCCTCCGGGTCATTTCGAACCGAAGCTTCAATAGCTTCCTCGCTGCAATTTTTATTCTCCAATTGATCGACTGCTAGTTTTTTCTTCTCTCAGACCTATCACCTTCTGCAGCCTTGCGTTTGTTACCTCTAGCGATTTGTTATGATCTATAGACAAAAACTACCATTTTTCATCTTTAACAGCAACTACAATTCCTAATCGACCTAGCAGTCTATTAACATAGTAGCAGTTGCAGCACCAAAAATTCTAATTTGCAGAACAAGTTTCTTCAAAAACAACCCCATCACCCACAAGAACATGCATATAAATCACCATTATATTGAACAAAAATAGGAAAGAATCCAGATTTTAAGCATGAAAATCGAGAAAAAATCGCAAAAAGAACTCAGTGCAATCGTCGAGGAAAGTTAAAATCCAATGAGAACAATGCACAAATAAATCAAATACTAACTTAAAAACACAAATTATAAGTAAAATCAATCCCTATTTCTTAAAACCACAAATTATAAGTAAAATCAATTCTTATTTCTTAAAAGTCAACTGACAACAGATACAATACCTAATCGACCTAGCAGTCTATTAACATGGCAGCAATTGCAACACCAAATCAATGCAGAAGTTGCAAAAAAAAAAAAATTCAATTTACAACACATTTTATCACGCAAATCGACAAAAAGTGGCAAAAAAATCTCAATTCAATCGTCGAGGAATGTTAAAATTCAACACAAACAATGCACAAACAAACCGAATACCAACTTAAAAATACAAATTATAAGTAAAATAAAGCCCCATTTTTAAAAAAAAATTTCAACTTTTCGAGTCTAATTATCAATTACGCAGTGAAGAAATCCCCAACATGAACATGCTTCTACAACACCCTTACATTAGAGAAAAGTTTTAACAAAAATCACATATCTTGCCACATTCCGACAAAATTAGTGAAGAAATTTCAACATGCAATCGCAAAAAATAATCGATAAACACCAATTATCCGTAAAAAAATAAGTAAATACCAACTAAAAAAAATAACTTTCACTAAAATCAAGCCCCATTTTTAAAAAAAATCAATTTATTTGAACTCCAACGACTTCACCAGCCACAAATAAGGACGGAAAAAATTGAAAAAAATTCCATCAATATGGAGCACAAATTAACCAGAACAATAATATAGGTTACCTGGAGTTGGAGCTTATTTGCACGAGCTTGAAATTGAAAATGGTGGAAAGGGAGAAGAAGCGGTTTTGGTAAAGACAGAGAAGATGAGTGAATTTTTTTTTTCGTATTTAATGGAAGAGTAGGGTGAAATATGTATTTAATAAATACATAAAGGGTTCCAAAAGATTTTAAAAATACATAAGGGGTGCGAAAATATTTTTTTCTTTTACACTTAAGCCCATGGCCCACCAAACCCTACAAAATTAGGATTTGTCAAAATGAGTGTCCATTTGTTAAAATAAGTTTTCAAAGTGGACCAACAACTAAATCTTCTCCAGCTAGCTAGTATGCCACTTGTATAGTGTATCCCTAGTATAGTCTTTCATGGGCTACTAATTAAAACAATCGTTTGGAATAGGCTAAGATGTTACAAATAAATTTTCTCCATACAATATTAGGAAAGATGCCTAACAATCTCTGATACATACGTTTGGTTTCTCTTGCTAAGTTGTTAGGTTTTTATGAAACATTCATGAATTCTGTTTATCCATAATCTATTTATTTTGATTATACATGATATTCAGTTAAAATTGTATCTTTATAATGTAGGAAATATAAGACGTTTTATTGATAATATCATAGGGCATAAAGAGGAGCTCACTTCATATTATTAATAAATCTCCATTCTGACTATAACAAAGTTAATGAGAGGTAAATGGGTAATTTAGCCTATATTATTAATATTAATTAATAAAATTAAAGTGGGCAAGTCAAAAGACAAATCTTCTCTCCTTTTTATTCTTGTGAATGCATGTTCTGATTAAGGAGTAAAAGGTAGGGTTAATGATTTTTCCTTTTTTTTTCAGTTTTCAGAAGCAGCAACACCTTTAGAGGAGTAGAAAAGAAAATTAAAATTACGGTAACTAATCTCTTTTACTCTTGGAAGGGAACGAGCCAGTGACGTAGAATAATATTAGCCAGCAACACCGGTGAACCATCATATTTATAAGGTATGAGTCTTGTTTCTGATTCCTTAATGTGGAAACTGAGCACCCAATTTAGTACTTATTTTAGAAGATTGATTCTAATGATATTAAAGGAATTGAATGGAAACCACTGATTAGGTACTGATTGAAGAGAAAAAAGAAAACATTATGATGGTATAATGATTGATCAATGAGTAGGGAGAAAAAGTAAACATTATGATAGCTAGTATGCCACTTGTATAGTGTATAACTAGTATAGTCTTTCATGGGCTACTACTTAAAACAATCATTTGGAATAGGCTAAGTTGTTACAAATAAATTTTCTCCATTCAATATTAGGAAAAATGTGTCTAACAATCTCTGATACATACGTTTGGTTACTCTTGGTAAGTTGTTAGCCTTTTATGAAACATTCATGAATTCTGTTTATCCATAATCTATTTATTTTGATTATACATAATATTCAGTTAAAAGTGTATCTATACAATATAGGAAATATAAGATGTTTCATTGATAATATCATAGGACATAAAGAGGAGCTCACTTCATATTATTAGTAAAATCCAATCTGACATTGCAAGATCACAAAGAGGGCTTATATAGGTGTCAGTAGAGTCTTCTAGACTCACACCTATTAAATACTTCCATAATTAAATCTAACCACATTGATAATATAATTAAGATCTACCTAACTGATACAAAAAATCATGCAAACCTAGGACAACTAAAAGACATTTGAATCTCAACACATAAACAACAACTAGATTTACTATTTTCAAGATATAATACCTTATCTCTTTTTATCTTATGCATAATTATGTCCTTATATTATTATCTTGGGTGCTTTGTATTCATTAAGAGTTTTAGGTCATTAGAAAATGTATTAGATGAACACGACCAAAAGAAAGTGTTTTGAATTTGAAGCAAAAGAAAGAGGATTAAAGGATGGTCCAACTCGACTAAGGACCTCGCGAAGTTAGACAAACGGACGAGCCAAGGAACAAGAGGGGTTTTAGAGTTGGTCAGGCTCGTCCAGCATCATAAAAACACTGCTCAAAAACATATGGAGGGTGATTTTGAATTTTTTTTAGACTTTTAGAAAAGTCTTTTTCAAATATAATTTTATACCCCAATTTTTAAAAACTATCAAAATCACCTATATCATTGGATGAAGCATATAACAAAACCTCATTTTTATCAACACTATTGAGATTTAAAAGTAACAAGCTTTGATGCAATTTAAGTGAATAGCTTAATAGGTTAGCTAGGGTTAATTCGAGAGAATAACACTAGGAAATTACTACACTTATTGGTCGAGAGATATCTATGGTAAGAAAAGATCCATGATCGATAGAGATTAATTTGGCGAGGTTATAGCTAATATAGTGAGAACGAATCCGACAATCATAGAAATCACAACTTTAGTCCTTCTTAATCACGAAATCAACCCACTTTCTAGTTAATTGATTTATTAGTTATGTAGTTTAAAGCAAAAAAATCTTAATCGTGAAAATCAAATAGTTGTTCCATTTTATTTTCTTAGCGATAATGAGAAATTATAACTGAATCATAGTTCACTGTAGAGTTAGACTACGAATCTAAAAATCAAATTATATTTACAACGATCAGTTAACCTTTTTAGGGCGAGCTATTGACGTGATTAATATACAATAAATACACCCCCCCAAAAAAAAATTAGTTAGCGTTTGACCATGTTTCACTGTGAAAATAGAAAAAATTTGGTTTTATTTTCGAAGTGAGCAATGATATTTTGAAAATTAAAGTTGTTCTTGGCAATGAAATAAAATTGAGGTTTTTGAATTTTATGGGTAATTTGGAGTGAAAAAAGTGACAACTTATGTTGTTTTTGAAAATTTTAAAATTCTCAAAAAGGTAAAGACATTTTTTTTAAAAATTTTATGATCAAACATGTTTCTCGAGTTCAATTCTAAGAAAGCGTGAAACTTATGTAGTAGGATACTCCTTATTAATGCAATTTGATTGAAATATAAAAAGTCATTTTTTTTGGGTTAACTACTATCTACTGAAGTATAATAGCAAAGTTGAACAAAGCAAGAAGCCAAAAAAACTACTCTCTTTCACTCTAACAAAAAAAATGGTATCGCCAAAACGACCGACCAGTTCCCTACTGTCCACCGGAAAGAAGAGACCATCATCTTACATCATCATATCATCCAATGATCATCCATAGGTTCCACAACTTTTCAGTTATTTTTTTTTTATGTTTTGTTAAGCATTTTATGAGTGAATTGATTTTGATTGATGTGAATTGATTGTTTAACTATATGGTCTAAAGCGTTAAAGGTACACTCAAATTTCCACTTTATTCATTCATTTAATTCTTTTTTGCTTTGTTTAAGCGTTCAATTAGAAAATTAATTCTTTTTTATGAGTGTGAATTGAATTTTTTGGGTAGATAACAATGCAGCATTGGAAAAAAAATTGGTGCTGCCATCAGAGAAGCCGAAGGAGTTATGCTCGATTGATCAACTAGAATTTGGCCAGAGACGTCTCAATAAAGGACCCAAACCTTAATAAAATGTGTAAATATACACACATACATATTAAAATAGTAATAGCATAATAATTTAGAGTTATTTTTTTTCTTCTATATTTTTAAAAGATACATAACCTTCAAATTCACATATTAATATAATTTTAATAAAAGTAAGGATTAGTTCTAGCTAATAAGATATTAGTGTTTTGCTTGCAATACATTAACTTGGATCTTGTTGTTAAAACTTTATTTATTAATATGAAATTTGAGTTGTTTAATTCAAAGTTCTAAAATATTTATGGAAAAATTAGAAACCTTTTTCTTTCTTTTTTAAGATAATCTTTTTGAACGTATTTTAGAATTTTTGTTATTATTTCAACTGAAGTTGAAATCATAAAATTACTATTCAAAATTCTGAAGCCTCAAAATCATGGGGCCTAAAGTAAATATCTTATTAGCCCTACCCTTGAGCCACTCCTGAATTTGAGGGCAGGGCTGATGATGGAACATTTGATGATAAAGCTAATGGAAAAGTAAAAGTTGTCACACCTATCACAAAAGGCAGGGCAAGTTGGCCAAAAAGGCTCTTTTGAAAGGTGATTTATTAAAAAGTTATGAATAATTTGCCAAAGACCCTTTTTAATCCACATCACCACAAATTTATCCTACTTAACAAATTCACTCACAATATTTTTAATACTACACTTTAACCCAATATTTTCAACTTAACAAATTCATCCCCAAGTTTTTAATAATACACTTCAACCCACTCCATCATCCATCATTATAAAATATCTAGGTTTTCAAAAATATCAAAGAATAAATTCAAAAGCTAAAAATAGAAGGTAGTTCTTTCCCTAAAAAAAAAAAGCACTGATTCCGGCGTCCTTTCTAACGTTATTTTCTGGCGATCAACTCTAAATCAGTCCACAAACTTCATAAGCTGGTCCATTGCATCCATTTTACCCCATTAGTTTGTTACCTTCTCAAACACACTTTACACCATTGTTAAAAAGCTTTAAATCAGTCGCATCAATTAAAAACTCTTTAGAAGTACATTACAATAACTGAGGCGACTCCAAGTTCATTCTTTATTCCATAAACCCAATGACCCTTGATTAGAAGTAATATTTGAATTTTCAAGTTTTTGTATGGATATTTGCACAGTCATCAACTCGTCATCGTCATTCATCAACTGTGCATACATTCCGACATAGACCCTAAGCTTATTCTACCATCGACCAAAGGTTAATTCTAGGATGTTTGTTACAGAATTTGTTCTAGTTGCAGGTGATTTCATGGAAGAATGGGTGAATACTCCTAGAGGTTGGAAATGGAGATCTTTTACCAAGTTGACATTGTTCATTGTTGTTTGCCGCAACAGTTCATATGACGAATTGGTTGCAAGCGTAAAGCAAAGAAGGGATCTATATTGCACGTCAAGTAACGTGGTGATTAGTTATCTAATGCATTCAAGGACAAAAGAGAATCCTACGATCATAAATAATGATGCACGTGTGTCCCTCTACATGATGGATGTTGATGTAGATGGCTTTAGGCCTGTATTAAGGATAAATGTAGTCGATAGGTCCTTCGAAGGACTAATGAATTCATCACCATCCCCACTTCGATTCCCGACAGTCGACAAAAATTTGAATGATTAATAGAGCGATGACGATCATCCCATGAATATGGAAGATGACTGTGTGCATATGGAAGACGTTTCATCGTACTCACAAGATGCGGAAGAAGACTATGAAACGGGATCCCAACCAGTAAATTTCTTCTTCGACTGAACCAATTTCTGTCATGATTAAATATTTGCCGACAAGAAACAACTTATAATGCTACTAGACGGAGCAATGGTGAGGGAGTCTTTTGATTATCGTATGGAGAAGAGCTGCACCAAATTATTGAAGGTGAAATGCGTGTCTCCTGGTTGTGGATGGTTGTTACGGTCAAGGAAGTACAAAACCTCGAACAGATTTCATATATACAAGTATGTTGGGAAGCACACGTGAGGTGTTAAACACGCCACCCGCAAGCACAAGAAAATGTCATCCGAATTGATTGCTTCACTATGCGTAAATTATTTTTGGGATGGTAAGGGACCAAACATAAGTGAAATTCAAAGGATTGTGTTCAAGGAGTTGAATTTCCACACAAGCTACTGGATATGTTGGAAAGAAAATGTAATTACGAAGACCATCATTCGCGGGACACCGAAGCATGGATATACTTGCTTGCCAATTTTTTCCCACATGGTAATGTTGTTGAATCCAAGGCCTTCCTAATCTATATGGTAAACTAGATTGATGGATCGTTTGTTTACTACTTCTTAGCATTTGGAGCTTTCATATGGGGATATGCCCACATGAGAAAGGTAATTGCCATCGATGGCAAATATTTGTATGGAAATTAAGGGGGCGTGTGTAACACCCCGTAAATTTTTTCGTACACTTATCGCGATTATATGGAGTCCTAAAGACTTGCGTATGGGTTAAATTAAGTTTATGGTGTTCATAAGTATCCCGTCAATAGTTGTATGTGTAGGTATTGGAATAAGCTTTCCAACGATATAAAGTTTGCCCAAAACAGAGGAGTATTTCATATAAGCGAGCACATTCGAAATTTCAAAACGGTGGCCGGGAAGCCTGCGAACAGTGATTCTGCAGGAAAATTTCTGCAGCTAGGCACTTCAACTTCAGACGATCATAACTCCTTGTACAAAAAGAACTGTGTGAGCTGCTATATATAGACGAAAAGCTCCGAGAGTCTTATTTCTAATGCAATTGGTTTCATCCAAATCCAACATCTGCATAAGGAGTTATACGCGTTTTACTTCAGCCTCTCAAAACAGATTTTTAGGGTCAACTTCAAACGATCATAACTCCTCTTAAAGGACTAACTGGGTGGTATACTTTATATGAAAATGAAATCCCTTTGAATTATCTTTCCAATGCAATTGGTTTCACCCAAATCCGATACCGGAGCAAAGAGTTATGATCTATTTACTTCAGCCTGTCAAAACTGTCCACTGGGGACAGATTCGGAATTTAATTCAATTTTTAGGGCACAATGGTCCTTTTCTATTACCTTTGGACGAAAAATTGGTCTTAAAAACCTGAACTTAGCCTCAATTTTATCAGATTTTATCCAAATTTTAGGAAAGGTGAAAACCCGAGCCAATTTCAACCTCAAATATTTTGTGATTCAATCGTAGAAAATTCAAATTGGTTCCGTAGTTGTGTTCACCATCTCGGAAGCTTCAAGAAGCACCCCATGGTTATGTAAGGAGGATCCTAAATACAAGAGTTCATTGTTAAGGTATGAATATTGTTTATTCTTGATTCTTAACCATGAATAAGTATTGATAAAGGATTATGAGTATTGTCTTGATGTTGGAAGATAACTAGAAACATAGTTATGAATTGTTGTGTATAAATTGTTAGTAGTAAATTATGGAAGTTGCTGTGTTGGATTATGGAGGATGAATTGTGGTGATATATCATTATATTAGTGGTTATGTATGCCTAGTGATCATGTTGGTATTGGATGGTGATTAAGAAGGGAAATAAAGGCTAAGAGTGATGTTGAGGGATATTTCATGAAAATGCATGATATGTGAATGTAATAAGAGTATAAGAGGATGTATGTAGTACTCTTATTGATGAGCTAAAGGATTACTTCCTAGACATTATTTGGTGAAGTTAATACCTAAATGGTAAGGTTTGGTTGCTAATGCTAGTTTGCCACAAATGACTTATTGTAGATAAGTGTTCGAAGAGTACGGGAAGTCACTTGTATTGAAGTGGTTATATAAAGGTATGTAAGACATACTCTATCTATTCTTTGGCATGAATAATGACCCATGGCACTTTCAAGTAAGCTTCCAACATTGTCCTACGACACATGACACATAATAACATCATATGATCTTCGACACTACCAATTGAACTTGTTTTCACTTTTAAGATGTTCGGCTAGTCAAAAAATGTCCATATACTATTGTTGACTCCGAAATGGTTTAATGAGGTATCCATGATTCTCTACTTCATCTTTATGATACTGATTACCTATTTACATATTTTTCCTATTGAGGTATCATGGTTTCAAGGACCATAAAGTGTGACCACAAAGTAACCAATCTCAAAGATTAATTGAATTAAGAAATGGAATGTCTGTATTTTAAATTGATAATATCATGTATTGTATTGGTACCACTGATCAGTTGGCCATTGTATTATAAAGATTATGTATATATGCTATTCCAGGGGTGGTCCCTGATGTATTGTATTAGTACCACTGATCAGTTGGCCATTGTATGACATATGTTATGTATTGATAAGGATTACGGGAAGTAATGATATGAAAGTAATGTGCAGGTATCCCATCAGTTCTTTTAAGTGTGGTCTACTCATACTGTTTATTCACTGGTATCTGGGTTCTGTTGATCTTTTGTATCTCATCTTGATACTCACTGCCTTACATACTCAGTACATATTTCCGTACTGACGTCCCTCACGGGGGACCTGCATTCATGCCTGCAGGAACAGGTATTTCAGGTCGTACACCTCCGCAGTAAGAGCCAGGACATTCTGTTGTTAGTGATGAGCTCCAGTTGCTTCGGGGCATCCCAAGTCGTCTCTATATGTACTTTTGGTATTTGCATAAAAGTCTTTTGTGGGCGGGAGTTTGTCCAGACCCCAACTCAGTTGTGTATCTATGTAGAGGCTTTTGTAGACATATTGTACAGCCATAGGAGTGTTTGGTTGATAGACGTGATGGCTCTGACGGCCAATTAATGTTCATATATATATTTATGCGTGTCTGCTGGGCTGATACAGGTACTGTTTTCTTCTATTTACAACGAAGTGCTGCCCAAATTTCTAATTTTCATAAGTAATGTAAAAGTGAAAGTATAGGTTATGAACGGGTTCTCCCGGGCCTCCTCGGCTAGGGGTGCCAGTCCACTCCAATGGGATTTGGGGCGTGACAGCGTGGTCCTCAGTACAGTTGCACAGGACATCGAAAATCACATATTTCCAATTACCTTTCATATTATCAATAAAGATAACGATGCTTATTGGACCTTCTTCTTCCAGAAGTTGAAGTCTATCGTAGAAAATGAACCAAATCTATGTGTCATCTCCGACAAGCATATTAGCATCACCAATGCCTTCTCTCGGGTATACAGTCGTGCATATCACGAAATTTGCATGAGGCACCTTATTGAAAATCTCCGTGTAAATCAACACTGTGGAGAATATCTTTATCTATTCTATGCCACGACAAAGGAGTATTCCTTTGATGAGTTTACCAAAAATTTTAAGGGATTGAAGTATAATTTCCCCAAGGTAGCACATGTCCTTGAAAATGTGCTTGGCTTTCAAAAATGAAGTAGAGCACACTTCCTGGGAAATAGGTACGATGTGATGACCACTAACATCGCCGAGTTGCTCAACTCGATTTTTATGGATGAACGGGAGTGCCCTTTGTTGTACATATTCAATTCAATTGCTAAAAAATTTGGTAAAAAGTTTTGGGAGCGGTATGCCTGTGTGGATGGTAAAGAGAACATATTTGTTCCTTGTGCGGAAAAGATCCTAAGGGATAACAAGAGTGCGAGCGATTTCTTGTATGTGACTAATCCAAATGGGGTTCTCGATCAGTACACGGTGTTCGGTAATGGTGTTACTTCCAAGGTCAATCTCTTGGAGAGAAGTTGTTCTTATCAGAAATTTGACTTGGTGAAAATGCCATGCAAACATGCAATGGTAGCTTTGTTAGCAAAGTATGGAAATAGTGTAGGTTATGGAAGCTCCGTCTACGAATTCTCTTCGCCAATTTATAAAGCTTCAAGTTACCTCCTCGCATACTAAGAAGCAATTAATGTTGTCTCTCAAGAGGACGAATGGAATGTGCCACAGGAATTGCTAGACACTAAAATTTCTCCACCCCCTACGATCCCAAACTCGGAAGGAAGAAAGTGAAACGCACTAAGGGAGTCAGTGAGATGTTCAAGTCCAAAAGGAGAAATAGGTGTTCAATATGCAAGAAATTTGGGCACAAAAGAACCACGTGTAGCATGGCCAACAAATCATAGATAGTCTTTATTTTGCTTCAGTTGTAAAGCTGTTGTTTTGGGGTATAAATGTGCATTTCAGTAGACTTTAACGTTCAGTTTTTATCGGCTTAAAGCTTTGTTTACGATAGACTACATAAATTCTATGGTATATCTTTAACTCGGTCTGTTAAATAACATATATTTGTTATATGATTAATCATCAAAGACGCTACGTAGGTATTTCTACCGCCATATCTTTCTAATAGATACATTAAATCATTATTTCTTGTTCCTAATTAATTAAAAGCTGCAAACACGTCTGTTCTCAAGAAAAACCGTTGGTATACGCAAACCAAACGTTTTCTATTCCTACACTCATCGACAGACCATTGGTTGGATATATAAAAGGATGGAAACTATAGGTCTATAATTACAAGCCCTATTTCTACGTAACCCTTCACTTGTCTCTAAACCCAAAATATTAGCAACCCTCTTGTTCTTACCCAAAATATCAAAAATCATGCCTGGTCGCAGAATTGCCCTTCGCCCAATCAGACGTGGTCCCCCTCGTCACTACGATTTGCTTCTACTTTGAAATGATTTTGACCAGCTATTCTATGGCCTGGGATAAGACTGTCGTTACTTGGAGTGTGAGCTCCAACGAATTGCTCAGTTTCTCTGAGCAACTCTGAAGCGTCTTGAAATGGACGACAACGACTACATCACCCCCCATCATCCTCATAATTTAGTTTACTATTTTTTTAGTTTATGTTGTTAATTTTTTGTTGGTTTGTTCATTGTTGAAGTAGCATTCTCTGTAGGACTTTCTTAGAAGAAAACTTCTTCCATTTTTCCCCTTTTGCTGTAAATTTTATCAAGTAATGCAATGAACAAGTTTAATGTAAGTTTCAGTTTCACTTTAATGAACAATTTCTTTTTGAACATTATGTTTACTACATTTGTTATGATTCTGTTTTCTTTCTTGTGGCGGTTATTCTTCTATACAAACACGAATTTCAAATATGTATGTCTCGTTCAATTAACAGTACTGTAGTTTGACTTTATTAATTTCAAGTTTATGTAAAAAGTGATATATAGTCTATCATGAATCATATACTCCGTCATTCATCGACCTTGTATGGTAGTCGATCATAGATAATGTGAGTTGATGCATCACTGGTTAAATTAAAACGGACAATAACATATTTTGGAACTGGTGGAACCAAATAATTAAATTAAAAATGATTTAATCAGACAATAACATATTTTGGGACTGATGGAACAAAATAATTAAATTAAAAATGATTTAAACAGATAATAACATATTTTGGGACTAATGAAACAAAGTAATTAAAATAAAAATGATTTAAACAGACAATTACATATTTTGGGGCTGGTGGAACAAAATAATTAAATTAAAAATAATTTAAACAGATAATAACATATTTTAGGGCCTGTGGAACAAAATAATCAAAATAAATAGATAATCTTGAGGGTCCATCGATTAGTCTGGTCTATAGACTGGTGGTGACACTTAATAGACCATAGTAGATCATGGCTTTTGTTAGCCATAGGTTAGATTGGTCGACCATAGACGTACACCTTTAGATGTACATCGATTGATATCCTAACTATGCGAAGACCACATTGATCGATGTGCACTGCCATAGACCGTCACTTGGATGTAGTTAAAAAAATGAAAAAGTAAATTAAAAATAAATGTAGTGTTAATTTCTACACATGTGAGTGAGTGTAAACAAGACACACAATCATATTAGAGCTTGTGTAAAGTGAATTAAGGAGAGTGTGGATGGGTAATGGTTGAATATTCAATGTGCTAAGAGTAATATTTATCAAAGCACAAGTATGTATTAAGGATATATATTGTATTTGATGACTATACATTCCACATACTCCTTCCATCACCACCCCTAAATCAAAATAGTGTGTGGAATGGATAGTGATTAAACAATCATCATCCTCAATACAATATATATCCTTAATACATACTTGTGCTCTGAAAAACACTACTCTTAGCATATTGAACATTCAACCACTACCAATCCACACACTCCTTAATTCACATTGTACAAGCTCTAATATGATTGTGTGTCTTGTTTACAGTCACTCACATGTGTAGAAATCAAAACTACATTTATTTTTAATTTATTTATATATTTTTTAACTACATCCAAGTGACGGTCTATGGAAGTGCATATCGATCAATGTGGTCTATGCATACGTAGGACATTAATCGATGCATATCTATAGGTGTAAGTCTACAGTCGACCAATCTAATCGATAGCTAACATAAGCCATGATCTACTACGGTCTATTAAGTGTCACCAACAGTTCAAAAAATAAAATTACTACTCCAACGGTAATAAACAACTACTTTTATAGTCCATCAGTGTGAACACTTCATTTTTACTTCATATATAAGGTCGGTCATCCCTCATTATTTTATTTCATTAGCTTTGTTTTATTTATAAAAATTCTACAATGTCTCAAGGCTCTCAAACATCCAATTCTAAAAATACTCTAATTTGTCAGTGTGGGAATGCGGCTGCCCTGAGGACATCACGCACAGACTCAAATCTAGGTCTCAAATTTTATAATTGTGCAATTGTGAAGGTACGCGGTGTGTGTATTTTTTATGAAGTTAAGTTAGTCGTTATGTAATTATTATTTTTTTCTAGGATAGTGGCACATGCTTGTTTTTTAAATGTGTTGATGAGCTATCACCTCCAACCTGTCCATCAAGATAGAGTCCGGGACCTGAGACATCAAATTTTCAAGGCTTGGCAAAATTTAATCTACTACAAAGGCTCCAACAATGCGAAGAAAATAAATATTTTCTCATGAATTTGTTCAAAGAATCCGAAGAACAGGGGGATCACTTTAAAGTGTTGCTACATGACACCAAAATAGAGAGGGATCAACTAAAACATAAATTGATTTTGACCGAAGAAAGGGAGAATGACCTAAAAATGATGTTATGTGCTATAATTCTAGTATTCGTTCCTTGGAAAGGTGTAACATGGATGTAGTGATATTGAATAAATAATAATACTTCTATTTTTATATAATGTTAATACAATTTTTGATAGAATCATGGTCGATCAAACAACACGTCGACTTAAAACCGACCAGCATGGTAATGATAGACCATGCAACTATGACAACACCCTACATATTCAAATGGCAATGCCACTAATCAGATTGATAGAGACAGATTCATTGAAGAATCATAACTACTACCCTAAAATAAAACAATATTTCTAATAAAAAAAATATTTGTCCGATCCTAACTACCGATCATTCAACAACACATTAGAAATATTAGCATTCAAATGTCTTTTTCCCTATCTTCCTCATCAACACAAATGTTACTATTGATTTCACCTACGATATTCATGACCAAATCTTTTTGGCCAGCTTCAGCTCATTTTTTCTCAGCAGCTTCCGCTGCTTCTTCCTGCTCGCCTTCTTCTCCTACTATTTCAGCATTTGCAGCAGCTGGAACTTTTTTGGCTGGTGCTTCTTCACCTTATTCTCCTTTTTTCTCAACATCTGCTACTGTTTCTTTTTCAGGTTCTTCTTCTACTTCTGCAACTGCTTCTTCCGGACTTTCTTCGGCTGATGCTTCTTCACCTTATTCTCCTTGTTTTTCAATATCTACTGCTACTTCATTTTCAGCTTCTTCTTCTTCTTCTAATCTAGCTGCTTCTTTCGGACTTTCTTCTTGGCACATATCTTCTTCTTCATCGTTCTTTTCTTCTTCTTTTTCCTCTCTTGCCATAAAGAGGCCAACAAATTCATTTTGCTCCTTTTTTTGACATCTTCATTTCTCTTTGATTCACGAAAGTCCACATTCACTGTATCATCATATTACAAAGTATTGCTGATATTTAAAGCTAAAAATTTATTAACAACATCAATTATTCATTGAATGAATTTATTTTGCTCATGTTGTCGCTCATCTTGTTCCTTTTTCTTTAGTCTTTTCTCTCTAATATAGGTAGCAATATCCAACACCTCTTCCTCAAGCGCAGCAACATGCTTATGAAGATCCCCGGGTCACGAGGTGCCCGCTGCATCTTTGAAGGTGCTCGGAGTATCATCATCACCAACGCCTACTTCAACGGGTTTACCGCCCAAATTTCTTTCATCATCACTGTCCTCATTTGAAATAAGTAGAGTCACCCCTTCTAACTCTTTCTTTAAGCCATCGAGGACGTTATTCTTCACCTCTTCCGTATATGGCTCAAAGAAAATCATGTAGTCCATATTCTTCTCACGCAGAGTAGGGATGATGTACGGGTGCACGTTCTACAAAATATCAATTAACAATTACATAACATTCGATACAAAAGTAGTATTATTATTGCATAATAAAAATAAGTTCATACCTCGGTAATTTTTTCTTTGTACTTGAATAGGTCGCCTTCGATTATCTGGTCACTTTTTGTAGTGTGCCATCTGAGGTTGCGGAGAATGGAAAAGGGCTCATCCGTTGATTTTCCAACAAATTTTCCAAGATGAGGAAATGCCTCGTAGATCCAAACCTGTAAGTAGTACATTAGTGAAAAAATAACTCAGAGTCTATGACATAGTATAAATAAAACAAGAATCTATGATAAACTCCCTAAAGGATTTATGGTAGATACCATGAATGCCTAGGGAAATCTAAATAGAGCATAGGATGCCTTCTGCTTCTCATCAAATACTTCCCTCTATTTCTTCAGGTCACTTTTCTTCTTTAGATAGTCTAGGGTCAGTTGAAATATCTCTTTTCCCCACAGATAATTCTCGAAGAAACTCAAAGAATCGACCATGCGAATCAGTTTCGTGTCCACAACCTTCGTCGAATCTTTTGTAAGAAATATGGTATACAAGAACCACAGTAAACAACACTTAAACTTCTGGTTCTCGTTCAGCTTATTCCGTCTGATTAGGTGTAGCAATTTGGCCGCCGTAATGTTTTTGTTTTTCGTCACCATAAAGTAAAAATTCTCCTCCTTTGGTAACGCCCTCTTCATTTTTCATTCACTGGGATATGATGAGCAGTTCAACCCCGTGATCAAACAAAACTTTTTCAAGCTAAAACATGCAGACTTGTTGTTAACGCAGAACCACATCTCTTGATGTATCTTATCGTTCATGACAAGTCGCAACAACAAATAATGGACCAACTGCCCATTGAACTTGAGATGTTCTAGCAGGTTTCTCAGGTGTCCAAAACAGGACTGCTTGAATCTTTTCTTCAACTCTTGGTTGACAAGAACTTGCTGGAAATATCGATAAGCAGCCATTCTTGATCTGACCGATATCTTTGTCGGGAAAGATCCGACCACGTCCATTATCGTTCGAAGGTCATATCGCTCAACGGAAATGAACCTTAAAGGAGATGGCACGGAAAAGGGATTATTATCCCCATCAGCACTGTTTCCTCCACTATGTTCGCTCTCTTCACTGTCACCACTAGCACTGTGCTTGGCAACATCTACACTGGAATCGACGTAGTCGCTTATCTCCTTTAACTCCAAATTTGATTCGGAGACCAACTCTTTATTTTTCTTCTTTTTTGAGACATTTTCAGCTGCCTCAGCTTTTCTTTTTCTATTGCTACCAGTAGTATCAAAAATGGTACTGTCTTTGCGTTTAGAAAGGATGTAGTTTTTGCCCATTTTCAACACAATCTACACCTGCCGAACAAATATCCCATTTTCAGTTCATAGACCACAAGTTTATCAATAGAAATAGACCAATGCTAGAATGAACCCCCGCTTCCCCCCAAAAAATTAAGAAATACCCCACCAAAATTCAATATGCAGTATCAAAATCAAACTTTTACACCTAATCAAACTAATTAGCTATTAATTTTTTAATTTTTACTATTTCAGCCATCATATTTTAAATGAATTTCCTATGTCTAAAAATTGATTTCAATCTAGCGCATTCTCATTTCATAAACCATGGGTCAATTTCATAGACCACGGGTCTACAAATAGAAACAGGTCACTGTTCGAATCAAAATGCCAAAATAACTCTTCCACCATCGAACAGTTCACTACACACTTCAATAACTGAACCAAAATCCATCATGCAGCATCAAGAAACAACAATTTTTAAAAATCATAATAGTGCACCTAATCAAACTAATTAGCTATTAATCTTTCAATTTCTTCTATTTCAGCAACCATATTTTAAAAGAATTTCATACGTCTAAAAATTGATTTAAATCTAGGGAATTCTGATTTCATAGACCACTGGTCTACGAATAGAAACAGGTCGTTGTTTGAATAAAAATGCCAAAATAACTCTTCAAATAACGATTATCCCATAATTCAACACTTTTTTGCTAAACAAAACCGGAACTAAACCAAAGCTCCTTAATCAACCAAATTCGAAAAAAAATTAAATTTCCTACATCACTACGAATTGATCAAAAAAGAAACCCATTTAAATGGATCTAGAAATGATCGCAACTTGATTTTAACTAACCTTACGATGCAATAACGACCCCTTAGCTACTGGAGAAGAAGAAGAAATGTAAATGGCAATTTTGGGATGAAGGTTTCTTAAGCGAGATTTGAGAGAATTGAACAGGAAAGAGAGAGGAATTTTTTTGGATATTGGAATAAGTGTAGGGTGTTAGTGTAGTATATTAAATTTGCAAAGCTCTAAAAATGATGAAATGGTCTGTTGATCCACGTGTGGGCCCCACTATTTTAAATTTTTCCAAGTTTTTATACCCTAACACTAAAAATTAAATCAAAAATAATTTTAGTGGGTAAATGACAAAATAGTTTTGGAAGTGGGTAGTTCTGCTAATTTTTCCCTAGAAGGTAAGCGTGAAAAGTAGCAATCTAAACTAGTAGGATATGAAACATATATCATGGAATTATAAGAGGAACGTCCTCATGTAAACAACATGGAATAAAATTTGAATCTATTTGTGGAGATTATTAATAGAACTTTATTGAAAGAAAGAAAGGCTAAGGTTTACAATATAATCTGAAAAGCATAAAACTGACTAAACCAAAAGTAGGCTATATATACATAGCCAATAACCTAAAGGTCCATAAACTAAAGGCCCAATAACATATGGGCTAACATCCCCCCTCAAACTCACAATGCAACAGCAATAAGCATTGAGAGTTTGTCACACAAAAAACGAAATCGAGACGCCGACTGAGCCTTCGTAAAAAGGTCAGCAATCTGCAAAGACGATGGAACAAAAGGAAGCGATATGGTCCCGAGCTGCAAATGATGACGGGTGAAGTGACAATCAATCTCAATGTGCTTCGTACGCTCATGGAAGACAGAATTCTTTGCAATTTGTACCGCACTTTTATTATCACAATGCAGGGGAGTAGGCATAGAGATGTGAACCCCCATATCTGCAAGAAGCCAACGTAACCAAATAATCTCACATGTAGTCACAGCCATGGCACGATACTCAGCCTCCGTGGAAGATCTAGAGACAACATCTTGTTTCTTGCTCTTCCACGAGATTAAAGAGTCTCCAAGAAACACACAAAAACCAGTGGTGGATTTACGATCATTGCGATCTCCATCCCAATCAGCATCACTATAGGCTCGCAACTCGAGAGATGACGTCGAGGGAAACAAGAGATTCTGAAACTGAGTGCCACGAAGATACCTTAGAATACGAAGTACAGCTCCCCAGTGCACAGAAGTAGGAGCAGTAACAAACTGGCTAACAACATGAACTGCATGTGCTATATCTGGACGAGTAACCGTAAGATAAACCAAACTACCCACAATAGTCCGATAAAGACTCGGATCTGATAATGGAACACCATCACTAGGAGAGTAACGTGCATTGGTTTCAAGGGGAGTATCTACAGTCCTGTTGTCAGAAAGACGCGCTCGTGTAAACAAGTCAGATATATACTTAGTCTGAGAAAGAAGATACCCTTTCTTAGACTGAGCCACCTCAATACCCAGAAAATAACGCAGCAAGCCCAAGTCCTTCATTGCAAATCGATGAGCCAAATCATGCTTCAATAACTCAATACCACTATGATCATCACCAGTAATAATCATATCATCTACATATAAGGACAATAGAATTCGCCCTGCACTTGTATATCTAACAAACAATGCTGAATCATGGTTACTCGGGACAAATCCAAGGGAAGTAATAACAGTGGAGAATTTCTCAAACCAAGCACGAGGGGCTTGTTTGAGACCATATAAAGCTTTTCGAAGCCGACAAACTTCACCTGGCTGGTGGTCAATACCTGGGGGAGGAGTCATATAAACTTCCTCGTGGAGATCACCGTTCAGAAAAGCATTCTTGACATCCATCTGAAATATCTTTCACTGTCGAACGGATGCAACAGCAATCATAGTGCGAACAGTCGTCATCTTTGCTACGGGGGAAAAAGTCTCCTCATAATCCATACCATATTGTTGTGAGTACCCTTTTGCCACAAGTCTCGCCTTGTATCGCTCAACAGACCCATCAGATTTTGTTTTTATCTTATACACCCATCGACAACCAATCGCATGCTTACCAGGTGGGAGAGTAACCAAATCCCATGTATGTGTATGATGAAGAGCAGCAAGTTCCTCAGCCATAGCATTCTGCCAAAGAGGATCAGACACAGCCTCTCTATACGACTCAGGTTCAGACAAATGATGTATGTTTGCAATAAAGGAAGCAAATGAGGCTGAATATGTAGAATAGGAAAAATCTGGCAGTTTGGTGGACTTACAAGGTCGAGTAGACCTCCTCAGAGGTGGTGGGTCTCCAGTCTCAACAGTCGAAGGAGCAGACTCAGGCACAGGCGAGGCTGAAGCACTATCAGGTGGCACACCAGATGGCATGGATGAATCCGGAACTGGAACCTCTATGTCAATCCCAAAGGGATCAATAAGCCGAATATCTGACTTTGTCACATCATGGGTTTTAGCTGGAATGGAATAAAAAGGAATATGTTCCAAAAAAGTGACATGTCGTGAAACATATAATTTCTGACTTACAGGATCATAGCAACGATATCCTTTTTGTCCAATACCATACCCCAAAAACACACATATAGCTGATTTTGACCCTAACTTATTTCGTTCAACATGAGGACGAAGAACAAAGCAAGTACATCCAAAAACTCGTAATGCAGAATAATTCGGCGGGTGACCATATAGTTTCTCAAACGGAGACATCCCTGAAGTCAATACAGTAGGAATACGATTAATCACATATACAGCAGTTAGGACTGCTTCTCCCTAAAAAATACTAGGAACCTCTGCAGACAAAAGTAAAGAGCGTGCTGTCTCAACAATATGACGATGTTTCCTTTCTGCCAGACCGTTCTGCTCAGGAGTGTCGGTACAAGATGACTGGTGTATGGTACCATCAGAGGCAAGTAAATGAGTGAAGTCATTAGAGGTATATTCACCCCCTAAGTCACACCTGAAACACTTTATCACAGCCGAATGTTGTGTTTTAACAAGGGCTCTAAAGTTGTTGTAAATGCCAAAGAAATCAGATCTGCGTTTCATAAGATACACCCAGGTATAACGAGTATAGTCATCTATAAACGAAACATAATAGGTCGATCCACCCTTAGTGGAAACTGGCGCTGGTCCCCATACATCAGAATGAATAATATCAAAAGGAGCAACAGAATAAGACACACTTTTATTAAACGGTAAGGCAGAAAATTTTGCCAGTTTACAACCACTACAATCTGAAATATCACTAGTGTTCACATGACCCAAAGCACCACTAGAGACCAAAAAACGTAAACGTGAAACTGACACATGTCCTAATCTGGAATGCCAAAGATAAAACGGAGAAGACAAAGGACTCAAACGAAAAGAAGATAAATCTATGCTAGAGGCAGCAACTGCAGACACTTTGAGATTCTCCAAGACATAGAGTGCCCCCAACCTACGGCCGGTCCCAATCACCCTCTGAGTGTGTTGGTCCTGTATAACACAAACAGACTCAGAAAAAAACACCCAATTACCAGCCTTACACAACTGACTGACCGAAACAAGATTTAAATCAAGTTTGGGAATGTAATAAACATCAGAGAGGACAATGTGAGGGGTAGTAACAGAACCAACACCCTCGACTGACATAGGTACAGCACTCGCGGACATAACAGAGATTGGTGAAATGGGTGACAAAGAACCAAACGATGACAAATGAGGGGACATGTGATGAGACGCACCAGAATCCAATATCCACAAGGAGGAAGGAATACCTGAGGTACTAGAAGAAACTGAACCCGAATGAGACATAGATGCTGACATGGCCGTAGGATTAGAAACGAAGAACTGTCTGAACTGTTCGAAAACCTGGGGATCCAACGCAGAAGGTGGCATAGTGCTAACAGACTCAACATCTACAGATGGTGCAGCAGCAGCGAACTGTGGAGGACGAGATGACCATGGAGGAGCACCAGAGGAGCGTGACAGAGACTTTTGCTGCCCATATTTCTGTTGCTGCCCAGATTGAGGCTGTTTGACCTTGTTAAGTAACAACGGACACTGAGCCTACCAATGATTTTTCTGTTTGCAGAATGCACACTCATCAAATGCAACTTTAGGAGATTGTCGAGTCTGAGTACGTGGTGGCCTAGACTGATCAGTTGAAGCAGCAAACACGACAGGAGTAGTAGTTACTTTAGACCCTTGAACCACTTGAGACTTGATACGAGTCTCCTCTGCAATCAGTTCATGAACCACAGAATCAACAGTAGGGAGGGGAGATCGATGAAGGATTGTTCCACGTAGGCCCTCAAAGTCAGAACGTAGTGCCATCAAAAACTGAACCAAGCGTTGCTCTTCCCGTCTAGCAATGTACGGCCCAAAACCTTTTAACTCTGCAGATTCAGTAAGTGCCAATTGATCCCACAAATCCGACATGGCAGCATAAAAATCTTGAATACTGAGGTCATGCTGTTGAAGAGCACGGATATCATACTCCAACTGGTACTGTTTAGCAAAATTAGACTGAGTGTACAGTCTTTCCAAATGATCCCAGACCTCCTTTGCTGTGTCATACTTAGCCAATTGCATACCAATTGACTGAGTTACAGAATTGTTGATCCAAGTGATAATCTTGGAGTTATTAGTTTCCCATAAGTCCACCAACAAATCAAAATTTTCAGTGTTATCATCGATAGGTCTTGGTTTTACTCCAGTGATATAACCCCACATATTCTTCCCACGAAGAAAATTCTTCATGACATAACTCCAATAGGCATAGTTCTTACCATCTAATTGAGTACTAATGGACTGGAGAGAATCATCCTTTCCAGTCATTGTAAACACAGCAACACACAAATAATTCAAAAAATAAAAAGATGCAAAACCCTAGGTTGAACAATTCCGAACGAACAACAATGGCAGCAAGCAAAAGAACGAAAGACGAACAATACCAGACAGCAAACGAAGACAGCAACGAATCAATCCAACCAACCAAAAAAAAAAAAAACAACGAAAACAGCAAACGAATACAGCAGCACCTCAAAAAAAATAAAATTCGGGGCTCCGCCCCGAACCCCGGACGGGGGCGCGCTGCCCCCCGTACCCCCCAGCGAACTCACCGCGGAGTTCGATCCGCGCAGTAGGTGCCTGCTACAAAATCTTCAACCAACAAATCAAAGGACATGGATCGAACTAGCTTTGATACCATATTAATAGAACTTTATTGAAAGAAAGAAAGGCTAAGGTTTACAATATAATCTGAAAAGCATAAAACTGACTAAACCAAAAGTAGGCTATATATACATAGCCAATAACCTAAAGGTCCATAAACTAAAGGCCCAATAACATATGGGCTAACAGAGATTTCGTAACTATTCTAAAACTGAAAAGTTTGACACAATTAATTAATTAATTATCTTTTATTTTGGAAATTGAAAGCATGTAGTTACAAATGGTACAACTAGTTAGTATAGTCTTTCATGGGCTACGAAAATAACCATTTGGAATAGGCTAAGTTGTTACAAATTATTTGGAAAGATGTTTAACAATCTCCGATACATACAGTTGATTAATTAAGAACTGATCATTTCAACATGCATAGACACTTATGCATAGGGATTAGGAGCCTATTATGTACATTCCAACTATCAGCACTCTGTGAACCATCAATTACAGGTATCCCGTGAAATTTCTTGAGGGGCACAAAAGTTGATCCACACATCACGATCTTAAAAAAAAGAATATTGTATATTAACCTTGCTAAGTTATTTGTCTTCTATGGAATGTTATTCATAAGAATTTTATGTGTATAGAAAATGCAATAGATGAACACGATCAAACTAAAGTGATTTTTGCTTGATTTAAAGCAAAAGAAGGAAGAAGGATTGCCGGACTCGTCTAAGGACCTCGGACCTCATGAAGTGAGATAGACAGAAGAGCCAGAAAACAAGAGCAACTTTAGAGTTGACCAGGCTCGTCTACTATCCCCACAAAGCGTGAGCTTAGACAAGTCAAAATAAATTGATCCTGTGAATTTTGAATTCCCACACATCTTAGGTCATAAAAACACCCTAGAAAACATGTTGAGGAGGTGGGCAACAAAAAACGCCAAATATTCTTTGGGAGGAAAGAACACAGAGAGAGGTGAAAGCGAAGAGATATTCGACTTAGTGTTTCACTTTCTCCTTTCTTTTACTTGTTGTTGTGGAATTCTATACTATGCATGTTCTTAAACAATATTATGAGTAGCTTGGTTCCTTATCTAGAGTTTGACGGGCCTTTTGTAGGATGTCAATTCTTCTTATGTTTTTATATAATTGAGTCATTCTGTTTATTTCTATTTGTTTAACTACACAATGATACTAGCTAGTTAATTAACTGGCCGCAGGCTAACAATGCTATCATATTTTGTTGTTCTCGAGAGCGACTTTGAGATTAGGTGTTAGTTGAACAATGTCACTTCGAAGCATTGAACTATTAGAAATGGTTTATCTATGCGATATCCATTAAAAGTTTGGCTCGTTTATGTCATTGTCGTTACAAAACAGGCTCATTTGTGCCATTATTTTTTAATGGTGGTATTGTAAAACAACCATTGCTATGTGGTTAACATCACCAAATTAGACCTAGTAAAAGTATTACTCATTTTAGATAACATAACCATATTCCATATTATTCTATCCTATATCAATCAAATTAAATAACCGATTTTTTTATTAAAAAAAGAAAGTTTGAAAATGCAACGAAATAGTTTATAAAAAAACTGCAAGTATAGTGATTGTTTTGCATATTGTTCATATCATTGATGAAATATTGTTCAATATATCAGAAGTGTATATTGTGTAATTGAAGGGATGTGCATGGCCTAATGGCTTCTATAGAGCCTGCATGTTGGAGTTTAGTCAACACGAGTTTGTTTCTATGAACAACTTGGCTTATGCCAAGGATACATTGTTCAAGGGTTGAACTTTGTTGTTGGGGATGATTTACTTTCACTTATTATGTTTACTTATTTATCTTGCCTTCTTTTTTGTTTTGAATGGCAGAATCTTCAACCCATTAATCGCTTTGATGTGAAAAAGAGAAAAACAACTTATTCATCAATGATAATGACCAATATGCAGAACAGTAGCAATACTTGCAGTTTTCAATTTCATCCCTCCAGTATTTGCGGGTTATTTTTATAAGCGATTTTCATTGGATTTTCAAACTTTTTTTTTTTAATTTTTTGATTATTGGATTTGATTGATATCGGATAGAGTAAAATCAAATATGGTTATGCTATTTAAATTTTTAAATGAGTAATATTTTCAGTGTGTCTAGTATGGTGATGTGGAACTCTATTAAGAGTCCATATAGCAAAGGTGGTTTTACAAAACCACCTTTACAAAATAATGACATAAATAAGCGTAACGGCAATGGCATAAACGGGACCAAACTTTTAAAGGATGACATAGATGAACCATTTCTAATAGTTCAATGACATATTTGAGCTTTTTTCCTTAATAGTTTAATGATTGGGATTTAAAAGTGGAGGTTTTTTTTTCTTTTTCTTGGTTTCCCATCCGGTGTCCGGTACCTGCATTAGAGTCCAACTAATTCGGACTCGCGCCGGGTAGGGCCCCATTCGGGGGGTTGCGCACCCAACAGAGTTTTTTTCATGCCCAGGGTTGAACCCTCGACCTCTAGTTAAGGGTGGAGCAGCCCCATTCGCTGCACCACAACCCATATTGGTAAAAGTGTAGGTTAAGGATAACGAAGCTTTGATGCAATCTAAGTGAATAGATTAATTGGTTTTGATAGGGTTATAAGTTCAAATGAATAACACTAGAAAATTAGGTCCTGAGATATCTGTGGTAAAAAAAGATTCATGATCCGTAGAGATTAATTTGGCTAGATTCTATAACATAGTGAGAATAAATCTGGCAAATAAAGAAATCATAACTTTAGGCTTCTTAATCATGATATCAACCCATTTTCTAGATAGTTTGATTTATTGGTCATATAGTTTAACAGAAAAATTTTAATCATGAAAATCAAATAACTGTACCCCCACCCCCTCCAAAAAAGAAAAGTTAGCATTTGACCATGTTTCATTGTGAAAATAGAAAAAAATAATTTTTATTTTCAAAGTGAATACTGATATTTGAAATTTAAATTTGTTCTTGGCAATCAAATAAATTTGAGTTATTTTTGAATTTTTGTGGCTAATTTGTAGTGAAAAAAGAGAACTTGTTTATTGTCACACCTTTAGTCACACCTTATAGAAGGCAAGGTATAATACAAATATAACGGAAACGTTTTTACATATCCAGTCTAAAAATAATTTATCTATTTATTCCTAATTTGTTCTTATCAGTTTAAAAATAATTTATCTTTTTAATTCCTCATTTACCCTTGCTATTATTTATAATCATTTCACAATATATCTACTAGATTTATTATATTCAAAAAGGTGATATAAAAAATTGTGTTTGATGTCAAGTCAATAATGGACAAACAAAAAATGGACGTAGGAAACACATTATTTATCTTTTCTATTTTCTTGAGAGAGTATTTGATGTCATTTAGGGTCTGTATCAGACAAGCCTTGGTGCCGACTCATATCAGAGTATCCGGAGGTTTAATATTAGTAGTATTTGTTTTTCTTTAACTATTTTTCTGTTGAATATTGGTTTATAGATTTGATATCTAATAGAATTTACATTTTGCAGAACCCAACAGTAGAGGTTAATAAGACTTTTTTTGTGGTTGGTGCAAACAAAGACACTCCTGCTGCTGCGATGACGTGCTTTATAAGGATTGTAAATCCCCGCAGCGCAAAGCCTGAGCTTAAACGAGTCAAAAAAAATGATCCTGTTAATTTTGAATTCCCACACAGCTTAGGTCATAAAAACACACTAGAAAACATGGTGAGGAGGTCGGCAACAAAAACGCCAAAGATTCTTTGGGAGGCAAGAACACGGAGAGAGGTGGAAGCCGAGAGATATACTACTTAGTGTTTCAATTTCCCCTTTCTTTTATTTGTTGTTATGGAATTCTACGCTATGCATGTTCTTAAACATTATTATGAGTAGCTTGGTTCCTTATCTAGAGTTTCACGGGCCTTTTGTAGGATTTCAATTCTTCTTATGTTATTATATAATTGACTCATTCTGTTTATTTCGATTTGTTCAACTACACAATGATTCTAGTTAATTGACTTGCCGCTAGCTAACTGTTAGGAAAGACGGGAATACAATCAAATTGCCCGACAGGGTAGCAACGGAAAATACCCAAGACTAAACTTTTCCTTTTAACTTGAACCAAGAGGATACAAATAAACCCAAGCAAAATAGAGTAATATACAGCAAACAACTCAACCAAATGAAACAAGACAAGAATAAAGGAAATCACACGAGACACAAGATTTACATGAAAAACTCTTCAGTGTGAAGAGTAAAAAACCATGGGATCAAAGCCTCCACTATATACACCAAAGATTTACTATATTGTCCTCCAAAATAGCCACTAAAAAAGTTCCAAAAAACAAGAAACAATACATAATTCATATCACCAAACACTACAGAAATAAAGGAGTGAAAGCACAAAGAATGCAGCTACTGTTCGGGAATGAAGAACAGGATCTAAAGGACACTAAATCAAGCTCCGTCAATTCCTAATCAAAGATTGAGATGAGAGGAACAAGCAGTCCAAAAATAGCTCAGTCGGACAAGAAACGTAGCGGGAATCGTAATTTGAAGTTGACAGCTGTGGCTGAAATTTAGGTGCAAAAATCAGCTTTGTTTTCTCTTTTTGGCTGCTGAAAACTCTCTTTTTGTGATGGTGAATAAGACCTAAAAATATCAATATATATTTTCCATAGTAATGGGCCTATGGGAAAAAGTGCGTTAATCCAAATTGGGCTTCATTTATCACATAGGATGGGGAAAAGACCCAATAAACAACAATTCTCTCCCTCCCAACTAGGTGGAGGAGACCGCCATCCAGGTGATCATGCAATAATCTTCAAACTTCCTTCTTAGCAAAGCTTTAGTAATTATGTAGGAACCATTATCATCTGTATGAATCTTCTTATGTTCAAGCAACTTAGAATCCAACACATCCCCAATCTAATGGAATCTCACATCAATGTATTTAGACCGACCATGGAATGTAGAATTCTTGCCAAGATGTATGGCACTGTGGCTGTCGGAATGAAGAACATACCTCTCTTTAGCATAACCAAGTTACACTAAGAATCTCTTCATCCAAAGCAATTCTTTACAAACTTTAACGATAGTATTAAGCTCAGCTTCTGTAGTAGATAGAGCAACACATTTTTGCCACCTAGTTTATCAAGACACAGCTCCCCTTGCAAAAGTAACCAAATACCCTGAAGTAGACTTACGAGTATCAACATCACCGGCCATATCTGAATCAGTATAACGACAAAGACTAGGCTTCCCTGTACCAAAACACAAACTCAGACTAGAAATGCCCCAAAGATATCTCATAATCCACTTCACAACATTCCAATGTTCTCTTCATAGATTAGAAAGAAAACGACTACCAACACAGAAAACATGAGCAATATCCGGTCTTGTGCAAACCATTACATACATCAAAGTACCAACAGCTGCAGCATAAGGAACTTTCTTCATATCTTCCTTCTCATCATCACTGGAAGGACACTGCTTTGTGCTCAACTTGAAGTGCATAGCTAAAGGTGTACTGACAACCTTAGCCTTGTCTATGTTACACCTTTGAAGTACTTTTTGAATGTACTTTTCTTGTGATAACCACAAATTCTTGGCCTTTCTGTCATGGACAATCTGCATGCCAAGAATCTGCTTTGCTGGTCCTAAGTCTTTCATAGAAAAAGACTTACTCAACTCTTGCTTCAACTTTTGAATCCTTCCAGCATTATGACCAACAACAAGCATGTCATCAACATAAAACAACACAATAATAAAGTCAGCATCGGAGAATTTTTGCACAAAAATACAATGTTCTGAAGTAGTCTTCTTGATGCCTTGTTGACTCATAAAGGAACCAAAATTCCTTTACCACTGCCTAGGAGCTTGATTTAAACCATACAATCTCTTCTTCAATTTACAAACATAATTCTCTTTTCCCTTGACTGCAAAACCTTCGGTTTTCTCCATATAAATATCGTCATCTAAGTCACCATGGAGAAAACCAGTTTTAACATCCATTTGCTCAACCTCTAAATCTAGACTTGAAACTAAGCCTAGAACCACACGAATGGATGACATCTTCACAACCGGAGAAAATATCTCATCCAAATCAACTCCCTATTTCTAGTTAAATCCCTTCACAACCAATCTTGGTTTGTACCGTAGGATTGGATTACCATCTTCATGATTCACCCGAAAAACCAACCTATTTTTCAAAGCTTTTCTGTATTTAGGTAGCTTAACGAAATCAAAGGTATGATTATCTTGCAAAGATTTAATTTCATTTTCCAAAGCATCAAACCACTTTTCTTTTTCTTCACTTTCCATGGCCTCATCAAGACTCTCAGGTTCTCCCCCATCAATCAAGAGTACATACTCACTTGGAGAAAAAGAGATGAAGGTATTCTCTCTCTTGTAGATCATCTAAGAGAACTCTATGGAACATCATTAACTGGTTATGGATCAACCATATCAACTTGTACTGGAGCATCAACAACTTCTTGGTGGTCATTCTGAACATGATCATCATCTTGATTATCAACATGATTTTCTTCATCATGAAGATTTTTTTCAGGAGCAGTAGTTAAAGGAACTAGATCAACATCAACTATACTCTCACTACTCTGAGAATCAAACTTCTCAACTTTGTCAAAATCTTCAAATGTTTGGTCTTTAAAGAACACAACATCGTGGCTTCTAACAAGTTTCTTCTCAACTGGATCATAGAAATGATAGCGAAATTCATCTTGACCATAACCAATGAAGATACACTGTCTAGTTTTAACATCCAACTTTGACCTTTAATCCTTAGGAACATGAACAGAAGATTTACACCCAAAGACTTTAAGATCATCATAAGAAACATTCTTATACATTTCAATTTTTTCCCTGTCTGTATTTCAACCAAGGCCTAAAACTTTTTGAACACATCAAGTACTTGATCCATGGACTTCAAAGGAAATACCCAGAGGTTTCAAGAATGATCATCAATAAAAGTCACAAAGTAAAGTGCACCACCATGACACCTTACTTTAAAAGGACCGCACAAATTAGAATGCACCAACTCCAGCAAATCGAGCTTTCTTGAGAAGTAGCACCAGAATCCACAAACCAGCTAGACTCATCGCGAACAAGATTAATGGCATTCTTACCACAAGCAACAAGAAAATTGTAATACCCCATAAATTTTTTCGTACACTTATCGCGATAATATGGAGTCCTAAAGGCTTGTGTATGGGTTAAATTAAGTTTATGGTGTTCGGAAGTATCCCGTAAATAGTTGTATGTGTAGGTATTGGAATAAGCTTTCCAACGATATAAAGTTTGCCCAAAACAGAGGAGTATTTCATATAAGCGAGCACATTCGAAATTTCAAAACGGTGGCCGGGAAGCCTGTGAACAGTAAATCTGCAGGAAAATTACTGCAGCTAGGCAATTATTTTTTTGGATCCAGTTTAGATGATCATAACTCCTTGTACAAAAAGAACTGTGTGAGCTGCTAAATATCGACGAAAATCTCCGAGAGTATTCCTTTAGATGAAATTGGTTTCTTCAAAATCCAATGTCTGAGTAAGGAGCTATACCCATTTTACTACAGCCTATCCAAAAAAAAAAACAGAATTGTGGGATAGATTTTTGGGTCAACTTTAAACGATCATAACTCCTTGTACAGGAAGAACTGGGTGGTATACTTTTATATGAAAATGAAATCCCTTTGAATTATCTTTCCAATGCAATTGGTTTCACCCGAATCCGATACCGGAGCAAAGAGTTATGAACGATTTACTTCAGCTTGTCAAAACTGTCCACTGGGGACAGATTCGGATTTATTTAAATTTTTAGGGCAAAATGGTCATTTTCTATTACCTCTTGGACGAAAATGGGTCTTTATAAACCTACACTTAGCCTCATATATATCATATACCATCCAATTATTAAGAGAAGGTGAAACCCTAGCCTAATTTCAACTTCAAATATTTTGTGATTCAACCGTAGAAAATTCGAATTGGTTCCGTAGTTGTGTTCACCATTTCGAAAGTTTCGAGAAGCACCCCATGGTTATGTAAGGAGGATTCTAAATACAAGAGTTCATTGTTAATGTATAAATATTGTTTATTGTTGATTCTTATCCATGAATAAGTATTGATAAAGGATTATGAGTATTGTCTTGATGTTGGAAGATAACTAGAAACATAGTTATGAATTGTTTTGTATAAATTGTTAGTAGTAAATTATGGAAGTTGTTGTATTGGATTATGGAGGATGAATTGTGGTGATATATCATTATATTAGTGGTTATGTATGCCTAGTGATCATGTTGGTATTGGATAGTGATTAAGAAGGGAAATAAAGGCTAAGAGTGATGTTGTGGGATATTTCATGAAAATGCATGATATGTGAATGTAATAAGAGTATAAGAGGATGTATGTAGCACTCTTATTGATGAGTTAAAGGATTACTTCCTAGACATTATTTGGTAAAGTTAATACCTAAATGGTAAGGTTTGGTTGCTAATACTAGTTTGCCACAAATGACTTATTGTAGATAAGTGTTCGAAGAGTACGGGAAGTCAAGTTGGACTTGTATTGAAGTGGTTATATCAAGGTATGTAAGACATACTCTATCTAATCTTTGGCATGAATAATGACCCATGGCACTCTCAAGTAAGCTTCCAACATTTTCCTACGACACATGACACATAATAACATCATATGATCTTCGACACTACCAATTGAACTTGTTTTCACTTTTAAGATGTCCGGCTAGTCAAAAAAATATCCATATACTATTGTTGACTCCGAAATGATTTAATGAGGTATCCATGATTCTCTACTTTATTTTCATGATATTGATTACCTATTGAGGTATCATGGTTTCAAGTTCCATAAGGTGTGACCACAAAGTAACCAATCTCAAAGATTAATTGAATTAAGAAATGGAATGTCTGTATTTTAAATTAATGATATGATGTATTGTATTAGTACCACTGATCAGTTGGCCATTGTATTATAAAGTTTATGTTTATATGCTATTCCAGGGGTGGTCCTGATGTATTGTATTAGTACCACTGATCAGTTGGCCATTGTATGACATATGTTATGTATTGATAAGGATTACGGGAAGTAATGATATGAAAGTAATGTGCAGGTATCCCATCATCTCTTTTAAGTGTGGTCTACTCATACTGTTTATTCACTGGTATCTGGGTTCTGTTGATCTTTTGTATCTCATCTTGATACTCACTGCCTTACATACTCAGTACATATTTCCGTACTGACGTCCCTCATGGGGGACCCGTATTCTTGCCTGCAGGAACAGGTACTTCAGGTCGTACACCTCCGCAGTAAGAGCCAGGACATTCTGTTGTTAGTGTTGAGCTCAAGTTGTTTCGGGGCATCCCAAGTCGTTTCTATATGTATTTTTTGTATTTGTATAAAAGTCTTTTGTGGGCGGGAGTTTGTCCCGACCCTAACTCAGTTGTGTATCTATGTAGAGGCTTTTGTAGACATATTGTACAGCCATAGGAGTGTTTGGTTGATAGACGTGATGGCTCTGACGGCCAATTACTGTTTATATATATATTTATGCATGTCTGCTGGGCTGATACAGGTACTGTTTTCTTCTATTTACAACGAAGTGCTGCCCAAATTTCTAATTTTCATAAGTAATGTAAATGTGAAAGTATAGGTTATGAACGGGTTCTCCCGGGCCTCCTCGGCTACGGGTGCCAGTCCGCTCCAATGAGATTTGCGGTATGATAAAAATCATCATTAGCAACAACAATAACACGATTTTTATTATCGCCTTCTTTCTTTTGTCGTCTTATATCTCTCATATGGTTGTAACAATATTTCATGATGTGCCCCTTTTTGTTGCAATAGTCACATGTAACACTCTTAAATTTGTACCTTGACTTGCTTCCACTTTTATCTCTATTTGTGAATCTCTGGACTTGTTTCTCCCCCTCTCTTAAGTAACCAAAACATCAGAGTATGAAGATGAAGAAGATGAGGCTTGAGATCTTCTTCTCATCTCTTCATTCAAGACACCACTCTTAACATATTTCATAGTTACAATACCACCAGGAGTAGAATTAGTCAAAGAAACTACAAGAGGTTTCTAAGAGTCACGCAGAGTATTAAGAAGCCAAAGTCCCTGAATTTCTTCGTCGAACTTTACACCCATTTCGGACAGCTGGTCATGGACACCCTGAAAATTATTTATATGATCAGAAATAGGACTACCCTCTTTATACCTGATATATATCAATTGCTTAAGCAGGAACAACTTGTTATTGCCAGTCTTCGAAGCATCAAGTATATCGAGCTTGTCCCACAAACTTATAGCATGTGTCTCATTCACAATATGATTTCTAACATTATCTTCAACCCATTGTCTGATATAGCCACAAACCTGTAAGTGCTCAAATTCCCAATCCTCATATGTCATGGATTCAGGTTTAATAGATGTAAACACAGTTAGACGCATTTTCTTGACAAATAGAAGATCTTTCAGCTTGCCTTTCCAAGTATGACAGTTACTACCATTCAAACACACCATCTTGATCATATTTTCCTTTATCATTCAAATCGACAATCAACAACAATTCACTCTCTGATACCACTTGTTAGGAAAGACGGGCACAAAATCAAAGATCTCGATAGGGTAGTAGTGGAAAATATCCAAGACTAATCTTTTCCTTTCAACTTGAACCAAGAGGAGACAAATAAACCCAAGAAAAATATAGTAATATACAGCAAAAAACTCAACAAAATGAAACAAGACAAGAATAAAGGCAATCACACGAGACACAAGATTTACATGGAAAATCCTCTAGTGTGAAGAGTAAAATATAAAGGGATCAAAACCTCCACTATAATCACCAAAGAGTAACAATATTTTCCTCCAAAATGGCCACCAAAAAAGTGACAAACAAGAAGAAATAATACATAATACACAGCACCAAACACTAGAGAAATAAAGGAGTGAAAGCATAAAAAATACAGCTACTATTCGGGAATAAAGAACAGGATCTACAGGCCACCAAATCAAGATACTTCAATTCCTAATCAAATATTGAGATGAGTGTAACAAACAGTCCAAAAATCAGCTCAATCAAACAAGAAACGAAGCAAAAATAGCAATTTGAAGTTGACAGCTGTGGCTGAAATTTAGGTGCGAAAATCAGCTTTGTTTTTCTCTCTTTGGCTGCTGAAAACTCTCTTTTTGTGAAGATGAATAAGACCTAAAAAGATTAATATATATGCCCCATAGTAATGGGCCTATGGAAAAAAGTGGGTTGGTCCAAATTGGGCTTCATTTATCCACATAAGTAGGGAAAAAGACCCAATAACCCAACACTAACAATGCTATCATATTTTGGTGTTCTCGAGAGAGACTCTGAGATTAGGTGTTAATTGAACAATGTCACCTCGAAGCATTGAACTATTAGAAATGGTTTATCTATGTGGTTAAAAGTTTGCCTAGATTATACCATTGCCATTACAAAACAGGCTTATTTGTACCATTACTTTTTAACGGTGGTTTTGTAAAACAACCTTTGCTATGTGAACTCTTGAGTTAATGGCTTCTATAGAGCCTGCATGTTGGATTTTAGTCAACACGACTCACGAGTTAGTTTCTATGAACAACTTGTCTTATGCCAAGGATACAATGTTCTAGGGTTGAACTTAGTTTTTGGAATGATTTACTTTCACTTGTTATGTTTAATTGTTTATCTTGCCATCTTTTTTGTTTTGAATAGCAGAATCTTCAACCTATTGATCGTTTTGTTGTGAAAAATAAAATAACAACTTATTCATCAATGATAATGACCAATATGCAAAACAGTAGCAATATTTGCAGTTTTGAATTTCATCCCTCTAGTATTTGTGGGTTTTTTTATAAACGATTTTTGTTGGATTTTCAAACTTTTATTTTTATTTTTTTGACTATTGGATTTGATTGATATTGGATAGAGTAAACTCAAATATGGTTATGCTATTTAAATTTTTAAAATAATAATATTTTTAGTGTGTCTGGTTTGGTGATGTGGACCTCTAATAAGAGTCCATATAGCAAAGGTGGTTTTACAAAACTACCGTTACAAAATAATGACATAAATGGGCCTGTTTTGTAATGGCAATGGCATAAACAAGACCAAACTTTTAACGGATGACATAGATGAACCATTTCTAATAGTTCAATGACATATTTGAGCTTTTTCCCTTAATAGTTTAATGATTGGGATTTAAAAGTGGAGGTTTTTTTTTTCTTTTTTGGGTTTCCCATCCGGTCTCCGGTAACCATATTGGAGTTCAACTAATCCGGATTCGTGCCGGGTAGGGACCCATTCGGGGGTAGTGCTCCCAACAGAGTTTTCTCCATGCCCAGGGTCGAATCCTCGACCTCTAGTTAAGGGTGGAGCAGCCCCATTCGCTGCACCACAACCCAAGTTGGTAAAAGTGGAGGTTAAGGATAACGAAGCTTTCATGCAATCTAAGTGAATAGATTAAGAGGTTTTGCTAGGGTTATAAGTTCGAATGGATAACACTAGCAAATTACTAAACTTATTGGTCCAGAGATATCTGTGGTAAAAAAGGATTCATGATCGGTAGAGATTAATTTGCCTAGATTATATAACATAGTGAGAATGAATCCGGTAAATAAAGAAATCACAACTTTAGGCTTCTTAATCATGATATCAACCCATTTTCTTGTTAGTTTGATTTATTGGTTATATCATTTAAAAAAAAATCTTAATCACGAAAATCAAATAATTGTTCCAACTTATTTTCTTTGCGATACTAAACAACGAATCTTAGTTCACTATAGAATTTGACTCCGGTCTTAAAAATCAAATCATATATCCAACAATCACTTAACCTTTTTAGGACAAGCTTTTGGCTTGATTAATAAACAATAAATTACCCCCTCCCCCCCCCCTCCAAAAAAGAAAAGTTAGCGTTTAACTATGTTTCATTGTGAAAATAGAAAAAAATAATTTTTATTTTCAAAGCGAACAATGATATTTGAAAATTAAAGTTGTGCTTGGCAATTAAATAAATTTGAATTATTTTTGAATTTTTGTGGCTAATTTGGAGTGAAAAGTGACAGCTTTTTTATTGTTTTTGGAATTTTAAAAATTCTCGAAAAGTAAGAATATAATTTTCCAAATTTTATGACCAAACATTTCTGAAGTTCAATTCCGGAAAAAAAAGAAAAAGATTTCGTTATCAAACGGGTCCTTTAATGATATTTATGTTTTTTCTTACAATAATAAATCACTTGTGCAGTAGAATACTCCGTGTTAATGTAATCTCATTGAAATATAAAAAGTAAAATATTTTTTTTGGTTAATTACTCTTCTGCCCAACTGTGCTTACCTGTCTGTAATATCTTTCAAAAAACCAACACTGCTGAAGTATCAACAGCAAAGTTGAACAAAGCAACAAGCCAAAAAATCAACAAATTCCTCTGTTTCACTCAACAAAAATGGTATCGCCAAAACAACCGACTGGTTCCTTACCGCACACCGAAAACAAGAGGCCATCATCGTCGTCTGATGATGTACCTCCATTTTCAAAGCAACCAGAGGTTCATATATAAATTTTAACTTCATTCATTTATTTTATTTTAGTTTTTCGTTAAGCATTCGAGGAGTATTGATTCTTTTTTTTTTCTCTTCCTTGATTGTATCAAATTCAACTTTTATTTAGGTGGATGATGCACCTCCTTCTGTGAAGCGTCTAAAGGTGCACCCAAATTTCTACTTCATTCATTTTTTTTTGTTTTTTGTTAAATGTTTGGTTAGTAAATTAATATTTTTGGTAGGTGATATACCGCCCTTTCTAAAACGTCCAAGGATTCTCTGAGAATTCAAAGGAGTTACAGTCAACTGATCAACCAGAACTTGAAGCTGGCAACGTAGCTGACCAAAAAATTAACGACACAGCTGATGAAAAGGCTGAGGCCGCGGGTGACGTTGCAGTGGACGGCGGAGTTTTCACACCTGCCCCAGTAGGCAAGCATTTTTTTGTTTTTTACTTCGTTAGCCCCTCCACTTTAGTCACACCTTACAGAAGGCAAGGTATCCTACAAATATAACGTCAACTTTTTTACATATGTAGTTTAAAAATAATTTATCTATTTATTCCTAATTTATTCTTACCAGTTTAAAAGTAATTTACCTTTTTAATTCCTAATTTAACCTTGTTATTATTTATAATCACTTCACAATATATTTATTAGATTTATTATATTCGAAAAGGTGATATAATAAAATTGTTTTTGATGTCAAGTCAATAATGGACAAACAAAAAATGGACGTAGGAAACACTTTATTTATCTTTTCTATTTTCTTAGGAGAGTCTTTCATGTCATTCAGGTTTTGTATCGTACAAGCCTTGGTGCCCACGCATATCAGAGTATCCGGAAGTTTTAGATTAGTAGTATTTGTTTTTCTTTAACTATTTTTCTGTTAAATATTGGTTTATAGATTTGATATCTAATAGAATGTATATTTTGTAGAACTCAGCAGTAGATATTAATAAGAGTTTTTTGGCGGTTGGTGCGAACAAAGACACTCCTGCTGCTGCGATGACGTGCTTTATAAGGCTTGTAAATGTAGTGCTCTACATTTGGACTGCCTTGACTTTCCTATTTGTTCAACAGTTTAAGTCTGTTTGCCATAATTCGAAACACGTTGTCTACTAGTGAAGATTTTAGTATGAAGATGCTTTTCGAAACAAATTAAAAGAAATGATTTTTTCTTTTCAATGCTGATGCACAGATCTTTTCTGGATCAGAATTATCTGTAGTATCTTCAAAAATTCTCTTTGGGTACTGTTATATTTATTGGAATCTCTTAACGCAGTTGGAGCAAACTGTCTTTAGGCACTTTTCTTCCTGAGAGATTACCATATACAGAAATTTAAATATGAACATGTCGCATACTGAGGTGAAGTCAAGATTTCGACGAAGAGGGTTCAAAATTTGAAAAAAAAACTAATCGAAGAGGTCGACATCTATTATATATACATAAAATATAATTTTAATAATGCATAAATAATATAATTTTTTACCGCCCATTCCAATGACTGGCCCGGTCGCATATCGAAGGACTGCATTAGTTGACATTTGTTTGACTATTTTCTAAGGTTGTGAGCTTCATAATGTATGTAGATTACTCATTGTTTGTGGAAATGATCAGCATCAAGGCAAGTGGGTGGCTTTGCTTGATAGAAAATGAAGCGGCCATGTGCAAGTCAATGAATATTCTTTTTGCTTTCTCAATTCAGGCGATGAAGTTGTCTTAAGTCAAGCAGAAAATAATTCTTACGTATCCTCTACATGTTGTTGTAGGAGCTATTATGATTCCATTAGTATTTGCTCAATCCTTACGGTTTTTGTGATTCTTTACTATTTCTCATCTATATGATTGAATATCCTTGACATTGTTCTATATAGATTGTTCAGTTACAATTGGAGTCACCTTCAGATGTTGGGGCCAGTGGCGGAAAAGGAAAACTGTTGAACATCGAAATCTAGGTAGAAGATGCTTTAGCTATTGCTCGTGCTTTTGATTTGTCAGTATTTTCAAACCCATGTCAAGATCTATTTTCTTTGAAACCGACATCTCAGGTTAGTGGTTAAAAACACCCAAGAAATGAGTTGTTTGCCTCCTGCCCATGTTATTCATGATATTCTGATATTGAATTATCCATTGGTACAAGCTTGATGGCCTTGCATTAGATTCAGCTGCAAATATCGGCAGCAATAATGCTGCTGATTTTGAATTATCCTTTGGTACAGGCAATTCTAAGTCATTCGCTGAACCATTTGTATTGGCCTTCTTGCTACGAGCTCGCAAACTGATCCATACATAACTAAAAAACTTATTTATTAACAGATGTTGGAGGAAAGACGGGGGATTACAGAATCAATGCCTGCTTCAACTTCAGAGATGTCTTCAAAATCTGCTGCAGTTATGGAAAAACTTTATGCTGCAATCATTGACGGACAAAATATAGAAGTATCACTTGAAGGCTTTCCATATTACTTAAGGTGGGCAATTAGGCAATAAGATCACATAGCATAATCCATTATATCTTAAGTTCTACTTAGTTTCCTTTATTTTTTTTCTCTTGAGTTCTTCGGTCTTTCGGGCATTTCCTGATACTTCGTATATTTTCTTATATTAAGAAATAAAAATATTTTCTTTTCATTATAAAACTATTTTCACTATATGTTAGACAGGTTTTAATTTTTGTTCATGTTAACTTATTAGTGAATTAATTAATTTTGCAAAAAGAAAAAGAAGTTGGTATGTAAAACTTCTGTTAAACAAAAAAATTTGAGACCTTTGAACTAATGCAGATCAATTTAAATAGTGACTTGATAAAAAGGAAAAGCATATAGTAATTTTGTTGGTCTCAACTCCCAACTATTACCTAAAATGCAAGACAAACTTTAATAAAATAATAAGACATATATAAGAACATTCACAAATTCTATATAGTATTATGAAAACGTTCACCGGTGCCTTAGTCTAACAATTTGTTGAAGTGCTAGAAAATATAAATTATCATTAAATAGTGAAAGTACTTGGTTTATTGAATTAACTATTCTTTTTCTTTCCAAAATTGAAAATGGGGTCTATAGTAAGTGATATCCCTTAGACAAAGCATGACCATGATGTAAGCAAATTATAAAGTAGTCAAAATAGGTTCGAATTTTTCAAGTGAGTTACAGTATTTTTTCAAGTGGTTAAATATAAATGTTAAGTTCCACAACTGTGGGATGAAGAAAAAGAGGTCTCCCAGATCCATTTCTATATAAGAAAAATAATCACTTGTGAATGTGGAAAAGTCTCTAATCCTGTTCAAACTGACTACTTCTATGTTTTTATCTAAGACAATCTTGTTTCTGTATGATATGTGTAATTTTGGTTTTAGGGTATTACTTTCTTTCTATACTTAGGTCACATATTTGAACCTTGGGCCATGCAAACTAAGCCTTGTATTGGTATTTACATAGAGAAGGGTAGAGGTGTGGTCCCATTATTCTCAAATTTCGAAGCTACAGGTGGTTATGGGTTGGCCTTAGATGAATTTCTCGGTCATAAAAAATTAACTAATCAATGAATTAAAAGTGTGTTCATTTTAACAATTTAAATTTTTAGATGATATAGATTACACATGTCAACATAGTATCGGAGCCATACTCTTTCTCGTTCATGATTTAAACAATGCAAGGCCCCCTTGTTATATTGTCGACGCACTAGATATCCAATTTTAGACGTGAAATAGGGTATTGAATGGATCAAATTGGTTCATACAATGGACATTACTCTATTATTAGATGTTGCCGTTTACCCAGGGTTAGCCATGCCACATCTTGTTTTGATGGTTATTGAAGAATAATGCAGTAACTCACACTAAGAGTAAATCAGTGTAAGAAGAGAGAAATGAAGGAAGAGATGGGGGAAGATCAACTATCTTATTATCAGGGAAGAAAAGAGAAGAAGAAGAGTAAATCATTGTGTTGTATTGATGTATTTAGACTTTTGTTCTTGCTAGTAGTACATAGTCGACTATATATAGATTTGATGATAGCTTAATAGTGCGGTGACAACTAACTAACTGACTTCAACATTGTAACTAACTTATTGACACTTTAACTTACTTTCCCTTCTTTTTCTTTCTTTACTCTCATGCCTCAACCCACCTCCTCAAACTTGGCACTACAAAGAGATTGACAAGGTTAAGTTTGGTCATTAAGTATTTATGCTTAACCTTGGTTAAGCCTTTAATGAAAGCATTTGTAGGTTGGGCATGAGTGAATATATATTCAGTCTTGATCAGCTCTTTTTGGATCTTTTTCCTCACAAAGTAGCAGTCTATTTTTATATTGTTAGTCTCCTTATGGTAGCTACAGGATTTGTATCTATTTACAAAGCTACTTTGTTGTCACTGAAGATGGTCAGAGGTAGTTGTAGTTGAACACCTAGATCCTTGATCAAACCAACTAGCTATGTAAGTTCCGCAACTATTGAAGCAAGGCTTCTATGATTCAGTTGAACTCCTAGAAATAGTTGATTGGTTCTTTGACTTCCAAGAAATTAGAGATTCACCTAGTTTAATAGTAAAGCCTGTAATAGACTTCCTAGAGAAAGCACATACAGCCCAATCTGCATCACAATGAGCTTTAAAAACATCTTCTTTTAAGCTAAACATGAGAAGACCTTATTCTGATTTTCCTTTTATATATTTGATGATTCTAAGTGTTGCATTCATGTGAGACTGTTTGGGACACTGCAAGAACTTACTCAAGGTCTGCACACTATATGTTATGTTTGGTCTTGTTACTGTGAGGTATAACAACTTACCTATTATACTTTGGTATATCCATGATCAGCTAATACTTCATCTTTTGACCTTGCATCATCTGAAGTATGTTGATCATATTCTGTAGTTGTTAATTTCTCTATAGTATCAAGTTGAGTAGGTGTTGGTTTAGCAGCACTAAGACCTGTTTTTCAATTAATTCCACTACATACTTCCTCTGATGCATCCCAATTCCTTGTTTAGACCTTGCAAATTCAATGCCTAGGAAATACTTTAGTTCTCCAAGATCCTTTACCTTAAAAGATTTGTGAAGAGCCTCTTTGGTTTCACTTATTTGATCAAGTTTGCTACCAGTCACTAGTATGTCATCTACATAAACTAGTACAACAACTATTCCTTCACTTGTCTCTTTGATGTAAAGAGAATAATCATACTGACTCTGTCTGAAGTTATATCTAATCAAGGCTTGACGAAGTTTTGCATTCCATTTTCTTGGTGGTTGCTTCAATCCATACAAGGATTTTGAAAGCCTATACACCTGTCTCTCCCCCTAACTTTTAAAACCTTTTGAAAGTTTCATATAGTCTCATCTTCCAAATCACCTTGTAAAAAGGCATTGTATCCATCCATTTGATGGATATGCCAATTCCTAGCTGCTGCAAAATAGCCATGAAAGTCCTCAGAGTAACCATTTTTACCATTAGGCTAAACGTTTCTTGATATTTTATCCCTCCTTTTGACTGAACCCTTTTGATACCAACCTTGCCTTGAATCATTCTATTTGTCCTGAAGCTTTGCACTTGATTTTGTCAATCCATTTACACCCTATAGGACACTTGCCTTTCGAAAGAGTGACCACCTGCCAAGTATTGTTGTTTCAAGAGCAGCTATCTCAAATTTCCTAGCATGTACCCACCTAGCATCTTTAACTGCCTCTGCATAAGTGGCTGGTTCAATAAGGTTTAAGAAGTTAGATAATTAGCATTGATACATTTTAGAAAGATTAAAGAAACATAGTTTGAGAGAGGATATAAGATGTTGTCATTTATAGTTAATGACACAAAGTATTTCATCCATCTAGGTGGATGTGTACCACTGGTGGATTTTCTTTGATCAGGGTGTGTAGTAGCTTGTTGAGGTAATTCAGCAGCATCTTGTCAAGTTATTCTTCTTGTGAAGTATCTTGTTATAGCAGGAATTTATGCAACAGGAACTGTAGTTGACTGGACTAGAGTAGTATTTGTTGTATTTTATAGTTGTTCAGTATGAGATTGTGATTATGAGTCATTCTCAATAGTTGGTTGTGGTTGTGAGTTCTTACCAGCAGGTTCTTGTGACGGTGAACCAGGATCAACTCCTATCATATCAATAGCTAACTCATCACTACTTCCTGCTGTCAGGTCACATATAGGAAATAACGATTGTGAAGCTTAAGTCATAGTTTCTTTGAATGGAAATATATCTTCCAAGATAATGACATCCTTGTTAACAAAGAATATCTTTTTAGTAAGATCATAAAGGATATAACCTTTTTTTGTTTCTGAATAGCCCATGTGAATAGCCTTTCTTGATCTACGCTTAAGTTTATCCAATTCATGTACTACCTTAGCACAGCCTAAGAACTTTAGATGATCTAGTGTAGGTTTCTTGTTGTACAGTTTTTCATAAGGTGTGATATATCCTAATATAGAAGAAGGAAGCCTGTTTATTTGATATGTAGAAGATTTCACACATTGTCCCCAAAACTTTATAGGTATATTAGCATGAAACCTAATAGCTCTTGTTATTTCTAGTAAATACCTATGTTTCCTCTCAGCTACACCATTTTGCTGAGGTGTATATGAGCAAGAAGTTTGATGAGTTATGCCTAGATTTTCAAAGAGTTCAGAACATATGTGATTGACAAATTCAGTACCATGATCAGTTCTAATCCCTTTTACGCAAGTATTAAACTGGGTTTGAATGTATGACAGAAAATACTTAAGAACTATAATGACATCAACTTGAGTAAAAACACCCATATCATTCTAGTAAAATCATCCACAACAATTAAGAATTACTTGTGTCCATCACAAGTAGGAACCTTATAAGGACCCAAGAGATCCATATGTAATAAGTCAAAAGCTTTAACACTAGATGTACTGTTAGAAGGAAAGGCTAGCCTAGTTTGTTTATCAAATGGATAGACTTCACACTTATTTATATTGTTATTTACATGAGTTTTTGAAACAGAAAACATGTGACATAGTATCCTAAAAGGAACATGTCTAAGCCTATCATTCCATAGCCTTATATTAGATTTATTTGTATTCTGAGTATTGAACACATAGCCTGCTACTTTACCATGTCCCGGAAGCTTTTTTCTCAATAAGAAGTATAGTCAATTTTTCTCTCTGCGAATTTCTTCACCTTCCCACTCCAAATTAAAGATCCTGAAACACACAAAAGTTAGGGCAGAATGTAGCTGAATAGTTAAGTTGCTTAGTAAACTTTGAGACTGATAATAGATTGTATTTAAATTGAGGTAGATGAAAAACATTCTAGATAGTACTATTTTCAGATATATCACTACATCCCATGTGTGTCACTAGTGACACATCACCATTGGGTAGTATTACTCTTTTTGGATTGAGATATTGAATCTTTTTTTAGAAAATCAATATCTGCAGTTATATGGTTTGTAGCACCTGTGTCAATAACCCACTCAAGTGGATTACTGCAAACCATTAAGTCACTGTCAATACCTGACATATTTGTTGCACTAGCAGATGGCATTGAAGATGTTACTTGATTATGTTGTTCCAGCATCTTAGAAATCTAAGTATATTGCTCAGGTGTGAACTTTGGGGGAAAAGATAGCAGTACAGCACTTTGGTTTTGATGATGCTGACCCAATCCTCAGCCACAAATTGTGAGCACTAGAAGAAACTTTCCTCTACTTGTACTGTGATCATAGCCAGTTCTAGCTTCATTTTGAATCTTGTGCTCTCCATGTTTAGGATGTACAGGAGGGTAACCAACAAGTTTGTAGCAATCTATCTTGTAATGAATTTTTATTTTACAGTGATCACACACAACAGTAAGATTATATGTTGACACATAGTTTCTCTTCCCCTTTTGATAGTTACCTTGATACCTACCACCTTGATAGCTAGTCTTAGAGTACATGGAAACTTCATTAGCTCCATTAGGAGTAGGACCAAGAAGACTCTTCTTATGCACAAACTGAGCCATAATTTTTTGATTCTCATCACTTATGATCATAGAGTAGGCCACGCTGACAGTTGGTTGTAGTGTCATTAACAAAATTTACATTCTTATTTGGGAGTATGTGTCATTTAATCCCATTAAAAACTGATATAACTTTTGTCTTTGAAGATAATCCAATAACTCTCTTGATTTTTCACAGGCTCTAAAGATTCAAACTCATCCCATAAATCTTTCAGCTTAGTTAAATATACAGACACAAATTAAACTCCATGAGTCATGGTTGGAATTTCTTGGTGCAAATTCAAAGTTCTTGAACCATCTATTTTATCAAATCTTTCCTTAAGATCTAACCATAAAAAATATGCAGTCGAGGTATGGACCAGTACCCCTCCAAGCAGTTCAGTAGAAACTGCATTCATAAACCAAGAAAGTACTATAGCATTGACTCTTTCACATTCGTTTCCCAGGTCAGTATAGAAATTTTCTCTTACAAGAGCCATCAACTATAGCAAATTTGTTACGCCCTAGTAGTGCAATTCAAACAGCCTTACTCCATACAACATAGTTTTCACTCTCCTTTAATTGGAAAGACACAAGAGAAGTACCTGATACATATGCCGTAGATAAGAACCGAGGATGATTATAATCTAATAGAGGTTGCAGTGGCCGTGGGATTAATTCACTATTGTTGGAAACTGATCCAATTCTCTGCCCATCAAAAGTCATCTCCAATAGAGTAGAGTTCCTTTCAGAGCAACTCACTTACTCAAGCAGTTACTTTCAGAGTAACCAAGAAATTACCAGAATTCTAAAATTATTGAATGTGTAGATGAACACAAAACAGTCAAATAAAAAATTGTTGAATGGACAAGAGCACTAATTCAATTTAGTAAGCTCTAATACCACGAAGAATAATGTAGTAACTAACACTAAGAGTAAATCACTATACAAGAGAATTAGAGGAAGAGATTGGAGAGGAACAACCATCTTAGAATCATAGAAGAAAAGAGAAGAAAGAAGAGTAAATCATTGTGTTGTATTGATGTACTTAGAATTTTGTTCTTATTAGTAGTACATAGTCGACTATATATAGAGATGTTAGAGTTGTGACCCAAATTTTGTTGATCCCACCATGAATGTTTCTCGGTGCGACTCATGTTTGTGATTTTCAAAATACCAAGCCTGTAAGTGCATCAAACTCTCGTCTATGTTATCTCCAAAGACGGATGATGAGCGTGACTATATGTCTCGAGTTCCATAATCTAGTGCCATCGGGTCTCTTATGTATGCGATGGTGTATTTTTGACTAGATTTATCTTATTCCGTTAGTGCAGCTAGCAGATACATGGCAAATCCTGGCAAAGAACATTGGAAAGCAGTTCAGTGGATTTTTAGATACTTGCATGGATCTTCTGATATTTGTTTGCAGTTTGGGAAAAATAGAGATGGAGTAATCGAGTATGTTGATTCTAATTTTGGAGGAGACCATGATAAAAGGATATCCCTTACAGGCTATGTTTTCACCATTGGTGGTTGTGCTATAAGTTGAAAAGATACCTTACAGACTACGGTTGCTTTGTCAACTATTGAGGTAGATTACATAGCTATTACAGAGGCTTTCAAGAAAGCTATTTGGCTGAAGGGTCTATTTGGTGAACTTAGAAAAGACTTATAGATTACTACGATCTTTTGTGATAGTCAAAGTGTTATCTTCCTTACGAAAGATCAGATGTTTCACGAGAGCGTGAAATTATTGGTAATGGTGATATTGTGGTGAGAAAGATTAGTACCCATGATAACCCTACTGATATGATGACCAAGACACTACCAAGTGCCAAGTTTGAGCATTGCTTGGACTTGGTTGGGGGTAGATGTTAAGATGTGCCGTTAGGGGCTTTTATGGATGAGGTAGATAGTTTGTCTTGAAATGGATTTGAGTTGTGAATAGAATTCATGTCAAGGTGGGTATTATTAGAGCTGTGACAAAAAATTTATTGATTCGGCCCTTAAAGTTTTGCGGTGTGACTCATGTTTGTGATTTTTAATGGGGTCTGTGGTGGTAGCGTAGGATAGGCCTGATCCCAGAGTCAGTATGCACCTTTATGTTTTTGGGCCTAGGACTTATTTGTATGTACGTATTATATAAGTGCATTTAGTGAGTTTTTCTGAGTATTCAGAAAATAAGCACATTCTCCACATTGTACTCCCCTCCTTTTATACGTAAATTTCTCTGCCTCTGCCCATGGTTTCTCCCGCAAGGGTTTGCACATAAATCTTTTGTGTTGTTCTTGTTTTTCTTTTACTTGTAGTTTGCTTTATTCTGTCCAAATCTAACAAGAGTAGATGATAGCATAACAGTGTGGTGACAACTAATTAACTAGCTTCAACAATGTAACTAACTTCTTGACACTTTTACTAACTTTCCCTCCTTTTTCTTTCTCTATTCTCATTCCTCAACAATTATATAGCTATCTCATATTGTATGTAGCTTTTTGCTTTAAATAAACCTTGGTTTGGTGATGATGTCTGTATCTGTGAATTTGGAGTGGGAACACAAAACATGCGCTGATTGCCACTTCATATTTACCCCTAAAGCATAACGAGCAAGTTAAACATATCAATGAGCTTTCTGCGGTCAACCCGAGAATTTTGCTTTCGGGTCCTGCAGGTTTGTTATTTTCTCAGTAATTATTTAACTTATTTTGTATTGTTATTAATAGACTACATATATAATTATTAAATACATCTGGGTTATTCTGTAATTAGTTATTCTTCAGTTCTCTATATATACAGCTGTAACCCCTTCAATATCAATAAGATCAATTATTATTAAATTATATCATGGTATCAGAGCTAGGGTTTCTTGTTCCGCCAAAACCCTAATCTCTCCTCTTTTCCGACGTGTGTGCGCCGCCGCCACCATCTACACCACGCCGCACGGCCTCCCTCCTCCGCCGTAGGTCGGCGCCATGGACAAGGTTGTTGATCCTCTGTCAAATTTACCGTCTGGAGTAAAATTACTGCTCAGGAATCTCCACAATCTCATCCCCGAAAAATTATCTGACAACAACTACCCGGCCTGGGCACTTAACGTCCGCACCACCCTCGCAGCCAACTTGCTGCTCGGATGGATTGACGGTGCGGAGAAGCCGCCGCCCGAGACAGCCGAGGAGGACGGCGTCATGCTCCCAAATCCCGACTACCTTCCCTGGATGATCGTAGACACTCAGATCCGAGCCTGTCTTCTCGCCGTTATTAGCCCCTCTGTGCACAAACACGCCCGGGGTTTTCTCACATCGGCTTCAGTTTGGGACGCACTAGCCACAAGGTACAACTCTGTGTCCACGGCTCATATTTTTCAGTTGCGTGACAGATTGCATACTCTTCGGAAGGGAACGAAGACGATGACTCAATACCTTGATGATGTGGCCTCTATTCTGTCTGACCTAGATGCTGTGAACGAGATTATTCCTGAACGAGACGTGGTGAATGCCATGATACGTGGTCTTCCGTCTGGCTATTCCTCTCTCAAACAGCATATTCGCCTCTCACCTGTCGAAATCACTCTGAATCAACTGTCTGGATGGCTTAATGCAGAAGAATTGAATCTAGACATGGAACACAAATTACTGCTCGGAGAAGCCAGTTCCACCCCTGGCGTCACGGCTCTTTACTCGGCTGGCAGCGGGGGCTTGGCCAGGGGTCGCGGTGACGCTCGCCGTAACCAAGGGCGAGGCAGTGGAGGCGATGACCGTCGGAACGCCGGGCATCAAGGCAGAGGCGGGCCTCCACCGAGGAACGGCTTCCAGTCAGGCCGCGGACAGGGACGAGGAAACCAGCGGGGGCCCACACGAGATCTTCCGATGTGCCAAATTTGTGCTAAACGGGGCCATTCTGCGGCTAATAACTGGTATCGTTATGATGACTCGCAGAATGTAAATCGCCAGTCCGGCGGATCAAGGGCGATGCATGCGTCCACAAACGCTCAATCTGGCGATTGGTATCTAGACACAGGTGCTAACACCCATGTGACGTCGGATTATTCACAACTTCAAGCTCCTCATCCGTATCATGGCTCAGAAACTATTACAGTAAGCAATGGTCAATCCCTTCCCATCACAAACACCGGCTCTGGGTATGTCTATACCCCAAATGGTAAATTTCATCTCTCAACCCTTCACCACGTCCCTTCCCTCACATCCAATATTTTATCTGTTTATCGCTTTACTAAAGAAAATAACTGCACCCTCATTTTTAATGACACCAATTTCCAGATAGTGGACAATACCACGAACCGGGTGCAGTACACGGGCCGCTGTGAGCATGGGCTATACACTCTTCCATCCAGGTCTCCGTCTGTTGTGAGTCAAGCCATTCTCTCGTCCACCTGGCATCGCCGGCTTGGGCACCCATCATACGCCATCACCAAATCCATTTTATCTTCCTTAGGTTTTAATTTTTCAGGGAAATTACATTGCGAGTCCTGTTCAGTGTCTAAATCTTGTCGTTTACCTTTTTCACTGTCTGAACACAAGGCCACTGCGCCATTTCAATTAATTCATTCTGATGTTTGGGGTCCAACCTCAGTTCCTTCTGTTCAAGGTTTTCGTTATTATATCTGTTTTGTTGATGATTACAGTAAATTCACTTGGCTTTATCCTCTGAAATTTAAATCCGAAGCTTATACTGTTTTTGTCAACTTTGACCGAATGGTTCAAAATCAATTTAATGCCAAAATCAAAATTTTTCGAAGTGACAATGGCAAAGAATTTGTCAACAATGCATTTGGTGTTTTTCTTCAAAGTCTAGGGGCTCTTCATCACACTTCATGTCCATATACCCCTGAACAAAATGGCGTTGCTGAGCGCAAACACCGTCACCTAATAGAAACAGTTGTTGCGCTCCTCCATGATTCCACCTTACCTGTTTCCTTTTGGGTTGATGCCCTTGCTACTGCCAACTACCTCATAAATCGCATGCCCACTCACACTCTCTCCAACTCCACTCCATATGCCCGTCTCTACAATCATCCACCCGACTACATCCATCTCCGCCCGTTTGGGTGTCTGGTTTATCCCTGGTTGCGTCCACACACTCAACATAAACTTCAACCTCGGTCCACCCCTTGTGTCTTTCTAGGCTCTCATCCCACTATCAAAGGTTACAAATGTTTCGATCCTGTATCTCAGAAAACATATGTTTCCTGTCATGTTCGTTTTGTGGAGGAACAATTTCCTTACACAAGTCTTTCCTCTACTCCATACTCCCCCAATCCACTTGGCATTGTGCCATTATTTCCGTCCTTTTCACACGCTCATGCTCCGGCTCACTCGGCACCTAACCCGGTACCCCACTACGCCACTACCCACTCGAACCAACCACCCACCCACCCGAACCCCCAAACCCCCCACCCGAACACCCAGCCGACTGCCACACAACCCACCTCTTCCCTACATCATACTCCTAACACACATACAGCCACCCCATCCACCGCTGCACATCCCAGCTCCCACGGCAGCCCCACCCAACCCCCGTCCACACATCATACAACTCCACCACCCCTTCCTAATCACCCTCCACTCAACACTCACCCTATGACAACCCGAGCCAAGGCCGGTACCTTCAAACCCAAAGTCTACCACACTCAAATACCCTTTGATGCACATCCCATAACTGAGCCTACTACCTACAACCAAGCCTCCAAAAATAGTTTCTGGTGCCAAGCTATGGATGAGGAATTTCAGGCTCTGAATGAACAACGTACATGGGATTTGGTACCTCTGCCTAGTAACCGAAAGTCTATTGGGTGCAAATGGGTGTTTCGCATCAAACGAAATTCAGATGGATCTCTTTCTCGCTATAAAGCACGTCTGGTTGCAAAAGGGTATCATCAGGAGTATGGTGTGGATTATAAGGAGACCTTCAGCCCTGTTGTTAAGAAACAGACTATTCCTCTGGTCTTGTCTCTTGCTCTTCACTATGATTGGCCGCTTCATCAGTTAGACGTCAGCAATGCCTTTCTTCATGGTCATCTTGAGGAAGACATCTATATGGTTCAGCCACCGGTATATGTTAATCCCAACCGTCCTCACTATGTTTGCAAGCTTCGCAAATCACTGTATGGCCTGAAACAGGCCCCACGTGCCTGGTACACACGCCTCTCTACTTTTCTGCAGGGTATTGGTTTTCGCACCTACCATCATGACAACAGCCTCTTCACCCTTCACCGTTCTCGAGGGACAGTCATCATTCTTATCTATGTGGATGATATTGTTATTACAGGCAGCTCGTCATCACTCATCACTGAAATTACTGAGGCTATGCATCGTGACTTCAAACTTAAGGACCTCGGTCCTCTGGAGTTCTTTCTTGGCCTCGAACTCATCCGCAAATCGGGAACCATATTGATGCATCAGACAAAATATACCCTTGAACTTCTAAATCGAGCTGGAATGACAGACTGCAAACCCGCGGTCACTCCCATGGCAGTCCGCCAATCCCCAGGGCTGAATACTCCCTTTGCCGATCCTACACTATATCGGAGCCTCGTCGGTGGACTTCATTATCTTGCTGTTACTCGTCCGGACATCCAATATGCAGTCAATCGAGTCTCCCAATCAATGCATGCTCCCACAGAATAACACTTTCAGGCCTTGAAACGCATTCTGCGCTATCTTAAAGGTACTCTTCAATGTGGAATTTTATTTCAAAAGGGCTCGTTTGATATATCTGTTTTTTTCTGATTCGGATTGGGCTAACGACAAAGATGATCGGAAGTCCACTACTGGATATATTGTTATGATGGGACCGAATCTGATTTCCTGGTGCACCAAGAAGCAAACGCGAGTGTCCCGTTCCTCCACAGAAGCAGAATATCGTGCCATGGCTGCGGGTGTTGCTGAAGCCATGTGGTTACGATACCTTACAGATGCACTTGGCATTCCCCCGACGAAACCACAGATTTATTGTGACAATCAGTCCACTATTTGTGTTACCAAAAATCCAGTCCTTCATGATCGTATGAAGCATGTTGGGTCCGACTGTCACTTTGTTCGCGATGAGGTACTTGCAGGAACGATGACCACGCACTATGTCCCATCTACTGACCAGCTTGCTGATATTCTCACCAAGCCTCTTCCGTTACAGCCTTTTCAGTATCTCTGCTCCAAGCTGCCCCTTGTTACCGCTGATCAGCTTGCGGGGGGATAATAGACTACATATATAATTATTAAATACATCTGGGTTATTCTGTAATTATTTATTCTTCAGTTCTCTATATATACAACTGTAACCCCTTCAATATCAATAAGATCAATTATTATTAAATTATATCAGTTATTATTTCATTTTTCTCATTGGAGCACTTGATCGATATTAATCTACCGGTACTGACCAGTTCTACTTTTGTTTTCCAGGATCAGAAATCTATCAGGAGATTCTGGTGAAGGCACTTGCACATTTTTATGGAGCCAAATTGCTCATTTTCGATAGAGAAGCTTTTGTAAGATGAAATTACTTATTATGCTTTTGAGGAACATTGCATAATTAACCTTAATTGTTTTTTCATTTTTGTTGTTCTTGACCCCCCTTGAAGTAGTACTAGAGGCCACCTAGCATTTAAGACGTACTTCGAGTTCCGTCTTATAAACCTATAAAGGGGCTATAGACATCTTGAGGGGATGCAAAGACATTAGATGAAATTTATGAAATTTTTTCTTTCCTGGGGTTGATTTTGCATGTCATCGATCTTATTTCTACGAGTTAGAGTTATTTTCAGTTAAATCTAGAGTCAGTGGCCTATTAAAATCTTTCATGTCATTTTCTAGACTTTGTTATTCCCTTTGTCGCTCTTGCAATTTTATTGATGTGGTCAGATGCAAATCATGGATACATTATCATATCATTCAGAGACTATCTGTGAAGGATGCTGCGCCAATGGAAGGCACTGAAGCATCATCTAGCTTAACTGCTAATGACAGTATATCCTCTTTAGCCGGACCATCAAAAAACACCGTCTTTATGATAGGTATTGACTGCCATTTGGTTAGTCCCTTGTTTTTGAATATTCAGTAGTTGCAAATTTTTTTTCTTCAGATTATATTTTTACTAAGAAAAAAAAAATATAGAAAAAAAAGTTGGGGGTCTATTGGAAACAACCACTCTACTTCACCTACCCTCCTCACATCCCACTCTGTGGGAATACACTAAGCATGTTGATGTTGTTGTTTTTCTTTCTACTAATAACCGATGTTGAAGATGTTCAGGTGATAGTGTCAGATTTATTGGTTCTACTTCTGCACTTGACTCGACTCCCATCTGGTAAATTTTAATTTTCCTACAAACCTCAACACCAACTCTTCTGCACTATTAAATGATCTGTATCTTATATGTTAACAAATTTCTGATGTTATTTTGTGATGGTCCCTAGCAATTTTGTCCTTCTGGTTTCTCAGAAACGAAAATAATCACTATTGATCCATATTTCTTAATGTCATCGATGAAGCTGCGTTATCCAGGAAAAAAACAAGAATCACTCTTGATACGTTTGCTAGTAACTATATGGTTTTACGATTAATATACGCTCGATCCTTTTAGTCCTCCCAAAAAGAATGATGCATTTCTATATTTAGTTCTCCCACTTGTTTTAATTTGTTTGCTTTACTATCTTGTTTAGCGTGTTTTAATAAAATGCGTCTTTCCTAATTTGGCAACTCTTTAGTTTCACCATCTCACATGACGTGTTAATACCACAACATAAAGGGCATTCTAAATACATTATACATGTCTTTATATTAAGATTACTTTCTTAAACTTCATGTCAAGTCAAACTATGACAAACAAATTGAAACCGAGAGTAATAATTTACAATTAAACTTTTCATTTTACCGTTAATGAGATAGTTTATAGCTAATAATATCTATAATTTGTTTTATACCACAAGTTTCAAAATCTTTCTTTCATTTTTAAACGGCATAATACATAAATATGACCCTAAACTTGACACCAAATTTTAACTTTGACAGTACACAAATATTCAAAACTGTACAAATATGACATTCGATCCTACGTGGCAAAATGCTTGTTCAACACGCAAAACTAGGCGCGCCCATCTTAAAATCTAAGGGCATAATACATAAATATGATCCTAAACTTTGACAGTGCACAAATATAACCTTTAACTAAACAAACTACACAAATATGACCTTTAAATAACTTTTCACTATTATTTTTGGCTAAAAGATGAAAATGACATCTAATTTCTTTTGTCATTGCGAAAAAAGAGCAATATTGAAGTTTATTAATTAGGTGGGTTAGCCTCATAAAAAAAAATCACGCGGGTATTTATAAGTATTATAAAGAAAAGGGTGAATTTATGTTATATAATATATCTAAATATAATATATTTAAATATTAAATTAAAGATGAAACTATACTAATAATTAAAAAATTATAGTAAAAAATACTTTTTTAATAAAACATTATTAAATTAACATTATTAAGAATCATAGTAGTAGTATTCTAACACCCCGCATTTTGGGTGAGAAGGAAAATCGTCATTTCCTTCACGTAAAGGTTCCAAAAGCCATAAATCCAATGCAAGTTTAGTGTTTTAATAAATTATATAGTATGGAAACCTATTTGAGCATGAATTGAGATCATAGAGGTCCCCAAGCTCAAGGACAAGTTGAAAGTTTTCCTAACGTTCGAATTTTAGTAAGCATTGAAACTTAGGTCAACTTCAATCGACCATTACTCTTTGTATATATTGAATTAGAATGCCTACTATATATCAAATGAAAAGTATTACAAATTTCGCAAAAATACGACACCCGAGGAAGAAGTTATGGATTTGTAAAGTGGAGTGTTTCGTGCAGCATAAGGTGTACGACACACACCCTAGCTTATGCCTTAAGGTGTGCGACGCACAACCTAATGTGTGTGATAAAGAGTGTGCTGCACAACCTATATTATGCGATAAGGTGTGCGCCGCATATATTATTACTCAAGTGAGTTAAACACTCCGTTTTTGGGGCAAAATGATCCTTTTCCCACCCTCATTTAGCCATAAACACGAAATTCATTTCCCAAATACCCCGAAATACACCTTTATTCATCAAAATTGCTCAAGAACTCTCCTTAGGGTTTCAAAATAAAAACCCAAGAAACTCAAGATTCAACCGTGAATTTTTGAAACTAATTACAAATTTGGAATCCCTAGAACATAGGCTTCAAGAAGCACCTATCATCTTCACATATAGAGGTACGTGAGGTTATCTCAAAAATCTCATGGGCCTAAAAATTCGTGTTTTAAAGTTGGGGGTTTTGAAATTATGAATATAATCCCATTTTAAATATTTTATGATATTTATTTGGTCTTTAGGCCTATTCCTGAAGTGATTTACTATAAGAAATAGGTATATGTATGTATTCCGAAAACATGTTAACTTGAGAGCATGAACTATATGAAATCTCTCTCTTTGTATGATCTCGTTTTAAATTCTCATATGATGTGAAATGTTTGAAATCATCTTGACAAGCATGAAATTGAAATATTTTGAAAATGGTCATGGTTTTGACTTGCAATGAGAGGGTTGTTATGTTCAAATATGATGAATATAATGGTTGTGTGAAAGAATGATGTGATATTGATGGCTTGAAAGTCGGGTATGAAGATACCCTACAGAATATGATATGTAATGGAATTAAATGAAGTTGAATGCATTGATTTTCCATGAGATAGGTGGATGCCTGAAGAAGGCATTTGAGTGTAAGGGCTCATCGCTGGAAACCATTTTTGCCAACATGGGAATTTGGTACCAGGCTAAGTGATCTTGTGTACTTGACTTTATGTCATTCCCAAATTGGGACTATGGTTAGGATCCCAGGCTAAGTGGTCTTGGGCACTACTATACTTTATTGGGTCTGGACACCCTGCTGTGTGATCTAGTGTATCTTCCCCTCACTTATATTCTAGTCTTGGCGGCAACCGAGGTTTGACAGTTGGTGTAAATTTAATATGTAGAGTATTCCACCTAGCGCAGCTGCATTACATTGTTGTTGAAAACCATTACATTTTGCCCAAGTTTTTTCAAGTGATTTGATATGAACTTCTTTATAATGGCTCTCACCTATATTTTGTAAAAATATTATGTTTTTGTTTTGATTTCTCTGAGTACCAGTACTTTTGTATTGACCACCTTCGCTCCTAGGTTCGGAGGCACATTCTAGGGGTCCAAAAAATCAGTAGATTCCTCACACAGATTTGCAGAGTCCCTTGGTGAGCCTTCTATATTTCGAAAGGCCTAATATCTGGCAGTTTCACTGATCATTTATTAGTTTTGGGTCTACTGGGGGCCTTTTCCTAGTTTTCCGATAGTTACTTATTTCAGTCATGTAGTAGAGATTTCGCAGACTGTTTTTGAGATGTTGATTGAGATTGTGGGACATTATTCCCCATTATTGTTATCATATGATTCTTGACCATGTTTCCATTATATTGTGTATCTTCCACATTTCTTTTATCATATGAATTATGTGCATGATTACCAGTCAGATAGGGGTGTTTCGGGCCTTTATTGTTTGAAATACTAGTCACGACCAGGGCCCGATTCAGGTCATGATAAACTTGGTATCAAAGCACGGTTCATGGTTCAAGAATGTCTGCAAAATCGGATCAGGTAGAGTCTTGTTTATGGGTGTGTAGCGTGCCACACTTATAAGTAGGAGGCTACTAGTCATTTAGGAATGTCTCTCTTTCTTCATGTGTAGTTCGTGCAATAGAGTTAAAGTGTTCCTCTTTCATACTCTCATTCGTACTATGGTGCCACCCATATGAAAGTAAAGTCATCCCAAAATTCTTTCCTTACTCTGATGTTCTCGCATGTGTCCCATTATTGTGGTGATTCAAGTACAAAAAGTTTAGAATCTACATAATATAGTCCTTTCCGATTGAGTCGTATAAGATTTTAAAAATTTTGTAAAGACTCAAGGGGAGTCTTTTAGTGCTTCAATATGTGTTGATTCTGATGTAAGCATTGATCCTGATGTAATCATTCTTTCCAGCTTAAGGTATTAAGTGCATCTAGTCCCTCTCAAAATCTTGTTATCGATGTGGACAATGTATAGCAAAATGTTGGAACTGTATTTCCACCCGAATAGTAGCATAAGTTAAAGTGTTATTTCCATGACCTATTGGTAGTAAAATTAGACCAAGAAGTTGGTGATATTAAGTCACAAGGTTAGGGGTCAGAGAGGGGGTGACCTTTGTGTAAATAAATATTTATAGGCGAATAACCATTGATTGAGAATGGTTTACCCTTTTTTGTGGTAGGCTAATATGGTATTACTAATTGCGGATTGTATGGTAGCCCCTGGAGGAAGTGTTTGACTCAAATTTTTATTTATACAGAGTAAGATGTGTATCCTTACATCATTGAATATAGTGTATCAACTTTCTATCTCTTGTAATATGTAATCTTGTTATCATGGTGTTTTAGAAAAATAAAATCAAAGTCTAGTGAAGTCGTGTGGGGCTTTTTCGATTCACTAGCATAGTTGACTTGTCATTCATCTCATTTTCTTGTTCAAAATACAAAATCAAAGTCTAGTGAAGGTGTGTGAGGTCTATTTTGATTCAGCAGCGACTTGTTGTCCAACTTGGTGTTCTTGTGTTGGTTTAATATATATATAGCTGAATCTGTCTACATGAGATTGAGTTGGTAAAGAGGTGATTTGTCCTTGTGTGTTAGTTTAGTAGAAGGTAGAGAAGGAGTTGTTAGTTAGGATGATTTGTGGGTGCTTGAAGTGTGAAAATGGTTATATTAGCCAGTAAGTTGTAAGTATAGACTCATGGTTATTTGTGGAATTTGAAGGTAGTCTAAATGTATATTTGGGTAAGTATGAGTTGAGAAATTCGTATAAGTAGAAAAGATTGTATGGGGTTATAATACAAGATTAAGGTAGATCATGTCTATTATGTAACTTCCTTGACATTCTTTTCGTTGGTAATTGTAAACTAGTACTACTTGTGAGAAGGTATGTAGTGATTTTTGAGGCGTTTGTATAGTATGTCCCAAATTTTATGGACTAGCATATTATGTTGTATTTTTCTGTAGTGATAGATGATTGGTATAGGACTATATTCTTGAATGTAATGTCGAATGTGGTGGTAAAAACAGTGGCATGAGATTAATGATGTATGTTTTGTGGAAAAATAAATTAGAAGGCTTGATGTGTTAAAATAGTCTGTGCTAATGAGTTATGATAAGAAAAACCGTAAGGTCAAGATCAATTAATTGTTGTTTGGAAGTTCTCGGGTACTAGTTTTCTTGATGTCTATTTCATGGTATCCAAGTGAGAATCATGCGTAAGGTTGGGTTGTAAAATCATGTTTAGCACTAGACATTAAGTTTTGAACAATTGATGTCCATGAAGGTGGATGTGATGATTTCTTTAGTAATGATACTAGTTTTGTGGAAGTAATCTAATAGGGTTGAACGGTATATGCAAGAACTTAAGTTTATTTGATTCGTAGTGACGTATGATGCATATATATTGTAAAAGTATGCCCAAGGTGATCTGAGGTTGCGGTATTTTCTAAGACTATTACACATTTTGTGGGACGAGTGGTACCGTCGAGTTGCTAGGTGGAGAAAGATTAGTTAGATGGTATATGGTATTCTAAATAGCAATGTTAAGGAGTTTTGATTAATAGTGTTGAGCCTTTTTATATGATCCTGATTCTCATAGTAGAGAGATATAAGTTTGGAGTCGCGATATTGGTTGGCTATGTCGAAAGTAGTATGATTCATTGATCGCTTGGTGATATCCATGTTGAGTGCTAGATTCTAATTTTGAGTTTTTGAAGGTTGAACTAATAGAAATAAGAGTTAAAGCACTAGAGGGTGTGCACTCTGACTATGGGGATACCCCTGAAGACCCAAAGTTAGTAAGTGTGCAAGTATTATATGATGACTACTTGGTCCATAGAATGATAAAGTATCTCAGAAGGTAGTATTAACAGTGGGTTTTCCACTTTCAGGTGTAGTCTTTCGGATTAAGTGCCATGATATGCGTGTATAATAGTTTTCCAGACCCCAGTGTGAAGTGAGTGTACTTCAGTTTAGAGTCTAGTAAGGGATCTCCCAAACTTAATATGATGGCTTGAAGCTAAGGGGGGGATGATAGAGCGAATAACCAAGTCAGACTTTCAGATTCTAGTAGTGATGTTAGTATGACATAGAACATCAGAAGGGAAGAGTGAGGCTCAACCCATTCCTATCTCAGTATTTTTCAGTGATCCCAATACATGCTCATGACTTACATGTCAGTTCGATGATCATAGTTCTTGTTCAAGTATATGATAGAGAATCACGTGCTCCTCCAGATTCCTAAATGAGGAACTTCTGTTCATTCAGCAGTCGGGATCATATTCTATATGTTATGAACTCTAAATTAAGATCATGCAGCTCATGACTCATGTATTCACGCTTTATAGTGTGCTCAGTTTCCATAAATACAAGTTATATTTTGTATGATGGGCAAAATATAGTTCATAGCCATGTATGTCCCAATTCAGATCTTTCTTTGATAAATCCTGGATGTTGTTTTGCCATTCCTTAGGCATCAGTTAAGTGTCATGTTTCATATAATATCCTTCCATGCTTAAAGATATTACGTTCTAATCTTTAGTGACTCCTCTATATGTGATAATAGTGGTGATGAGTAAGTGTTTCTTGCTGATGGAAGATCCTAGTATGTTTGTTTTTAGATAAGTCCTTAAGTGTGAAGTAAGGTTGGGGGTAAGTCTTTGATACATGTGATGGTTAGTGGAAAAGTTTGTGTGTGTATGTTTTTAGGGTAGCGCATAGGAGTTATATTGACAATACTTTAGAAACTATGTGAAGTACGTATTATGGGTTGTTGCCTTGAAGTTAACATGCGGTTATAAAATAGGCTTGAATAGCGTTTTGAGATTGTAGTTGGTCGCAATATGCATTAGCGACTTCATATTAAGAGGTCAGAGTAGTCATTGAAGTGGTAAGGCATGCTATGCTTAGGATATGATCTTTAAAAGAGGTATAGAAGGTGGCATCATATGGTTTAGAATAATAGCGTGGTGTAGCATGTTATTTTTTTGTGACTTAGAGTTAGGCTTCATCGCGGTGTAAGGATTAAGCTATTTTAGACATTAGTAAAAAAATTTGTCAATGCTCATATGAGAATTTTAAGCCGAATTGAATGAATATGATATTTATAGGGAATAGTATAGTTAAGGGATATTCGACAAGTGTGCTAAGCTTGAAAGTAAGAAGTTGTATTGCCAATTCAGTTGGATGTCTTATGTAATCCATACCCAAGATTCGTGGCTTCCTATTACTGCTAGAACTTCTTTAGAGAGAGTGTTGAAGAGATACTCCAGTTGAGTATAATTGTTTGGTATAATTCAGTCTATAATTCAGTTTAATAGTTGGGCAGACAAGTTACTATGATTTTTTCACCTTTTCACCTAGTCCTACTATCCAAAGTTTCATGCGTATGGCCATGCCCAAGAGATAATCCATTCCATCCATATAAATTTTAAGTTCAATTCATTCCAAGCATCATGTTTCAGATTCATCTATCCATTCATGACTCGGTGCATGAGAGTTCAGCATATAATCTCAAAAACTTTCAAGTATTTCAGTTCAGATAGTGTAATACCCTTGTACGATCTAAGTCTTGATGTCTTATGATTCATACTTGCATAAGTTATCACTTCCTAATATCGATTTGTATGATTGGATCATGAATATTTCAAGGGAATCCTAAATTTTCAGCACGAACCAGCTTCTTGAAGCAAGAAAAGTCAAGTCAGCTTAGAATTCAGTTTCATTATAGAATTTTAAATATTTCAAATCAGTTATGTCCTTTCTTAGAAGGAACATCATGTACGCGTTATTCCATACCTTTAAGCTTCAACAAGTTCCTACCCATCATTCGGGGACGAATAATCCCAAGGGGGAGATAATGTAAGACCCCGCATTTCGGACGAGAACGAAAATCGTCATTTAGTGTGTTAATAAATTATATAGTGTGGAAACCTATTTTAGAATGAATTGAGATCATAGAGGTCCCCAAGCTCAAGGACAAGTTGTAAGTTTTCCTATTGTTCAAATTTTTGTGAGCGTTGAAACTTAGGTCAACTTTAATCGATCATTACTCTTTGTATATATTGAATTAGAGTGCCTACTATATATCACATGAAAGGTTTTCAAATTATCTTTCCAACGATACTAATTTCGGAAAAATCCGATACCCAAGGAAGATGTTATGGATTTGTAAAGACGAGTGTGTCATGCAACATAAGGTGTACAATGCACACCCTAACTTATGCCATAAGGTGTGCGACGCACAACCTAATATGTGTGATAAAGAGTGCACCGCACAACCTATATTATGCGATAAGGTGTGCGCCACATATATTATTACTCAAGTGACTTAAACACTCCGTTTTTAGGGCAAAATTGTCCTTTTGCCACCCTTATTTAGCCATAAACACAAAATTCATATCCCAAATACACCAAAATACACCTTCATTCATCAAAATTGCTCAAGAACTCTCCTTAGGGTTTTAAAAAAAAAAACAATCAACTCAAGATTCAACCATGGATTTTTCAAACTAATTTCATATTTGGAATCCCCAGAACATAGGCTTCAAGAAGAACCTATCATCTTCGCATGTAGATGTACGTGCGGTTATCTCAAAAATCTCATGGGCCTAAAAATTCATGTTTTAAAGTTGGGGGTTTTGAAATTATGAATATAATCCCATTTTAAATATTTTATGATATTTATTTGGTCTTTAGGCCTATTCCTGAAGTGATTTGATATAAGAAATAGGTATATGTATGTATTCCGAAAAGATGTTAACTTGAGAGCATGAACTATATGAAATCTCTCTCTTTGTATGATCTCGTTTTAAATTCTCATATGATGTGAAATGTTTGAAATCATCTTGACAAGTGTGACAAGAATTATTTTGAAAATGGTCATGGTTTTGACTTGCAATGAGAGAGTTGTTATGTTGAAATATGATGAATATAATGGTTGTATGAAAGAATGATATGATATTGATGTCTTGCAAGTCGGGTATGAAGAGACCCTACAGAATATGATATGTGATGGAATTAAATGAAGTTGAATGCTTTGATTTTTCATAAGATAGGTGGATGCCCGAAGATGGTGTTTGAGTGTAAGGGCTCATCGCTGGAAATCGTGTTTGCCGACATGGGAATTTGGTAACAGGCTAGGTAATCTTATGTACTTGACTTTATGTCATTCCAAAATTGGGACTATGGTTAGGAGCCCAGGCTAAGTGATCTTGGGCACTACTATACTTTATTGGGTTGAAACACCCTGTTGTGTGATCTTGTGTGTCTTCCCCGCATTTATAATCTAATCTCGGCGGCAACCAAGATTTGACAGTTGGTGTAAATGTAATATGTAGGGTATTCCACCTAGCTCAGCTGCATTACATTGTTGAAAACCATTACATTTTGCCCATGTATTTTCAAGTGATTTGATATGAAACTGCTTTTTAATGGATCTCACCTATACTTTGTAAAAATATTATGTTTTTGTTTTGATTTCTATGAGTACCAATACTTTTGTATTGACCCCCTTCCCTCCCAGGTTCGGAGGCACAGTCTAGGGGTCCAGAAAATCAGGAGATTCCTCTGACAGATTTGCGGAGTCCCTTGGTTAGCCTTCTACATTCCGGAAGGCCTAATATCTGGCAGTTTCATTGATCATTTATTAGTTTTGGGTCTACTGGTGGCCTTGTCCCAGTTTTCAGATAGTTACTTGTTTCAGTCATTTAGTAGAGAGTTCGCAGACGGTTTCGAGATGTTGATTGAGATTGTGGGACATTACTCCCCATTATTGTTTACATATGATTCTTGACCATGTTTCGATTATATTGTGTATATTCCGCATTTCTTTTATAATATGAATTATGTGCATGATTACCAAATAGATAGGGATGCTTCGGGCCTTTATGGTTCGAAATACTCGTCACGGCCAGGGCCCCGGTTCGGGTCGTGACAAGTATATTAAATTAACATTATCAAATTAACGTTATTAAAATGTTAGTATTAAATTAGTGTTATAAAAATATTATTAAATTAACGCGGAGCGGATCTACGTGGTTGTCATGGGGTTCACCCGAACCCTCTCGGTAAAAAAAATACATTGTATATGTAAGATAGAAAATCTATATTTATTTATGTACATTAATGTTGAACCACAAGAAACAAGACACTTAGATAGCCCAGTGGCGTTATTTGCTCTTCTTGGGCGCTTCCTTCAGCTTAGTGCGCGGATTCGATCACCGCTAGTGGTTTTTTTTAATTAAAAAAAAAAAGCTAGATGCTGCTATAGAAATAAATAAATAAATAAATAAATAAATAATAGAAATAATAATAATAATAATAATAATAATAATAATAATAATAATAATAAATACTAACCCTTTTGTATGTAATTACACTCTCTCCCACTTTTTTAATTACTTTACTCTCTCACGCTATTAATATACATAACATAACCGACATATACATAACATTCTGTGTTTATGTTGGGATTTTCATAATATGTTTAGGTTGTTGAGATTTTTTGTAATATTGAAAGCATAAGTTGTGTATTTATGTAATTTTTAGTAATAATAATAATAATAATAATAAAAACGACGTCGTTTTAACACAAAAAGCAAAACTTTGACCGTGCACAAATATGACCTTTAACTATTCAAAACTGCACAAATATGAACTTCCTCCAAGTCAGCCCTTTTAACGATGTGGTACCATTTGATTGCATGAGCTTTTCACGTAGGTGCGAGTGAAACTCACGCATGGGTGTTGAAAAATCGGAGGTCATATTTGTTCAGGTTTTGAATAGTTAAAAGGTCTTATTTGTGCACTATCAAAGTTTAAAGTCAAAGTTAAAATTTGGTGTCAAGTATACGGTCATGTTTATGTATTACTGTGCCAGTTAAACACCTTCACATAAATTGGAGTAGCAGTATTTGTTACTTTCTATTTTATTTGTTTAGTTTATAAACTTAAGACATAATCTTTATTTTTCTGCATTTGTAGGCAGTGAATTGTACTTTATCTCCTGTACCACATCTTGTTCTGCAACCACCCATTCATATGTTTTAGTACAATCCGAGTCTTTTATTTTTAACCTTCTCTGTCTTGTTCCGTTGTTCCAGGGGCCCAGCATTTGGAATTAGACGGAAGATTGTATTGTCTTTCAAAGATAGTCCATCGGCAAAGGTTGGCGTCCAATTTGATAAACCCATCCCACGTGGCATTAACTTAGGTGGTCTTTGCGAAGATGCTCACGGATTGTTTTGCAAAGGTACTTTTGGAATGCCAGTTAACTATTTTTCTTTAGTTTATATATTAAGTTAACATCATTCTTAAGTACGCAGTCATAGTTTTACTTCCAATGCATTTTACCATCACTTCCTCTCAGTCGATGAATTGCACTTAGAAGGCAGTGGACAAGATGATCTGGAAAATTTACTCGTTAACACATTGTTTGAGGTGTGATTTCTTTCAACAAATAAGAATAAGTTCGTTTGAAAACTAATATGTGGGGTTTCTGTTCCTTTCTTTTTGTATTTAGTTGTAAACTTTAGTCTTTACCTTTCATTCTACTTTTTCAGGTTGTAATCAGAGAAAGCAGAAATTCCCCAGTCATATTGTTCATGAAAGATGCTGAGAAGACTACAGCAGGAAATTCAGTGTCATATTCAATGTACAAAAGTTGGCTTGAGAAGATTCCAGATAATATTGTGATCATTGAGTCTCACATTCATTCAGATGATCATAAGGGTACTATTTTCAGATCATAATGCCCAAGAATAGATGCCTGTGATTATATCTTTTCCGATTATAATGTGTATACAGTGTATTAAGTGGCCTGTAATAGAAATTTCTTATGGATTAAATTTCTTGGCTTTAGTAGTTATCGGTGCCAAAAGTTTGTGAGACCGATGCTTGATCGAGAGGATGAGAGGAGACTCTTATTATAACAAAAAGTTCAAATATCAACTTCGCATCACAAAAGAGACATTAGTTTAGCAATATATATCAATGCATGCATGCACATGCAGCATACACAGACACAGACACAAACACACAGATCATTTTCACACACACACATATGAACACTACATAGTGTGGCAGACACCCACACTCTCAATGAAAACAACAAGAATGACATACCCAATGTAATCCCACAAGTAGAGTATGGGAGGGTAGTATGTGCGCAGACCTTACCCCTACAAGGTAGAGAGACTGGTTCTGATAGATCCTCGGCGCAAGTAAAAGCATTACAAAGCAAAACAAATTGAAAGAATGACCAACGCTCTTAAAAGCGAGAAGCACAAAAAAGCTCTAAGGTACGTAGGGGGTGATACAATCCCACATTAGTTGGGTATTGTAGTGGTGGTTTGTTTATATGGACTTGGGTAAATACTCCCCTAATGAGCTAGCTAGCCCTTGGGGTCAAGTTATGCCCAATGCCATATTTTTACACATATATCCTTTCAATTGCTTGACAAAATAACGCCTAAACATGCTTTTTCTATTCTACTCTTTGCAGTCACAGCCTAAAGGATCTCTCTTCACCAAATTGGGCAGCATTTTATATGAGCTCGCCTTCCCGGTATAAGCTCTTCAGTTTTTTTAAAGAACTTTCAGTTAGTGCTGAAAATATCTTGTAAATGAGGATGTCGAATTATAAATAACGGGAAAAGAACCCAGCTTTACATGTAGACCGCCTGTGTTCTTTTTCATCTTTTTGTTTTTGGGTTCTGTTGAGCATTTTGGGGGGATTAATTTTTGAAGAACGATATGTCTTTGATATTAAACTATGGCATTTGGATACAAATTACTACTTGTTTGTTTGGAAACTAGGCTTATTTTGTAAAACAATCTATTAGGATCTTCAGAAATTAAACCATCAAAGTGATCTTATTTTCTAAAAGCATCTACTTCTTTGATAAATGACTCAACCAATATTTTATAAAACCAAACCACAAAAATATTCTAATTCTGACTAAGTTCCTCTTGTTTATGGCCGTAAATTAGGCCTTTATTGTCCTCATTTTTTTAAAAAATAATTTTTCTAATTCTTCGTTGTCTTTCGGTTCCTTTCCTCTTCATTTTAGGTGCTTTTTCCACTTCACCAACTTTAGTGTTGTTTACATTGTTTAAAAGAAATTTATCTTTTCCAAAAAAGTGTCATCTACATTCGAAAAACCTGGATATGAATTTGCCCTTGTGTTGTATTACCGTTGCATAAACACAGCCATATGACAACTTAATTGTCTTTTTAAAATAGTACTGAATTTTGATGTGTTCAGGATAGTTTTGGGAAGATGCAAGACAAGGGGAAACAGGTTGCAAGCACAAATAAATTTCTGACGAAACTTTTCCCAAATAAAGTGGTTATCCACATGCCGCAGGTCTGTTTTTTAAATTCTATAGAATTTTAAATTCTTTAGCAAATCACTGAGTATTGCAGGATGAAGCACTTCTGTCTACTTGGGAAAAACAACTGGATCAAGATGCTGAAACCCTAACAGTGTAAGAAAATTTTAATAGCTTGAAAACAGTAAGGCTGTCTGACCTTTAAAGCTATGAATGACCAATTTTTCACCTCACATTTGTGAATCCTCTCAGAAAGTACTATATGTTTCCAACTTAAAATGGAGACTTGACTTCCCAAATATGTTTCCAAGGCCATTTGGACCCCTGTGTAAAAACAATAAGTTGACCTTGCTGTAAAGATCGTCTTACTGTAGCCTTTCCATGTTAAGTAATCTTCACTGTCTGTTGTCCCTGTGGAACACTTCTAGGTACTGCAGAAGTTGAGTAACTCCGTCAATTTCATGGCTGCTTAGTATCCCTCTGAAACTGAAATTCCACCCTCGTTGACTCAATATATTCCTGATTTCCCGAAGAATTCTGTCAATGTATTTCCAGCATTCTAAGACTAGGTTACTGCTCTCTGATATTCTTTTTTAAAAAAAATTGTGTGAACAAGTTGAATGATTGATTTATGAATTCAATAGATTAATGACATGACTTCTGTCTTTGGGTGTAGGATCTATACAGTATTTCATCGAGCTAACTTATGTGGTTTGACTATACTATAGGCTAAGATCATAGGTTGATTGGATATTATGTGTTATCATCATTGGTGGATCCAGGAATTTTCTTCAGGAGGTTCAAAAAATAAAAATATAAATGTGTGAAAAAGCCAATAAAATTTACAATTTCAAGGGATGTAAAATATTTTATTTATTTATTTATATAACAGTAGCACCTAACATTTTTTATTTTTATAATAAGAGCTGTACAGTACATTTAATTTTTATAATAGGAGATGGCAGTGAAAATAACACCACTGAGCTATCTAAGTGCCTTGTTTCATGTCGTTCAACATTAATATATGTACATAAATATAGATTTTCTACTTTCTATATACAACGTAATTTTTTGCCGAGGGGGTTCAACCCCCTGTGAACCACCTAGGTCAAGTTGTTGTTCTTGTCTTTCTTTTACTTGTAGTTTGCTTATTCTATCCCAATCATAACATTCTTCATTACCAAAAAACAAGGAAGAAAAGACAATTATGTCAACCAGGTGGCTTTTTTTTTTATTTGCAAAAATAGCTAGATTATTGGGTGCTTGAAGGTGCAGAGAAGGTTGTTGGATGGGTGTTGAGCCATCATTTGATGCGGAACACTCAAGCAGATGTTGACATGAGGCTTGTCTTATCTCCCGTTAGGTAATAGATCTAGCAGCATTTGATATTCTCCTATCCATGATTTTCTTTGACTGTAATGATTGTTGAATTGAACAATTGTGGGAATCTTTTGTGATTTAACAGCATTCAGTATGGGTTGGAACTCCTACAAGCAAAGCAAAATGATACCAAGAGCTTGAAGAAGTCACTCAAGGTGATTATAATATTCCTTATCTGATGCTGTTGTAATCTGTGTAATCTGCAGATTATGTACTCCCTATAGGGATAACTAATGAAGAAAGTATAGTAGGAAATAGTGAAGAAGAAGAGAATTAAGAGAAAGCATGTAGAATGTATTGACTATCTTTATTGAACTGTACACTTGGCAGGTATTTATACACTAGTTCAATGAGTAACTACTTCTAACTGCCTTAACTAATCTTGATCAACCCCTTAACTAACTGCTAATACAGTGACTGTATAATTGAGACAATTACTAAACTACCTTTTCTTGTTGCTTACTCTCAACATTCCCCCTCAAGCTAGGAGCAGTGAAAATGTCCTGCAGTCCAAGCTTAGAGCTGAGATAGTGGTGTTGAACTTTTGTAAGTCAGTTGGTTGATCCCTTATTGAAAAAATAACTGGTTGTCACCATTCCTTGATTGATCTTCTCCCGAAAGTAATGGCAATCTATTTCAATGTGTTTGATTCTTTCATGGTAAACTGGATTTGCTGCTATTTGCATTGCTGCTTTACTATCTGTGAATATTTGAACATGTTGCTTTACCTCAATGCCAAGCTCTTTCATCAATCCCAAGATCCAAATTAATTCAATTACTGTTGTAGCCATGCTCCTGTATTCAAATTTTGCAGAGCTTCTAGATACAGTGTTTTGTTTCTTTGATTTCCATGACACTAGTGAGTCACCTAATTTCACAAAGTAGCCTGAAACTGACTTTCTAGTGTGAGGGCATGCTGCCCAGTCAACATCACGGTATGTTGTGATATCAGTGTTGCTCTAACTGGATAAAAGTACACCTTGACCTGGATGATTCTTCATGTACCTCACAACTCTCATAGAAGTTTCCATGTGAGACTGTTTTGGCTGTTGTAAGTACTGACTTAGAGTTTGTACTGCAAAAGCTATATCAGGTCTTGTTGTGGTAAGATATAGAAGTTTACCTATTAACCTTTGATGCTTTACTTTGTCAGGTAAAGAATCATTTACTACAGAAGATTCGGTGCTTTTGATATAGTTATCAAACTCCTTGGTTGCTAGCTTTGTGTTTGTATCTACAGGTGTTGCTACAGGTTTTGCACCACTTAGTCCCATTTTTGCAATGAGTTCCAAGGAATATTTCCTTTGTTGCATTAAGATTCCATGCTTATATCTAGCAAATTCAATTCCTAGAAAGTATTTTAACTCTCCTAGATCCTTCATCTTGAACACCTTCTGTAAATCTTCTTTAGTCTCCTCTATGACATTGATACTGCTTCTCATTATAAGCATATCATAATCATATATGAGAACTATCACAACCCCAACTTTTGATTTCTTAATGATTAAAGTGTGATCCAACTCACGTTTTTTGAACTGAAGATTGATAAAAGCTTCCGACAGCTTAGCATTCCATTATCTTGGAGCTTGTTTGAAACCATATATGAATTTTCTAAGTCTGCACACTACCTTCTCCCCTTGAATGTGAAATCCCTGAGGCATTTCCATATAAATCTCATCAAATAAATCACCCTGACGGAAGGCATTAAATACATCCATCTGATGTATATGCCACTTGTTTTGAGTAGCAATGGGTAAGATTGTCCTGACAGTTTTCATCCTAACTACGGTGGAAAAAGTCTTTCGATAATCAATCCCTTCCTTTTGACTATACCCCTTAGTTACAAGTCTATCCTTTAGTCTTTCAATTTCACTCGTTGACTTGTATTTCATCTTATAAATCCACTTACATCCTATAGACTTTTTTCCCTTCAGGTATTTTAACAATTTCCTAGGTCTGATTACCTTCAAGTGCAGAAATTTCTGACTGCATGGCTTCCATCTATCTTGGATCAGCAGCAGCCTCATTGAAAGTCTTTGGTTCAGTCATATTGGACATATTAGCTAAATATGTCTGATAGAAACAAGATAACTGATCATATGCTATGTAGTTGGCCATAGTATAGGGCCCATCTTGAACACTTAGTGACACAAAATCTTTCTTCCACAGGGGTGGCCTCCTTTCCCTTTCTAATCTTCTATGCTTCTGAATATTATCCATATGGTCAGTGTGAGGTATTGAATGACCATTTCTTTGGTGATCGACTTCTGGGGGATGTGGTGGAGGAATTGTAGATTATAGAGGTGGATTTAATCCTTCACCAGCTTCCAATTCCTCATTTCTCAATTCAACTTATTGAAATATGCTTGGATCAACATCTTATTTCACTAGTGTGAATGGAAGCACATCTTCCTTGAAAATAACATCTCTGTTGACAAAGAAAGAGTTAGTTTTAGTATCATAAAGAATGTACCCCTTTTGTACTTTTGAGTATCCCATAAGTACAGCTGGCCTTGCTCTAGACTTAAGCTTATCTATTTCTTGAACTATTCTAGCATAGCAAAGACATCCTATAACCCTGAGATGACTCATAAAAGCTTTTCTATCATATAATCTTTCAAAAGGAGTTTTATTATTGATAACAGAACTAGGTAATATGTTTATAATATAGGTTGCAGCTTATACACAATAGCCCCAAATTTGTATAGGAATATATGCTTAAAACCTTATAGCTCTAGTTAGCTCAAAATTGTGTCTGTGTTTTCTCTCAGCAACACCATTTTGCTGAGGGGTGTAAACACATGTTCTCTGGTGTATGATTCCCAAAGAAGAGAATAAGTTGGTGCAAACAGAATTTACAAATTCAGTCCCATTATCAGTCCTGATTGCTTTTACCGTTTTGTTAAACTGAGTGTGAACATACACAAGAAATTTTTTGAGGACTTCAAATACATTAGATTTGACTTTAAGCGGAAAATTCCATGTCATTATTTAAAAATTATCAACAATGGTTAATAAAAATATATTTCCATCAAATGTAGGATCTTTGTAAGGTCCCCACAAATCCACGTGGATGAGATGGGAGTCTAATTTGTTTAGCACAGGGACAAATTTGGCATTTATTCAGTATGTTGGAAACATCATTAGTTTTTACAACTATAAATTTCTTCAAAAGAGTAGATGAGACATGGCCAAGCCTTTTATGCCAAGTATCTATATCTAAATCAGTAGTAACATAACCAGAAAACTTAGGTGCTAAATCATTAGATGCAGTATGTATGTCTTTGTCATCTATAGCAGAGTTGTTTATTAGGAAGTAAAGGTCATCTTCTTGTCTACCAATCATCTTCCTCGTCCCACTGTAGAGCTCCTGAAATACAAAGAAGTTAGGGAAAAAGGAAGTAGAGCATTGGAGTTCATTGGTTAATTTTGTAACAGATCATAAGTTATAGTTAAACTGAGGTAAATGCAAAACATTAGTGATGGTGTGTCCTTTGGTTAATGTGCTTTCTCCTGTATGTGTTACTAAGGATATATCTCCATTTGGATGAAACACCTTTCTTGGATGGTTAGATTTTGAGATTTACTGAGCATCAAGCATGCTCAACTCAGACACCAAGTAGTTAGTGGCTCCTGTGTCCACTATCCACTTCTTGGGGGTGTTACATGTCGTTTATGCAGTGCAAATATACCTGCAGTATTAGATGAACATGAGATGTCTTCTGGTTTGTTTATTTGATTTAGGAACTGGAGGAATTGTTGATACTGATCTTTAGAAATAGTGTAGTTGTCCAGTTGGTGTTTCTGATTCTCACTTATTTGAGAGCCTTACGTGAGTGTACCAGCTTGTTCTGCAGTCTGACAACCACTAGACCAATTTTGTCTCTTCAGAATTCAAGTTCAGGCTCCTCAGTTTGAAACTATGGACTGTATTAGATGACTTCTTCCTTTTATTTCTTGAATCTTGAAGATACCCAACCAGTTTGTAGCAAACATCCGTGGTATGCCCTTTCATTTTACAGAAATCACACACAAGATTATAATTCCTTTTGGTGTGGTATTAACACTAGTTCCAGTTCTTGAGTACATGACAGCATCATAAAACCAGAACTAGCACTCATGGTTTTTTACTCTCATCATTGATGATCATAGAGTAAGCCTGGTTAACTGATGGCATAGGGTTCACTAACAAGATTTGGCTTCTAGACTGAATATAGGAATCGTTTAGCCCCATCAAAAAATGGAACAATTTAAACTTCTGCATGTGTTGCACATATTGTTTTGACTTTCCACAATTACAGGCAGGAGTAGGAACTAGAGACTCAAATTCTTCCAAAAGATCCTTTAGCCTTGAATAATACAAAGTCACCGAAGTAGTTCCTTGACTCAAGGTAGCTATTTCTTTGTGAATGTTAAAAGTTCTTGCCCCATCAACCTTGTGAAACCTTTAATTCAATTCTTCCCATAAGGATTGAGCATTTGAAGCATACATTATACCTCCTAACAGACCCTTTGACACAAAATTCATAAGCCAAGATAGAACTACGGCATTTACCCTTTCCCAATGATTTCCAAATTCTCGAAATCTTTATTTTAGGCATGAACCATCCACCAACCCTAGCTTGTTTCTACCCAACAATGCAATTCACATAGATCTATACCATATTGCATAATTCTCAACCCCAGTTAATTGAAATGAAATTATCTGAGAGCCACTTACATCTGAGGGTTGAAGGAACAGTGGGTGATTGTAATCCATGGTAGAGGCTTGATCACTACTGGAACATGAGGCATTTGTGACTCTAGGAGGCGCAATTGTTATAAGCTAGAATTTTCAAGAAAGCTTCAGCGAAGAGAAGAGATGGAAAGAATCAGTGGCAGCGTCACAGAAATTAGTTGAGTAGAATTGACTAGCTTCGCCTAGTAGGCTCTGATACCATGTTGTAATCTGTGTAATCTGCAAATTATGTACTCCCTATAGGGATAACTGATGAAGAAAGTATAGTAGGAAATAGTGAAGAAGAAGAGAATTAGGAGAAAGCCTGTAGAATGTATTGATTATCTTGACTGAACAGTACACTTGGCGCAGGTATTTATACACTAGTTCAATGAGTAACTACTTCTAACTTCCTTAACTAATCTTGATCAACCCCTTAACTAACTGCTAATACAATGACAGTATAATTGAGACAATTACTAAACTACCCTTGCTTGTTGCTTACTCTCAACAGATGCTTTGGGAAATTAGTATAAAAAGTTCCTTGATTTGATATGGCAGATACTGACTTAGGAACTGATGAACTAGTTTTTATCCAACGCAGGATGTTGGGACAGACAATGAGTTTGAGAAGGCACTTCTGGCCGATGTCATTCCCACCAGTGATATTGGGGTGACATTTGATGATATCGGTGCACTTGAAAGTGTCAAGGATACATTAAAAGAGTTGATCATGCTTCCATTGCAAGGACCTGAACTTTTCTCCAAGAGTCAACTAACCAAGGTTTACATCTGCAATTTATCCATATTTTGCTCGTCTAAGTAGATTAGCTTGTTTTAAAGTTTGGAAGTATTTGACCTTTTTGTTCAAGGATCAATTTCTCCAGCTTTGTTTTTATCCATTTATTTTTCCCACTAAAATAAGAGTATTAGTATTACCTAATAATTTTTGTTTAAGTTTGACCACATTACTTCCACAGTTAAACTTGAAGATAAAGATAGTTACTTATATTTCTTACTATTGGGTTTGTTTCATCTGAGCAGTTTGACCGGAAGTTTGTGCTTGATGAAAAATGTTACTCCAACTGTTGTTTCTCCTTTTGGGACTTGGATTTTCAAGCATTATCTAGAGATTTGTGATTATTTAAGAAAATATTTATCTTCAATTTTATTTGCAGCCCTGCAAAGGAATAATTTTGTTTGGTCCTCCTGGAACTGGGAAAACCATGCTGGCAAAAGCCGTTGCCACTGAAGCGGGAGCAAATTTTATTAATATTTCAATGTCAACTATCAGTTCAAAAGTTCGTTTTCTTGGAGCTTATTTGTGCTCTATTGAGTATAGGTGATGTTGTTCATAGTAGTTTCTTAGCATTAGAATAACCTTAATCTTTTTCTTTTCCAATGCCGCAGTGGTTTGGCGAGGGTGAGAAATGCATAAAAGCTGTCTTCTCGCTGGCTAGTAAAATTGCTCCCAGCATTATTTTTGTAGATGAAGTATGCTTCCTTAGACGTTAGCATGTTTCTTTCATATCTCATGCTTTAAAATTCGATCCTTTTTCTGATCCCTTTAGTCTCCTGTTTGTTTATGCGGCTTTCTCAAGGTTGATAGTATGCTGGGAAGAAGGGAAAATCCAGAAGAACATCAGGCAATGTGCAGATTGAAAAATGAATTCATGCTGAATTGGGATGGGTTACGCACAAAGGATACTGAACGAGTTCTGGTACTTGCAGCAACAAACAGGCCATTTGACCTTGATGAAGCTGTTATAAGGCGACTGCCACGCAGGTAAAAGAGGAATGACTAATTTGCAGATATTATTGAAGAAATTCTTTTAACACTTGCTTAATGCCCTTTTCATGTCTTTTCTGTACAGGTTGATGGTCAATTTACCAGATGCTCCAAACAGAGCAAAAATTCTAAAAGTGATACTCGCAAAAGAAGACTTGGTTCAGGATGTTCATCTGGAATCGGTTGCAAGTATGACTGACAGATATTCCGGAAGTGACCTTAAGGTGACTGCTATTCTTGTTTGCTTGGATAAATAACTAGTCCTTGTTTCATCGTTCTGATATTTGAATTTGCTGTGTTTTTCTAATTTAACTCTTTTATCATGTAGAATCTCTGTGCAAGCGCTGCATATCGACCCATTAGAGATATCCTAGAAAAGGAAAAAAAGGTACTACATTTCTTTTGTTGATGTGTGTTCATTGACTGGTTAGCTGAGGTAGAAAATAACTTGTTGGCTGTTCAAATGGATTTTCTTGGTAGTTCATTGACTGTCATGGATGCCTATTTCACTTTCTTTAGATAATTTTTCATGGGCTTTAGAGGATCCTTTTGAAGTATCTTAATTCAAAAGTATGTTGTTTTTGGTACAGGATTTCGTGGAGAGGAACTTTCTTCTAAAAAACCGTGGAGTTAAACTTTGACATCTTGGGTTTGTGAAAAGAAAAGGCAGTCTGGTGCATGAAGCATCCACATTCTCACAGGGTCCAGAGAAGGTCGCACTCCAATGGGGCGTGATGTAGGAAGCCTTCATTGGCGCAAGCATCAGTGAGATTTCACAACTCGGGAGAAACATAAGTTTGAGGGACAGCTCACTTAATATAAACTAAAAATGTATAAAACATATCAAACAATATAGATGTCACGACCCAAGCCGGGGCCCTAGCCGTAACAAGCATCCCAAACCACGAAGGCCCGTGCGCTCTTCTAAATCTGGTAATCATGCACAATATTCATACAGTCTAAGAAAATTTGCGGGAAACAATACATGACGGAACCATGGTCAATCTCAAAAACTTGAACAATTTTAAAAGGAAAATTCTGAATAATCTAAACATGTGACAACCGTCTGCGAAATCTCTAACATTACATTAGCCTTGATACATCTGAGAAAAATTTGGGACAAGGCCCCAGTAGACCAAAAAAAAAAAGGAAAAAGAAACAATGATATCTGAAAATCTGGCCTTCCGAAAGAGAGAAGGCTCACAAACTGCAAGTTCTGGCACACACGGATCTACAAAATACAACTTATAGAACATAGGTAAGAGCTATTACAAAACACGTTAACACAAAGTCATTTGAAAACACATGGGCATAGTATAATGATTTTTCAACAATAATGTAGCACTATGGAGCTAGATGGTACACCCTACAATTTTACATTTTGACTGCCAAATCTCGGTTGCCACCAAGGTTGGAGTAATAGTGAGGGAAGGACATACAAGATCCCATAGTAGGCCACAACCCCAATCAAGTCAATATGTCGTGGTTGGGCTCAAGATCACAAAGCAGGGCTCGTAACCATAGGTCCCAAGTTGGAATGACATAGTACTAGGTACGCAAGATCACATAGCAGGGTTCCAAGTTCGCATGTCGGCAAATCACGGTTTCCAGCATAGAGTTACCTGACTCGTACTTTCTTTAGGTAACCATCTAACTCACATCAATCAATCTTTAAGTTTGATATAAGGATAACATGCATCATGCTCACAACATTCTTTTCCTCTTTTCATTCGAGGCAATTCCTCCGCGGGGTATCATCATACCCTGACTTGCAAGTCATCACTACCACATCAATTCTCAAAACTTCTTATGCAAATCATAGTATGAACACCAACAAGACTTCCATACACAAACACATGGATAATGAATCCCAACACGTTATAGTTAAGAAACTTCATCATTTATAAAGTAGTACAATAGTGGATTTAAAACTCATGCTCTCAGTAGTTTAACAATAGTATCATGTGGAGTAAATAAAACATCATCATGGGGATTAAAAGATTTACAACTCATGTTCATAACACCTTTCAAAATAAAAATCACATGTCCACCATTTCAACAATTTAGATATATAAGAAAACAACCCTATGATCTTTCAATATTCTTCTCAAAATCATATCACAATGCATGCTTTTTGTGTTAAAAACAAAACCCCACTTATAATTGAATACTTACTTAAGTAATTATTAAAATCTTGTTTAAATTCGTACCAAAATCATGCCCATGAGATTAGGACAACCCCACGTACCTTAGATTACATGGTTTGAAAGAAAGAACCTAGATCTTGATCCTTTTTTTGAAATTCTTGATCTTAGGGTTGAGTTCTTGATCTTTGGGGGAAGGAGTTAGGGTTTTGATTTGAGAGAAAAATTGAATTATAGAGTGTATTATGGTTTTTGGGGTGCATATCTTATGTTATGGACGAATTTTGGGTGAGGGGAAGTGACCAAAATGCCCCTAGACCTATTAGAAACTAATTTAACAAGTGAAACGATTCCGTAATGCGCTGGCCGATGCATCGCATCGACATCGCGTCGGCTTACTGCCTTCCCTTGGTGGATAAGTCCGACGAAAAATGTCATAACTTTTTGTCTCGTTTATCGCATTTTGGCAAAATTGGTATCGTTGGAATAAATACATTAATTTGAAAAGGAATAAATACATTAATACTACAGGCTGAAAAGCATGATTTCATCAGAATCAATGTTCACACTAGAATCAATACACCTGGGAGCACTAACGGACTCTTCTCAAGTCCTTGCAAAATTTTTAAAATACCATACTGTTTAGACTCTAAACTTCGGTACTTGAATCACCCTAATAATGAGAAATATCTGAGCACATCAAAGTAAGGAAAGAATTGAGATGACTTTACTTCCGTATGGGTGACACCATATACAAATTAGAGTATGTTAGAGGAACATTCCGAATCCATAGAACGAAGTAGAACATGAAGAAAGAGAGACATTCCTAAATGCCTAGTAGCCTTCTGCCTGTAAGTGTGGCACACTACATACCCATAAATAAGACTCTACCTGGCATGATTTTGCAGACACCCTGGGACCATGAACTGTGCTCTGATACCAATTTTGTCACGACCCAAACTAGGGCACTAGCCGTGATGATCAGTCCGAACCATGAAGGCCTGGACGCCCTTCTAATTTGTAATAACATACCCTTTCCGTATATGAAAAAGATAATGCAGAAATACATAATGAAATGGAATCATGGTCATTAAATTTGAATTCAAATTTTAATGAAAACTGTAACTCAAAACATCTGAGTTATATCTAACTCATTTTACAAAATCTTTACTACATGCATAAATCCAACTGTCTGAAAACTGGGACAAGGACCTCAAAAGACCAAAACATAATAATGATAAATGACTGAAGTAAACAAGGCCTTCTGAAATAAAGAAGGCTCACCACGAAACTCTGCACTTTTGTCTGGAGAAAATCTACTGCTTATCGGGACCCCTAAATTGAGCCTCAAAACCTGGAAGGGAGGGGGTCAATACAGATGTACTGGTACGCAGAGTAATCCAAAATAATGAATTTATATATAACATAAGTGAGAGCAATTCATAAAACATTATAAATATAATATATGAAAAAACATGGCACATTTTAAAGACTTTAAAACATTTCTTTGAAACCATGACTCACTCTTTGTCTTATTTCTGAGATAAATGGTACACCCTACAATTTGTAATTCCATGGGCTATATGGAATCCTCCCTTGACTCGACGGCCAATCCCCCAATCCAAGTTTGTCGCAAGGATTGGAGTTTCTATAAGGAGGACACGCAAAATCATACAACATGGTGTCAAAATCCCCAATCAAATTAACATGTCATGGTAGTGCACAAGATCATAAAGCAGGTCTCTTAACCATAGTCCCAATTTGGGATGACATGAATCAAGGTACACAGGATCACAAAGTATGGTACCATAATCCCGTGTTGGCGAATCACGGTTTTTAGCATAGAGTCCTTCAAATCGTACTTTCTTCAGATAATCATCTAACTCTATTTAATACCATTTTAAACCTTTTTTGAAACATGCATCTTTCAGAATTCATAATATGAAAATGTGATTTCAAACATGTGTTCTATTCTGTTCTGAATTACTATGGCTTTAATTGAGTTGGCGTCGTCATACGAAGACTTGCAAGTCCTACTTCTGATCCATATTGTACCATGCATGATTCTTTCATAAAAACATAATTCAGACCACCCAAGTATGCAAATAATATAAGAGATTACATGTTCCAAAAACTATGCAAAAATTCTCATTCTTTCAATAAATATGTGGTGGTCATGTAATCTTTGACAAACCATGCAACTCTTCTCATTATATATTTATATTCAGCATTAGTCAACATAAACATCACTCTCCTTTGAAATTAAAACCATAATTCAATAATAGCATTAATCAAGACATTTCATATCATGCTTTTCAAGATGCATTCAAAACAGTCCATAGCATATAAAAATTGAAAAGTAAAGAATAATCATAACAAGAGAGGGATTCTTTAGGACTCATGCTCTCAATTGTATATTCATCCTTAAACACATGCATACATATATATATAGAGTCTCAAATCAATTTGCGGTCCAAAACAATACTGATCAAGGCTTCTAAAACATGCTAGTAGTCGTAAATTCAAAACCCCTTTCTTTAAAATCATGATTTCGAGACCGTTAGCATGAATTAAAGATGGTTTCTTTGTCCATAAAATTTTAAAAAAAACCCACGTACCTTAATTTATGATTCTTGAATGAACTCGTGCTTTAGGGATGCTATCCGAACAATTGATGAGTGTTTCTTGTAGCCCTCGCAATTGAGATTCTGAATCTCAAGGAATTATAGAAAACCAATGGTGAAATCTTAAGATATTTTGATCTTTTGGTTGAAACCCTAAGAAGTGTTTTTGTTGATTTTGAGAGAGAAAGACCTTATTTTGGTGTTTGGAAGATTTAATCCCATGTTATGGCTGAATAGGGGTGGTGGTGGAAAATAACACTTTTTTCCTTAAAAATGCAAAAACAGAACTTGGAAATTAGATGCATGCGACAAAGCATGCGTTGCACGCTAATCACGTGATGCTACTATCTCAGTCACGAAAATGACCATAACTTTTCGTTCGGGTAACGGATTTTGACGAAATTGGTATCATTGGAAAGAAAATTCGAAGACCTTTCATTAGATATATAGTAGGCCCTCTAATCCTTTATATACAAAGAGTTATGTTCGATTGAAGTTGACCCATGTTTCGACACTCACTCAAACTCGAACGATAGGAAAACTTTGAACACGTCCTTGAGTTGGGGGACCTATATGATCTCAATTCATGCTCAAATTGGTTTTCACAATACATAATTGATTAACATGCCAAATTTGCATAGGATTTATGACTTTTGGATCATCTACGCATAGAAATGATGGTTTTTCGTTCTAGCACAAAATGTGGGTTGTTACAACAATCGGAGGAGGTTGGCAATTTATGCCCTAATTGATGATTTTAAATGGGATTGGATGAATTAGGTTGAGGGAAAAAGACTCAATTGCCACTCAAAAACTTAAATTCGCAACAGAATTGTGTTGTAGAGAGCCACCGCGATGTGGTGAGGGCTCCATCGCTATAGGCACTGTGATGTGGTCCTATCGCGATGAGCTGCTGGAATCAAAATCTAAACAAGACCCATTTCTCGTCCACAAAAAATGAAAGACATGCTCCTTACACCTCTGAACATGAATTGACTCAAAAATCTACAGATAGGTCAGGAAGACAAATTTACAAATCTTCAAAGTTAAGAGGCTTAAAAAATTACTAAGACCTCATTTGTTTGCACTTAATAGAGGTATGAATCTGAATGGTTCAGACTTCAAATCATTAAGTGTATTTGTTTTTTTTAATAAGGTTGTAACTCTTAATAGGTCATAATCATTCAGATCTAGAACCAAGTCTTAATATGCTGAAGGGATATTCTGGTGTTGGATAATATTCATCTCTATATTCATAATTAGAAGTCACCACCACTAACCACCTCTACCACAATTACTATTGTCAACCACCACCCACAATCACTAACCACCTCCACCATCACAACCACTATCGACAACAAATACCACTACAAACCACAATTGTCAACCGCTACCACACCTACAACCTCTTTTATTCTAATTATATTCACCGTTATCACTGTTGTCAATAGTATAACAATCAGCAACCAATACCGGCCAATCCCTACTACCAACCAACTTATCTATCACAGCTCACACAACTACTAACTACCTGTTATGACCTGACCTAGGGGCTGGCCGTGACGGACATCCCAAACCATGAAGGCCTAGATGTCCCACTCTATCTGATCTGGTAATGATGCACAACATTCATATCATAAAAGAAAATGCGGAAATATAATCTAATATGAAAATATGGTCATTAACTCTGGGTTTCAAGACATAAGAAAGAAACTGTAATTCAAAATATCTGAATAAGATCTGACTCAGTCTGCGAAATCTCTACTACATCTCAAACTGTTCTAAAAACTGGGACAAGGCCCCCAGTAGACCAAAATAATGAAATAACATAATTTGAAATAATAGCCCTTTTGGAACAAAGAAGGCTCACCACTACATGGATCACTTAGCTCTGGAATACTCTAGTGATTAGCTAGACCCTTAGAATGAGCCTCCAAACCTGGGAGGTAGGGGGCCAATACAGATGTAGTGGTACATAGAGCAAATTCAAAATAATAATTTATATTCAACATATATGAGAGCAATTTAAAACTGTTCATAAACATATCGTAGAGTAAGAAATCTCATGGGCATTTCTGAAAGACTCTGAAAAATATCATCTGAACTCTGAGACATTCTTTATTTTACTTCTGCGCTAGGTGGTAAATCCTACACCTCTGAAATTCCATGGGCTATGTGAAATCTTCCATTGACTCGGCGGGGAAGCCTTCAACCCCAAGTGTGCCGCAAGGGTTGGAATATCTAACTCTGCTATGCCACACAGTCATCGACAGCGTAAAAATAATATACCCAAATCAACAAATTACGGTTTTAGGCAAAGAGTTACTTGAACTCAAACATTCTTCGGGTAATCACCTAACCCCCTTTAAGCTCAGGCTTAACTCTTTAAAACATGCATTCTCTTAAATCAAACTCTAAAAACACATTTTGTTACGACATACATACTTATGGTATCATCACACCATTGACTTGCAAGTCACATCTCTGAGCCATTACTAGCATATTACAATCTCTGTTTTCAAAACATAAATTTGGGACCACCATATCAATAAATCATTTCAAAAAATTCTTTCTCTAAAACTCATGTAAACACATGTATGCAACTCTCTTTGTCAAACTTTCAATGATTCAAGGTGGTCATCTCAAGTTTCTTAATCTCATGCAACTCTTTCTATTTTAACAAAAAATATTAACATCAAGAAACTCCCTCTCTTAAATCTCTAAATCATGCTCAAACTACTATGGTATTTGAGTAAACAAATTTCAAGTCATAAATCATGCATTTCAAATCCTTCACATTAAGATCATAAACATAAAGTCATCACAAGGGAGAGATTTCATAAGTTGTTCTCTCAAACAATCTCAAATCTAAATTTTCATAAATATACATATACATGTAAATCAATTTAAGTGGGAAAGGCCAAATCAACAATACAATTAACTATTAATAATTCATAATAAATCATGTATTTCAAAAACCCCTTTCTAAATTCATTCTTGATAATCTTTAAATCATGTTCTAGTGTTTACAAGCCCATCCTGTTTGTAGGATAAACCCCACATACCTCAATTTAGAAATTTGATGGATGATTCTTGAAGCCTAAGATTTGGGGATTCCAAATCTTTAATCAATCATGAAAACCCACGGTTAAATCTTGAGTTATTTGGGTTTTCTTGTTTGAAACTCTAAGGAGTGGTCTTGATGGTTTTTGATGAAAAAATCAATTATGAGGTCATTCGGATTAAATCCCATGTTTAGGCTGATAAAGGTGTGGAAAATACCTAATATACCCTTCATGAGACGGACCAAAAATATAAATGGGAGATCGATTTCATGGGCCGTGGCTCACTAGAAATGGACGAGTGTAATTCTTAAGGTCACCGCGACGTGGAGCCATCGCATTGTCCCACAGGTTGGGTCCTAAAACATTTGTGCAACGCGCCACAATTGCGCTATGCTACTGGAATTTGACAATTTCTAAATAGGCCCCCTCCACGACGTGCCAAGCACCAAAATGACAGTGTTTTATGACTATAACTTAAATTATCCATAACTTCTTGTTCGGGTATCAGATTTGGGCTAATATGTCACAACCCGAACCTAGGCCCTAGCCGTGACGAGCATCTCGAACCATGAAGGCCCGGAACACCCATTCTATATCTGGTTATCATGCAAAACATTCGTAATCATAATAAAATACGGAATATAACTGAGTACGGAAAACATGGTCAAGTATTTTTGAATAATACTATTTGACATCAGTCTGCGAAATCTCTACTAAGAATATAAACATTTGTCTGGAAAGAAACTGGGACAAGGCCTCCAGTAGATCAAAAACGTAGTAAGTAAGATAATGGCTGACATAATTAGGCCTTCCGAATGATAGAAGGCTCACCACTGTAAATCAAATCTGCAACTCCGAGAATATCTACTGAGTAGCTGGACCCCTAGACTGTGCCTCAGGACCTGGAAGGAGGGGGGGTTAGCACAAAAGTACTGGCACGCGAAGCACTCCAAAAATAGCATAATAGAACATACATATATATACATATAATAAGTGAAAGCAAATTTTTCATCAAGACATCATGTATAAAACTGTTTCTGAAAAATACATGGGCACTTTTTGAAAACATGCAACCTGTCTGTTCATTTCAAATCATGATCTGTGTTTTACTTCTGAGTTAGGTGGTGTTCCCCTACAAGTCTGAATATTCCACGGGCTTTATGGAATCCGCCATTGACTCGGCGGGGAATCCCCCAACCCAAGTGTGCCGAAAGGGTTAGAGTGTCTGAGTCTGATACGCCACATGACATTTAAGTCAGCGCATAATAATATACCCAGGTCGGCAAACCACGGTTTTAGGCAAAGAGTTGTCTGAATTCCCACCTTCTTCAGGGAACCACCTAAGCTCTCTTTATGCCCTATTTTTGCCTTTTCTGAACATGTATAATTCTGAAAATTTCTAAATCATGAAAGTATGGAAAAAATCTGATTTCTGAACTAGTCTGTGTCTGTTATGGCATTTTTCTGAGTTGGTATCGTCATACCAAGACTTGCAAGTCCTATTTCTGAGCAATAATGTATTAAGTAAGAGCTTTCATTCAAAACATAGTTTAGACCACCAAAATATGTAATTTGCATCAAAGATGTCATGTTCCGAAACTCAAGTCAAATCCCTGCAAAAATTTCATCAAACATATGGTGGTCGTGTGTATTTTGGCAAAACCATGCATTCTTTCATTACATGCATATTCAACATTTACAACCCTCTCTTTCGTGTACAAAATCATATTCCAAAACAATTTAATATACGTGAAACATGGAAAACTTTACATTAAGAGAGGGGTTTCGTGAAAATCATGCTCTAAATTCATATTTCAGGACAAACACATATATACGTATACATATAATTATCAATCACTTTGGGGGGAAGCCAAAAGGCCAAAACAGTATCATTAAAGCTTCTAAAACATGAGTATGTACATAAATTCGAAAACCCCATTCTTAAAACATGATTTCTATGCCCATAAGTTTTTTAGGAAAACCCTGCGTACCTTGTTCTCCACGAATATTTGGTGTCTATCGAAGCCTACGTCGAGAGAATTCTGAATCTGTAATTTGTTTCACGAAGAAGTTTCGGAATGATAGGTCCTTCAAGCTTATTTTCTCAAACCGTAGTTGCTCCTTCTCTTAAGTTCTTGAAGGATTAGATTTTGGGATTTTATAGGAGGCTTCAATGTTGTTAATAGGCCCAAATCCGTTTAGGAGTGGGTAAGGACGATTTTGGGTTTTGTAAGGACTAACTTGCACTTAAAGTAACTCAAAACGGAGTGTTTTCGTCACCTGAAACCATAGGTATGCGCCGCCCTTTGCAACGCATAGACTAGGATAGGCGCCACCCTTTCCATTGCCTAAATTTACATAGGCGCCGCCCTATGCATCGCCTATATTTGCATAGGCGCCGCCCTAGGCATCGCCTATATGTGCGTAGGCGACACAGTCAGTCAACTTTGAAAGGCCATAACTTCTTCACCGGGTGTCCGTTTTAGGTGAATTTGGTATCGTTGGAAAGCTTATTCAATTATATACAATTTGGTATAGAGTAGGCCACCCATTTTATCATATACAATGAGTTATGGTCAATAGATTTTGACACAAATTACAATGTCCACTAAAACTTAATCGATCGAAATAGTTTTAACTCGTCCTTGAGTTGAAGGACTTCTATGGTCTAAATTCATGCTCAAATGAATTCACATACTACAAACTTGTTTAACATTCCAAATTGGCATAGGATTTAAGGCTTGGGGATTATCAACGCATCAGAGTCATAAATTTTATTCTAGCCCGAAATGCGGGGCGTTACATTATCCTCCCCTTGGGATCATTCGTCCCCGAATGGTGAAGTGGAAATAGTCACGCATGATTTCAAACAGATTCATACATAGAAGGAAACATAAAGCAAGAATTGTACCTTTCAATTCGTCTCTTGCTGATTCAAATAGGCTCGGGTATCTCTCTTTCATGTCATGCTCCGACTCCCAAGTTGCTTCTTCAACTTTCTGATTTCGCCATAACACTTTAACTGAGACTATCTCTTTACTCCTCAATTTCTCACTTGTCGATCTAGGATTTCCACGGGCTCTTCCTCGTAAGACAAGGAATCGCTCACCTTGATTTCATCAATGGGCACCACCAAAGAGTGATCTCCGATGCACTTCTTCAACATGGATGTGTGGAATACTAGATGAACAGAACCAAACTTGCAGGCAATTCTAATTCATACGTAACTCCACCTATTCTTCTTATAATCTAATACGGGCCTATATAGCGAGGACTTAGCTTACCCCTCTTCCCGAAATGCATAACCCCCTTCATGGGAGAAACTTTGAGGAAAACCCAATCTCCAATCTCAAACTCTAACTACCTTTTCCTGACGTCGGCATAGGATTTCTGATGACTCTGAGATGCCATTAATCATTCCCTAATGAGTTTCACATCCTCCATTGCTTGATGAACAAGATCAGGCCCATACATCTGCATCTCACCTACTTCATACCAGCCTATTGGAGACCTACATCTCCTACCATACAATGCCTCAAAAGGTGCCATCTTAATACTAGAGTGGAAGCTGTTGTTATAGGCAAACTCTATCAGTGGCAAGTGATCAACCCAACAACCTTTAAAGTCTATCACACAGGCCCTCCACATGACCTCCAGGGTCTGGATGGTGCGTTCAGCTTACCCATCAGTCTGAGGGTGGAATGTTGTACTTAAGTTCACCTGGGTACCTAAACCTTTCTGAAACAATCTCCAAAACTGAGAAGAAAACTGCATACCTCGGTCGGATATGATGGAGACAGGCGCTCCATGCAAACGGATAATTTCTGCAATGAACAGCTTGGCATAATCTTCCCCCGAATAGTTAGTCCTGACAGGCAGAAAGTGAGCTGACTTGGTCAGCCTATCTACAATCACCCATATAGAGTCATACTGATTTCGGGACTTCGGAAGTCCTGTAATAAAGTCCATATTGACCATTTCCCACTTCCACAAGGGCAACACTATTTCTTGGGAAGTACCTCCTGGCCTCAAATGTTCTACTTTCACTTGTTGGCAATTCAAGCACTTAGAAACAAAGTTAGCCACATCTCGCTTCATATTATTCCACCAAAACATAGATTTCAAATCATGGTACATCTTAGTAGAACCAAGATGAACAACATACCTCGAGGTGTGTGATTCATCAAGAATTCTTTCTCGAAGCCCGTCGACATTCGGAACACATAATCTACCCTGAAACCTCAGAATGCCATCACCATCAATTTCAAAAGACATCACCTTCTGTTGACCCACATCTTTCTTGATTTGCATCAAGATGGGATCTTCACCCTGCTTCTCCTTCACTTCAGCACAAAGGGATGACTTAGCTAACTCATGAACAACCACCCCTCCATCTTCGAAATCTAATAGTCGCACTCCCATATTCGCAAGGCGGTGAATATCCTTCACCATCTCTTTCTTTTCTTCTCCTACGTGAGATAGGCTGCCCATAGACAACCTGCTGAGGGCGTCGGCTACAACATTTGCCTTGCCCGGATGGTAATGCAGACTCATATCATAGTCTTTCAGGAGTTCCAACCACCACTTCTTCCTGAGATTCAATTCTTTCTGCGAGAAAACATACTGCAGACTCTTGTGATCAATGAAGATATCAATATGAACACCGTACAAGTAGTGCCGCCAAATCTTAAGGGCAAACACCACAGCTGCTAGTTCCAAATCATGAGTAGGGTAGTTCCGCTCGTGTACCTTCAACTGCCTAGATGCATAAGCTACCACCTTACCATGTTGCATTAAAACGCAGCCAAGTCCCATACGGGATGCATCACAGTAAACCACAAAACCATCAACACCCTCGGGCAGAGTCAAAACAGGTGCAGTGGTCAGTCTGTCTTTCAACTTCTCAAAACTATTTTCACATAAATCAGACCACACAAACTTTGCCTTTTTCTGAGTCAGTTTAGTGAGTGGAGCCGCTATGGTTGAAAAACCCTCTACGAATCTTCTGTAATAACCTGCCAAACCCAAGAAGCTCCGAATATCGGTTGGAGTCGTGGGTCTGGGCCATTTTCTCACCGCCTCAACTTTCTGGAGGTCCACTCTAATCCCGTCACTAAAACAATATGCCCTAAGAAGGCAATGGCATCTAGCCATAACTCACACTTGGAAAATTTGGCATACAACCGTTGATCCTTAAGGTTCTTGAGAATGATTCGAAGGTGATCGGCATGATCCTCCTTACTCTTAGAATAAATTAGAATATTATCAATAAATACAATGACAAACGAGTCAAGAAACTGACGGAAAACTCTGTTCATAAGATCCATGAAGGCTGCAGGGGCATAGTTAACCTGAAGGACATGACAAGAAACTCATAGTGACCATATCGGGTTCGGAAAGCTATTTTGGGAATGTCTGACTCCCTAACTTTCAACTGATGATAGCCCGAACGAAGGTCTATTTTTAAAAAATATCTAGCACCCTGAAGCTGGTCAAAAAGATCATCAATCATAGGAAGAGGATATTTGTTTTTAATTGTGACCTTATTCAACTGACGGTAATCTATGCACATACGAAGGGAACTGTCTTTCTTACGCATGAAAAGTACATGTGCACCCCAAGGAGATACACTGGGGCATATTAATCCCTTATCTAGGAGGTCTGCTAGCTGTTCTTTCAACTCTTTTAGCTCTGCGGGAGCCATTCTACATGGCGGAATAGAAATGGGACGGGTATCTGGCAACACATCAATACCAATCTCTATCTCCCTATCAGGGTTTATCCCTGGGAGATCTTCGGGAAAGACTTCTGGAAATTCATTCACCACAGGGACAGACTGAAGAGGAGGATTTTCAACTTTAGAGTCCTTGACTAGAATAAGGTGATACAAACAACCCTTAGAAATTAGTTTTCGGGCTCTGAGATAAGATATAAAATGCCCTTTGGGTGCTATAGAATGCCCCTCCCATTCTATCATTGGTTCATTCGGGAAGGAAAAGGTAACTCTACGGGTCCTACAATCCAATATGGCATAGCATAAATGGAGCCAATCCATCCCTAAGATAGCATCAAATGCAACCATGTCCAACTCTATAAGGTCTGCCACCGTATCTCGACGACCAACAGTCACCACACAACTCCTATATAGTTTTCTAGCAAAAACAGAATCCCCCACCGGGATAGAAACAGAAAAGGGTTCAAAAATTACACTGGGCTCAAACCCGAAACCAACAGCCACATAAGGGGTCACATAGGATAAGGTAGATCCGGGATCAAGTAACACACAAGCATCACGGGAAATGATTTATAATGTACCGGTAACGACGTCTGGGGAAGCTTTCGCCTCCTGGCAGTTGGTCAAGGCATATAACCGGTTGCGACTATTCTCGATAGCTGATGTGGCGCCCTTCTCAGATGGGGATAGCGCTGTGGAATTTCCCTGAAACTTCGCACCACCAGCACTCCTCCTAGCTGATGGACAGTCCCTCTGAAAATGGCCTGATTGACCACATGAATAACATACAAGTGTGCCCAACTGATATTTCCCCAGATGATTCTTACCACAATTTTCACATCACGAGTAAGTGTGATGCTTCTGAGCCACACTCCTCTGCGACTGAGTATATGGTGCTCTTGATCCATGAGGAGTCTGAAAGCTCTGAGTCTGTCTATTTGCCGGGGGTCTGGGCTCTGGGGCGCTGGCCGCTGACTGTGTATTATTCCAAAACCTCGTCTTCTTCGACCACCTATTTCCCCAATTACCACTCTGCAGCTGACTCTGGTGTCGATCCGTAGATTTGACTCTCTTGGCCTGTCTGTCCTTCTCTCTAGATTCAACGATCTTTCTCTTCTTCTCTTCCACTTGCTGCTTATGGACTGTCAGTCTAGCAAAGTCTAACTCCCTATCCAGCATTGCCCCCTGGCACTCAAATATCAGGTTATCAGCAAGGCCGGATGCAAATTTCCTCATCCAGGCTCTCATATTGCTAGTCAATTCTGGTGCATAGCGGGCTAGTTGATTAAACTTCAAAGTGTACTCCTGTACACTCATACTGCCCTGCTTCAGATTCATAAACTCTTCTGCTTACAAGAAATCATTGATTAGGGGACAGTTTAGACTCTAAAGCATGAACTAAATCACAAAGAATGGAAACATTCCTAAATGCCTAGTAGCCTCCTGTTTATAAGTGTGACGCGCTACACACCCATAAACAAGACTCTACCCAATGTGATTTCACAGACACTCTGGGACCATGAACGTTCTCTGATACCAAGTTTGTCACGACCCGAACCTAGGCCCTAGCCGTGACGAGCGTCCCGAACCATGAAGGCCCAGAACACCCATTCTATATCTGGTTATCATGCACAATATTCGCAATCATAATAAAATGCGGAATATAACTGAGTATGAAAAACATGGTCAAGTATTTCTGAATAATACTATTTGACATCAGTCTGCAAAATCTCTACTAAGAACATAAATATTTGTATGGAAAGAAACTGGGACAAGGCCCCAGTAGACCAAAAATGTAGTAAGTAAGATAATGGCTGACATAATTAGGCCTTCCAAATGATAGAAGGCTCACCACTGTAAATCAAGTCTGCAACTCCGAGAATATCTACTGAGTAGCTGGACCCCTAGACAGTGCCGCAGGACCTGGACGGAGGGGGGGTCAGCACAAAAGTACTGGCACGCGAAGCACTCCAAAAATAGCATAATAGAACATACATATATATACATATAATAAGTGAAAGCAAATTTTTCATGAAGACATCATGTATAAAACTGTTTCTGAAAAATACATGGGCACTTTCTGAAAACATGCAACCTGTCTGTTCATTTCAAATCATGATCTGTGTTTTACCTCTGAGTTAGGTGGTGTTCCCCTACAAGTCTGAATATTCCACGGGCTGTATGGAATCTGCCATTGAATCGGCGGGGAAGCCCCCAACCCAAGTGTGCCGCAAGGGTTGGAGTGTCTGAGTCTGATACGCCATAGGACATTTAAGTCAGCGCATAATAATATACCCGGGTCGGCAAACCACGGTTTTAGGCAAAGAGTTGTCTGAACTCCCACCTTCTTCAGGGAACCACCTAAGCTCTCTTTATGCCCTATTTTAGCCTTTCCTGAACATGTATAATTCTGAAAATTTCTAAATCATGAAAGTCTAAAAAAAAATCTGATTTCTGAACTAGTCTGTGTCTGTTATGGCATTTGTCTGAGTTGGTATCGTCATACCAAGACTTGCAAGTCCTATTTCTGAGCCATAATGTATTAAGCAAGAGCTTTCATTCAAAACATAGTTTAGACCACCAAAACATGTAATTTGCATCAAAGATGTCATGTTCCGAAACTCAAGTCAAATCCATGCAAAACTTTCATCAAACATATGGTGGTCGTGTGTATTTTGGCAAAACCATGCATTCTTTCATTACATGCATATTCAACATTTACAACCCTCTCTTTCGTGTTCAAAATCATATTCCAAAATAATTTAATATACGTGAAACATGGAAAACTTTACATTAAGAGAGGGTTTTCATGAAAATCATGCTCTAAATTCATATTTCAGGACAAACACATAAATACGTATACATATAATTTTCAATCACTTTGGGGGAAAGCCAAAAGGCCAAAACAGTATCATTAAAGCTTCTAAAACATGAGTATGTACATGAATTCGAAAACCCCATTCTGAAAACATGATTTCTATGCCCATGAGTTTTTTAGGAAAACCCCGCGTACCTTGTTCTCCACGAATTTTTGGTGTCTATCGAAGCCTACGTCGAGAGGATTCCGAATCTGTAATTTGTTTCACGAAGAAGTTTCGGAATGATCGGTCCTTCAAGCTTATTTTCTCAAACCCTAGTTGCTCCTTCTCTTAAGTTCTTGAAGGATTAGATTTTGGGATTTTATAGGAGGCTTCAATGTTGTTAATAGGCCCAAATCCGTTTAGGAGTGGGTAAGGACGATTTTGGGTTTTGTAAGGACTAACTTGCACTTAAAGTAACTCAAAATGGAGTGTTTTCGTCACCTGAAACCATAGGCATGCGCCGCCCTTTACATAGCATAGACTAGGATAGGCGCCTCCCTTTGCATTGCCTAAATTTACATAGGCGCCGCCCTATGCATCGCCTATATTTGCATAGGCGCCGCCCTAGGCATCGCCTATATGTGCGTAGGCGACACAGTCAACTTTGAAAGGCCATAACTTCTTCAGCGGGTGTTCGTTTTAGGCGAATTTGGTATCGTTGGAAAGCTTATTCAATTATCTACAATTTGGTATACTAGGCCACCCAGTTCATGATATACAATGAGTTATGGTCAATAGAATTTGACACAAATTACAACGTTCACTAAAACTTAATCGATCAAAATAGTTTTAACTCGTCCTTGAGTTGAAGGACTTCTATGGTCTAAATTCATGCTCAAATGGATTCGCATACTACAAACTTGATTAACATGCCAAATTGACATACGATTTAAGGCTTGGGGATTATCAACGCATCAGAGTCATATATTTTATTCTAGCCCAAAATGCGGGGCGTTACAGAATATTATATCGACGGAAAGCACATTCAATTTTCCACATGATAAAAAGTTGAAATTAGAGAAATTATTTATGGTTTACACTTTACTCACTTTGAAAGTAAAAAATGAGACTAAGCTTACTTGACACAATTCTAGTCATTTAACTCTAAGACCATATTACCACGAGTTACCGCATTGATGATTTTTGCGGAGTGTTACACTACCACTACTACATCACAACCTCTTCATATTCTTTGACCGCCACCACCATTATCACTTTTAATGCTACCTCTACCACCACTTCAACTAGTACCATCACTACAATTTATCTATACTAACAACCATCTCCACCATGACAACAAATAACATCTCCAACTACCACCAACACATCATCAATAATCATGTATTCATATTTCAGCCAACACAATCAACACCTTAAACTACTAACATCAAGCAACATCACATCATAACAACAACCACCACCATCAATCGCCACCATCATAATAGTCACTACAATACCAACCATCACAATTATGACCACCACTATTATTAATCACTAACATGAATCATTGTCACTGCAACCACCATTATAAACCATCTCCACTATCACTAATCAACATAAATATTTTTTTCTCAATCAAATACTAATAATTTAGTTGTATTAAATTACATACTTTTTTAATATATAATTAATTTTTTATTTTATTTTTATTTTTAATTTTATTATATATACAAATAAATTTTTTTTACACATTCAGATGTTGACTAATCATTAAGTCTTCAGATCTAGGGTGGCATTTGGGTTCCAAGTCCGTCATGTGAAACTTTGTGATGTGGGGAATGACTTGGTCCATCAAGGCCTCGACCTTATGAGTAATAGTATGCTTGAGGTATGACATTTGGTGGATACATTCTTTGGTGCATGGCTTCGGGGGTAATAGTTGGGGATGTGTTATGACGAGTTGAGGTTCGAGAACTACGTTGACTTTCTACCCTTTCCATTTGGACACTAATACAGGCCACTTCCACTCCTAACTTATCAAGACCCGCATTCACTCTAGCCACGTCCCGAGACAAGGATACAAGATTATCCACAAGAGCATTCAAAGCATTTTGGTCCACGGTTTGTGCATTGGAAGTTTCAGGTTCCATGTGTAATGGTTCCATTTGCCAATGTACCTACAAAACAAAGAAACGTTAGCTTAAAATATCCTCACACACTCTTCACACTTGGCTTCCACATTTGTCCCTTTAAGTATGGTAAGCCGATTATCAATCCTTGAGTACTTGGGAATGAGTCTACTCTTTAGTTAGAATGGATTTTGGTTTCTAAGACTCAAGGAAGTTTTGTACGGAATGAGTCTACTCTTTAGTTAGAATGGATTTTGGTTTCTAAGACTCAAGGAAGTTTTGTACACACTTGAAACAAGAAAACTACGAATGGCAAACGACAAAAGCACCACAAAGAACGCTGACACGAAGACGTACTCGAAAAATAGTTTACAACTTAGTAGGTTGTTACTTAGTTGTCAACTAATGTAGGAGTCAATAGAAAGAAAAATAATAGAGATAAGGAAAGAAACTTGGAAGGTCCTATGACTTGATTTTTGTTGTTGATGTGGCCCACAATTTTATTTTGGACGTTTGGTGTTGTTGTTTTGTTGAAGCCATTTGGTGTTGTTGTTTTGTTGAAGTTTGATGTTGTCCAACTTGAATAATTCAATTATATTTTTGTTTGGTGAGGCTTTCTCGGTCTTTGGAGTGAAAGACAAGGCCTTGGATTCTTTTTTTCAAAGGTCAAAAAAATGTGTCAATAAACTTTTCACCAACTTATACCAAAATGGCAAAACCCGTTTTTTCTTTGGCTTTGTCCCTTTCCGCTTTTGGTTCTTTTTGAAAAAGGCTTGACACTCTTTTGGTAAGTAAGCTTTTGGGAGGTATTCTGTTTACTTGCCTCTTTGGTGTTGTCTTGAAACTAATTCCAAGACAAGCACAAGACTTTGCTTCTCTCATCCTTTTTTTCAAATCAAACAAGCCTTTTATCCAACATTCATCTCAACAACAATATGAACAACAACAATAACACTTATGAAAAACAACAATAGCTAATACGTCCAACCCCTCAACAACAACTAAACTTAGGCTCAAATCTTGGACCTTAGACTAAGTGTGCTAGGGAAACAACAAGCTAACACACCAAAATACTAACACAAGTAAAATAACAACTGAATCTAGACACTTCTCGACCAAACACTAGTCACCAGATAACACACCTTTTTTTTTAAACTACAATAGCCCAAGATTGGTGGTGTAAGAACACGACCAGCCTTCTCTTGGATACCAAATGATACCAACAGGTATCTAAAAGCGCACAAAAACAGTCCACAAACACACAAAACAGTCCACACGCAGAAGACACTAAACGGAAACAAACTCAAACTAAAACGATAAAGAAGATATGTAACTTGACACAATGAGAACGCATAATGCAGAAACTAAAGAGTACATTAATACTCTAAAATATCTACAATAAAAGTTAACAAGTTCCATGTTCTTACAGAACACAACAGGAGCTCGGTTCCCTCAAGCACTCTCGTTTCTAGCCGATACACACAACACAAGAAGAAACCATTTCTTGTGGTGTCAAATGGTGGTCTAGTCTCTTCTTGAGAGAAAGATGATGTTAAATATTACAAGTGATTTTTAAGAATAAGCTAACTAAAGAGAACAAGACTAAAGAAACTCCTTAAATAGTCTTCACAAAAAGGATGGCAAAAGGACCCCTTTGCCCTTAATGAAAGGGGAGGTGTGGAGTGTTAGGGCCTGCCTTGGGGTTTATTTTGAGCCCCTAATGTCAGTCCCCAAATGTCAATACGTACACTCCCTTGGGCGAGTTTTCAACAAGCTTAACTGCATCCATTTTCATAAACACTCCTTGAAGTTTTTGTAGTTCCCGAGCTTGACTTCTAGTAAATGTTCTTGAGACCGTGACACCCGTATAATGAATTGAGATGATAATATTCTCATAGGTATCAATGATTTAGGAGATAAAATTTGTTGTCCTTCAGAATCTATTTCGGTGATATAATTTTGTGTTGTGTAAGCAAGCTTGTAGCTTTGACGATAAACTTACTTGCAACAAACATTTCCTTCTATTCATGTTGTATATCATAAGTAATTTTGACAATGAATGTCCTAAGTAATTTTGACAATCAACTTATATGTGTGTATTTTCGGAATCCCTCTTTTCTAGTGCGGCCAAGTTAACTCTTAAAGTTGAACATAAAGATAGTTGTAAATAAATAATTTGGAAGAGCCAAATTAGTTCTTAAAGTTGAACATAAAGGCCGTTATAAATAAATAATTTGGATGTGTAGGTTAGCACGTAAAATAGATAGATACATAGATTCATATAAGAGATTTGCTTATATCAAATTAATAAGAGACACAGTAACAGACTAAAGCTAGAGATTCATGTGTTTTTTCTGTTTTAAACCAAAGGTTCTCTTCTATTCTTCCTCTTGAGTGCCTATCTGGAATCTCTGTTATCTTCACTGTCTTATTTTCTTTTTTCAGTCAAAGTATCACACGTGATCATATGCCTAATCACATATTCAAGAACTTTATTAGAGACACAGGAATCCAAGATAGAGAAAAGCACAATCAACAAAGCAAAACTACAGATCGATCAATGTACAGTTCAAACTTGTTAATCTACATCTCAGCTTCCAGCAGATTTGCTTTCCTCTGCAGTACTAATCAGCTTATTCTGTTTCTTCAATATTAATCTTCAACACAGCATTTTCCAAATGAGCCTTGATGTGTTCCAAATCAGCATTTCCAGGCAGTCCAAACTGTCTCCAGAATTTCCCACTACTTCTTTCAGCTCTGTGCCATTTTTCGCCTGCTTAAATTACTTCTTCTTCTGTTTTCCTTTCTCCACTGACTCTCAACACCCTGTTTTCTTCCACCTCAATCTTCATGTCCTCCGTCTTCATCCCTGGTATGTCAAGTGTAATTACATGCTCCTTTTCAGTTTGATTCCCATCTGAACTAACGAGCTTATAAGGCAATTGATTCGACACCTTTTGGAATGGTGAGTGGGGTTTAATCAAGAATCTTGAAAGGATGAGCTTCTTGTGGAAACATTATGTCCCATATGGGGCGTGTGTATGGTATTAGTGCCTCATTTTTTGATGGAAGAAAGGCCATAGCAATTGCTCAACCTAGAAAACTTACTAAACTGACAGTTGCTTTACTATCTTTTTCTCACTAAATATACTATTTTCCTTTTAAGGGGATTGAGTATGTTGGAGATTGTTTATGGTCTGCAAGGCAACTGTTATGAATGGGCCGAAATCTGGTAAAGTAGCCCAATATCACATTAAGTGGCTATGTGTGAGATACGGGTTAATAAATAGCTCATTTTAGGAAGAATAGTCTTATGGAAATGGTGATAATTGCTTAGGGAAAGGCTATGCTTCTCATCCCCAATTCTCTCTAATCCTCTCATCCCCTTCTACCACTATTCTTCTTCTTTCATATTGTAATTTCTCCATTCTATATTAATCAAGTTTATTAGTTTCGTTCACTTTGTGTATTGATTGTTGAATTGAGAATTCAGGTTCGTTTCATTGGTGCTTCCATCCAGAGGAGATATGTGAAACTCCCTATGATTCAATTAGCTTTGGAAGGGATTCATGTTCAAAGGAGATATGTGAAATTCGTTCATTATTACATGAGTTGATTGAAAATCCTACAAGGATTAAACATACTCCGGTGGAGTTTCCACGGTTGTATAGAGAGAATCCTGAGTTATGGATCTCTATGGCTGAAAGCTACTTTGATTTTTATGAAATTGCAGAAAACCACAAGTTATCTCTGGCGTCATCTCGATGGGGCTTCTTTGTCGTGGTACCAATGGCTTTTGCAGAACAAGCAATTGGTTGATTGGGAACATTTTACTGCAAAAGTGTTGGTTCGCTTTCCTAAACACAAATTGAATCACTGGAAAATCACTTGGCTAATCAGATGCCCTCCAGTCATTTTGAGGTTGTTTGGTAGGGCTTCACTAAGATAAATGTACTTTATTCATGCCCTACATATTCTTATACACAATGGAGAAGTAAAAACAACCTAGCTTTGCCTCAGAAATTTGATATGCAATCTTAATGCAAAAGCAAAATGGATGCACACAATATGTTCGATGAAATGTCTACCAGAGTTTTCACTGAAGAAGTGGAAGAAACGTCTTTTTCCGCTATCCTTCTAGGTGATTTGGACGATATTCAATCGACTAGGGTGCTCGACGAATCTGTTCATAGTTGTTTCCACAAGCTAGTTGCTGAGGTGCAACCCGATACTCCAATTAAAATGCTTGATGAAGAAGCATTATGCCTAGAACGCAGCAAAGTCCAACTGTTCAATGAATGTTCCACAAGAAATATGTCAAAGAGTGTCGATGTTCATGGATCTGTAATGAATCTCTGTGTATGGGATCTGAGTATAAGTTCCAAGCTCAAGGATCTCACTGACTATACATTGAACACGAAGCTACTAATATTTTTGGGCTCTACTATTACGTTTGGCTTCATTGCGAATGCTAATTCTATGACTCAAGTGTGGGATCCCGGACAAAAAAGATAAGAGTTGGTATTAAGGAAATCAAAAGTGGATGATACATACTCTGATGTGAATCATGTGTTTGATGACAGTTCCCAAAGAGCTACGTCGAGAGAGCTACAACCAATTGTACCTCTACATATTATATGCCTTCCCAAATTATTCAAATTCCTGCAACCAGTGGTGGATCTACATAGGGTCTAGGGGGTTCATCCAAACCCCCTTCATCGAAAAATTATACTATTTATACATGGTAAAAAAAAATTTTATGTATAAATAGTAGAGGTTGCCCTCTTCGACTAGTCCCTATATGTACTACTGAACCCCTCACTGAAAATTCTTGATCCACCCCAGCATGCAACAACTATTAGCTCAACTCATTTTTGTTCTCCAAGCTCCAAAGAGTAACGTATGGTATATTGCAATAGGAGGTGATTTCTCTTTTCAAAAGAAAATAACTGAGTAGGCTAGTGTATTGAAAATGGCAATACAGGGAAATGAAGCTCCAAAAGCTATTTGTATTGCACGACTTCAAGGTTGTATCAGGTCCATGGCGGACTTGATTGGGATGGAGTTGCGTAATTTCTCTACGCTTGCGGAGCTCAAAGGTTTAGTTGGTGCTCAAGGTGATAAAATAATTGTCTGCCCTCCCACTCTCTCACTGTATGAAGTGGTTGCAATACAAACTTGTCAAAATGATTATAGGAGCTTGTATGTGATTGAAAGTGAGCTTGAGTTAATGAAAGTACCTTCAATTGTTGTTGCTTATGTTGTTCACAAGGCAATACTCAGTGAGAGTAAAAGATTTTCTGTCTTGGGTAGTTGTGGGAAATTTAAGACTATGATAAGGCTTTTGTGCTATGTAGCCCATCTTGGGGATCATAGATTCGTTGAAGAGTGCACTGTAGCACAACAAGTTCTGAAGTTAAATCCAGTATTTAAAGTGCTTAACAATTTTGATGCAATTCAAAGTAAGTTTTCAAGTCATAATGGTATATTTGTGGAGATTCAATTTGCAAAGCTTGGAAAGACGTATGGTCTAGCCATGGGAAAGACTAGCTCTTTCATAATTAAAATTCTGGAACAGAACCATCATTGTTTTTTCCTTCTCCGTGAAGTACTTATGGAGATAAACAAAATGTGTAAATTGAGGGGTACTAAAGCATTTTTCTATATGAAACGATCTTATTGCTTAGAAGGTATCACTGATGCTTATGACACTCCTAATATAGAGAAGGTAATGAAGATTGTTGGACTTAGCAAGGCAGAGCAGGTGACAATTTTTAAAATTTTGGCTTCTGTTATGATGCTCAGTAATATGGACTTGGCTAAAGGCAATGAAATTGTTTCATTAATTCTTCATGTTGACAATACTAGGTTTCATCTTTGCACCACCATAGCAGCTCTCTACACACACTCAAGTCTTGAAAGATTAAATATTATATTGTCCGCGTGGCTCCACTCAAACCTTGAGGGCAAAGTTCTTATTGGAGAGGGGAGTATTGTTATGAATGGGCCGAAATCAGTTATGCTAAAGTAGCCCAGCATCACATTAAGTGGCTATGTGTGGTATACGGGTTAATAAATAGCACATTTTAGGAAGAATAGTCTTATGTAAATGGTGATAATTACTTAGAAAAAGGATATGCTTCTCATCCCCAATTCTCTCTAATCCTCTCATCTCCTTCTACTACTATTCATGTTCTTTCATAGTGTAATTTCTCCATTCTGTATTAATCAAGTTTATTAGTTTCGTTCACTTTGTGTATTGATTGTTGAATTGAGAATTCGGGTTCGTTTCAGCAACTGAGAGGAACTTTTCTTAGGTATATTTGTAAGTGATGTTAACAAAGTGAGGACTTATTTATATAAGGAACGAGAGATCTACAAGTTTCTGGAGAAAATTTGCTTAGGACACTTGGGTATAACACAGTCGTCATTTCTAGAAAATTCATTTCTCCTCTTGAATTTTCCAGGGATTATATTCACCTAAATAATTTTCTTAAAAGATTTTTTTTTTTGGTTTCCATCCAATGTCCGTTACCCGCATTGGAGTCCGACTAATTCGGATTCGCGCCGGGTAGGGCCCCATTCGGGGGGTAGGGCTCCCAATAGAGTTTTCTCCATGCCCAAAGTCAAACTCTCTACCTCTAGTTAAGGGTGGTTCTTAAAAGATACTTCCTCTATCTTTATTTATTGACAAAATACATAAATATGACCCTAAACTTGACACCAAATTATAACTTTGACCTTAAACTTTGATAGTGCACAAATAGGACCTTTAACTATTTAAAACCTGAACAAATATGACCTCCGATTTTGCATCCCCCATGCTTGAGTTTCACTCGCGCCTACGTAGAAAGGTAATCCAATCACACAATGCCACGTCGTAAAAAGGGCTGACTTGGAGAATGGTCATATTTGTGCAGTTTTGAATAGTTAAAGGTCATATTTGTGCACTGTCAAAGTTTTGCTTTTTGTGTTAAAACGGCATCGTTTTTATTATTATTATTATTATTATTATTATTATTATTATTATTATTATTATTATTATTATTATTATTATTTTATTTATTTAGGGATCAAACCCAAGTAGTAGGCTGAATAAAGCGCCCAAAAGAGCAAATAACACCACTGGGCTATCTAAGTGCATTGTTTCATGTGGTTCAACACTAATATACGTACAAAAATATAAATTTTCTACCTTATATATACAACACAATTTTTTTATCAAGGGAGTTCGGCTGAACCCCATAGCAACCACGTAGGTCTGCACCTACATTAGTTTAATAATGTTAATTTAATAGCATTTTAATAACGTTAATTTAATATATTGCAATAACTATCCTTAATAACGTTTTATTTAAACTATAATGGTTTTCATAGTAGTATAGTTTCATCTATAATTTAATATTTTAAAAAATTATATTTAGATAACGTAAATTCACCCTCTGCTTTAAAATATATATACATACCCGCATGATTTTTTCGTATGAGGCTGACCCACCTAATTAATAAATCTTCAATATTGCTCTTTTTTCGCAATGAAATTACATGTCATTTTCATCTTTGAGCCGAAAATAATGAAAAAATAATAATGAAAAGTCATTTAAAGGTCATATGTATGCAGTTTTGAATAGTTAAAGGTTATATTTGTGCCTTCAAAGTTATAATTTGGTGTCAGGTTTAGGGTCATATTTATGTATTATGCCCTTAGAGTTTAAGTTGGATGCGCCCAGTTTTGCGTGTTGAACACGCGTTTTGCCACGTAGGATCGGAGGTCATATTTGTGCAGTTTTGAATAGTTAAAGTCATATTTGTGCACCGTCAAAGTTTAAAGTCAAAGTTATAATTTGGTGTTATGTTTAGGGTCATATTTATGTATTATGTCCTTAGATTTTAAGCTGGATGTGCCCAGTTTTGCGTGTTTACCACGCATTTTGCCACGTAGGATCGGAGGTCATATTTGTGCAGTTTTAAATAGTGAAAAGTCATATTTGTGCACTGTCAAAGTTTAAGCTAAAAGTTATATTTTGGTGTCAAGTTTAGTGTCATATTTATGTATTATGCCTTATTTATTTATGTGGTATCATTCAAATTTAAAGAGTTAAATAATTTAATTTTAATTGTAAATTCAAACATACACTTTTTTATATTTTAAAAATAAAATCGACATAATTAAAAATCACATAAAAAGGTGATATATGATGCAATGATTTATAATTTAAAATATCTAAATGGCATATGAAAAAAAATTACACCAAACAAAAAATAGGTTGAATGTCAAAATGTAAAAAGTATCACTTAAACGTCCACATCTGTCAATTGCACTCTCATGGAGCTAATTTTTAAAATTGAATTAAATCCAACTTCATTATTATTTTTTTTTTTAACATTGTGAACAGAATGTGATGAAAGTCGTCAGCATCCGCAATTTCAAAGCACCATTTAACGACTACTTGACAAAAAGTCCATCCTCAAGAAATATTTTTCATGATGAAAAAAGTCATATTTTTGCAGAATTATTTTGCTAAAAGATCAAAAGCCCATAACATATATTGGGCATGGAGGGATGCAAAGTTAGGCTAGTATGGAGAATATAATTTTATGGGTAAGGTTTTGAATTTCCAGCCCTCCATGAAATTGTCACTTTCGATAAATTCTTTTCCTTATTTGTGAAAAAATTACGACGAGTACAAAACGTCAAGTCACAATTATCATAAGTAGCTTATATTTAACATAATGACTATATTTTTGAACTCCATGGGTGAAAAGTAAGGCTGTCTAACGGGCCGGGCCGGGTCAACCCGGAACCGGCCCCCTCTCTCTTACCGGGTTCCGGGCCGGTTACGGGCCGGTTTTGGCCTTAACCGGGCCGGGCCGGGCCGGGCCGCACAGTAAAAAAAATAAAACCCACCCGGAACCGGCCCACTTAACCCAATCCGGTCAAACCCGCTAAAACCCGGTCAAACCCGGTCAAAATGGGTCAAAACCGGATAAAAACCGGTCAAATATACACTATATATACGCTATATACACAATCTATACATTAAATATACACTTCTATAGAAGATATATACAATGTATACATTAAATATACACTTCTATAGAAGATATATACACATGTATACGCACCATTCAATGTATATATACTACTACTTATAAAATATACTACATTATATATACATTACAATATGTATAGATATACTTATATACTAATTTATAAAACATATACACATGTATACGTTAAATATATACTTCTATAGAAGATATATACACGTGTATACACACTATTCAATGTATATATACTACTACTTATAAAATATACTACATTATATATACATTACAATATGTATAGATCTACTTATATACTAATTTATAAAACATATACACATGTATAGGTTAAATATACACTTCTATAGAAGATATATACACATGTATACGCACCATTCAATGTATATATACTACTACTTATAAAATATACTACATTATATATACATTACAATATGTATAGATATACTTATATACTAATTTATAAAACATATACACATGTATACGTTAAATATATACTTCTATAGAAGATATATACACGTGTTTATGCACCATTCAATGTATATACACTATTACTTATAAAATATACTACATTATATATACATTACAATATTTATAGATATACTTATATACTAATTTATAAAACATATACACATGTATACATTAAATATACACTTCTGTAGAAGATATATACACGTGTATACATTAAATATACACTTCTATAGAAGATATATATAATGTATACATTAAATATACACTTCTATAGAAGATATATACACGTGTATACATTAAATATACACTTCTATAAAAGATATATACACATGTATACATTAAATATACACTTCTATAGAAGATATTAAAACTTTAAATTGATAAATAAAAAAAAATAAAAAACAACAACTAAGGAGTGAATGAATTTGTGGAATTTTATTGATTGCAAAATGATCCAAAATTTATAATTTACATGAATGAAAAATCTATAAATTATGCATCATTTTTTCCAACTCATGCATGTTAATATTAATTGGAATTTGCATAGGATAGTCGAAGTCAACGGGGGCAAACCCATGCATTGGACTTGATTCTGTTGAGTTCTCCCGTGAAGTCATTATTTCTTCAAGTTTGAGGTCGTCGCTTGGCTCTGGTTCCATTCCTTGGTTTCTTCTTTCTGCTCTAATCCAGTCTCTAAGGCAAACTAAAATATTCATTGCGTTGCTTCCCAATGAGTGTCGGTTGTCTCCAAACTGCTGTCGTCCCTGACTGAAGGCGCTCTCTGATGCAACGGTTGACATTGGAACATTCAAGATATCTCTGGCTAATCTTGAAAGTACAGGATATTGTGATTCATTATTTCTCCACCAATCCAGCGAGTTGATCCGTCGTCTGCGATCCTCTGGTGGCGTCCGCAGATAATATTTCAGCTCCTCCCGATAAGTTGGTGTGTAAGCTCTGTCATCCACACTGTTCCAACAAGATAAATCATAAAACGAATCAGGAAAACCACTATGTGCCGACCTTTTAGAAGATGATGGCTCCTCGGGAGGATGAGGAGCGACAGTTGGACTGATATTTGTAGGTACGGCTGAATCAAATAAATCAGCATAGTGATTATATAATTTGTCTATATAATCTTTTGCATCAGCCGTAGCCGTCCACAAATCAGGCTGCTCTTGTTCAGACTCACGGTTAGTATTTATTTCTAAGTTAGTATAAATAAGCGTACTAAAGTGACATATGATTAAATTTCATGCAAGGATTTAAAATAGCACCAATCATGTAAATAGGGGGAATCGGGAAGAAATATTTTTTAAATTTCGTAAACATAGCGCCAACAACTTCTTTATAACCTTCTTTATTTTTATATTGTTGGAGCAAACCAGAAATATCGGCTATATATGCCAAAATATTACAAACAGTAGGATAGTATGCACCGGAAAATTCAACCGTAGCTACATAAAATTTTTCTAAAAATTTAACAAGATCATTAATTATAACCCAATCAGAATTATGTAACATGCAATCAGCAGAATCAGCAAAAGAACCACAGTGTTGGTTAAAAGTGAGTGTAATAGGAATTCTATATTTATAACAAGTTTTTAAAAATTCATACGTAGAATTCCATCTAATATCAATTTCCTCAGGCATTAAAATCGGTGTAAGTCCATTTTCTTGACATTTAACTTTAAATTCTTTAATTCTCGCTCTACGATTATTTCCTTGAATGAAACCTACGGCAAGACGAATTTTTTCAATATAAACCTCAAAAAAGTCAAGACCATCTTTTACAATTAAATTATAGATATGACATGCACACTTAATATGGAAAATTTCAGGAAAGGGTGGAGATAACGTAGATTTTATTTTTGTTATAGCATTCTTGTTGTTAGAAGCATTATCAAAAGCAATACATAAAATTTTATTTTCTATACCATAATATCCGGCAATTTTAATAATAGAATCAAAAATAAATTGTCCAGTATGCTTGCGATCTTCATCATATAAAAAAGCAAGAATACGTTTTTGCATTATGAAATTACTATCCATCCAATGACAAGTAACAGTTAAATAATCATTTTTATTAACAGCACGACCAAGATCAGAAGTTAGGGCCAATCTACATTGAATATTTTTTAAGAATGTTGATAAATAAAAACAATATTGTGAATGGAGTTTAAAAATATCAGACCGACAAGTAGTTCTAGGAATACCATTAAACATAGGATTATAAATTGCTTGTATATAACGGATAAAAGCATCAGAAGAAGGAAAAGTAAAAGGCAAACAACCCACAGCTACCATTTTAGCTATTTCTTCCCGGTCCCTCAATTTATTATACTTTTTCGCTACTTGACCGGTTGTTGGGTCCATTCTAGTTTGCGTTGACCCACCAACATCCCCACCACCTTTTGCAATATTTAACTCTCTTTTGTGATCTTCAGCTATATGTCTCATTAACGTACCCGTACCCCCTTGCTTACCGCCACTTCTATGCTTATATATTTGTTGACAAATATTGCACTGCACCTCACTATCTGATATACGTTCAAAAAATTGCCATGCAATACTAGTTCTTTTACGGGGTTTTGGGGCACTGGGAGGACGGGAAGTGAGATTAACTGATTCAGATCTAACGTTAGCATGTCCTACTGCGGGTGTTTCAGCAATATTTTCATCATCTTCGTCTACATTAACTGCATCTACTTCATTTTCTTCTTCTATACCGTAATTTTCTTGAAATTCTACATAATCCATATCGTGAGCACCTACACCTATTTCTTCCTCAAAAGGTGTACCAAGCGGTACCGGAGGCGAAGGCACACGGGTATATCTATTACTTGAACTACCTCTACCGCTAATAATTCGCTTTTTACTACCACTACCGCTTCCGGGACAAAAATTTTTAACACCTTTAGCAGCGAGTTTTTTAATTTATCCATAATATAAATTAAATTAAACTAAAAATATTCAAAATACACAAATATAACAAAATTAAATATTAAACAATTAATACAATAAATAAAAATTAAACGTAAGAGATGGAACGACAATACCAAATTTGGGAAGTATCCGAAGATTGCGACTTTAGAAACTTCCGCTCTTACTTTGTAAACGAAAAAATAAAAAATTAAAGTGAACACTTTAAGAAATTAAATATATTGAATATTTGAGAATTGAGAATTGAGATTTGAGAGAGAATGAGATTTGAGAGATTGGAAAATTGTGTGAGAAATGATTTGAAGTTGTAGGGTATTTATAGATTTATTTTGAGGATTAAAAAATATTTTATATTTTTTTTTTTTTTTTTTAATGAAATGGGCCCAAACTAGCCGTTTGGACCCAAAAACGGTAATATTACCGTTGGGCCAACGGCTAGTTTGGCCCAACAGAATTTTTTTATTTTTATTTTTTTTTATTTTTATTTTTTTCGGTTACCGGGCCGGGCCGGGCCGGTTAACCGGCGGGCCTGGACCGGGTTGGTCCGGGCCGGGTTAACCGGGCCCAATTTTTTTAAAAAACCGGACCGGGACCCGGTACCCTAAAGCCCTAGGGCTTTCCGGGCCGGGTCAAACCGGTCCGGTTTATAGATACGGGCCGGGTCGGGCCGGGCCGGGCCGGGTCAGCCCGGCCCGTTTGACACCTTTAGTGAAAAGGGTCCATGGATGAACATCACATATACCTTAAACCCTTAAGCTTGAAAGAGAAACACCAATCTTGATGCTTTCTTGAATGTTATTGGATTGGGGAACTTGAATTCTTTGTTTTCTTGGAGAGAAAGTAATAGAATTTGATGATCTTGGGGGAGGAGAGGGTTTGTTTTTGAGAGGAGAGAAGATGGACAAATAATGCCCTAACTAAGCTTTAAGTTGTGAATTTACAAAATTAGGTTGAGGGGAAAAGACATAATTTCCCCTCAAACATTTAAATTTGTAACTGGAATGCGGATTAATACCTCACCGTGACGCGATGAGGACTCCATCGCTATAGCCACCGTGACGCGACGCTGCCACGATGAGTTGCTGGAATCGTGAACCAAACATGACCCATCCTTGTTCGAAAAATTCAAAATTTCTCCGAGACATGCTCCTCACGTCCCTGAACATGAATTAACTCAAAAACCAACATCTTGGAGTCAGGAAGACCAATTTTAAAAAATTCTTGAAGTTAAGAGGCCTTATAAATGACTAAATTTTAAAAAATTCTCGAAGTTAAGAGGCCTTAAAAATGACTAAGTCCCCAACACTTAGTAAAATTTTCAGGTTTTAAGCCTCTTATGCATGCAAGTAGGAGATGAATTTAGCTAAGAATAATCCCGGGTATTACACTTACGGAGGACATGACCCTTGATAAAAATGTGTGGAGAACGCGAATTATGGTAGAGGGTTAGAATGTGGGAGTGTGTCAGTAACAATAGAGGAATGTCCTTTATTTGTGTCGGATGTTTTTTGTTTGTGATGTTGAGTGTTGTCTATGATTTTGGATAGATAGTTTTTAGTATTATCTTGAGACTAGCTGTCACGACCCGAGCCTAGGCCCTAGCCGTGACGAGCATCCCGAACCATGAAGGCCCGTAACACCCATTCTCTATCTGGTTATCATGCACAACGTTCGTAATCATAATAAAATGTGGAATTGAAACTGAGTACGGAATACATGGTCAAGTTCTGCAATATTTCTGAATAATACTATCTGACATCAGTCTGCGAAATTTCTACTAAGAACACAAACATCTGTCTGAAAAGAAACTGGGACAAGGCCCCAGTAAACCAAAAACATAATAAATAAGATAATGTCTGACATAATTAGGCCTTTCGAATAATAGAAGGCTCACAACTGTGAGATCAAGTCTACAAATCCGAGAATGTCTACTGAGTAGCTGGACCCTTAGACTGTGCCTCAAGACTTGAAAAGAGAGGGGGGGGGGGGGTCAGCACAAAAGTACTAGCACGCGAAGCAATCCAAAAATAGTATAATGGAACATACATACATACATACATACATATATATATATATATATATATATATATATATATATATATATATATATATATATATATTAAGTGAAAGCAATTTTTCATCAAGACATCATGTATAAAAATGTTTCCGAAAAAATACATGGGCACTTTCTGAAAACATGTAACCTTCCTGTTCATTTCAAATCAAGATCTGTGTTTTACTTCTGAGTTAGGTGGTATTCCCCTACAAGTCTGATATTCCACGGGCTGTATGGAATCCGCCATTGACTCGGCGGGGAAGCCCCCAACCCAAGTGTGCCGCAAGGGTTGGAGTGTCTGAGCCTGATACGCCACAGGACATTTAAGTCAGCGCATAATAGTATACCCGGGTCGGCAAACCACGATTTTAGGCAATGAGTCGCTTGAACTCAAGCCCTCTTCGGGGAACCAACTAACATATCTGTATGCCCATTTTTAACCTTTTCTGTACATGCAACATTCTGAATATCTAAAATCATGAAAGTCTGAAATGTCTGTTAGTCTAAGTCTGATATGGCGTTATTCTGAATTGGTATCGTCATACCAAGACATTGCAAGTCATGATTTTTCTGAGCCATAATGTATTAAGCAAGAGCTTTCATTCAAAACATAGTTTAGACCACCAAAACATGTAACTGATGTAAAGGATTTCATATTTCGAAACTTAAAGTTCAATTCATGCAGAAATTTCATCAAACACCTGGTGGTCAAATGTCTTTAGCAAGTTCATGTATTCAAAATTGAAACACATTCATTCATATATGTATATAAACTGTCACATCGCTTTAGGGATGGCCAAAAGACGAAAACAATGATGTTAAAACATCTTATACATAAATATATATACATAATTTAAAACCCCATTCTGAAACATGATTTTTTTATGCCCATGAGAATTTAGGAAAAACCCTGCGTACCTCTATTTCCAAGGATAATAGATGTTTCTTGAAGCTTGCGGATTGGTGATTCCGAATATGTAATTATCTTCGAAAACCTACGGTCGAATCTTGAACTATTTGGGTTTTTATTTTGAAACCCTAAGGAGAATTCTTGAGAAATTTTGGAAAAGTATGTGTATTATGGTGTTTGAGGGATTAAATCCCGTGTTGGTGGTATATATAGGGGTGGAGGATGACCAAAATACCCCTAACGAACAATTAAGGTCAAATCTGTCCCTCGGTTGACAGTTTGATAGTCTGGAGTAAATCAATTATAACATTTTACTCATACATTCAAATTGGATGAAACCAACTTCATTTTAAGGAGGACTCAAATAGCTTTCGTTTTATATATTATAGCTCACACAGTTTATTATATACAAGGAGTTGTGATCGTTTGAAATTGACACAGAAATATTGAAAACTGGGCAATAGGCTATGCGTTTTTCTACTGTTTTGAAATCCAAACGCAGCTTTATGCATTCCGAAAAATTTCAAAACTTATCCGACATGTACTATGAGCTTGCCCGATCGTAACGCAGCTTGAAAATCTAAAAACGAATATCGGAAAGGTTGAAAGGTTGTATCCCAAAGATTGCCAGCTAAAATGACACTAAGTCCTCATTACACTCACAAAAAATTTCAAGTTTTTAAGTCTAAGGGCACTCTATTAAAGGCTAATCCATGCACGACTTTTACGGGGTGTTACACTAGCGGTGTTAGTTTGTTTGTGCATACTGTACGAGCTTATATGCGCATATGTTTTGTGTTTGTTATATTGTTGTTGGTCCTAAGCCGGGGGTCTATTCCAAACTGCCTCTCTACTACACCTGACGTAATAGTAGAATTTGCGTACACTCTACCCTCCTCTGACCCCACTATGTGTGCTACACTGGATATGTTCTTGTTGTTGTTATTGTATATTTTTTAGGTGATAAGTTCAAGAGAATTATTGCTCGTATTTACGATTTTACAACTCTTTTGATTAATGATTGTGTAATGATTGTTTTTATTTTCAAGACTAATTTGAAAATAATTAGGTAGTCATTTGTCCATGAAAATTAAACAAAAAGTGATGTTGAAGTTGTGTTTGACCATACCTTTTGAAAAGAATGAAAACCTGCTACAACTTTGCATCCGCATCATTAATTTTTAACAGACATACAATACTAAAATGAATAAAAATTACTTACTATGATTCTGCAATTTTCTGGCCAACTTTGGATACCTATTGCCTATGAGTATCACTTTCTGGATAAACATCTTTTCCAACACTTTAAAGTTCTTGCATTTGCCTTGAGGCTTGAACTAGACATATATTCCTTTTCTTCCACACATATATGGTATTTTACTCTAGCCAAGATGATTTTGTATATTAGCAATATCAACATTCTTGCCTATTATAAGTGCAATATTATTGCCCATTGCATTTTCTTCAGGCCACTTCGTCACTGTTTAATCATTCGTTTCCGTTATAAAAGTTTTCTACAAATTTCAGTAGAAATAGTTCATTTGAATAATAGATGATCCACACTCTCTAATCTCTTCATCTGCTCTATGAAAGCAAAGGCAGGAGCAAAACCTATTGATCGATTAATTAGTTGACTAACCTACTTGTTGGCTACTCGCACTTTGTAATTAATAAGAATAAAGTTTTTGACTTAAAATCATCCTCTTTCAGAAGCTTAAAAAGTAGAGTCTAAAATAGTTAGACATGAAATATAAATCATGGATCAACTAAAGCCTTTCAAGAATTTTATTAAAGAGGAACATTATGTAAATAACGTGAAGGAAGATTTGATTCTATTTATGGATATTCCGTAACTATTCCAAAACTGAAAAATTTAACACACATTTTTGTTTTTATTTGTTGGGGAAAATTGAAAGCATGCAGATGCAGGTACACATGGAATAACCAGCTAGCTAGTATGCCACTTGTATAGTGTATCCCTAGCATAGTCTTTCATGGGCTACTAATTAAAACAATCATTTGGAATAGGCTAAGTTGTTACAAATAAATTTTCTCCATAAACTATTAGGATAGATGTCTAACAACTCTGATACACACGTTTGGTTACTCTTGCTAAGTTGTTAGCCTTTTATGAAACATTCATGAATTCTGTTTATCCATAATCTATTTATTTTGATTATACATGATATTTAGCTAAAAGTATATCTTTATAATGAAGGAAATATAAAACGTGTCATTGATAATAACATAGGGCATAAAGAGGAGCTCACTTCATATTATTAATAAAACTTCAATCTGACTGTAACAACCCATACTTTTAATGAGATGTACAACAACAACAACAACAACAAACCCAGTGTATTCCCACCTGGTGGGGTCTGGGGGGGGTAAGATGTACGCAGTTCATACCTCTACCTCTAAAGAAGTAGAAAGGCTGTTTCCGATAGACCCCCGGCTCAAGACCCAAGATACCACACAAATACAAAGTAAAGCACCGAACAAGGTTACAAGATTACATAACATAACATGCATAACATAGATACAACACCCATAAGTAAAAGAAAAAGAAAAGAAGGAAAACGGAGGAAAACACCCAGATTCATACTAAAACAAGGAACAAGTAAGACGAAATCATAACCAGGATACTACCCCCAGCAATAATTCCCTACACTAGCGACCCAAACTGGTCCTAGTCCTCTGCCCTAATTCGCGCCCTCCAGACCTTCCTATCTAGGGTCATGTCCTCGGTGAGCTGTAACTGCTCCATGTCCCGCCTGATCACCTCACCCGAGTACTTATTCAGCCTATCCCTACCCTGCCTAAAACCATCCAACGCTAGCCTCTTACACCTACGAACCGGGGCATCCATGCCCCTCCTCTTGACGTGTCCGAACCAGCTCAATCGGACTTCCCGCATCTTGCTCTCCACTGGGGTAACACCAACCTTCTCCCTGATAATCTCATTCCGAACTCTATCCCCTCTAGTCAGCCCACACATCCAGCGCAACATCCGCATCTCTGCCACCTTTATTTTTTGGATGTGGGAATTCTTAACTGGCCAACATTCAGCTCCATACAACATGGCCAGATGGACTACCACCCTGTAGAATTTGCCTTTAAGCTTGGGCGGCACCTTCTTATCACATAACACCCCCGACGCGAGCTTCCACTTCATCCAGCCCGCCCCAATACGGTGCGAGACATCCTCGTCAATCTCACCGTTACCCTGGATCACGGACCCGAGATACTTGAAACTATCCCTCTTACATACCACTTGTGATTCCAGCTTCACTACCACCTCATCCTCCATCCTTACGTCATTAAACTTGCATTCCAAATACTCTGTCTTGCTTCTGCTCAACCTAAACCCTTTAGACTCAAGGGTTTGTCTCCACTCCTCTAATTTAGCATTTACACCCCCTCGAGTCTCATCAATCAGAACTATATCGTCTGCAAAAAGCATACACCATGGCACCTCCCCTTGAATACGCCGCGTCAACACATCCATTACCAAAGCAAACAAAAATGGACTAAGAGTAGATCCCTGATGCAATCCTGTCAAGACGGTGAAATGCTCTGAGTCTCCTCCCGCCGTCCTCACCTGAGTTTTTGCTCCCTCATACATGTCCTTAATTGCTCTGATATAAGCCTGCGGGACTCCACTCACCTCCAAGCACCTCCAAAGCACCTCCCTGGGGACTTTGTCATATGCCTTCTCCATGTCGATAAACACCATGTGCAGGTCCTTCTTCCTTTTCCGATACTGTTCCACCAGCTTCTGTACCAGGTGAATTGCCTCTGTCGTTGAGCGGCCAGGCATAAACCCAAACTGGTTTTTTGAAATAGATAATATCCGTCTCAGCCTCTCCTCGACCACTCTCTCCATAATCTTCATAGAGTGACTCAATAACTTAATCCCCCTATAGTTATTGCAAATCTGGACGTCCCCCTTATTCTTATAGAGAGGGATCATGGTACTCCACCTCCAAGCCTCAGGCAACTTTGCCGTCTTGAAGATTTCGTTGAACAATCCAGTTAACCACCTTACACCAGCCTCTCCAACGAACTTCCAAAACTCCACCGGTATCTCATCCGGCCCCGTCGCCCTACCCCTTCGTAGCCTGCGGATAACCTCTCTAACCTCTTCACCTAAAACGTCTACAATAACTAAAATTCCGGAACTCCTCTGAGTGCTCCAGTTCCCCTAACTCAATAGCTCTATCCCCTTCGTCATTCAAGAGCCTATGGAAGTACGACTGCCATCTATCCTTAATGTGGTCGTCCTCCACCAACACTCTACCGTCCTCCCCCTTAATGCACCTCACCTGGTCGAGGTCACGCCCCTTCCTCTCCCTAGCCTTAGCGATTCTAAACAACTTTTTCGCCCCTCCTTTCCACTGTAACCCCGCATACAAGCTCTCAAAAGCGGTCATCTTAGCTGCCGTGACAGCTAACATAGCCTTCTTCCTAGCTAGCTTGTACTCGTTCCTGTTTATCCGCTTCTCTTCTTCGTCCTTACTCTCAACCAACTTAGCATACGCCCCTTTCTTGGTCCTCACTTTCTTCTCCACCTCTTCATTCCACCACCAATCCCCTCGATGGTGCCCGGCGCGGCCCCTAGAAACACCAAACACCTCAGTTGCATTCTCCCTGATGCACCTCGCCGCCCTATCCCACATACTATCCACGTCCCCCCTACACTCCCACACCCCTAATTCCGCCAACTTCTCACCTATCTCCCGCGCCTTCACTGGCATCAAGCCACCCCACTTAATTCTAGGTCTACCCTCCTTACTTCTCCCCTTTCTAGTCTTCTTTATACCCAAATCCATAACTTTTAATGAGAGGTAAATGGGTAATATTAATTAATAAAATTAAAGTGGGCAAGTCAAAAACAAATCTCCTCTCCTTTTTATTCTTGTGAACGCACGTTCTGATTAAGGAGTAAAAGGTAGGGTTAACGTTTTTTTTTTTTTTCAGTTTTCAGAAGCAGCAACATGTTTAAAGGAGTAGAAAAGAAAATTAGAATTAGGGTAACTAATCTCTTTTACTCTTGGAAGGGAACGAGCCAGCGACATAGAATAATATTAGCGAGCAACACTGGTGAACCATCATATTTATAAGGTATGAGTCTTGTTTGAGATTCCTTAATGTGGAAACTGAGCACCCAATTTAGTACTTATTTGAGAAGATTGATTCTAATGATGACATTAAAGGAATTGAATGAAAACCACGGATTAGGTACTGATTGAAGAGAAAAAAGAAAACATTATGATGGTATAATGATTGAGCAATGAGTAGGGAGAAAAAGGAAACATTATGATAGCTAGTATGCCACTTGTACAGTGTATCCCTAGTATAGTATTTCATGGACTACTAAAACAATCATTTGGAATAGGCTAAGTTAGTTACAAATAAATTTTCTCCATACAATATTAGGAAATATGTGTCTAACAATCTCTGTTACATACGTTTGGTTAATCTTGCTAAGTTGTTAGCCTTTTATGAAACATTCATGAATTCTGTTTATCCATAATCTATTTATTTTGATTATACATAATATTAAGTTAAAAATGTATTTTTATAATGTAGGAAATATAAGATATGTAATTGATAATATCATAGGACATAAAGGGAAGCTCACTTCATATTATTAGTAAAACTCCAATCTGACATTGCAATATCACAAAGAGGGCTTATATATATAGGTGTCAGTAGAGTCTTCTAGACTCACACCTATTAAATACTTCCACAATTAAATCTAACCACATTGATAGTATAATTAAAAGCTACCTAAACTATAAAAAAAATCATGCAAACCTAGCTAGGATAACTAAAAGACATTTGAATCTCAACACATAAACAACATTTAGATTTACTATTTTCAACATATAATACCTTATCCCATTTTAACTTATGCATCATTATGTCGTTATATTATTATATATCTTGGGTGTTTTGTATTCATTAAGAGTTTTAAAAATTGTCGAAAAAGTAAAAATAATTTTTTTAAAATTTTATGATCAAACAACGTTTTCTCGAGTTCAATTCTAGGAAAACGTGAAACTTCTATAGTAGGATGAGAAGATTTAGTTGTGGTCCACTTTGAAAACTTATTTTAACAAATGGACACTCATTTTGGTAAACCCTAATTTTTTAAGATTTGGTGGGCCATGGACTTAAGTGTAAAAGAAAAAAATATTTTGGCGCCCCTTATGTATTTTTAAAATCTTTTGGAACCCCTTATGTATTTATTAAATACATATTTAACCCTACTCTTCCATTAAATACAAAAAACATATATATATCTCATCTTCTCTCTCTTTACCAAAACCGTTTCCTCTCCCTTTCCACCATTTTCAATTTCGAGCTCGTGTAAATCAGCTCCAACTTCGATCTTCAACTTCAGCTAAGCTATATTATTGTTCCGGTTAATTTGTGCTCCATATTGATGGTTTTTTTTTTCGTACTCATTTGCGGCGGGTGAAGTCGTTGGAGTTCAAATAAATTGATTTTTTTTTTAAAATGGGGTTTGATTTTAGTGAAAGTGGTTGTTTTTAGTTGGTATTTACTTATTTTTTTACGGATAATTGATGTGTATCGATTATTCTTTGCGATAGCATGTTGAAGTTTCTTCACGAATTTCATCGGACTGTGGCAAGATATGTTATTTCTTTTAAAACTTTTCTCCAATGTAAGGGTGTTGTAGAAGCATGTTCAGGTTGGGGATTTCTTCACCGCGTATTTGATAATTAGACTCGAAAAGTTGAATTTTTTTTTTAAAAAATGGGGCTTGATTTTACTTATAATTTATTTTTTTAAGTTGATATTCAATTTGTTTGTGCATTGTTTGTGTTGAATTATAACTTTTCTCGACAATTGTACTGAAAATTTTTGCCACTTTTATCGATTTGCGTGATAAAAAGTGTTGTAAATTAAATTTTTTATGCAACTGCTGCATTGAGTTGGTGCAGCAACTGCTGCCATGTTAATAGACTGTTAGGTCGATTAGGTATTGTATCTGCGGTAAATTGAATTTTTTTTTAAAAAAATAGGGATTGATTTTACTTATAATTTGTGTTTTTCCGTTGGTATTTGATTTTTTTGTGCAATGTTCTCATTGGATTTTAACTTTCCTCGACGATTGCATTGAGTGTTTTTGCGATTTTTTCTCTATTTGCGTGCTTAAAATCTGGGTTCCTTTCTATTTTTGTTCAATATAATGGTTATTTAGATGCATGTTCTTGTGGGTGATGGGGTTGTTTTCGAAGAAACTTGTTCTGTAAAGTAGAATTTTTGGTGCTGCAACTGCTGCCATATTAATAGACTGCAAGGTCGATTAGGTATTGTGGTTGCTGTTATAGCTGAAAAATGGTATTTTTTGTCCGTAGATCATAACAAATAGTTATAGGTAACAAACGCAAGGCTGCAGAAGGTGATAGGTCTGAGAGAAGAAAAAAATTAGCAGTCGATCAATTGGAGAATAGAAATGGCAGCGAGGAAGCAGTTGAATGGTGTTAATTGACATACTCTAATTTTATTTTATTTAATTTCTCCTTTTTTTCTCATTATTTTAAGCCGTCAATATTTTCAGTAAGTTGATCATAGACTATATGAGTGGTCAGTAATAGACTAATTTATAAGTGGATAATCTCTCAATATACAGGATCATGAACACTGATTTCATTCTATAATTCACCCGTAACATAGTCAATTATATAAGGCGTATTTACCGTAGTCAATTATTTATTCCTATTGTACTCAGAGTGTAAATAAAGTTTGCAAATCTTAAAATAGGGACTACTGAAGAAAAACTAATAAATCACTATAGATAAAGAGAACATCATGAATACAGAAACTTGAAACTTGTTTATAGATATATAAATGTTCTTTGCATCTATATTTACAATCTTTGGGGAAAAAATCCCAAACAAAAGTCAAAAATGAAACTTTCATTTACATAATTCTACCATGAAAGATACATTAAGCAATGCACTACAAACCAAAAAAAAATAACACTACACTAGGGGAATGAAGGGGGGGTGATGAGTTCACGGGGGTCCAGGTTGAGCCTCTCGGCTATGGACCAAAGAAAATGAGCCATCTAGCGAAGCTCTCTATCCAGTCATCGTTGATCAGTGGCATGACCCTTGAAAAGGAAATCTAAGTCACTCCGAAGCCTTAGCAACTCTATGTTGTTTGTTGTTGATATTCTGTGCAATGGCCGTAGTGGGTGCGTCCTCCTAGTCATCTTCTTCTCCCTTAAGTCATTTTCCTTCTGAAATTATGTTCAAAATCAACTATGGTCTCTTTAAATAGACCAGACCATGAGAAAATCAACCAATAGAAGATTTACACATGTTGATTGAAGGGGAGAAGGCGTGTGAGAATAAGATACGAAAAGTTACGACGGTTGTGGCATTCGAGGCATTTAAAATCCTATCATTTTGCGAAGTGTATTAATTACATTGAAAGGCTCAGTGTATGAGGAATAGGATTTCTGTAATAGACTACACGACTGATCAATGATAGGCTATGTATTTTATACTATACCCCTAGATAATGCATCGATGTATTATATATTTTAAGTCTAGTCGATGTGAAATGTGTATAGTCGATTTCAGAACATGAAAAGACAGTTTTTTGAATTGCCACCCATTCCAATGCATCGTAATTATTTATTATTCAACATTGTATGAAGAAAAGAGTTTGTTCAATATACAACTAGGTAGGTTTATTATACACTACGTACTGAACATTTACTTAGTAGACTAAACACTGATATATTATATATTATGAGTCTTGTCAATTATTTAAGTCTAGAATCTATTTAGTACGTAGTATATAATATATGAACAGGAATTGATAATGCACAAAAAAAAATTTGATTTTAACTGTAGTTCAGTTTTTTTTTAAAACATAATACACATTAAATACCGTCAAGTGCATTTGAACAAACAAAAACATTCAATACAATGCCAATCATATTATCCTACATTAAGGCTGCATGTTGTTCTCTTATGTCCCGGCCTTTTGCACTTGGAGCACTTGTTTCTTTTCTTTACTCTTGAAGGATCCAAGACACTCTTAACGCATTTCACCTTCCTCCGTCCGAGTTTGGGATCGAGGTCGGGTGGAAGAACTTGCATTTCAAGATACTCTCACACCACACTCCACTCCCACTCAAGTGGTGCTGAACAAATAGGTTCCAAGTATGCAAGGAGGTATGATTCTTTCAAATATATTTGCGAGGAGTAGTTGTAAATTCTAGTGCCATATTCATTCCCGTTCTTCAAATGCAACGCTTCCATTGCATGAGCGCATGAAAATTTAACCAAGTCATACTTTCCGCAAGAACATGATCGTCTCGAAAGATTAACTTTTGCAGAACGACCGTAGCCAAGTATGGTGAATTCATGGGTTCTTCCGTTTATGTTGGTAATATATAATTTGTCCCCCTCGGTCATGTTTTCCCTCAATATCATCTCGGCTACGGGAATGAAGGTTGTATTTGAATTGTCCATCTCCGCATACCTCTTCCTGAATATTTCTCCAAATCTATGTGCAATTGAATTGAAAATTTCTGCCACTGGATACTTTCTTTCATCACCCAACACTGAGTTGAGTGACTTGGTGATGTTTGAGGTCATGACGTTGAATCGATTACTAGAAAAGTGAGCCCAACTCCATTTTTCAAATCATACTTCATGCTCGAGGCAAGCTGCTGCGCTAGACATCTTTCTTTAAGGGCGTTGAAGTAAACATTAAATTCTTCCAACGTGTATGCCTTGGCCGCATGGTTGTACAAATAGAGAGAATCTGTAACACCCCGTAAAAGTCGTGCATGGATTAGCCTTTAATAGAGTGCCCTTAGACTTAAAAACTTGAAATTTTTTGTGAGTGTAATGAGGACTTAGTGTCATTTTAGCTGGAAATCTTCGGGATAAAACTTTTCAACCTTTCCGATATTCGTTTTTAGATTTTCAAGCTGTGTTACGATCGGGCAAGCTCATAGTACATCTCGGATAAGTTTTGAAATTTTTTGGAATGCATAAGGCTGCGTTTGGATTGCAAAATAGTAGCAAAATGCATAGCCTATTGTCCAGTTTTCAGTATTTATGGATCAATTTCAAACGATCATAACTCCCTGTATATAATAAACTATGTGAGCTATAATATATAAAACGTAAGCTATTTGAGTCCTCTTTAAAATGAAGTTGGTTTCATCCAATTTGAATATATGAGTAAAAAGTTATAATCGATTTACTCCAGCCTATCAAACTGTCAACTGAGGGACAGATTTGACCTTAATTGTTCCTTAGGGGTATTTTGGTCATCCTCCACCCCTATATATACCACCAACACGGGATTTAATCCCTCAAACACCATAATACACATACTTTTCCAAAATTGCTCAAAATTTCTCCTTAGGGTTTCAAAATAAAAACCCAAATTGTTCAAGATTCGACCGTAGGTTTTTGAAGATAATTACATATTCGGAATCACCAATCCGCAAGCTTCAAGAAACATCTATTATACTTGGAAATAGAGGTACGCGGGACTTTTCCTAAATTCTCATGGGCATAAAAAAATCATGTTTTAGAATGGGGTTTTAAATTATGTATATATATTTATGTATAAGATGTTTTAACATCATTGTTTTGGTCTTTTGACCATCCCCAAAGCAATTTGACAGTTTATATACATATATGAATGAATGTGTTTCAATTTTGAATACATGAACTTGCTAAAGACATTTGACCACCAGGTGTTTGATGAAATTTCTGCATGAATTGAACTTTAAGTTTCGGAATATGAAATCCTTTACATCAGTTACATGTTTTGGTGGTCTAAACTATGTTTTGAATGAAAGCTCTTGCATAATACATTATGGCTCAAAAAAATTATGACTTGCAATGTCTTGGTATGACGATACCAATTCAGACTAATGCCATATCAGACTAAGACTAATGGACATTTCAGACTTTCATGATTTTAGACATTCAGAATGTTGCATGTACAGAAAAGGTTAAAAATGGGCATACAAAGATGTTAGGTGGTTCCCCGAAGAGGGCTTGAGTTCAACCGACTCATTACCTAAAACCGTGGTTTGCCCACCCGGGTATACTATTATGCGCTGACTTAAATGTCCTGTGGCATATCAGACTCAGACACTCCAACCCTTGCGGCACACTTGGGTTGGGGGCTTCCCCGCCGAGTCAATGGCGGATTCCATACAGCCCGTGAAATATCAGACTTGTAGGGGAATACCACCTAACTCAGAAGTAAACTACAGATCTTGATTTGAAATGAACAGGCAGGTTACATGTTTTCAGAAAGTGCCCATGTATTTTTCGAAAACAGTTTTATACATGATGTCTTGATGAAAAATTGCTTTCACTTAATATATATATATATATATATATATGTATGTATGTTCCATTATACTATTTTTGGATTTGCTTCACGTTCCAGTACTTTTGTGCTAACCCCCACCCTCCTTCCAGGTCCTGAGGCACAGTCTAAGGGTCCAGCTACTCAGTCAACATTCTCGGATTTGTAGACTTGATCTCGCAGTGGTGAGCCTTCTATTATTCGGAAGGCCTAATTATGTCAGACATTATCTTATTTATTATGTTTTTGGTTTACTGGGGGCCTTGTCCCAGTTTCTTTTCAGACAGATGTTTGTGTTCTTAGTAGAGATTTCGCAGACTGATGTCAGATAGTATTATTCAGAAATGTTGCATAACTTGACCATGTATTCTGTACTCAGTTTCAATTCCGCATTTTATTATGATTACGAACGTTGTGCATGATAACTAGATAGAGAATGGGTGTTCCGGGCCTTCATGGTTCGGGATGCTCGTCACGGCTAGGGCCTTGGCTCGGGTCGTGATAGAATCGAAACAATGGTGATTTAATTCAAAGATTTTCACCGAGATGCCTCATACAAACACCGTGATGCGCTAGTTGATAATCCCTTGCGAGGCTGTTGGCTATGCTCACATGTTTGTCAAAGATAATGCACAACTATGGTTCCTCGAAGACAAAGGCCTTAAGCTTCTCGAAGAAGAAGCCCCACGACGCATCGTTCTACTTATCCACCATACAATACTCTAAGGGATAGATATGATTTTGCATATCTTGAGCAACAGCGGACAGCAACAAACCCTCGTAATTGCCAAAAAAACTACGTGCCATCAACGGCAATGACCTTTCTCATGTGTGCATATCTACGGATGGAAGCCCCAAACGCCATAACGTAGTAAATAAACCTGCCATACTTCTCATCCACCATGGGAGAATTAATAGATCTGGGGTTAAGGACATTGAAAATATATGAAAATGCGGGAAGCACTGCATATCGATGCTCGGGTGTACCTCGAACAATAATCTTTGCAATGACGCCTGTCATTCAACACTTCCAATAGCTCGGCCTGCAATGTAGCTCCCTAAATATGATCCTCTCGATCTCTTTCGGGCTTGGACCTTTGTTGTCGATGAAAAAGTTCAAAATATGTGAGGTAATGAACTCCACAGTGACATTCATATGCTTTCCGGTGACATGATCAACACCACAAGTATGCTCTCCCATGTACTCGTGGACGTGAAACCAACCCGATTATTCGATAGAACATGCGCGCACCATCCACCGGAAAGTATGATTTACGTACCTCACCCTCAAGTATTTCTTACTACTTTTCAAAGTTGTGTAATTGAACGACATTTTCACTGATGCTTGCTTCAACAAAAGTTTTAATGTTCTCTTATCCTTGAATGTTTCTCTTAAAAAAAGATTGGTGCCGTCCGAGAAAAAGTGGCTTCTTTGTGATTTGAGTTGCCTGTCCTCACCTCATCCACACTCTTTTTCTTCATAATCTTCACTACTATCCCATTCATCACAACCTACGAAATTGTATTCCATTGATGTATCATCCACATTTGGGGGTGGGGGTGGGGTGAGGATGGGGTTGGGTCTGATGTGGAAGCTTCTTCCCGGAACCTTTCAAAAATTTTAACCTGCAATATAGGTCTGGAGTTATCAGAATCAACGCAAAGCATATATAATTTCACGTGTCTATCATTCTTTATGAACGTTGGATGGATTTTCTCCGTCTCGTTCATCAAGTAACTAATTAACACCTCGCTTTGATCACAACTTAATTCACCGCTCTCCTTTACGCTTTTAACCATATTGGCGTATGTACCGTTGCGACGAAGGGCAACAACACTGTCTTCTTATACGTGGTTTTCCAAACACAACATTTAGGAATCTCCTCCCATTCACCAGAAAATATACCACCAACAACCACGTAATCTATAATAGACATAATATACTCGATAATAGTATTTAATAGACTTGAATAGTGATTTATGTGCCTAGACTTAATAGACTGAATTCGTCTTCTTCCTAGCTGCTAGCCGTACAGTGCATGATTGACCTTTTTATGAGGACCATCGGAATAATCCGACGAATTTCATCTTACAAACAACCTAACGAGTATTGGAATGTTGGTATTGACCCAAGAATCGACTTCGAAATGTGGGGCTTAATTTTGAGATTTTTGTATGAAAATGGAAGAAAAATTAGAGCTAAAAATAATCGAAAAAGATTTATAACAATGGAGATAATGTCACTTTCCAATGGAGGCCGAAAAATTCGATGAAAAATGGCCTAAAAATTATCGAAAGATTGAGGAAATGAGGCCAAAATAGGGTGGTTGCTGGTCGATTGGTTGAGAAGATTTGGGATTGTTTTTTAATTATTTGTCCAATATTTATATTTTTCAAGATGGACTAAAGTGTAGTTTTAATAAAATTAGGGCTGAAATGGGAAAAGGGGCTAAACTGTAGATTTTGTAAGTTGAGTGTTAGATTTGTATTTTATTTTTGTGATCTCATAAAAGTGTCCATTCTTCAAATTAAAAAAACTTGGCGGATAAATGTCAAAAAATGTTTGGGAAGTGGACTTTTGCCAAACTTCCCTAGGGATAGTCATTATTAATGTAATTTGATTGAAATATAAAAAGTCAATTTTTGTTGGGTTAATTACTACTTGTGAAGTATAATAGCAAAGTTGAACAAAGCAAGAAGCCAAAAAACGGCTCCTCTCTTTCACTCTAACAAAAAAAATGGTATTGCCAAAATGAACGACCAGTTCCCAACTGTCAAAGACTAGACCATCATCATACATTATCATATCGTCCATGATCGTCCATAGGTTCAGAAATTTTCATTTCGATCATTCATTTATTTTATTTTATTTTTTGTTACGTGTTTTGCGAGTGAATTGATTTTGATGATGTGAATTGATCTTTTAAGTATATGGTCTAAAGCACTAAACATTCACTTAAATTTCCAATTTATTCATTCATTTATTTCTTTTTTGCTTTGTTTAAGCGGTCAATTAGTAAATTGATTTTTTTGATTGCTGTGAATTGAATTTTTTTGGGTAGATGACAATGCGGCATCGGAAAAAAAAAATTGGTGCCACCATAACAGAAGCCAAAGGAGTTATTCTCAATTGATCAACTAGAATTTGGCCAGAGATGTGTCAATAAAAGTGCTAAACTTTAATAAAATGTCTAAATATATATATATATATATATATATATATATATATATATATATATATATATTAATATAAAAATAATAGCACAATAATTTAGAGTTATCTTTTTTCCTTCTTCTATATTTTTAAAAGATACATAACCTTCAAATTCACATATTAATATGATTATAATAAAAGTAAGGATTAGTTCTAGATAATAAGATGTTAGTGTTTTACTTGCAATGCATTAACTTGGATGTTGTTTATAAAAGTTTATTTATTAATATAACGTTTGAGTTGTTTAATTCAACGTTCTAAAATATTTATGGTAAAAATTAGAAACCTTTTTTTTTCTTTTTTTTTTTAGATAATCTATTTAAATTTCAGAATTTTCATTATTATTTCAACTGAAGTTGAAATCATAAATTTACTATTAAAAATTTTGAAGCCTCAAAATTTTTGGGGCCTTAAGTAAATGCTTTATTAGCCTTACCTTTGAGCCACCATTGAATGATGCTGAGGGCGGGGCTGATGATTGAAAATTTGATGATCCGGCTGATGGAAAAGTTGTCACACCCGTCACAGAAGGCAACCGTTAAAAGTAGCCGTCTTAACTAGTCAGATATGAAACACATATCATGGAATAAGAGGAACGTCCTCATGTAAACAACATGGAATAAAATTTGAATCTGTTTGAGGACATTTCGTAACTATTCTAAAACTGAAAAGTTTGACACAATTAATTAATTAATTATCTTTTTTTTTTTTTTAGAAACTGAAAGCATGTAGTTACAAATGGGACAACTAGTTAGTATAGTCTTTCATGGGCTACTAAAATAACCATTTGGAATAGGCTAAGTTTTTATAAATTATTGGGAAAGATGTTTAACAATCTCTGATACATGCATTTGATTAATTAAGAACGGATTTCAACATGCATAGACACTTATGAATAGGGGCCTATTAAGTACTTTCCAACTTTCAGCACTTTGTGAACCAACTATTGCAGGTACCCCGTGAAATATCTTGAGGTGCACAAAAGTTGATCCATACATCACGATCGGACCTCATGAAGTGAGACTGACAGAAGAGCCAGAAAAAAAATAGCAACTTTAGAGCTGATCAGGCTCGTCTGCAATCCCCACAAAGCGTGAGCTTAGACGAGTCAGAAAAAATTGATCCTGTGACTTTTGAATTCCCACACATCTTAGATCATAATAACACACTAGAAAACATGTTGAGGAGGTGGGCAACAAAAAACGCCAAAGATTCTTTGGGAGGCAAGAACACGGAGAGAGGTGGAAGCGAAGAAATATTCAGACTTAGTGTTTCACATTCTCCTTTCTTTTACTTGTTGTTATGGAATTCTATACTATGCATGTTCTTAAGCAATATTATGAGTAGCTCGGTTCCTTCTCTAGAGTTTGACGGGTCTTTTATAGGAAGCTTCTTATGCTTTTATATAATTGAGTCATTCTGTTTATTTCTATTTGTTCAACTACAGAAATGATACTAGCTAGTTAATTGACCGGCTGCCGGCTAACAATGCTATCATATTTTTTTGTTCTCGAAGAGACTCTGAGATTAGGTGTTAGTTGAACAATGTCACTTCGAAGCATTGAACTATTAGAAATGGCTTATCTATGCGTTCCGTTAAAAGTTTGGCTCGTTTATGTTATTGTCGTTACAAAACAGGCTCATTTGTGCCATTATTTTTTAACGGTGGTATTGTAAAATAACCTTTGCTATGTGGTTCACATCACCAAATTAGACCTAGTAAAAGTATTACTCATTTTTAAAAAGACTCATTTTAAATAACATAACCATATTCCATATTATTCTATCATATATCAATCAAATTCAATAACCGATTTTTTTTCTAAAAAATAAAGTATGAAAATGCAACGAAATCGTTTATAAAAAATTGCAAATACTACTTTGTTGTGTGTCTGTCGGTGGTAGGGTGGGGGTTGATTTCGACGAAACTGAAAACTGCAAGTATTGTGATTGTTTTGCATATTGCTCATATCATTGATGAATTATTGTTCCATATATCAGAAGTGTATATTGTGTAATTGAAGGGATGTGCATGGCCTAATGGCTTCTATAGAGCCTGCATGTTGGAGTTTAGACAACACGAGTTTGTTTCTATGAACAACTTGGCTTATACCAAGGATACATTTTTCAAGGGTTGAACAATGTTTTTTGGTATGATTTACTTTCACTAGTTATGTTTACTTATTTATCTTGCCTTCTTTTTTGTTTTGAATGGCAGAATCTTCAACCCATTTATTGCTTTGTTGTGAAAAAGAAAAAAACAACTTATACATCAATGATAATGAACAATATGCAAAATAGTAGCAATACTTGCAGATTTCAATTTCATCCCTTCAGTATCTGTGCAAACTTTTTTTTTTTAATATTTTGATTATTTTATTTGATTGATATCGGATAGATTAAATTCAAATATGGTTATGCTATTTAAATTTTTAAATGAGTAATATGTTTAGTGTGTCTAGTTTGGTGATGTGGACCTCTAATAAGAGTCCATATAGCAAAGGTGGTTTTACAAAATCACCGTTACAAAATAATGACATAAATGGGCCTGTTTTGTAACGGTAATGGCATAAACGAGACTAAACTTTTAACAGATGACATAGATGAACCATTTCTAATAGTTCAATGACATATTTGAGATTTTTCCCTTTATAGTTTAATGATTGGGATTTAAAAGTGAAGTTTTTTTTTATGTTTTGTTTCTTTTGGTTTCTCATCCGGTGTCCGATACCCGTATTGGAGTCCAACTAATCCGGGTTCGCGCAGGGTAGGGCCCCATTCGGGGGTAGAGCTCCCAACAGAGTTTTCTCCATGCCCAGGGTCGAACCCTCGACCTCTGGTTCAGGGTGGAGCAGCCCCATCCACTGCACCACAACCCATGTTGGTAAAAGTGGAGGTTAAGGATAACGAAGCTTTGATGTAATCTAAGTGAATACATTAATTGGTTTTGCTAGGGTTAGTTCGAGTGAATAACACTAGAAAATTACTAAACTTATTGGTCCAGACTAGATATGTGTGGTAAAAAAAGATTCATGACCGGTAGAGATTAACTTGGCTAGATTATATTACATAGTGAGAATGAATCCGGCAAATAAAGAAATCATAACTTTCGCCTTCTTAATCATGATATCAACCCATTTTCTAGTTAGTTTGATTTATTGGTTATATAGTTTAAAACAAAAATCTTAATCATGAAAATCAAATAATTGTTCCAACTTATTTTCTTTGGGATACTGAACAACGAATATTAGTTCACTGTAGAATTTGACTCTGGTCTTATAAATCAAATTATATTTACAACAATCACTTAACCTTTTTAGGACAAGCAACCCCCCCCCCCCCCTCCCCCCAAAAAAGTTAGTGTTTAACCATGTTTCGTTGTGAAAATAGAAAAAAATTATTTTTACTTTCAAAGTGAACAGTGATATTTGAAAATTAAAGTTGTGCTTGGCAATTAGATAAATTTGAGTTATTTTTGAATTTTAATGGGTAATTTGGAGTGAAAAATGTGACAGCTTTTTTATTGTTTTTGGAATTTTAAAAATTCTCGAAAAGTAAAAATATAATTTTCCAAATTTTATGATCAAACATTTCTGAAGTTCAATTCCGAAAAAAAGAGAAAAAAATTTCGTTATCAAACGGGTCCTGTAATGATATTTATGTTTTTTCTTACAATAATAAATGATTTATGCAGTAGAATACTCCGTATTAATGTAATCTCATTGAAATATAAAAAGTCAAATATTTTTTTTTGGTTAATTACTCTTCTGCCCAACTGTGCTTACCTATCTATAGTCTAATATCTTTCAAAAAACCAATACTACAGAAGTATCAACGGCAAAGTTGAACAAAGCAACAAGCCAAAAAATCAAGAAGTTCCTCTATTTCACTCAACAAAAATGGTATCGCCAAAACAACCGACTGGTTCCTTACCGTCCACCGAAAACAAGAGGCCATCATCGTCGTCTGATGATGTACCTCCATTTTCGAAGCATCCAGAGGTTCATATAAATTTTTACTTCATTCAGTTATTTTATTTTAGTTTTTTGTTAAGCATTTGATGAGTATTGATTCTTTTTTTTTTCTCTTCCTTGATTGTATCAAATTCAATTTTTTTAAGGTGGATGATGCACCTCCTTCTGCGAAGCGTCTAAAGGTGCACTCAAATTTCTACTTCATTCATTTTTTTTATTTTTTTTTTGTTAAGAGTTTGGTTGGTAAATTAATATTTTTGGTAGGTGATATATCTCCTTTTGTAAAACGTCTAAGGATTCACTCAAAATTCTACTTATCTTTTTTTTTTCTTGGGTTTTTTGTTAAGCGTTTGATGAGTAAATTGATTCATTTTTGTTTCTTTTTGATTTGTATGAATTGATTTTTTAGGGAGATGACAATGTGGATACTTTGGAAAAAATATCGATGCTGCCATCTGAGAATTCAAAGGAGTTACACTCAACTGATCAACTAGAACTTGAAGCTGGCAAGTATGTTTTTGTTTTTAACTTCCTTAGTCCCTCCACTTTAGTCACACCTTATAGAAGGCAACGTATACTACAAATATAACGTCAACTTTTTTACATAACCAGTTTAAAAATAATTTATCTATTTATTCCTAATTTGTTCTTATTAGTTTAAAAATATATCTTTTTAATTCCTAATTTACCCTTGTTATTATTTATAATCACTTCACAATATATTTATTAGATTTATTATATTGGAAAAGGTGATATAATAAAATTTTCTTTGATGTCAAGTCAATGATGGACAAACAAAAAATGAACGTAAGAAACACTTTATTAATCTTTTCTATTTCTTAGGAGAGTCTTTGATGTCATTCAGGTTTTGAATCGGACAAGACTTCGTGCCGACTCATATCAAAGTATCCGGAGGTTTTATATTAGTAGTATTTGTTTTTCTTTAACTATTTTTCAATTGCATAGTGGTTTATAGAATTGATATCTAATAGAATGTATATTCTGCAGAACCCAACAGTAGAGGTTAATAAGACTTTTTTGGCAATTGGTGCGAACGAAGACACTCCTGCTACTGCGATGCCGTGCTTTATAAGGCTGGTAAATGTAGTTCTCTAAATTTGGACTGCCTTGACTTTCCTGTTTCCTCTAAATAAGACTTTTTTGGTGGTTGGTGTGAACAAAGGCACTTGTTGTTGCGATGACATGCTTTTTAAGCCTTGTAAATGTAGTGCTCTAAATTTGGATTGCCTTGACTTTCCTGTTTGTTCAACAGTTTAAGTTTGTTTGCCATAATTCGAAACACGCTGTCTACTAGTGAAAATTTTAGTATGAAGATGCTTTTCGAAACAAATTAAAAGAAATGATTTTTTTCTTTTCAATGCTGATGCACAGATCTTTTCTGGATCAGAATTATTTGTAGTATCTTCAAAAATTCTCTTTGGGTGCTGTTATATATATTGGAATCTCTTAACGCAGTTGGAGCAAACTATCTTTAGGCACTTTTCTTCCTGAGAGATTACCATATATATAAATTTAAATATGAACATGTCGCATACTGAGGCGAAGTCAGGATTTCGACGAAAAGGGTTCCAAATTTGAAGAAAAACTAATCGAAGAGGTTGACATCTATTATATATACATAAAATATAATTTTAATAATATATAAATAATATAATTTTTTACCGCCCGTTCCAATGGCTGGCCCGGTCGCATATCGATGGACTGCATTACTTGACATTTGTTTGACTATTTTCTAAGGTTGTGAACTTCATAATATATATAGATTACTCATTGTTTGTGGGCATGATCAGTATCAAGGCAAGTGGGTGGCTTTGCTTGATAGAAAAGGAAGAGGCCATGTGCAAGTCAATGGAAAGACCATCAGCAAATATTCTTCTTGCTTTCTCAATTCAGGCGATGAAGTTGTCTTAAGTCAAGCAGAAAATAATGCTTACGTATCCTCTACATGTTGTTGTAGGAGCTATTATGATTCCATTTGTATTTGCTCAATCCTTACGGTTTTTGTGATTCTTTACTATTTCTCATCTATATGATTGAATATCCTTGATATTGTTCTATATAGATTGTTCAGTTACTATTGGAGTCGCCTTCAGATGTTGGGACCAGTTTCGGAAAAGGAAAACTGTTGAATATCGAAAACCAGGTAGAAGATGCTTTAGCTATTGCTCGTGCTTTTGATTTGTCGGTATTTTCAAACCCATGTCGAGATCTATTTTCTTTGAAACCGACATCTCAGGTTAGTGGTAAAAAACACCCAACAAATGAGCTGCATGCCTCCTTCCCTTGTTAGTCATGATATTCTGATTTTGAATTATCCATTGGTACAAGCTTGATGGCCTTGAATTAGATTCAGCTGCAAATATCGGCAGCAATAATGCTACTGATTTTGAATTATTCATTGGTACAGGCAATGCTAAGTCATTCGCTGAACCATTTCTTTTGGCCTTCTTGCTATGAGCTCGCAAACTGATCCATACATAACTAAAAAACTTATTTATTAACAGATGTTGGAGGAAAGATGGTGGATTACAGGATTAATGCCTGCTTCAACTTCTGAGATGTCTTCAAAATCTGCTGCAGTTATGGAAAAACTTTACGCTGCAATCATTGACGATCAAAATATAGAAGTATCATTCGATGACTTTCCATATTACTTAAGGTAGTCAAGTAGGCAACTAGATCACATAGCATAATCCAATTACCATTGTATATCTGGAAATCTATTTAGTTTCCTTTATTTTTTTCTTTTGAGTTCTTTTGTCTTTCGGGCATTTCTTGATACTTCTTATATTTTCTTATATTCTAGTTAAGAAATAAAAATATTTTCTTTTCATTATAAAAATATTTTCACTATATGTTAGACAGGTTTTAATTTTTGTTCATGTTAACTTATTAGTGAATTAATTAATTTTGCAAAAAGAAAAAGAAGTTGGTATGTAATATTTATGTTAGACAAAAAAAATTTGAGACCTTTGAGCTAATGCAGATTAATTTAAATAGTGACTTCATAAAAAGGAAAAGAATATAGTAATTTTGTTGGTCCCAACTCCCAACTATTACCTAAAATGCAAGACAAACTTTAATAAAATAGTAAGATATATATAACAACATTCACAAATTCTATATAGTATTATGAAAACGTTCACCGGTGCTTTAGTCTAAGAATTTGTTAAAGTGCTAGGAAATATAAATTATCATTAAATAGTGCAAGTACTTGGTTTATTGAATTAACTATTCTTTTTCTTTCCAAAATTGAAAATGGGGTCTATAGTAAGTGATATCCCTTAGACAAAGCATGACCATGATGTAAGCAAATGATAAAGTAGTCAAATAGGTTCGAATTTTTCAAGTGAGTTACAGTATTTTTTCAAGTGGTTAAATATAAATGTTAAGTTCCACAACTGTGGGATGAAGAAAAAGTCGTCTCCCAGATGCATTTCTATATAAGAAAAATAATCACTTGTGAATGTGGAAAGGTCCCTAATCCTGTTCCAACTGACTATTTCCATGTTTTTATCTAAGACAATCTTGTTTCTGTATGATATGTGTAATTTTGGTTTTAGGGTATTACTTTCTTTCTATACTTAGGTCACATATTTGAACCTCGCGCCATGCAAACTAAGCCTTGTATTGATATTTACATAGAGAAGGATAGAGGCGCGGTCCCATTATTCCCAAATGTCGAAGCTATAGTTGGTGAAGGGTTGGCCTTAAATGAATTTCTCGGTCATAAAAAAATTAATTAATCAATGAGTTAAAAGTGTGTTCATTCTAACAATTTAAATTTTTAGATGGGATAGATTACACATTTCAACATAGTATCGGAGCCATACTCATTCTCTTTCTTGATTTAAACAATGCAAGGCCCCCTTGTTATATTGTCGACACACTAGATATCCAATTTTAGACGTGCAATAGGGTATTGAATGGATCACATTGGTTCATACAATGGACATTACTCTTATATTAGATGTTGCCATTTCCATGCCTCATCTTGTTTTGATGGTTATTGAAGAATAATGCAGTAACTCACACTAAGAGTAAATCAGTGTGGGCAGAGAGAAATGAAGGAAGAGATAGGAGAAGATCAACTATCTTAGAATCATGGAAGAAAAAAGAAGAAAAAGAGTAAATCATTGTGTTGTATTGATGTATTCAGAATTTTGTTCTTGCTAGTAGTACATAGTGGACTATATGTAGAGTAGATGATAGCTTAATAGTGCGGTGTCAACTAACTAACTGACTTCAACAATGTAACTAACTTATTGACACTTTAACTTACTTTCCTTTCTTCTTCTTTCTTTACTCTCATTCCTCAACACTCATCCTCAAACTTGGCACTACAAAGAGATTGACAAGGTGAAGTTTGGACATTAAGTATTTATGTTGAACCTTGGTTAAGCCTTTAGTGAAAGCATTTGCGGGTTGGGCATGAGTGAATATATATTCAGTCTTGATTAGCCCTTGTTGGATGTTTTTCCTCACAAAGTAGGAGTCTATTTCTATATGTTTAGTCTCCTCATAGTAGCTACAGGATTTGTATCTATTTGCAAAGCTGCTTTGCTGTGACTGAAGATGGTCGAAGATAGTTGTAGTTGAACACCTAGATCCTTGATAAACCAACTAGCTATGTAAGTTCTGCAACTGTTGAAGCAAGGATTCTATACTCTGATTCAGCTGAACTCCTAGAAACAGTTCATTGTTTCTTTGACTTACAAGAAATTAGATATTCACCTAGTTTAATAGTAAAGCCTGTAATAGACTTACTAGAGAAAGCACATGCAGCCCAATCTGCATCACAATGAGCTATAAAAACATCTTCTTTTGAGCTAAACATGAGAAGACCTTATTCTAATTTTCCTTTTATATATTTGATGATTCTAAGTGCTGCATTCATGTGAGACTATTTTGGATGCTGCAAGAACTTACTTAAGGTCTACACACTATATGCTATGTTTGGTCTTGTTACTATGAGGTATAACAATTTACCTATTATCCTTTGGTACATCCTTGATCAACTAATACTTTATCTTTTGACCATGCGTCATCTGAAGTACGTTGATCATATTTTGTAGTTGTTAACTTGTCTATAGTATCAAGTGGAGTAGGTGGTGGTTTAGCAACACTGAGACCTGTTTTTGAGATTAGTTCCGCTAAATACTTCCTCTGATGCATCACAATTCCTTGTTAAGACCTTGTAAATTCAATGCCTAGGAAGTACTTTAGTTCTCCAAGATCCTTTATCTTAAAATATTTACAAAGAACCTCTGTGGTTTCACTTATTTGATCAAGTGTGCTACTAGTCACTAGTATGTCATCTACATAAACTAGTACAACAACTATTCCTTTACTTGTCTCTCTGATGTAAAGAGAATGATCATAATGACTCTCTCTGAAGTTATATCTAATCAACGCTTGATGCAGTTTTGCATTCTATTGTCTTGGTGCTTGATTTAATCCATAAAAGGATTTCGAAAGTCTGCACACCTGTCTCTCCCGCTGACTTTTAAAACCTTGTGGAAGTTTTATATAGTCTCATCTTCCAAATAACCTTGTAAAAAGGAATTGTATACATTCATTTGATTGATATGCCAATTCCTAGCAGCTACAAAATAGCCAAAAAAGTCTTCAGAGTAACCATTTTTACCATTGGGCTAAAGGTTTCTTATTAGTCTATCCCTTCCTTTTGACTGAACCCTTTTGATACCAACCTTGCCTTGAATCGTTCTATTTGTCCTGAAGCATTTCACTTGATTTTGTCTATCCACTTGCACCCTATAGGATACTTGCCTTCCGGAAGATTGAGAACCTGCCAAGTATTGTTGTTTCAAGAGCAGCTATCTCAAATTGCATAGCATCTACCGACCTAGCATCTTTGACTGCCTCTACATAAGTGGTTGGTTCAATAAGGTTTGAGAAGTTAGATAACTAGCATTGATACTTATCAGAAAGATTAAAGAAACATAGTTTGAGAGAGGATATAAGATGTTGTCATTTATAGTTAATGACACAAAGTCTTTCATCCATCTTGGTGGATGTGTGCCCCTGGTAGATTTTCTTTGATCTAGGTATGTAGTAGCTTGTTGAGGCAATTTAGTAGTATTTTGTCTAGTTATTCTTCTTGTGTAGTATCTTGTTATAGATGGAATTTATGCAATTGGAACTGCAGTTGACTGGACTAGAGTAGTATTAGTTGTATTTTATAGTTGTTCAGCATGCGATAACCTTGTGGAAATTTCATATAGTCTCATCTTCCAAATCACCTTGTAAAAAGGAATTGTATACATTCATTTGATGGATATTCCAAATCCTAGCTGCTACAAAATAGCCAAGACAATCCTCAGAGTAACCATTTTTAGCATTGGCCTAAAGGTTTCTTGTTAGTCTATCCCTTCCTTTAGACTAAACCCTTTTGATACCAACATTGCCTTGAATCATTCTATTTGTCTCTAGGCTTTGCACTTGATTTTGTCAATCCATTTGCACCCTATAGGATACTTGATTTCCGGAAGATTGAGCACCTGCTAAGTATTGTTGTTTCAAGAGCAGTTATCTCAAATTGCATAGCATCTACCCACCTAGCATCTTTGACTGCCTCTGCATAAGTGGTTGGTTCAATAAGGTTTGAAAAGTTAGATAAGTAGCTTTGATACTTATCAAGAAGATTAAATAAACATAGTTTGAGATAGGATATAAGATGTTGTCATTTATAGTTAATGACACAGAGTCTTTCATCCATCTAGGTGGATGTGTGCCCCTGGTAGATTTTCTTTGATCTGGATATGTAGAGCTTGTTGAGGCAATTCGGCAACATTTTGTCTACTTATTCTTCTTGTGTAGTATATTGTTATAGCAAGAATTTATGCAATTGGAACTGTAGTTGACTGGACTAGAGTAGTATTAGTTGTATTTTATAGTTGTTCAGCATGCGATAATGTCATACCCCAAATCCCATTGGAGCGGGCTGGCACCCGTAGCCGAGGAGGCCCGGGAGAACCTGTTCATATCCTATACTTTCACATTTACATTAATTATGAAAATTAGAAATTTGGGCAGCACTTCATTGTAAATAGAAGAAAACAGTACCTGTATCAGCCCAGCAGACACGCATAAATATATATATGAACAGTAATTGGCCGTCAGAGCCATCACGTCTATCAACCAAACACTTCTATGGCTGTACAATATGTCTACAAAAGCCTCTACATAGATACACAACTGATTTGGGGTTGGGACAAACTCCCACCCACAAAAGACTTTTATACAAATACCAAAAGTACATATAGAGACAACTTGGGATGCTCCGAAACAACTGGAGCTCACCACTAACAACAGAATGTCCTGGCTCTTACTGCGGAGGTGTACGACCTGAAGTACCTGTTCCTGCAGGCATGAATACAGGTCCCCCGTGAGGGACGTCAGTACGGAAATATGTACTGAGTATGTAAGGCAGTGAGTATCAAGATGAGATACAAAAGGTCAACAGAACCCAGATACCAGTGAATAAACAGTATGAGTAGACCACACTTAAAAGAACTGATGGGATACCTGCACATTACTTTCACATCATTACTTCCCGTAATCCTTATCAATACATAACATATGTCATACAATGGCCAACTGATCAGTGGTACTAATACAATACATCAGGGACCACCCCTGGAATAGCATATATACATAATCTTTATAATATAATGGCCAACTGATCAGTGGTACTAATACAATACATCATATCATCAATTTAAAATATAGACATTTCATTTCTTAATTCAATTAATCTTTAAGATTGGTTACTTTGTGGTCATACTTTATGGAACTTGAAACCATGATACCTCAATAGGAAAAACATGTAAATAGGTAATCAATATCATGAAAATGAAGTAGAGAATCATGGATACCTCATTAAACCATTTCGGAGTCAACAATAGTATATGGACATTTTTTTTGACTAGCCGGACATCTTAAAAGTGAAAACAAGTTCAATTGGTAGTGTCGAAGATCATATCATGTTATTATTTGTCATGTGTCGTAGGACAATGTTGGAAGCTTACTTGAGAGTGCCATGGGTCATTATTCATGCCAAAGATTAGATAGAGTATGTCTTACATACCTTGATATAACCACTTCAATACAAGTGACTTCCCGTACTCTTCGAACACTTATCTACAATAAGTCATTTGTGGCAAACTAGTATTAGCAACCAAACCTTACCATTTAGGTATTAACTTCACCAAATAATGTCTAGGAAGTAATCCTTTAGCTCATCAATAAGAGTACTACATACATCCTCTTATACTCTTATTACATTCACATATCATGTATTTTCATGAAATATCCCTCAACATCACTCTTAGCCTTTATTTCCCTTCTTAATCACCATCCAATACCAACAAGATCACTTGGCATACATAACCACTAATATAATGATATATCACCACAATTCATCCTCCATAATCCAATACAACAACTTCCATAATTTACTACTAACAATTTATACACAACAATTCATAACTATGTTTCTAGTTATCTCCCAACATCAAGACAATACTCATAATCCTTTATCAATACTTATTCATGGATAAGAATCAAGAATAAACAATATTCATACCTTAACAATTAACTCTTGTATTTAGAATCCTCCTTACATAATCAAGGGGTGCTTCTCGAAGCTTTCGAGATGGTGAACACAACTACGGAACCAATTCGAATTTTCTACGGTTGAATCACAAAATATTTGAAGTTGAAATTAGGCTAGGGTTTCACCTTCACTTAATAATTGGATGATATCTGATATATGAGGCTAAGTGCAGTTTTATAAAGACCAATTTTCGTCCAAGAGGTAATAGAAAATGACCATTTTGCCCTAAAGATTTAAATAAATCCCGAATCTGTCCCAAGTGGACAGTTTTGACAGGCTGAAGTAAATCAATCATAACTCTTTGCTCCGGTATCTTATTTGGGTGAAACCAATTGAATTGGAAAGATAATGCAAAGGGATTTCATTTTCATATAAATTATAGCACCCATTTCTTCCTTTACAAGGAGTTATGGTCATTTAAAGTTGACCCAAAAATCTGTCCCACAATTCTGTTTTTTTTGATAGGCTGTAGTAAAACGGGTATAGCTCCTTACTTAGACATTGGATTTGGATGAAACCAATTTCATCGGAAAGAAGACTCTCGGATCTTTTCTTCGATATATATCAGCTCACACATTTCTTTTTGTACAAGGAGTTATGATCGTCTAAAGTTGGATTGCCTAGCTGCAGTAATTTTCCTGCAGAATTACTGTTCACAGGCTTCCCGGCCACCGATTTGAATTTTCGAATGTGCTCGCTTATATGAAATACTCCTCTATTTTGGGCAAACTGTATATCATTGGAAATATTATTCCAATACCTACACATACAACTATTGACGGGATACTTCTGAACACCATACACTTAATTTAACCCATACGCAAGCCTTTAGGACTCCATATAATCGCGATAAGTGTACGAAATAATTTACGGGGTGTTACATTATCCCCCCCTTAAGAACATTCATCCTCAAATGTTAGCATAGTTACTCAATTAATACATGTCCAAGCTTACAATTAACATATTCATCATCATAACATACTTGCATAAAAATAAACACTTACTTGTTATTGTTCTTTTTCCGTCTCATGAACTTGCTCCTCATCGTTGAATAGGTAAGGGTACTTAATCTTCATCGCTTCCTCGGCTTCCCATGTTATCTCCTCAACTTGTTGATTCATCCAAAGTACTTTTACCGATGCTATCTCTTTATTCCTTATCTTTTTAATTTGGCGATCAAGAGTGATGTGTGATGGATCTTCGATGTACTTGCGAAGCATCGAAACATGAAATACGGGATGAACTGCTGAGAGCTCTTGAGGTAACTCTAACTCATAATCAACTTGTCCAAATATTTGAATGATCTTATACGGACCTATGTATCGTGGACTTAACTTTCCTTTCTTACCAAACCTCATCACTCCTTTCATTGGTGATACTTTCAAGAATACCCAATCGTCGATAGAAAACTCAAGTACTCTTCTTCTAAAATCCGCATAAAATTTGTGTCGACTTTGAGCTGTTGCAAGCCGTTGTTGGATCACTTTAACCTTCTCCATTGCCTGATAAACAAGATCCGGTCCAAACAAGACCGCATCACCTGCTTCAAACCATCCTATTGGCGATCTACACTTTCTTCCATACAATGCTTCATATGGTGCCATTTTGATACTTGAATGATAGCTATTATTGTAGAAAAACTCGATAAGAGGTAGGTGATCATCCCAGTTGCCTTTGAAATCTAATACACATGCTAGTAACATATCTTCATGTGTCTAGATGGTACGTTCCGCTTGTCCGTCCCTTTGAGGATGAAAAGCCGTACTCTGATTTACTTGTGTCCCCAAACTCCTTTGAAAAGACTTCCAGAAATTCATGGTAAATTGGGCTCCTCGATCAGATATAATGGAAATTGGAACTCCATGTAACCGAACGATCTCCTTAATATACAACTTCGCATACTCTTCCGCCGTATAAGTTGTCTTAACTGGTAAGAAGTGCGCAGATTTGGTAAGCCTATCAATGATCACCCATATGGAATCAAACTTCCGATATGTACGAGGCAAACCCGTGATGAAATCCATATTGATCTTGTCCCACTTCCAGACTGGAAAATCTATACATTGCATGTAACCACTGGTGTTCTACTTTGACTCTTTGACAATTCGGACATTCGGCTACAAATTTGGCAATATTCTTCTTCATGTTATTCCACCAATATATTGCTTTCAAATCTTGATATATCTTAGTCGACCCTGGATGGATGGAATACCTTGAACAATGTGCTTCTGTAATAATTCTCTTTCTTAGCTCAACTACATCAGGCACACATAAACGATTCTGACACTGAAGCACTCCTTCTCCCGTAAGCTCAAATGCCTTTGTCTCTCCACTCAGCACATCCTCCTTAAGCTGCAATAAAATTGGATCTGCATACTGCTTCTCTTTCACTTCAGCTATCAATGAAGATTTTGCTGCATTACGTACAATAACCTCTTCATCTGGAGTTTCGAGATGTCGAACTCCCAAATTAGCTAGTTGGTGAAGATCCTTAATCATCCCCTGCTTTTCTATAGATGCCATTTTAGACTGACGACTCAGTGCGTCTGCTACCACATTCGCTTTCCCTGGATGATACAAGATATCAACATCATAATCTTTCAACAATTCAAGCCATCTCCGCTGCCTCAAGTTTAGATCTTTCTGACTGAAGATATATTGCAGGCTCTTATGATCAGTATATATGTCAACATGAACCCCATATAAGTAGTGGCTCCATATCTTCAAAGCAAATACAACTGCAGCTAGCTCAAGATCATGCGTGGGAAAATTCCTCTCATGTGGTCGCAACTGTCTAGAGCCATAGGCTATTACTCTACCATGTTGCATTAGTACGCATCCTAAGCCAATTCTCAAAGCATCACAGTACACTGCATACCCTTCTGTGCCTTCAGGAAGTACCAATACCGGTGTAGAAGTCAACTTGCTCTTCAGATCCTGGAAACTCTTTTCACAGGCATCATTCCATTGAAACTTGGAGGCTTTATGCGTCAACTTAGTCAAGGGTGCAGAAATAGTAGAAAAACCTTCAACAAACCTTCTATAATAACCTGCCAACCCGAGGAAACTATGAATCTCTGTAGGCGTCGTGAGTCTTGGCCAACTCTTCACAGCCTCAATCTTCTGAGTGTCAACTTTTATGCCTTCACTGGATACAATATGGCCCAAAAATGCCACTGACTTGAGCCAAAACTCACATTTAGAAAACTTCGCATACAGCTTACAATCACGAAGAATCTGCAATGCCTGCCTTAAGTGATTAACATGGTCCTCTTCTGATCTAGAGTAGACCAGAATATCATCTATGAAAACTATCACGAACACATCTAGAAACATCTTAAACAACCTATTCATCATATCCATAAAAACTGCGGGTGCATTTGTCAGCCCGAATGACATAACCAGGAATTCATAATGACCATACCGTGTTCGGAAAGGTGTATTGAGTATATCTTTATCCTTGACTCTCACTTGATGATAACCTGATCTCAAGTCAATCTTGGAAAAACACTGGGCACCCTGCAACTGGTCAAATAAATCATCAATTCGGGGAAGAGGGTATTTATTCTTGATAGTCACCTTAGTCAATTGCCGATAGTCAATACACATCCTCAGCGAACCATCTTTCTTACGCACAAACAATACTGGTGCTCCCCTAGGGGACATACTAGGCCTGATGAATCCCTTCTATAGCAAGTCTTTCAGTTGCTCTTTCAATTCTCGCAACTCTGCTGGTGCCATTCTATAAGGAGGAATTGAGATTGGTTGTATGTCTGGCAGCATATCAATACCAAACTCCACTTCTCGTTCAGGAGGTAAACCTGGTAGTTCTTCAGGAAATTCATTCACAACCAGAACGGTCTGAAAAGTTGGCGACTCTCTCTCTATATCCCTTACTCTAACCAGATGGTATATGTACCCCTTGGAAATCTTTTTTCTTGCCTTAAAGTAAGAAATAAATCTACCTCTCGGCGCGCCAACATTACTCTTCTATTCAAGGACTGCCTTATTTGGGAAATGGAAATATACCTTCTTAGAATGGCAATCTACTGTAGCATAACAAGACGCTAACCAATCCATGCCCATAATAACATCAAAATCTACCATTTCTAACTCCACAAGATCGGCCATCGTATCACGACCACAAATATTCACAACACAATTTCGATAAACATTCCTAGCTATAAGAGATTCCCCTACTGCCGTTGATACTTCAAATGGCTTGGCTAATAATTCGGGTGTCCTTTCGAACCTTCCCGCAACCAAAGGAGTAGCATATGATAATGTAGAACCAGGATCAATTAAGGCATACACATCAAATGCAAAGATGGACAACGTACCTATAACCACGTCTGGAGAAGCCTCTAAATTCCGCCGATCTGCTAGGGCATACACACGGTTCTGAGCTCCTCTAGCACTAGCTGCTCCTCTATCACCTCTACCGTGACCCAAAGGTTGTGCACCCCTACTCAAAGGAGGCACCGAAGATGATGCAACAACTGATCCGGTAGGTCGTGTTATACCACCTGTGGTCCTGCGTGGGCAATCTCTAGCCATATGCCCCGGCATACTGCACCAAAATCAATTGTTCGTCCCAAGCCGACATTCGCCAAAGTAATATTTTCTACATATGGGGCACGGGTGTCGTGGAGGTCTCAATTGACTCATACTCCCTTGCCCTTGATACCCCACTGTTCGCGAACTCTGATTTTCACTGCTTTGCCCAAACTGATTACCTCTGAACCTTTGAAATTGCGGTGGAGAACTAATTGCAGGATAAGAAGATAATGGGCTAGGCAATCTATGAGAGAACGAAGGCCTAAAACCTCCCTGAGATGCCATAAACTGCCCTATAGCTCTGGCCCGCTTAGAATATCCTTTTTTTTGATTCCTGGGTTCATCTTCTTTGCCTCTGATCTTCCATCTTATGAGCGAAAGCTTGTATCCTCGCTATATCCATGTCCTTGTTCAAAGAAGCAATGGTACAATCTCTAACCAAGTATGGTTCTAATCTATCCATATAGTGATGAACTCTGTCATCCATAGTAGCTACCAAATTAGAAGCATATCGAGACAAGGAGTTAAATCGAAGACTATACTCCCTTACACTCATATTACCCTGACGAAGATTTAAGAATTGATCTGCACGGGCCTGACGAGTCTCAAATGGAAGATAATGATCAATAAATGCATCTTTGAACTCTCCCCATGTAGTTGGAGGTGCATCAATACCCCTAGATCGTTTCCAATCCTCGTACCACAATATAGCCTCTCCTTTCAGTCTATATACTGCTAGCTCAACCATCTCTTTACTGGATATGTGCATAACATCTAGAGCCCTTTGTGTTTGATCGACAAAGTCCTGCGGGTCTACGTTAATATCTGATCTTGTAAAAGTAGGAGGATCCAGTTTCAGAAAATCCTGTGTCCGAAGGCTAGCTGCTCTATCCGTACCACTAGAACCCGTGGTAGGAATAGCTTGCCCTTGAACTTGACCGGAAACTGTATGTGTCAGAAGTTGTACTGCATCCCTCAAATCTCGATCAACAGCATTAATAGACGGCCCTTCCAGAGGAGAAGAAGCGCCTGATATATGCTCAGCTTGAGACTCACTTTGTTCAGCTTGTGCCGGTGGTGACTTACTAGTACCTTCTCCGGCCACTACATCTACTCACTTCCACATATTCTTTCTCCTTGTAACTGGCATCGTCACTATAATAAATAAAAAAGAAACAATTGGATTAAGCGATTGATTATGAATTTATCTATAATATGGGGTCTATTGCACGATCAAAGAAATGGAGAGTGGAAACAATCCCTAAATGTCCAATAGCCTCCTGTTTATAGATGTGGTGCACAACACACCGATAAACGAGATTCTACGTAGACACGGCTTTGTAGACTCACTAGGACGAACTTCTCTGATACCACTTCTGTCATACCCCAAATCCCATTGGAGCGGACTGACACCCGTAGCCGAGGAGGCCCGGGAGAACCCGTTCATAACCTATACTTTCACATTTACATTACTTATGAAAATTAGAAATTTGGGCAGCACTTCGTTGTAAATAGAAGAAAACAGTACCTGTATCAGCCCAGCAGACACACATAAATATATATATGAACAGTAATTGGCTGTCAGAGCCATCACGTCTATCAACCAAACACTCCTATGGCTGTACAATATGTCTACAAAAGCCTCTACATAGATACACAACTGAGTTGGGGTCAGGACAAACTCCCGCCCACAAAAGACTTTTATACAAATACCAAAAGTACATATAGAGACGACTTGGGATGATCCAAAACAACTGGAGCTCACCACTAACAACAGAATGTCCTGGCTCTTACTGCGGAGGTGTACGACCTGAAGTACCTGTTCCTGCAGGCATAAATACAGGTCCCCCGTGAGGGACGTCAGTACGGAAATATGTACTGAGTATGTAAGCCAGTGAGTATCAAGATGAGACAAAAGGTCAACAGAACCCAGATAACAGTGAATAAACAGTATGAGTAGACCACACTTAAAAGAACTGATGGGATACCTGCACATTACTTTCATATCATTACTTCCCGTAATCCTTATCAATACATAACATATGTCATACAATGGCCAACTGATCAGTGGTACTAATACAATACATCAGGGACCACCCCTGGAATAGCATATATACATAATCTTTATAATACAATGGCCAACTGATCAGTGGTACTAATACAATACATCATATCATCAATTTAAAATACAGACATTCCATTTCTTAATTCAATTAATCTTTAAGATTGGTTACTTTGTGGTCACACTTCATGGAACTTGAAACCATGATACCTCAATAGGAAAAACATGTAAATAGGTAATCAATATCATGAAAATGAAGTAGAGAATCATGGATACCTCATTAAACCATTTCGGAGTCAACAATAGTGTATGGACATTTTTTTTGACTAGCCGGACATCTTAAAAGTGAAAACAAGTTCAATTGGTAGTGTCGAAGATCATATGATGTTATTATGTGTCATGTGTCGTAGGACAATGTTGGAAGCTTACTTGAGAGTGTCATGGGTCATTATTTATGCCAAATATTAGATAGAGTATGTCTTACATACCTTGATATTACCACTTCAATACAAGTGACTTCTCGTACTCTTCGAACAGTTATCTACAATAAGTCATTTGTGGAAAACTAGTATTAGCAACCAAACCTTACCATTTAGGTATTAACTTCACCAAATAATGTCTAGGAAGTAATCCTTCAGCTCATCAATAAGAGTACTACATACATCCTCTTATACTCTTATTACATTCACATATCATGCATTTTCATGAAATATCCCTCAACATCACTCTTAGCCTTTATTTTCCTTCTTAATCACCATCCAATACCAACATGATCACTAGGCATACATAACCACTAATATAATGATATATCGCCACAATTCATCCTCCATAATCCAATACAACAACTTCCACAATTTACTACTAACAATTTATACACAACAATTCATAACTATGTTTCTAGTTATCTCCCAACACCAAGACAATACTCATAATCCTTTATCAATACTTATTCATGGATAAGAATCAAGAATAAACAATATTCATACATTAACAATGAACTCTTGTATTTAGAATCTTCCTTACATAATCTAGGGGTGCTTCTCGAATCTTTCGAGATGGTGAACACAACTACGGAACCAATTCAAATTTTCTACGGTTGAATCACAAAATATTTGAAGTTGAAATTAGGCTAGGGTTTCACCTTCTCTTAATAATTGGATGATATCTGATATATGAGGCTCAGTGCAGTTTTATAAAGACCAATTTTCGTCCAAGAGGTAATAGAAAATGACCATTTTGCCCTAAAGATTTAAATAAATCCCGAATCTGTCCCCAGTGGACAGTTTTGACAGGCTGAAGTAAATCGATCATAACTCTTTGCTCGGGTATCGTATTTGGGTGAAACCAATTGCATTGGAAAGATAATTCAAAGGGATTTCATTTTCATATAAAGTATACCACCCAGTTCTTCCTTTACAAGGATTTATGGTCGTTTAAAGTTGACCCAAAAATCTGTCCCACAATTCTGTTTTTTTTTTATAGGCTGTAGTAAAACGGGTATAGCTCCTTACTTAGACATTGGATTTGGATGAAACCAATTTCATCGGAAAGAAGACTCTCGGATATTTTCGTATATATATAGAATCTCACACAGTTGTTTTTGTACAAGGAGTTATGATCGTCTAAAGTTGGATTGCCTAGCTGCAGTAATTTTCCTGCAGAATTACTGTTCACAGGCTTCCCGGCCACCGATTTGAAATTTCGAATGTGCTTGCTTATATGAAATACTCCTCTGTTTTGGGCAAACTATATATCGTTGGAAATATTATTCCAATACCTACACATACAACTATTGACGGGATACTTCCGAACACCATACACTTAATTTAACCCATACGCAAGCCTTTAGGACTCCATATAATCGCGATAAGTGTACGAAAAAATTTACGGGGTGTTACAGATAACCTTGTGGAAATTTCATATAGTCTCATCTTCCAAATCACCTTGTAAAAAGGAATTGTATACATTCATTTGATGGATATGCCAATTCCTAGCTGCTACAAAATAGCCAAGATAGTCCTCAGAGTAACCATTTTTACCATTGGGCTAAAGGTTTCTTGTTAGTCTATCCCTTCCTTTTGACTGAAACCTTTTGATACCAACCTTGCCTTGAATTGTTCTATTTGTCTCTAGGCTTTGCACTTGATTTTGTCAATCCATTTGCACCCTATAGGATACTTGCCTTCCGGAAGATTGAGCACCCGCCAAGTATTGTTGTTTCAAGAGCAATTATCTCAAATTGCATAGCATCTACCCACCTAGCATCTTTGACTGCCTCTGCATAAGTGGTTGGTTCAATAAGGTTTGAGAAGTTAGATAAGTAGCATTGATACTTATCAAGAAGATTAAATAAACATAGTTTGAGAGAGGATATAAGATGTTGTCATTTATAGTTAATGACACAAAGTCTTTCATCCATCTAGGTGGATGTGTGCCCCTGGTAGATTTTCTTTGATTTGTATATGTAGAGCTTGTTGAGGCAATTCGGCAGCATTTTGTGCACTTATTCTTCTTGTGTAGTATATTGTTATAGCAGGAATTTATGCAATAGGAACTGTAGTTTACTGGACTAGAGTAGTATTAGTTGTATTTTATAGTTGTTCAGCATGAGATTGTGATTATGAGTCATTTTCAATAGTTGGTTGTGGTTGTGAGTTGTTACCAGTAGGTGCTTATGACTGTAAACCAGGCTCAACTCCTATTATATCAATAGCTAACTCATCACTACTTCTTGCTGTCAAGTCACATATAGGAAATAATGATTATGAAGCTTAAGTCATAGTATCCTTGAAAGGAAATATATCTTTCAAGAAAATGACATCCTTGTTAACAAAGAATATCTTCTCAATAAGATCATAAAGGATATAACCTTTATTTGTTTCTGAATAACCCACGTGAATAGCTTTTCTTGATCTAGGCTTAAGTTTATCCAATTCATGTACTACCTTAGCACAACCTAAGACCTTTAGATGATCTAGTGCAGGTTTCTTATTGTACAGTTTTTCATAAGGTGTGATATATCCTAATTTATAAGAAGGAAGCCTGTTTATTAGATATGTAGAAGCTTTCACATAGTGTCCCCAAAACTTTAAAGGTATATTAGCATAAAACCTAATAGCTCTTGTTATTTCTAGCAAATGCCTATGTTTCCTCTCTGCTACACCATTTTGCTGAGGTGTATATGAGCAAGAAGTTTGATGAGTTATGCCTAGATTTGCAAAGAGTTCAGAACATATGTGATTGACAAATTCAGTACCATTATCAGTTCCAATTACTTTTACACAAGCATTAAACTGGGTTTGAATGTAAGACAGAATATATATAAGAAGAATAATGACATCAGCTTGATTAAAAATACCCATGTCATTCTAGTAAAATCATCCACAACAGCGATGAAGTACTTGTGTCCATCACAGGTAGTAACCTTATAAAGACCCAGAGATCCATATGTACTAAGTCAAAACCTTTAACACTAGATGTATTGCTAGAAGGAAAGGCTAGCCTAGTTTGTTTATCCAATGGACAGACTTCACACTTATTTATATTGTCATTTACATGATTTTTTGTAATAGAAAACATGTGAGATAGTATCCTAAAAAGAACATGTCCAAGCCTACTATGCCATAGCCTTATATTAGATTTATTTGTATTTTGAGTATTGAACACACAGCCTGCTACTTTGCCATGTCCCGGAAGCTTTTATCTCAAAAAGAAGTGTAGCCCATTTATCTCTCTGCCAATTCCTTCACCTTCCCAATCCAAATTAAAGATCTTGAAACGCACAAAAGTTAGGGAATAATGTAGATGAATAGTTAAGTTGCTTAGTAACCTTTGATACTGATAATAGATTGTATTAAACTGAGGTAGATGAAAAACATTTTGGATAGACATCCCATGTGTGTCACTAGTGACATATCACCATTGGGTAGTATTACTCTTTTTGGATTGAGCTATTGAATTGTTTTTAGAAGATCAATATCTGTAGTCATATGGTTTTTAGCATCTGTGTCAATAACCCACTCAAGTGGATTACTGCAAACCATCAAGTAACTTCCAATACCTGACATATTTTTTGCTTTACCAGATGGCATGGAAGATGTCACTTGATTGTGTTGTTCCAGCATCTTGCAAATCTAAGTATATTGCTCAGGTGTGAACCTTGGGTGCAAAGATAGCAGTACAGGACTTTGGTTTTGATAATGCTGACCCAATCCTCAGCCACAACATTGTGAGCACTAGAAGCAACATTCCTCTGCTTGTACTGTGATCATAGCTAGTTCAATCTTTATTTTGAATCTCGTTCTCTCCTAGTCTAGGATGTCCAGGAGGGTAACCAACAAGTTTGTCGCAATCTATCTTGTAATGACTTTTTATTTTATAGTAATCACACACTACACTAGGATTATATGATGACACATAGTTTCTCTTCTCCTTTTAATAGTTACCTTGATAACTACCACCTTGAAAGGTAGTCTTAGAGTACATGACAACTACATCAGCTGCATTAGGAGCAGGACCAAGAAGACTCGTTGCATGCACAAACTGAGCCACAATTTTTTGATTCTAATCTCTTATGATCATAGAGTAGGCCATGTTGGCAGTTGGTAGTAGTGTCATTAACAAAATTTGTCTTCTTACTTGGGAGTATGTGTCATTTAAGCCCATTTGAAACTGATATAACTTTTGTCTTTGAAGATAAGCCAAGAACTCTCTTGATTTTTCACAGGCTCAAAAGATTCAAACTCATCCCATAAACCTTTTAGCTTAGTTAAATATACAAACACAGATTGAACTCCCTGATTTATGGTTACAATTTCTTGGTGCAAATTCTAAGTTCTTGAACCATCTATTTTATCAAATCTTTCCTTAAGATCTAACCATACAAAATATGCAGTCGAGGCATGGACCAGTACCCCTCCAAGAAGTTCAGTAGAAACTGCATTCATAAGCCAAGAAAGTACTATAGCATTGACTCTTTCCCATTCGTTTCCCAGGTCAGAAAAGAAATTTTCTCTTACAAGAGCCATCAACTATATCAAATTTGTTACTCCCTAGTAGTGCAATTCAAACAGCCTTACTCCATACAACATAGTTTTCACTCCCTTTTAATTGGAAAGACATAAGAGAAGTACCTGATACATCTGGGTAGATGAGAACCGAGGATGAGTATAATCTAATGGAGGCTGCAGTGGCCATGGGATTGATCCACTATTGTTGGAAACTGATCCAATTCTTTGCGCATTAAAAAGTCATCTTTAATAGAGTAGAGTTCCTTTTAGAGCAACTCACTTAGTCAAGCAGTTACTTTCAGAGTAACCAAGAAATTACCAGAATTCAGAAATTCTTGAATGTGTAGATGAACACCAAAAATTTAAAATAAAAATTATTGCATCGACAAGATCACTGATTCAATTTAGTAAGCTCTAATACAGGAAGAATAATGCAGTAACTCACACTAAGAGTAAATCACTGTACCAGAGAAATAGAGGAAACGATTGGTGAAGACCAACCATCTTAGAATCAGAGAAGAAAAGAGAAGAAAGAAGATTAAATCATTGTGTTGTATTGATGTATTTAGAATTTTGTTCTTGTTAGTAGTACATAGTCGACTATATATAGAGATGTTAGAGTTGTAACCCGAATTTTGTTGATACGGCCCTGAAAGTTTCGCGGTGCGACTTATGTTTGTGATTTTCAAAATACCAAGCCTGTAAGTAATCCATTAGAAGCTCATCACTTCAAACTCTCGGCCACGTTATCTCCAAAGACAGATGATGAGCGTGACTATACGTCTCGAGTTCCATACTCTAGTTCCATTGGGTCTCTTATGTATGTGATGGTGTGTTTTCGACAAGATTTATATTATGTCATTAGGTTAGCTAGCAGATACATGGAAAATCTTGGCAAAGAATATTGGGAGCAGTTCAGTGGATTTTTAGATACTTTCATGGACCTGCTGATATTTGTTTGCAGTTTGGGAAAAATAGAGATTGAGTAATCGAGTATGTTGATTCTGATTTTGCAGGAGACCATGATAAAATGAGATCCCTTAGAGGCTATGATTTCACCATTGCTGGTTGTGCTATCAGTTGAAAAGCTACCTTATAGACTACGGTAGCTTTGTCAACTACTGAGGCAGAGTACAAAGCTATTACAGAGGATTTCAAGAAAGCTATTTGGTTGAAGGGTCTATTTGGTGAACATAGAAAAGACTTACAGATTACTGTGATCTTTTGTGAAAGTCAGAGTGTTATCTTCCCTATGAAAGATCAGATGTTTCACGAGTGGACAAAGCACATCGATATTCGGTATCATTTTGTGCGTGAAATTATTGGTCGTGGTGATATTGTGGTGAGCAAGATTAGTAACCATGATAACCCTGCTGATATGATGACCAAGACACTACCAAGTGCTGAGTTTGAGAATTTCTTGGACTTGGTTGGTGTTAGCTATTAAGATGTGCCCTTAGGGGCTTTTGTGGATGAGGTAGAGTTTGTCTTGAAATGGATTTGAGTTGTGAATTAAAATTCGTGTCAAGGTGGAGATTATTAGAGCTGTTACAAGAATTTTATTGATTCGGCCCTGAAAGTTTCGCGGTGTGACTCATGTTTATAATTTTTAATGGGGTCTGTGGTTGTAGCGTAGGATAGGCCTGGTCTCGGAGCCAGTATGCACCTTTATGTTTTAGGCCTAGGACTTATCTGTATGCACGTATTATATAAGTGCATTTAGTGGGTTTTTTTTTGAGTATTCAGAAAATATGCACATTCACCACATTGTACTCCTCTCCTTTTATAGTGAAATTTCTCTGCCTCGGCCCGTGGTTTCTCCCGCAAGGGTTTCCACGTAAATCTGTTTTGTTGTTCTTGTTTTTCTTTGACTTGTGGTTTGCTTTATTCTGTCCGAATCTAACAAGAGTAGATGATAGCTTAACAGTGTGGTGTCAACTAACTAACTGGCTTCAACAATGTAACTAACTTCTTGACACTTTTACTAACTTTCCCTCCTTTTTCTTTCTCTATTCTCATTCCTCAACAGTTATATAGATGCCTCATATTGTATGTAGCTTTGTGCTTTAAATAAACCTTGGTTTGGTGAAGATGTCTGTATCTGTGAATTTGCAGTGACAACACAAAACATGCGCTCATTGCCACTTCATATTTACACATAAAGCACAACGAGCGAGTTAAATATATCAATGAGCTTCCTGCGGTCAACCCAAGAATTTTGCTTTCTGATCCTGCAGGTTTGTTATTTTCTCAGTAATTATTTAATTTATTTTGTATTGTTATTATTTCATTTTTCTCATTGGAGCGCTTGATCGATATTAATCTACGGGTATTGACCAGTTCTGCTTTTGTTTTCCAGGATCAGAAATATATCAGGAGATTCTGCTGAAGGCACTTGCACATTTTTATGGAGCCAAATTGCTCATTTTTGATAGCGAAGCCTCTGTAAGATGAAATTACTAATTATGCTTTTGAGGAACATTGCATAATTAACCTTAATTGTTTTCCATTTTTGTTGCTCTTGACCCCCCTTGAAGTAGTACTAGTGGCCACCTAGCATTTAAGACATACTTCGAGTTCCGTCTTATAGACCTATAAAGGTGCTATAGACATATTAAGGGCATGCAAAGACAGTAGATGAAATTTATGAAATTTCTTCTTTCGTGGGGTTGATTTTGCATGTCATCGATCTTATTTCTATGAGTTAGAGTTCTTTTCAGTTAAATCTAGAGTCAGTGGCCTATTAAAATCTTTCATGTCATTTTCTAGACTTTGTTATTTCCTTTTTCGCTCTTGCATTTTTATTGATGTGGTCAGACTCAGACGCAAATCATGGATACATTTTCATATCATTCAGAGACTATCTGTGAAGGATGCTGAGCCAATGGAAGGCACTGAAGCATCATCTAGCCTAACTGCTAATGACAGCATATCCTCTTTAGCCGGGCCATCGAAAAACACCGTCTTTATGACAGGCATTGACAGCCCTTTGGTTAGTCCCTTGTTTTTGAATATTCAGGAGTTTCATTTTTTTTTTTCTTCAGATTTTATTTTTACTAAGAAAAAAAATATAGAAAAAAAAGTTGGGGGTCTATTGGAAACAACCACTCTACTTCACCTACCCTCCTCAGATCCCTCTTGGGAATACACTAGGCATGTTGATGTTGTTGTTTTTCTTTCTACTAATAACTGATGTTGGAGATGTTCAGGTGATAGAGTCAGATTTATTGGTTCTACTTCTGCACTTGACTCGACTCCCATCAGGTAAATTCTAATTTTCCTACAAACCTCAACACCAACTCTTCTGCACTATTAAATGATCTGTATCTTATATCTAAACAAATTTCTGATGTTATTTTGTGATGGTCCCTAGCAATTTGGTCCTTCCGGTTTCTCATAAACGAAAATAATCATTATTGATCCATATTTCTTAATGTCATCGATGAAACTGCTTAATCCAGGAAAAAAACAAGAATCACTCTTGATGCATTTGCTAGTAACTATATGGTTTTATGATTAATATACACTCGATCCTTTTAGTCATCCCAAAACGAATGATGCATTTCTATATTTAGTTCTCCCACTTGTTTCAAAAAAATGCGTCTTTCCTAATTTGGCAACTCTTTAGTTTCGCCATCTCACATGACGTGTTAATACCACAACATAAAGGGCATTCTAAATACATTATACATGTCTTTAGATTAAGATTACTTTCTTAAACTTCATGTCAAGTCAAACTATGACAAACAAATTGAAACTGAGAGTAATAAGTTACCATTAAACTTTTCATTTTACCGTTGATGAGATAGTTTATAGCCAATAATATCTATAATTTGTTTTAGACCACAAGTTTCAAAATCTTCCTTTCATTTTTAAACTCCTGTGCCAGTCAAACACCTTCACATAAATTGGGATAGGAGTATTTGTTACTTCCTATTTTATTTGTTTAGTTTATAAAGTTAAGACATAATCTTTATTTTTCTGCATTTGTAGGCAGTGAATTGTACTTTATCTCCTGTACCACTTCTTGTTCTGCAACCGCCCATTCATATGTTTTAGTACAATCCGAGTCTGTTATTTTTAACCTTCTCTGTCTTGTTCCATTGTTCCAGGGGCCCAGCATTTGGAACTAGAGGGAAGATTGTATTGTCTTTCAAAGATAGTCCATCGGCAAAGGTTGGCGTCCAATTTGATAAACCCATCCCACGTGGCATTAACTTAGGTGGTCTTTGCGAAGATGCTCACGGATTCTTTTGCAAAGGTACTTTTGGAATGCCAGTTAACTATTTTCCTTTAGTTTATATATTAAGTTAACATCATTCTTAAGTACGCAGTCATAGTTTTACTTCCAATGCATTTTACCATCACTTCCTCTCAGTCGATGAATTGCGCTTAGAAGGCACTGGACAAGATGATCTGGAAAATTTACTCGTTAACACATTGTTTGAGGTGTGATTTCTTTCAACAAATGAGAATAAGTTCGTTTGAAAACTAATATGTGCGATTTCTGTTCCTTTCTTTTTGTATTTTGTTGTAAAGTTTAGTCTTTACCTTTCATTCTACTTTTTCAGGTTGTAATCAGAGAAAGCAGAAATTCCCCAGTCATATTGTTCATGAAAGATGCTGAGAAGACTACAGCAGAAAATTCAGTGTCATATTCAATGTACAAAAGTTGGCTTGAGAAGATTCAAGATAATATTGTGATCATTGGGTCTCACATTCATTCAGATGATCATAAGGAGGAGGTACTATATTCAGATCATAATGCCCAAGAATAGATGCCTGTGATTATATCTTTTCCTGTTATAATGTGTATACAGTGTATTAAGTGGCCTGTAATGGAAATTTCATATGGATTAAATTCCTTGGCTTTAGTAGTTATCGGTGCCAAAACTTTGTGTGACCGATGCTTGATCGAGAGGATGAGAGGAGACTCTTATTATAGCAAAAAGTTCAAAATATCAACTTCGCATCACAAAAGAGACATTAGTTTAGCTATATATATCAATGCATGCACGCACATGCAGCATATAGACATAAATACACAAATCATTTTCACACACACACATATGAACACTACATAGTGTGGCATACACCCACACTCTCTATGAAAACAACAACAATCACATACCCAATGTAATCCCACAAGTAGAGTATGGGAGGGTAGTATGTGCGCAGACCTTACCCCTACAAGGTAGAGAGACTGGTTCTGATAGATCCTCGGCACAAGTAAAAGCATTACAAAGAAAAACAACTTGAAAGAATGACCAACGTTCTTAAAAGCGAGCACAAAAAAGCTCTAAGGTACGTAGGGGGTGATACAATCCCACATTAGTTGGGTATTGGAGTGGTGGTTTGTTTATATGGACTTGGGTAAATACTCCCCTAATGAGCTAGCTAGCCCTTGGGGTCAAGTTATGCCCAATGCCATATTTTTACACATATATCCTTTCAATTGCTTGACAAAATAAGGCCTAAACATGCTTTTTCTATTTTACTATTTGTAGTCACAGCCTAAAGGATCTCTCTTCACCAAATTGGGCAGCACTTTATATGAGCTCGCCTTCCTGGTATAAGCTCTTCAATTTTTTTTAAGAACTTTCAGTTAGTGCTGAAAATATCTTGTAAATGAGGATGTTGAATTATAAATAACGGGAAAAGAACCCTGCTTTACATGTAGGCCGCCTGTGTTCTTTTTCATCTTTTTTTTTTGGGTCCTATTGAGCATTTTGGGGGGATTAATTTTGGAAGAACGATATGTCTTTGATATTAAACTAAGGCATTTGGATACAAATTACTACTTGTTTGTTTGGAAACTAGGCTTATTTTGTAAAACAATCTATTAGGATCTTCAGAAATTAAACCATCAAAGTGATCTTATTTTCTAAAAGCAGCTACTTCTTTGATAAATGTCTCAACCAATATTTTATAAAACCAAACCACAAAAATATTCTAATTCTAACTAAGTTCCTCTTGCTTATGGCCGTGAATTAGGCCTTTATTGTCCTCATTTTTTTTAAAAAATAATTTTTCTAATTCTTCGTTGTCTTTCGGTTCCTTTCCTCTTCATTTTAGGTGCTCTTTCCGCTTCACCAACTTTAGTGTTGTTTACATTGTTTAAAAGAAATTTATCTTTTCCAAAAAAGTGTCATTTACATTCGAAAAACCTGGATATGAATTTGCCCTTGTGTTGTATTACCGTTGAATAAACACAGCCATATGACAACTTAATTGTCTTTTTAAAATAGTACTGAATTTTGACGTGTTCAGGATAGTTTTGGGAAGATGCAATACAAGGGGAAACAGGTTGCAAGCACATATAAATTTCTGACGAAACATTTCCCAAATAAAGTGGTTATCTACATGCCGCATGTCTGTTTTTTAAATTCTATAGAATTTTAAATTCTTTAGCAAATCACTGAGTGGCTTTGAGTATTGTAGGATGAAGCACTTCTGTCTACTTGGAAACTACAACTGGATCAAGATGCTGAAACCCTAACAGTGAAAGAAAATTTTAATAGCTTAAAAACAGTAAGGCTTTCTGACCTTTAAAGTTATGAATGACCAATTTTTCACCTCACATTTGTGAATCCCCTCAGAAAGTACGATATGTTTCCAACTTAAAATGGAGACTTGACTTCCCAAATATGTTTCCAAGGCCATTTGGACCCCTGTGTAAAAACAATAAGTTGACCTTACTGTAAAGATCGTCTTACTGTAGCCTTTCCATGTTAAGTAATCTTCACTGTCTGTTGTCCCTCTGGAACACCTCCAGCTGCTGCAGAAGTTGAGTAGCTCCGTCAATTTCTTAGCTGCTTAGTATCCCCTGAAACTGAAATTCCACCCTCGTTGACTCAATATATTCATGATTTCCCCAAGAATTTTGTCAATGTATTTCTAGCATTCTAAGACTAGGTTACTGCTCTCTGATATTCTTTTTTTTAAAAAAATTGTGTGAACAAGCTGAATGATTGATTTATGAATTCAATAGATTAATGACATGACTTCTGTCTTTAACTACTTATTGCTATATGATTGTCGTTCTTATATAGGTTCTGAGCCGGATTGGGTTAGAATGCAACGGACTCCAGACGTTGTGCATCAAAGACCATAATTTTTCTGTTAAAAGTAAGCTGCTGCTTTCACTGTTCTTCCTTTTTCTTCACATAGTTGTGGGATGTGTGGGATACTTCAGATTCTCACTATTATATACATCACTATGTCTTTTAGATCTTTCAAAATTTCTATCACATCCGTGTCAATCCGACACGATTTGGGTGTGGGTGTAGGATCTATACAGTATTTGATCGAGCTAACTTATTTGCTTTGACTATACTATAGTCTAAGATCATAGGTTGATTGGATATTATGTGTTATCATCATTGGCGGATCCAGGAATTTTGTTCAGGAGGTTCGAAAAATAAAAATATACATGTGTGAAAAAGCCAATAAAATTTACAATTTCAAGGGATGTAAAATATTTTATTTATTTATTTATATAGCAGCAGCACCTAGCTGTTTTTCTATAATAAGAGCTATACAGTACATTTAATTTTTATAATAAGAGCTGGGAGGGAAAATAACACCACCGGGCTATCTAAGTGCCTTGTTTCATGTGCTTCAACATTAATATATGTACATAAATATAGATTTTCTACTTTCTATATACAACGTAATTTTTTGCCGAGGGGGTTCGGGTGAACCCCCTGTGAACCACCTAGGTCTGCCCCTGGTTATCATAAGTTGTTCTTCTTGTCTTTCTTTTACTTGTGGTTTGCTTATTCTATCCGAATCATAACATCCTTCATTACCAAAAAAAAAAGGAAGAAAAGACAATTATGTCAACCAGTTTTTTTTTTTTTTTTTTTTGCAAAAAGAGCTGAATTATTGGGTGCTTGAAGGTGCAGAGAAGGTTGTTGGATGGGCGTTGAGCCATCATTTGATGCGGAACACTCAAGCAGATGTTGACATGAGGCTTGTCTTATCTCCCGTTAGGTAATAGAAATAGCAGCATCTGATATTCTCCTATCCATGATTTTCTTTGATTGTAATGATTGTTGAATTGAACAATTGCATGAATCTTTTGCATTTTAACAGCATTCAGTATGGGTTGGAACTCTTACAAGCAAAGCAAAATGATACCAAGAGCTTGAAGAAGTCACTCAAGGTGATTATAATATTCCTTATCTGATGCTTTGCGAAATTTGTATAAAAAGCTCCTTGATTTGATATGGCAGATACTGACTTAGGAACTGATGAACTAATTTTTATCCAACGCAGGATGTTGAGACAGACAATGAGTTTGAGAACGCACTTCTGGCTGATGTCATTCCCCCCAGTGATATTGGGGTGACATTTGATGATATCGGTGCACTTGAAAGTGTCAAGGATACATTAAAAGAGCTGATCATGCTTCCATTGCAAAGACCAGAACTGTTCTCCAAGAGTCAACTAACCAAGGTGTACATCTGCAATTTGTATAAAAGTTTGGAAATATTTGACCATTTTGTTCAAGGATCAATTACTCTAGCTTTGTTTTTATCCATTTGTTTTTTCCCACTAAAATAAGAGTATTAGTATTACCTAATAATGTTGGTTTAAGTTTGACCACATTACTTCCACAATTAAACTTGAAGATAAAGATAGTTACTTATATTTCTTACTCTTTGGTTTGTTTCATCTGAGCGGTTTGACAGGAAATTTGTGCTTGATGAAAAATGTTACTGCAACTGTTGTTTCTCCTTTTGGGACTTGAATTTGCAAGCATTATCTAGAGATTTGTGATTATTTAAGAAAATATTGCTCTTCAATTTCATTCGCAGCCCTGCAAAGGAATACTTTTGTTTGGTCCTCCTGGAACTGGGAAAACAATGCTGGCAAAAGCCGTTGCCACTGAAGCGGGAGCAAATTTTATTAATATTTCAATGTCAAGTATCAGTTCAAAGGTTTGTTTTGTTGGAGCTTATTTGTGGTCTATTGAGTATAGGTGATGTTGTTCATAGTAGTTTCTTAGCATTAGAACAGCCTTAATCTTTTTCTTTTCCAATGCCGCAGTGGTCTGGCGAGGGTGAGAAATGCATAAAAGCTGTCTTCTCGCTGGCTAGTAAAAGTGCTCCCAGCATTATTTTTGTAGATGAAGTATGCTTCCTTAGACGTTAGCGTGTTTCTTTCATCCTTCATGCTTTAAAGTTCGATCCTTTTTCTGATCCCTTTTGTCTCCTGTTTGTTTATGTGGCTTTCTCAAGGTTGATAGTATGCTGGGAAGAAGGGAAAATCCCGAAGAACATCAGGCAATGCGCAGATTGAAAAATGAATTCATGCTGAATTGGGATGGGTTACGCACAAAGGAAACTGAACGAGTTCTGGTACTTGCAGCAACAAACAGGCCATTTGACCTTGATGAAGCTGTTCTAAGGCGACTGCCACGCAGGTAAAAGAGGAATGACTAATTTGCAGATATTATTGAAGAAATTCATTTAACACTTGCTTAATGCCCCTTTCATGTCTTTTCTGTACAGGTTGATGGTCAATTTACCAGATGCTCCAAACAGAGCAAAAATTTTAAAAGTGATACTCGCAAAAGAAGACTTGGCTCAGGATGTTGATCTGGAATCAGTTGCAAGTATGACTGACGGATATTCCGGAAGTGACCTTAAGGTGTCTGCTATTCTTGTTTTCTTGGATAAATGACTAGGCCTTGTTTTATCTTTCTGATGTTTGAATTTTCTGTGTCTTTCTAATTAACTCCTTTATCATGTAGAATCTCTGTGCAACCGCTGCATATCGACCCATTAGAGATATCCTAGAAAAGGAAAAAAAGGTACTATATTTCTTTTGTTGGTGTGTGTTCATTGACTGCTTAGCTGAGGTAGAAAATAACTTGTTGGCTGTTCCAATGGATTTTCTTGGTAGTTCATTGACTGTTATGGATGCCTATTTCACTTTCTTTAGATAATTTTTCAGGGGCTTTAGAGGATCCTTTTGAAGTATCTTAATTCAAATGTATGTTGTTTTTGGTCTTGGATTTGGTGGAGAGGAACTTTCTTCTAAAAAACCGTGGAGTTAAACTTTGACAACTTGGGTTTGTGAAAAGGAAAGATAGTCTGGTGCATGAAGCATCCACATTCTAACAGGTCTGGAGAAGGTCGCACTCCAATGGGGCGTGATGTAGGAAGACTACATTGGCACAAGCATCAGTGAGATTTCACAACTCGGGAGAAACATAAGTTTGAGGGCCAGCTCACTTAATCTAAACTAAAAATGTATAAAAAATATCGAACAATATAGATGTCACGACCCGAGCCTGGTAAGAAAATTTGAGGGAAACAATACATGACGGAACTATGGTCAATCTCATAAATTTGAACAATTTTAAAAGGAAAATTCTGAATAATCTAAACATGTGACAACCGTCTGAGAAATCTCTGACATTACATTAGCCATCATACATCTGAGACAAATTTGGGACAAGGCCCCCAGTAGACCAACAAAAAAAGAAAAAGAAACAATGATATCGGAAAATCTGGCCTTCCAAAAGAAAGAAGGCTCTCCAACTGCAACTTTTGACATACACGGATCTACTGCTTGGGACATGGAACTGTGCCTCGGATCCTATAATATAGGGAGTCAATACAGATGTACTGGTATACAGAGTAATCCAAAAACAAAATACAACTTATACAACATTGGTGAGAGCTATTATAAAACACGTTAACGCAAAGTCATTTGAAAACACATGGGCATAGTATAATGATTTTCAACAATAATGTAGCACTATGGAGCTAGATGGTACACAATACAATTTTACATTTTCACCGACTGCCAAATCTCTATTGCCGCCAAGGTTGGAGTACTAGTGAGGGAAGGACACATAAGATCACACAGCAGGGCGCCACAACCCCAATCAAGTCAATATGTTGTGGTTGGGCTCAAGATCACAAAGTAGGGCTCCAAACCATAGGTCCCGAGTTGGGATAACATAGTACTAGGTACACAAGATCACATAGCAGGGTTCCAAGTTCCTGTGTCGGCAAATCACGATTTCCAGCATAGAGCATCTGACTTGTGCTTTCTTCGGGTAACCTGCATCTAACTCACATCAATCAAGCTTTAAATTTGATATAAGGAAAACATGCATCATGCTCACAACATTCTTTTCCTCTTTTCATTCGAGGCAATTCCTCCGCGGGGTATGACATCCTCCGCGGGGTATCGTCATACCCTGACTTGCAAGTCATCAGTACCACATCAATTCTCAAAACTTCTTATGCAAATCATAGTATGAACACCAACAAGATACCCATACACCAACACATGCATAGTGATTCCCAACATGTAATAGTTAAGATACTTCATCATTTATTAAGTAGTACAATAGTGGATATAAAACTCATGCTCTCGGTAGTTTAACAATAGTATCATATGGAGTACATAAAACATCATCATAGGGATTAAAAGATTTACAACTCATGTTCAACACCTTTCAAAATTCAAATCACATGTCCACCATTTCAACAATTTAGATATATAAGCAAACAGCCCCATGATCTTTCAATATTCTTCTCAAAATCATATCACAATGCATGCTTTTTGTGTTAAAAACAAAACCCCACTTATAATTGCATACTTAATTAAGTAATTATTAAAATCTTGTTTAAATTCGTATCAAAATCATGCCCATGAGATTAGGACAACCCCATGTACCTTAGATTACAAGGTTTGAAAGAAAGAACCTAGATCTTGACCCTTTTCTTTAAATTCTTGATCTTAGGGTTGAGTTCTTGATCTTTGGGGGAAGGAGTTAGGGTTTTGATTCGAGAGGAAAATTGAATTATAGAGTGTATTATGGTTTTTGGGGCGCAAATCATATGTTATGGATGGATTTTGGGTGAGGGGAAGTGACCAAAATGCCCCAAGACCCATTAGAAACTTATTTAACAAGTGAAACAGTTCCGTAATGCGCTGGCCAACGCGTGGCGTCGACATTGCATCGGCTTACTGCCTTCCCTTGGTGGATAAGTCCGACAAAAAATGTCATAACTTTTCGCTCGGTTATTGAATTTTGGCGAAATTGGTATCGTTGGAAAGCTAATTCAATTATCTACAATTTGGTGGATCTTGAGCTTAAAAATTCTATGTGTATCGAAAGTTATACACATTCAAAATACACTTTAGTAGAATCGAATATCAAACTTTGAATGAATGAAATGATTGCTCAACTTTGCTCTAAGCCATTTCTATGAGCATTTTTCAGCTCATAATCACTTCATACACTAGGCGAAAGATCATGAAACATGAATTTAAACATAAACCATGGAATTTGAGCTTATACACGTAGGAACGACGGTTTGATTTCTAGCTCGAAAATGTGGGGTGTTACAATAGAAGGAAGAGGCAATATAGATTCTGTGCTGATTAACTTGGCTATTCTGTTCATCTAATTTTGAGCTATACTTGCAAGAATGACGTACAAGGCAATTTAAGAGGCCCTTGTGTGTATATATATGTTTGTGTGCACGTGCCTCTTTAATATACTTGCTAAAACAGACATCTAATGCTTACATTTGATTATAGGAACAGGCTGCAGCTAGTGCTGATGGTAGACCACCGCCAGCACTAAGCAGCAGTGCAGAATTACGGCCACTGAATATGGACGACTTCAGATATTCTCATCAGCAGGTGAGTTAAAAAAATCTGGTGGCATCTTTAAACTTTCTAAATTTAACTGCATAAGGGTGTTGACGATTGGAGAACTTTGACCGTCTGTTCTTGTAGGCTTGCGCAAGTGTTTCATCTGAATCCACAAATATGACCGAGCTTCTTCAGTGGAATGATCTGTATGGAGAAGGGGGCTCTAGAAAGAAACAGTCCTTCAGTTACATCATGTAAAGGCTATCTCAATTTTTGTACAATGAGTTTATAGGTCTCTAAGAAAATGAGTTTTGACACGTTACAACAGTTACTTTATATGCTTTGACCTTTTGCTGAGTACTTGCAGAGGGTTTTCAGTCCTATCAAAAAATTGACTAAGCTTCTAAGATTTCCCAGAATAATTTTTTAGCTTAGTTGTCTACCTTACCCAAATATTTTAACTAGAGTAGATGTCTTGGTTTTATTATTTGATACCTTGTAAACCTGAAAAGTCCATTTTGTTGCAAGTGAATGATGTGTTGGAGTTGCATGCAGAGTATTTCATTTAGGGGTCGTTTGAACAACCTTATGTAATGTTGGGATTAAGTAATGTTGAGATTATTTTTTTATCCATCATTTGGTTCAGTTTGGTGTATTAAGGGTAGTTCTAATTTGAGAAATAGTTATTCTCATCAGTTATAACACCTGTATTATCTGATGAAAAATTTTGGGAAATTATTGGTGCGCTATTATGCCACTAAGACGATTCACTGTAAATTTTTATTGCTACTAGAAGCCTAAGCAATTTTTCTTGAGGACACATCACACTTCATCTAATTGATGTTCATAAAGATATTGAAACATTTCTTTGAAACCATGACTCACTCTTTGTCTAATTTCTAAGCTAGACAGTACACCCTACAATCTGTAATTCCATGGGCTATATAGAATCCGTCTTTGACTTAGCGGCCAAGCCCCCAATCTAAGTTTGTCGCAAGGATTGGAGTTTCTATAAGGAGGATACGCAAGATCACAGCAGGGTGCCAAAATCCTCAGTCAAATCAACATGTCATGGTCGATTGAAGTTGACCAAAGTTGCGACGCTCACTCAAACTCGAACGATAGGAAAGCTTTCAACTCGTCCTTGAGTTAGGGGACCTCTATGATCTAATTCATGCTCAAATAGGTTCCCACACTACATAATTGATTAACATGCCAAATTTGCATAGGAATTATGGCTTTTGAATTATCTATGCATAGAAATGACGGTTTGTCGTACTAGCACGAAATGTGGGGTGTTACAACAATTGGAGGAGATGGGCAATTTATGCCCTAATTGATGATTTTAATTGGGATTGGATGAATTGGGTTGAGGGAAAAAGATTCAATTTCCCCTCAAACACTTAAATTCGCAACAGAATTGTGTTTTAGAGAGCCACCGCGACGTGGTGAGGGCTCCAACGCTATAGGCACCGCGATGCGGTCCTATCGCGATGAGTTGCTGGAATCAAAATCTAAAAAAGACCCATTTCTCATCCAAACAATCTGAAAGACATGCGCCTTACACCTCTGAATATGAATTGAGTCAAAAATCTACATCTCGAGGTCAGGAAGACAAATTTACAAATCTTTGAAGTTAAGAGGCTTAAAATATGACTAAGACCTCATTTGTTTGCACTTAATGGAGGTATGAATCTAAATGGTTCAGAATTCAAACCATTAAGTGCATTTGTTTTTTACTAAGGTTTTAACTCTTAATAGGTCTGAATAGGTCTTGATCATTCAGATCTAGAACCAAGTCTTAATAGGTCTGAAGGAATATTCTGGTGTTGGATAATATTCACCACTCTATTCATAATCAGCAGTCACCACCACTAACCACCTCTGCCACAGTCACTATTGTCAACCACCACCCACCATCACCAACCACCTCTACCATCACAACCACCATCGACAACAAATACCGATACCAACCACAATTGTCAACCATTACCACATCTACTACCTCTTCTATTCTAATTATATTCACCACCACCACCGCTGTCAACAGTACCATAATCACCAACCACTACCGGCCAATTCGTACTACTAACCAACTTATCTATCACAACTCGCACCACTACTAACTACCTATCACGACCCGAACTAGGGCTTGGCTGTGATGGATATCCCGAACCATGAACGCCCAGACGTCCTACTCTATCTGATCTGGTAATCAGGCACAATATTCATATCATAAAAGAAAATGCGGAAATATAATCTGACACGGAAAAATGGTCATTTACTCTGGGTTTCAAGATATAAGAAAGAAAATTGCAATTCAAAACATCTGAATAAGATCTGACTCAGTCTGTTCTGAAAACTGGGATAAGGCCCCCAGTAGACCAAAATAACGGAATAACATAATTTGAAATAATAGGCCTTCTGGAACAAAGAAGGATCACCACTGCACGGCTCACTTCTTTCTGGAATACTCTACTGATTAGCCAGACTCTTAGACTGAGCCTCCGAACCTGGGAGGTAGGGGTCAATACAGATGTAGTGGTACGTAGAGCAAATCCATAATAATAATTTATATTCAACATACATGAGAGCAATTTAAAACTGTTCATAAACATATCTTATATGATAAGAAATCTCATGGGTATTTCTGAAAGATTCTGAAAGAAAATCATCTGAACTCTGAGACATTCTTTGTTTTACTTCTGCGCTAGGTGGTATACCCTACGACTCTGAAATTCCACGGGCAATATAAAATCTTCCATTGACGCGGCGGGGAAGCCTCCAACCCAAGTGTGCCGCAAGGGTTGGAGTCTCTGACTCTACTACGCTACACGATCGTCGCCAACATAAAAATAATATACCCGAATCAGCAAATCACAATTTTAGGCTAAGAGTTACTTGAGATCAAACCTTCTTCTGGTAGCCACCTAACCCCATTTAAGCTCAGTTTTAACTCTTTAAAATATGCATTCTCTGAAATTGAACTCTGAAAACATACTCTGTTACGACATACATACTTATGGTATCGTCATACCATTGACTTGCCAGTCACATCTCTGAGCCATTATTTGCATATTACAATCTCTGTTTTCAAAAAATAAATTCCGGACCACCATATCAATAAATCATTTCAAAGAACTCTTTCTAAAATCATGTAAACACATGTATGCAACTCTCTTTGTCAAACTTTCAATGATGCAAGGTGGTTATGTCAAATCTCTTAATCTCATGCAAATCTTTCTCCTTTAACAAAATATATTTACATCAACAAACTCCCTGTCTTAAATCTCTAAATCATGCTCAAAATACTATGGTATTTGAGTAAACAAATTTCAAGCCATAAATCATGCATTTCAAATCCTTCACATTAAGATCATAAACTTAAAGTCATCACAAGAGAGGAATTTCAATAGTTGTGCTCTCAAACAATCTTAAATTTAAATTTTCATACATATAAATATACATGTAAATCAATTTAAGGGGGAAAGGCGTAAAGGCCAAATCAACAGTACAATTAAACATTCATAATGCATAATAAATCATGTATCTCAAAAACCCCTTTCTAAATTCATGCTTGATAATCTTTAAATCATGTTCTAGTGTTTACAAGCCCATGTAGTTTTTAGGATAAACCCCACGCACCTCAATTTAGAAATTTGATGGATGATTCTTGAAGCATACGATTTGGGGATTCCAAATATTCAATCAATCTTGAAAACCCACGGTTATATCTTGAGTTTGTTGGGTTTTCTTGTTTGAAACCATAAGGAGTGTTCTTGATGGGTTTTGATGAAAATATCATTAATGAGGTCATTTGGATTAAACCCTGTGTTTATGTTGATAAGGTGGTGGAAAATACCCAATATACCCTTAATGAGATGGACTAAAAATATAACTGGGAGCCCGATTTCATGGGCCACCACGATGCGCCACAATCGCGGTGGCTCACTGAAAATTGACGAGTGGTGTTCTTAAGGTCACCGCGACGCCGAGCCATCGCGTTGTCCCACTGGTTGGGACTTGAAACTTCAGCGCGACGTGCCACAATCAGGCTATTCTACTGGAATTTGACAATTTCTAAATAGGCTCCCTCTGCGACGCGCCAAGCACCAAAATGATGGTGTTTTATGACTAGAACTTAAATTAGCCATAACTTCTTGCCCGGGTATCGGATTTGGGCGAATCTTATATCGACGGAAAGCACATTCAATTTTCCACATGATAAAAAGCCAAAATTAGGGAAATTATATATGGTTTAAACTTTACTCACTTTAAAAGTAAAAAAAGTGACTAAGCTTCTTTGACACAATTCTACTCATTTATCTCTAAGAGCATACTACCGTGAGCTACCGCATGGATGATTTTTGTGGGGTGTTACACTACCACTAATACATCACAACCTCTTAATATTCTTTGGCCGCTGCAACCATTATCACTTGTAATGCTACATCTACCACCACTTCAACTAGTACCATCGCTACAATTTATCTATACTAACAACCATATCCACCATCACAACAAATAAATCTCCAACTAGCACCAACACATCATCAATAATCATGTATTCATGTTTAGCCAACACAATCAACACCTTAAACTACTAATATCAAGCAACATCACATCACAACAAACACCTCCACCATCAATCGCCACCATCATATCAGTCACTACAATACCAACCATCACAATTATCACTACCAATATTATTAATCACTAACATCAATCATTCTCACTGCAACTACCATTATAAGCCATCTCCACTATCACTAATAAACATAAATATTTTTTCTTAATCAAATACTTATAATTTAGTTGTATTAAATTACACACTTTTTAATATATAATTATTTTTTATTTGAATTTTATTTTTAATTTTATTATATATACAAATAAATTTTTTTTACACATTCAGATGTTTAAAAATAAATAGTCTTAATCATTCAGCTTTCAGATCTAGAGACAAATTCTTAATCATTCAGATGTGCTTTCAGATTCAGACGTCCGAATCTTACAAAAATAAATGGAGCCTAAGTCTTTCTACACTTAGAAAACTTTTCAAGCGCTAAACTTCCCATGCATGCAACTAGGAGTTAAGTCAAGTCAAGAGTTAAATGGGGTGTTACATTATTCCCCCTTGGGATCATTCATCTCTGAATGATGACTTGGGGCACAACAAGCATGATTCAAGCACTATATGGAAAGAAAAGAGTATTATAAGATTTGTACCTTTGATATCATCATCCATGGTTTCAAAGAGAGTCGGGTACCTCGTACGCACATCATCCTCGGATTCACAAGTTGCTTCCTCAGTTTTTTGATTCTTCCACAACACCTTAACCAAAACTATCTTCTTAGTTCTCAACTTTCGCACTTGGCGGTCTAAAATAGCAATGGTTTCTTCTTCACAAAGAGTCTTTTATGTTAATTTCTTCCATAGGAAACACAAGAGAATGATCCCCAATATATTTCTTCAGCATTGATACATGAAATACAGAATGGACAGAAGCAAAACCCGCTAGTAAATCTAACTCATAAGCAACCCCACCAATCCTCCTCATAATCTGAGGACCTATGTAATGAAGACTAAGTTTTTCTTTATTTATAAATCGCATGACTCCCTTCATAGAGGAGACCTTTAGAAATACCCAATCATCAACCTTAAATTCCAACTCCCTTCTTCTAACATCGGTGTAAGACTTTTGGCAATTCTGAGCTATCTTAAGTTGCTCCTTAATGACCTTCACTTTCTCTATCACTTGATGAATAAAATCGGGCCCAAATAATTAGGTTTCATCCACTTCATACCACACAATCGGGGATCTACATCTCCTTCCATAAAGAGCTTCGAAAAGAGCTATCTGAATGCTGGAATGGCAGCTATTATTGCAGGCGAATTCTATCAATGATAAGTGATCCACCCAACTACCCTTAAAGTCAATCATGGAAGCCCTTAACATATCTTTTAAGGTCTAAATGGTGTGTTTTGCTTGACCATTTGTTTGAGGATAAAAGGCGGTGCTAAGGTTTTTTGGGTACCTAAAACTCTCTGAAAAGACCGCTAAAACTAAGAAGAGAATTGTGTACCTCGATCAAATATGATAGACACTGGAGCCCCGTGCAACTAAACTATCTCTTAGATGTACAATTTAGCAAAATCATCCCCCAAATAATTAGTCTGCATAGGGAGAAAATGGTCAGAATTATTCATCCTATCTATAATCACCCAAATAGAATCATATAGGTTTTGGGATCTCGAAGGTCCTGGAATAAAATCCATGTTGATCATCTCCCACTTCCACATAGGCAAAGCTATCTCTTGGGAAGTTCCACCCGGTCGCAAATGTTCTACCTTAACTTGTTGAGAATTTAAACACTTAGAAACAAAGTTAGCAACGTCTCTTTTCATGTAATTCCACCATTAAATCTCCTTAAGATCATAATACATTTTAGTAGTGTCAGGGTGAACAACATACCTGAAAGTGTGAGCTTCATCAACAATTCTTTCTTGTAGCTCATCCATATTCAACATGCATAACCTACCTTGATACCTAAAAATCCCATCACCTCCAGTTTCATAAGCCATCACCTTTTGCTGACCAACATCTTTTTTTAATCTGCATCAAGGTAGGTACCTTCTTCTCCTTAACTTCTGCATATAGGGTGGATTTAGATATATCGTGAATGAATACCCCTCCATCTTTAAAATCCAAGAGTTAAACTCCCAAATTTGCAAGTCAATGAATATCCTTCACTAGATTTCTCTTTCCTTTCTCCACATGAGAAATATTGCCCATAAACAACTTGCTAAGGGCGTCAGCCACCACGTTGGCCTTGCCCGGATAATAATATAGGATCATGTTAGAATCCTTCAACAATTTCGGCCACCGCCTCTGCTTGATATTCATTTCTTTCTGCATGGAAACATACTGTAAACTTTTGTGATCTATAAATATATCAACATGCACCCCATAAATATAATGACACTAAATCTTTAATGCGAACACTATATTTGCAAACTCCAAATCATGAGTGGGATACTTCCTTTCATGTACCTTTAAATGTCTCGATACATAAGCCATAACCTTTCTATGTTGCATAAGTACATACCCAAGTCCCACCCAGGACACATCACAGCACACAACAAATCCCTCTGTTCCCTCAGGTAGAGTCAAAACTGGTGCGGTAGTCAACTAGTCTTTCAATTTCTCAAAACTGTTCTCACAAGTGTAGGACCATAAAAATTTTACCTTTTTTTAGTCAATCTAGTAAGTGGAGCAGCTATGGAGGAAAAACTCTTTACAAATCTTCTATAATACCCTGCCAAACCTAAGAAGCTCCGGATATATGTTGGAGTCGTGGGTTTGGGACATTTTCTCACTACCTCAACCTTTTGGGGGTCAACTTTAATTCCTTCTCTAGAAAAAATATGCCCTAGGAAAGCAATAGCAAAGATAGAATTCACACTTGGAAAACTTTGCATACAACTCATGATCTCTAAGGGTCTGAAGGATGATTCAAAGGTGATTTGCATGATCTTCCTCATTCTTAGAGTAAATCAAGATGTCATCGATAAAACCTATGACGAACAGATCTAAAAACTAATAAAACACCCTATTCATTAGGTCCATACAAGTTGCGGGGGCATTAGTCAGTCCGAAGGACATCACTAAGAACTCATAGTGACCGTATCGGGTTCAAAAAGTTGTTTTAGGAACATCAGCCTCTCTAACCTTCAATTGATAGTACCCCGACGAAGGTCTATTTTGGAAAAACATTTGGCACCTTTGATTGGGTCAAAAAGATCATCGATGCTGGGAAGAGGGTATTTATTCTTAACTGTGACTTTGTTCAACAAATGGTAATCTATACACATACGGAGGGAGACATCCTTCTTACGCATGAAGAGTATCGAAGCACCCCAAGGACAGACGCTAGGATAGATAATGCCTTTTTTAAGGTCTTTTAGCTGTTTTTCAACTTTTTCAATTCTGCAGGAGCTATTCTATATGGAAGTGTAACACCTGGCATTTTCGAGCTAGAATGTAGACCGTCATTCCTAGCGTCAATGTTCCAAAAGCCTTCCTATTGATTGAGTCTTGATAAGCATCTAAAATTTGTTTAGATTTTTGTTCCAGAAAGCCACCATGAATTCCTCTACATCGTGAAAGGTATCGTGATGACCTACTCAGCGTATCATGGTAAGCCTTAAAAATAGAATTTCTTTTGCAACTTTTAAGTCTGAGGGTAGTCTCTTCTTTTCCCTACAATTCCTAATCGTGGTGATTAAAAAGCAATTTTAGGGAAGAGTACGCCTATTTTTACATAGATTTCTCAAGAATAAAAACCCTAACTTCTCTCCCAAAGATCAAGAACTCATCCCTAAGATCAAGAATTTCATGAAACGGATCAAGATCCGGGCTCCATCTATCAAGATCCGGGCTTTATCTATCAAGATCCCAGTTTCATCTTTCAAATTTTATAATCTAAGGAATGTGGGACTACTCTAAAAACCTTGGGCGTAAGTTTAAATGTTTTATCAAGATTAAAGATCCCCAATTATGATTTATAATGAAGTATTCAATATGGTTTTCAAAAAGTATGCATCATGGGATTTTTTTGGTGAAAACAGTGGTTGTCTTTAATCACTTTTCATGGAAATTGAATTATAACTATATGTATGTATGATTTCATGAATTTTTTCAAGATTGATTCAGAGCATGAGTATGAATTCTCTCTCTTGTTGTGAACTCAAGTTTACATTTTTCTTTGTGAATGATTTAAAGTGCATGCCTTAAGATTTGAAAGTGATTTTTTGTTAACATATGTGTGATGATAAATTATACAGTGTGGGAATATCTTTGGATAAAAATTGAGGTCACAAAAATCCCCTAACTCAAAAACGAGTTGAGAATAATTCCATAGAGTACGTTTTAGTGGATACTTCAACTTAGGTCAACTTTCATTGAGAATAACTCCTTTATATAATTAACTTGGTGGCCTTATATATATATATATATATATATCAAATTAAAGGTCTTGGAGTCCTCTTACAAACACAATTGATTTCGTCGAAATCTAAAATCGGAGTAAAAAGTTATACCCAATTTACGTCAGCGTGTCTGTCTGTCAAACCGAGGGACTGCTGCAGCGTTTTTGATTTCCTTAGGGGTACTTTGGTATTTTTTGTCATCCCAAACTTCTTCCACATGATTTAAATCACCAAAACCACTCTATAATCCATTTCTTTTATCAGTTTTAATCTCTCAATTCCTCTCCTTTCTCAAGAGTAAAATGGAGACTAGGCTTTCATTCAAGATCAAGAATCAATCTCATAAGTCCAGGATTTCCAAAGAACAAATCAACATTCGAGTTCTACTCTTCAAATCTTGTAATCTAAGGTACGTGGGGTTTTCTTAAATCTACATGGGCATGGTATATTCTTATTAATCATGTTAAAGGTTTAGAAATTATGAATTTATTAAAAGGGGGTTTTGGATCTATAATTAGATTCATGCTTTTAAAGTTTTTGATGATATTAATTTGGTCTTAAGGCCTTTCCCCCAAATCTGATTTATAACCATGAACTATTTGAAATCCCTCTCTTATTTACAAGTCTCTTAACTTCTTAAGATATGATGTGTTTGAAATGTGATATTGAAAATATAATTCAATATAAAAGCCTTGACTTTGTTTATAACTTGATTATGATTTTTGAATTGAAGAGAGAGGGTTATATATATATATATATATATATATATATATATATATATATATATATATATATATGTTTGTCAAAATGATTGAAAATAATGACCTTTGCGTAATTTGATAAATATTTTGGAAGAATGAATCTTTTGAAATTGTTTGAAGTATGGTGGTCTAATCTTTGAATTTTGAAAGAGAAAACTGTTAAGGATATTTTATGGCTCAGAATTATGACTTGCAAGTCTTGGTATGACGATACCAAATCAGATGAAGTCATGATAAAACTCAGAACAAGATACATATTTTATTTTAGATTTCAGATTTTGAATTCAAAAATATGCATGTTTAGAATGGGTTAAAAACTGGGCACTAAGAGATTTAGGTGGTTATTCGAAGAAGGCACGAGTCATATGATTCATTGCTCAAAAACGTGTTTTGCCAATATGGGTATATTATTATACGCCGGCCTAGTGCCTTGGGGCGTATCAGATTCATATACTTTAACCCTTACGGGAAACATGGGTTGGGGGCTTGGCCGTCGAGTTAATGGCGGATCCCATATTGCCCACGGGAAACTTTTAGATATGTAGGGTGAACCACTTACCTCAGAAGTAAAAAAGTAAAGAATGGTTTTACATCAACAGATTTGCATTGAATTATTATTTTAAGTTTCCCATGTGTTTTAAATTATTTCTTGCTTAACTTTTTAATGAAATGCTCTCACCTATGTTGTATATAAAAATATATTATTTTGGATTTCTCCGCATACCAGTACATCTGTATTGACCTCCTCTCCATCTCAGGATTTGAGGCACAGTCTCGGGGTCCAGTTCAGCAATAGGTTTGAGTGCGTCGAAAGTTGCAATTGGTGAGCCTCCCTTACTTTTGAAGGCCTGTATTAGAATTTATTATTGTTATTTCATTTTGATCCATGGCCCGACTGTGGGCTTATCCTAGATTTCAAACAAATGTCATTTTCAGTTGTTAGAGATTTCGTAGACTGATGTTAGACATTGTTTTGTATTTTCTCAGTTCCTCTTTATAAATGAATGGTGTATATGATTGCAAGTTACAAGGGCTCTCGGGCCTTCATGGTTTGGGATCCCCGTCACGGCTCGAGACCTGGTTTGGATCATGACAAACTTGGTATCAGAGCACGGTTCATGGCCCCAGGGTGTCTGTGAAATTGCATCGGGTAGAGTCTTTTTTATGTGTGTGTAGCGCACCACACTGATAAGACAAAGGCTATAAGGCATTTAAGAATGTCTCTCTTTCGAACATTCGTGTTATGGAGTCAAAATGTTCCTCTTTCATACTCTAATTCGTGCCATGGTGTCGCCCATACGAAAGAAAAGTTATCCTAATTCTTTCTGTACTCTGGTGTTCCTAGATAATGCTCTCTGATTTACTAGCAGAAACTTTAGAAGTCACATAAAGGGCTTGAGAGGAGCTCCCTAGTGTGTCATAAGTCCCTCAATTTTAAAGTTATGTCCTCATTCTTATGAGGCGTTCAGTTAAGACAGAGTAAGATGTGTATTCTTAAGTCATTGAATATTGTGTGTTAAGTTTCTATCTATTGTAATCTTGTTATCATTGTGTTGTTGAAACTAAAATTCTAGTTAAGCCATGTGGGGCTCTTTCGATTCACTAGCATAGTTTTTTTGTTATTCATCTCATTTTCCTGTTCAAAATACAAAATCAAAGTCTAGTGAAGCTGTGTGAGGCCTATTTCGATTCACTAGCAACGTGTTGTTCATCTTGTTGTTCTTGTGTTGGTTGTAAACTAAGGGTTTAGAGGTGTTGTGACAAGAAAAGTGGCAAGGGCAATTTATTAAATATATATAGCTGAATCATTTTCCATATGATTGAGTTAGTAATGAAGTGATACATCCTTGTGTGTTAGGTTAGTAGAAGGTAGAGAAGGAGTTATTGGATAAGGTAAATTGTTTTTTTTGTTTGAAGTATGACAAGAGTTGTTGATAGCGTTTGTTGTGCTAGAAAAGTATAGGTTATTGGTGAAAGTACTTAGTGGATGAATGTTATCAATTTAGGCTTCCTTGAGGTTGCAAGAGGGAGTTTAGTTGAAACTTATAGAGCTATGAAAGAAGTTTAGGTGTATAGATAGATAAATAGTAATAATGTGTAGAAAGAGGATGCGTTAATAGATTCTAAATAGGATAGGGCATATGATTATGATCGATTATTGTTGTTATGAGATTCTAGTGGGCTAGTGTTTCTCGATGTCTTATTCTATAGCTTCCTAGTGAGAATTGTATGCAAGGTGGGTTATTATATAAGATTAAGGTTGACCATGTCTATTATATGACTTTACCCCCTTGACCCTCTTTTCTTTAGTGGTTGCAAACCAGTAATTCATGTGAAAAGGTATGAAGTAGATCTTAAGCTAATATAGTGGTGTCATGAAGGGGATTGTGATTGTAGGTAGTTGTTAAATGAAATAAGTATTTGGAGTTGATTTCTCAATTTGATGGACTGTATATTATGTTGCGTGCTTTACTTTATTTGTGGTAGATGTTTGATGCTAGATTATAGGCTTGAATTATAGATGTAGAATATGATGGTAAGAATAGTATCTTATGATTAATGATGTATGTTTTATGGGAATGAATTAGTAGGCTTGATATGATTTGTGAAAGAGCCCAGATTAATACTTGATAAAAAGTTTAAGTGGTAATTATGAGGTATATGTATATATGAGGACTAGTGTTAAAATTATGATTTTTGGGTGAGTCATTAAGTGGATAAGGGAATAAGTATGTAAGCATAAGTTGCACCCCCCCACGGTAGTATGGCATTACTCGTTAGGTAAGATTTTCTGACGTGAGTTATACGATTAACGGTCTAATGTTAGAAAGTTAGTAGTGGAGAGTGGATTTTTATTTGATATGGAGTGAGGTTGTATATGCTCTTGGGACTGCGAGTTGTGAGTAGATGATGATAGAGGATGGTGTAAAGCAATGCCCTCCGAGTATACTTAAAAAGGGAAAGTGTAGCATTTATGTGTATAAGTATTTTGCGTACCTAGTTTGTATTCTTGAAAATTGTCGTATGGAGAAGTTTGGGGAGTTACGGTATAGCGTTATTTAGAGTTGAATTGAGAAAATATGAGTGGGCAATATGCGCCTTTGGTATAGTTTTACAAAGTTTGTTAATTTGTAAGTTATGTGATTGGAGGTGTAATGCTACTATTCCAAAGAGTTGAAGAAGAGGTGTTGAGCGATTCGAAGCATAGACACCCATGCCCATAATGATGTTAGTCATGAGTTATGAGTTTGGAGTTATAGGAAGTCATTATTAGTATCCCTGAGGGGGAAATGTCCCAGAGAGGATTTAGTTTCTTTATATTAAAAAAATGAATGAGAAGAGTTGTATTCATGTATATTTCGATATCCCTTGGTGATAGGGTGTGTGAATGCGTATACTCATGGGAGTAGGGGGTTGTAGAGTGATGGCTATAGCGAAAGTTAAGAGTAACATTTACCGAAAACAAAGGCCTTCTGGGTATAGATCCTTAGGGAGAGTTAGAGTTTAAGTATATGGTGATGTCTCTTTTATGTTGAGAGTTGTGACTTTGATCTAAGGGGGATATGGCGAATTAAGGTAGTTTTCCAAATTTTCTTTTTGTGGCAAGTTAATGAAGAGTCATGATGAACCTACTCCTATTCAAAAATATTCCTCCTACTTCAGTTTAGGAGTTCATTCTATCAAGGTCTTATGAATTCAAGTCCTGCCGATGTCTAAGGTTTGAGTTCTCTATGTATGTCATGCCTTAACGCGACGTCCAAACAAGAAGCAATAATGTTCCTCAATGACCCAATACGTATCTAAGCCATATGTTATGTTGCTCGTCATCCAAACCTATGTCTCACAACGTGCTTGGTCATAAGGAAATATGTTCCTGTATGTCACTGAATCATTTTATGTCTGCATTAGACAAAGCGGTAAAGTTGTGCGAACTTATTACTATTTCTGATCTGAAAATGAGAAGCAATAGCTTCAAGAATTCACCTTGTCTCAATCATTTACTTTATGAATTTGAACCTTATGTTATACAAATCATGAGATTTGTGCACCCATGTTTCTCACCACAGTCTGTCCTAAGAAATCATGTTGTGTTGTGGTTGTTCCGAACGACTCTAAGCTTACGATTCAGACAACTGATATCTGAAGCACCCTGTCTCTCTTCTATTGTATCTTTACTTCATGTCCCTCCTTGAGTAGTATTATAAGTATAAGCTATGAATTAATAAGTGTTACTTCCATTCTTTCTTGACATTTTAATGAAATGCTCTCACCTATGTTGTATATAAACGTACATTATTTTGGATTGCTCTGCGTACCAGTACATCTGTATTGACCCCCCTCCATCTCAGGATCTGAGGAACAGTCTCGGAGTCCAGTTCAGCAATAGGTTTGAGTGCATCGGAAGTTGCAATTGGTGAGCCACCCTTACTTCGGAAGGCCTATATTAGAACTTGTTATTGTTATTTCATTTTGATTCATGGCATGACTGGGGACTTATCCCAGATTTTAGACAAATGTCATTTTCAGTTGTTAGAGATTTCCCAGACTAATGTTAGACGTTGTTTAGAGGTTTATGTTTTCCATTCCAGATTGTTCGATTGAATTATGATATCGACCATGATTCCATTTTATTTTGTATTTCCGCATTTCCTCTTTGTAAATGAATGGTGTATATGATTGCAAGTTAGAAGGGCTCTCGGGCCTTCATGGTTCGGGATCCCCCTCACGGCCAGGGCCTCGGTTCGGATCGTGACAGTTCCTTATCTAGAGTTTGACTAGCCTTTTGTAGGATGTGAAATCATGTTATGTTTTTATATAATTGAGTCATTCTGTTTACTTCTATTTGCTTAACTTAACGACACAATGATTGTAGTTAATTGATGAATGGCCAACGATTGACCGTAGAGTGATTTTGAATTGTTTTTTAGACTTTTGGAAAGTCTTTTTCAAATAGAATTTTATACCCCAATTTTTAAAAACTATCAAAATCACCTATATCATTGGATGAAGCATATAACAAAACCTCATTCTTATCAACATTATTGAGATTTAAAAGTAACAAGCTTGATGCAATCTAAGTGAATAGATTAATAGGTTAGCTAGGGTTAATTCGAGAGAATAACACTAGGAAATTACTAAACTTATTGGTCGAGAGATATCGCTTAACCTTTTTAGGGAGAGCTATTGACATGATTAATATACAATAAATACCCCCCCCCCCCCCCCCCCCCAAAAAAAAAAAAAAAAAATAAAAATAAATTAGTTAGCGTTTGACCCTGTTTCATCGTGAAAATAGAAAAAAATAGTTTTTATTTTCCAAGTTAACAATGATATTTGAAAACTAAAGTTGTTCTTGGAAATGCAATAAAATTGAGGTTTTTGAATTTGTAGGGATAATTTGGAGTGAAAAAGTGACAAATTATGTTGTTTTTGAAATTTTAAAAATTCTCGAAAAAGTAAAAACATTTTTTTTTTTAATTTTATGATCAAACATGTTTTCTCGAGTTCAATTCTAGGAAAACGTGAAACTTATGTAGTAGGATACTCCTTACTAATACAATTTGATTGAAATATAGAAAGTCAAATTTTTTTGGGTTAATTATTTTCTACTGAAGTATAATAGCAAAGTTGAACAAAGCAAGAACAAAAAAAACTACTCTCTTCACTCTAACAAAAAAAATGGTATCGCCAAAACGACCGACCAGTTCCCTACCGCCCATCGGAAAGAAGAGACTATCATCATACTATCACGACCCGAGCCTAGGCCCTAGCCGTGACGAGCATCCCGAACCATGAAGGCCCGGAACACCCATTCTCTATCTGGTTATCATGCACAACATTCGTAATCATAATAAAATGCGGAATTGAAACTGAGTACGGAATACATGGTCAAGTTCTGCAACATTTCAGAATGATACTATCTGACATCAGTCTGCGAAATCTCTACTAAGAACACAAACATCTGTCTGAAAAGAAACTGGGACAAGGCCCCCAGTAAACCAAAAACATAACAAATAAGATAATGTCTAACATAATTAGGCCTTCCGAATAATAGAAGGCTCACCACTGCGAGATCAAGTCTACAAATCCGAGAATGTCTACTGAGTAGCTGGACCCCTAGACTGTGCCTAAGGAGGGGGGGGGGGTCAGCACAAAAGTACTGGCACGCGAAGCAATTCAAAAATAGTATAATGGAACATACATACATATATATATATATATATATATATATATATATATATATTAAGTGAAAGCAATTTTTCATCAAGACATCATGTATAAAACTGCTTCCGAAAAATACATGGGCACTTTCTGAAAACATGTAACCTGCCTGTTCATTTCAAATCAAGATCAGTGTTTTACTTCTGAGTTAGGTGGTATTTCCCTACAAGTCTGATATTCCATGGGCTGTATGGAATCCGCCATTGACTCAGCGGGGAAGCCCCCAACCCAAGTGTGCCGTAAGGGTTGGAGTGTCTGAGTCTGATACGCCACAGGACATTTAAGTCAGCGCATAATAGTATACCCGGTTCGGCAAACCACGGTTTTAGGCAATGAGTCGTTTGAACTCAATCCCTCTTCGGGGAACCACCTAATATCTTTGTATGCCCATTTTTAACCTTTTCTATACATGCAACATTCTGAATGTCTAAAATATGAAAGTCTGAAATGTCTGTTAGTCTGAGTCTGATATGACGTTAGTCTGAATTGGTATCGTCATACCAAGACATTGCAAGTCATGATTTTTCTGAGCCATAATGTATTAAGCAAGAGCTTTCCTTCAAAACATAGTTTAGACCACCAAAACATGTAACTGATGTAAAGGATTTCATATTCCGAAACTTAAGGTTCAATTCATGCAGAAATTTCATAAACACCTGGTGGTCAAATGTCTTTAGAAAGTTCATGTATTCAAAATTGAAACACATTCATTCATATATGTATATAAACTGTCAAATCGCTTTGGAGATGGTCAAACGACCAAAACAATGATGTTAAAACATCTTATACATAAATATATATACATAATTTAAATCCCCATTCTAAAACATGATTTTTTTTTATGCCCATGAAAATTTAGGAAAAACCCCGCGTACCTCTATTCCCAAGGATAATAGATGTTTCTTGAAGCTTGCGGATTGGTGATTCCGAATATGTAATTATCTTCGAAAACCTACGGTCGAATCTTGAACTATTTGGGTTTTTATTTTGAAACCCTAATGAGAATTCTTGAGCAATTTTGGAAAAGTATGTGTATTATGGCATTTGAGGGATTAAATCCCGTGTTGGTGGTATATATAAGAGTGGAGGATGACCAAAATACCCCTAAGGAACAATTAAGGTCAAATCTGTCCCTCAGTTGACAGTTTGATAGGCTGGAGTAAATCGATTATAACATTTTACTCATATATTTAAATTGGATGAAACCAACTTCATTTTAAAGAGGACTGAAATAGCTTTCGTTTTATATATTATAGCTCACACAGTTCATTATATACAGGGAGTTGTGATCGTTTGAAATTGACCCAGAAATACTGAAAACTGGGCAATAGGCTATGCGTTTTGCTACTGTTTTGAATTCCAAACGCAGCCTTATGCATTCCGAAAAATTTCAAAACTTATCCGAGATGTACTATGAGCTTGCCCGATCGTAACGCAACTTGAAAATCTAAAAATGAATATCGAAAAGGTTGAAAAGTTGTATCCCGAAGATTGCCAGCTAAAATGACACTAAGTCCTCATTACACTCAAAAAAAATTTCAAGTTTTTAAGTCTAAGGGCACTCTATTAAAGGCTAATCCATGCACGACTTTTACGGGGTGTTACACATACATCATCATATCGTCCAATGATCGTCCATAGGTTCCACAACTTTTCACTTATTTTGTTTTGTTTTTTGTTAAGTGTTTTGTGAGTGAATTGATTTTGATTGATGTGAATTGATCTTTTAAGTATATGGTCTAAAGTGTTAAAGGTACGCTCAAATTTCCAGTTTATTCATTCATTTTTTTCTTTTTTTCTTTGTTTAAGCGTTCAATTAATAAATTGATTCTTTTTTAGTGGTGTGAGTTGAATTTTTTGGGTAGATGACAATGCAACATTGGAAAAAAAATTGGTGCTGCCATTAGAGAAACCGAAGAAGTTATGCTCGATTGATCAACCAGAATTTGGCCAGAGATGTCACAATAAAATTACCCAAACTTTAATAAAATGCCTAAATATATACATATACATATAAAAATAGTAATAGCACAATAATTTGGAGTTATTTTTTTCTCTTCTATATTTTTAAAAGATATATAACCTTCAACTTCACATATTAATATGATTTTAATCAAAGTAAGGAGTATTTTTAGCTAATAAGATATTAGTGTTTTGCTTGCAATACATTAATTTGGATCTTGTTGTTAAAACTTTATTTATTAATATGAAGTGTGAGTTGTTTAATTCAAAGTTCTAAAATATTTATGGCAAAAATTAGAAACCTTTTTCTTTCTTTTTTTAGATAATCTTTTTAAACGTATTTCAAAATTTTCATTATTATTTCAACGGAAGTTGAAATTATAAAATTACTATAAAAAATTTTGAAGCTTCAAAGTCTTGGGGCCCTAAAGTAATTACTTTATTAGCCTTACCCTTAAGCCACCCCTGAATTAGAGGGCAGGGCTGATGATGGAAAATTTGATGATACAGCTAATGGAAAAGTTGTCACACCTGTCACAGAAGGCAAGCATCAAAAGTAGCCGTCTAAACTAGTCGGATATGAAACATATATCATGGAATTATAAGACGAACGTCCTCATGTAAACAACATGGAATAAAATTTGAATCTATTTGTGGAGATTTCGTAACTATTCTAAAACTGAAAAGTTTGACACAATTAATTAATTAATTATCTTTTTTTTTTGGAAACTGAAAGCATGTAGTTACAAATGGGACAACTAGTTAGTATAGTCTTTCATGGGCTACTAAAATAACCATTTGGAATAGGCTAAGTTGTTACAAATTATTAGGAAAGATGTTTAACAATCTCTGATACATACATTTGATTAATTATGAACTAATCATTTCCACATGCATAGACACTTATGAATAGGGATAAGGGGCCTATTAAGTACATTCTAACTTTCAGCACTTTGTGAACCATCTATTACAGGTATCTCGTGAAATTTCTTGAGGTGCACAAAAGTTGATCCAGACATCACGATCTTAAAAAAAAGAATATTGTATATTAACCTTGCTAAGTTGTTTGTCTTCTATGGAATGTTATTTATATGAGTTTTATGTGTATAGAAAATGCATTAGATGAACACGATCAAACTAAAGTGATTTTGGCTTGATTTGAAGCAAAAGAAGGAAGAAGGATTGCCGGACTAGTCTAAGGACCTCGGACCTCATGAAGTGAGATAGACAGAAGAGCCAGAAAAAAAGAGCAACTTTAGAACTGATCAGGCTTGTCTGCAATCCCCACAAAGCGTGAGCTTAGACGAGTCAGAAAAAATTGATCCTGTGAATTTTGAATTCCCACACATCTTAGGTCATAAAAACATGCTAGAAAACATGTTGAGGAGGTGGGAAACAAAAAATGCCAAAGATTCTTTGGGAGGCAAGAACACGGAGAGAGGTGGAAGCGAAGAGATATTCGACTTAGTGTTTCACTTTCTCCTTTCTTTTACTTGTTGTTATGAAATTGTATGCTATGCATGTTCTTAAACAATATTATGAGTAGCTTGGTTCCTTATCTAGAGTTTGACGGGATTTTTGTAGGATGTCAATTCTTCTTATGTTTTTATATAATTGAGTCATTCTCTTTATTTCTATTTGTTCAACTACACAATGATACTAGCTAGTTAATTGACTGGCCGCCGTATAACAATGCTATCATATTTTGTTGTTCTCGAGAGCCACTCTGAGATTAGGTGTTAGTTGAACAATGTCACTTCGAAGCATTGAACTATTAGAAATGGTTTATCTATGCGATCCGTTAAAAGTTTGGCTCGTTTATGTCATTGCCATTACAAAACTGGCTCATTTTTGCCATTATTTTTTAACGATGGTATTGTAAAACAACCTTTTCTATGTGGTTCACATCACTATATTAGACCTAGTAAAAGTACTACTCATTTTTAAAAAGACTCATTTTAAATAACATAACCATATTCCATATTATTCTATCCTATATCAATCAAATTCAATAATCGATTTTTTTTTCTTAAAAGAAAGTTTGAAAATGCAACGAAATCCTTTATAAAAAGACTTCAAATACTGCTTTGTTGGGTGTGGGTGGGTGGGTGGGGTGGGGGTTGTTTCGATGAAACTGAAAACTGCAAGTATTGTGATTGTTTTGCATATTGTTCATATCATTGGTGAATTATTGTTCAATTTATCAGAAGTGTATATTGTGTAATTGAAGGGATGTGCATGGCCTATTGGCTTCTATAGAGCCTGCATGTTGGGGTTTAGTCAACACGAGTTTATTTCTATGAACAACTTGGCTTATGCCAAGGATACATTGTTCAAGGGTTGAACTTAGTTTTTGGGGATGATTTACTTTCACTTGTTATGTTACTTATTTATCTTGCCTTCTTTTTTGTTTTGAATGGCAGAATCTTCAACCCATTAATCGCTTTGTTGTAAAAAATAAAAAAACAACTTATTCATCAATGATAATGAACAATATGCAAAATGGTAGCAATACTTGCAGTTTTCAATTTCATCCCTCCAGTATCTGCGGGTTATTTTTATAAACGATTTTCATTGGATTTTTTTTTTAATTTTTTGATTATTGGATTTGATTAATATCGGATAGAGTAAAATCAAATATGGTTATGCTATTTAAATTTTTAAATGAGTAATATTTTCAATGTGTCTAGTTTGATGATGTGGACCTCTAATATGAGTCCATATAGCAAAGGTGGTTTTACAAAACCACCGTTACAAAATAATGACATAAATGTGCCTGTTTTGTAATGGCAAGGGCATAAGCAAGACCAAACTTGTAACGGATGACATAGATGAACCATTTCTAGTAGTTCAATGACATATTTGAACTTTTTCCCTTAATACTTTAATGATTGGGATTTAAAAGTGGAGTCTAAGGATAACAAAGCTTTGATGCAATCTAAGTGAATAGATTAATTGGTTTTGCTAGGGTTATAAGTTCAAATGAATAACACTAGAAAATTACTAAACTGATTGGTCCAGAGATATCTATGGTAAAAAAAGATTCATGATTGCTAGAGATTAATTTGGCTAGATTATATAACATAGTGAGAATGAATCCGGCAAATAAAGAAATCATAACTTTAGGCTTCTTAATCATGATATCAACCCATTTTCTAGTTAGTTTGATTTATAGGTTATATAGTTTAAAACAAAAATCTTAATCATGAAAATCAAATAATTGTTCCAACTTATTTTCTTTGCGATACTGAACAACGAATCTTAGTTCACTGTAGAATTTGACTCCGGTCTTAAAAACCAAATTATATTTACAACAATCACTTAACCTTTTTAGGACAAGCTTTTGGCTTGATTAATAAAAAATAAATAACCCCCCCGCCCCTCCCAAAAAAAAAAAATTAGCGTTTGACCATGTTTCATTGTGAAAATAGAAAAAAATAATTTTTATTTTCAAAGTGAACAATGATATTTGAAAATTAATGTTGTGCTTCGCAATTAAATAAATTTGAGTTATTTTTGAATTTTTGTGGGTAATTTGGAGTGAAAAAAGTGACAGCTTTTTTATTGTTTTTGGAATTTTAAAAATTCTCGAAAAGTAAAACTATAATTTTCCAAATTTTATGACCAAACATTTCTGAAGTTCAATTCCGGAAAAAATAGAAAAAAATTTAGTTATAAAACGGGTCCTTTAATGATATTTATGTTTTTTTCTTACAATAATAAATGACTTATGCAGTAGAATACTCCGTATTAATGTAATCTCATTGAAATATAAAAAGTCAAATATTTTTTTTTTGGTTAATTACTCTTCTGCCCAACTGTGCTTAACTGTCTATACTCTATATCTTTCAAAAAACCAACACTACTGAAGTATCAACAACAAAGTTGAACAAAGCAACAAGCCAAAAAATCAAGAAGTTCCTCTCTTTCACTCAACAAAAATGGTACCGCCAAAACACCCGACTGGTTCCTTACCGCCCACCTGAAACAAGAGGCCATCATCGTCGTCTGATGATATACCTCCATTTCCGAAGCATCCAGAGGTTCATATAAACTTTCACTTCATTCATTTATTTTATTTTAGTTTTTTGTTAAGCATTCGATGAGTATTGATTCTTTTTTTTTTCTCTTCCTTGATTGTATCAAATTCAATTTTTTTTAGGCGGATGATGCACCTCCTTTTGTGAAGTGTCTAAAGGTGGACTCAAATTTCTACTTCATTCATTTTTTATAATTTTTTTTTAAGTGTTTGGTTAGTAAATTAATATTTTTGGTAGGTGATACCTCCTTTTCTAAAACGTCCAAGGATTCACTCAAAATTCTACTTATCTTTTTTTTTCTTGGGGTTTTTGCTAAGCGTTTGATAAGTAAATTGATTCATTTTTGGTGCTTTTTGATTGGTGTGAATTGTTTTTTTAGGGAGATGACAATGTGGATACTTTGGAAAACAAATCGATGCTGCCATCTAAGAAGTCAAAGGAGTTACACTCAACTGATCAACTAGAACTTGAAGCTGGCAATGTAGTTGACCAAAAAGTTAACGACACAGTTGACGAAAAGGCTGAGGCCGCGGCTGACGAAACAATTGAGGCTGCAGCTGACGAAAAAGTTGATGCTGCGGCTGACGGAAAAGGTGACGCTGCAGTGGACGGTGAAGTTTTACACCTTCCCCAGTAGGCAAGTATTTTTTTGTTTTTTACTTCCTTAGTCCCTCCACTTTAGTCACACCTTACAGAAGGCAAGATATACTACAAATATAACGTCAACTTTTTTACATATCCAGTTTAAAAATAATTTATCTATTTATTCTTATCAGTTTAAAAATAATTTATCTTTTTAATTCCTAATTTACCCTTGTTATTATTTATAATGACTTCACAATATATTTATTAGATTTATTATATTCAAAAAGGTGATATAATAAAATTATCTTTGATGTTAAGTCAATAATGGACAAACAAAAAATGGACGTAGGAAACACTTTATTTATCTTTTCTATTTTCTTAGAAGAGTCTTTGATGTCATTCAGGTTTTGTATCGGACAAGCCTTGGTGCCGACTCATATCAGAGTATCCGGAGGTTTTAGATTAGTAGTATTTGTTTTTCTTTAACTATTTTTCTGTTGAATATTGGTTTGTAAATTTGATAGCTAATAGAATGTATATTCTGCAAAACCCAACAGTAAAGGTTGATAAGACTTTTTGGGGTTGATGCGAACAAAGACACTCCTGCTGCTGTGATGACGTGCTTTATAAGGATTGTAAGTCCCCGCAGCGCAAAGCGTGAGCTTAGACGAGTCAGAAAAAATTGATCCTGTGAATTTTGAATTCCCACACATCTTAGGTCATAAAAACACGCTAGAAAACATGTTGAGGAGGTGGGCAACAAAAAACGCCAAAGATTTTTTGGGAGGCAAGAACACGGAGAGAGGTGGAAGCGAAGAGATATTCGACTTAGTGTTTCACTTTCTCCTTTCTTTTACTTGTTGTTATGGAATTCTATACTATGCATGTTCTTAAACAATATTATAAGTAGCTTGGTTCCTTATCTATAGTTTGACGGGCCTTTTGTAGGATGTCAATTCTTCTTATATTTTTATATAATTGAGTCATTCTGTTTATTTGTATTTGTTCAACTACACAATGATTGTAGTTAATTAACTGGCCGCCAGCTAACTGTTAGGAAAGACGAGCACACAATAAAAGAGTCTGACAGGGTAGCAGCGGAAAATACCCAAAACTAAACTTTCCCTTTCAAATTGAACCAAGAGGAGACAAATAAACCCAAGAAAAATAGAGTAATATACAACAAACAACTCAGCTAAATGAAACAAGACAAGAATAAAGGCAATCACACGAGACACATGATTTACGTGGCAGGACCAAAACCTCCACTATAATCACCAAAGAGTTACAATATTGTCCTAAAAAATGCACATCAAAAAATTGCCAAACAACAAGAAACAATACGTAATCCACAACGTTAAACACTAGAGAAATAAAGGAGTGAAAGCACCAAAAATGCAGCTACTGTTCGGGAATAAAGAACAGGAGCTACAGGCCACCAAATCAAGCTCTGTCAGTTCCTAACCAAATATTAAGATGATATTAACGATTAATACAAAAATAATCTCAAGCAGACAAGAAACGAAGCGGAAATCGCAATTTGAAGTTGGCAGCTGTGGCTGAAATTTAAGTGCGAAAATCAGCTTTGTTTTTCTCTCTTTGGCTGCTGAAAACTCTCTTTTTGTCATGGTGAATAAAACCTAAAAAGATCAATATATATGCCCCATAGTAATACGCCTATGGGAAAAAGTGGGTTGGTCCAAATTGGGCTTCATTTATCCACACAGGAAGAGAAAAAGACCCAATAACCCAACAATGCTCCCCCTCCCAACTATGTGGAGGAGACCGCCATCCCAATGATCATGCAACAATCTTCAAACTTCCCTCTTGGTAAATCTTTAGTCATCATGTCGGAACCATTATCATCCGTATGAATCTTCTCAAGTTCAAGAAACTTAGAATCCAACACATCCTGAATCTAGTGGTATCTCACATCAATGTGTTTAGACCAACCATGAAATGTAGAATTCTTGCCAAGATGTATGACACTTTGACTGTCGTAATAAAGCACATACCTCTCTTGAGAACAACCAAGTTCCCCTAAGAATCTCTTCATTCAAAGCAATTCTTTACAAGCTTCAACGGCAGCAATAAGCTCAGCTTCTGTTGTAGATAGAGCAACACATTTTTGCAGCCTAGATTGCCAAGACACAGCTCCCCCTGCAAAAGTAACCAAATACCCTAAAGTAGACTTGCGATCATCAACATCACCGGCCATATCTGATTTAGTATAACCATAAAAACTAGGCTTCCATGTACCAAAACACAAATTCAGACTAGATGTGCCACAAAGATATCTCATAATCCACTTCACAACATTCCAATGTTCTCTTCTTGGATTAGAAAGAAAATGACTAACAACACCAACAACATGAGCAATATCTGATCTTATGCAAACCATTGCATGCATCAAACTACCAATAGCTGAAGCATAAGGAACTTTCTTCATATCTTCCTTCTCATCATCACTAGAAGGACACTGCTTCGTGCTCAACTTGAAGTGCATAGCTAAAGGTGTATTGACAACCTTAGCCTTGTCCATGTTAAACCTTTGAAGTACTTTCTGAATGTACTTCTCTTGTGATAACCACAACTTCTTGGACTTTCTGCCACAGACAATCTATATGCCAAGAATCTGCTTTGCTGGTCCCAAGTCTTTCATAAAAAAAGACTTACTCAACTCTTGCTTCAACTTTTGAATCCTGCAAGTACTATGACCAACAACAAGCATGTCATCAACATAAAGCAACATAATAATAAAGTTACCCTCAGAGAATTTTTGCACCAAAACACAATGGTCTGAAGTAGTCTTCTTGAAGCCCTGTTAACTTATAAAGGAACCAAACTTCCTGTACCACTACCTAGGAGCTTATTTCAAACTATACAAGCTCTTCTTTAATTTGCAAACATAATTCTATTTTCCCTTGACTTCAAAACCTTTGGGTTGCTCCATATAAATTTCTTCATCTAAGTCACCATAGAGAAAAGCAATTTTAACATCCATTTGCTCAACCTCTAAATCTAGACTTGCAGCTAAGCCTAGAACCACACGAATGGATAACATCTTCACAATCGGAGAAAATATCTCATCAAAATCAAATTCCTTTTTCTGGTTAAATCCCTTCACAACCAATCTAGCTTTGTACCGTGGAATTGGATTACCATCTTCATGCTTCACCCAAAAAACCCACCAATTTTTCAAAGCTTTTCTGTCTTTAGGCAGCTTAATCGAATTAAAAGGTATGATTACGTTGAAAATTTTTATGTCACGACCCGAGCATAGGCCCTAGCCGTGACGAGTATCCCGAACCATGAAGGCCCTAAACACCCATTATCTATCTAGTTATCATGCGCAACATTCGTAATCATAATAAAATGTGGAATTTAAACTGAGTACGGAATACATGGTCAAGTTCTACAAAATTTCTGAATAATACTATCTGACATCAGTCTGCGAAATCTCTACTAAGAACACAGAAATCTGTCTGAAAAGAAACTGGGACAAGGCCCCCAGTAAACCAAAAACATAATAAATAAGATAATGTCTAACATAATTAGGCCTTCCGAATAATAGAAGGCTCACCACTGCGAGATCAAGTCTACAAATCCGAGAATGTCTACTGAGTAGCTGGACCCCTAGACTGTGCCTCAGGACCTGGAAGGAGGGGGGTCAACACAAAAGTACTGGCACGCGAAGCAATCCAAAAATAGTATAATGGAACATATATATATATATATATATTAAGTGAAAGCAATTTTTCATCAAGACATCATGTATAAAACTATTTCCGAAAAATACATGGGCACTTTCTGAAAACATGTAACCTGCCTGTTCATTTCAAATACAGATTTGTGTTTTACTTCTGAGTTAGGTGGTATTCCCCTACAAGTCTGATATTCCACGGGCTGTATGGAATCCGCCATTGATTCAGCGGGGAAGCCCCCAACCCAAGTGTGCCGTAAGGGTTGGAGTATCTGAGTCTGATATGCCACAGGACATTTAAGTCAACGCATAATAGTATACCCGGGTCGACAAACCACGGTTTTAGGCAATGAGTTGCTTGAACTCAATCCCTCTTCGGGGAACCACCTAACATCTCTGTATGCCCATTTTTAACCTTTTCTATACGTGCAACATTCTGAATGTCTAAAATTATGAAAGTCTGAAATGTCTGTTAGTCTGAGTCTGATATGGCGTTAGTCTGAATTGGTATCGTCATACCAAGACATTGCAAATCATGATTGTTCTGAGCCATAATGTATTAAGCAAGAGCTTTCCTTCAAAACATAGTTTAGACCACCAAAACATGTAACTGATGTAAAGGATTTCATATTCCGAAACTTAAAGTTCAATTCATGCAGAAATTTCATCAAACACCTGGTGGTCAAATGTCTTTAACAAGTTCATGTATTCAAAATTGAAACACATTCATTCATATATGTATATAAACTGTCAAATCGCTTTGGAGATGGTCAAAAGACCAAAACAATGATGTTAAAACATCTTATACATAAATATATATACATAATTTAAAACCCCATTCTAAAACATGATTTTTTTTATGCCCATGAGAATTTAGGAAGAACCCCGCGTACCTCTATTTCCAAGGATAATAGATGTTTCTTGAAGCTTGTGGATTGGTGATTCCGAATATGTAATTATCTTCGAAAACCTACGGTCGAATCTTGAACTATTTGGGTTTTTATTTTGAAACCCTAACAAGAATTCTTGAGCAATTTTGGAAAAGTATGTGTATTATGGTGTTTGAGGGATTAAATCCCGTGTTGGTGGCATATATAAGAGTGGAGGATGACCAAAATACCCTTAAGGAACAATTAAGGTCAAATCTGTCCCTCAGTTGACAGTTTGATAGGCTGGAGTAAATCGATTATAACATTTTACTCATATATTCAAATTGGATGAAACCAACTTCATTTTAAAGAGGACTCAAATAGATTTCGTTTTATATATTATAGCTCACACAGTTCATTATATACAGGGAGTTGTGATCGTTTGAAATTGACACAGAAATATTGAAAACTGGGCAATAGGCTATGCGTTTTGCTACTGTTTTGAAATCCAAACGCAGCCTTATGCATTCCGAAAAATTTCAAAACTTATCCGAGATGTAATATGAGCTTGCCCGATCGTAACGCAACTTGAAAATCTAAAAATTAATATCGGAAAGGTTGAAAAGTTGTATCCCAAAGATTGCCAGCTAAAATGACACTAAGTCCTCATTACACTCACAAAAAATTTCAAGTTTTTAAGCCTAAGGGCACTCTATTAAAGGCTAATCCATGCACGACTTTTACGGAGTGTTACATTATCTCCCCCTTGGGATCATTCATCCTCGAATGATGGATAGGAACTTGTTGAAGCCTTAAAGATATAGAATAACGCGGACACGACATGTCCTTTAATAAAGAATACATTGATTTGAAACATCACCATATGGCTGGAACTACTGATATTTTAAATTCTTATATTGGACACGCATATCTGATGCATGGAATACACGATTGAAGCTATTCATAAGCTGAATTCTCATAATGAACATGCATATCTGATGCATGGATCTATCCTTGAGTTGTTCTCATGAGCGCAGGACTAAATACATTGATAAGCTGAACTTTTTCTATTGAACATGCATTTTTAATGCACGCATATATGACTGGACTAACGTATGAATGTATGACTGATTACGAAATGATAACTGGTGCACGGCTTGTAATAAGAATCTATACGTGCAACTGAGTGTGGTATCTCTCCCTTGGGACACTTTGTCCCTCTATAAATGCTCAATTCATTAAGATACTCGGAAAAAAAAATTGAGGCGATGCACTAGGCATCTACAAATTGAATCATAACTGAACATCTGGAATCTGAATCTAATGCATGACACATGAACTGAGCTATACTCGCAACTACTGGTATACTCTATCTTGGAATAGTAGCATGTCTAAGATTTTGGGTTGCATGAATAAACAAAAAGATGAGAAAACAAGTCATGTGAATCTGCCTGTTTGTAATGCCCCGTAAAAGTCATGCATGTATTAGATTGTAATTTCTGAGTTTTAGACTTAAGCGTTAGTAGACGTTGTAATTTGTGTCAGTTTCCATTGACCATAACTCTCTGTATCTGTCTAATTAGAGAACCTACTATATGTCAAATGATAGGTCTTCGAGTTAGCTTTCCAACGATATCAATTTTGCTAAAATCCGACACTCGAGCAAGAAGTTATGGCTTTTCAAAGTAGAGTGAGTCGCCTAACCAATCGCACATAGCCACTGGACTGGATGTGCGATGCACAATGCGGCGCCTAGCTGGGCCTATGCGATGCACAAGGAGGTGCACACCTTAATGTATGAAATGCAAAGGGCGGCACCTATCCTAGTCTATGCGATGCAAAGGGCAGCGCATACTTATGGTTTCAGGTGACGAAAACACTCCATTTTGAGTTACTTTAAGAGCAAGTTAGTCCTTACAAAACCCAGAATCGTCCTTACCCACTCCTAAATGGATTTGGGCCTATTAATAACATGGAAGCCTCATATAAAATTCCAAAATCTAATCCTTCAAGAACTTGAGAGGAGAAGCAACTAGGGTTTGAGAAAATAAGCTTGAAGGTTCGATCATTCCGAAACTTCTTCGTGAAACAAATTACAGATTCAGAATCCACTCGACATAGGCTTCGATAGACACTCATAGTTCGTGGAGAAAAAAGTACGCGGGGTTTTTCTAAAATCTCATGGGCATAGAAATCATGTTTTAAGAATCGGGTTTTCAAATTCATGTACATACCCATGTTTTAGAAGCTTTAATGATATTGTTTTGGCCTTTTGGCTTTCCCCCAAAGTGATTGAAAATTTTATGTATACGTATATATGTGTTTGTCCTGAAATATGAATTGAGAGCATGACTTTTATGAAACCCCTCTCTTAATGTAAAGTTTTTCATGATTTGCGTAATATAAATTGTTTTGAAATACATCTCGAAAAGAAAAGGAAATCATGATATGAAGTGCTTTGACTCTTGCTAGGTTTGGAATATGATTTTGAACACGAAAGAGAGGGTTGTGAATGTTGAATATGCATGTAATGAAAGAACACATGGTTTTGCCAAAATGCACATGACCACCATATGTTTGATGAAAGTTTTGCATGGATTAGACTTGAGTTTCGGAACATGACATCTTTAATACAAACTACATGCTTCGGTGGTCTGAAACTATATTTTTATGAAAGATCGTGCAAAATGCATTATGGCTCAGAAATAGGACTTGCAATGTCTTGGTATGACGATACCAATTCAGACTAATGCCATATCAGACTCAGACTAACAGATATTTCAGACTTTCATGATTTTTGAAATTCAGAATGTGCATGTACAGAAATGGTTAAAAATAGGCATATAGAGATGTTAGGTGGTTCCCCGAAGAGGGCTTGAGTTCAAGTGACTCATTGCCTAAAACCGTGGTTTGCCGACCGGGGTATATTATTATGCGCTGACTTAAATGTCCTGTGGCGTAACAGACTCAGACACTCCAACCCTTGCGGCACACTCGGGTTGGGGGCTTCCCCGCCGAGTCAATGGCAAATTCCATACAGCCCGTGGAATATCAGACTTGTAGGGGAATCCCACCTAACTCAGAAGTAAAACACAGATCATGATTTGAAATGAACAGACAGGTTGCATGTTTCCAGAAAGTGCCCATGTATTTTTCGGAAACAGTTTTATACATGATGTCTTGATGAAAAAAATTGCTTTCACTTAATATATATATATATATATATGTTCCATTACTCTCTCTCTCTCTCTATATATATATGTATGTTCCATTACTCTATTTCGGATTGCTTCGCGTGCCAGTACTTTTGTGCTGACCCCCCCTCCTTCTAGGTTTTGAGGCACAGTCTAGGGGTCCAGCTACTCAGTAGATATTTTTGGATTTGCAGACTCGATTTACAGTGCTGAGCCTTCTATCATTCCGAAGGCCTAATTATGCCAGACATTATCTTGTTTGTTATGTTTTTTTTTTTGGTTTACTGGGGGCCTTGTCCCAGTTTCTTTTCAGACAGATGTTTGTGTTCTTAGTAGAGATTTCGCAGACTATGTCAGATAGTATTGTTCAGAAATATTGCAGAACTTGACCATGTTTTCCGTACTCAGTTTAAATTCCACATTCTATTATGATTATGAAAGTTGTGCATGATAACCAGATAGAGAATGGGTGTTCCGGGCCTTCATGGTTCGGGATTGTCGTCACGTCTTGGGCCTAGGCTCGGGTTGTGACAAACTTGGTATCAAAGCACTGTTCATGGTCCTAGGGTGTCTGGGAAATCGCATCGAGTAGAGTTCTGTTTATGGGTGTGTAGCGCGCCACACTTATAAACAGGAGGCTATTAGGTGTTTAGGAATGTTTCCCTTCTTTGTGATTTAGTTCGTGCTTCAGAGTCTAAACTGTCCCCTAATCGATGATCTCTTGTGTTACAGTGAAACACGACTATGCCTCCCCGTCATAACATCGATCAGAGTGCTCTGGCAGATGTGGTCCATCCCACCTATGGGATGCGGACCCATAATAGAGCTTCCACGCCAGAACCTGTTCCTACTCCGGGAGTCCCTCAAGTTCCAGCCAGTTCACCTCGGGCTCCGCGGACTAATGTCAACCGTCCACCAACTGCTCAGAGAGATATCTCAAATGAAGAGTTCAGACGGTCTATCCATATGCTGACACAGCTGGTAGCTAACCAGGCTCAACGATCGGAAGATGTTAGGTCTGCATCCGTTATGTCTATGGCTACTAGAGTCGGGCATTTCATGAAGATGAATCCACCTAAGTTCGCTGGTACAAAGGTGGAGGAAGATCCACAGGAGTTCGTGGATGAGATGGAGAAGATATTTAAGGTAATGCATGTAGATGAGATTAAAGAAGTGGAATTGGCAACTTATCAGCTTAAGGATGTTGCAAATTAGTGGTATGCAGACTGGGAAGATGCAAAAGGTGAGAGTGCTGAGCCTACAATTTGGGGTGAGTTTGTAAATGCTTTCCTTGACAGATTCTTTCCTCTGGAGTTGAGGGAGGCCAATGCAGAAGAGTTCATGAATCTGAAGCAGGGGAGTATAAGTGTACAGGAGTACACTTTGAAGTTTAATCAACTAGCCCGCTATGCACCAGAATTGACTAGCAATATGAGAGCCCGGATGAGGAAATTTGCATCCGGCCTTGCTGATAACCTGGTACTTGAGTGCCAGGGGGCAATGTTGAATAGGGAGTTAGACTTTGCTAGACTGACAGTCCACATACAGCAGGTGGAAGAGAAGAAGAGAAAGATCACTGAATCTAGAAAGAAGGACAAACAGGCCAAGAGAGTCAAATCTGCAGATCGGCACCAGAGTCAGCAACAGAGTGGTAACTGGGGAAATAGGTGGTCGAAGAAGATGAGGTTTTGGAATAATACACAGTCAGCAGCCAGCGCACCAACGCCCAAAACCCCTGCAGACAGACAGACTCAGTGCTTTCAGACTCCTCATGGATCTTGAGCACCAGATACTCAGTCGCAGGGTAGTGTGGTTCAGCAGCATCGCACTTACTCGCGATGTGAAAATTGTGGTAAGAATCATCCAGAGAAATGTCAGTTGGGTACACTTGTATGTTATTCATGTGGTCAGTCAGGCCACTTTCAGAGGGACTGTTCATCTGCTAGGAGGAGTGCTGGTGGTGCGAAGTTTCAGGGCAATTCCACAGCTCCACCCCCATCTCAGAAGGGCGCCATATCAGCTATCGAGAACAGTCGCAACCGGTTATATGCCTTGACCAACTGCCAGGAGGCGGAAGCTTCCCCAGATGTTGTTACCGGTATGTTACAAATCTTTTCCCGTGATGTCTGTGTGTTACTTGATCCCGGATCTACCTTATCCTATGTGACCCCTTATGTGGCTGTTTGTTTCGGGTTTGAGCCCAGTGTTATTTCTGAACCTTTTTTGTTTCTACCCCAGTGGGGGATTCTGTTGTTGTTAGAAGGGTATATAGGGGTTGTGTGGTGACTGTTGGTAGTCGGGATATGGTGGCAGACCTTATAGAGTTGGACATGGTTGCAATTGATGCTATCTCAGGGATGGATTGACTCCATTCATGCTATGCCATATTTGATTGTAGGACCGGTAGAGTTACCTTTTCTTTCCCGAATGAACCAATGATAGAATGGGAGGGACATTCTTTAGCACCCAAAGGACACTTTATATCTTATCTCAGAGCCCGAAAACTCATTTCTAAGGGTTGCTTGTATCACCTTATTCGATTCAAGGACTCTAAAGTTGAAAATCCTCCTCTTCAGTATGTCCCTGTGGTGAATGAATTTCCAGAAGTCTTTCTCGAAGATCTCCCAGAGATACCCCCTGATAGGGAGATAGAGTTTGGTATTGATGTGTTGCCAGATACCCGTCCCATTTCTATTCCGCCATATAGAATGGCTCCCGCAGAGCTAAAAGAGTTAAAAGAGCAGCTAGCAGACCTCCTAGATAAGGGATTTATACGCCCCAGTGTATCTCCTTGGGGTGCACCCGTACTTTTTGTGCATAAGAAAGACGGTTCCCTTCGTATGTACATAGATTACCGTCAGTTGAATAAGGTCACAATTAAAAACAAATATCCTCTTCCTAGGATTAATGATCTTTTGAGTATCTTCAGGGTGCTAGATGTTTTTCAAAAAATAGACCTTCGTTCGGGCTATCATCAGTTGAAAGTTAGGGAGTCAGACATTCCCAAAACAGCTTTCCGAACCCGATATGGTCACTATGAGTTTCTTGTCATGTCCTTCGGGTTAACTAATGCCCCTGCAGCCTTCGTGGATCTTATGAACAGAGTTTTCCATCAGTTTCTTGACTTGTTTGTCATTGTATTTATTGATGATCTTCTGATTTATTCTAAGAGTAAGAAGGATCATGCCGAACACCTTCGAATCATTCTTCAGACCCTTAAGGATCATCGGTTGTATGCCAAATTTTCCAAGTGTGAGTTTTGGCTAGATGCTATTTCCTTCTTCTGGAATATTGTGTCTCGTGAAGGGATTAGAGTGGAACCCCAGAAAGTTGAGGCAGTGAGGAAATGGCCCAGACCCACGACTCCAACCGGTATTCAGAGCTTCTTGGGTTTGGCAGGTTATTGCAGAAGGTTCGTAGAGGGTTTTTCAGCCATAGCGGCCCCACTCACTAAACTGACTCAGAAAAAGGTAAAGTTTGTGTGGTCTGATTTATGTGAAAATAGTTTTGAGAAGTTGAAAGACAGACTGACCACTGCACCTATTTTGACTCTTCCCGAGGGTGTTGATGGTTTTGTGGTTTACTGTGATGCGTCCCGTGTAGGACTTGGTTGCGTTTTGATGCAACATGGTTAGGTGGTAGCTTATGCATCTAGGCAGTTGAAGGTGCACGAGCGGAACTACCCTACTCATGATTTGGAGTTAGCGGCTGTGGTGTTTGCCCTTAAGATTTGGCGGCACTACTTGTACGGTGTTCATGTTGATATCTTCACTGATCACAAGAGTCTGCAGTATGTTTTCTCGTAGAAAGAATTGAATCTCAGGCAGAGGCGGTGGTTGGAACTTCTGAAAGACTATGATATGAGCCTGCATTACCATCCGGGCAAGGCAAATGTTGTAGCCGATGCCCTCAGCAGGTTGTCTATGGGCAGCCTTTCTCATGAAGAAGAGGAAAAGAAAGAGATGCTGAAGGATATTCACCGCCTTGCGAATATGGGAGTGCGATTGTTAGATTTCGAAGATGGAGGGGTGGTTGTTCATGAGTTAGCTAAGTCATCCCTTTGTGCTGAAGTGAAGAAAAACCAGGTTGAAGATTCCATCTTGATGCAAATCAAGAAAGATGTGGGTCAACAGAAGGTGATGTCTTTTGAAATTGGTGGTGATGGCGTTCTGAGGTTTCAGGGTAGACTATGTGTTTCGAATGTCGACGGGCTTCGAAAAAGAATTCTTGATGAAGCTCACACCTCGAGGTATGTTGTTCATCCTGGTTCTTCTAAGATGTACCATGATTTGAAATCTATGTTTTGGTGGAATAATATGAAGCGAGATGTGGCTAACTTTGTTTCTAAGTGCTTGAATTGCCAACAAGTGAAAGTAGAACATTTGAGGCCAGGAGGTACTTCCCAAGAAATAGCGTTGCCCTTGTGGAAGTGGGAAATGATCAATATGGACTTTATTATAGGACTTCCGAAGTCCCAAAATCAGTATGACTCTATATGGGTGATTGTAGATAGGCTGACCAAGTCAGCTCACTTTCTGCCTGTCCGGACTAACTATTTAGGGGAAGATTATGCTAAGCTGTTCATTGCAGAAATTGTCCGGTTGCATGGAGCGCCTGTCTCCATTATATCCGATCGAGGTACGCAGTTTTCTTCTCAGTTTTGGAGATCGTTTCAGAAAGGTTTAGGTACCCAGGTGAACTTAAGTACAACATTCCACCCTCAGACTGATGGGCAAGCTGAACGCACCATCCAGACCCTGGAGGATATGTTGAGGGCCTGTGTGATTGACTTTAAAGTTTGTTGGGTTGATCACTTGCCACTGATAGAGTTTGCCTATAATAACAGTTTCCACTCTAGTATTAAGATGGCACCTTTTGAGGCATTGTATGGTAGGAGATGTAGGTCTCCAATAGGCTGGTATGAAGTAGGTGAGATGCAGATGTATGGGCCTGATCTTTTTCATAGGCAATAGAGGATGTGAAACTCATTAGGGAACGACTTAAGACAGCTCAGAGTCGTCAGAAATCCTATGCCGACGTCAGAATAAGAGAGCTAGAGTTTGAGATTGGAGATTGGGTTTTCCTCAAAGTTTCTCCCATGAAGGGAGTTATGCGTTTCGGGAAGAGGGGTAAGCTAAGCCCTCGCTATATAGGCCCGTATCAGATTATAAGAAGAATAGGTGGAGTTGCGTATGAATTAGAATTGCCTGCAAGTTTGGGTACTGTTCATCTAGTACTAAACATATCCATGTTGAAGAAGTGCATCGGAGATCACTCTTTGGTGGTGCCCATTGATGAAATCAAGGTGAGCGATTCCTTGTCTTACGAGGAAGAGCCCGTGGAAATCCTAGATCGACAAGTGAGAAAATTGAGGAGTAAAGAGGTAGTCTCAATTAAAGTGTTATGGCGAAATCAGAAAGTTGAAGAAGCAACTTGGGAGTCGGAGCATGACATGAAAGCGAGATACCCAAGCCTATTTGAATCAGCAAGTGACGAATTTGAAGGTACAATTCTTGCTTTATGTTTCCTTCTATGTATGAATCTATTGGAAAATCGTGCGTGACTCTTTCCGCATCATCATTCGGAGACGAATGATCCCAAGGGGGGGGTATTGTAACGCCCCGTAAAAGTCATGCATGTATTAGACTATAATTTTTGAGTTTTAGACTTAAGCGTTAGTGGATGTTGTAATTTGTGTCAGCTTCAATCGATAATAACTCTCTGTATCTATCGAATTAGAGAACCTACTATGTGTTAAATGATAGGTCTTCGAGTTAGCTTTCCAACGATATCAATTTTGCTAAAATCCGACACTCGAGCAAGAAGTTATGGATTTTCAAAGTAGAGCGCATCGCCCAACCAATCACACATAGCCACTGGACTGGATGTGCGATGCACAATGCGGCGCCTAGATGGGCCTATGCGATGCACAAGGCGGCGCACACCTTAATGTATGCAATGCAAAGGGCGGCGCCTATCCTAGTCTATGCGATGCAAAGGGCGGCGCATACTTATGGTTTCAGGTGACGAAAACACTCCGTTTTGAGTTACTTTAAGAGCAAGTTAGTCCTTACAAAACCCAGAATCGTCCTTACCCACTCCTAAATGGATTTGGGCCTATTAATAACATGGAAGCCTCCTATAAAATTCCAAAATCTAATCCTTCAAGAACTTGAGAGGAGAAGCAACTAGGGTTTGAGAAAATAAGCTTGAAGGTCCGATCATTTCGAAACTTCTTCGTGAAACAAATTACAGATTCAGAATCCACTCGCCGAGTCAATGGCCGATTCCATACAACCCATGGAATATCAGACTTGTAGGGGAATCCCACCTAACTCAGAAGTAAAACACAGATCATGATTTGAAATGAACAGACAGGTTGCATATTTCCAGAAAGTGCCCATGTATTTTTCGGAAACAGTTTTATACATGATGTCTTGATGAAAAAAATTGCTTTCACTTAATATATATATATATATATATATATATATATATATATATATATATATATATATATATATATATATATATATATATATGTTCCATTACTCTATTTTGGATTGCTTCGCGTGCCAGTACTTTTGTGCTGACCCCCCCTCCTTCTAGGTTTTGAGGCACAGTCTAGGGGTCCAGCTACTCAGTAGATATTTTTTGATTTGCAGACTCGATTTACAGTGGTGAGCATTCTATCATTCGGAAGGCCTAATTATGTCAGACATTATCTTGTTTGTTATGTTTTTTTTTTGGGTTTACTCGGGGCCTTGTCCCAGTTTCTTTTCAGACAGATGTTTGTGTTCTTGGTAGAGATTTTGCAGACTATGTCAGATAGTATTGTTCAGAAATGTTGCAGAACTTGACCATTATTTCCGTACTTTGTTTAAATTCCGCATTCTATTACGATTACGAAAGTTATGCATGATAACCAGATAGAGAATGGGTGTTCCGGGCCTTCATGGTTCGGGATGCTCGTCACGGCTTGGGCCAAGGCTCGGGGCGTGACATTGTTAAACTGACTTACCGACTATACAGATTGAATTATGCTGGACTTTCATACTTAACTGGAGTATCTCTTTAACACTCTCTCTAAAGAAGTTCTAACAGTAATAGGGATCCACGAATCTTGGGTATAGATTACACAAGACATCCAACTGAGAAAATCACAACATTAACTCTACTCTGCTGTCTGAAATATAGACATATAACTCCTAAATTAGGATAGAATTTTCAGACCTTTGGCAATACGACTTCTTACTTTCAGGCTTAGCGCACTTCTCGAATATCCCTTAACTATACTATTCCCTATAAATATGATATTCATTCAATTCAGCTTAAATTTCTCATATGAGCATTGACAATTTTTTCTACTAATGTCTAAAATAGCTTAATCCTTACCCCGCGATCAAGCCTAACTCTAAGTCACAAAAATACAACATGCTACACCACGCTATTATTCTAAACCATAAGATGCCACCTTCTATACCTCTTTTAAAGATGACATTCTAAGCATAACATGCCTTACCACTTTAATGACTACTCTGAACTCTTAATATGAAGTCGCTAATGCATATTGCAACCTTCCACTACAATCCCAAAACGTCATTCAAGCCTAATTTATAACCACATGTTAACTTACGGCAAACACCCATAAATACATACTTCACATAGTTTCTAAACTATTATCAATATAACTCCCACGCACTATCCTAAAAACATACACACACAAACTTTTCCACTAAACATCACATGTATCAAAGATTAGCCCCAAATTTCACTTCATACTTATGGCCTTATCTAAACAAACGTACTATGATCTTCCATCAACAAGAACATTTACTTCATCACCACTATCATTGCATAGGGAGGACACTAAAAGGTTAAAACATAAGACCCTGAAGCATGAGAAGATTTTTATATGGGACTGAACACATTATAAAGAGTGAGTACATGCGTCATGAGTTGCATGAACTCAACTAGAGTTCCTAACACAAGGAATGTAATTCCGACTACTTGAATGAACTAGAACTCATTATCTTGGAACTGGAAAAGTACCTGACTCTTTATCATATACAGGAATCACGAACTATGATCACGGAACTGAAACGTAAAGCTTGAGTAGGCATTGGGATCACTGAAAAATACTAAGATAAGAATGGGTTGAGTCTCACCCTCACTTTCTAACGTTCTAAACCATACTGCATCACTACTAGAATCTGAGAGCCTTACTTGGTCATTCGTTCTGTCATCTCCCCCTTAGCTTCAAGTCATCATCTAGAGTTTGGGAGATCCTTTACGATATTCTAACTGAACTACACTTACTACACTCTAGGGTCTGAAAAAAAATAACAATACATGCATATCATAGAACTTAGCCCGAATGACTACCTTCCGGGATACACTCTATTTTTCTCTAGCCACCAATAGTCATAGTATAATGCTTGCACACTTATTCTATCGGTTTAACCTTCAAAAGTCAAGCTTAGATGCTAACACTTAACATGGATATCACCAAGCCTTTGATGAACCATATCTCTTTCGATAGAGCATACCACTATTGCGACTCCAAATTTATATCCCTCTACTATGAGAATCAAGATCACCGCAAAAGGCCCAACACTATCAATCAAAACACCTTAACATGGCTATTTAGATCACCATGTACCATCTAACTAGTCTTTCTCCACTTAACAATTCAATGGTACCACTAGCCACGCACAACAAGTAATAGCCTTAGAAAAATGCCACAACCTCATGTCACCTTAGGCATACTTCTACATCATAAATGCAATATCATACACCACTACGAATCAAATAAACTTACTCTATTGCATGCACCGTTTAAGTGTATTAGATCACTTCTATACAACTAGTATTCATTAACCAAGAAATCTTCACATCCACCTTCATGGACATCAACTGTTCAAACTTAATATCTAGTGCTATGCATGATTTACAACCCAACCTTACACGAAATTTTCACTTAGAAACTATGAAATAAACATCACGAAACACTAGTGTACTAAAACTTCATAACCACAATAATCGATCATGACCTAATGGTTTTCCTTATCATAATCCATTAGCATGTACTATTATAGCACATCAAGCCTACTAATTTAATCCCACAAAACATGCATCATCAAACTCGTGCCACTATTTACCACCAGACCATTTAAATTAAAGCCTATAGTTTAGTATTAATCATTTACCACCAATGAAGAATGCAACAACAACAACAACAACAACAAACCCAGTGTATTCCCACCTGGTGGGGTTTGGGGGGGGTAAGATATACGCAGTCCATACCTCTACCTATAAAGAAGTAGAAAGGCTATTTCCGATAGACCCCCAGCTCAAGACACAAGATACTGCACAAATACAAAGTAAAACACCGAACAAGGTTACAAGATTACATAACATAAATACGGCAGCCATAAGTAAAACAAAACAGAGGAAAGCACCCAGATTCGTACTAAAACAAGGAACACGGAATCATAACCAGGATACTTACCCCAGCAAGTAATTCCCTACACTAGCGACCCAAACTGGCCTTAGTCATCTGCCCTAATTCGCGTCCTCCAGACTTTCCTATCTAGGGTCTTGTCCTCGGTGAGATGTAACTGCTCCATGTACCGCCTAATCACCTCACCCCAGTACTTCTTCGGCCTACCCCTACCCCGCCTAAAACCATCCAACGCTAGCCTCTCACACCTATGAACCGGGGTATCCATGCCCCTCCTCTTCACGTGTTCGAACCAGCTCAATCGGATTTCCTGCATCTTGCACTCCACTGGAGTCACACCAACCTTTTCCCTGATAGTCTCGTTCCGAATTCTATACCCTCTAGTCAGCCACACATCCAGCACAACATCCGTATCCATCAAATTGGGATATTCTACCCAAATATCTCAAAAATATACTACATACCTTCTCACAAGTAGCACTAGTTTACAACTAACAATGAAAAGAGGGTCAAGGGGGTTAAAGCCTCATAATAGACATGGTCAACTTTATCCTTATATTATAACCCCGTGCAATCGTATCTACTTATACTTCTTTCTCACATCACAATTACTTACCCAAGCGTAAATTTACACTGCCTTCAAAATCCACAACAACCATGAGTCTATACTTATAACCTACTGGCTAATCTGGCCATTTTCATACTTCAAGCAAGGATAATTCACCTCGCCTAATAACTCCTTCTCTGTCTTCTGCTAATAAACTAACACACAAGGACGAATCGCTTCATTACCAACTCTATCTCATGCAAAAAGATTCAGCTATACATATATTCAACCAACACAAGAACCACACGTTGAATGACAAATTGCTAGTGAATCGAAATAGGCCTCACACGGCTTCACTAGACTTTGATTTTTTTGTAGTTTGAACAAGAAAATAAGAAGAATGACAAGGCAACTATGCTAGTGAATCGAAAGAGTCCCACACGGCTTCACTAGACTTTTTAGTTTCACCAACACGATGATAAAATATTTTCAAGAGATAGAAACTTGTCACACAACATTCCATAATCTGAGAATACACATCTTACTATCGCAGACACCCTGGGACCATGAATTGTGCTCTGATACCAAGTTTGTCACGACCCGAGCCTATGCCTTAGCCGTGATGAGCATCCCGAACCATGAAGGCCCGAAACACCCATTCTCTATCTGGTTATCATGCACAACATTTGTAATCATAATAAAATGCGGAATTGAAACTGAGTACGGAATACATGGTCAAGTTCTGCAATATTTTTGAATAATACTATCTGACATCAGTCTGCGAAATCACTACTAAGAACACAAACATCTGTCTGAAAAGAAACTGGGACAAGGCCCCCAGTAAACCCAAAACATAATAAATAAGATAATGTCTGACATAATTAGGCCTTCCGAATAATAGAAGGCTCACCACTGCGAGATCAAGTCTACAAATCCGAGAATGTCTACTGAGTAGCTGGACCCCTAGACTGTGCCTCAGGACCTGGAAGGAGCGGGGGTCAGCACAAAAGTACTGGCACGCGAAGCAATCCAAAAATAGTATAATGGAACATATATATATATATATATATATATATATATATATTAAGTGAAAGCAATTTTTCATCAAGACATCATGTATAAAACTGTTTCCGAAAAATACATGGGCACTTTCTGAAAACATGTAACCTGCCTGTTCATTTCAAATCAAGATCTGTGTTTTACTTCTGAGTTAGGTGGTATTCCCCTACAAGTCTGATATTCCACGGGCTGTATGGAATCCGTCATTGACTTGGAGTGTCTGAATTTGATACGCCACAGGACATTTGAGTCAGTGAATAATAGTATACCCGGGTCGGCAAACCACGGTTTTAGGCAATGAGTCGCTTGAACTCAAGCCCTCTTCGGGGAACCACCTAACATCTCTGTTAACCTTTTCTGTACATGCAACATTCTGAATGTCTAAAATCATGAAAGTCTGAAATATCTGTTAGTCTGAGTCTGATATGGCGTTAGTCTGAATTGGTATCGTCATACCAAGACATTGCAAGTCATGATTTTTCTGAGCCATAATGTATTAAGCAAGAGCTTTCATTCAAAACATAGTTTAGACCACCAAAACATGTAACTGATGTAAAGGATTTCATATTCCGAAACTTAAAGTTCAATTCATGCAGAAATTTCATCAAACACCTGGTGGTCAAATGTCTTTAACAAGTTCATGTATTCAAAATTGAAACACATTCATTCATATATGTATATGAACTGTCAAATCGCTTTGGAGATGGTCAAAAGACCAAAACAATGATGTTAAAACATCTTATACATAAATATATATACATAATTTAAAACCCCATTCTAAAACATGATTTTTTTTATGCCCATGAGAATTTAGGAAAAACCCCGCGTACCTCTATTTCCAAGGATAATAGATGTTTCTTGAAGCTTGCAGATTGGTGATTCCGAATATGTAATTATCTTCGAAAACCTACGGTCGAATCTTGAACTATTTGGGTTTTTATTTTGAAACCCTAACGAGAATTCTTGAGCAATTTTGGAAAAGTATGTGTATTATGGTGTTTGAGGGATTAAATCCCGTGTTGGTGGTATATATAGGGGTGGAGGATGACCAAAATACCCCTAAGGAACAATTAAGGTCAAATCTATCCCTCAGTTGACAGTTTGATAGGCTGGAGTAAATCGATTATAACGTTTTACTCATATATTCAAATTGGATGAAACCAACTTCATTTTAAAGAGGACTCAAATAGCTTTCGTTTGATATATTACACCTCACACAGTTCATTATATATAGGAAGTTATGATCGTTTGAAATTGACCCAGAAATACTGAAAACTGGGCAATAGGCAATGCGTCTTACTACTGTTTTGAAATCCAAACGCAGCCTTATATATTCCGAAAAATTTCAAAACTTATCCGAGATGTACTATGAGCTTTCCCGATCGTAACGCAACTTGAAAATCTAAAAAGGAATATCATAAAGGTTGAAAAGTTGTATCCCGAAGATGGCCAGCTAAAGTGACACTAAGTCCTCATTACACTCACAAAAAATTTCAAGTTTTTAAGTCTAAGGGCACTCTATTAAAGGCTAATCCATGCACAACTTTTACGGGGTGTTACATTTTAATTTCATCTTCCGTAGCATCAAACCACTTTTCTTTTTCTTCACTTTCCATGGCCTCATCAAGACTCTCAGGTTCTCCCCCATCAGTCAAGAGTACATACTTATTGGGAGAATAATGAGATGAAGGTATTCTCTCTCTTGTAGATTGTCTGAAAGAACTCACTGGAATATCAACAACTGGTTGCTGATCAACCATATCAACTTGCACCGGAGCATTAACAACTTCATGCTGGTCATTCTGAACATGATCATCATCTTCTTTATCAACTTGATTTTCATCATCATGAAGATTTTCTTCAGGAGCAGTAGTCAAAGGAACTGGATCAACATCAACTAGGCTCTCACTAATCTGAGAATCAACTTTCTCAGCTTTGTCAAAATCTTCAATTGTTTGGTCTTCAAAGAACACAACAACGCAGCTTCTAACAAGTTTCTTCTCAACTGGATCATAGAAACGATAGCCAAATTTATCTTAACCATAACCACTGAAGATACACTATCTATTTTTAACATCCAACTATGACCTTTCATCCTTAGGAACATGAACAAAAGATTTACACCCAAAGACTCTAAGATGATCATAAGAAACATTCTTACCAGACCAAACTCTGTTAGAGACATCACCATTCAAAGCAACAGAAGGAGATAAATTGATAACATAAATACCCATATTAAGTGCTTCTGCCCAAAAGAAATCTGGCAGCTTAGCATGTGAAAGCATACATCTAACCTTCTCAACTAGTGTTCAGTTTTCCTCTCTACTAAGACATTCAACTGAGGAGTCTTTAGAGGAGTTTTCTGATGCCGAATACCCTGCTCTCTGCAATATTTATCAAAAGGACCAATATACTCACCACTATTATCTGAATGGATGCATTTCATTTTTTTCCCTGTCTTTCAACCAAGGACTGAAATTTTTTGAATACATCAAGTAGTTGATCGTTGGACTTCAAAGGAAATACCCAGAGTTTACGAGAATGATCATCAATAAAAGTCACAAAGTAAAGTGCACCACCATGAGACCTTACTTTAAAAAGACCGCACAAATAAGAATGCACCAACTCCAGTAAATCGAGCTTTCTTGAAGGCGGATGACTCTGAAAAGAAACTCTTTTCTGTTTACCGGCTAAGCAATGAACACACTTCTTCAACTTTGCTTGTTTTACTCCAGAAAGAAAATTTTTTTTTTTGGTTTCCCATCCGGTGTTCGGCACCGCATTGGAGTCCAACTAATCCAGATTAGCGCTGGGTAGGGCATCATTCTGGGGGTAGCGCTCCCAACAGAGTTTTCTCCATGCCCAGGGTTGAACCCTCGACCTATGATTAAGGGTGGAGCAGCCCCATCTGCTGCACCACAAACCATGTTCTTAAAAGTGGAGGTTAAGGATAACAAAGCTTTGATGCAATCTAAGTGAATAGATTAATTGGTTTTGCTAGGGTTATAAGTTCAAATGAATAACAGTAGAAAATTACTAAACTTATTGGTCCAGAGATATCTATGGTAAAAAAAGATTCATGATTGCTAGAGATTAATTTGGCTAGATTATATAACATAGTGAGAATGAATCCGGCAAATAAAGAAATCATAACTTTAGGCTTCTTAATCATGATATCAACCCATTTTCTAGTTAGTTTGATTTATTGGTTATATAGTTTAAAACAAAAATCTTAATCATGAAAATCAAATAATTGTTCCAACTTATTTTCTTTGCGATACTGAACAACGAATCTTAGTTCACTGTAGAATTTGACTCCGGTCTTAAAAACCAAATTATATTTACAACAATCACTTAACCTTTTTAGGACAAGCTTTTGGCTTGATTAATAAAAAATAAATAACCCCCCCCCCCCCCCCCCCCCCCCCGCCCCTCCAAAAAATAAAAGTTAGCGTTTGACAATGTTTCATTGTGAAAATAGAAAAAAATAATTTTTATTTTCAAAGTGAACAATGATATTTGAAAATTAAAGTTGTGCGTGGCAACTAAATAAATTTGAGTTATTTTTTAATTTTTGTGGGTAATTTGGTGTGAAAAAAGTGACAGCTTTTTTATTGTTTTTGGAATTTTAAAAATTCTCGAAAAGTAAAATTATAATTTTCCAAATTTTATGACCAAATATTTCTGAAGTTCAATTCCGGAAAAAAAGAGAAAAAGTTTTCGTAATCAAACGGGTCTTTTAATGATATTTATGTTTTTTCTTACAATAATAAATGACTTATGCAGTAGAATACTCCGTATTAATGTAATCTCATTGAAATATAAAAAGTCAAATATTTGGTTTAACTGTGCTTACCCGTCTAAACTCTATATCTTTCAAAAAACCAACACTACTGAAGTATCAACAACAAAGTTGAACAAAGCAACAAGCCAAAAAATCAAGAAGTTTCTCTCTTTCACTCAACAAAAATGGTATTGCCAAAACAACCGACTGGTTCCATACCACCCATCGGAAACAAGGGGCCATCATAGTCGTCTGATGATGTACCTCTATTTTCGAAGCATGCAGAGGTTCATATAAATTTTCACTTCATTCTTTATTTTATTTTAGTTTTTTGTTAAGCATTCGATGAGTATTGATTCTTTTTTTTTTCTCTTCCTTGATTGTATCAAATTCAATTTTTTTTAGGTGGATGATGATCCTCCTTCTGTGAAGTGTCGAAAGGTGCACCCAAATTTCTATTCCATTCATTTTTTCTTTTGTTAAGTGTTTGGTTAGTAAATTAATATTTTTGGTAGGTGATATACCTCCTTTTCTAAAAAGTCCAAGGATTCACTCAAAATTCTACTTATCTTTTTATTTTTTTCTTGAAGTTTTTTGTTAAGCGTTTGATGAGTAAATTGATTCATTTTTGGGTCTTTTTGACTGGTGTGAATTGATTTTTAAGGGAGATGACAATGTGGATACTTTGGAAAAAAAATCGATGGTGTCATCTGAGAATTCAAAGGAGTTACACTCAACTGATCAACCAGAATTTGAAGCTGGCAATGTAGCTGACCAAAAAGTTAACGACACAGCTGACGAAAAGGCTGAGGCCGCGGCTAACGGAAAAATTGAGGCTGCAGCTGACGAAAAAGTTGATGTTGTGGCTGACGGAAAAGGTGATGCTGCAGTGGACAGTGGAGTTTTCACACCTGCCCCAGTAGGCAAGTATTTTTTTGTTTTTTAATTCCTTAGTCCCTCCACTTTAGTCACACCTTACAGAAGGCAAGGTATACTAAAATTATAACGTCACTTTTCTACATATCCAGCTTAAAAATAATTTATCTATTTATTCCTAATTTATTCTTATTATTTTAAAAATAATTTATCTTTTTAATTCCTAATTTACCCTTGTTATTATTTGTAATCACTTCACAATATATTTATTAGATTTATTATATTCAAAAAGGTGATATAATAAAATTGTCTTTGATCAATAATGGACAAACAAAAAATGAATGTAGGAAACACTTTATTTATCTTTTTTATTTTCTTAGGATAGTCTTTGATATCATTCAGGTTTTGTATCGGACAAGCCTTGGTGCCGACTCATATTAGAGTATCCCGAGGTTTTTAGATTAGTAGCATTTGTTTTTCTTTAACTATTTTTCTGTGGAATATTGGTTTGTAGATTTGATATCTAATAGAATGTATATTCTGCAGAACCCAACAGTAGAGGTTAATAAGACTTTTTTGGCGGTTGGTGCGAACAAAGACACTCCTGCAGCTGCGACGACGTGCTTTATAAAGCTTGTAAATGTAGTGCTCTACATTTGGACTGCCTTGACTTTCATGTTTGTTCAACAGTTTAAGTGTGTTTGCCATAATTGGAAACACGCTGTCTACTAGTGAAAATTTTAATATGAAGATGCTTTTCGAAACAAATTAAAAGAAATGATTTTTTCTTTTCAATGCTGATGCACAGATCTTTTCTGGATCAGAATTATCTGTAGTATCTTCAAAAATTCACTTTGGGCGCTGTTATATTTATTGGAATCTCTTCACGTATCTTTAGGCACTTTTCTTCTTGAGAGATTACCATATATAGAAATTTAAATATGAACATGTCGCATACTGAGGCGAAGTCAGGATTTCGACGAAAAGGATTCAAAATTTGAAGAAAAACTAATCGAAGAGGATGACATCTATTATATATACATAAAATATAATTTTAATAATATATAAATAATATAATTTTTTACCGCCCGTTCCAATGACTGCCCGGTTGCATATCGAAGGACTGCATTAGTTGGCATTTGTTTGATTATTTTCTAAGGTTGTGAACTTCATAATGTATATAGATTACTCATTGTTTGTGGGCATGATCAGCATCAAGTCAATGGAAAGACCATCAGCAAATATTCTTTTTGCTTTCTCAATTCAGGCGATGAAGTTGTCTTAAGTCAAGCAGAAAATAATGCTTACGTATCCTCAACATGTTGCTGTAGGAGCTATTGTGATTCCATTTGTATTTGCTCAATCCTTACGGTTTTTGTGATTCTTTACTATTTCTCATCTATATGATTGAATATCCTTGACATTGTTCTATATAGATTGTTCAGTTACTATTGGAGTCACCTTCAGATGTTGACTATAGAAAACCAGATAGAAGATGCTTTAGCTATTGCTCGTGCTTTTGATTTGTCAGTATTTTCAAACCCATTTCGAGATCTATTTTCTTTCAAACCAACATCTCAGGTTAGTGGTAAAAAACACCCAAGAAATGAGCTGCATGCCTCCTTCCCTTGTTATTCATGATATTCTGATTTTGAATTACCCATTGGTACAAGCTTGATGGCCTTGAATTAGATTCAGCTAGAAATATCGGCAGCAATAATGCTGCTGATTTTGAATTATCCATTGGTACAGGCAATGCTAACTCATTCGCTGAACCATTTCTTTTGGCCTTCTTGCTATGAGCTCGCAAACTGATCCATACATAACTAAAAAACTTATTTATTAACAGATGTTGGAGGAAAGATGGTGGATTACAGGATTAATGTCTGCTTCAACTTCAGAGATGTCTTCAAAATCTGCTGCAGTTATGGAAAAACTTTATGCTGCAATCATTGATGGACAAAATATAGAAGTATCATTCGATGACTTTCCATATTACTTAAGGTAGTCAAGTAGGCAACTAGATCACATAGCATAATCCAATTACCATTGTATATCTAGAATTCTATTTAGTTTCCTTTATTTTTTTCTCTTCAGCTCTTTGGTATTTCGGGCATTTCCTGATACTTCTTATACTTTCTTATATTCTAGTTAAGAAATAAAAATATTTTCTTTTCATTATAAAAATATTTTCACTATATATTAGACAGGTTTTAATTTTTGTTCATGTTAACTTATTAGTTAATTAATTAATTTTGCAAAAAGAAAAAGAAGTTGGTATGTAATATTTGTGTTAGACAAAAAAATTTGAGACATTTGAGCTAATGCAGATCAATTTAAATAGTGACTTCATAAAAAGGAAAAGAATATAGTAATTTTGTTGGTCCCAACTCCCAACTATTACCTAAAATGCATGACAAACTTTAATAAAATAGTAAGATATATATATATATATATAAGAACATTCACAAATTCTATATAGTATTATGAAAACGTTCACCGGTGCTTTAGTCTAAGAATTTGTTGAAGTGCTAGGAAATATAAATTATCATTAAATAGTGAAAGTACTTGGTTTATTGAATTAACTATTCTTTTTCTTTCCAAAATTGAAAATGGGGTCTATAGTAAGTGTTATCCCTTAGACAAAGCATGACCATGATGTAAGCAAAGGATAAAGTAGTCAAATAGGTTCCAATTTTTCAAGTGAGTTGCAATAATTTTTCAAGTGGTTAAATATAAATGTTAAGTTCCACAACTGTGGGATGAAGAAAAAGTGTTCTCGCAGATCCATTTCTATATAACAAAAAAAATCACTTGTGAATGTGGAAAGGTCTCTAATCCTGTTCCAACTGTCTACTTCTATGTTTTTATCTAAGACAATCTTGTTTCTGTATGATATGTGTAATTTTGGTTTTAGGGTATTACTTTCTTTCTATACTTAGGTCACATATTTGAACCTCGTGCCATGCAAAGTAAGCCTTGTATTAGTATTTACATAGAGAAGGGTAGAGGCACGGTCCCATTATTCTCAAATTTCGAAGCTACGGTTGGTTAAGGGTTGGCCTTAGATGAATTTCTCGGTCATAAAAAAATTAATTAATCTATGAATGAAAAGTTTGTTCATTTTAACAATTTAAATTTTTAGATGAGATAGATTACACATTTCAACTTAGTATTGGAGCCATACTCATTCTCGTTTTTGATTTAAACAATGCAAGGACCCTTGTTATATTGTCGACGCACTAGATATCCAATTTTAGACGTGCAATTGGGTATTGAATGGATCACATTGGTTCATACAATGGACATTACTCTTTTATTAGATGTTGCCGTTTAACCAGGGTTAGCCATGCCTCATCTTGTTTTGATGGTTATTGGAGAATAATGCAGTAACTTACACTAAGAGTAAATCAGTGTAAGCAGAGAGAAATGAAGGAAGAGATAGGAGAAGATCAACTATCTTAGAATTAGCGAAGAAAAGAGAAGAAGAAGAGTAAATCATTGTGTTGTATTGATGTATTCAGAATTTTGTATTTTTTAATAGTACAAGTCGACTATATATAGAGTAGATGATAGCTTAATAGTGTGGTGTCAACTAACTAACTGACTTCAACAATGTAACTAACTTATTGACACTTTAACTTACTTTCCATTCTTTTACTTTCTTTACTCTCATTCCTCAACACTCCTCCTCAAACTTGGCACTTCAAATAGATTGACAAGGTCAAGTTTGGACATTAAGTATTTATGTTGAACCTTGGTTAAGCCTTTAGTGAAAGCATTTGCGGGTTGGGCATGAGTGAATATGTATTCAGTCTTGATCTGCCCTTGTAGGATCTTTTTCATCACAAAGTAGCAGTCTATTTCTATATGTTTAGTTTCCTCATGGTAGTTACAGGATTTGTATCTGTTTGCAAAGCTGCTTTGCTGTCACTGAAGATGGTCAGAGGTAGTTGTAGTTAAACACCTAGATCCTTGATCAAACCAACTAGCTATGTAAGTTCTGCAACTGTTGAAGCAAGGATTCTATACTCTGATTAAGCTGATGTCATACCCTAAATCCCATTGGAGCGGACTGGCACCCGTCGTTGAGGAGGCCCGGGAGAAACCGTTGATAACCTATACTTTCACATTTACATTACTTATGAAAATTAGAAATTTTGGCAGCACTTCGTTGTAAATAGAAGAAAACAGTACCTGTATCAGCCCAGCAGACACACATAAATATATATATAAACAGTAATTGACCGTCAGAGCCATCTCGTCTATCAACCAAACACTCGTATGGCGGTACAATATGTCTACAAAAGCCTCTACATAGATACACAACTGAGTTAGGGTCGGGACAAACTCCCGCCCATAAAAGACTTTTATACAAATACCAAAAATACATATAGACACGACTTGGGATGCCCCGAAACAACTGGAGCTCACCACTAACAACAGAATGTCCTGGCTCTTACTGCGGAGGTGTACGACCTGAAGTACCTGTTCCTGCAGGCATGAATACGGGTCCCTCGTGAGGGACGTCAGTACGAAAATATGTACTGAGTATGTAAGGCAGTGAGTATCAAGATGAGATACAAAAGATCAATAGAACCCAGATACCAGTGAATAAACAGTATGAGTAGACCACACTTAAAAGAGCTGATGGGATACCTGCACATTACTTTCATATCATTACTTCCCGTAATCCTTATCAGTACATAACATATGTCATACAATGGACAACTGATCAGTGGTACTAATACAATACATCAGGGACCACCCCTGGAATAGCATATATACATAAACTTTATAATTCAATGGCCAACTGATCAGTGGTACTAATACAATACATCATATCATCAAATTAAAATACAGACATTCCATTTCTTAATTCAATTAATCTTTGAGATTGGTTACTTTGTGGTCACACCTTATGGAACTTGAAACCATGATACCTCAATAGGAAAAACATGTAAATAGGTAATCAATATCATGAAAATGAGGTAGAGAATCATGGATACCTCATTAAACCATTTCGGAGTCAACAATATTATATGGACATTTTTTTTGACTAGCCGGACATCTTAAAAGTGAAAACAAGTTCAATTGGTAGTGTCGAAGATCATATGATGTTATTATGTGTCATGTGTCGTAGGACAATGTATGAAGCTTACTTGAGAGTGCCATGGGTCATTATTCATGCCAAAGATTAGATAGAGTATGTCTTACATACCTTGATATAACCACTTCAATACAAGTCCAACTTGACTTCCCATACTCTTCGAACACTTATCTACAATAAGTCATTTGTGGCAAACTAGTATTAGCAACCAAACCTTACCATTTAGGTATTAACTTCACCAAATAACGTCTAGGAAGTAATCCTTTAACTCATCAATAAGAGTGCTACATACATCCTCTTATACTCTTATTACATTCACATATCATGCATTTTCATGAAATATCCCTCAACATCACTCTTAGCCTTTATTTCCCTTCTTAATCACCATCCAATACCAACATGATCACTAGGCATACATAACCACTAATATAATGATATATCACCACAATTCATCCTCCATAATCCAATACAAGAACTTCCATAATTTACTACTAACAATTTATACAAAATAATTCATAACTATGTTTCTGGTTATCTTCCAACATCAAGACAATACTCATAATACTTTATCAATACTTATTCATGGATAAGAATCAAGAATAAACAATATTCATACCTTAACAATGAACTATTGCATTTTGAATCCTCCTTACATAACCATGGGGTGCTTCTCGAAACTTTTGAGATGGTGAACACAACTACGGAACCAATTCGAATTTTCTACGGTTGAATCACAAAATATTTGAAGTTGAAATTAGGCTAGGGTTTCACCTTCTCTTAATAATTGGATGATATATGATATATAGGAGGCTAAGTGTAGGTTTATAAAGACCCATTTTCGTCCAAGAGGTAATAGAAAATGACCATTTTGCCCTAGTGGACAGTTTTGACAGGCTGACGTAAATCGATCATAACTCTTTGATCCGGTATCGGATTTGGGTGAAACCAATTGAATTGGAAAGATAATTCAAAGGGATTGCATTTTCATATAAAGTGTACCATCCAGTTCTTCCTGTACAAGGAGTTATGGTCGTTTAAATTTGACCCAAAAATCTGTCCCACAATTCTGTTTTTTTTTTGATAGGTTGCATTAAAACGGGTATATCTCCTTACTCAGACATTGGATTTGGATGAAACCAATTTCATCGGAAAGAAGACTCTCGTAGATTTTCGTCGATATATAGCAGCTCACACAGTTCTTTTTGTACAAGGAGTTATGATCGTCTAAAATTGATCCAAAAACATAATTGCCTACCTGCAGTAATTTTCCTGCAGATTTACTGTTTACAGGCTTCCCGACCACCGTTTTGAAATTTCGAATGTGCTCGCTTATATGAAATACTCCTCTGTTTTGGGCAAACTTTATATCTTTGGAAATATTATTCCAATACCTACACATACAACTATTGACGGGATACTTCTGAACACCATAAACTTAATTTAACCCATACGCAAGCCTTTAGGACTCCATATAATCGCGATAAGTGTACGAAAAAATTTACGGGGTGTTACATTCTCCCCCCATTAAGAGCATTCGTCCTCGAATGTTAGCATAGTTACTTAATTAAGACATGTCCAAGCTTACGATTAACATATTCATCATCATAACATACTTGCATAAAAATAAACACTTGTTATTGTTCTTCTTCCGTCTCATGAACTTCCTCCTCATCGTTGAATAGGTAAGGGTACTTAATCTTCATTGCTTCCTCAGCTTCCCATGTGATCTCCTCAACTTGTTGATTCCTCCAAAGTACTTTTACCGATGCTATCTCTTTATTCCTTATCTTTTTAATTTGGCGATCAAGAATAGCAATAGGCATTTCTTCAAAAGTGAGATCTTCTGTAACTTGTACATCTTCCGTAGTAGTGATGTGCGATGGATCTCCGATGTACTTGTGAAGCATCGAAACATGAAATACGAGATGAACTGCTGAGTGCTCTTGAGGTAGCTCTAACTCATAAGCAACTTGTCCAAATCTTTGAATGATCTTGTACGGACCTATGTATCGTGGACTTAACTCTCCTTTCTTGCCAAACCTCATAACTCCTTTCATTGGTGATACTTTCAAGAATACCCAATCGTCGATAGAAAACTCAAGTCCTCTTCTTCTAACATCCGCATAATATTTGTGTCGACTTTGAGCTGTTTCAAGCCATTCTTGGATCACTTTAACCTTCTCCATTGCTTGATAAACAAGATCCGGTCCAAACCAGACCGCATCACCTGCTTCAAACCATCCTATTGGCGATCTACACTTTCTTCCATACAATGCTTCATATAGTGCCATTTTGATACTTGAATGATAGCTATTATTGTAGGCAAACTCGATAAGAGGTAGGTGATCATCCCAGTTGCCTTTGAAATCAAATACACATGCTCGTAGCATATCTTCAAGTGTCTGGATGGTACGTTCCGCTTGTCCGTCCGTTTGAGGATGAAAAGCCGTACTTAGATTTACCTGTGTGCCCAAACTCCTTTCAAAAGACATTCAGAAATTTGCGGTAAATTGGGCTCCTCGATCGGATATAATGGAAATTGGAACTCCATGTAACCGAACGATCTCCTTAATATACAACTTCGCATACTCTTCCTCCGTATAAGTCTTCTTAACTGGTAAGAAGTGCGCAGATTTGGTAAGCCTATCAATGATCACCCATATGGAATCAAACTTTCGATATGTACGAGGCAAACCCGTCATGAAATCCATATTGATCTTGTCCCACTTTCAGACTGGAAGATCTATACATTGCATGTAACCACCGGGTTTCTGGTGTTCTACTTTGACTCTTTGACAATTCGAACAATCAGCTACAAATTCGACAATATTATTCTTCATGTCATTCCACCAATATATTGTTTTCAAATCTTGATACATCTTAGTCGACCCTGGATGGATGGAATACCTTGAACAGTGTGCTTCTGTCATAATTATCTTTCTTAGCTCAACTACATCAGGTACACATAAACGATTCTGACACTGAAGCACTCCTTCTCGCGTAAGCTCGAATGCCTTTGTCGTGCCACTCTGCACATCCTCCTTAAGCTGCAACAAAATTGGATCTGCATACTGCTTCTGTTTCACTTCAGCTATCAATGAAGATTCCGCTGCATTACGTACAATAACCTCTTCATCTGGAGTTTCGAGAAGTCGAACTCCCAAATTAGCTAGTTGGTGAAGATCCTTAATAATCCCCTGTTTTTCTATAGATCCCATTTTAGACTTACAACTCAGTGCATCCGCTACCATATTCGCTTTCCCTGGTTGATACAAGATATCAACATCGTAATCATTCAACAATTCAAGCCATCTCCGCTGCCTCATGTTTAGATCTTTCTGACTGAAGATATATTGCAGGCTCTTATGATCGGTATATATGTCAACATGAACCCCATATAAGTAGTGGCGCCATATCTTCAAAGCAAATACAACTGCAGCTAGCTCAAGATCATGTGTGGGATAATTCTTCTCATATGGTCGCAACTGTCTAGAGCCATAGGATATTACTCTACCATGTTGCATTAATACGCATCCTAATCCTCTTCTTGAAGCATCACAGTACACTGCATACCCTTCTGTGCCTTCTGGAAGTACCAATACCAGTGTAGAAGTCAACTTGCTCTTCAGATCTTGGAAACTCTTTTCACAGCTATCATTCCATTGAAACTTGGAGGCTTTATGCGTCAACTAAGTCAAGGGTGCAGAAATAGAAGAAAAACCTTCAACAAACCTTCTATAATAACCTGCCAACCCGAGGAAACTATGAATCTCTGTACGCGTCGTGGGTCTTGGCCAATTCTTAACAGGCTCAATCTTCTGAGGGGATTGAGGGGATGCAAAGACAGTATATGAAATTTATGAAATTTCTTCTTTCCTGGGGTTGATTTTGCATGTCATCGATCTTATTTCTACGAGTTAGAGTTCTTTTTAGTTAAATCTAGAGTCAGTGGCCTATTAAGATCTTTCATGTCATTTTCTAGACTTTGTTATTCCCTTTGTCGCTCTTGCATTTTTATTTATGTGGTCAGACTCAGATGCAAATCATGGATACATTTTCATACCATTCAGAGACTATCTGTGAAGGATGGTGAGCCAATGGAAGGCACTGAAGCATCATCTAGCCTAACTGCTAATGACAGTATATCCTCTTTAGCCCGGCCATCGAAAAACACCGTCTTTATGACAGGTATTGACTGCCATTTGGTTAGTCCCTTGTTTTTGAATATTCAGGAGTTGCATTTTTTTTTCTTCAGATTTTATTTTTATTAAGAAAAGAAATATAGAGAAAAAAGTTGGGGGTCTATTGGAAACAACCACTCCACTTCACCTACCCTCCTCAGATCCCACTCTGTGGGAATACCCTAGGCATGTTGATGTTGTTGTTTCTCTTTCTACTAATAATTGATGTTGAAGATGTTTAGGTGATAGAGTCAGATTTATTGGTTCTACCTCTGTCATTGACTTGACTCCCATCAGGTAAATTCTAATTTTCCTACATACCTCAACACCAACTCTTCTGCACTATTAAATGATCTGTGTCTTATATCTAAACAAATTTCAGATGTTATTTTGTGATGGTCCTGTCATACCCCAAATCCCATTGGAGCGGACTGGCACCCGTAGCCGAGGAGGCCCGGGAGAACCCGTTCATAACCTATACATTAACATTTACATTTCTTATGAAAATTAGAAATTTGGGCAGCACTTCGTTGTAAATAGAAGAAAACAATACCTGTATCAGCCCAGCAGACACGCATATATATATATATATAAACAGTAATTTGCCGTCAGAGCCATCACGTCTATCAACCAAACACTCCTATGGATGTACAATATGTCTACAAAAGTCTCTACATAGATACACAACTGAGTTAGGGTCGGGATAAACTCCCGCCCACAAAAGACTTTTATACAAATACCAAAAATACATATAGAAACGACGTGGGATGCCCCGAAACAACTGGAGCTCACCACTAACAACAGAATGTCCTGGATCTTACTGCGGAGGTGTACGACCGGAAGTACCTATTCCTGCAGGCATGAATACGGGTCCCCCGTGAGGGACTTCAGTACGGAAATATGTACTGAGTATGTAAGGCAGTGAGTATAAAGATGAGATACCAAAGATCAACAGAACCCAGATACCAGTGAATAAACATTATGAGTAGACCACACTTAAAAGAGCTGATGGGATGCCTGCACATTACTTTCATATCATTACTCCCTGTAATCCTTATCAATACATAACATATGTCATACAATGGCCAACTGATCAGTGGTACTAATACAATACATCAGGGACCACCCCTGGAATAGCATATATACATAAACTATATAATACAATGGCCAACTGATCAGTGGTACTAATACAATACATCATATCATCAATTTAAAATACAGACATTCCATTTCTTAATTCAATTAATCTTTAAGATTGGTTACTTTGTGGTCACACCTTATGGAACTTGAAACCATGATACCTCAATAGGAAAAACATGTAAATAGGTAATCAATATCATGAAAATGAGGTAGAGAATCATGGATACCTCATTAAACCATTTCGGAGTCAACAATAGTATATGGACATTTTTTTGACTAGCCGGACATCTTAAAAGTGAAAACAAGTTCAATTGGTAGTGTCGAAGATCATACGATATTATTATGTGTCATGTATCATAGGACAATGTTGGAAGCTTACTTGAGAGTGCCATGGGTCATTATTCATGCCAAAAATTAGATAGAGTATGTATTACATACCTTGATATAACCACTTTAATACAAGTCCAACTTGGCTTCCCGTACTCTTCGAACACTTATCTACAATAAGTCATTTGTGGCAAACTAGTATTAGCAACCAAACCTTACCATTTAGGTATTAACTTCACCAAATAATGTCTAGGAAGTAATCCTTTAACTCATCAATAAGAGTGCTACATACATCCTCTTATACTCTTTTTACATTCACATATCATGCATTTTCATGAAATATCCCTCAACATCACTCTTAGCCTTTATTTCCCTTCTTAATCACCATCCCATACAAACATGATAACTGGGCATACATAACCACTAATATAATGATATATCACCACACTTCATCCTCCATAATACAATACAACAACTTCCATAATTTACTACTAACAATTTACACAAAACAATTCATAACTATGTTTCTAGTTATCTTCCAACATCAAGACAATACTCATAATCCTTTATCAATACTTATTCATGGATAAGAATCAAGAATAAACAATATTCATACCTTAACAATGAACTCTTGTATTTAGAATCCTCCTTACATAACCATGGGGTGCTTCTCGAAGCTTTCGAGATGGTGAACACAACTACGGAACAAATTCGAATTTTCTACGGTTGAATCACAAAATATTTGAAGTTGAAATTAGGCTAGGGTTTCACCTTCTCTTAATAATTGGATGATATATGATATATATGAGGCTAAGTGTAGGTTTATAAAGACCCATTTTCGTCCAAGAGGTAATAGAAAATGACCATTTTGCCCTAAAAATTTAAATAAATCGTAATCTGTCCCCAGTGGACAGTTTTGACAGGCTGAAGTAAATCGATCATAACTCTTTTCTCCGGTATCGGATTTGGGTGAAACCAAATGATTGGAAATATAATTCCAAGGGATTTTATTTTCATATAAAGTATGCCACCCAGTTCTTCCTGTACAAGGAGTTATGGTCGTTTAAAGTTGACCCAAAAATCTGTCCCACAATTCTGTTTTTTTTTGATAGGCTGTAGTAAAACGGGTATAGCTCCTTACTCAGACATTGGATTTGGATGAAACCAATTTCATCGGAAATAAGACTCTCGGAGATTTTTGTCTATATATAGAAGAACACACAGTTCTTTTTGTAAAAGGAGTTATGATCGTCTAAATTTGATCCAAAAAAATAATTGCCTAGCTGCAGTAATTTTCCTGCAGATTTACTGTTCACAGGCTTCCCGGCCATCGTTTTGAAATTTCCAATGTGCTCGCTTATAAGAAATACTCCTCTGTTTTGGGCAAACTTTATATCGTTGGAAAGCTTATTCCAATACCTAAACATACAACTATTGACGGGATACTTCCGAACACCATCAACTTAATTTAACCCATACGCAAGACTTTAGAACTCCATATAATCACGATAAGTGTACGAAAAAAAATTTACGGGGTGTTACATTCGCCCCCCCTTAAGAACATTCGTCCTCAATTGTTAGCATAGTTACTCAATTAAGACATGTCCAAGCTTACAATTAACATATTCATCATCATAACATACTTGCATAAAAATAAACACTTACTTGTTATTGTTCTTCTTCCGTCTCATGAACTTCTCCTCATCGTTGAATAGGTAAGGGTACTTAATCTTCATCACTTCCTCAGCTTCCCATGTGATCTCCTCAAATTGTTGATTCCTCCAAAGTACTTTTATCGATGCTATCTCTTTATTCCTTATCTTTTTAATTTGGCGATCAAGAATAGCAATAGGCATTTCTTCAAAAGTGAGATCTTCTGTAACTTGTACATCTTCCGTAGTAGTGATGTGCGATGGATCTCCGATGTACTTGCGAAGCATCGAAACATGAAATACGGGATGAACTGCTGAGAGCTCTTGAGGTAGCTCTAACTCATAAGCAACTTGTCCAAATCTTTGAATGATCTTGTACGGACCTATGTATCGTGGACTTAACTTTCCTTTCTTGCAAAACCTCATCACTCCTTTCATTGGTGATATTTCCAAGAATACCCAATCGTCGATAGAAAACTCAAGTCCTCTTCTTCTAACATCCGCATAAGATTTGTGTCGACTTTGACCTGTTTCAAGCCATTTTTGGATCACTTTAACCTTCTCCATTGCTTGATAAATAAGATCCGGTCCAAACCAGACCGCATCACCTGCTTCAAACCATCCTATTGGCGATCTACACCTTCTTCCATACAATGCTTCATATGGTGTCATTTTGATACTTGAATGATAGCTATTATTGTAGGCAAACTCGATAAGAGGTAGGTGATCATCCCAGTTGCCTTTGAAATCTAATACACATGCTCGTAGCATATCTTCAAGTGTCTGAATGGTACATTCCTCTTGTCCGTCCGTTTGAGGATGAAAAGCCGTACTTAGATTTACTTGTGTCCCCAAACTCCTTTGAAAAGACTTCCAGAAATTCGCAGTAAATTGGGCTCCTCGATCGGATATAATGGAAATTGGAACTCCATGTAACCGAACGATCTCCTTAATTTACAACTTCGCATACTCTTCCGCCGTATAAGTTGTCTTAACAGGTAAGAAGTGCGCAGATTTGGTAAGCCTATCAATGATTACCCATATGGAATCAAACTTCCGATATGTACGAGGCAAACCCGTGATGAAATCCATATTGATCTTGTCCAACTTCCAGACTGGAAGATCTATACATTGCATGTAACCACCGGGTGTATGGTGTTCCACTTTGACTCTTTGACAATTCGGACATTCAGCTACAAATTCGGCAATATTCTTCTTCATGTCATTCCACCAATATATTATTTTCAAATCTTGATACATCTTAGTCGACCCTAGATGGATGGAATACCTTGAACAGTGTGCTTCTATCATAATTCTCTTTCTTAGCTCAACTACATCAGGTACACATACACTGAAGCACTCCTTCTCGCGTAAGCTCAAATACCGTTGTCGTGCTACTCTGCACATCCTCCTTAAGCTGCAATAAAATTGGATCTGCATACTGCTTCTCATTCACTTCAGCTATCAATGAAGATTCCACTGCATTACGTACAATAACCTCTTCATCTAGAGTTTCGAAAAGTCGAACTCCCAAATTAGCTAGTTGGTGAAGATCCTTAATCATCCCCTGCTTTTCTATAGATGCCATTTTAGACTTACGACTCAGTGCATCCGCTACCACATTCGCTTTCCCTGGATGATACAAGATATCAACATCATAATCTTTCAACAATTCAAGCCATCTCCGCTGCCTCATGTTTAGATCTTTCTAACTGAAGATATATTGCAGGCTCTTATGATCGGTATATAAGTCAACATGGACCCCATATAAGTAGTGGCACCATATCTTCAAAGCAAATACAACTGCAGCTAGCTCAAGATCATGTGTGGGATAATTCCTCTCATGTGGTCGCAACTGTCTAGAGCCATAGGCTATTACTCTACCATGTTGCATTAATACGCATCCTAAGCCACTTCTCGAAGCATCACAGCACACTGCATACCCTTTTGTGCCTTCAGGAAGTACTAATACCGGTGTAGAAGTCAACTTGCTCTTCAGATCTTGGAAACTCTTTTCACATGCATCATTCCATTGAAACTTGGAGGCTTTATGCGTCAACTTAGTCAAGGGTGCAGAAATAAAAGAAAAACCTTCAACAAGCCTTCTATAATAACCTGCCAACCCGAGGAAACTACGAATCTCCGTAGGCGTCGTGGATCTTGGCCAATTCTTTACAGCCTCTGTGAAGATACAATATGGCCCAAAAATGCCACTGACTTGAGCCAAAACTCACATTTAGAAAACTTCGCATACAACTTACGATCACGAAGAATCTGTAACGCCTGCCTCAAGTGATTAACATGGTCCTCTTCTGATCTAGAGTAGACTAGAATATCATCTATGAAAACTATCACGAACACATCTAGAAACGGCTTAAGCAGCCTATTCATCAGATCCATAAAAACTGCGGGTGCATTTGTCAGTTCGAATGACATAACCAGGAATTCATAATGACCATACCGTGTTCGGAAAGCTATCTTGGGTATATCTTTATCCTTGACTCTCACTTGATGATAGCCTGATCTCAAGTCAATCTTGGAAAAACACTGGGCACCCTGCAACTGGTCAAATAAATTATCAATTCGGGGGAGAGGGTATTTATTCTTGATAGTCACCTTATTCAATTGCCGATAGTCAATACACATCCTCAGCGAACCATCTTTCTTACGCACAAAAAATACTGGTGCTCCCCAAGGGGACATACTAGGTCTGATGAATCCCTTCTCTAGCAAGTCTTTCAGTTGCTCTTTCAATTCTCGCAACTCTGCTGGTGCCATTCTATAAGGAGGAATTGAGATTGGCTCTGTGTCTAACAATATATCAATACCAAACTCCACCTCTCGTTCAGGAGGTAAACCTGGTAGTTCTTCAGGAAATACATTAGGAAATTCATTCACAACCGGAACGGTCTGAAAAGTTGGTGGCTCTGCCTCTGTATCCCTTACTCTAACCAAATGGTATATGTACCCCTTGGAAATCATTTTTCTTTCCTTAAAGTAAGAAATAAATCTACCTCTCGGCGCGCCAACATTACTCTTCCATTCAAGGACTGCCTCATTTGGGAAATAGAAATACAGCTTCTTAGAACAGCAATCTACTGTAGCATAACAAGACGCTAACCAATCCATTCCCATAATAACATCAAAATCTACCATTTCTAACTCAACAAGATCGGCCATCGTATCACGACCACAAATATTCACAACACAATTTCAATAAACATTCCTAGCTATAAGAGATTCCCCCACTGGCGTTGATACTTCAAATGGCTTGGCTAATAATTCGGGTGTTCTCCCGAACCTTCCCGCAACCAAAGGAGTAGCGTATGATAATGTAGAACCAGGATCAATTAAGATATATAGATCAAATGCAAAGATGGACAACGTACCTATAACCACGTCTGGAGAAGCCTCTAAATTCTGCTGATCTACTAGGGCATACACACGGTTCTGAGCTCCGCTAGAACTAGCTGCTCCTCTATCACCTCTACCGTGAACCATAGGTTGTGCACCCCTACTCAAAGAAGGCACCGATGATGACGCAACAGCTGACCCGGTAGGTCGTGTTATACCACCTGTGGTCCTGCGTGGGCAATCCCTAGCCATATGCCTTGGCCTACCATACCAAAAGAAATTGTTTGTTCCAAGACGACATTTGCCAAAGTGAAATCTTCTACATATGGGGCACGGGTGTCGTGGAGGTCTCAATTGACTCATACTCCCTTGCTCTTGATACCCCACTGTTCGCGAACTATGATTTTCACTGCTTTGCCCGAACTGATTACTTCTGAACCTTTGAAATTGCGGTGGAGAACTAATTGCCGTATAAGAAGATTACGGGCTAGGCTATCTATGAGAGAACGAAGGCCTAAAACCTCCCTGAGATGCCATAAACTGCCCTATAGCTCTGGCCCGCTTAGAATATCCTTTTTTTGATTCCTGGGTTCTTCTTCTTTGCCTCTGATCTTCCATCTTCTGAGCGAAAGCTTGTATCCTCTCTATATCTATGTCCTTGTTCAAAGCAGCAATGGTACAATCTCTAACCAAGTATGGTTCCAATCTATCCACATAGTGATGAACTCTGTCATCCATAGTAGCTACCACATTAGAAGCATATCGAGACAAGGAGTTAAATCGAAGACTATACTCCCTTACACTCATATTACCCCGACGAAGATTTAAGAATTGATCTGCACGGGCCTGCCGAGTCTCAAATGGAAGATAATGATCAATAAATGCATCTTTGAACACTCCCCACGTAGTTGGAGGTGCATCAATAACCCTAGATTGTTTCAAATCCTCGTACCATAATATAGCCTCTCCTTTCAATCTATATGCTGCTAGCTCAACCATCTCTTTACCGGATATGTGCATAACATCTAGAGCCCTTTGGGTTTGATCGACAAAGTCCTGCGGTTCTTTGTTAATACCTGATCCAGTAAAAATAGGAGGATCCAGTTTTAGAAAATCCTGTGTCCGAAGGCTAGCTGCTCTATCCATACCACTAGAACCCGTGGTAGGAATAGCTTGCCCTTGAACTTGACCGGTAACTATATGCGTCAGAAGTTGTACTGCATCCCTCAAAGCTCAATCAACAACATTAATAGATGGCCCTTCCGGAGGAGAAGAAGCTCGTGATATATGCTCAGTTTGAGACTCACTTTGTTCAGCTTATGCCGATGGGGACTTACTAGTACCTTCTCCGGCCACTACATCCACTCGCTTCCACTTATTCTTTCTCCTTGTAACCGGCATCGTTACTATAATAAAAAAAAATGGATTAAGTGATCAATTATGACTTTATCTCTAATATGGGCTCTATTGAAGGATCTAAGAAATGAAGAGTGGAAACAATCCCTAAATGTCCAATAGCCGTCTGTTTATAGATGTGGTGCACAACACACCGATAAACGAGATTCTACGTAGACACTGCTTTGTAGACTCACTAGGACGAACTTCTTTGATACCACTTCTATCATACCCCAAATCCCATTGTAGAGGACTGGCACCCGTAGCCGAGGAGGCCCGGGAGAACCCGTTCATAACCTATACTTTCACATTTACATTTCTTATGAAAATTAGAAATTTGGGCAGCACTTCGTTGTAAATAGAAGAAAACAATACCTATATCAGCCCAGCAGACACGCATAGATATATATATAAACAGTAATTGGCCGTCAGAGCCATCATGTCTATCAACCAAACACTCCTATGGCTGTACAATATGTCTACAAAAGCCTCTACATAGATACACAACTGAGTTAGGGTCGGGACAAACTCCCGCCCACAAAAGACTTTTATACAAATACCAAAAATACATATAGAAATGACTTGGGATGCCCCGAAACAACTGGAGCTCACCACTAACAACAGAATGTCCTGGCTCTTACTGCGGAGGTGTACGACCTGAAGTACCTGTTCCTGCAGGCATGAATACGGGTCCCCCGTGAGGGACGTCAGTACGGAAATATGTACTGAGTATGTAAGGCAGTGAGTGTCAAGATGAGATAGAAAAGATCAACAGAACCCAGATACCAGTGAATAAACAGTATGAGTAGACCACACTTAAAAGAGCTGATGGGATACCTGCACATTACTTTCATATCATTACTTCCCGTAATCCTTATCAATACATAACATTTGTCATACAATGGCCAACTGATCGGTGGTACTAATACAATACATCAGGGACCATCCCTGGTATAGCATATATACATAAACTTTATAATACAATGGCCAACTGATCAGTGGTACTAATACAATACATCATATCATCAATTTAAAATACAGACATTCCATTTCTTAATTCAATTAATCTTTGAGATTGGTTACTTTGTGGTCACACCTTATGGAACTTGAAACCATGATACCTCAATAGGAAAAACATGTAAATAGGTAATCAATATCATGAAAATGAGGTAGAGAATCATGGATACCTCATTAAACCATTTCGGAGTCAACAATAGTATATGGACATTTTGATGACTAGCCGGACATCTTAAAAGTGAAAACAAGTTCAATTGGTAGTGTCGACGATCATATGATGTTATTATGTGTCAGGTGTCGTAGGACAATGTTGGAAGCTTACTTGAGAGTGCCATGAGTCATTATTCATGCCAAAGATTAGATAGAGTATGTCTTACATACCTTGATATAACCACTTCAATACAAGTCCAACTTGACTTCCCGTACTCTTCGAACACTTATCTACAATAAGTCATTTGTGGCAAATTAGTATTAGCAACCAAACCTTACCATTTAGGTATTAACTTCACCAAATAATGTCTAGGAAGTAATCCTTTAAATCATCAATAAGAGTGCTACATACATCCTCTTATACTCTTATTACATTCACATATCATGCATTTTCATGAAATATCCCTCAACATCACTCTTAGCCTTTATTTCCCTTCTTAATCACCATCCAATACCAACATGATCACTGGGCATACATAACCACTAATATAATGATATATCGCCACACTTCATCCTCCATAATCCAATACAACAACTTCCATAATTTACTACTAACAATTTATACAAAACAATTGATAACTATGTTTCTAGTTATCTTCCAACATCAAGACAATACTCATAATCCTTTATCAACAGTTATTCATGGATTAGAATCAAGAATAAACAATATTCATACCTTAACAATGAACTCTTGTATTTAGAATCCTCCTTACATAACCATGGGGTGCTTCTCGAAGCTTTCGAGATGGTGAACACAACTACGGAACCAATTCGAATTTTCTACGGTTGAATCACAAAATATTTGAAGTTGAAATTAGGCTAGGGTTTCACCTTCTCTTAATAATTGGATGATATATGTTATATTTGAGGCTAAGTGTAGGATTATAAAGACCCATTTTCGTCCAAGAGGTAATAGAAAATGACCATTTTGCCCTAAAAATTTAAATAAATCCGAATCTGTCCCCAGTGGAGAGTTTTGACAGGCAGAAGTAAATCGATCATAACTCCTTTATCCGGTATCGGATTTGGGTGAAACCAATTGCATTGGAAAGATAATTAAAAGGGATTTCATTTTTTATATAAAGTATACCACCCAGTTATTTCTGTACAAAGAGTTATGGTCGTTTAAAGTTGACCCAAAAATCTGTCCCACAATTCTGTTTTTTTTTTTGATAGGCTGTAGTAAAACTGGTGTAGATCCTTACTCAGATATTGGATTTGGATGAAACCAATTTCATCGGAAAGAATACTCTCGTAGCTTTTCGTCTATATATAGCAGCTCACACAGTTCTTTTTGTACAAGGAGTTATGATCGTCTAAAATTGATCCAAAAAAATAATTGCCTAGCTGCAGTAATTTTCCTGCAGATTTACTGTTCACAGGTTTCCCGGACACCGTTTTGAAATTTCGAATGTGCTCGCTTATATGAAATACTCCTCTGTTTTGGGTAAACTTTATATTGTTGGAAAGCTTATTCCAATACCTACACATACAACTATTGACGGGATACTTCCGAACACCATAAACTTAATTTAACTCATACGCAAGCCTTTAGGACTCCATATAATCGCGATAAGTGTACGAAAAAAAATTTACGGGGTGTTATAGGTCCCTAGCAATTTTGTCCTTCCGGTTTATCATAAACTAAAATAATCATTATTGATCCATATTTCTTAATGTCATCGATGAAACTGCTTTATCGAGGAAAAAAACAAGAATCACTCTTGATGCATTTGCTAGTAACTATATGGTTTTACGATTAATATACACTCGATCCTTTTAGTCATCCCAAAAAGAATGATGCATTTCTACATTTAGTTCTACCTCTTGTTTCAATTTGTTTGCTTTGCTATCTTTTTTAGCGTGTTTCAAAAAAATGCGTCTTCCTAATTTGTCAACTCTTTAGTTTCACCATCTCACATGACGTGTTAATACCACAACATAAAGGGCATTCTAAATACATTATACATGTCTTTAGATTAAGATTACTTTCTTAAATTTCATGTCAAGTCAAACTATGGCAAACAAATTGAAACTGAGAGTAATAATTTACCATTAAACTTTTCATTTTACCGTTGATGAGATAGTTTATAGCCAATAATATCTATAATTTGTTTTAGACCACAAGTTTCAAAATCTTCCTTTCATTTTTAAACTCCTGTGCCAGTCAAACACCTTCACATAAATTGGGATAGGAGTATTTGTTACTTCCTGTTTTATTTGTTTAGTTTATAAAGTTAAGACGTAATTTTTATTTTTCTGCATTTGTAGGCAGTGAATTGTACTTTATCTCCTGTACCACATCTTGTTCTGCAACCGCCCATTCATATGTTTTAGTACAATCCGAGTCTGTTATTTTTAACCTTCTCTGTCTTGTTCCATTGTTCCAGGGGCCCAGCATTTGGAACTAGAGGGAAGATTGTATTGTCTTTCAAAGATATTCCATCGGCAAAGGTTGGCGTCCAATTTGATAAACCCATCCCACGTGGCATTAACTTAGGTGGTCTTTGCGAAGATGCTCACGGATTCTTTTGCAAAGGTACTTTTGGAATGCCAGTTAACTATTTTCCTTTAGTTTATATATTAAGTTAACATCATTCTTAAGTACGCAGTCATAGTTTTACTTCCAATGCATTTTACCATCACTTCCTCTCAGTCGTGGAACTGCGCTTAGAAGGCACTGGACAAGATGATCTGGAAAATTTACTCGTTAACACATTGTTTGAGGTGTGATTTCTTTCAACAAATAAGAATAAGTTCATTTGAAAACAAATATGTGGGATTTCTGTTCCTTTCTTTTTGTATTTTGTTGTAAACTTTAGTCTTTACCTTTCATTCTACTTTTTCAGATTGTAATCAGAGAAAGCAGAAATTCCCCAGTCATATTGTTCATGAAAGATGCTGAGAAGACTACGGCAGGAAATTCAGTGTCATATTCATTGTACAAAAGTTGGCTTGAGAAGATTCCAGATAATATTGTGATCATTGGGTCTCACTTTCATTAAGATGATCAAAAGGAGGAGGCACTATTTTCAGATCATAATGCCCAAGAATAGATGCCTGTGATTATATCTTTTCCTGTTATAATGTGTATACAGTGTATTAAGTGGCCTGTAATGGAAATTTCTGATAGATTAAATTTCTTGGCTTTAGTAGTTATCGGTGCCAAAACTTTGTGAGACTGATGCTTGATCGAGAGGATGAGAGGGGACTCTTATTATAGCAAAAATTTCAAAATATCAACTTCGCATCGCAAAAGGGACATTAGTTTAGCTATATATATCAATGCATGCATGCACATGCAGCATACACAGACACAGACACAGACACACAAATCATTTTCACACACACATATGAACACTAAATAGTGTGGCATACACCCACACTATCAATGAAAACAACAACAATAACATACCCAATGTAATCCCACAAGTAGAGTATGGGAGGGTAGTATGTGCGCAGACCTTACCCCTACAAGGTAGAGAGACTAGTTCTGATAGATCCTCGGCTCAAGTAAAAGCATTACAAAGCAAAACAATTTGAAAGAATGACCAACGTTCTTAAAAGCGAGAAGCACAAAAGAGCTCTAAGGTACATAGGGGGTGATACAATGAGCTAGCTAGCCCTTGGGGTCAAGTTATGCCCAATGCCATATTTTTACACATATATCCTTTCAATTGCTTGACAAAATAAGGCCTAAACATGCTTTTTCTATTTCTCTTTGCAGTCACAGACTAAAGGATCTCTCTTCACCAAATTGGGCAGCATTTCATATGAGCTCGCCTTCCCGGTATAAGCTCTTCATTTTTTTTTAAGAACTTTCAGTTAGTGCTGAAAATATCTTATAAATCAGGATGTCGAATTATAAATAGCGGGAAAAGAACCCTCCTTTACATGTAGGCCGCCTGTGTTCTTTTTCATCTTTTTTTTTTGGGGTCTTGTTGAGCATTTTGGGGGGATTAATTATGGAAGCACGGTATTTCTTTGATATTAAACTAACGCATTTTGATACAAATTACAAATTGTTTGTTTGGAAACTAGGCTTATTTTGTAAAACAATCTAAAAGGATTTTCAGAAATTAAACCATCAAAGCGATCTTATTTTCCAAAAGCAGCTACTTTGATAAATGTATCAACCAATTTTTTATAAAACCAAACCACAAAAATATTCTAATTCTAACTAAGTTCCTCTTGCTTATGGACGTGAATTAGGCCTTTATTGTCCTCATTTTTTTAAAAAATAATTTTTCTAATTCTTCATTGTCTTTCGGTACCTTTCCTCTTCATTTTAGGTGCTTTTTCCGCTTCACCAACTTTAGTGTTGTTTACAATGTTTAAAAGAAATTTATCTTTTCCAAAAAAGTGTCATTTACACTCGAAAAACATGGATATGAATTTGCCCTTGTGTTGTATTACCATTGAATAAACACAGCCATATGACAACTTAATTGTCTTTTTAAAATAGTACTGAATTTTGACGTGTATAGGATATTTTGGGGAAGATGCAAGACAAGGGGAAACAGGTTGCAAGCACAAATAAATTTCTGACGAAACTTTTCCCAAATAAAGTGGTTATCTACATGCCGCAGGTCTGTTTTTTAAATTCTATAGAATTTTAAATTCTTTAGCAAATCACTGAGTGGCTTTGAGTATTCCAGGATGAAGCACTTCTGCCTACTTGGAAACAACAACTAGATCAGGATGCTGTGAGTATTCCAGGATGAAGCACTTCTGCCTACTTGGAAACAACAACTAGATCAGGATGCTGAAACCCTAACAGTGAAATAAAATTTTAATAGCTTAAAATCAGTAAGGCTTTCTGACCTTTAAAGTTATGAATGACCAATTTTCCATGGCCTTTTGGACCCCTGTGTAAAAACAATAAGTTGACCTTACTGTAAAGATCGTCTTACTGTAGCCTTTCCATGTTATGTAATCTTCACTGTCTGTTGTCCCTCTGGAACACCTCCAGCTGCTGCAGAAGTTGAGTAACTCCGTCAATTTCTTAGCTGCTTAGTATCCCTCTGAAACTGAAGTTCCACCCTCGTTGACTCAATAAATTCCTGATTTCCCCAAGAATTCTGTCAATGTATTTCCAGCATTCTAAGACTAGGTTACTGCTCTCTGATATTCTTTCTTTTTTTAAAAAATTGTGTGAACAAGTTGAATGATTGATTTATGAATTCAATAGATTAATGACATGAATTCTGTCTTTAACTACTTATTGCTATATGATTGTCGTTCTTATATAGGTTCTGAGACGGATTGGGTTAGAATGCAACGGACTCGAGACATTGTGCATGAAGGACCATAATTTTTCTGTTAAAAGTAAGCTGCTGCTTTCACTGTTCTTCCTTTTTCTTCACATAGTTGTGGGAAGGGGGTTGAAGGATATGTGGGATACTTTAGATTCTCACTATTATATACATCACTATGTCTTTTAGATCATTCAAAATCTCTATCACATCCGTGTCAATCCGACACGATTTGGGTGTGTGTGTAGGATCTATATAATATTTGATCGAGCTAACTTAAGTGCTTTGACTATACTATAGGCAAAGATCATAGGTTGATTGGATATTATGTGTTATTATCATTGGCGGATCCAGGGATTTTCTTCAGGAGGTTCGAAAAATAAAACTATTAATGTGTGAAAAAGCCAATAAAATTTACAATTTCAAGGGATGTAAAATACTTTATTTATTTATTTATTTATATAGCAGTAGCACCTAGTTTTTTTTTTTTTTTTTTATAATAAGAGCTGTACAATACATTTAATTTTTATAATAAGAGCTGGCAGTGAAAATAACACCACTGGGCTATCCAAGTGCCTTGTTTCATGTGGTTCAACACTAATATATGTACATAAATATAGATTTTCTGTTTTCTATATACAACGTAATTTTTTGCTGAGGAGGTTCGGGTGAACCCCCTGTGAACCACCTAGGTCTGCCCCTGGTTGTCATAAGTTGTTGTTCTTGTCTTTCTTTTACTTGTGGTTTGCTTATTCTATCCGAATCATAACATCCTTCATTACCAAAAAACAAGGAAGAAAAGACAATTATGTCAACCAGGCGTTTTTTTTTTTTTTTTTTTTTTTTTTTTTGCTAAAAGAGCTGAATTATTGGGTGCTTGAAGGTGCAGAGAAGGTTGTTGGATGGGCGTCGAGCCATCATGTGATGCGGAACACTCAAGCAGATGTTGACATGAGGCTTGTCTTATCTCCCGTTAGGTAATAGAAATAGCAGCATCTGATATTCTCCTATCCATGATTTTCTTTGACTGTAATGATTGTTGAATTGAACAATTGCGGGAATCTTTTGCGATTTAACAGCATTCAGTATGGGTTGGAACTCTTACAAGCAAAGCAAAATGATACCAAGAGCTTGAAGAAGTCACTCAAGGTTATTATAATATTCCTTATCTGATGCTTTGCGAAATTTGTATAAAAAGCTCCTTGATTTGATATGGAAGATACTGACTTAGGAACTGATGAACTAGTTTTGTCGATCGCAGGATGTTGAGACAGACAATGAGTTTGAGAAGGCACTTCTGGCTGGTGCCATTCCCCCCAGTGATATTGGGGTGACATTTGATGATATCGGTGCACTTGAAAGTGTCAAGGATACATTAAAAGAGCTGATCATGCTTCCATTACAAAGACCTGAACTTTTCTCCAAGAGTCAACTAACCAAGGTTTACATCTGCAATTTATCCATATTTTGCTCGTCTAAGTAGATTAGCTTGTATAAAAGTTTGGAAGTATTTGACCTTTTTTCTCAAGGATTAATTACTCCAGCTTTGTTTTTATCCATTTGTTTTTCCCACTAAAATAAGAGTATCAGTATTACCTAATAATTTTGGTTTAAGTTTGACCACATTACTTCCACAGTTAAACTTGAAGATAAAGATAGTTACTTATATTTCTTACTCTTGGGTTTGTTTCATCTGAGCAGTTTGACAGGAAGTTTGTGCTTGATGAAAAATGTTACTCCAACTGTTGTTTCTCCTTTTGGGACTTGAATTTTCAAGCATTATCTAGAGATTTGTGATTATTTAAGAAAATATTGCTCTTCAATTTCATTCGCAGTCCTGCAAAGGAATACTTTTGTTTGGTCCTCCTGGAACTGGGAAAACCATGCTGGCAAAAGCCGTTGCCACTAAAGCGGTAGCAAATTTTATTAATATTTCAATGTCAAGTATCAGTTCAAAGGTTTGTTTTCTTGGAGCTTATTTGTGGTCTGTTGAGTATAGGTGATGTTGTTCATAGTAGTTTCTTAGCATTAGAACAACCTTAATCTTTTTCTTTTCCAATGCCGCAGTGGTCTGGCGAGGGTGAGAAATGCATAAAAGCTGTCTTCTCGCTGGCTAGTAAAATTGCTCCCAGCATTATTTTTGTAGATGAAGTATGCTTCCTTAGATGTTAGCATGTTTCTTTCATCCTTCATGCTTTAAAATTCGATCCTTTTTCTGATCCCTTTTGTCTCCTGTTTGTTTATGTGGCTTTCTCAAGGTTGATAGTATGCTGGGAAGAAGGGAAAATCCAGAAGAACATCAGGCAATGCGCAGATTGAAAAATGAATTCATGCTGAATTGGGATGGGTTACGCACAAAGGATACTGAACGAGTTCTGGTACTTGCAGCAACAAACAGGCCATTTGACCTTGATGAAGCTGTTATAAGGCAACTGCCACACAGGTAAATGAGGAATGACTAATTTGCAGATATTATTGAAGAAATTCTTTTAACACTTGCTTAATGCCCTTTTCATGTCTTTTCTGTACAGGTGGATGGTCAATTTACCAGATGCTCCAAACAGAGCAAAAATTCTAAAAGTGATACTAGCAAAAGAAGACTTGGCTCAGGATGTTGATCTGGAATCAGTTGCAAGTATGACTGATGGACATTCCGGAAGTGACCTTAAGGTGTCTGCATGCTATTCTTGTTTGCTTGGATAAATAACTAGTGTTTGTTTCATCTTTCTGATGTTTGAATTTTCTGTGTTTTTCTAATTTAACTCCTTTAACATGTAGAATCTCTGTGCAACCGCTGCATATCGACCCATTAGAGATATCCTAGAAAAGGAAAAAAAGGTACTACATTTCTTTTGTTGATGTGTGTTCATTAATATTGACTGCTTAGCTGAGGTAGAAAATAACTTGTTGGCTGTTCCAATGGATTTTCTTGGTAGTTCATTGTTATGGATGCCTATTTCACTTTCTTTAGATAATTTTTCATGGGCTTTAGAGGATCCTTTTGAAGTATCTTAATTCAAATGTATGTTGTTTTTGGTCCTGGATTTGGTTGAGACGAACTTTCTTCTAAAAAACTGTGGAGTTAAACTTTGACAACTTGGGTTTGTAAAAAGAAAAGGCAGTCTGGTGCATGAAGAATCCACATTCTCACAGGGTCCGGAGAAGGTCGCACTCCAATGGGGCGTGATGTAGGAAGCCTACATTGGCGCAAGCATCAGTGAGATTTCACAACTCCGGAGAAACATAAGTGTGAGGGCCAGCTCACTTAATATAAACTAAAAATGTATAAAACATATCAAACAATATATATGTCAAGACCCGAGCCGGGGCTCTAGCCGTAACGAGCATCCCAAACTACGAAGGCCCGGGCGCTCTTCTAAATCTGGTAATCATGCACAATATTCATATAGTCTACGAAAATTTGCGGAAAACAATACATGATAGAACCATGGTCAATTTCATAAACTTGAACAATTTTCAAATGAAAATTCTGAATAATATAAACATGTGACAACTGTCTGCGAAATCTCTAACATTACATTAGCTATCATACATTTGAGACAAATTTGGGACAACGCCCCAGTAGACCAAAAAAAAAAAGGAAAAAGAAACAATGATATCTGGAAATCTGGCCTCCCGAAAGAGAGAAGGCTCACCAACTGCAACTTCTGACACACACGGATCTACTGCTTGGGACTGCGGAACTGTGCCTCGGATCCTGGAATATAGGGAGTCAATACAGATGTACTGGTACGCAGAGTAATCCAAAAACAATATACAACTTATACAACATAGGTGAGAGCTATTTTAAAACACGTTAACGCAAAGTCATTTGAAAACACATGGGCATAGTATAATGATTTTCAACAATAATATAGCACTATGGAGCTAGATGGTACACCCTACAATTTTACATTTTCACCGACTACCAAATCTTGGTTCCCGCCAAGGTTGGAGTACCAGTGAGGGGAGGACATTCAAGATCACACAGCAGGGTTCCACAACCCCAATCAAGTCAATATGTTGTGGTTGGGCTCAAGATCACAAAGCAGGGCTCCTAACCATAGATCCTGAGTTGGGATGACATAGTACTAGGTGCGCAAGATCACATAGCAGGGTTCCAAGTTCCCGTGTCGGCAAATCACTATTTCCAGCATAGAATCATCTGACTTGTGCTTTCTTCGGGTAACCATCTAACTCACATCAATCAAGCTTTAAGTTTGATATAAGGAAAACATGCATCATGCTCACGACATTCTTTTCCTCTTTTCATTCGAGGCAATTCCTCCACGGGGTATCGTTATACCTTGACTTGCAAGTCATCAGTACCATATCAATTCTCGAAACTTCTTAAGAAAATCATAGTATGAACACCAACAAGACTCCCATACACCAACACATGCATAATGATTCCCAACACGTAATAGTTAAGAAACTTCATCATTTATAAAGTAGTACAATAGTGGATATAAAACTCATGCTCTCAGTAGTTTAACAATAGTATCATGTGGAGTACATAAAACATCATCATGGGGATTAAAATATTTACAACTCATGTTCATAACACCTTTCAAAATTCAAATCACATGTCCACCATTTCAACAATTTAGATATATAAGAAAACAACCCCATGATCTTTCAATATTCCTCTCAAAATCATATCACAATGCATGTTTTTTGTGTTAAAAACAAAACCCCATTTATAATTGCATACTTACTTAAGTAATTATTAAAATCTTGTTTAAATTTGTATCAAAATCATTCCCATGATATTAGGACAACCCCACGTACCTTAGATTACAAGGTTTGAAAAAAAGAACCTAGATCTTGATCCTTTTCTTGAAATTCTTGATCTTAGGGTTGAGTTCTTGATCTTTGGGGGAAGGATTTAGGGTTTTGATTTGAGAGGAAAATTGAATTATAGAGTTTATTATGGTTTTTGGGGCGCAAATCTTATATTATGGATGGATTTTAGGTGAGGGGAAGTGACCAAAATGCCTCTAGACCCATTAGAAACTAATTTAACGAGTGAAACAGTTTCGTAATGCGCTGGCCGATGCATCGCGTCGACATCGCATCGGCTTACTGCCTTACCTTGGTGGATAACTCCGACGAAAAATGTCATAACTTTTCGCTTGGTTATCGAATTTTGGCTAAATTGGTATCGTTAGAAAGCTAATTTAATTATCTACAATATGGTGGATCTTGAGCTTAAAAATTCTATGTTTATCAAAAGTTATACACGTTCAAAAATAGACTTTTGTAGAATCGAATATCAAACTTTGAAGGAATGAATGATTCTTAGCTCAACTTTGCTCTAAGCCATTGCTATGAGCATTTTTCACCTCATAATCACTTCATATACTAGGCGAAAGATCATGAAACATAAATTTAAACATAAACCATGGAATTTGAGCTTACACACGTAGGAACGACGGTTTGATTTCTAGCTCAAAAATTCGGGGTGTTACAATTGAAGGAAGAGGCACTATAGATTCTGTGCTGATTAACTTGGCTATTCTGTTCATCTAATTTTGAGCTATACTTGCAAGAATTACGTACAAGGCAATTTAGGAGGCCCTTGTGTGTATATATATGTTTGTGTGCACGTTCCTCTTTAGTATACTTGCTAAAACAGGCATCTAACGCTTACATTTGATTATAGGAACAGGCTGCAGCTAGTGCTGATGGTAGACCACCTCCAGCACTAAGCAGCAGTGCAGACTTACGGCCACTGAATATGGACGACTTCAGATATTCTCATCAGCAGGTGAGTTGAAAAAATCTGGCGACATCTTTAAACATTCTAAATTTAACTGCATAAGGGTGTTGCTAAAATCTGATCGTCTGTTCTTTTAGGTTTGTGCAAGTGTTTCATCTGAATCCACAAATATGACCGAGCTTCTTCAGTGGAATGATCTGTATGGAGAAGGGGGCTCTAGAAAGAAACAGTCCTTCAGTTACATCATGTGAAGGCTATCTCAATTTTTGTACAATGAGTTTATAGGTCTTTTAGAAAATGAGTTTTGACATGATACAACAGTTACTTTATATGCTTTGACCTTTTGCGGAGTACTTGCAAAGGGTTTTCAGTCCTATCAAAAAATTGACTAAGCTTCTAATATTTCCCAGAATATTTTTTTAGCTTAGATGTCTACCTTACCCAAATATTTTAACTAGAGTAGATGTCTAGGTCTATTATTTGATACCTTGTAAACCTGAAAAGTCCATTTTGTTGCAAGTGAATGATGTTTTGGAGTTACATGCAGAGTATTGCATTTAGGGGTCGTTTGAACGACCTTATGTAAAGTTGGGATTATGTAATGTCGAGATTATTTTTTATCCATCATTTGGTTCAGTTTGGTATATTAAGGGTAGTTCTAATTTGAGAAATGGTTATTCTCATCAGTTATACACCTTGTGTGTTATTTGATGATAAATTTTGGGAAATTACTGGTGCGCTATATGCCACTAAGACGATTCACAGTAAATTATTATTGTTACTAGAAGCGTAAGCAATTTTTTCTTGAGGACACATCACAATTCATCTAATTGATGTTCATAAAAACATTGAAACATTTCTTTGAAACCATGGCTTACTCTTTGTCTTATTCTTGAGCTAGATGGTACACCCTCCAATCTGTAATTCCATGGGCTATATAGAATCCGCCTTTGACTCGGTGGCCAAGCCCCCAATCCAAGTTTGTCGCAAGAATTGGAGTTTCTATAAGGAGGACACACAAGATCACACAACAGGGTGCCAAAATCCTCAATCAAATCAACATGCCATGGTAGTGCACAAGATCATAAAGCAGGGCTCCTAACCATAGTCCCAATTTGGGACGACATAAATCAAGGTACACAAGATCACAAAGCCAATTTTTAGCGTAGTGTTGGCAAATTACGGTTTCTAGCGTAGAGTCCTTCAATTTGTACTTTCTTCGGATAACCATCTAACTCTCTTTAAGCCCATTTTTAAACCTTTTTTTAAACGTGCATCTTTCAAAATTCATAATCTGAAAATGTGATTTCAAACATGTGTTCTATTCTGTTATGAATTACGATGGCTTTAACTGAGTTGGTGTCGTCACACCAAGACTTGCAAGTCCTACTTTTGAACCATATTAGACCATGCATGATTCTTTCATTAAAACATAATTCAGACCACCCAAGCATGTAAATAATATAAGAGATTTCATGTTCCGAAAACTATGCAAAAATTCTCATTCTTTCAATAAATATGTGATGGTCATGTAATCATTGACAAACCATGCAACTCTTCTCATTATATATTTATAATCAACATTGGTCAACATAAACATCCCTCTCTTTTGAAATTAAAACCATAATTCAATCATAGCATTAATCAAGATATTTCATATCATGCTTTTCAAGATGCATTCAAAACAGTCCATAGCATATGAAAATTGAAAAGTAAAGAAAAATCATAACACAAGAGAGGGATTCTTCAGGATTCATGCTCTGAATTGTATATTCATCCTTAAACACATGCATATATATATATATAGAGTTTCAAGTCAATTTGGGGAAAAGCCTGAAAACCAAAACAATACTGATCAAGGCTTCTAAAACATGCTAGTAGTCGTAAATTCAAAACCCCTTTCTTAAAAATCATGATTTCGAGACCGTTAGCATGAATTAAAATGGTTTCTTTGCCCATGAAATTTTAGAAAACCCCCACGTTCCTTAATTTATGACTCTTGAATGAACGCATTCTTTAGGGATGCTATTCGAACAATTGATGGGTGCTTCTTGTAGCCCTCACAATGGGGATTCCAAATCTCGAAGAATTATTGAAAATCCACGGTGAAATCTTAAGATATTTTTATCTTTGGGTTGAAACTCTAAGAAGGGTTCTTGGTGATTTTGAGAGATAATGACCTTATTTTGGTGTTTGGGAGATTTTATACCGTGTTATGGCTGAATAGGGGGTGGAAAATACCACTTTTTCCCTTAAAAAGGCGAAAATAGAACCTGGAAATTAGGTGTGTGCGATAGAGCGTGCGTTGCACGCTAATTGCGCGATGCTACTGTCTCAGTCACAAAAATAGCCATAAATTTTTGCTCCGGTATCGTATTTCGGTGAAATTGGTATCTTGGAATGATAATTCGAAGAGCTTTCATTTGATATATAGTAGGCCCTCTAATTCTTTATATACAAAGAGTTATGGTCGATTGAAGTTGACCCAAGTTTCGACGCTCACTCAAACTAAACACTACTTAATTAAATAACATGCCAAATTTGCATAGGATTTATGGCTTTTGGATCATCTACGCATAGAAATTACTGTTTTTTGCTCTAGGCCGAAATGCGGAGTGTTACATTATCTACCCCTTGGGATCATTCATCCCCGAATAATGAGTAGGAATGTTGAATCTTAAAGGTATGGAATAACGCGGACATGATGTTTATTCTAAGAAAGGATATAAATGATTTGAAACATTTAAACTTCTATCATGAAACTAAATTCTGAGCTGACTTGCCCTTACTTGTTTTAAGGTGCTGATTCATGCTGACAGTTTAGGATTTCCCCGGAAGTGTTCATGCTCAAATTCCACACATTGGATTTGGAAGTGATAACTTATATAAGTTCGAATCATGAGGCAATAAGATTTAGATCGTACAAAGGTATTACACTGTCTGAGCTAAAATAGCTGGAAAAATTTGAGATTATGTGCTGAACTCTTATGAATTGAGTCATGTCTAAATAACTGAATCTAAACATGATGCTTGGACTGAACTGAGTTCGCAACTTGCACGGATGGAATAGATTATCTTTTGGAATGGTCATACGCATTGGACTTCGGATAGTAGGACTGGGTAAAAAGGTGGAAAACCACATTAACTTGTCCGCCTGACTGCTAAACTGAGTTATACTGGACATATATACTTAACTGGAATATCTCTTCAACACTCTTTCTATAGAAGTCCTAGTAGCATTAGGTAGCAAATAATCTCTGACATGAGTTATACAAGACATCAAACTAAGAAATCACAACAATGACACTACTCTACAACATAGAATATAGACATATAACTAGTAAGCTAGGACAGAATTACAAGGCCTTAGTCAATGCAACTTCTTACTTTCAAGCTTAGCACACTTCTCGAATACTCCCCCAACTATACATTTCCCCTTAAATATCATACTCATTCGATTCAACTTCTAATTCTCATAGGGGCATTGATAAATCTTTCTATATCTTTTTAAAGTTTACACCCTAAGAATAACGTGCCTTACCACTTCAATGACCAACTCTGAACTCTTACTATGGATTCACTAGCACATATTGCATTCCTCCACTTAAATCCCAACATTTCCTTCAAGCCTATCTTTATAACCACATATGAACTTCAAGGCGAACACCCATAAAGGCATACTTCATATATTCTCTAAACCACTATCAATACAACTCCCACACACTACCTCAAGAACATACACACATAAATTTCAACTAACCATCACATGCATCAAAGACTTGGCCCCAATCTTACTTCACACTTATGGCCTTATCTAAACAAGCATACAATTATCTTCCACCAACAAGAAACATTTCCTCACCACCACTATCATTACATAAGGAGGAGTCACTAAAAGGTTAGAACATAAAGCCTTGAAGTGTAGAAGGATATTATATGAGACTTGACACTTAACTGATGCTTGAGGAATAACAAATCAACATCAGGGATTTATCAAAGTGATCTGAATTGAGGCAAACATGACTATAAGCTGAATCTCACCAATCATAAGGAGTATAGCATGAGTTTTGGGAACTAAGCACACTATAAAGTGTGAGTACACGAGTCATGAGCTGCATGACCTCAATTTGGAGTTCATAACATATGGAATGTGATTCCGACTACTGAATAAATTGGAACTCCTCTTTTTGGGACTAGAAGAGTACATGATTCTCTATCACAAGCATGAACACGAACTATGATCATGGAACTGAAACATAAGGTACGAGTAGATATTGGGATAACTGAAAAATACTGCTGCAAGAATGGGTTGAGTCTTACCATCACTTTTATGATGTTACATGTCATACTGACATCACTACTAGAATCTGAGAGCCTGACTTGGTTATTCGTCCTATAATCTCCCCCTTAGCTTCAAGCCGTCATCTTAAGTTTGAGAGATCCCTTACTAGACTCTAAACTGAACTACAGTTACTGCACTCTGGGTTCTGGAAAATGATAATACACGTATATCATTGAACTTAACCTAAAAGACTACACCTAAAAGTGGAAAACCCACTGTTAATTCTACCTTTTGAGACCTACTCCTATTTTTCTATAGCCTTAATAGTCATCATATAATACTTGAACACTTACTAACTTCAAATCTTCATGAATATCCCCATAGTCGGGATGCACACTCTCTAGTGCTTCAACTCTTATTTCTATTAGTTCAACCTTCAAAAAAACTCAACCTAGATTCTAACACTTAACATGGACATCACCAAGGCTTTGATGAACCAATTCTACTTCCGTCATATCGTGACTTCAAGCTTAAATCTCACTACCATGAGAATTCAATATCATATCAAAAGGCTTAACACTATCAATCAAAACATCTTAACGTGGCCATATAGAACATCAAGTACCATCTAACTAGTCTTTTCCATCTAGCAACTTAATGGTACTACTAGCCACATGCTACATGCAATAGCCTTAGAAAATGCCGTAACTCCATATAAATTTAGGAATATTTCTACATCATACATACAACATCATACTTCACTACGACTCAAATAAACTTAAGCTCTTGCGTACGTTGTTCAAGACTATTAGATCACTTCTCTATAACTAGTATCATTAACAAAGAAATCATCACATCTACCTTAATCAATAACCTATACTCATTTTGCACAACAAACACCGTTAACAACTTTTTTCTTACTTCAAGCAAACAACAATTCACCTTAGCAAATAACTCCTTCTCTACTTTTTACTAAACTAACAAACAAGGTCGTATCACTTCATGACTAACTTAATCTTATGCAAAAAAATTTGGCTATACATCTATTCAAGAAATTTCCCTTACCACTTTTCTTACCATTACGCCACTAAATACCCGTTCCAACCAATACAAGAAAAACAAGATGGACAACAAGTTGCTAGTGAATCAAAATAGGCCCCACATGGCTTCATTAGACTTTGATTTTGTGTTTTGAACAAGAAATGAGATGAATGACAAGGCAACTATGCTAGTGAATCGAACTAGCCCCACACAACTTCAATAGACTTTCAGTTTCAACAACACAATGATAACAAGATTACAAGAGATAGAAACTTGACACAGAACATTCAATGATCTAAGAATACACATCTTACTCTATATAAATAAAAAAAATCTGAGTCAAACATTTCCCCCACAGACTACCATACAATCCATACATGCTACTAGCTACCACATTAGTCTACCACTATAAAATGGTAAATCATTCTCAAACATTAGTTATTCAACTAAACACATTTATCTACACAAAAGTCACCCTCACTCTGATTTCTAACCTTGCGACTTCACATCACCAACTTCTTGGTCCAATATCACTACCAATAGGTCATGACACCATCATTTTAACTTATACTACTACTCGGGTGGAAATACAGTTCCAATATTCTGCTACACATTGTTCCCCCTGAAGCATGACATCTGCAACATCAATTTGCAAAAGGACTAAATACACTTAATACTACAGCCTAAAAAGCACGATTTCATCAGAATCAAAGTTCACACTAGAATCAATACACCTTGGAGCACTAAAGGACTCTTCTCAAGTACTTGCACAAATTTTAAACTCTTATATGGCTTAATCAGAAAGGACCATACCATTTAGACTCTAAACTTTTGCACTTGAATAAACCCAATAATGACACATATTTGAGCACATCAAAGAAAGGAAATAATTGGGATGAATTTACTTCTATATGGGTGACACCATACACGAATTAGAGTATGTATGAGGAACATTCCGACTCCATAAAATGAACTAGAACATGAAGAAAGAGAGACATTCCTAAATGCCTAGTAGCTTCCTACCTGTAAGTGTGGCACGCTGCACACCCATAAATAAGACTCTACCCGATACGGTTTTGCAGACACCTTGGGACCATGAACCATGCTCTTATACTAAGTTTGTCACGACCTGAACCGGGGCCCTAGCCGTGATGAGCATTCCAAACCATGAAGGCCCGAACGCCCTTCTAATTTGTAATCGCATACCCTTTCCTCATATGAAAAAGATAATGCGGAAATACATAATGAAACAAAATCATGGTCATTAAATTTGAATTTAAATCTTAATGAAAACTGAAATTCAAAACATCGGAGTTATATCTGACTCAGTCTGCGAAATCTCTACTACATTCATAAACCTAACTATCTCAAAACTGGGACAAGGCCCTAGTAGACCAAAACATAATAATGATAAATGACTGAAGTAAACTAGGCATTCTAAAATATAGAAGGCTCGTAACAGAACTCTGCACTTTTGTTTGGAGAAACTCTACTGTTTATTGGGACTCCTAGATTAAGCCTCAAAACCTATAAGAGAGCGGGTCAATATAGATGTACTGGTACTTAGAGTAATCAAAAATAAAGTATTTATATATAACATAAGCAAGAGCAATTCATAAAACATTTTACATATAATATATGAAAACACATGGGAACATTTTAAAGACTTTAAAACATTTCTTTGAAACCATGACTCACTCTTTGTCTTATTTCTGAGCTAGATGGTACACCCTACAATCTGTAATTCCATGGGCTAAATGGAATCCGCCGTTGACTCGACAACTAAGCCCCCAATCCAAGTTTGTTGCAAGGATTGAAGTTTCTATAAGGAGGACACACAAGATCACACAGCAGTGTGCCAAAATCCTCAATCAAATTAATATGTCATGGTAGTGCACAAGATCATAAAGAAGCGCTCCTAACCATAGTCCCAATTTGGGACGACATGAAATAAGGTACACAAGATCACAAAGCAAGATACCATAATCCCATGTTGGAAAATCACGATTTCTAGCATAGAGTCATTCAATTCGTACTTTCTTCGGATAACCATCAACTCTCTTTAATCCCATTTTTAAACTTTTTTTTTTAAACAAGCATCTTTCAGAATTAATAATCTGAAAATGTGATTTCAAACATGTGTTCTATTCTGTTCTGAATTACTATGACTTTAACTAAGTTGGTGTCATCACACTAAGACTTGCAAGTCCTACTTCTGAGCCATATTGTACAATGCATGATTCTTTCATTAAAACATAATTAGATCACCCAAGCATGTAAATAATATAAGAGATTTAATGTTTCAAAACTATGCAAAAATTCTCATTCTTTCAATAAATATGTGGTGGCCATATAATCTTTGTCAAAACATGCAAATCTTCGCATTATATATTTATATTCAACATTGGTCAACATAAACATCCCTCTCTTTTGAAACTAAAACCATAATTCAATCATAGCAATAATCAAGACATTTCATATCTTGCTTTACAAGATACATTCAAAACAGTCCATAGCATATGAAAATTAAAAAGTAAGGAAAAATCATAACAAGAGAGGGATTCTTCACGATTCATGCTCTGAATTGTATATTCATCCTTAAACACAAGCATATATATATATATAGAGTTTCAAGTCAATTTGGGGAAAAGCCTGAACACCAAAACAATACTGATCAAGGCTTCTAAAACATGCTAGTAGTTGTAAATTCAAAACCCCTTTCTTAAAAATCATGATTTCGAGACCGTTAGCATGTATTAAAGATGATTTCTTTGCCCATGAAATTGTAGAAAAATTCCACGTACCTTAATTTATGACTCTTGAATGAACTCGAGCTTTAGGGATGCTATTCGAACAATTGATGTGTTCTTCTTGTAGCCCTCACAATGGGGATTCCGAATCTCAAAGAATTATTAAAAACCCACGGTGAAATCTTAAGATATTTTGATCTTTGGGTTGAAACCCTAAGAAGTGTTCTTGGTGATTTTGAGAGAGAATGACCTTATTTTGGTATTTGGGGGATTTAATCCCGTGTTATGGCTGAATAGGGGTAGTGGTGGAAATTACCACTTTTGCCCTTAAAAAGGAAAAAATAGAACCTGGAAATTGGGTGCATGCAACAGAGCATGTGTCGCACGCTAATCGTGCAATGCGACTGTCTCAGTCACGAAAATGGCCATAACTTTTCGTTCGGGTATCAGATTTTTGCAAAATTGGTATCATTGGAAAGATAATTCTAAGATATTTCATTTGATATATAGTAGGCTCACTCAAACTCGAACGATAGGAAAACTTTCAACTCGTCCTTGAGTTAGGAGACTTCTATGATCTCAATTTATGCTCAAATAGGTTCCCACACTACATAATTGATTAACATGCCAAATTTGCATAGGATTTATGGCTTTTGGATCATCTATGCATAGAAATGACTGTTTTTCGTTATAGCACGAAATGTGGGGTGTTACAACAATTGGAGGAGATGGGCAATTTATGTCCTAATTGATGATTTTAATTGGTATTGGATGAATTGGGTTGAGGGAAAAAGACTAAATTGCCCCTCAAACACTTAAATTTACAATAGAATTATGTTTTAGAGAGCCACCACGATGTAGTGAGGGCTCCATCGCTATAGGCACCGCGATGCATTCCTATCGCGATGAGCTGCTGGAATGAAAATCTAAAAAAGACCCATTTCTCTTCCAAAAAATCTGAAAGACATGCTCTTTACACCTCTGAACATGAATTGACTCAAAAATCTATATCTCGGGGTCAGGAAGACAAACTTACAAATCATCGAAATTAAGAGGCTTAAAATATGACTAAAACCTCATTTGTTAGAACTTAATAGAGGTATGAATCTAAATTGTTCAAACTTCAAACCATTAAGTGCATTTGTTTTTTATTAAGGTTTTAACTCTTAATAGTTTTGAATAGGTCTTAATAATTCTGAACTAGAACCAAGTCTTAATAGGTCTGAAGGGATATTCAGGTGTTGGATAATATTCACCACTATTCATAATTAGTAGTCACCACCACTAACCACCTTTGCCACTGTTACTATTGCCAATCACCACCCACCATCACCAACCACCTCCACCATCACAACCACCATCGACAACAAATACTGCTACCAACCACAATTGTCAACCGCTACCACACCTACTACCTCTTTTATCCTAATTATATTTACCGCCACCACTGTCATCAATAATACCAGAATCAGCAACCACTACCGACCAATCTCTACTACCAACCAGCTTATCTATCACAACTCACACCACTACTAACTACCTGTCACGACCCAAACTAGGGCCTGGCCGTGACGAACATCCCGAACTATAAAGGCCCTTACGTCCTACTCTATCTGATCTGGTAATCAGGTACAACATTTATATCATAAAAGAAAATGTGGAAATATAATCTGATATGGAAATATGGTCATTAACTCTGGGTTTCAAGACATAAGAAAGACAACTGTAATTAAAAACATTTGAATAAGATCTGACTCAGTCTGCGAAATTTCTACTATATCTCAAACTGTTCTGAAAACTGGGACAAGGCCCTCAGTGGACCAAAATAACGGAATAACATAATTTGAAATAATAGGCCTTCCGGAATAAAGAAATCTCACCACTGCACGGATCACTTCTCTCTAGAATACTCTACTGATTAGCCAGGCCCTTAGACTGAGCCTCCGAACCTGGGATATTGAGGGTCAATACAGATGTAGTGGTACATAGAGCAAATCCAAAATAATAGTTTATATTCAACATATATGAGAGCAATTTAAAACTGTTGCTAAACATATCATATAGTAAGAAATCTCGTGGGCATTTATGAAAGAATCTGAAAGAAAATCATCTGAACTCTAAGACATTCTTTGTTTTACTTTGGCGCTGGGTGGTATACCCTACAACTCTAAAATTCCACAGGATATATGAAATCTTTTATTGACTCGGCGGGGAAGCCTCCACCCCAAGTGTGCTACAAGGGTTGGAGTCTCTGACTCTGCTACGCCACACGGTCGCCGCCAGCATAAAAATAATATACATGGATCAACAAATCTCGGTTTTAGTCTAAGAGTTACTTGAACTCAATCCTTCTTCAGGTAACCACCTAACCCCTTTTAAGTTCAGTTTTAACTCTTTAAAACATACATTCTCTGAAATTAAACTCTGAAAACATACTCTGTTATGGCATGCATACTTGTGGTATCGTCATACCATTGACTTGCAAGTCACATCTCTGAGCCATTATTAGAATATTACAATCTCTGTTTTTAAACATAAATTCAGGACCACCATATCAATAAATCATTTCAAAGAACACTTTCTCTAAAACTCATATAAACATATGTATGCAACTCTCTTTGTCAAACTTTCAATGATGCAAGGTGGTCATGTCAAATCTCTTAATCTCATGCAAATATTTCTCTTTTAACAAAATATATTTACATCAAGAAACTCCCTCTCTTAAATCTCTAAATCATGCTAAAAATACTATGGTATTTGAGTAAACAAATTTCAAGCGATAAATTATGCATTTCAAATCCTTCATATTAAGATCATAAACTTAAAGTCATCACAAGAGAGGTATTTCATCAGTTGTGCTCTCAAACAATCTTAAATCTAATTTTTCATACATATACATATACATGTAAATCAATTTAAGGGGAAAATGCCTAAAGGCCAAGTCAACAATACAATTCAACATTCATATTGCATAATAAATCATGTATTTCAAAAACCCCTTTGTAAATTCATGCTTGATAATCTTTAAATCATGTTCTAGTGTTTACAAACCCATGCTATTTTTAGGATAAACCCCACGTACCTCAATTTAGAAATTTGATGGATGATTCTTGAAGCCTATGATTTGGAGATTCCAAATATTCAATCAGTCTTGAAAACCCACGGTTAAATCTTGAGTTATTTAGGTTTTCTTGTTTGAAACCCTAAGGAGTGTTCTTGATGCTTTTGGATGAAAATATCAATAATGAGGTCATTTGGATTAAATTCCGTGTTTAGGCTGATAAAGAGGTGAAAATATCCAATATACCCTTAATGAGATAGACTAAAAATATAACTGGGAGCTCGATTTCATGGGCCACCGTGAGACGCCACAATCGCAGTGGCTCACTAGAAATTGATGAGTGGGATTCTTAAGGTCACCGCGACACGGAGCCATCGCGTTGTCCCACTGGTTGGGACTGGAAACTTTAGCGCGACGCTCCACAATCGTGCTATGCTACTAGAATTTGACAATTTCTAAATAGGCCCCCTCCGCAATGTGCCAAGCACCAAAATGATGTTGTTTTATGACTAGAACTTAAATTAGCCATAACTTCTTGCTCGGGTATCAGATTTTGGCAACTATTATATCGACGGAAAGCAAATTCAATTTACCATTTGATAAAAAGTCAAAATTAGGGAAATTATATATGGTTTAAACTTTACTCACTTTGGAAGTAAAAAATGAGACTAAGCTTCTTTGACACAATTCTAGTCATTTAACTCTAAGAGCATATTACCACGAGCTACTGCATTAACGATTTTTCTATTGTGTTACACTACCACTAATACATCACAACCTCTTCATATTCTTTGACCGCTACCACCATTATCACTTGTAATTCTACCTCTACCACCACTTCAACTAGTACCATCACTACAATTTATCTATACTAACAACCATCTCCACCATCACAACAAATAACATCTCCAGCTAGCACCAACACATCATCAACAATCATGTATTCATGTTGTAGACAACACAATCAACACCTTAAACTACTAATATCAAGCAACATCACATCACAACAACTAGCACCACCATCAATCGCCACCATCATAACAGTCACTACACTACCAACCATCACAATTATCACCACTAATATTATTAATCACTAACATCAATCATTGTCACTGCAACCACCATTATAAGTCATCTCCACTATTACTAATAAACATAAATGTTTTTTCTCAATCAAATACTAATAATTTAGTTGTATTAAATTACATACTTTTTTAATATATAATTAATTTTTTATTTGAATTTTATTTTTAATTTTAGTATATATACAAATACTTTTTTTTACACATTCAAATGTTGAAAAATAAATAGTCTTAATCATTCAACTTTCAGATCTAGAGATAACATCTTAATCATTTAGATGTCCATTCAGATTCAGACGTCCGAATCTTAAAAAAATAAATGGAGCCTAAGTCTTTCTACACTTAGAAAAATTTTCAAGCCCTAAACTTCCCATGCATGCAACTAAGAGTTAAGCCGAGTCAAAAGTTATATGGGGTAACCTAAGAGTTAAGTCAAGTCAAGAGTTATACGGGGTGTTACATTATTCCCCCCTTGGATCATTCATCTCTGAATGATGACTTGGGATACAACGAGCATGATTCAAGCACTATATGGAAAGAAAAGAGTATTATAAGCTTTTTACCTTCGATATCATCATCCATGGTTTCAAAGAGAGTCGGGTACCTCGTACGCACGTCATCCTCTGATTCACAAGTTGCTTCCTCAGCTTTTTGATTCTTCCACAACAACTTAACCAAAGCTATCTCCTTACTTCTCAACTGTCGCACTTGGCGGTCTAAAATAACAATGGTTTTTTCTTCACAAAGAGTCTTTTATGTTAATTTATTCCATAGGAAATACAAGAGAATGATCCCCAATACATTTCTTTAGCATTGATACATGAAATACAGAATGGACAGAAGCTAAACCCGCTAGTAAATCTAACTCATGAGCAACCCACCAATCCTCCTCGTAATCAAATAAGGACCTATGTAATAACGACTAAGTTTTTCTTTATTACTGAATCGCATGACTCCCTTCATAGAGGAGACCTTTAGAAATACCCAATCATCAACCTTAAATTCCAACTCCCTTCTTCTAACATCGGCGTAAAACTTTTGGTTACTCTGAGCTATCTTAAGTTGCTCCCTAATGACCATCACTTTCTCTATCACTTGATGAACAAGATCTGGCCGAAACAACCAGGTTTCATCCACTTCATACCACATAATTGGGATCTACATCTCCTCTTATAAAGATCTTCGAAAAGAGCCATCTGAATACTGGAATAGTACCTATTATTGCAGGTGAATTCTATAAATGATAAGTGATCCACCTAACTACCCTTAAAGTCAATCATGGAAGCCCTCAAGATATCTTTTAAGGTCTAAATGGTGTGTTCTCCTTGAACATTTATTTGAGGATGAAAGACCGTGCTAAGGTTTGTTGGGTACCTAAAACTCTCTGAAAAGACCACTAAAACTAATAAGACAATTATGTACCTCGATCAGATATGGTAGACACTAGAGACCCATGCAACCAAACTATCTCTTGGATGTACAATTTAGCATAATCATACCCCGAATAATTAGTCCTCATAGGGAGAAAATGGGCAAACTTAGTCATCCTATCTATAATCACCCAAATAGAATCATATATATTTTGGGATCTCGAAGGTCATGTAATAAAGTCCATGTTGATCATCTCCCACTTCTACACAAGCAAAGATATCTCTTGGAAAGTGCCACTTGGTCTTAAATGTTCTACCTTAACTTGTTGACAATTCAAAAACTAAGATACAAAGTTAGAAACGTCTCTCTTCATGTTATTCCACCAGTAAATTGCCTTAGGATCATAATACATTTTAGTAGTGTCAGGGTGAACAACATACCTACAAGTGTGAGCTTCATCGAGAATTCTTTCTCGCAGCCCATCCACATTCAACATGCATAACGTACCTTGATACCTCAAAATCCCATCACCTCCAATTTCAAAAGCCATCACCTTTTACTGACCAACATCTTCCTTAATCTGTATCAAGATGGGTTCCTCGACCTGTTTCTCCTTAACTTCTGCACATAGGGAGGATTTAGCTACCTCATGAATGAATATCCTTCCATCTTTGGAATCTAGGAGTGAAACTCCCAAACTTATAAGTCGATGAGTATCCTTCACCATATTTCTCTTTCCTTCCTCCACATGATAAAGACAACCCATAGACAACTTGCTAAGGGTGTCAGCCACCACGCTGACCTTGCCTGGATAATAATGCAGGCTTATGTCATAATGCTTCAACAATTCTAGCCACCGTCTCTGCTTGAGATTCATTTATTTCTTCATGAAAACATACTATAAACTTTTGTGATCAGTAAATATATCAACATGCACCCTATAAAGATAATGATGCCAAATCTTTAATAAGAACACCACATTCGCTAACTCCAAATTGTGAGTGGGATAGTTTTTTTCATGCACCTTTAAATGTTTAGATACATAAGCCACCACCTTTCCATGCTACATAAGTACATACCCAAGTCCCACCCAGGACACATCACAACACACAATAAAGCCCTCTGTTCCCTCAGGTAGAGTCAAAACTGGTGCGGTAGTCAACTAGTCTTTCAATTTCTTAAAATTGTTCTCAAAAGAGTAGGACCACAAAAATTTCACCTTTTTTTAGTCAATCTAATAAGTGGAGCAGCTATGGAGGAAAAACTCTTTACAAATCTTCTATAATACCCATCCAAACCTAAGAAGCTCCGGATATCGGTTGGAGTTGTGGGTTTGGTCTATTTTCTCACCACCTCAACCTTTTGGGGGTCAACTTTAATTCCATTACTACAAAAAATATTCCCCAAGAGAGCAATAGCACTAAGTCAGAATTCACACTTGGAAAGCTTTTCATACAACTCATGATCTTTAAGGGTCTGAAGAATGATTCAAAGGTGATTGGCATGATCTTCCTCACTCTTAGAGTAAATTAAGATGTCATTGATAAAACCTATGATGAACAGGTCTAAAAACTAATGAAATGCCCTATTCATTAGGTCCATTAAAGTTTTGGGGGCATTAGTTAGTTCGAAAGAAATCACTAAGAACTCATAGTGACCGTATCAGGTTCAAAAACTTATTTTTGGAACATCAGACTCTCTAACCTTCAACTGATGGTACCTCGAGTGAAGGTCTATTTTGGAAAAATATTTGGATCCTTGGATTTGGTCAAAGAAATCATCGATGCTGGGAAGAGGGTATTTATTCTTAACTGTGAATTTGTTCAGCTAATGGTAATCTATGCCCATACGGAGGGAGACGTCATTCTTACGCACAAAGAGCATCGAAGCACCCTAAGGACAGAGACTAGGACGGATAATGCCTTTTTTAAGAAGGTCTTTTAACTATTTTTTCAACTTTTTCAATTCTTCAGGAGCCATTCAATGTGGAAGTGTAACACCCCACATTTTTGAGCTAGAATGTAGACCGCCATTCCTACGAATCAATATTCCAAAAGCCTTCCTATTGATTGAGTCTTGATGAGCGTCTAAAATTTATTTAGATTTTGGTTCCAGCAAGCCACCGCGAATTCCACCGCATAGTGGTGGTATTGCGATGACCTACTCAGTGTATCATGGTAAGCCTTAACAATAGAATTTCTTCTGCAACTTTTAAGTCCGAGGGTAGTCTTGTTTTTTCCCTACAATTCCTAATCATATTAACTGGTGATTAAAGCATTTTTAGGGAAGATTATGACCATTTTTACTTAAATTTATCTAGAACAAAAATCCTAACCTCTCTCCCAAAGATTAATAACTCATCCCTAAGGTCAAGAATTCCATGAAACGGATCAAGATCCGTGTTTTATATATCAAGATCCGGGTTTCATCTTTCAAATTTTATAATCTAAGTCTTGTGGGACTACTATAAAAACCTTGGGCATAAGTTTAAATGTTTTATCAAGATTAAAGATCCTCGATTATGATTTAAAATGAAGTATTCAATATGATTTTCAAAAAGTATGCATCATGGGACTATTTTGGTGAAAAAAATGGTTGTCTTGAATCACTTTTCATGGAAATTGAATTATAACTATATGTATGTATGATTTCATGTACTTTTTAAGATTGATTGAGAGCATGTGTATGAATTCCCTCTCTTATTGTGAACTCAAGTTTACATTTTTCTTTGTGAATGATTTGAAGTGCATGCCTTAAGATTTGAAAGTGATCTTCTCAATATCATGGTGTTTGATATGGTTTATCGATGATGAGAGGGAGTTTCTTTTTATCACTACATTTTTGTTTTAAAGGGAAAGAATTGCATGTAATTAAATAAATTGACAAGACCACCATATGTTTTGAATCTTACAAAGAGAGGTTAACTACGTAAGTGTTCTTGTGATTTAAAAGTGATGACTATATTGTGTTGTTATGAATCTTGGGTTTTCATATGCATGTTTTGAATATGATGGGCTGTGAATTGGATATGATATTGACTTGCAAGTTAGGGTATGACGATACCCCGTGATTACATTTCCTTAAAAATATAAGTATTGAATATTTTGAAAGTATGAAGCATAGTTATTTTAAAGAACTAAAAGTTGGGCTTAAAAGAGCTAGTAGGTTACTCGAAGAAAGTACGAGTTGAAAGACTCTATGCTAGAAACCATGATTTGCCGACACGGGGTTATGGTACCATGCTTTGTAATCTTGTGTACCTTGATTCATGTCATCCCAAATTGGGACTATGATTAGGAATCCTTCTTTATGATCTTGTGCACAACTATGACATGTTGATTTGACTTAGGATTTCGGCACCTTGCTATGTGATCGTGTGTATCCCACTTATATATACTCCAATACTTGCAACAAACTTTGATTGGGATCTTGGCCGCTGAGTTAAGGGTTCCATATAGCCCATGGAATTACAGATTGTAGGGTGTACCATCTAGCTTAGAAGAATGACAAAGAGTGAGTCAAAGTTTTCAAGAACTGTTCTGAAATTATTAAATATGCCTATGTATTTTATTTACGTAATATTCACTGTTATTACAATATTTTCTCATCTATTTTTGTATAAAACATGTTATTTTGAGTTGTTTCACATACCAGTACATCTATACTTCCCCTCTATATTTTAGGATCTGAGACACATTCTCTGGTCCCGTTCAACAGTAGATTCGTGTGTCAGAAATTGTAGTTGGTGAGCCTTCTCTATTCCGAATGGTTTGGTGATTAAATTTATTTATATATTTTGTTTTACAGTATGACTGGGGACCTGTCCCAGTCCTTAGACAGATGTTGACCTTCACAGTGTTAGAGATTTTGCAGACTGGTGTCAAATATTTTGTTGAATGTTATGAACTCAAGTTTTGTATTATTCCTCTTAACTAAGTGATTTGACCATGTTACCATATTTATTATCTATTTTTATATTTATTAAAGTATTTGAATGCTGTGCTTGATTTCTAGAAAGAAAAAGGTGTTCGGGCCTTCATGGTTCGGGATGCTTGTTATGGCCAGGGCCTCAATTCGGGTTGTGACAGGAAGAATAGAAATAGGATGGGTATCTGGAAATAAATCAATGCCAAAATATATCTCCTTATATGGTGGTTACCCAGGAAGGTCATCAGGAAAAACTTTTGGGAATTAATTAACTATAGGGACATATTGGAGGAAAAAACTTTCAGTACTGAAATCTTTGACTCGGACAAGATGGTACAAATAACCCTTTGATATTAGCCTACGGGCTCTAAGATAAGATATGAAGGATAGTCCCACTTGATGTCGCCTGGCTGGACGCAGGCCTAACACCTAAGACTATTAAATTGACACTGTCCCGGATGATCCTTTTCATACTTTCCGCAGCCCGAGTAAGACCTAAAGGTTTGAGCCACACTCTCCTGATACTAAGAGACCTTCATCCTCATCCCACTGTTTGGATGAGATTTATAAAACTTCTTATCAACTGGAGGACTGGGCGTTGGGGATCTAGCGAAAGACTGAGCATTGTTCCAAAATTTATTCTTAGACAATCTCTAGTCTGACCTTCTACCTTGTTGCTGACTGGCATGCTGATCTAAAAATCTAAATCTCTTAGTCAGACTTTATTTTTCCCTTACCTCTTCCTGCCTCATCTTCTCCTCTTCTACCTACTATATATGTACTGATAACCTGGAGAAGTCCATGTCCTTGTTCAGTATTGATCCTTTACATTCTATCCCCAATTCATCAGTGAGACCAGATGCGAACTTTCTCATTCGAACCCTCATGTTTCCCACAAATTCTGGATCATAATAGGACAACTGGGTGAACTTTAATGTATACTCTTTGACACTCATTTTTTCTTATTTCAGATTCATAAATTCTTCGGCCTTTACTATAACACCACATAGAATTCTTGACTTGATACCACTCATAGTAGCGTGCATAGGGAAATTAAAGCCTGAAATTTTTCTAATTGTTGAATGACTTAGCCATATTTTAAGCCCTTAACTTTAATGATTTTTAAATTGATCTTCCCGACCTCGAGACATGGATTTTTGAGTTGCTTCATGTTCATGTTTAGGGCATTGTATGCCAAAGTTTACTCAATTTCTCTCCCAAAATAAACACTAACTCTTCTCCAAATATCAAGAATTCAACCTCTAAGTTCAAGATTTCAAGAAAAGAGACTAAATTAGGGTTCCAATTTTAAAACTTAGGAACTTAAGGTATATGGGACTATACTAAACTCCATGGGCATATGTTTTAATATTTTTATCAATTTTAAAGATCCCTAATCATGTTTGTAAAGAATGGCTTTGATATTAATTTGAAAACATGTATCATGGAATCGTTTTGATGAAAGCATATGTTTGTCTTGAACTAATTTTCATGAAATGGAAATATAACTATGTACATATGTCTTTGTTTGTAATGAAAAGTTTGATTGGGAGTATGAATGATAAAAAAACTCTCTCTCCTATTTTGATAATGTCGATTTCAAGTGTTATGGGTTGTTTAAAGGCATGAATTTTCTAAATGGAAAACTAGAGGGTGAATAGTTTTCTAACGATCATAGAATGATACAGTTTATGAAATGTTGAGAGGGTGTTTTCGTATGGTGTACGTTCATTGTATCAAAATTAACAATTTCCAAGGGTTTTGAGTAATGCAAAGAAGATATGGCCACCTTATAGTTGTACTTATGATAGTAGAGTGTTTTGATGTAAAATCAAATTAAAATCGATAGCATAACTTTCTTAAATGAGGTTTAAAAACATTGGATGGTCAATAACATGATCATAAGTGAAAAGAGCCACAGATATGTTATGATGTAAAATGAATGACTTGCAAGTCATGGAATGAAGATTCCCGATGATGACATGTCCTTAATAAAATAAGTATTGAATGTTTTGAAGGCATGAAACATGATTTTGAAGAACTAAAAATTGGGCTTTAGAGATCTAACTGGTTACCCGAAGGAAGCACGAGTTAGAAGACTCAATGCTAAGAGCTGTGATTTACTGACACGGGATTATGGTACCTTGCTTTATGGTCTTGTGTACCTTGATTCATGTTATCCCAATTTGGGGCTATGGTTAAGAGCCCTACTTTATGGTATTGCGAACTACCCTAACATGTAGATTTGATTGAGGATTATGTCACCCTGCTTTGTGGTCTTTTATGTCTCCGTTACTCACACTACAATCCTTAAGAGAAACTTGGATTGGGTGCTTGGCCACCGAGTCAAGGGCGGATTCCATATAACCCATGGAATTTCAGATTATAGGGTGTACCATCTAGCTCAAAAGAATAACAAAGAGTGAGTCAGAGTTGTCAAGCATTATTTTGAGGATCACCAAGATATGCCTATGTATTCTTACTTATATTATGTCCAATGTTATTATGAAATGCTCTCACCTATATTGTATAAAAACATGCTATTTTGGGTTGTTTCACATACCAATACATTTGTATTGACTCCCTATATATTAGGATCTGAGGCACAGTCCCAGGGTTTCGCTAAGAAGTAGATCAGTGTATCAGACTTTGAAGTTCGTGAGGCTCCCTTGTTCAGGTGGACCTTATTTCATGCTATAACTTCATTTGTTTTAAGTTCATGGTCCAACCGGGGGCATTGTCTCGCTCTCAGACAAATATTGTTTTCTTATTGTTAGAGATTTCACTGACTGGTGTGAAATGTTTCTTGATGTTTATGAACTCATATTTGTATTGATTAGTTGAAGTAAGATAATGAACATGTTTTCTTTTTGTTATGTTTTCCACATTTCCTTTATAGTGTATGAATTATTGATATGATTGTCAGTTACAAGGGGAAGTCGGGCCTTCATGGTTTGGGATGTCCATCACGGACAGGGCCTCAATTCAGGCCATGATAAACTTTGTATTAGAGCCTGTCTCAAGTTCTCAGGGTGTCTGCAAAATTACATCGGGTAGAGTCCTATTTATGGATGCATAGCGGGCCATACTTATAAGGAGGAAACTACTAAGAATTTAGGAATATCTCTTTTTCTTTATGATCTAGATTGTTCCATAAAGTCTGTATGTCCTCTAATCAATGATTTTCTATATTTTAGAAATTTATCATGTCTCCCCATAGAACCAATAAGCAAAATAACCAATCTAAGGATGTCCGTCTTACTCATGAGATGCAGACCCATAATAGAGGTCGTACCCCAGAGTTTGTTGCTACTCTAGGAGTTCCTCCATTCTCGACTAGTCCATCTCAGGCTCCACGGACCAGTGTTAGCTATCCCCAGCCTCCTCAGAGAGAAGTGTCGAATGCTGAATTTTGACTGTCCATCCATATGATTGCTCAAATGGTGGCATCTCAGACCCGTCAGTCTAAAGATATGGGTTTTGTGTCTGGTTCATCTTGACTTAATTATTATTTTTTTCTCAAATTAATTTTAAGATACAAAAAAAGACAACCCGGTGCATCCCCACCACAAAGGTGTATTGTACGCAGCCTTACATTGCATTTCTGCCAGAGGCTATTTCAAAGGCTTGAACCCATGACCTGCTGGTCACATGGAAGCACCTTTACCAGTTACTCCAAGGCTCCCCTTCAAATTTTAAGATACAATATAAGCATTATTTAATGATACTACGATAAAATAGTCATGTTATTAATTATTGAAAAAATTGCCAAAAGGCCCCCAACCTTTACCTTAAATTCCAACTACACACCTATACTTTGTGGAGTCCTCTGAACCCCCTGAATTATTTTAAAGTGGAATATTTACACCCCTAAAAGCTCATGCCCAGACATTGTTTCAGGTAGTGAGCTGCACTCGCTGCCACATCATCGCCACGTTATTTTTTCTTGCCACATCATTACCACGTCATATTTTCTTTTTTTGTTACTTTAAAAAATCAATTATTTAACTTTTTTATCTCCTATTCTCTTCTATTGCACCACTTCTATGACCGTTCTTTCTCAAAAAATTCTTTTCTTTAGTTTTCATTACACTTTGTTTTCCACCCATCTCTTTAATTTTCACTCTTGCTATTTCCAGAACTTCAAAATGGATCACTCAGTCATGGTGACCTTATCTGACCCTTCAGCGTTCTTTTTTTCTTTTTTTTTTTTTAATTTCTCAACTATGAAAGTTGATGTTGAATTTATGATTGTGAAAAATTTTGATGTTGATTTTGACTATGGTGTTGATTTAATTTTTTCAATTTCAAGAAATGTGGATTTGAACGATGTTTTATGGTTTGAAATTGAAAATTCAATCAATGTAAAGTTAAAAGATTTTAAGATTCCACAAAATGTGTATAGAGCATTGTTGGAAGTCTATGTTTCATTTCATGAGAACGATGATTCTTGGTATGGTAATTCGGTTAATGAGTATGTAAGTTTGATAAATTAGTTTTGGATTGGATGCCATTGTTGAGTTTTTGAAGATGCCATTATTGAGTTCTTGAAGAAGATAAAGAAGAAGAAGAAGAAGAAAAAAGAAAGAAAATTCATAAACAAAAATAATAATTAAAAATGAATAAAGAAAATAGAGGAATATTAAAAATAATTTTTTAATAATAAAATTCGTTCTCACTCTCTTTAAAGGAAGTGAAACACACTCTCTTGCCATGTCAACGTTCAGGGGGTAAATATTCCACTTTAAAATAATTTAGGGGGTTATAGAACCTCCGCAAAATATAAGTATGTAGTTGGGATTTGTGGTAAAGGTTGGGGTGTATTTGACCCTTTTTCTCTTAATTATTTTTTTTAATAGATGTGCCAACTCAAAATGTGACAAATAAAACTAAACGAAAGGGAGTAATTTTCTTGTTAAATTAGTCAACTTACTTGCAATGAAAGAATAAACATACAAATTTTGTGTTCTTTGGAAACTTATTAGTGTTATATTAGAACAAAGTTAAAAATAATTAAGTTAGGAAGAAATAAAAAAGAAAAGTAAGGAAAAAAAAAAGGAAACTTAAGGTCGCCAAGACCAACCAAAAGCAACACCATCTCGCTTAACATCTATATAGTAGATAAGTATTCCAGCGCTTTGCACGGGTCCAACATAAAAAGTATTTATGTTTACTTCGAACAATGAAATTGAAGAATAAAAATTCAGGGAATTATTTTTCTTCATGTGTTGGAAAATGGTGGATATTTCTAGAAATATTTTGGAGAACAGAGGATATTTTTGAAGTGAGTTTAATGAGCACCATAAAGACGATTTTGTCCTTGGTCATCCTTCAACTCACTCTTCTATATAATATAAAACAAAATAATTATTTGATCTTTCATTCAACATCCATGATATTCAGCCACTACAGCAACAACACAATATACCAGCATAGTCCCACAAAGTAGGATCTGGGAGTATAGAGTGTACGCAGACCTTACATCTACCTCGTATATGAGATAGAACTGTTTCTGATCAATTCTAACTCAAGGAAAAAACGGTCAGGAATGAAATTCAACCATTAAAATAAAAAATCTGAAGAGAACTGAAAATAAATCTGGGCAAAAAAATTTTACACACTTTGGGATGCTTTGGTTGGAAAACTAGTTATGATGAAATTAGTTATATTGAAATTAGTTATACTTAGATCAGTTATCCTGTTATTATTTTTTAGTGGTTGTTTGGTTTATGTTACTAAAAATAATATACGTTGCACTCTTTCTAAGAATAAGTAGATTGTTTACAAAATACCCTTCATCTTATTTAGGTTAATAATTTTTCTTCATATTAAACCATACAATAGAAATTGAAAGTGACTAATTTTTTTTAATTAACTTTAGTATTTTTTTTTTTTTTTTAAAAATACATGTTAAGAAATTTATGTTTTTTTTTTTTAATTTTTTTTTTTGTTTTTTGTTGAGAAATAAGAGGGAGGGTTGTTGTTGAGTTTGGAGAAAACATAGGCCAAATAGAGAGAGCAACCACCCTCCCATGAAAATCCATTCTCTCAGTCGGCCTCATTCTGGGATGAAATGATCCTAAAAAATTTATGTTGATATTTCTTAAACGAGAATGAAGCTTTGATATATTTTGTCCTAAATTATGTAAAATGCTGATAATCCCATTTTTTGTTAAAAAATTCATCATGAAAAATGTGAAAAAGAATTATCCTCATTTTTTATTATTTAGTATCATTAATATTTGAAGAGTTAAATTCTAGTTTTTTATAAAAAATAATTTTTCAAACATTTTTAGCTATATATAAATAATAATTTATTATTTAATAATTAAGCAGGTACTAAGTTAGAAAGAGAATTTTATGATACTTTAATTACTTGTTCATGATAAATTTGTTTGGAAAATAAAATTTTGAAGTAAGATTAATAAATATTTCTACCAAATAGAAAGACAATAAACCCTTGGATCAATTTTGAATTTGATTGTATAAATTATTTTTATGGTGTCACTATCATTTTTCATGACTCCTGATTTTTGTAACATTTAATAAGTTCAAATAACTGTTCAAATTTATCAAAATGGATGAAAGTTTGTAGAGTAATTAAAATTTAAATTAAAGATAAAATTAACAAAAAAATTGACGGGAAGACTACAAAAATGTCAAATTCTCTCTTGTATATAGTAATGATTGTGACACTAAGAGAAAGTTAAATATGTTTTGTTTAGAAAATTATTGGATGTTTCTATAAATATTTTGGAGAAGAGAGGATATTTTTAAATTGAGTTTAATGAATGCTGAAAAGATAATTTTACCCTTGATCTTCCTTGAACTCATCTTTCTATAATATCTATGTCCAAAGTAGGAATTTGTTCAAATGAAAAATTAAGAATATTTATATTCTTGGAATAGTAGAGATCAATTTGGGAAAAACTAATGTCTTGAGATTTCAAGAGACAAATAAGAAAGTTAACTAATAGACAAGATCATAGAACAAAATAACCTAGGTAAAATATAATGTTTTATAATGTATGCACTAAGATGTATAGCGGTATACAAATAGCATGTTTGTACTTACTTTTATTTTATATCCCCTCATTGATTTGAGTTTTCTCTCAAATTTCTTTTCCTTATCTCTCATTCCTGCTTTAAATTTTCTTCACATAGTAAAATTTTTACATCATGTTGTCGAATGTCTTTATTCAATTTCACCCTATTGAAGCGGAACTAGTAAATCTTCTTAAAAGGTTCTTGAAGGGTGAACATTTGCAATGTCCTATCAAATTTGCGAAATCTATGGTGATCAACCCCATGCAAGTTTTTTGAATCGAAAGAGAAATTAGGCTACTTCATCACCCCATTGAAGAAGTGGGAGAACTCAGATCAAAAGCATGTTCGGACTTTGTTGAGATTATTGAAGAATCATGTAAAGTTTGATTAGCTGGTAGATTAGAATATTTAATTATGCTATTAGTGGTAGTTAGTTAGCTTACTATACTTAGTTAGTTAGATAGATATTGATAGATGACACCTACACATACTTGTATATATGTTTATTTTACATTCACGGAATAGAGTTAGTTACCATTTCACAAAATATCTTCTCGTGATCTTCTCTCAGTTCTCTCTCTCTCAATCAAAGGTAAAGGTTAACTACACAACAATGGAAGATTTCAGTTTATTGACTTCATAAATCCTCAACTTTAACATGGTATCAAAGCAATTTTGATTCTGAATTTTGCATTTTTCTTTAGCATTTCTTACTGCTCCATTCGTATATTCGACCTTCTGGGTTTTCGAGTTATGTTTTGGTGTTACTTTCTTCTTCACTAGTGTTGGTGATATTGTTGTTCCTCCTCTCATTGTGTCTTCAAAATATTTGCTTCTTTGTCACTTCTAATGGCGGATAATGAAGATAATCCTCTTACTCAAGCAAGTCGAGAAACTATCGACTTGACTAATCCCTGGTAAATGCATCCCTCTGAGAACGCAGGAGAACACTTCTTCCTGGTGTTTTCGATGGGACCGGGTATCGGTCATGGAGGCGAGGTGTACTTCGTGCCTTGTCAGTCGAAAATAAAACTGGTTTTATCAATGGTAAATGTCCAAAACCACCAGAAGATTCTACATTTTTTAGTCATTAGGAGAGATATAATGACATAGTTACTCCGTGGCTCTTGAATTCTCTATCCAGAGACCTAGCAGATAGTTTACAATACATTGATAATGCTCAAGATCTTTGGCAGGAACTCGAATACAGATATGATCAAACGAATGGGGCTAAGTTGTATCAGTTGCAGCAAGAGATTAATGACCTTTATCAGCGTTCTTTGGACATCACCAACTATTATACTAAAATGAAGAAACTATGGGAGGAATTGAGTGCACTCACTCTGAGTACTAGCTGCACATGTCAATGCACTTGTGGTGATAAAGCAGCTGTGCATAAGGCTGAATAGGATCGACGACTAATACAATTTCTCATGGGGCTCAATGAGATGTACACACCTTTGCAAGGGAGTATTTTAATGATGAATCCCCTTCCTAGCATTTCACAAGCCTTCTAAATTTTGATTCAGGAAGAGAAGCAAAGGGAAGTTAAGCCTAACACTCAGCTTAGTCTAGAATCTGCATCTCTTACCACTCATGCCATAGCAAATGCAACAAATGCAGTCTTTAAGACAAATTATCAAAACACTAGGATAGGAAATGATCAGTATAATAGCAAACAATGTGGTAATAACTATTCAGGTTCATCTGGTTCTTCTGGAGGATATTCGTGTGGGAATTCACATGGTGCAAGTGGCCATTCTATAAGTAGATCTCATTTGTTTTGTGATTATTGCAAGAAATCTGGTCACACTAAAGACAAATGTTATAGGTTGCATGGTTTCCCTCAGGATTTCAAATTCACAAAAAGAAAGAATTTAGCTTCTGCTACTAATGTCTTTGGAGGAATGCACACTGATAATCACATAGGAAAGAATATTACAGTAGAAGATCCTAATTCTCAAGGACTTCAGACCCTAACTAAAGATCAATACAGTCAGCTAATGACCTTACTGAGCACTTTTCGACAAGGAGATGCAACACATGAGATAAGTAGTATTTCTAGTGGTGCTACGAACCTTGCAAGTATAATTACTTGCTATTCCTCTATAACTGAGATTGCTGACCTTTCATGTGCATGTACCACATTGACAGCTGATTCCTAGATACTGGACTCTGGAGCATCTCACCACATCACATACAATAAAACCTTACTGACTAACATCAATAGTTTACCCTATCCTTTCCTAGTAACTTTGCCTAATGGATATAGAGTAAGGGTGACAGAAATTGCTGACGTCTTTATAAATCCAACTTTAACACAGCACAATGTTTTTTTTGTGTCTAGTTTTAAATTTAACCTTATTTCTGTTCATTATTCAGCACTTGATCTTCAAAGCATAGTTAGTTTTAGTAGCTCTTTTTGTACCTTGCAGGCCCCTTCACTTAAGAGGCCTCTGGATATTGGTAGAGCTGACAATGGTCTATACTATCTCTGCTCAAAATGTCACAACAACATATCAAGATCTTCTAGCAGACTCAAATCCCCCATTCCCAGCTCTTTAAATACTTGTCTTAGTTTTCCCACTTGTAGTAAACCTGTTTCATCTTTACTTCCAAATATTGTTGTAAATAATTCATGTTCAACTAATAAAGAAGTTTGATCTACTTTGAATCCATGTCTATCTTCTGCATCTCATGATAATAATGTTGATCTTTTGTGGCATCAAAGATTAGGCCATGTACCTTTTTCAAAAATGAGAGGAATATCTTCACTACCAGTACCTTTTGCACCAAAACAACCTTTCATGTGTACCATTTGTCCAATGGCCAGACAAAGTAGACTACCTTTTCCACAGAAATCGATAATCAGTACTACACCTTTTGAAATCTTACACATTGATCTATGGGGAACTTATCATGCTCTAAATCATGACAACTATAGGTATTTTCTTACCGTGGTTGATGATTACAACAGGTCCACTTGGACACATCTTCTGAGTTGTAAAAGTAATACACGTCAATCCATCAAAACCTTTGTGTCTTTTGTTGAAACTCAGTTTTTGACCAAGATCAAGATTATCAGGTTTGATAATGGCCTTGAGTTTGTAAATCATGCGACTACATCATTCTTCCCAGAAAAGGGCATCATCCACCAGAAAATTGCATCATCCTTCCCAGAAAATGGTATGGTGGAAAGAAAACACAAATATCTTCTGGAAACTGCAAAAACACTTTTATGTCAATCCAAGTTGCCAATTAGATATTGGGGATAGTGTATCCTAAGTGCTACCTACTTGATCAATAGATTAACTTCCATACTGTTGAAAGGCTAGTCCCCTTATGAACTTTTATACCAAAAGAAACCTAGTTACTCTCATTTAAAGATTTTTGGATGTCTTTGTTTTCCCACCACTCTCAAGGCTCGCACAAGTAAGTTTGACCCTAGAACCACTCCATATGTTTTCATGGGATATACTTTTGGTACAAAAGGTTACAAGGTTCTTAACTTGACTACAAAAAGGTTACATATTTCTAGGGATGTTGTTTTTCATGAAAATGTCTTTCCTTTTTCCTTGTCATCTCAACAGCCTATTTTCCCTGATGTGGTTTCTCTAACAAATCTTAATGTTGATGCTAGTGATGTTGGGCATATTTACACGCCTAAAGCACTATAATTTACCCATATTTTAGCTAAGTTTTAAGGACAAAATATATAATTCCTGCACTTTTAGTCCATTTTCCTGTAAGTGAGCTAACCAACTTGATTAGCATGTTTTCAGGTATTTATGATGAAGATTTCAGCACTTTGTGGACCTTTCGGTAGCAAGGAAAACTTCACATAAGAAGGAAGGTAGCTTTTGGAAGCTTGTGGACTGAATGTGATGCATTGAGAATCCGTCCCGGGCAAAATAAGTTTTTCTTAATACTTACGGGTGCAGCAGTAACCCAGTAGGACTAGGATAGGGATAAAAACCCTATTTAAGTAGGACTAGGACAAGGATGTTATATAAACCTTATTTGCTGAATTTTTCAGCAAGCTTTTCATTCACGCTTTTCATAATTCATTCGACACTTTACAGAGAAAAACGCTACCCTTGGGGAAAACGTCCAAAGGGCAAAAACATCAACCTTGTTTTGATGATAATTCTAAACTTTGGTATGATGATAATGTCTATTGTGATTTCCATTGCACTCGTGAGTAGCAAAATTTCTCTGTTAAGGTTATGGAAGCCTTATGATATACTATCTATTACTATGAGTTTGTGAATTCTTGATACGTATGCTACTTATATCATTACTCTCTTCATCTTAATTAATTCTTGTGGTTGCAAACATATAGAATACGCCATTATAGCATTAACTTGTTCGAGAGAAAAGTTACATGTTTGGAAAAGAGAGTGTGACAAGGAAGTAGGGCTACCAACCCCTATTTACACGTTAGTGCCATAACTGGATTAACCTCTTGGAGAATCTGTACCGTTAGTTATACAATTTAAGCTCGAGAGAGTTTAAGTGAAATAATCCTGGATGGTCGAGAGACACTAGGATTTACCATTAGAATACGAATCTCTATAAGTTCATTCATGTCTGAATTCCGCATAACTCATAGTTAATAGATACATAGAACTCATAAGGTGGACATAACCCTAACTTATTATTCTATGTGATTAAATCTTACTAAACCCAGCATTCATTCGTTACTTTGTTAACCTTATTGCACCCATAAATTAAATCCCCCCCTTCCATAGAATTTTGGACCAACAGTCTACTAATAGTTGTATACTTAGTGACCAAGTATTCCCTGTGGGATTCGAAACCCAACCCAGTTGGGTTCTATATTTGACAGCGGCTGCTTACACTCTTACGAGAGTTGTAGTTTGGGCGTTATCATATTTTGGCGCCGTTGCCAGGGAATACTGTTGTCTACTAAGTTTGCGATAGTCAATAGACCCTTTGGTCAAAGATTCTCGAATATTACTTTTTGTTTGTTGTTTTTGTTTTGTTCAGGTTTAGTGGAGTGCATGCCAAATACACGAAGTTCTGGTTAGCCATTATTACCTATAAATTCTAAACCACAACTTATTGGCAGAATGGATGCACAACGTGAAATTGAAAGAAGGGTTGCTCAACAAGAGCAGGCTAGATTAGCTGCATTGGCAGCTGCCCAAGTGCATCAACAGAATATTGATAACCCAAGGTGATCAATGAATCCTGATGATGAGGACTTGGGTGATGAGGAGCTATTGAATCCAAGACATGCTACTGAAGTGGTGGCACCCATGCAGAGGAGAGATCGTCAAGCTAGATTGAGGCCTGATCGCCGAGCTGTGCAGATTTCTTTTGATGATGATGACGATGATTTGGATGGGGTTGGTGCCACAGGAGCTATTATTTCTCCACCCTTGGCACCTGGAGCTAAGTTTAATATCACTAGCACCATGATTCAACTATTGCAGCTCAAAAGATTATTTGGTGGACTTGCAGGTGATGATCCGAATATGCATCTGGTCAATTTTATCTCTACATACAAGTCATTCGACAATCCAAGCGTTGGACAAAATGCTATTCGGCTGCGCTTATTTCCATTGTCTCTATCTGGGGAGGCAACTCTATGGTTGAACGGGCTGACTCCTAATTCAATTACAAATTGGAGGCAATTGAAAGACGCTTTCCTAGAAAGATTCTTTTCGCTATCCAAGAGAGCACAGTTGAGAGGTGAGATCAGCAATTTTCGACATCTTCCAACTGAAGCTCTCCACGAAACATGGGAGAGGTTCAAGAAGAAGATTATGAGGTGCCCAAATTATCATATGACCAATGTCCACTTGATGGAGATATTATACAGGGCTTTGAATTCGGTGACTAATCCAGTGGTTGATAATGCTGCGGGTGGGTCATTCTGGACCTCACTTTTATTCAAGCAAGTGATATGCTAGATCGTATGACAAAGCAGAGTAGAGCTTAGCATACCAGGGATTCTGAGGTAGCAAGCTCTACTGTATCCATTGGCATTACTGCAGAACAAAGGCGAAGAGAGGAGGAACGTGATCAAGATATGGCACACATAAAAACACAGATGGATTTTCTTACAAAACATTTATTATCAGGGAAGACCGAAAAAGTCAAGGCTGTTGTGACATAAGAAAGTTATGACTTCGAGTCTGAAGAAGAAGAAAATTACTTGAAATCAAGTTCGGAACTATTATGATAAATCTGGAAACAAGGACCGTGATCAAGGTAGTTGGAAGAATAAGACTGACAGGAGTGATTTGTATGTTCCTCCTGGAAGTCGTAACGCTGCTGCATCTGGCTCTGGGAAGATGTCAATGGAAGATATGTTGGCTAAGCTGGTGAAAGGAGTGGAGACAACCAACACGGGAGTAGCTAAGGTAATAAATGATATGTCCTCAATGATGCAATTAGTTGACTCGTATTCCACTACAATAAAACAGTTGTAACAATAAATGAGTCAACTATCAGCGACATTCAATCAATGAAAAGCTGGCACTTTACCTAGTGACACTGTGCAAAATCAAAGGAATGATAGATGATCTATGGCTATTACTACCAGGAGTGGTAAAGTGTTGGAATATCCGTCCAAAGGCAAGCAGGTAGTTGATAATACAGAGGAGAATGTTCTTGATAAAGCATAGTTTGAAGATGCCGTAGAAGCTGAAGTGAGTGCTTATGATGATACACCTAGATGTCACAAGCCTGAAAAAAATGATAGTCAAAAGCAAGATAAAAAGGAAGTGGTGGAGAAAATGATTCCCCTTCCACCACCACCTTTTCTGCAGAGACTGAAGAAGAAGGCTGATGACACCAGGTTTAGTAAATTCATGACTATGTTGAAGCAGCTGACCATTAATGTTCCTTTGTTGGAGGCGCTGGTACAGATGCCTGGGTATGCTAAATTTATGAAGGACCTTTTGACAAAGAAGCGGACAGTAAGCTATGAGCAGGCAGATAATGTTCACCATTGCAGTGCAATTGCCACAAGGTCTTTAGTATAGAAGAAAGCAGACCCTGGTGCTTTCACTATTCCTTGCACGGTGGGATCTATGAATTTTGCTAAGGCATTGTGCGATTTGGGAGCTAGCATCAATTTGATGCCGCTATCTATTTACAGAAAGTTGGGGTTGGGCGATCCTACACCAACCAATATGCGACTTGTGATGGCAGATAGGTCGGTAAAATAACCTGTTGGTATCTTATATGATGTATTGGTGAAGGTTTCTACATTCATCTTTCCTGCAGATTTTGTTATTTCGGATTGCGAGGTGGATTATGAAGTTCCCATAATCTTGGGACGCCCTTTCCTCGCAACTGGAAGTGTGCTTATTGACTTAAGAGCTAATGAGCTTTTATTTCAGTTGAATGACGAAGTGGTCCGTTTTGATGTATGCAAAGCAATGAAGCAGCCCACCGATATGAATGTGTTCTCTGTAGATGATGTTTATTGTGAGGATGAGAAAGAATTATCTGTAGAGAAGAAGCTTACTGTTGAGTCGCTGTCTGATGTGCTTTCAAATTGTGAACATGAGGATGTTGAAGAATATGAAGAAACTGTTTGTGCTCTAACAGGAATAAAGTCCTATTTTCATGCCCCTAAGAAGCTGGACCTTGATCTTAAGAATCGACCCTTACCAATAGTGAAGACTTCCATTGAAGAGCCACCAGTGCTAGAATCAGAAGAGCTCCCTAGTCACCTAAGGTATGCGTTCTTGGGAAGCGGAAATACACTTCCGGTGAGTATTGAGGCTGATTTAGGTGAACAACAAGTAGAGGCTCTCATCTCTGCTCTAAAGAGGTCCAAGAGAGCCATTGGTTGGTCTATTAATGATATAATTGGTATCCCACCTGGGATATGTATGCACAAGATGCATCTCGAAGAAGATTCCGTGCCGACAATTAAGCATCATCATCGTCTAAATCCATTCACAAAACGATGCACCATATATCTCAATGAAGTCTAAGTAATCGAAATAACTATGTCGTGCCGCGACAATAAATCAAGCGCTAGATGGGAGGAAACCCATCGTCTTTAATTGTTTTGTTTTACTAGGAGTTTGTTTTTGTAGTCGAGCCACAACCAAAACTAAGGCGCTTGATGGGAGGCAACCCATCGTTCTAATCGTTTTTGTTATTTTTGAGTAAGTGTAGGTGCAAGATGTATAATGGAGGAGATTGGTCTTAAATTTTGATTTGAAAGTGAGCAATGTTAAAGGTGGTAAGTGAGTAATAAAGGAGAAAAAGGCTTTCGGTTAGGCATTGCCTATACAAATCTAGGCAATGGACAAGGCAAGGCCTATGTAAATCTAGGCAACGGACAAGGCAAGGCCTATGCTATGGCCTTTGTTCTCTGAATCTACAATGCCATAGCATAGGCGCCGCCTATGCTTAACTAGGCAAAGCATTAGGTGCCACCTATGCCATTGCCTTTGCTCTCTGAATCTACAATGCCATAGCATAGGCGCCGCCTTTCCTTCCTAAATCTCTCAAAACTTTTCTTTTTGCTCATCTAACCTTGCAAGATCATCTTCCGAGTTCAACACCAAGTAAGTTCTTCGTTTATATTCTGAAGTTGTAACAATCTTAGGCTTATAATGGTATTTTAGATCCTAAAGTGGTGTTGGTGATTTGAATGTAGTTGATTTGTTATGATACATCTAGTTGAGTGAAAGAATACATGTGGGTGTTCTTGACTTTGTTCCGTATTGTAGTTGATTTTGATACACTATCATACTTTTGTGAAATCGATATGGTGAAGTTAATTGCATACTCTTCAAATTTGAATGCTTTGATGTTTTAATGGCTCGTTCATCGAGATAAAGATCATGATTGAATACAAGCATGAGATGCTGTGATTATTTCTATGCCATAACTTGATACAATCTCTATATAGTAGTTTTGTTCAAAAGGTGCATTAATCCACACATGAAAGTATAGTCAAGATTACATGAAATAGAGTTGGAAAGGATAGTAAGATGACATGAAAGTATGACTGTGCTGAACATATTGTTGGAACATATCACCTAAATGTATGTCGATGAAGTCTGAGTAATCGACATCATTCACTTAATTAGTTTGTACCAACAAATTAAGTGTGGGGTGGTGCCACTATTGTTTTTGTTTTTTGATTGAATCTTCCGAGATGAAGCTAACATGACTCTATTAGGATCTCGGGTAGAATGGCCTCAAAACGACGACAAGGAAAACAAAAAAGTGTCCACCTAACAGAAAGGTAAGAGAAGAGGGAGAATAGAGCAAGCTGAATCCTCCGTGCTGCAAATACCTCGTAGCACTCTTGGAATCAAGTGGGGTACATTTTGAGGAACTTCTGAGGATGACAACTCTGATGATGATTCTGACATAGGCGGTATGACCCCAGACATAGAGGAGGAGTTCGACTAATTAGGTTTTCCTTATTTATTTTCACTGAGGGCAGTGTGTCCCGTCTAAGTGTGGGGTGAGGGTATTTGTATGTCGTACTTCCTTGCCTACATTTAGTTATGTTTGTGTTAGTTAGTCATAATTAGTAAGTTTATTTTTTTAGATTTTGCATGAAATTGTTCTGATAGGCTGCATGGTATTATGACAAGAGTTTGTGCCAAAATTATTACTATTGACACGTTTATACTCTAAGTGTGACTCATGATATGATAAATGTGTGGTTTAATTCCTTCATTGGTTGGGTCAAGGGTCTATAATTCTCCCAATAAAGTTGACCATGTGACTTGTGGGTGAGAGGTAATAGTATATTCTGTGTTGGTGGCTGATGCTAGAACTTGCCTCGTGTGTGTGTAAAGCAAAATAAAGAATGCAAGTTTAGGAGATGATTTAGGCATTTCTTTGGCAACCTGTAATTGTTTACCTTCTTTTTACCTACCCGTGTACATTATCCTAGTTAAACCCCTTTGATCCTTTAGCTATTTTCTTTGACAGCCTCATATGTAAGCCTAATCCATGTTTTTTCAAGACTATAATTTGATCCAAATTCCTAAATGCTTTAAATTGTAAAGTCATGTGACAAAATAAGAGGAAATTGGGTAAGAGTGATTCCTTAGAGTGTATTGTTACTTGAAATTGTTATGAAAAAGAGTGGCTATCATATAGGAGTGTTATAAAAAAAAAAGAGAGAAGAAAAGAAAAAGTAATAGAAAAACAAAAACAAAAATTGTGTTTATGATTAAATAAAAAGATAGTTATGTTTGAATGGAAAAATAGGTGAAAAGGGGTGGTAGATAAAAGGAAAGTAGAGAAGTTGTTTAAAAGAGAGTGTTAACGGCATAATGTGATGTATTAAAGCGCTTAGGAACATAGTCACTATTTCTGGCCAAAATAGTCCTACCCGTCCCTTAGCCTACATTACAACCTGTAAAAGACCTATTTGATCCTAAGCTTAACATTCTGATATTTAGTGGAGAATTACACATAGGGCAAGCCTATGGTCATCAGTTGCAACATATGAATTCTTTGTGAGAGTGAGAGCAAGGAGAATATTATACCCATGTTTCGAAAAATGAAAAACTTGTGAGTGATTATGGGTGATATATTGTGTGAGACACACATGGTTGATGATTTTTGGGTTGTGTTACGTGATTCTTTGTACCTTAACCTATGGATACGAATTAACCATCATCACGAGTCTATGTTGGAGGTTGAATTGTTTCTAGTAGTGATCAAGAAAACTACTCTTTGTTAATGATTGTCGTGCATGTCTTGTTGAACATTTTGTGCTGTTACTATGAAATCATAAGTAGATGTTTGCATGGACGTAATATTTTGTTCGAGGACGAACAAAGCTTTAAGTGTGGTGTGTTGATGTTGAGCGTATTTAATTGCCTAAAGCACTATAATTTACCCATATTTTAGCTAAGTTTTAAGGACAAAATATATAATTCCTGCACTTTTAGTCCATTTTCCTGTAAGTGAGCTAACCAACGTGATTAGCATGTTTTTAGGTCTTTATGATGAAGATTTCAGCACTTTGTGGACCTTTCAGTAGCAAGGGAAACTTCACATAAGAAGGAAGGCAGCTTTTGGAAGCTTGTGGACTGAATGTGATGCATGGAGAATCCATCCCGGGCAAAATCAGTATTTCTTAATACTTAGGGGTGCAGCAGTAACCCAGTAGGACTAGGACAAGGATAAAAACCCTATTTCAGTAGGACTAGGACAAGGATGTTATAAAAACCTTATTTGCTGAATTTTTCATCAAGCTTTTCATTAAGCTTTTCATAATTCATTCGACACTTTAAAGAGAAAAACGCTACCCTTGGGGAAAACGTCCAAAGGGCAAAAACGTCAACCTTGTTTTGAAGCCACACTCATCCCCATCGTGAGGTTATTCTAGCTTTGGTACGATGATGATGTCTATTGTGATTTCCATTGCACTCATGAGTAGCTAAACTTCTCTGTTAGGGTTATGGAAGCCTTATGATATACTATCTATTACTATGAGTTTGTGAATTCTTGATACGTATGCTACTTATATCATTACTCTCTTCATCTTAATTAATTCTTCTGGTTGCAAACATATAGAATACGCCATTATAGCATTAACTTGTTCGAGAGAAAAGTTACATGTTTGGAAAAGAGAGTGTGACAAGGAAATAGGGCTACCAACACCTATTTACACGTTAGTGCCGTAACTGGATTAACCTCTTGGAGAATTTGTACCGTTAGTTATACACTTTAAGCTCGAGAGAGTTAAAGTGAAATAATCCTGGATGGTCGAGAGACACTAGGATTTACCATTAGAATATGAATCTCTATAAGTACATGCATGTCTGAATTCCGCATAACTCATAGTTAATAGATACGTAGAACTCATAAGGTGGACATAACCCTAACTTATTATTCTCTGTGATTAAATCTTACTAAACCCAGCATTCATTCGTTACTTTGTTAACCTTATTGCACGCATAAATTAAATCCCCCCCTTCCGTTGAATTTTCGACCAATAGTCTACTAATAGTTGCATACTTAGTGACCAAGTATTCCCTGTGGGATTTGACACCCAACCCAGTTGGGTTCTATATTTGACAGCGACCGCTTACACTCTTACGAGAGTTGTAGTTTGGGCGTTATCAGCTTGTCACTCTTCTGTTACACCACATAGTTTTGATACACATGAGTTGGATTTTAGACAAAATTCTCATAATGCTGCCCTGATCTTATACATGCTGGCAACTCTCCATCATCACCAACATCTTTTCAACCCACTACCTCTCCATCATCTTCTCATAATCTACTACCTGATCCATAACAACATATTTCACAACCACAAGCTGAACCTAGAAGATCATATACAACTCATGACACACCAGCCTACCTAAAGGAATATTCTTATTCCTTATCCAACCTACAACCTTCTTCTTCTTCATCTGTTTCTGCGTCAACAAACATTGCCACATATACCTCTATTTCACTCACTTCCTTTAGTCCATATAGCTAGAAATTGGTGAGGAACATTTCACTTGAATGTGATCCATCCTCTTATGAGGAAGAAGTATTAAATCATGATTGGCAGATTGGAATGACACAGTAATTTGAAGCTTTGTATGCAAACCATACTTGGGATCTTGTCCCATTACCTACTGGAAAGAAAACTATTAGTTGCAGGTAGTTTTACAAGGTTAAAAACAAGGTTGATAGAAGTATAGAGAGGTTCAAGGCTAGACTCATGCTGAAGGGATACACACAAAACATGGTGTTGATTACAGTGAAACTTTCTCACTAGTAGTGAAGATAACTACTATAAGAATTCTTCTTCGTCTAGCTATAAAGAAAGGATGGAAACTCTATCAACTTGATGTCAACAATGCTTTTCTACATGGTGATTTACATGAAGAGGTGTATATGGACCCTCCAAAGGGTCTATTGTTGGATAATCCAAACCTTGTATGCAAGCTAAGGAAATCCTTGTACGGTTTGAAGCAAGCTAGTAGGCAGTGGTATGAAAAACTAGTTTAATCCTTATGTTTGCAAGGTTACGTACATTATTCTAGTGATTACTCTTTATTTTACAAGAAAACTGATGGTTCCACAGTTTTTGTAGCTGTGTATGTTGATGATGTTATAGTTACTGATGAAAAGGAGATACACCAGCTGAAGTTGTTTTTACACAAAAAGTTCAAAATCAAAGATCTGGGACATCTATATTATTTCTTGGGGATAGAGGTATTATACAGACACGATGGAATTTTAATTTCCCAGAGAAAATTTGCCACTGATTTGTTGAAAAAGTATGATCACCTGAACTACAACACTACTGCTTCCCCTCTTGATCCCAATGTTAAGTTACTGGCAAATGAGGGAAAGTTGTTGTCTGACCCAACACCTTATAGAAAGCTAGTTGGGAAGCTGAATTTTCTCACAAATACTAGGCTGGACCTTGCATATAGTGTGCAACATCTTAGCCAATTTATACAGGCTCCTAGAGAGCCCCATTACAAAGCTATTTTACATGTCCTGAGGTACTTAAAATCAGATCCAACCTTAGGTCTTTTCTTGTCAATTGATCCCAACTACACTCTGCTAGCTTGTTGCGACTCTGATTGGGCTTAATGCCAAGATTCAGGAAGGTCTTTCAGTAGATATGTTGTGTTTCTTGGCAATAGCCCAGTTAGTTGGAAATCCAAGAAAAAAAACTACCATTTCTCTATCATCAGCTGAGGCAGAGTATAGGTCACTTAGAAAGGTTGTTGGTGAACTGGTATGGGTGGATAGACTGTTGACTGAGTTAACTATTGTCTCCACCAAGCCTATTTCAGTACTTTGCGATAGTCAAGCAGCCATACACATTGCAAGGAATCCTGTTTTTCATGAGAGAACCAAACATATAGAAGTAGACTGTCATCTTATCCGGGACAAGCTACATGAAGGCCTCATTACTTTACAACATGTTACTACAAATAATGAACTTGGAGACAACTTGACAAAGTATCTTACTGGAGTTAAGCATCATACTGTATTAGGCAAGTTGGATGTACTTTCAGCACCTCCAACTTGAGGCGGGGGGGGGTTTAGATTTTTGAATATTTATCTGGTAGATTAGAATATTTAATTATGCTATTAGTGCCAGTTAGTTAGCTGACTAGAATTAGTTAGTTAGACAGTTGTTGACAGGTGGCACGTACACACGCTTGTATATATGTTCATTTTGCATTCACGGAATAAAGTTAGTTACCATTTCACAAAATATCTTCTCGTGATCTTCTCTCAGTTTTCTCTTTCTCAATCAAAGCTCAAGGTTAACTGCACAACAATGGCAGATTTCAATTTATTGTCTTCATAAATTGTCAACTTTAAAAGACTTGCGGGAACGGGACTTGGAGAGGCCAAACTTGTGCTAATCCCATCAATAATCATAAGGGATTATTCGTGGGCTATAGAAGAAATTATATATACACTAGTAAAGAAAATAAAACCAGTAGTAATACTAATTGACTGATGAGAGAGTACTTCATGGGGATGTTTTCTTCAAGGAAAACAACATTCCCAAGAAAAATTATGCAGTTTGCCGAATCAAGAACCATATATGAGGGGAAAAGGTGGATGATGATGATGCAGTCAAAATGGAGGAAGACGATACTTTGGTAACAATCTAAGGTATGTTGGTTGAACCTGATGCTGCCTACTGCACAACACAAGAAGTTATAGAGACTGGTCAGTGGAACTATATCATCAATGAGGCATGTGATGAACATGTAGACATGTTGATAACATAATGATGAATTGATACCAAGAGGTATCTAAAAGCGCACGAAAACAGTCCGCAAACACACAAAACAGTCCACACGAACAAGACACTAAACGGAAACAACAAACTCAAACTAATACGATAAAGAAGATATGTAACTTGACACAATGAGAACTCATAATGAAGCAACTAAAGAGTGTATTAATACTATGAAACCTCTACAAAATAAGTTAACAAGCACCACTTTCTTACGGAACACAAGAGGAGCTCGGTTCCCTCAAGCACTCTCCTTTCTAGCCGATACACACAACAAAAGAAGAAACCATTTCTTGTGGTGTCAAATGGTGGTGTACTCTCCTCTTGAGAGGAAGATGATGTTCAATATTACAAGTGATTTTTAAGAATAAGCTAACTAAAGAGAACAAGACTAAAGAAACACCTTAAATAGTCTTTACAAAAAGGATGGCAAAAGGACCCCTTTGCCCTTAATGAAAGGGGAGGTGCGGAGTGTTTAGGGAAGCCTTGGGGTGTATTTTGGGCCCCTAATGTCATCCCCCAAATGTCAATAAGTACACTCCCTTGGGCTAGTTTGCAACAAGCTCAACCGCGTCCATTTTCATAAACACGCCTTGAAGCCTTTGTAGTTTCCGAGCTTGACTTCTAGTAAATGGTCTCGAGCCCGTGACACCCGTATCATGAATTGAGCTGATAATCTTATCATACCTATCAATGATTTAGGTGATATAATTTGTTGTCCTTCAGAATCTATTTTGGTGATATAATTTTGTGTTCTGTAAGCAAGCTTGTAGCTTTGGCGATAAACTTACTTGCAACAGGCATTTCCTTGTATTCATGTTGAATATCATAAATAATTTTGACAATCAAGAATTCCCTGTATTCATGTTGAATATCATAAGTAATTTTGACAATCAACTTATATATGTGTTTTTTCGGAATCCCTCTTTTCTAGTGCGACCAAATTAATTCTTAAAGTTGAACATAAAGACATACAGTTGTAAATAAAGTAATTTGGGTGTGAATATTCTTTTTATCTCTATTCATGATGGATGTTTATGATCAAAGGATAGATAAGTAGATTAGCACGTAAAATAGATAGATAAATAGATTCATATAAGAGATTCACTTATCAAATTAAAATGAGACACAGTAATAGACTAAAGCTAGAGATTCATGTGTTTCTTCTCTTTTAAAGCAAAGGTTCTCTTCTATTCTTCCTCTTGAGTGCCTATCTGGAATCTCCGTTATCTTCACTGTCTTATTTTCTTTTCCAGTCAAAGTACCACACGCGATCATATGCCTAATTACAAATTCAGGAACTTTATTAGAGACACAGAAAGCCAAGACAGAGAAAAGCACAATCAACAAAGCAAAACTACAGATCGATCAACGTACAGTTCAAACTTGTTAATCTACATCTCAGCTTTGGTAGCTTTAATATCCTCACCACCAGTAGATTTTCTTTCCTCTGCAGTACTAATCACCTTATTCTGTTTCTTCAATAATCTTCAACACACCATTTTCCAAATGAGCCTTGATGTGTTCCAAATCAGCATTTCCAGGCAGTCTAAACTGTCTCCAGAATTTCCCACTACTTCTTTCAGCTCTGTGCCATTTTTTGCCTTCTTCAATTTCTTCTTCTTCTATTTTTCCTTCTCCACTTACTCTCAATACCCTGTTTTGTTCCACCTCAATCTTTATGTCCTCCGTCTTCATCCCTGGTATGTCAACTGTAATTACATGCTCCTGTTCAGTTTCCTTCCAATCTGAACTAACGAGCTAATAAGGCGATTGATTAGACACCCTTCGGGATGGTGAGTGGGGTTTGTTCAAGAATCATGAAAGGATCAGCCTCTTGTGGAAACATTATGTCCCCCCATATGGGGCGTGTGTATGGTATTAGTGCCTCATTTTTTTTATGGAAGAAAGGCCATAGCAATTGCTAAAACTAGAAAGCTTATTAAGCTAACATTGCTTTCACCATCTTTTTCTCTCTAAATATACTGTTTTCCTTTTAAGGGAATTGAGTATGTTGGAGATTGTTTAGGGTCTGCAAGGCAACTGAGACGAACTTTTCTTAGGTATATTTGTGAGTGATGTTAACAAAGTGAGGACTTATTTATATAAGGAACGAGAGATCTACAAGTTTCTGGAGAAAGTTTTCTCAGGACACTTGGATATATATAACACAGTCGTCATTTCTGGAAAATTCATTTCTCCTCTTGAATTTTTCCAGGGAGTATATTCACCTAAATAATTTTCTTAAAAGATACTTCCTCTATCTTTATTTATTTATTCATGTGGCATCATTCAAATTTAAAGAGTTAAATAATTTAATTTTGATTGTAAATTCGAGCATAAATTTTTTAATATTTCAAAAATAAAATCAACATAATTAAAAATCACATAAAAAGTTAATATGAGACGCAATGATTTATAATTCCAAATATCTAAATGTAACACCCTGCATTTCGGGCTAGAATAAAAATCATGATTTCGATGAGTTGATAATCCCGAAGCCATAAATCCTATGCCACTCTATGGCATGTTAATTTTTTGCATAGTATGTGAATCCATTCTAGCTTGAATTTAGACCATAGAGGTCCTTCAACACAAGAACGAGTTGAAACTATTTCGATCGATTAAGTTTTAGTGGACGTTGTAATTTGTGTCAGCTTCCATTGATCATAACTCTCTATATATGTCAAATTAGAGAGCCTACTATGTGCCAAATGATAGGTTTTTGAGTTAGCTTTCTAATGATACCAATTTTCCTAAAATCCGACACCTGAGTAAGAAGTTATGGCCTTTCAAAGTAGTAGGCGGCGCGTATGTAAACATAGGCGATAGCATAGGTGGTGACTATGTAAACATAGGCGATAGCATAGGCACTGCCTATGTAAAGGTTTCAGGTGACTTAAACACTCCGTTTTTGGGGCAAAATGGTCCTTTTCCACCCTTATTTAGCCATAAACACGAAATTCAGTTTCCAAAGACCCCAAAATACACCTTCATTCATCCAAATTGTTCAAGAACTCTCTCTAGGGTTTCAAAATAAAAACCCAAATATTTCAAGATTCAACCATGGGTTTTCAAAACAAATTGAAGATTTGGAATCTCCACAATGTAGGCTTCAAGAAGAACCTATCATATTTGCATATAGAGGTACGTGGGGTTATCTCAAAAATCTCATGGGTTTTAAAAATTCATGTTTTCAAATAGGGGTTTTGAAATTACGAATATGATTATGTTTTTAAATATTTTATGATATTGATTTGGCCCTTAGGCCTACTCCAAAAGTGATTTGCTATATGATATATGTTTATGAATGTATTCCGAAAAGATGTTAACTTCAGAGCATGAATGATATGAAATTTCCTCTCTTGATGTGAATTAGTTTTAAATGTTCATATGATGTAAATTGTTTGAAACATCTTGAAGAGCATGACATGAAATGTTTTGAGAATTGATATGATTTTGACTTGAAAATGAGAAGGTTATTCATGTTGAATACAATGTTTGAATGAGAAGAATGATGTGATATTGATGGTTTGCAAGTCGGGTATGATGATACCCTACAGAATATGATATGTTATTGAACTAGATGAAATTTGAATGCATTGATTTTACATGAGATAGGTGGATGCCCGAAGAAGGCGTTTGAGTGTAAGGGCTCATCGCTGGAAACCGTGTTTGCCGACACAGAGATTTGGTACCAGGCTAAGTGATCTTGAGTACTTAACTTTATGTCATTCCCAAATTGAGATTATAGGTAGGAGCCCGGGCTAAGTGATCTTGGGCACTACCATTGGCTTGAGACACCATGCTATGTGATCTTGTGTGTCTTTCCCTGACTTATACTCTAATCTCGACGGCAACCGAGGATTGAAAGTTGGTGTAAATTATGTAGGGTATTCCACCTAGCTCAGTTGCATTTCATTGTTATTGAAAAAATTACATTATGCCCATGTGTTTTCAAATGATTTGATATGAAACTGTTTTATAATGGCTCTCACCTATATTGTGTAAAAAATATTATACTTCTGTTTTGATTTCTCTGTGTACTAGTACTTTTGTATTGACCCCCTTCCCTCCCAGGTTCGGAGGCACAGTCTAGGGGTCCAGATAACCAGTAAATTTCTTCCAACATATCGTAGAATCAAGCGGTGAGCCTTCTATATTTCGGAAGGCCTGATGTCTGCTGTTTCATTTATCATTTATTAGTTTTGGGTCTGCTGGGGACCTTGTCACAGTTTTCAAATAGACATTGTTTCAGTCATGTAGTAGAGATTTCGTAGACGATTTTAGAGATGTTGATTTAGATTGTGGGACACTATTCCCCATTTTCGTTTTCATATGATTCTTGTCCATGTTTCCATTATATTATGTTTCTTCCGCATTACTTTGATCATATGAATTAGGTATATGCTTACCAGACAGATAGGGGTGTTTCGGGCCTCCATGGTTTGAAATGCTCGTCACGGTTAGACCCTGGTTCGGGTCGTGACACTAAAAGGCATATGAATAAAAATTAATCCAAACAAAAAATAGGTTGAATGTCAAAATGTAATGTGTCACTTAAACGTTCACATCTGTTACTTACACTCTCAAACCATTGCTTGAATTTAGTTTAACATTAATATACAGTTTCATTAGGAGGTGCTTTACACTTTACACGAATTGAATTGTTTTAGGGGGAAAGTTGTAAAAGTTCTTGGTTAAGTAGTGTGTTTCAGCAGAAGTATTAGCAGATTAGTTTGAATTCCCAAAAACAGTTTTAATTTTGAACGAATTTATACAACTATACAATATGTCTAGCAGTATTTTATTAATAATTCTCAACAGGGACGACAAGTCTAAGCAAAAAGAGTTATGTTGACTGTCGGGTCCATACGGTTCATTTGAATATACAGACTTCTTTATACGATTTTATACAATTTTTATCTGGTGAGCTAGTTTTTAAAATTGAATTAAATCCATTTTTTTTGTTTGTCTTTTTAACATTGTGAACAGAATATGATTAAAGTCGTCAGCATCCGCAATTTCAATGCACCATTTAATTACTACTTGACAAAAAGACCATCCTCAAGAAATATTTTTCATGATAAAAAAAGTCATAGTTTTGTAGAATTATTTTGCTAAAAGATCAAAAGCCCATAAAATATTTTGGGCATGGAGGGACTCAAAGTTAGGCAAGTATGGAGAATATGATTTTTTGGGTAAGGTTTTGAATTTCCAGCCCTCCATGAAATTTTCACTTTAGATAAATTCTTTTCCTTTATTTATGAAAAAATTACGACGAGTACAAAACGTCAAGTCATAATTATCATACGTAGCTCATATTTAACATAATTATAATATTTTTGAACTACATGGGTGAAAAGGGCCCATGAATGAACATCACACATATCTTAAACCCTTAAGCTTGAAAGAGACACCAATCTTGATGCTTTCTTGAATGTTACTGGACTGGGCCGGGAACTTCAATTCTTTGTTTTCTTGGAGAGAAACTGAGAAAGTAATGGAATTTGATGATGATCTTGGGGGAGGAAAGGGTTTGTTTTTGAGAGGAGAGAAGATGGACAAATAATGTCCTAACTAAGCTTTAAGTCATGAATTTACAAAATTAAGTTGAGGGGAAAAGACATAATTTCCCCTCAAACATTTAAATTTGTAATTGGAATATGGATTAATATGTCACCGCGATGCGATGAGGACTCCATTGCTATAGCCACCGCGATGCGATGCTACCGCGATGAGCTGCTGGAATCATGAACCAAACATGACCCAATCCTCGTTTGAAATATTCGAAATTTCTCCGAGACATCTTGGAGTCAGGAAGACCAATTTTAAAAAATTCTCGAAGTTAAGAGGCCTTACAAATGACTAAGTCGCCAATACTTACTGAAATTTTCAGGTTTTAAGCCTCTTATGCATGCAACTAGGAGCTAAATTGAGTTAAGAATAATGTGGGGTATTACACTTATGAAGGACATGACCCTTGATAAAAAGGTATGGAGAACGCGGATTAGGGTAGAGGGTTAGGAGGTGGGAGTGTTGATATAAGTCCAATGGCCGACTTAGCTTTCCATGACATCATTTGAAGTCAGTATGTGGGAAATCAAGCTTTGGTTGTATTGAGGACATGGGATCCTACATGGAGGGGCCGATTAGAGTACACTAAAGAACAATCCCGCATGTGGAAGATTGCTTGGAGCATTGAAGATTGCGGACTCATGGTTTTGGGCCCTTCATTAAGGGCATTTTGGTCGCTTAGACTTGTCCAAGTAACACTCCATGGCCTCTCCACCTCATTAAGGGTATTGGAGTCATTTTGTGTTCCATTATGTAATAAGGCTATATAAAGTCTCTTTTAGGTCTATTCACTTTAATTTATGCAAGATGAAAGATTGAAACATTTGAAATTCTCTCTCTTGAGAGTTGGCCACCTTAGTATAGTCTTAGTTAGGACTTGAAAAAGTCATCCTTAGTATAGGGCTTAGAAAAGTCAATATTGTTCTTTGCTTGGAAACGGTGGATCTTGAGGTGAGTCGATCACCTTGGCAGTCACCGTAAGAGTGTTGCTTTGATTATTACATTTATTAGGGGTTAATGTTGAAATATAATTGGTTCTTAATCTATTAATAATCTTGGTCTCACTATCTATCCTTTCATTTTTTGCAAATCCGTGTGTTTTTATCTTTGTCATCTTGTATCCCTTGTGTTGCTTGTTCTTTTCATATTTTATAGACTTTTTTGGCATCTTGGTGGACTAATTCGTATCATTTGGTATCAGAGAAAGGATTGATTTTGTTCCTATGGAATAAATCTTGGTCTTGTTAACTCGAAAATCATAAAAAAAGAGGTGTTGAAAAACCAAAAATTCAAAAGAGAAACATTCTGTCCCATTTTTGGTGTCTAGGCCAAAATTTGTATCTTATATTTAGGAGATATTTATGTGTTTTTGTTCTTTCTAGTGTTAGCCTCTTCTTCATTAACACTAAAAGAGTCAAGATCCAAATTTTGAGCCATTTTTTAGTTGTTCATGAACTTTGATGGTTGCTGTTTTTTGAGGATTGATGGCTTGAAAGTGTTTTGTTGATGTTTGTTGTTGAGGATGTGGGATTCAAACATGTTTTTGTTGTGGAGTTCAACATGAGCTAAAAGAAACCAAAATTATTCAATTTGGAGCTCATTTGAGTTGGTTTCCATCCTTGAATGTTCTTGTTGTTCATGTATTGTTGAGAAAGAATATTTAAAATGGAGTGGTTTGACTTAAAAGGGTGAATAAAGGAGTGTGGTTTTGTGTTTTTCTTGAAAGACACAATCCCAAGACCTCCAAAAAGGAAAGGGGACAAAAGGGATTCCAAAAGTCTTGTTTACCAAAAGGGAGTAAGAGCTTATTCCAAGACTAACAAAAGAGGAAAGAGTCAACAACCTTTCAAAAAGGTGTCTTGCCAAAAGGGTGCAAGGAAGTCAAACCTTTTTTAAATTAAACAAAAAGGCTCCAAGTCTTGTTGTTTCCCTCCCAAAGCTGATTTTCACCTTTTCAAATTAAAATTTGACCGATCCAAATTGCAAACTGCCACATCACCAAATTGCCACATCACCAAACTGCCACATCATCAAAGTACCACATCATCACCCTCCAAAAACAACCTTAGGCTCAAAATTTCAGAGTTCTAAATTTCTTTTCTTTGTTTTCTTAGTTTCATTTCTTGAGTCTAGTACTAATTAGCAACTAGTAATCACCTACTAGATTGTGAATTAGTTGTTTGAGTCCGCTTTTTTTTTTCGTGTTTTCGCTCTTTGTGTGCTTTTCTCGTTTTGATTTGTTGAACTTCTTTGTTTCAAGTTCGTAAGTAGAATTTTCTATTTTGTGTCTTGAGTTGATCAAACAAGAATCTATTCTAGCCGCTAAGTAGAATTGACTTCTAATTGACTACTGGAGTATAAGCAACTTTCAATATTCGCTGCTCCAATTGAGAGGATCACAAAAGTAAGTCTCTACGAGTGTTGGTGATGAGCTTTTACTACTAATCTTGTTTGTTCATTCTGTAGGTTTGTTTCTTTGTTTGTTTTAGGTACAATTGCAATAGAACCCAAGGCTTCCACCTCTCAAAACAGGGACTACAATGTCACCAATGTTATTTTGGCCTACCTTGACACCATTTCCCGAGACGTGGCTATGGTGAATGAAAGATTGGATCGTATGGTAGGTCCAAGGAATAAAGTGGGCTGCCTAGACACATGTCAAGATGAAGAATATAACTCATGTGATCTACAAGGTAAAATAGCTAACTCTTACACTTTTATGCGTGAAAATAAGAATTGTGTGGCTAGTAGCCCATTGAGTGTGAGAAGTGGCTTACTTACTTGTGAGTCCACTAATTCTTTTCCTCTTTTTGATGATGTACATGTTGTGAGTGTGGATACACTAGTTGATCCTATTTATGATCAAATTGACTCTTCTTGTAAGATCAATTTATGTCCACCTAGTGTTGAAGCCAATATATTAAACGAGAGCACATCATCTTGTGTAAATGGTGTTGATCAGCTTATTTGTAAAACTTGCCCACCACTTAAGGTTATATGTGTTGTAATTAATGAAACTCAAGCGAGTGAAGTATTTGAGAATGTTGGTCAAACAACTAGTAGTGAACCCGTGACCTATCCTTGTGATATGGATTCCATTATTTGCGTTACTCATAAGGATTATCTTGTACTTGAAACCTCTTTGAAACTTGTTAATTGTCTTTGAGACAGTAAAGAACTTACTTGTTCTACATATGCCCGTGAGATATATCATGCTCTCTTTACGTATAATGTCTTGTTTGAAGATGATTTGAACACTCCTAATTAACCTAGTGGTGAAAATGGTGGTATAGCTTGCCTTGGAGGCTATAGCCTATATGTTAACCCATTATGCTGTGACAACATTCCTCCTAAAGATTGAAATCTCCTTTTTAAAGATGAGAGTACTCTTAGGGGTAAGGAATGTGTAGTCCTTCTTGAAAACCCGAGGGCAAAGGTGCCATTGACTCCTTGGGGTAATGTCTCTAAATTTGCATCCTTGCTTGAAACACTTGTGCTTACATTGTGTGAATACCAATTTAAGAATGCCAAGTTGCCTATTTTCTTGAAGGAAAGAATTTGTATCTGCTTAAATACTTTATCTTCACCCGTGTACACCTTTACACTTGGTTCTTTCCTATACTACCTCTTTTCCTATGATGACATCCATGCTAGTTTTGGATTTCCATTATGTAGAGGTAGTAAACTTGTTGGTTGGTCTAATTGTTCTAATGACTACGCAATGTGTGTTTGGTGGGCTTTAAGACCAATAGTGGCACCACGTTTGATGAGGGAACTTGAAGAGGTAATGAAACAATTGTACTTTATGGTCCCTAAGTTACGGGTAGGCTTACCTTTGGGACTTCGGGATACCATTGATTCCTTTGTAGTTTCTTTATATCTTGATACTTTTCATAACCATGCCCTTTGTGATGTTTTTCATAAGCTTTTCATGACTAACACAACGGATTCATGGTTATATTTCAAGTATGTTCCGCCTTGGCATGATGATGTTTATTATTGTGCTAACTTTAACCTCATGCCATGAGGATGTTGTGCTTGTTTGTCCTTTCTCTTGTTTTGCAAGGTATGGATTCGAGGACGAATCCTTTACAAGGAGGGGAGGATGATACAAGTCAAATAGCCGGCTTAGCTTTTGATGACATCATTCGAAGTCAGTACGTGGGGAATTAAGCTTTGGTCGTATTGAGGACATGGGATCCTACATGGAGGGGACGATTAGAGTACACCAAAGAACAATCCCACGTGTGGAAGATTGCTTGGAGCATTGAAGATTGGGGACTTATGGTTTTGGGCCCTTCGTTAAGGGCATTTTGGTTGCTTAGCCTTATCCAAGTAACACTCCATGGCCTCTTCACCGCATTAAGGGTATTGGAGTCATTTTGTGTTCCATTATGTAATAAGGCTATATAAAGTCTCTTTTAGGTCTTTTCACTTTAGTTTCAGAAAGATGAAAGATTGAAACACTTGAAATCCTCTCTCTTGAGAGTAGGACACCTTAGTATAGACTTAGTTAGGACTTGAAAAAGTCATCCTTAGTATAGGGCTTGGAAAAGTCAATATTATTCTTTGTTTGGAAACGGTGGATCTTGAGGTGAGTCAATTACCTTGGCGGTTGCCGTAAGAGTGTGGTTTTGATTATTACATTCATTAGGGGTTAATGTTGAAATATACCTGGTTCTTAATCTTGTAATAATCTTGGTCTCACTATCTATCGTTTCATTATTTTGCAAATCCGTGTGTTTTTGTGTTTTTCATCTTGTATACCTTTGTGTTGCTTGTTCTTCTCACGTTTTATGGACTGTTTTGGAATCTTGGTGGAATGATTCGTATCAAGTATGTCAGTTACAGTAGGGGAATGTTCTTTATTTATGTCTGATATTTCTTGTTCGTGATGTTGAGTGTTGTCTATGATTTTGGATAGATAGTTTTTAGTATTATCTTGAGGCTAGCGGTGTTAGTTTGTTTGTGCATACTGTACGAGCTTATATGCGTATATGTTGTGTTTTTTATATTGTTGTTGGTCGTAAGCCAAGGGTCTATCCCAAACTGCCTCTCTACTTCACCTGAAGTAATTGTATGGTCTGCGTACACTCTACCCTTCCCAGATCCCACTATGTGGGATACACTGGGTATGTTCTTGTTGTTGTTATTATATATTTTTTTAGGTGATAAGTTCAAGAGAATTATTGCTCGTATTTACGATTTTACAACTCTTTTGATTAATGATTGTGTAATGATTGTCTCTATTTTCCAGACTAATTTGAAAATAACTAACTAGTTATTTGTCCATGAAAATTAAAAAAAAGTGAAGTTGAAGTTATGTTTGGCCATACCTTTTGAAAAGAATGAAAAACCTGCTACAACTCTGCATCTGGATTATTAATTTTTAGCAGACATACAATACTACAATGAATAAAAATTACTTACTATGATTCTGCAGTTTTCTGGCCAACTTTGGATACCTATTGCCTATGAGTAACACTTTTTGGATAAACATCTTTTCCAACACTTTAAAGTTCTTGCATTTGCCTTGAACTAGACATATATTCCTTTTCTTCCACACATATATGGTATGTTATATTACTCTAGCCAAAGTGATTTTGTATATGACAATATAAACATTCTTGCCTATTGTAAGTGCAATATAATTGCTTATTGCATTTTCTTCAGGCCACTTCGTCACTGTTTAATCATCCGTTGCCGTTATAACAGTTTGCTAAAAATTTCAGTAGAAATAGTGCATTTGAAGAATAGATGATCCACACTCTCTAATCTCTTCATCTGCTTTATGAAAACGAAGGCGGGAGCAAAACCTATTGATAGATTAATTAGTTGACTAACCTAATTGTTGGCTACTCGCAATTTGTAATTAATAAGAATAAAGTTATGGACTTAAAATCATCCTCTTTTAGAAGCTTAAAAAGTAGCGTCTGAAATAGTCAAACATGAAATATAAATCATGGATCAACTAAAGCCTTTCAAGAATTTTATTAAAGAGGAACATCATGTAAATAACATTAAGGAAGATTTGATTCTATTTATGGATATTCCGTAACTATTCCAAAACTGAAAAATTTAACACACATTCTTGTTTTTATTTGTTGGGGAAAATTGAAGGCATGCATGCAGGTACACATGGAATAACCTGAGGGGAAGTTTGTCAAAAGTCCATTTCCCAATTTTTTTTTGACATTTATCCATCAAGTTTTTTTAATTTGAAGAATAGACACTTTTATGGAACCAAAAAAATAAAATGCAAATCTAACACTTAACTTACAAAATCTACACTTCAGCCCCTTTTCCTATTTCAGCGCTAATTTTGTTAAAACTACACTTGAGTCCATCTTGAAAAATATAAATATTGGATAAATAATTAAAAAAATAAAAATTCCAAATCTTCTCAACCAATCCACTTGAAACCACCCTATTTTAGGAACATTTTCTCAATTTTCCGACTATTTTTCGATCATTTTATGTCGAATTTTTCGGTATCTATCTGAAAGTGACATTATCTCCATTGTTATAAGCCTTTTTCAATTATTTTTAGCTCCAATTTTTCTTCCATTTTCATACGAAAAGATCGAAATTCAGTCCCACTTTTCAAAATCGATTCTTGGGTCAATAGCAACATTCCAATACTGCTTAGGTTGTTTGTAAGCTGAAATTCATCGAATTATTACGGTGGTCGTCGGAAAAGGGTCAATCATGCACTATACGGCCATCAGCTAGGAAGAAGATGACTTTAGTCTATTAAGTCTAGGCGCATAAACCACTATTCAAGTCTATTGAATACTATGATCAAGGTATATTATGTCTATTAGAGATTACGTGGTTGTTGGTGGTATATTTTCTGATGAATGGAAGGAGAGTTCTAATTTTGGGTTTGGAAAACCGTGTCTAAGGAGACAGTGTCCATTGCCCTTCGTCGCAATGGTTCATACGCCGACATGATTAAAAGCGTAATGGAGAGTGGTGAATTAAGTTGTGATCAAAGCGAGGTGTTAATTAGTTACTTGATGAACGGGAAGGGAAAATCCATCCAACGTTCAGAAGGAATGATAGACACGTGGAAATACATATGCTTTACATTTATTCTGATAACTCCAGACCTATATTGTGGGTTAAAGTTTTTGAAAGGTCCCGGAAAGAAGCTTCCACATCAGCCCCACTCTTATTCTCACCCCCACCCCCACCCCCGAATGTCGATGATAGGTCAATGGAATACAATTTCATGGGTTGTGATGAATGGGATAATTGTGAAGATTATGAAGAAGAGGACTGTGGAGGAGGTGAGGACAAGCAGCTCGAACCACAAAGAAGCCACTCTTTCTCGGACAACACAAATCTTTTTTTGGGACAAACATTCAAGGATAAGAAAACATTAAAACATTTGTTGAAGCAGGCGTTGGTGAAAATGTCATCAATTACATAACTTTGAAGAGTAGTAAGAAATACTTGAGGGTGAGGTGAGTAGATCATACTTGCCGGTAGATGGTGCGCGCATGTGCTATCGGAGAATCATGTTGGTTTCACATCCACAAGTACGTGGGAGAGCATACTTGTGGCATTTATCATATCAGAGGAAAGAACAAAAATGTCACCGTGGAGATCATTACCTCACTTATTTTGAAGTTTTTCATCGACAACAAAGGTCCAATCCTGAAAGAGCTCGAGAGAATCGTATATAGGGAGCTATATTACAGGCTGAGCTATTTGAAGTGTTGGATGGAATGCGTCATTGTGAATAACATAGTTTGAGGTGCGCCTGAGCATGGATATGCAGTGCTTCCCGTATTTTCATATATTTTCAACGGCCTCAACCCCGGGTCTGTTAATTCCCTCAGGTTCGAAGAGGAGTCTGGCAGGTTTATTTACTACTTTACAGCATTTGGGGCTTCTATCCATGGATATGCACACATGAGAAAGGTCGTTGCCATTGATGGAACGCATTTGTCCGGCAAGTATGTGGGCGTGCTACTATCTGCTGTCGCTCAAGATACGCAGAATCATATCTATCCCTTAGCATATTGTGTGTTGGATAATGAGAATGATGCGTCGTGGGGCTTCTTATTCGAGAAGATTAAGGCCTTTGTTGTCGACAAACCAAAGCTGTGCGTTATCTCCGACAGACACGTAAGCATAGCCAACAGCCTCGCTAGGCATTAGCCACTTACGCATCATGGTGTTTGTTTGAGGCATCTCTGTGAAAATATTTGAATAAATCACCATTGTTTCTATTCTCTCTATTTGTACTACCATGCGGCCAAAACGTACACGGTGGAAGAAATTAATGACTACTTCAACGCCCTTAAAGAAAGATGCCCCAGCGCAGCAACTTTCTTCGAACATGAAGTAGGATTTGAAAAGTGGAGTCGGGCTCACTTTCCAGGTAATCAATTCAAGGTCATGACCTCAATCTTCGTCGAGTCGCTCAACTCAATGTTGCGCGATGAAAGAGAGTATCCAGTGGTGGCCATTTTCAATTCAATTGCACATAAATTTGGAGAAATATTCAGGAAGAGGTATGTGGAGGTGGATAGTTCAAAGACAACCTTCGTTCCCGTAGATGAGACGATCTTAAGGGAAAACATGACCGAGGTGGACAAATTATATATGAACAACATAAACAGAAGCACCGACGAATTCACCATGCTTGGCTACGGTTTTTCCACAAAAGTTAATCTTTCGAGACAGTCATGTTCTTGCAGAAAGTATGACTTGGTGAAATTGACATGCACTCATGCAATAGATGCGTTGCGTGTGAAGAACAGGAAAAAATACGGCACTAGCATTTACAACTACTCTTCACAAATATATTCAGAAGAATCATACCTCCTTGCATAATTGGAACCTATTTGTGCTGCACCACTTCAGTCAGAGTGGAGTGTGGCTTGAGAGTATCTTAAAATCCCAGTTCTTGCACCGGACATCGATCCCAAACTCAGATGAAGGAAGGTGAAATATGTTAAGGGTGTGTTGGATCCTTCAAGGTGAAAAAAAGGAAACAAGTTCTCCAAGTTCAAAAGGCCGGGACATAAGAGAAAAACATGCAACCTTAACGTAGGATAATATGATTGGAATTGTATTGAATGTTTTTGTTTGTTCAAATGCACTGGACAATATGTAATGTGTATTCTATTTTGAAAACCACTGAACTGCAGTTAAAATTGAATTTTTTTGTTGTACATTATTGATTCCTATTCATATATTATATACTACACACTAAATAGATTCTAGACTTAAATAATCGACAAGACTCTTAATATATAATATATCAGTTTTTGGTCTACTAAGTAAATGTTCAGTACGTAGTGTCTAATAAACCTACCTGGTGTCTATTGAACAAACCCTTTTCTTCATACAATGTTGAATTAGAAATAATTACGACACATGGAATGGGTGGCAATTTGAAAACTGTCTTTTCAAGTTCTGAAATCCACTATACACATTACACATCGACTAGACTCAAAATATATAATACATCGATGCATTGTCTAGGGGGTATAGTGTAAAATACATAGTCTAACATCGATCAGTCGTGTAGTCTATTACAGAAACCCTATTACTCATACACTGAACCTTTCAATGTAATTATTACACTTCGTAAAACGACAGTTTTTTAAATACCTCGACTGGCACAACCATCGTGACTTTTCATTTCTTTTTCTCACACGCCTTTTCCCCTTCAATCAACATGTGTAAAGCTTCTATTGGTCAATTTTATCATGGTATGGTATATTTAAACAAACCATGGTTGATTTTGAATACAATTTCAGAAGAAAAAAGACTTAAGAGAGAAGAAGATGGCTAGGAGGATGCACCCACTACAACCATTGCACAGAAAGTCAACAATAAACAACATAGAGTTTCTAAGGCTTCAGAGTGACCTGGATTTTCTTTTCGAGAGTCTTGCCTCCAATCAATGACGTCTAGATATAGAGCTTCGCCGGATGGTTCATCTCTTCGGGCCACAGCCGAGAGGTTCAACCTGGGCCCCCGTGAACTCATCACCCGCCCTTCGTCCCCCTAGTGTAGTGTTGTTGATTTTTTTTTTTGGTTTGTAGTTCATTGATTAACGAAGCTTTCATGGTAGAATTGTGTAAATGAAAGCTTCATTTTTGACTTTTTGTTTAGGATTTTTTCCCCAAAAATTGTAAATATAGATGCAATGAACATTTATATATCTATAAACAAGTTTCAAGTTTCTATATTCATGATGTTCTGTTTATCTATAGTGATTTGTTTGTGTTTCTTTAGTAGTCCCTGTTTTAAGATTTACAAACTTTATTTACACTCTAAGTATAGTAGGAATAAATAATCGACTACGGTAAATACACATTCTATAATCGATTGTGTCACGGGTGAATTATAGAATTAAATCAGTGTTCATGATACTGTATACTGAGAGATTATCGACTTATAAATGAGTCTATTATTGACTACTCATATAGTCTATGATCGACTTACTGAATATATTGACCGCTTAAAATAATGGGAAAAAGAAGAAATTAAATAAAATAAAATTAGAGTATGTCAATTACACCATTAAAATATTGTAAAGAAATTTTGAGGCATCAATTGTGACTCCCAATCACATTTGGACGTGATCAAGTGTTATCTTAGATACGGCGTAGTCGTAAATCATTGAGATGACATAAAAAGGAGAAGAAATAAAATAAAATAAAATAAATATTAATCATCCAAGCACTAATGAATGACCACTTATCATGACAAGAGATTAGACTTGTGTAATGACCATATGGATGAGTGGTGGTTGTTAATTGTGAGTGTTCAATGGACAAGTAGTGTATGACAACAATGAGTCCTTCTTAACAGAGACGCTTGTTCTAGGTAATTGGTTGTTACTACCATTTCCCTCCCCTATACCTATTTGATCGAGTGTCCAATTGATTTGTAATCTTATATTATGATATTTAGTCATTTTACATTACGTGAGTGACGTTATTTTATTTTATTTCTCCCTTTTTTTAATCTCACCTCTTTTGAAAATAGACTTGTTATGATATCTTGAGTATATAGATAAATAGCTTTATCTATACCAGACTTTATTATTAGTTATGTATCGACCAAAGAAGTTTATTTTTAAAGGATGTGAGATTAAAAAAAGGGAGAAATAAAATAATATAAAATAAATTAACATCACTCACACAATGTAAAATGACTAAATATCATAATATAAGATTAAAAATCAATTGGACACTTGATCAAATAGGTATAGGGGAGGGCAATGATAGTAACAACCAATTACCTAGAACAAGCGTCTCTGTTGAGAAGGACTCCTTGTTCTCATACACTATTTGTCCATTGAACACTCGCAAGTAACAACCACCACTCATCCTTATGGTTATCACACAAGTCTAATCTCTTGTCATGATAAGTGGTCGTTCATTAGTTCTTGGATGATTAATATTTATTTTATTTTATTTTATTTTATTTCATTTCTTCTCCTTTTTATGTCATCTCAATGATCTATGACTACGCCGTGTCTAAGATAACACTTGATCACGTCCAAAAGTGATTGGGAGTCACAATTGATGCATCAAAATTTCTTTACAATGTTTTAATGGTGTTAATTGACATACTCTAATTTTATTTTATTTAATTTCTCCTTTTTTCCCATTATTATAAGCCATAGACAGATTAAAAGGTCTATAATAAACCGTAGTCTTAATCGATAATATTCTAATACACAGGATAATCAACACTGACATCAGTAAATAAGTCGTAACTCACCCAGTCGATAATAGAAGACATATACATTCGTTAAAGAACCTTTGAAGTAAAATATAATCCATTTAAATTTTCTCCAACACTACAATTCTAATGGGTAGAATTTTCCAACGGTCAGATTTTGATAGCCTTACTATATTAATTAAAGGGACCATTTTGGACTCCTACATGTTCATTTATTCATCAATTTCAAGTTTTGCATCAACAATAACATTGTCGCAGTCATCTCAAACTTTTAAAAGTTCTTATATTTGCCGTTGTGGTAATCCTGCGGTGTTGAAAACATCACTCACCGACAGAAATTCGTGGCAAAAATTCTAAAGTTGTGCGGTTGGAAAGGTTTATTTTTGATTAAATAAAAATTTCTTTATATTCATCTCATAATTCAATTTACTAATTTATCCTCATTATCTTATTTCAAGTGGGTTTCCTCCAATGCTGAGGTGTCAAAATTTAAAGGCATTGTAAAGTTTGAAATGTTTGAAAGGCTTAGAGATTCCAAATAAAATAGGGATCTTCTAATGACATTATATAGAGAATCGGAACATAGGATTGATCAGTTAAAGAGATTGTTGAAAGATGTCGAAATTGAGAGGGATCAACTTAAGTATAAGTTGGCTATGACTGAAGAAAAAGAAAAGGGCATGAAATTTATGGTCTATGGTTTACTATTAGTTTTAGCTTTTTGGAAAGGTGTAATGGGGTTGTAGTGGGATTGAATGTATTCTGAATGTTTTATTAAACGACTACTTCTTACTTATATTATAAATGATTTACGTTTTTCATTCATCTACTACACATCGTTCTACTGTATATGCTTTACCTTTTAATCAGAGTCTATAATCAATGATGACAATTCATGTAAAAGCAATGATACGTTGATTATACAAAATGAAAAATGTTTTTCATAAACTATAAAGGCAGTTTAGAAAACAAAATTATTCAGTTCTACGCATCCCGAGCTGAAAGTTAGAAGTTAACATTATTCAATCAAATAAAAATAATCATCAGTTAGAAATAAAAATTTAATAATTGTATAAAGATTCTACATTTTCGATTTCCACCATCATCTTGTCGATTTCCTGACTAACTAACTTCATTAAGAAATTCATCCAAGATTGAAAATTCATTCTCATTATCCTTCTCCGCGATGCCTTCTTTTGCTGGTGCATCACTTTTTCCTTCTTCTTTATGTTGATCTTTCTCTACTTCTTGTGCATTCTTCTATTCTGTTTTCTCTCCATCTCCTTCATTGTTTTCTTATTCACAACCACTTTTTTCATTTTTATCATTTTCATCCTGTCCGCCTTCGTCATGATCCTCCTTCTCCACACCAGCTGATCCATCAACTTTGTTTTCTTCTTCACAAACAACTTCTTTATTTTCTTCTTCTTCTTTCTCTTCATCGCCTTCATCTAGATTTTTATTCTCTAAAATAGTTGCAAATTCAGGGATCATCACCTCATCACAATTGATGAAGGTATGTTCCAAAGCTGTTACCTCAAGGAGGGCTTCTTTGATGCCGCTGTCATTGTAGCTAGCCTCGCCGCTGAATGACGACTTTGCACCTATACACCTGCATTTTCAAGTATTTACCATTTATAATGAACTAAGATATCAGTTGATGAAGAATGGTATAGATTCGATTATTATAAGTAAAAGGGATTATATAAAATATGCATCTTCTATAATATATAGAGCATATATTACCTTCAGCTTCATCTCTCTTCTTTTGCCTCTCCTTTGTTGCTCTCCTCAGCCTCCCTTCTTTTACAAAATCAGTGATGTCCTTGATCGACTCCTCCAGTCTAAACATGCGCTCTTCCAAATTTACAATCATCGGTGACTTTCCCGATGCTCTTGGCTTACTTATCCCCGCACCCCTAGTGACATGCTTTGAAACAGCATTTCCACTTAAATTTTGGTCATCATCCCCATCCTCACCATCCTCCGATGAGGTGATGACAGTCATACCCTCTAGACAGGCCTTCAAGCCAACGATGAATACGGCATTCTGTTCATCTGTAAATGCTTTGATGTAGTGTTGCTTCATTTCACGGACTGTGGGGATAAGGTACGAGTGCAGTCTCTACAGATAAATAGGAAAATGTGATTGATTAGCATAACAATATTAGTAAAATTATTCATCAAAAGAAATGTTTCATACCTTTGTACTTCATCCGTTCAAATATGGATCACCTTTGATTAGTTTATTGCCTTTTGAGATATGCCATCTGAGCAATCGGGTAATGGCCAGTGGGTCTACAGTTGATTTACCATTTTCCCTGCCGAGCACGGAAAAGGATTCGTATATCCAAATCTGTGATCAATAGAAAAAACAAAAAAATAAAACTGAGAGTAAGTATATTATAAACACCATAGATGAATTACAGTATACAATAAACTGCTTCAAAGGTTTATAATCAAATACTATAAATTCCCAGGAAAATCTGTAGAGAGTGTACGATGAAACTCCCTTTGTCTCAAATGTCTTCTTCTGCCTGATGAAGTCTACCCGCTTCTTTAGATAGTCTAGAATCAAGGAAAATGACTCCTTACCCCAAGGTTATTTCTCAAAGAAACGCAAGTTATCCACCATCTTGATGGTGTCTATGTCCACGGTTTTTGACAAGACCCATGCAAGCAATATGCAGTGCACGAAATAAACCAAGCAATATTTGAACTTATCCTCCTTGTCTAGCCTTCCACCTCTAATAAGATTCAACAATTTCTTTGCATTTACACTTTTTTTTTTCACAATCTTTTTGAAAAAAGCTTCACCCTCCTCCACCGCTTTGACATATCTTGATTCACAGGGATAACACCCACAATTTAAACTAGCGATTAGCGCAAAATCCTTCAGGCCAAAACATGCAAAACATGCAGCCTGTTATTGATGTTGAACCACATTTCATGTAGCTTGTTATCCGATTCAACTCAGCGCAGAAGTGTATAGTGGACAAGCTGTCCATTGAACTTCATATGTTCTGGTAGGTCCCATAAACCACCAAAACAGGAATTCTTAAACCTAGACTTTAGATGTTGATCAACCACTACTTGTTTGAATTCATTAAACATCTTCAAATGGGACTTAACGAATATCTTAGCCAAAAATGATCCGACATTATCCAAGACTGGGGCGAGTTCGTACCTCTCAGCCGAAACAAACCTTGCACAGTGGGGAAAGATCAGTGCTTCCTCGTCTATCCCAGTCTGGAGAGGATCTATTTCCTCCGGGTCATCTCAAACTGAAGCTTCAACTGCTTCCTCGCTGCAATTTTTATTCTCCAATTGATCAGCTGCTCGCTTTTTTGTTATCTCAGACCTATCACCTTCTGAAGCCTTGCGTTTCTTAACTCTAGCTATTTGTTATGATCTAGGACAAAAACTATCATTTTCCAGCTATAACAACAACTACAATTCCTAATCGACCTAGCAGTCTATTAACATGGTAGCAGTTGCAGCACCAAAAAATCTAATTTGTAGAACAAGTTTCTTCGAAAACAACCCCATAACCCACAAGAACATGCATCTAAATCACCATTATATTGAACAAAAATAGGAAAGAATCTAGATTTTAAGAACGCAAATCGAGAAAAAATTGCAAAAAGAACTCAATGCAATCGTTATGGAAAGTTAAAATCCAATGAGAACAATGCACAAATAAATCAAATACCAAGTTGAAGACACAAATTAACCTATTTCTTAAAACCACAAATTATAAGTAAAATCAATCCCTATTTCTTAAAAGTCAATTGACAGCAGATACAATACCTAATCCACCTAGCAGTCTATTAACATGGCAACAATTGCAGCACAAACTCAATGCAGCAGTTGCAAAGAAAAAATCAATTTACAACACATTTTTATCACGCAAACCGACAAAAAGTGGCAAAAAAATCTCAATTCAATCGTCGAGGAAAGTTAAAATTCAACACAAACAATGCACAAACAAACCAAATACCAACTTAAAAACACAAATTATAAGTAAAATAAAGCCCCATTTTAAAAAAAAAAAATTCAACTTTTCGAGTCTAATTATCAAATATATAGTGAAGAAATCCCCAACATGAACATGCTTCTACAACACCCTTACATTGGATAAAAGTTTTAACAAAAATCACATATCTTGCCACATTCCGACGAAATTAGTGAAGAAATTTCAACATGCAATCGCAAAGGATAATTGATAAACACTAGTTATCCGTAAATACCAACTAAAAAAAATAACTTTCACAAAAATCAAGCCCGATTTTTTTAAAAAAATCAATTTATTTGAACTCCAACAACTTCACCCGCCATAAATGAGTACGGAAAAAAAATGAAAAAACCCCCCTCAATATGGAGCACAAATTAACCAGAACAATAATATCGGTTACCTGGAGTTGGAGCTGATTTACACGAGCTTGAAATTGAAAATGGTGGAAAGGGAGACGAAGCGGTTTTGGTAAAGACAGAGAAGATGAGTGAATTTTTTTTTTTCGTATTTAATGGAAGAGTAGGGTTAAATATGTATTTAATAAATACATAAAGGGTTCCAAAAGATTTTAAAAATACATAAGGGGTGCCAAAATATTTTTTTCTTTTACACTTAAGCCCATGACCCACCAAACCCTAAAAAATTAGGATTTACCAAAATGAGTGTCCATTTGTTAAAATAAGTTTTCAAAGTGGACCAACAACTAAATCTTCTCCAGCTAGCTAGTATGCCACTTGTATAGTGTATCCCTAGTATAGTCTTTCATGGTCTACTAATTAAAACAATCATTTGGAATAGGCTAAGATGTTACAAATAAATTTTCTCCATACAATATTAGGAAAGATGTCTAACAATCTCTGATACATACGTTTGGTTACTCTTGCTAAGTTGTTAGGCTTTTATGAAACATTCATGAATTCTGTTTATCCATAATCTATTTTTTTTGATTATATATGATATTCAGTTAAAATTGTATCCTTATAATGTAGGAAATATAAGACCTGTCATTGATAATATCATAGGGTATAGAGAGGAGCTCACTTCATATTATTAATAAAACTCCAATATGACTATAACAAAGTTAATGAGAGGTAAATGGGTAATTTAGCCTATATTATTAATATTAATTAATAAAATTAAAGTGGGCAAGCCAAAAGACAAATCTCCTGCCCTTTTTATTCTTGTGAACGCATGTTCTGATTAAGTAGTAAAAGGTAGGGTTAATATTTTTTTTTTTTTCAGTTTTCAGAAGCAGCAACACCTTTAGAGGAGTAGAGAGGAAAATTAGAATTAGGGTAACTAATCTCTTTTACTCTTGGAAGGGAACGAGCCAGTGATGTAGAATAATATTAGCCAGCAACACCGGTGAACCATCATATTTATAAGGTATGAGTCTTGTTTCTGATTTCTTTATGTGGAAAGTGTACGTGCACCCAATTTAGTACTTATTTGAGAAGATTGATTCTAATGATATTAAAGGAATTGAATGGAAACCACTGATTACGTTCTGATTGAAGAGAAAAAAGAAAACATTATGATGGTATAATGATTGAGCAATGAGTAGGGAGAAAAAGGAAACATTATGATAGCTAGTATGCAACTTGTATAGTGTATCCCTTGTATAGTCTTTAATGGGCTACTAATTAAAACAATCATTTGGAATAGGCTAAGTTGTTACAAATAAATTTTCTCCATACAATATTAGGAAAGATGTGTCTAACAATCTCTGATACATACGTTTGGTTACTCTTGGTAAGTTGTTAGCCTTTTATGAAACATTCATGAATTCTGTTTATCCATAATCTATTTATTTTGATTATACATAATATTCAGTTAAAAGTGTATCTTTACAATGTAAGAAATATAAGATGTTTCATTGATAATATCATAGGACATAAAGAGGAGCTCACTTTATATTATTAGTAAAACTCCAATCTGACATTGCAAGATCAGAAACAGGGCTTATATAGGTGTCAGTAGAGTGTTTTGAATTTGAAGCAAAAGAAAGAGGATTAAAGGATGGTCCAACTCGACTAAGGACCTCGCGAAGTGAGACAAACGGACGAGCGAAGGAACAAGAGGGGTTTTATAGTTGGTCAGGCTCGTCCGGCGTCATAAAAACACTGCTCAGAAACATATGGTGGGTGATTTTTAATTTTTTTTAGACTTTTAGAAAAGTCTTTTGCAAATATAATTTTATACTCCAATTTTTAAAAACTATCTAAATCACCTATATCATTGGATGAAACATGTAACAAAACCTCATTTTTATCAACACTATTGAGATTTAAAAGTAACAAGCTTTGGTGCAATCTAAGTGAATAGATTAATAGGTTAGCTTGGGTTAATTCGAGAGAATAACACTAGGAAATTACTACACTTATTGGTCGAGAGATATCTATGGTACGAAAAGATCCATGATCGATAGAGATTAATTTGGCGAGGTTATAGCTAATATAGTGACAACGAATCCGACAATCATAGAAATCATAACTTAGTCCTTCTTAATCACGAAATCAACCCACTTTCTAGATAATTGATTTATTAGTTATGTAGTTTAAAGCAAAAAAATCTTAATCATGAAAATCAAATAGTTGTTCCATTTTATTTTCTTAGCGATAATGAGCAATTATAACTGAATCATAGTTCGCTGTAGAGTTAGACTCCGAATCTTAAAATCAAATTATATTTACAACAATCACTTAACCTTTTTAGGGCGAGCTATTGACGTGATTAATATACGATAAATACCACCCCCCCCCCCCCAAAAAAAAAAAATAGTTAGCGTTTGACCACTGTGAAAATAGAAAAACTTAGGTTTTATTTTCGAAGTGAACAATGGTATTTTGAAAATTAAAGTTGTGCTTGGCAATGAAATAAAATTGAGGTTTTTGAATTTTTATGGGTAATTTGGAGTGAAAAAAGTGACAACTTATGTTGTTTTGTGAAATTTTTAAAATTCTCGAAAAAGTAAAAACATTTTTTTAAAAATTTTTATGATCAAACATGTTTCTCGAGTTCAATTCTTGGAAAACGTGAAACTTATGTAGTAGGATACTCCTTATTAATGCAATTTGATTGAAATATAAAAAGTCAATTTCTTTTTGTGTTAACTACTCTCCACTGAAGTATAATAGCAAAGCTGAACAAAGCAAGAAGCCAAAAAAACTACTCCTCTCTTTCACTCTAACAAAAAAAATGGTATCGCCAGAACGACCGACCAGTTCCCTACCGCCCAACGGAAAGAAGAGACCATCATCTTACATCATCCTATCGTCCAATGATCGTCCGTAGGTTCCACAACTTTTCACTTATTTTGTTTTGTTTTTTGTTATGCATTTTATGAGTGAATTGATTTTGATTGATGTGAATTGATCGTTTATATATATGGTCTAAAGCGTTAAAGGTACACTCAAATTTCCACTTTATTCATTCATTTAATTCTTTTTTGCTTTGTTTAAGCGTTCAATTAGTAAATTAATTCTTTTTTATGATAGTGAATTGAATTTTTTGGGTAGATAACAGTGCAACATCGAAAAAAAAAATTGGTGCCGTCATCAGAGAAGCCGAAGGAGTTATGCTCGATTGATCAACTAGAATTTCGCCAGAGACGTCTCAATAAAGGACCCAAACCTTAATAAAATGCCTAAATATATACACATACATATTAAAATAGTAATAGCATAATAATTTAGAATTATTTTTTTTCTTCTATATTTTTAAAAGATACATAACCTTCAAATTCACATATTAATATAATTTTAATAAAAGTAAGGATTAGTTCTAGCTAATAAGATATTAGTGTTTTGCTTGCAATACATTAACTTGGATCTTGTTGTTAAAACTTTATTTAATAATATGAAATTTGAGTTGTTTAATTCAAAGTTCTAAAATATTTATGGAAAAAAATTAGAAACCTTTTTCTTTCTTTTTAATTATAATGTTTTTAAACGTATTTTAGAATTTTCATTATTATTTCAACTGAAGTTGAAATCATAAAATTACTATTAAAAATTTTGAAGCCTCAAAATCTTGGGGGCCTAAAGTAAATGTCTTATTAGCCTTACTCTTGAGCCACCCCTGAATTTGAGGGTAGGGATGATGGAACATTTGATGATAAAGCTAATGGAAAAGTAAAAGTAGTCACATCTATCACAGAAGGCAGGGCAAGTTGGCCAAAAAGGCTCTTTTGAAAAGTGATTTATTAAAAAGTTATGAAAAATTTTCCAAATACCTTTCTTAATCCACGTCACCACAAATTTATCCTACTCAACAAATTCACCCACAATGTTTTTCATACTACACTTTAACCCAATATTTTCAACTTAACAAATTCATCCCCAATTTTTTAATAATACACTTCAACCCACTTCATCATCCATCATTATAAAATGTCTAGGTTTCCAAAAATATCAAAAAATAAATTCAAAAGATAAAAATAGAAGGTGTTTCTTTTCCTCCAAAACAAGCTCTGATTCCAGTGTCCTTTCTAGCGTTATTTTTCGGCGATCAGCTCTAAATCAGTCCACAAACCTCATAAGCTTGTCCATTGCAACTATTTTACCCCATTAGTTTGTTATCTTCTCAAACACACTTTACACCATTGTTAAAAAGATTTAAATCAGTCAAATCAAATAAAAACTCTTTAGAAGTACATTACAATAACTGAGGCGACTCTAAGTTCATTCTTTATTCCATAAACCCAACGACCATTGATTAGAGGCAATATTTGAATTTTCAAGTTTCTGTATGGATATCTGCACAGTCATCAACCGATAATTGTCATTCATCGACTGTGCATACATTCTGACATAGACCCTAAGCTTATTCTACCGTCGACCAAAGGTTAATTCTAGGATGTTTGTTACAGAATTTGTTCTGGTTGCAGGTGATTTCATGGAAGAATGGGTGAATAATCCTAGAGGTTTGAAATGGAGATCTTTTACCAAGTTGACACTGTCCATTGTTGTTTGCTGCAATAGTTCATATGATGAATTGGTTAAAAGCATAAAGCAGAGAGGGGATCTAGATTGCGCAGCGAGTAACGTGGTGATTAGTTATCTAATGCATTCAAGGAAAAAGGTTACTCCTACAATCATAAATAATGATGCACGTGTGTCCCTCTACATGATGGATGTTGATGTAGATGGATTTAGGCCTGTTTTAAGGATAAATGTAGTCGATAGGTCCTTCGAAGGACCAATGAATTCATCACCATCCCTACTTCGATTCCCAACAGTCGATGAAAATTTGAATGATTACAAGAGCGATGGCGATCATCCCATGAATATGGAAGATGACTGTGTGCATATGGAAGATGTTTCATCGGACTCACAAGATGCGGAATAAGACTATGAAACGGGATCCCAACCAGTAAATTTCTTCTCTGAAGGAACCAATTTCTATCGTGATTAAATATTTGCCAACTAGAAACAACTCAAAATGCTACTAGACGGAGCAGTGGTGAGAGAGTCTTTTGATTATCGTATGGAGAAGAGCTGCACCAAATTATTGAAGGTGAAATGCGTGTCTCCTGGTTGTGGATGTTTGTTGGGGGCAAGGAAGGACGAAACCTTGAACAGATTTCACATATACAAGTATATCGGGGAGCACACGTGTGGTGTTAAACACGCCACCCGCAAGCACAAGAAAATGTCATCCGAATTGATTGCTTCACTATGTGTAAATTATTTTTGGGATGGTAAGGGGCCAAACATAAGTGAAATTCAAAGGATTTTGTTGAAGGAGTTGCCTTGCCACGCAATCTATTGGATATGTTGGAAAGAAAGTGTAAATACAAAGAACATCATTCGCGGGACACCGAAGCATGGATATGCTTGCTTGCCGATTTTTGCCCACATGGTGGAGTTGTTGAATGTACGGTCTTCGTACTCTATCATGGCAAACCATATTGATGGATCGTTCGATTACTACTTCTTAGCATTTGGAGCTTGCATACGGGGATATGCCTACATGAGAAAGGTAATTGCCATCGATGTCACATATTTCTATGGAAAGTACGGGGGCGTGGTCCTCAGTATAGTTGCACAGGACATCGAAAATCACATCTTTCCAATTACATTTTGTGTCATCAATAAAGAGAACGATACTTATTGGAACTTCTTCTTCCAGAAGTTAAAGTCTATCGTAGAAGATGAACCAGATCTATGTGTGATCTTCGACAGGCACATTAGCATCGCCAATGCCTTCTCCCGGGTAAACAGTCGTGCATATCACGAACTTTGCGTAAGGCACCTTGCTGAAAATCTCTATGTAAGTTAACACTGTGGAGAACATCTTTATCTATTCTACACCACCGCAAAAGAGTATTCCTTTGATGAGTTTAGAAAAAATGTTAAGGAATTGAAGTATAATTGCCCCAAGGCAGCACATGTCCTTGAAAATGTGCTTGGTTTTGAAAAATGAAGTAGAGCACACTTCCTGGGAAATAGGTACGATGTGATGACCACAAACATCACCGAGTCGCTCAACTCGATTTTGATGGATGAACGGGAGTACCCCATGTCGTACACATTCAATTCAATTGCCAAAAAGTTTGGTAAAATGTTTAGGGAGAGGTATGCCTATGTCGATGGTGAAGAGAATATATTTATTCCTTGTGCAGAAAAGATCCTAAGGGATAACAAGAGTGCGAGCTATTCCTTGTATGTCACTAATCCAAACGGTGTTCTCGACCAGTACACGGTGTTTGGTAATGGTGTTACTGCCAAGGTCAATCTCTTGGAGAGGAGTTGTTCTTGTCAGAAATTTGACTTGGTGAAAATGTCATACGAACATGCGATGACAGCTTTGTGAGCAAAGTATGGCGATGGTGTAGGTTATGGAAACTCTGTCTACGAATACTCTTCGCCAATTTATAAAGCTGCAACTTACCTCCTCGCATACTAAGAAACAATTAATGTTGTCCCTCTAGAGGAAGAATGGAATGTGCCACAGGAATTGCAAGACACTAAAATTTCTCCACTCCCCTACGATCCCAAACTTGGAAGAAAGAAAGTGAAATGCACTAAGGGCATCAGTGAGACGTTCAAGTCCAAAAGGAGTAATAGGCGTTCAATATGCAAGAAATTTGGGCACAAAAGAACCACGTGTAGCATGGCCAACAAATCATAGGTGGGCTTTATTTTTCTTCAGTTGTAAAGCTGTTGTTTTGGGGTATAAATGTGCATTTCAGTAGAATTTAACGTTCAATTTTTATCAAGTTAAAGCTTTGTCTACGATACACTACATACATTCTATGGTATATATTTAACTCGGTCTGCTAAATAATATATATTTGTTATATGATTATTCATCAAACACGCTATGTAGGTATTTATACCGCCATATCTTTCTAATAGATAGATTAAATCATTATTTTCTATTTCTAATTAATTAAAAGCTGTAAACACGTCTGTTCTCAATAAAAACCTTTGGTATACGCAAACCAAACATTTTCTATTCCTACACTCATCGACTGACCATTGGTTGGTTATATAAAAGGATGCAAACTATAGGTCTATAAGTACAGGCCCTATTTCTACGTAACCCTTCACTTGTCTCTAAATCCAAAATATCAGCAACCCTCTTTTTCTTACCCAAAACATCAGAAATTATGTCTGGTCGCAGAATTGCCCTTCGCCCAATCAGACGTGTTCCCCCTCGTCACTATAATTTGCTTCTACTTTGAAATGATTTTGACCGGCTATTCTACGGTCTGGGAGAAGAACGCCGTTACTTGGATGTGAGCTCCAGCGAATTGCTCATTTTCTCGGAGCAATTCTGAAGCTTCTTGGAATGGACGACAACGACTACATCACCCCCCATCATCCCCATAATTTAGTTTACTATTTTTTTGTTTATGTTGTTAATTTTTTATTGGTTTGTTCATTGTTGAAGTATCTTTCTCAGTAGGACTTTGTTAGAAGAAAACGTCTTCTATTTTTCCTCTTTTGCTGTAAATTTTATCAAGTAATGCAATGAACAAGTTTAATGTAAGTTTCAGTTTCACTTTAATGAACAATTTCAGTTTGAACATTATGTTTACTACATTTGTTATGATTCATTTTTCTTTCTTGTGGCAGTTATTCTTCTGTACAAACACGAATTTCACATATGTATGTCTCGTTCAATTAACAGTACTGTAGTTTAACTTTATTAATTTCAAGTTTATTTAAAAAGTGATATATAGTCTATCATGAATCATATACTCCGTCATTCATCGACCTTGTATGGTAGTCGATCGTAGATAATGTGAGTTGATGCGTCACTGGATAAATTAAAACTGACAATAACATATTTTGGGACTGGTGGAACCAAATAATTAAATTAAAAATAATTTAATCAGACAATAACATAATTTGGGACTGGTGGAACAAAATAATTAAATTAAAAATGATTTAAACAGATGATAACATATTTTGGGACTGATGAAACAAAATAATTAAAATAAAAATGATTTAAACAAACAATTACATATTTTGGGGCTGGTGGAACAAAATAATTAAATTAAAAATAATTTAAACAGATAATAACATATTTTAGGGCCGGTGGAACAAAATAATTAAAATAAATCGATAATCTTGAGGGTCCATCGATTAGTCTGGTCTATAGACTGGTGGTGACACTTAATAGAACGTAGTAGATCATGGCTTATGTTAGCCATCGATTAGATTGGTCGACCATAGACGTACACCTTTAGATGTGCATCGATTGATATCCTAAGTATGCGTAGACCACACTGATCGATGTGCACTGCCATAGACCGTCACTTGGATGTAGTTAAAAAAATGAATAAATAAATTAAAAATAAATGTAGTGTTGTTTTCTACACATGTGAGTGAGTGTAAACAAGACACACAATCATATTAGAGCTTGTATAAAGTGAATTAAGTAGTGTGTGGATGGGTAGTGGTTGAATGTTCAATGTGCTAAGAGTAATATTTATCAAAGCACAAGTATGTATTAAGGATATATATTGTATTTGATGTCTACACATTCCACATACTTCTTCCATCACCACCCCTAAATCAAAATAGTGTGTCGAATGGATAGTCGTTGAACAATCATCATCCTCAATACAATATATATCCTTAATACATACTTGTGCTCTTAAAAACACTACTCTTAGCATATTGAACATTCAACCACTACCAATCCACACACCCTTAATTCACATTGTACAAGCTCTAATATGATTGTGTGTCTTGTTTACACTCACTCACATGTGTAGAAATCAACACTACATTTATTTTTAATTTATTTATATATTTGTTAACTACATCCAAGTGATGGTCTATGGAAGTGCATATCGGTCAACGTGGTCTACACATACTTAGGATATTAATCGATGCATATCGAAAGGTGTAAGTCTACGGTTGACCAGCCCAATCGATGGCTGACATAAGCCTTGATCTACAACGGTCTATTAAGTGTCATCACCAGTTCAGAAAATAAAATTACTTCTCCAACGGTAATAAACAGCTACTTTTATAATCCATTAGTGTCAACACTTCATTTTTACTTCATATATAAGGTTCGTCATCCCTAATTATTTTATTTCATTCGCTTTGTTTTGTTTTTAAAAATTCTACAATGTCTCAAGCCTCTCAAACATCCAATTCTAAAAATACTCTAATTTGTCATTGTGGGAATCCGGCTGCCATGAGGACATCACGTACAGACTCAAATCCAGGTCGCAAATTTTATAATTGTGCAATTGCGAAGGTAAGCGGTGTCTGTCTTTTTTATGAAGTTAAGTTAGTCATAATGTAATGATGAGCTATCACCTCCAACCTATCCATCAACATTGAATCCGGGACCTGAGACATCAAATTTCAAGGCTTGGCAAAATTTAATCTACTACAAAGGCTCCAACAATGTGAAGAAAATAAATATTTTCTCATGACTTTGTTCAAAGAATCCTAAGAACAGAGGGATCACTTTAAAGTGTTGCTACATGACACCAAAATAGAGAGGGATAATTTAAAACAACAATTGATTTTGATCGAAGAAAGGGAGAATGACCTAAAAATGATGTTATGTGCTATATAATTCTAGTATTCGTTCTTTGGAAAGGTGTAACATGGATGTAGTGATATTGAATAAATAATAATACTTCTATTTTTCTATAATGTTAATACTATTTTTGATAGAATCATGGTCAATCAAACAACACGTCCACTTAAAACCGACCAGCATGGTAATGATAAACCATGCAAGCAGTATACGAAAGATTATGTATGCATTCTATGACATCAACCATACACTACACCAACTATGACAACACCCTACATATTCAAATGGCAATGCCACTAATCAGATTGATAGAGACAGATTCAGTGCATAATCATAACTAGTACCATAAAATAAAACAATGTTTCTAATAAAAAAAATATTTGTCCGATCCTAATTACCGATCATTCAACAACACATTAACAATATTAGCATTCAAATGTCTTTTTCCCTGTCTTCCTCATTAACAAAAATGTTACTATTAATTTCACCTACGATATTCATGACCAAAATTTTTGTGGCCAGCTTCAGCTCATTTTTTCTCAGCAGCTTCGGCTACTTCTTCATGCTCGCCTTCTTCTCCTACTATTTCAGCATTTGCAGCAGCTGGTACTTTTTGGGATGGTGCTTCTTCACCTTATTCTCCTTTTTCTCAACATCTACTATTGTTTCTTTTTCAGGTTCTTCTTCTGCTTCTGCAACTGCTTCTTTCGGACTTTCTTCGGCTGATGCTTCTTCACCTTATTCTACTTGTTTTACAACACCTACTGCTGCTTCACTTTCACCTTCTTCTTCTGCTTCTGATGCAACTGCTTCGTTTGGACTTTCTTCTTGGTACATATCTTCTTCTTCATCCTTCTTTTCTTCTTCTTTTTCCTCTCTCGCCATAACAAAGGCCAACTCATCCATTTTGCTTCTTTTTTCACCTTCTTCATTTCTGTTTGATTCACGAAGGTCCACATACACTGTATCATCATAGTACAAAGTATTACTGATATTTAAAGCTAAAAATTCATTAACAACATCAATTATTGATTGAATGAATTTATCTTGCTCATGTTGTCGTTCATCTTGTTCCTTTTTCTTTAGTCTTTTCTTGCTAATATAGGCAGCAATATCCAGCACCGCTTCCTCAAGCGCAACAAAATGCTTATGAAGATCCCCGGGTCATGAGATACCCGCTGCATCTTTGGAGGTGCTCGGAGTATCATCATCACCAATGCGTACTTCAACGGGGATATCGCCCAAATTTCCTTCATCATCACTATCCTCATATGAAATAAGTAGAGTCACCCCTTCTAACTCTTTCTTTAAGCCATCGAGGACGTTATTCTTCACCTCATCTGTATATAGCTCAAAGAAAATCATGTAATCCATCTTTTCTCACGAAGAGTAGGGATGAGGTACGGGTGCACATTCTACAAAATATCAATTAACAATTACATAACATTCGATACAACAGTAGTATTATTATTGCATAATAAAAAATGAGTTCATACCTCGGTAATTTTTTCTTTGTACTTGAATAGGTCACCTTCGATTATCTGGTCACTTTTTACAGTGTGCCATCTGAGGATGTGGGGAATGGAAAAGGGCTCCTCCGTTGATTTTCCAAGATGAGGAAATGCCTCGTATATCCAAACCTATATGTAGTACATCAGTGAAAAAATAACTCAGAGTATATGACATAGTATAAATAAAACAAGAATCTATGACAAACTCACTAAAGGGTTTATGGTAGATACCATGAATGCCTAGGGAAATCTAAATAGAGCATAGGATGCTTTCTGCTTCTCTTTAAATACTTTCATCTGCTTCTTCAGGTCACTTTTCTTCTTTAGATAGTCCAGGGTCAGTTGAAATATCTCTTTTCCCCACGAATAATTCTCGAAGAAACTCAAAGAATCGACCATTCGAATCAGTTTCGTATCCACAACCTTCGTCTAATCTTTTGCAAGCAATATGGTCTGCAAGAACCAAAGTAAACAACACTTAAACTTCTGGTCCTCGTTCAGCTTATTCCCTCTGATCAGGTGTAGCAAGTTGGCCACTTTATTGTTTTTGTTTTTCGTCACCTTAAAGTAAAAATTCTCCCCCTTTGCTAATGCGCTCTTCATTTTTCATTCACTGGGATATGATGAGAAGTTCAACCCCATGATCAAACAAAACTTTTTCAAGATAAAACATGCAGACTTGTTGTTAACGCAGAACCACATCTTTTGACGTATCTTATCGTTCTTGACGCATCGCAACAACAAATAATGAACCAACTGCCTATTGAACTTGAGATGTTCTAGCAGGTTTCTCAGGTGTCCAAAACAGGACTCATTGAATCTTTTCTTCAACTCTTGGTTGACAAGAACTTGCTGAAAATCTCGATAAGTAGCCATTCTTGATCTGACCGATATCTTTGCCGAGAAAGATCCGACATCGTTCATTATCATTCGAAGGTCATACCGCTCAACGGAAATGAACCTTGAAAGATATGGCACGGAAAAGTGATCATTATCCCATCAACACTGTTTCTTCCACTATCTTCGCTCTCTTCACTGTCACCACTAGCACTGTGCTTGGCAACATCTTCACTGGAATCGACATAGTCGCTTATCTCCTTTAACTCTAATATGATTTGGACACCAACTCTTTAGTTTTCTTCCTTTTTGAGACATTTTCAATTGCCTCATCTTTTCTTTTTTTATTGCTACCAGCAGTATCAGAAACGGTACTATCTTTGCGTTTAGAAAGGATGTATTTTTTGCCCATTTTCAACACAATCTACACCTGCAGAACAAATATCCCATTTTTAGTTCATAGACCACAAGTTTATCAATAGAAATAGACCAATGCTCGAATGAACCCCCCTTCCCCCCAAAAAATTAAGAAATACCCCACCAAAATTCAACATGCAGTATCAAAATCAAACTAGCGCACCTAATCAAACTAATTAGCTATTGATTTTTTAATTTTTACTATTTCAACCATCATATTTTAAATGAATTTCCTACGTCTAAAAATTGATTTCAATCTAGGGCATTCGCATTTCATAAACCATGGGTTGATTTCATAGACCACGGGTCTACAGACAGAAACAGGTCACTATTCGAATCAAAATGCCAAAATAACTCTTCCACCATCAAACAGTTCACTACACACTTCAATAGCTAAACCAAAATCCATCATGTAGCATCAAAACACAACAATTTTTAAAAATCATACTAGTGCACCTAATCAAACTAATTATCTATTAATCTTTCAATTTCCACTATTTCAGCAACCATATTTTAAAAGAATTTCATACGCCTAAAAATTAATTTCAATCTAGGGCATTCTGATTTCATAGACCACGGGTCTACGAACAGAAACAGATCATTTTTTGAATCAAAATGCCAAAATAACTCTTCAAATAACGATTATCCCACAATTCAACACTTTTTTGCTAAACAAAACTGGAACTAAACCAAAACTCCTTAATCAACCAAATTTGAAAAAAATTTAAATTTCCTACATCACTACGAATCGATTAGAAAAGAAACCCGTTTAAATGGATCTAGAAATGATTGCAACTTGATTTTAACTAACCTTACAATGCATTAACGACCCCTTAGCTACTGGAGAAGAAGAAGAAACGAAAAAGGCAATTTTGGGATGAAGGTTTCTTAAGTGAGAGTTGAGAGAATTGAAGAGGAAAGAGAGAGAGGAATTTTTTTGGATATTGGAATTAGTGTAGGGTGTTAGTGTAGTATATTAAATTTGCAAAGTTCTAAAAATAATAAAATGGTCTCTTGATCCATGTGTGGGCCCCACTATTTTAACTTTTTCCAAGTTTTTATACCCTAACACTAAGAATTAAATCAAAAATAATTTTAGTGGGTAAATGACAAAATAATTTTGGAAGTGGGTAGTTCTGCCAATTTTTCCCTAGAAGGCAAGCGTGAAAAGTAGCAGTCTAAACTAGTCGGATATGAAACATATATCATGGAATTATAAGAGGAACGTCCTCATGTAAACAACATGGAATAAAATTTGAATCTATTTGTGGAGATTTCGTAACTATTCTAAAACTGAAAAGTTTGACACAATTAATTAATTAATTATCTTTTTTTGGGAAACTGAAAGCATGTAGTTACAAATGGGACAACTAGTTAGTCTAGTCTTTCATGGGCTACGAAAATAACCATTTGGAATAGGCTAAGTTGTTACAAATTATTAGGAAAGATGTTTAAAAATCTCTGATACATACATTTGATTAATTAAGAATTGATCATTTCAACATGCATAGACAATTATGAATAGGGATTAAGGGCCTATTAAGTACATTCCAACTATGAGCACTTTGTAAACCATCTATTACAGGTATCCCGTGAAATTTCTTGAGGTGCACAAAAGTTGATCCAGACATCACGATCTTAAAAAAAATAATATTGTATATTAACCTTGTTAAATTGTTTATCTTCTATGGAATGTTATTTATAAGAGTTTTATGTGTATAGAAAATGCATTAGATGAACACGATCAAACTAAAGTGATTTTGGCTTGATTTGAAGCAAAAGAAGGAAGAAGTATTGCCGGACTCATCTAAGGACCTCGGACCTCATGAAGTGAGATAGTCAGAAGAGCCAGAAAACAAGAGCAACTTTAGAGCTGACCAGGCTCGTCTGCAATCCCCACAAAGCGTGAGCTTAGACGAGTAAAAAATAATTGATCCTGTGAATTTTGAATTCCCACACATCTTAGGTCATAGAAACATGCTAGAAAATATGTTGAGGAGGTGGGAAACAAAAAACGCCAAAGATTCTTTGGGAAGCAAGAACACAGAGAGAGGTGAAAGTAAAGAGATATTTGACTTAGTGTTTCAACAAATTACTCTCGTTCACTCAACAAAAATGGTATCGCCAAAACAATCGACAGGTTCTTTACCGCCCGCTGGAAACAAGAGTCCATCATCGTCGTCTGATGATGTACCTCCATTTTCGAAGCAACTAGAGGTTTATATATAGTTTTTTGTTAAGCATTCGATGAGTATTGATTCTTTTTTTTTCTCTTCCTCGATTATATCAAATTCAATTTTTTTTATGTGGATGATGCACCTCCTTCTCTGAAGCGTCTAAAGGTGCACTCAAATTTCTACTTCATTCATTTTTTTTGGTTTTTTGTTAAATTTTTGGTTAGTAAATTAATATTTTTGGTAGGTGATATACCTCCCTATCTAAAACGTCCAAGGATTCACTCAAAATTCTACTTATCTTTTTTTTTCTTGGAGTTTTTTTTTGAGCTGATGAGTAAATTGATTCATTTTTGGTTCTTTTTGATTGGTGTGAATTGATTTTTTAGGGAGATGACAATGTGGATACTTTGGAAAAAAAATTAGATGCTGCCATCTGAGAATTCATAGGAGTTACACTCAACTGATCAACCAGAACTTGAAGCTGGCAACGTAGCTGACCAAAAAGTTAACTACACAGCTGATGAAAAGGCTGAGGCCGCGGGTGACGCTGCAGTGGATGGTGGAGTTTTCACACCTGCCCCAGTAGGCAAGTATTTTTTTTGTTTTTTACTTCCTTAGTCCCTCCACTTTAGTCACACCTTACAGAAGGCAAGGTATACTACAAATATAACGTCAACTTTTTTACATATCCAATTTAAAAATAATTTATCTATTTATTCTTACCAGTTTAAAAGTAATTTACCTCTTTAATTCCTAATTTACCCTTGTTATTATTTATAATCACTTCACAATATATTTATTAGATTTATTATATTCAAAAAGGTGATATAATAAAATTGTGTTTGATGTCAAGTCAATAATGGACAAACAAAAAATGGACATAGGAAACACTTTATTTATCTTTTCTATTTTCTTAGGAGAGCCTTTGATGTCATTCAGGTTTTGTATCGGACAAGCCTTGGTGCCGACTCATATCAGAGTATCCGGAAGTTTTAGATTAGTAGTATTTGTTTTTCTTTAACTATTTTTCTGTTAAATATTGGTTTATAGATTTGATATCTAATAGAATGTATATTCTGTAGAACCCAATAGTAGGGGTTAATAAAACTTTTTTTGGCGGTTGGTGCGAACAAAGACACTCCTGCTGCTGCGATGACGTGCTTTATAAGGCTTGTAAATGTAGTTCTCTAAATTTGGACTGCCTTGACTTTCCTATTTGTTCAACAGTTTAAGTCTGTTTGCCATAATTCAAAACTTGCTGTCTACAAGTGAAAATTTTAGTATGAAGATGATTTTCGAAACAAATTAAAAGAAATGATTTTTCTTTGCAATGCTGATGCACAGATCTTTTCTAGATCAGAATTATCTGTAGTATCTTCAAAAATTCTCTTTGGGCGCTGTTATATTTATTGGAATCTCTTAAGGCAGTTGGAGCAAACTATCTTTAGGCACTTTTCTTCCTGAGAGATTACCATATATAGAAATTTAAATATGAACATGTCGCATACTGAGGTGAAGTCAGGATTTCGATGAAGAGGGTTCAAAATTTGAAGAAAAACTAATCGAAGAGGTCGACATCTATTATATATACATAAAATATAATTTTAGTAATGCATAAATAATATAATTTTTTACCGCCCGTTCCAATGACTGGCAGGTCGCATTCGAAGGACTGCATTAGTTGAGATTTGTTTGACTATTTTCTAAGGTTGTGAGCTTCATAATGTATGTAGATTACTCATTGTTTGTGGAAATGATCAGCATCAAGGCAAGTGGGTGGCTTTGCTTGATAGAAAAGGAAGCGGCCATGTGCAAGTCAATGGAAAGACCATCAGCAAATATTCTATTTGCTTTCTCAATTCAGGCGATGAAGTTGTCTTAAGTCAAGCAGAAAATAATGCTTGCGTATCCTCTACATGTTGTTGTAGGAGCTATTGTGATTCCATTTGTATTTTCTTAATCCTTACGGTTTTTGTGATTCTTTATTATTTCTCATCTATATGATTGAATAACCTTGACATTGTTCTATATAGATTGTTCAGTTACTATTGGAGTCACCTTCAGATGTTGGGACCAGTGCCGGAAAAGGAAAACTGTTGAACATCGAAAACCTGGTAGAAGATGCTTTAGCTATTGCTCGTGCTTTTGATTTGTCAGTATTTTCAAACCCATGTCGAGATCTATTTTCTTTGAAACCGACATCTCAGGTTAGTGGTAAAAAACACCCAAGAAATGAGCTGCATGCCTCCTTCCCTTGTTATTAATGATATTCTGATATTGAATTATCCATTGGTACAGGCAATTCTAAGTCATTCGCTGAACCATTTCTTTTGGCTTTCTTGCTACGAGCACGCAAACTGATCCATACATAACTAAAAAACTTATTTATTAACAGATGTTGGAGGAAAGACGGGGGATTACAGAATCAATGCCTGCTTCAACTTCAGAGATGTCTTCAAAATCTGCTGTAGTTATGGAAAAACTTTATGCTGCAATCATTGACGGACAAAATATAGAAGTATCATTTGAAGACTTTCAATTTTACTTAAGGTGGGTAATTAGGCAATAAGATCACACAGCATAATCCAGTTACCATTGTATATCTGAAGTTGTACTTAGTTTCCTTTATTTTTTTCTCTTGAGTTCTTTGGTCTTTGGACATTTCCTGATACTTCTTATATTTTCTTATATTCTAGTTAAGAAATAAAAATATTTTGTTTTCACTATATGTTAGACAGGTTTTAATTTTTGTTCATGTTAACTTATTAGTGAATTAATTAATTTTGCAAAAAGAAAAAGAAGTTGGTATGTAATATTTGTGTTAGACAAAAAAATTTTGAGACCTTTGAACTAATGCAGATTTAAATAGTGACTTCATAAAAAGGAAAAGAATATAGTAATTTTGTTGGTCCCAACTCCTAACTATTACCTAAAATGCAAGACAAACTTTAATAAAATAATAAGATATATATATAAGAACATTCACAAATTCTATATAGTATTATGAAAACGTTCACCGGTGCTTTAGTCTAAGAATTTGTTGAAGTGCTAGGAAATATAAATTATCATAAATAGTGAAAGTACTTGGTTTATTGAATTAACTATTCTTTTTCTTTCCAAAATTGAAAATGGGGTCTATAGTAAGTGTTATCCCTTAGACAAAGCATGACCATGATGTAAGCAAAGGATAAAGTAGTCAAATAGGTTCCAATTTTTCAAGTGAGTTGCAATAATTTTTCAAGTGGTTAAATATAAATGTTAAGTTCCACAACTGTGGGATGAAGAAAAAGTGTTCTCGCAGATCCATTTCTATATAACAAAAAAAATCACTTGTGAATGTGGAAAGGTCTCTAATCCTGTTCCAACTGTCTACTTTTATGTTTTTATCTAAGACAATCTTGTTTCTGTATGATATGTGTAATTTTGGTTTTAGGGTATTACTTTCTTTCTATACTTAGCTCACATATTTGAACCTCGTGCCATGCAAAGTAAGCCTTGTATTAGTATTTACATAGAGAAGGGTAGAGGCACGGTCCCATTATTCTCAAATTTCGAAGCTACAGTTGGTTATGGGTTGGCCTTAGATGAATTTCTCGATCATAAAAAATTAATTAATCAATGAATTAAAAGTGTGTTCAGTTTAACAATTTAAATTTTTAGATGAGATAGATTACACATTTCAACTTAGTATCGGAGCCATACTCATTCTCGTTCATGACTTAAACAATGCAAGGCCCCCTTGTTATATTGTCGACGCACTAGATATCCAATTTTAGACATGCAATAGGGTATTGAATGGATCACATTTGTTCATAAAATGGACATTACTCTTTTATTAGATGTTGCCGTTTACCAAGGGTTAGCCATGCCTCATCTTGTTTTGATGGTTATTGAAGAATAATGCAGTAACTCACACTAAGAGTAAATCAGTGTAAGCAGAGAGAAATGAAGGAAGATATAGGAGAAGATCAACTATCTTATAATCAGGGAAGAAAAGAGAAGAAGAATAGTAAATCATTGTGTTGTATTGATGTATTCAGAATTCTGTTCTTGCTAGTAGTACATAGTCGACTATATATAGATTAGATGATAGATTAGTAGTGCGGTGTCAACTAACTAACTGACTTCAACAATGTAACTATCTTATTGACACTTTAACTTACTTTCCCTTCTTTTTCTTTCTTTACTCTCATGCCTCTACCCTCCTCCTCAAAATTGGAACTACAAAGAGATTGACAAGGTTAAGTTTGGACATTAAGTATTTATGTTGAACCTTGGTTAAGCCTTTAGTGAAAGCATTTGCGGGTTGGGCATGAGTGAATATATATTCAGTCTTGAGCAGATCTTGTTGGATCTTTTTCCTCACAAAGTAGCAGTCTATTTCTGTATGTTTAGTCTCCATATGGTAGCTATAGGATTTGTATCTATTTGCAAAGCTGCTTTGTTGTCACTGAAGATAGTCAGAGGTAGTTGTAGTTGAACACCTAGATCCTTGATCAAACCAACTAGCTATGTAAGTTCTGCAACTGTGGAAGCAAGGCTTCTATACTCTGATTCAGCTGATCTCCTAGAAACAGTTGATTGTTTCTTTGACTTCCAAGAAATTAGAGATTCACCTAGTTTAATAGTAAATCTTGTAATAGACTTCCTAGAGAAAGCATATTTAGCCCAATCTAGATCACAATGAGATTTAAAAACATATTCTTTTGAGCTGAACATGAGAAGACCTTATTCTGATTATCCTTTTTATATTTGATGATTCTAAGTGATACATTCTTGTTAGACTGTTTGGGACACTGCAAGAACTTACTCAAGGTCTGCATACTATATGTTATGTTTGGTCTTGTTACTGTGAGGTATAACAACTTACCTATTATCCTTTGGTACATCCATGATCTGCTAATACTTCATCTTTTGACCTTGCATCATCTGAATTATGTTGATCATATTCTGTAGTTGTTAATTTCTCTATAGTATCAAGTGGAGTAGGTGCTGGTTTAGCAGCACTGAGACCTGTTTTTGAGATTAATTCCACTACATACTTCCTCTGATGCATCACAATTCCTTGTTTAGAACTTGCAAATTCAATGCCTAGGAAGTATTTTAGTTCTCCAAGATCCTTTATCTTAAAAGCTTTGTGAAGAGCCTCTTTGGTTTCACTTATTTGATCAAGTTTGCTATCAGTCACTAGTATGTCATCTACATAAACTAGTACAACAACTATTCCTTCACTTGTCTCTTTTATGTAAAGAGAATAATCACACTGACTCTGTCTGAAGTTATATATAATCAAGGCTTGATGCAGTTTTGCATTCCATTGTCTTGGTGCTTGCTTCAATCCATACAAGAAATTTGAAAGTCTGCACACCTGTCTCTTCTCCTGACTTTTAAAACCTTGTGGAAGTTTCATATAGTCTCATCTTCCAAATCACCTTGTAAAATGGCATTGTATACATCCATTTGATGGATATACCAATTCCTAGCTGCTGCAAAATAGCCAAGAAAGTCTTCAGAGTAACCATTTTTACCATTGGGCTAAACGTTTCTTGATAGTCTATCCCTTCCTTTTGACTGAAACCTTTTGATACCAACTTTACCTTGAATCATTCTATTTGTCCTGAAGCTTTGCACTTGATTTTTTCAATCCATTTGCACCCTATAGGATACTTGTCTTCTGGAAGAGTGACCACCTGCCAAGTATTGTTATTTCAAGAGCAGCTATCTCAATTGCCTAGCATCTACCCACCTAGCATCTTTAACTTCCTCTGCATAAGTGGCTGGTTCAATAAGGTTTAAGAAGTTAAATAAGGACCATTGGTACTTGTCAGAAAGATTAAAGAAACATAGTTTGATAGAGTGTATAAGATGTTGTCATTTATAGTTAATGACACAAAGTATTTCATCCATCTAGGAGGATGTGTGCCCCTGGTGGATTTTCTTTGATCAAGGTGTATAGTAGCTTGTTGAGGCAATTCAACAGCATCTTATCTAGTTATTCTTCTTGTGAAGTATCTTGTTATAGCAGGAATTTATGCAACAGGAACTGTAGTGGACTGGACTAGAGTAGTATTTGTTATATTTTATAGTTGTTTAGTATGATTTTGTGATTATGATCCATTCTCAATAGTTGGTTGTGGTTGTGAGTTGTTACCAGCAGGTGCTTGTGACGGTGGACCAGGCTCAACTCCTATCATATCAATAACTAACTCATCACTACTTCCTGCTGTCAAGTCACATATAGGAAATAACGATTGTGAAGCTTAAGTCATAGTATCCTTGAATGGAAATATATCTTCCAAGAAAATGACATCCTTGTTAACAAAGAATATCTTGTTAGTAAGATCATAAAGGATATAACCTTTTTTTGTTTCTGAATAACCCATGTGAATAACCTTTCTTGATCTAAGCGTAAGTTTATCCAATTCATGTACTACCTTAGCATAGCCTAAGACCTTTAGATGATCTAGTGTAGGTTTCTTGTTGTACAGTTTTTCATAAGGTGTGATATATCCTAATATAGAAGAAGGAAGACTGTTTATTAGGTATGTAGAAGCTTTCATACAGTTTCCCCAAAACTTTAAAGGTATATTAGCATGAAACCTAATAGCTCTTGTTATTTCTAGAAAATACCTATGTTTCCTCTCAACTACACCATTTGCCTGAGGTGTATATGAGTAAGAAGTTTGATGAGTTATGCCTAGATTTGCAAAGAGTTCGGAACATATGTGATTGACAAATTCAGTACCATTATCAGTTCTAATCACTTTTACACAAGTATTAAACTGGGTTTGAATGTAAGACAGAAAATACTTAAGAACAATAATGACATCAACTTGAGTAAAAACACCTATATCTTTCTATTAAAATCATCCACAACAATTAAGAAGTACTTGTGTCCATCATAAGTAGGAACATTATAAGGACCCAAGAGATCCATATGTAATAAGTCAAAAGCTTAAACACTAGATGTACTGTTAGAAGGAAAGGCTAGCCTAGTTTGTTTATCAAATGGACAGACTTCACACTTATTTATATTGTTATTTACATGAGTTTTTGAAACAGAAAACATGTGAGATAGTATCCTAAAAGGAACATGTCCAAGCCTATTATTCCATAGCCTTATATTAGATTTATTTGTATTCTGAGTATTGAACACACAGCCTGCTACTTTGCCATGTCCCGAAAGCTTTTGTCTCAATAAGAGGTATAGGCCATTTTTCTCTCTGCCAATTCCTTCACCTTCCCACTCCAAATTAAAGATCCTAAAACACACAAAAGTTAGGGAAGAATGTAGCTGAATAGTTAAGTTGCTTAGTAACCTTTCAGGCTGATAATAGATTGTATTTAAACCGAGGTAGATGAAAAACATTTTGGATAGTACTATCTTCAGATATATCACTACATCCCATGTGTTTCACTAGTGACACATCACCATTGGGTAGTATTACTCTTTTTGATTGAGATATTGAATCTTTTTTTAGAAGATCAATATCTGCAGTTATCTGGTTTGTAGCACCTGTGTTAATAACCCACTCAAGTGGATTACTGCAAACCATGAAGTCACTGCCAATACCTGACATATTTACTGCACTAGTAGATGGAATGGAAGATGTTACTTGATTGTGTTGTTCCAGCATCTTATAAATCTAAGTATATTGCTCAGGTGTGAACCTTGGGGGCAAATATAGAAGTACAAGACTTTGGTTTTGATGATGCTGACCCAATCCTCAGCCACAAATTGTGAGCACTAGAAGAAACTTTCCTCTGCTTGTACTGTGATCCTAGCCAGTTCTAGCTTCATTTTGTATCTTGTGCTCTCCATGTTTAGGAAGTCCAGGAGGGTAACCAACAAGTTTGTAGCAATCTATCTTGTAATGACTTTTTATTTTACAGTGATCACACACAACACTAGGATTATATGTTGACACATAGTTTCTCTTCCCCTTTTGATAGTTACCTTGATAACTACCACCTTGATAGCTAGTCTTAGAGTACATGGAAACTTCATTAACTGCATTAGGAGCAGGACCAAGAAGACTCATCCCATGCACAAACTGAGCCATAATTTTTTTATTCTCATCACTTATGATCATAGAGTAGGCCATGTTGACAGTTGGTAGTAGTGTCATCAATAAAATTTGGCTTTTTACTTAGGAGTATGTGTCATTTAAGCCCATTAGAAACTGATATAAATTTTGTGTTTGAAGATAAGCCAACAACACTCTTGATTTTTCAAAGGCTCTAAAGATTCAAACTCATCCCATAAATCTTTCAGCTTAGTTAAATATACAGACAAAAATTAAACTCCCTGAGTCATGGTTGGAATTTCCTGGTGCAAATTCTAAGTTCTTGAACCATCTATTTTATCAAATCTTTCCTTATGATCTAACCATACAAAATATGTAGTCGAGGTATGGACCAGTAACCCTCCAAGTAGTTCAGTAGAAACTACATTCACAAGCCAAGAAAGTACTATAGCATTGACTCTTTCACATTCGTTTCCCAGGTCAGTAGAGAAGTTTTCTCTTACAAGAGCCATCAACTATAGAAAATTTTTTACACCCTAGTAGTGCAATTCAAACAGCCTTACTCCATACAACATAGTTTTCACTCCCCTTTAATTGGAAATACACAAGAGAAGTAGTTGATACATCTGCCGTAGATAAGAACCGAGGATCATTTTAATCTAATGGAGACTGCAGTGGCCGTGGGATTGATCCACTATTGTTGGAAACTGATCCAATTCTTTGTGCATCAAAAGTCATCTTCAATAGAGTAGAGTTCCTTTTAGAGCAACTCACTTAGTCAAGCAGTTACTTTCAGAGTAACCAAGAAATTACCAAAATTCAAAAATTCCTGAATGTGTAGATGAACATAAAAAATTGAAAACAAAAATTGTTGGATCAACAAGAGCACTAATTCAATTTAGTAAGATCTAATACCATGAAGAATAATGCAGTAACTCACACTAAGAGTAAATTACTGTACCATAGAAATAGAGGAAGAGATTGGAGAAGATCAACCATCTTAGAATCAGAGAAGAAAAGAGAAGAAAGAAGAGTAAATCATTGTGTTGTATTGATGTATTTGTAATTTTGTTATTGTTAGTAGTACATAGTCGACTATATATAGAGATGTTAGAGTTGTGACCTGAATTTTGTTGATCCGACCCTGAAAGTTTCGCGGAACGACTCATGTTTGTGATTTTCAAAATACCAAGCCTGTAAGTACTCCATTAGAGGCTTGTAACTTCAAACTATCGGCCACATTATCTCCAAAGACGGATGATGAGCGTGACTATATGTCTCGAGTTCCATACTCTAGTGCTATCGGGTCTCTTATGTATGCGATGGTGTATTTTCGACCAGATTTATCTTATGCCGTTAGTGCAGCTAGCAGATACATGGCAAATCCTGGCAAAGAACATTGGAAAAAAGTTCATTGGATTTTTTGAGACTTGTATGGATCTGCTGATATTTGTTTGCAGTTTGGGAAAAATAGAGACGGAGTAATCGAGTATGTTGATTTTAATTTTTCAGGAGACCATGATAAAAGGAGATCCCTTAAAGGCTATATTTTCACCATTGGTGGTTGTGCTATCAGTTGAAAAGCAACCTTACAGACTACGGTTGCTTTGTCAACTATTGAGGCAGATTACATAGCTATTACAGAGGCTTTCAAAGAATCTATTTGGTTGAAGGATCAGTTTGGTGAACTTAGAAAAGACTTACAGATTACTACGGTCTTTTATGACAGTCAAAGTGCTATCTTCCTTACGAAAGATCAGATGTTTCATGAGAACGTGAAATTATTGGTACTGGTGATATTATGGTGAGCAAGATTAGTACCCATGATAACCCGACTGATATGATGACCAAGACACTACCAAGTGCCAAGTTTGAGCATTTCTTGGACTTGGTTGGGGTTAGCTATTAATATGTGACCTTAGGGGCTTTTGTGGATGAGGTAGAGAGTTTGGCATGAAATGGATTTGAGTTGTGAATTAGAATTCGTGTCAAGGTGGATATTATTAGAGCTGTGACAAAAATTTTACTGATTCGGCCCTGAAAGTTTCGCGGTGTGACTCATGTTTGTGATTTTAATAGGGTCTGTGGTGGTAGCGTAGGATAGGCCTGATCCTAGAGCCAGAATGCACCTTTATATTTTTTGGGCCTAGGACTTATTTGTATGTACGTATTATATAAATGCATTTAGTGGGTTATTTTGAGTATTCAGAAAATACTCACATTATCCACATTGTAGTCCTTTCCTTTTCTAGTGAAATTTCTCTGTTTATGCCCGTGGTTTCTCCCGCAAGGTTTTCCACGTAATACTGTACAACCATAGGAGTGTTTGGTTGATAGACGTGATGGCTCTGATGGCCAATTACTGTTTATATATATATTTATGCGTGTCTTCTTGGCTGATACAGATACTGTTTTCTTCTATTTACAATGAAGTGCTGCCCAAATTTCTAATTTTCATAAGTAATGTAAATGTGAAGGTATAGGTTATGAACGGGTTCTCCCGGGCCTCCTCGGCTACGGGTGCCAGTCCTATCCAATGGGATTTGTGGTTTGACAGAAGTGGTATCAGAGAAGTTCGTTCTAGTGAGTCTACAAAGCCGTGTCTATGTAGAATCTCGTTTATCGGTGTGTTGTGTGCCACATCTATAAACAGGAGGCTATTGGACATTTAGGGATTGTTTCTACTCTCCATTTCTAAGATCGTGCAATAGATCCCATATTAGAGATAAAGTCATAATCGATTGCTTAATCCAATTGTTTTTTTATTATAGTAACGATGATGGTTACAAGGAGAAAGAATAAGTGGAAGCGCGTGGATGTAGTGGCCAGAGAAGGTACTAGTAAGTCACCACCGGCACAAGCTGAACAAAGTGTGTCTCAAGCTGAGCATATATCAGGAGCTTCTTCTCCTCCGGAAGGGCCATATATTAATGTTGTTGATCGAGATTTGAGGGATGAAGTACAACTTCTGACGCGTATAGTTGCCGGTCAAGTTCAAGGGCAAGCAATTCCTACCACGGGTTCTAGTGGTACAGATAGAGCAGCTAGCCTTCGGACACAGGATTTTCTGAAACTGGATCCTCCTACTTTTACCGGATCAGATATTAACAAAGACCCGCAGGACTTTGTCGATCAAACCCAAAGGGATCTAGATGTTATGCACATATCCAGTAAAGAGATGGTTGAGCTAGCAGCATATAGACTGAAAGGAGAGGCTATATTGTGGTACGAGGATTGGAAATGATCTAGGGGTATTGATGCACCTCCAACTACTTGGGGAGAGTTCAAAGATGCATTTATTGATCATTATCTTCCATTTGAGACTCGTCAGGCGCGTGCAGATCAATTCTTAAATCTTCATCAGGGTAATATGAGTGTAAGGGAGAATAGTCTTCGATTTAACTCTTTGTCTCGATATGCTTCTAATGTGGTAGCTACTATGGATGACAGAGTTCATCACTATATGGATAGATTGGAACCATACTTGGTTAGAGATTGTACCATTGCTGCTTTGAACAAGGACATAGATATAGCGAGGATACAAGATTTTGCTCAGAAGATGGAAGATCAGAGGCAATGAAGAAGAACCCAGGAACCAGAAAAAGGATATTCTAAGCAGGCCAGAGCTATAGGGCAGTTTATGGCATCTCAGGGAGGTTTTAGGCCTTTGTTCTCTCATAGATTGCCTAGCCCGTTATCTTCTTATCCGTCAATTAGTGCTCCACCGTAATTTCAAAGGTTCAGAGGTAATCAGTTCGGGCAAAGCAGTGAAAATCAGAGTTCGCGAATAGTGCGGTATCAAGGGTAAGGGAGTATGAGTCAATTGAGACCTCCACGACACCCGTGCCCCATATGTAGAAGATTTCACTTTGGCCAATGTCGGCTTGGAACGAACAATTGTTTTTGGTGCGGTAGGCCGGGGCATATGGCTAGGGATTGCCCACGCAGGACCACAAGTGGTATAACACGACCTACCGGATCAGCTGTTGCGTCATCATCGGTGCCTCCTTTGAGTAGGGGTGCACAACCTATGGGTCACGGTAGAGGTGATAGAGGAGCAGCTAGTTCTAGCAGAGCTCAGAACCGTGTGTATGCCCTAGCAGATTGGCAGAATTTAGAGGCTTCTCCAGACGTGGTTACAGGTATGTTGTCCATCTTTGCATTTGATGTGTATGCCTTAATTGATCCTGGTTCTACATTATCGTACGCTACTCCTTTGGTTGTGGGAAGGTTCGGGAGAACACCCAAATTATTAGCCAAGCCATTTGAAGTATCAACGCCAGTGGGGGAATCTCTTATAGCTAGGAATGTTTATCGAAATTGTGTTGTGAATATTTGTGGTCGTGATACAATGGCCGATCTTGTTGAGTTAGACATGGCAGATTTTGATGTTATTATGGGCATGTATTGGTTAGCGTCTTGTTATGCTACAGTAGATTTCCGTTCTAAGAAGGTGTATTTCCATTTCCCAAATGAGGCAGTCCTTGAATGGAAGGGTAATGTTGGCTCGCCGAGAGGTAGATTTATTTCTTAGTTTAAGGCAAGAAAAATGATTTCCAAGGGGTACATATACCAAATGGTATATGTACCCCTTGGAAATCATTTTTCTTGCCTTAAACTAAGAAATAAATCTACCTCTCGGCGCGCCAACATTACCCTTCCATTCAAGGACTGCCTCATTTGGGAAATGGAAATATACCTTCTTAGAACGGCAATCTACTGTAGCATAACAAGACGCTAACCAATCCATGCCCATAATAACATCAAAATCTATCATTTCCAACTCAACAAGATCGGCCAAAGTATCACGACCACAAATATTCACAACACAATTTCGATAAACATTCCTAGCTATAAGAGATTCCCCCACTGGCGTTGATACTTCAAATGGCTTGGCTAATAATTTGGGTGTTCTCCCGAACCTTCCCACAACCAAAGGAGTAGCGTACGATAATGTAGAACCAGGATCAATTAAGGCATACACATCAAATGCAAAGATGGACAACATACCTGTAACCACGTCTGGAGAAGCCTCTAAATTCTGCCGATCTGCTAGGGCATACACACGGTTCTGAGCTTCGCTAGCACTAGCTGCTCCTCTATCACCTCTACCATGACCCATAGGTTGTGCACCCCTACTCAAAGGAGGCACCGAAGATGACGCAACAGCTGATCCGGTAGGTCGTGTTATACTACCTGTGGTCCTGCGTGGGCAATCTCTAGCCATATGCCCCGGCTTACCGCACCAAAAGCAATTATTCATCCCAAGCCGACATTCGCCAAAGTGAAATTTTCTACAAATGGGGCACGGGTGTCGTGGAGGTCTCAATTGACTCATACTCCCTTGCCCTTGATACCCCACTGTTCGCGAACTCTGATTTTCACTGCTTTGCCCGAACTGATTACCTCTGAACCTTTGAAATTGCGGTGGAGCACTAATTGCAGGATAAGAAGATAACGGGCTAGGCAATCTATGAGATAACGAAGGCCTAAAACCTCCCTGAGATGCCACAAACTGCCCTATAGCTCTGGGCCGCTTAGAATATCCTTTTTCTGATTCCTGGGTTCTTCTTCTTTGCCTCTGCTCTTCCATCTTCTGAGCGAAAGCTTGTATCCTCGCTATATCCATGTCCTTGTTCAAAGCAGCAATGGTACAATCTCTAACCAAGTATGGTTCCAATCTATTCACATAGTGATGAACTCTGTCGTCCATAGTAGCTACCACATTAGAAGCATATCGAGACAAGGAGTTAAATCGAAGACTATACTCTCTTACACTCATATTACCCTGACGAAGATTCAAGAATTGATCTGCACGGGCCTGACGAGTCTCAAATGGAAGATAATGATCAATAAATGCATTTTTGAACTCTCCCCACGTAGTTGGAGGTGCATCAATACCCCTAGATCGTTTCCAATCCTCGTACCACAATATAGCCTCTCCTTTCAGTCTATATGCTGCTAGCTCAACCATCTCTTTACCGGATACATGCATAACATCTAGAACCCTTTGGGTTTGATCGACAAAGTCCTGCGGGTCTTCATTAATATCTGATCCGGTAAAAGTAGGAGGATCCAATTTCAGAAAATCCTGAGTCCGAAGGCTAGCTGCTCTATCCATACCACTAGAACCCGTGGTAGGAATAGCTTGCCCTTGAACTTGACCGGCAACTATACGCGTCAGAAGTTGTACTGCATCCCTCAAATCTCGATCAACAACATTAATAGACGGCCCTTCCGGAGGAGAAGAAGCGCCTGATATATGCTCAGCTTGAGACTCACTTTGCTCAACTTGTGCCGGTGGTGACTTACTAGTACCTTCTCCGGCCACTGCATCTACTCATTTCCACTTATTCTTTCTCCTTGTAACCGGCATCGTCACGATAATAAATAAAAAAGAAACAATTGGATTAAGCGATTGATTATGACTTTATCTCTAATATGGGATCTATTGCACGATCTAAGAAATGAAGAGTGGAAACAATCCCTAAATGTCCAATAGCCTCCTGTTTATAGATGTGGTGCACAACACACCGATAAACGAGATTCTACGTAGACACGGCTTTGTAGACTCACTAGGACGAACTTCTCTGATACCACTTCTGTCATACCCCAAATCCCATTGGAGCAGACTGGCACCCGTAGCCGAGGAGGCCCGGGAGAACCCGTTCATAACCTATACTTTCACATTCACATTACTTATGAAAATTAGAAATTTGGGCAGCACTTCGTTGTAAATAGAAGAAAACATTACCTGTATCAGCCCAGCAGACACGCATATATATATATATAAACAGTAATTGGCCGTCAGAGCCATCACGTCTATCAACCAAACACTCCTATGGCTGTACAATATGTCTACAAAAGCCTCTACATAGATACACAACTGAGTTGGGGTCGGGACAAACTCCCGCCCACAAAAGACTTTTATGCAAATACCAAAAGTACATATAGAGACGACTTGGGATGCCCCGAAACAACTGGAGCTCACCACTAACAACAGAACGTCCTGGCTCTTACTGCGGAGGTGTACGACCTGAAGTACCTGTTCCTGCAGGCATGAATGCAGGTCCCCCGTGAGGGACGTCAGTACGGAAATATGTACTGAGTATGTAAGGCAGTGAGTATCAAGATGAGATACAACAGATCAACAGAAACCAGATACGAGTGAATAAACAGTATGAGTAGACCACACTTAAAAGAACTGATGGGATACCTGCACATTACTTTCATATCATTACTTCCCGTAATCCTTATCAATACATAACATATGTCATACAATGGCCAACTGATCAGTGGTACTAATACAATATATCAGGGACCACCCCTGGAATAGCATATATAGATAATCTTTATAATACGATGGCCAACTGATCAGTGGTACTAATACAATACATCAAATCATCAATTTAAAATATAGACATTCCATTTCATAATTCAATTAATCTTTGAGATTGGTTACTTTGTGGTCACACTGTATGGAACTTGAAACCATGATACCTCAATAGGAAAAACATGTAAATAGGTAATCAATATCATTAAGATGAAGTAGAGAATCATGGATACCTCATTAAACCATTTCGGAGTCAACAATAGTATATGGACGTTTTTGACTAGCCGGACATCTTAAAAGTGAAAACAAGTTCAATAGGTAGTGTCGAAGATCATATGATGTTATTATGTGTCATGTGTCGTAGGACAATGTTGGAAGCTTACTTGAGAGTGCCATGGGTCATTATTCATGCCAAAGAGTAGATAGAGTATGTCTTACATACCTTGATATAACCACTTCAATACAAGTGACTTCCCGTACTCTTCGAACACTTATCTACAATAAGTCATTTGTGGCAACAAGTATTAGCAACCAAACCTTACCATTTAGGTATTAACTTCACCAAATAATGTCTAGGAAATAATCCTTTAGCTCATCAATAAGAGTACTACATACATCCTCTTATACTCTTATTACATTCACATATCATGCATTTTCATGAAATATCCCTCAACATCACTCTTAGCCTTTATTTCCCTTCTTAATCACCATCCAATACCAACATGATCACTAGGCATACATAACCACTAATATAATGATATATCACCACAATTCATCCTCCATAATCCAATACAGCAACTTCCATAATTTACAGCAACTTCCATAATTTACTACTAACAATTTATACACAACCAGTCATAACTATGTTTCTAGTTATCTTCCAACATCAAGACAACACTCATAATCCTTTATAAATACTTATTCATGGATAAGAATCAAGAATAAACAATATTCATACCTTAACAATGAACTCTTGTATTTATGATCCTCCTTACATAACCATGGGGTGCTTCTTGAAGCTTCCGAGATGGTGAACACAACTACGGAACCAATTTGAATTTTCTACGGTTGAATCACAAAATATTTGGGGTTGAAATTGGTTAGGGTTCCCACCTTTCCTAAAATTTGGATAAAATCTGATAAAATTGAGGCTAAGTGCAGGTTTTTAAGACCAAATTTTCGTCCAAATAGAAAATGACCATTGTGCCCTAAAAATTGAAATAAATCCCGAATCTGTCCCCAGTGGACAGTTTTGACAGGCTGAAGTAAATCGATCATAACTCTTTGCTCCGATATCGGATTTGGGTGAAATTGGTATCATTGTAAAGATAATTAAGAGGTCTTTCATTTCATGTAAATTAGGCCACCCAGTTCGTCCTGTACAAGGAGTTAGGATCGTTTGAAGTTGACCCTAAAAATCTGTTTTGAGAGGCTGAAGTAAAATGCGTATAACTCCTTACGCAGATATTGGATTTGGATGTAAACAATTGCATTAGAAAGAAGACGCAAAGATCTTTCTGTTGATATATGGTAGCTCACCCAGTTCATTATATTGAGGAAGTTATGATCGTTCAAAGTTGACCCAAAAACTGGCAGGCCTCAGTATTTTCCTGCTAATTTACTGTTCACAAAAATCTGTTTTGAGAGACTGAAGTAAAACGCGTATAACTCCTTACTCAGATGTTGGATTTGAATGAAACCAATTTCATTAGAAAGAAGACTCTCGGAGATTTTCGTCTATATACAGCAGCCCACACAGTTCCGTTTGCACAAGGAGTTATGATCGTCTCAAGTTGGTGTGCCTAGCTGCAGAAATTTTCCTGCAGAATCACTGTTCACAGGCTTCCCGGCCACCGATTTGAAATTTCGAACGTGCTCGCTTATATGAAATACTCCTCTGTTTTGGGCAAACTTTATATCGTTGGAAAGCTTATTCCAATACCTACTCATACAACTATTGATGGGATACTTCCGAATACCATAAACTTAATTTAACCCATACGCAAGTCTTTAGGACTCCATATAATCGCGATAAGTGTACGAAAAAAAATTTACGGGGTGTTACAGCCTCGTACATATCGGATGTTTGATTCCATATGGGTGATCATTGATAGGCTTACCAAATCTGCACACTTCTTACCAGTTAAGACAACTTATACGGCGGAAGAGTATGCGAAGTTGTATATTAAGGAGATCGTTCGGTTACATGGAGTTCCAACATCCAATATATCTAATCGAGGAGCCCAATTTACCGCAAATTTCTGGAAGTCTTTTCAAAGGAGTTTTGGGACACAAGTAAATCTAAGTACGACTTTTCATCCTTAAACGGACGTACAAGCGGAACGTACCATCCAGACACTTGAAGATATGCTACGAGCATGTGTATTAGATTTCAAAGGCAACTTGGATGATCACCTACCTCTTATCGAGTTTGCCTACAATAATAGCTATCATTCAAGTATCAAAATGGCACCATATGAAGCATTGTAGGGAAGAAAGTGTAGATCGCCAATAGGATGGTTTGAAGCAGGTGATGCGGTCTGGTTTGGACCGGATTTTGTTTATCCAACAACGGCTTGAAACAGCTCAAAGTCGACACAAATCTTATGCGGATGTTAGAAGAAGAGGACTTGAGTTTTCCATCGACTATTGGGTATTCTTGAAAGTATCACCAATGAAAGGAGTGATGAGGTTTGGCAAGAAAGGAAAGTTAAGTCCACGATACATAGGTCCGTACAAGATCATTCAAAGATTTGGACAAGTTGCTTATGAGTTAGAGCTACCTCAAGAGCTGTCAGCAGTTCATCCCGTATTTCATGTTTCGATGCTTCGCAAGTACATCGGACATCCATCGCACATCACTAATACGGAAGATGTACAAGTTACAGAAGATCTCACTTTTGAAGAAATGCCTATTGCTATTCTTGATCGCCAAATTAAAAAGATAAGGAATAAAGAGATAGCATCGGTAAAAGTACTTTGGAGGAATCAACAAGTTGAGGAGATCACATGGTAAGACGAGGAAGCGATGAAGATTAAGTACCCATACCTATTAAACGATGAGGAGGAAGTTCATGAGACGGAAGAAGAACAATAACAAGTGTTTATTTTTATGCAAGTATGTTATGATGATGAATATGTTAATTGTAAGCTTGGAAATGTCTTAATTGAGTAACTATGCTAACATTCAAAGAAGAATGCTCTTAAGGGGGGGACAATGTAACACCCCATAAATTTTTTCGTACACTTATCGCGATTATATGGAGTCCTAAAGGCTTGCGTATGGGTTAAATTAAGTTTATGGTGTTCGGAAGTATCCCGTCAATAGTTGTATGTGTAGGTATTGGAATAAGCTTTCCAACGATATAAAGTTTGCCCAAAACAGAGGAGTATTTCATATAAGCGAGCACATTCGAAATTTCAAAACGGTGGCCGGGAAGCCTGTGAACAGTAAATCTGCAGGAAAATTACTGCAGCTAGGCAATTATTTTTTTGGATCAACTTTAGACGATCATAACTCCTTGTACAAAAAGAACTGTGTGAGCTGCTACATATCGACAAAAATCTCCGAGAGTCTTCTTTCCGATGAAATTGGTTTCATCCAAATCCAATGTCTGAGTAAGGAGCGATACCCGTTTTACTACAGCCTACCAAAAAAAAAAAACAGAATTGAGGGACAGATTTTTGGGTCAAATTTAAACGACAATAACTCCTTGTACAGGAAGAAATGGGTGGTATACTTTTTATGAAAATGAAATCCCTTTGAATTATCATTCCAATGCAATTGGTTTCACCCAAATACGATACCGTACCAAAGATTTATGATCGATTTACTTCAGCCTGTCAAAACTGTCCACTGGGGACAGATTCGAATTTATTTAAATTTTTAGGGCAAAATGGTCATTTTTTATTACCTCATGGACGAAAATGGGTCTTTATAAACCTAAAATTAGCCTCATATATATCATATACCATCCAATTATTAAGAGAAGGTGAAACCCTAGCCTAATTTCAACTTCAAATATTTTGTGATTCAACCGTAGAAAATTCGAATTGGTTGCGTAGTTGTGTTCAGCATCTCGAAAGCTTCGAGAAGCACCCCATGGTTATGTAAGGAGGATTCTAAATACAAGAGTTCATTGTTAAGGTATGAATATTGTTTATTCCTGATTTTTATCCATGAATAAGTATTGATAAAGGATTATGAGTATTGTCTTGATGTTGGAAGATAACTAGAAACATAGTTATGAATTGTTTTGTATAAATTGTTAGTAGTAAATTATGGAAGTTGTTGTATTGGATTATGGAGGATGAATTGTGGTGATATATCATTATATTAGAGGTTATGTATGCCTAGCGATCATGTTGGTATTGGATGGTGATTAAGATGGGAAATAAAGGCTAACAGTGATGTTGAGGGATATTTCATGAAAATGCATGATATGTGAATGTAATAAGAGTATAAGAGGATGTATGTAGCACTCTTATTGATGAGTTAAAGGATTACTTCCTAGACATTATTTGGTGAAGTTAATACCTAAATGGTAAGGTTTGGTTGCTAATACTAGTTTGCCACAAATGACTTATTGTAGATAAGTGTTCAAAGAGTACGGGAAGTCAAGTTGGACTTGTATTGAAGTGGTTATATCAAGGTATGTAAGACATACTCTATCCAATCTTTAGCATGAATAATGACCCATGGCACTCTCAAGTAAGCTTCCAACATTGTCCTACGACACATGACACATAATAACATCATATGATCTTCGACACTACCAATTGAACCTGTTTTCACTTTTAAGATGTCCGGCTAGTCAAAAAAAAATGTCCATGTACTATTGTTGACTCCGAAATGGTTTAATGAGGTATCCATGATTCTCTACTTAATTTTCATGATATTGATTACCTATTTACATGTTTTTCCTATTGAGGTATCATGGTTTCATGTTCCATAAGGTGTGACCACAAAGTAACCAATCTCAAAGATTAATTGAATTAAGAAATGGAATGTCTGTATTTTAAATTGATGATATGCTGTATTGTATTAGTACCACTGATCAGTTGGCCATTATATTATAAAGTTTATGTATATATGCTATTCCAGGGGTGGTCCCTGATGTATTGTATTAGTACCACTGATCAGTTTTTCATTGTACGACATATGTTATGTATTGATAAGGATTACGGGAAGTAATGATATGAAAGTAATGTGCAGGTATCCCATCAGCTCTTTTAATTGTGGTCTACTCATACCGTTTATTCACTGGTATCTGGGTTCTGTTGATCTTTTGTATCTCATTTTGATACTCACTGCCTTACATACTCAGTACATATTTCCTTACTGACGTCCCTCACGGGGGACCCGTATTCATGCCTGCAGGAATAGGTACTTCAGGTCGTACACCTCCACAGTAAGAGCCAGGATATTCTGTTGTTAGTGGTGAGCTCTAGTTGTTTCGGGGCATCCCAAGTCATTTCTATATGTATTTTTGGTATTTGTATAAAAGTCTTTTGTGGGAGGGAGTTTGTCCCGACCCTAACTCAGTTGTGTATCTATGTAGAGGCTTTTGTAGACATACTGTATAGCCATAGGAGTGTTTGGTTGATAGACGTGATGGCTTTGACGACCAATTACTGTTTATATATATATATTTATGCGTGTCTGCTGGGCTGATACAGGTACTGTTTTCTTCTATTTACAACGAAGTGCTGCCCAAATTTCTAATTTTCATAAGTAATGTAAATGTGAAGGTATAGGTTATGAACGGGTCTCCTGGGCCTCCTCGGCTATGGGTGCCAGTCCGCTCCAATGGGATTTGGGGTATGATAGGTGGATGCCTCAAGAATGCATTTAAGTGTAAGGGCTTATCGTTGCAAATCATTTTTGCCAACATGGGAATTTGGTACCAGGCTAAGTGATCTTGTGTACTTGACTTTATGTCATTCCCAAATTGGGATTATGGTTAGGAGCCCAGGCTAAGTGATCTTGGGGACTACTATACTTTGTTGGGTCTGGACACCCTGTTGTGTGATCAAGTTTATCTTCCCCTCACTTATACTCTAGTCTCAGTGGAAACCAAGGTTTGACAGTTGGTGTAAATGTCATATGTAGGGTATTCCACCTAGCTCAGCTGCATTACATTGTTGTTGAAAACCATTACATTTTGCCCAAGTTTTTTCAAGTGATTTGATATGAAACTTCTTTATAATGGCTCTCACCTATATTTTGTAAAAATATTATGTTTTTGTTTTGATTTCTCTGTCTACCAGTACTTTTGTAATGACCCCCTTCGCTCCTAGGTTCAGAGGCACAGTCTAGGGGTCCAAAAAATCAGTAGATTCCTCACACAGATTTGCGGAGTCCCTTGGTTACCCTTCTATATTTCGGAAGGCCTAATATCTGGCAGTTTCATTGATCATTTATTAGTTTTGGGTGTACTAGGGGCCTTGTTCCAGTTTTTCGATAGTTACTTTTTTCAGTCATGTAGTAGAGATTTTGCAGATGGTTTTCGAGATGTTGATTAATATTGTGGGACATTATTCCCCTTTATTGTTTTCATGTGATTATTGACCATATTTCCGTTATATTGTGTATCTTCCACATTTCTTTTATCATATGAATTATGTGCATGATTACCAGTCAGATAGGGGTGTTTCGAGCCTTTATTGTTCGGAATACTAGTCACGACCAGGGCCTCAGTTCAGGTTGTGAAAAACTTGGTATCAACGCATGGTTCATGGTCCTAGAGTGTCTACGAAATCGCATCGGGTAGAGTCTAGTTTATGGGTGTGTAGCATGCCACACTTATAAGTAGGAGGCTACTAGGCGTTTAGGAATGTCTCTCTTTCTTCATGTCTAGTTCGTGCAATAGAGTTAAAGTGTTCCTCTTTCATACTCTCATTCGTACTATGGTATTGCCCATATAAAAGTAAAGTCATCCCAAAATTCTTTCCTTACTCTGATGTTCTCGCAAATGTCCCATTATTGGGGTGATTCAAGTGCAAAAAGTTTATTATCTACATGATATAGTCCTTTTCGATTGAGTCATATAAGATTTTAAAAATTTTGCAAAGACTCGAGGGGAGTCTTTTAGCGCTTCAATATGTGTTGATTCTAATGTAAACGTTGATCCTAATGGAATCATGCTTTCCAGCTTAAGGTATTAAGTGCATCTAGTCCCTCTCAAAATCTTGTTACAGATGTGGACAATGTATAGCAGAATGTTGGAACAGTACTCCCACCCGAATAGTATCATAAGTTAAAGTGTTGTTTCCATGACCTATTGGTAGTAAAATTAGACCAAAAAGTTGGTGATATTAAGTCACAAGGTTAGGGGTCAGAGTGAGGGTGACCTTTGTGTAAATAAATATTTATAGCCGAATAACCATTGATTGAGAATGATTTACCAAATCTTTGTGTTAGGCTAATATGGTAATACTAATTGAGGATTGTATGGTAGTCCATGGAGGAAGTGTTTGAATCAAATTTTTATTTATACAGAGTAAGATGTGTATCCTTAGATCATTGAATATTGTGTATCAAGTTTCTATCTCTTATAATATGTAATCTTGTTATCATGGTGTTTTAGAAAAATAAAATCAAAGTCTAGTGAAGCCGTGTGGGGCTTTTTCGATTCACTAGCATAGTTGACTTGTCATTCATCTCATTTTCTTCTTCAAAATACAAAATCAAAGTCAAGTGAAGCCGTGTGAGGCCTATTTTGATTCACTAGCAACTTGTTGTCCAAATTGTTGTTCTTGTGTTGGTTTAATATATATATATAGCTGAATCTGTCTACATGAGATTGAGTTGGTAAAGAGGTGATTTGTCCTTGTGTGTTAGTTTAGTAGAAGGTAGAGAAGAAGTTGTTAGTTAGGATGATTTGTCGGTTTCTTAAAGTGTGAAAATGGTTTTTTTAGCGAGTAAGTTGTAAGTATAGACTCATGGTTGTTTGTGGAATTTGAAGATAGTCTAAATGTATGTTTGGGTAAGTAAGTATGAGGTGAGCAATTCGTATAAGTAGAAAAGATTGTATGGCGTTATAATATAAGATTAAGGTAGATCATGTCAATTATGTAACTTTACCCATTGACCTTCTTTTCATTGGTAATTGTAAATTAGTACTACTTGTGAGAAGGTATGTAGTGATTTTTGAGGCGTTTGTATAGTATGTCCCAAATTTTATGGACGAGCATATTATGTTGCATTTTTTAGTAGTGATAAATGATTGGTATAGGACTATATGCTTGAATTTAATGTAGAATGTGGTGGTAAAAATAGTTGCATGAGATTAATGATGTATGTTTTGTGGAAAAAAAAAATTAGATGGCTTGATGTGTTAAAGTAGTCCGTGCGAATGAGTTATGATAAGGAAAACCGTAAGGTCAAGATCAATTATTTGTTGTTTGGAAGTTCTAGTGTACTAGTGTTTCTTGATGTCTATTTCATGGTATCCAAGTGAGAATCATGCGTAAGGTTGGGTTGTAAAATCATGTTTAGCACTAGACATTATGTTTTGAACAATTGATGTCCATGAAGGTAGATGTGATGATTTCTTTGTTAATGATACTAGTTTTATGGAAGTAATCTAATAGGATTGAATGGTATATGCAAGAGCTTAAGTTTATTTGATTCGTAGTGAAGTATGATGCATATATATTGTAAAAGTATGCCCAAGGTGATCTGAGGTTGCGGTATTTTCTAAGACTATTACACATTTTGTGTGATGAGTGGTACCGTTGAGTTGCTATGTGGAGAAAGATTGGTTAGAAGGTATATGGTCTTCTAAATAGCAAAGTTAAGAAGTTTTGATTGATAGTGTTGAGCCTTTTTATATGATCTTGATTCTCATAGTAGAGAGATGGAATTTTGGTGTCGCGATATTGGTAGGCTATGTCGAAAGTAGTATGATTCATTATAGGCTTGGTAATATCCATGTTGAGTGCTAGATTCTAAGTTTGAGTTTTTGAAGGTTGAACTAATAGAAATAAGAGTTAAAACACTAGAGGGTGTGTAGTCCGACTATAGGGATACCCATGAAGACCCGAAGTTAGTAAGTGTACAGGTATTATATGATGACTACTGGGTCCATAGAATGATAAAGTGTATCTTACAAGGTTGTATTAATAGTGATTTTTCCACTTTCAGGTGTAGTCTTTCGGGTTAAGTGCCATGATATACGTGTATAATAGTTTTCCAGACCCCAGAGTGCAATGAATGTACTTCAGTTTAGAGTCTAGTAAGGGATCTCCCAAAATTAATATGATGGCTTGAAGCTAAGGGGGAGATGATAGAGCGAATAACCAAGTCAGGCTTTCAGATTCTAGAAGTGATGTCAGTATGACATAGAATATCATAAGGGAAGAGTGAGGCTCAACCCATACCTATCTCAGTATTTTTCAGTGATCCCAATACATGCTCATGCCTTACATGTCAGTTCGATAATCATAGTTCATGTTCAAGTATATGATAGAGAATCACGTGCTCCTCCATATTCATAAATGAGGAACTTCTGTTCATTCAGCAGTCGGGATCACATTCTATATGTTATGAACTCTAAATTGAGGTCATGCATCTCATGACTCATGTATTCACGCTTTATAGTGTGCTCAGTTCCCATAAATCCAAGATATATTCTGTATGATGGGCAAAATATAGTTCATAGCCATGTATGTCCCAATTCAGATCTTTCTTTGATAAATCCCGGATGTTGTTTGGCCATTCCTCAGGCCTCAGTTAAGTGTCAAGTTTCATATAATATCCTTCCATGCTTTACGATCTTATGTTCTATTCTTTAGTGGATCCTCTTTATGTGATAATAGTGGTGATGAGTAAGTGTTTCTTGCTGATGGCAGATCCTAGTATGTTTTCTTTTAGATAAGGCCTTAAGTGTGAAGTAAGGTTTGGGGTAAGTCTTTCATACATGTGATGGTTAGTGGAAAAGTTTGTGTGTGTATATTTTTAGGGTAGCGCGTGGGAGTTATATTGACAATAGTTTAGAAACTATGTGAAATATGTATTTATGGGTGGTTGCCTTGAAGTTAACATGCGGTTATAAAATAGGTTTGAATAACATTTTAGGATTGCAGTGGAAGGTCGTAATATGCATTAGCGACTTCATATTAAGAGTTCAGAGTAGTCATTGAAGTGGTAAGGCATGTTATGCTTAGGATGTGATCTTTAAAAAAGGTATAGAAGGTGGCATCATATGGTTAAGAATAATAGCATGGTGTAGCATGGTGTATTTTTGTGACTTAGAATTAGGCTTGATCGCGGTGTAAGGATTAAGCTATTTTAGACATTAGTAGAAAAATTTGTCAATGCTCATATGACAATTTTAAGCCGAATTGAATGAATATGATATTTATAGGGAATAGTATAGTTAAGGGATATTCAAGAAATGTGCTAAGCTTGAAAGTTAGAAGTTGTATTGCCAAAGGTTTGGTAATTCTATCCCAATTTATGAGTTATATGTCTATATTCTAGACTGCAAAGTAGTATAAATGTTGTGATTTCCCTCAGTTGGATGTTTTATGTAATCCATACCCAAGATTCATGGCTTCCTATTACTGCTAGAACTTCTTTAGAGATAGTGTTGAAGAGATACTCCAGTTGAGTATAAGTGTTTGGTATAATTCAGTCTATAATTCAGTTTAATAGTTGGGCAGACAAGTTACTATGATTTTTCCACCTTTTCACCCGGTCCTACTATCTGAAGTCTCATGCATATGGCCATTCCCATGAGATAATCCATTCCATCCATATAAATCGTAAGTTTAGTTCATTCCAAGCATCATGTTTCAGATTCAGCTATCTATTCATGACTCGGTGCATGAAAGTTCAACGTATAATCTCAAAAATTTTCAAGTATTTTAGTTCAGATAGTGTAATACCCTTGTACGATCTAAGTCTTGATGTCTTATGATTCGTACTTGCATAAGTTATCACTTCCTAATATCGATTTGTATGATTGGATCATGAATATTTCAACGGAATCCTAAATTTTCAGCACGAACCAGCTTCTTGAAGCAAGAAAAGTCAGGTCAGCTCAGAATTCAGTTTCATTATAGAAGTTTAAATATTTCAGATCAGCTATGTCCTTTCTTAGAAGGAACATCATGTACGCGTTATTCCATACCTTTAAGATTCAACAAGTTCCTACCCATCATTCGGGGACGAATGATCCCAAGGGGGAGATAATATAACACACTGCACTTCGGACGAGAACAAAAATCGTCATTTCCTTCACGTAAAGGTTCCAAAAGCCATAAATCCAATGCATGTTTAGTGTGTTAATAAATTATATAGTGTGGAAACCTATTTGAGCATTATTTGAGATAATAGAGGTCCCCAAGCTCAAGGACAAGTTGAAAGTTTTCCTATCGTTCGAATTTTAGTGAGCATTGAAACTTAGGTCAACTTCAATCGATCATTACTCTTTGTATATATTGAATTAGAGGGCCTACTATATATCAAATGAAAGGTATTCAAATTATCTTTCCAACGATACTAATTTTTTAAAAAGCCAACACCCAAGGAAGAAGTTATGGATTTATAAAGAGGAGTGTGTCGTGCAGTATAAGGTGTACGACACACACCCTAACTTATGCCATAAGGTGTGCGACGCACAACCTAATGTGTGTGATAAAGAGTGCGCCACACAACCTATATTATGCAATAAGGTGGGCGCCACAAATATTATTATTCAAGTGACTTAAACACTCCGTTTTTAGGGCAAAATTGTCCTTTTCCCACCCTTATTTAGCCAGAAACACAAAATTCATTTCCCAAATAAACCAAAATACACCTTCATTCATCAAAATTGCTCAAGAACTCTCCTTAGGGTTTCAAAATAAAAACCCAATCAACTCAAGATTCAACCGTGGATTTTTTAAACTAATTGCATATTTGGAATCCCTAGAACGCAGTCTTCAAGAAGAACCTATCATCTTCGTATATAGATGTATGTACGGTTATCTAAAAAATCTCATGGGCTTAAAAATTCATGTTTTAAAATTGGGGGTTTTGAAATTATGAATATAATCCCATTTTAAACGTTTTATGATATTAATTTGGTTTTTAGGCCTATTCCCGAAGTGATTTGATATAAGATATAGGTATATGCATGTATTCCAAAAAGATGTTAACTTGAGAGCATGAATTATATGAAATCTCTCTCTTTATATGATCTCATTTTAAATTCTCATATGATGTGAAATGTTTGAAATCATCTTGACAAGCATGACATGAATTATTTTGAAAATGGTAATGGTTTTGACTTGCAATAAGAGGGTTGTTATGCTGAAATATGATGAATATAATGGTTGCATCAAAGAATGATATGATATTGATGGCTTGCAAGTTGGGTATGACGATACCCTACAGAATATGATATGTGATGGAATTAAATGAAGTTGAATGCATTGATTTTTCATGAGATAGGTGGATGCCCGAAGAAGGCGTTTGAGTGTAAGGGCTTATCGCTGGAAATCATGTTTGCCGACATGGGAATTTGGTACCAGGCTAAGTGATCTTATGTACTTGACTTCATGTCATTCCCGAATTGGGACTAAGGTTAGGAGCCCAGGCTAAGTGATCTTGGGCACTATTATACTTTATTGGGTCGAGAAACCCTGTTGTCTGATCTTGTATGTCTTCCCCTCACTTATACTCTAATCTCGGCGGCAACTGAGGTTTGACAGTCGGTGTAAATGTTATATGTAGGGTATTCCACCTAGCTCAGCAGCATTACATTGTTGAAAACCATTACATTTTGCCCATGTATTTTCAAGTGATTTGATATGAAACTGCTTTATAATGGCTCTCACCTATATTTTGTAAAAATATTATGTTTTTGTTTTGATTTCTCTGAGTACCAGTACTTTTGTATTGATCCCCTTCCCTCCCAGGTTCGGAGGCACAGTCTAGGGGTCCAGAAAATCAGGAGATTCCTCAGACAGATTTGCAGAGTCCCATGGTGAGCCTTCTATATTCCGGAAGGCCTAATATCTGGTAGTTTCATTGATCATTTATTAGTTTTGGGTCTACTGGGGGCCTTGTCCCAGTTTTCAGATAGTTACTTGTTTCAGTCATGTAGTAGAGATTTCGCAGACAGTTTTCGAGATGTTGATTGAGATTGTAGGACATTAACCCTCATTATTGTTTACACATGATTCTTGATCATATTTCCATTATATTGTGTATATTCCCCATTACTTTTATCAAATGAATTATGTGCATGATTACCTGACAGATCGGGGTGTTTCGGGCCTTTATGGTTCGGAATAGTCGTCACGGCAAGGGCCCCAGTTTGGGTCGTGACAAGTATATTAAATTAACATTATCAAATTAATATTATTAAAATGTTAGTATTAAATTAACGTAATCAAAATATTATTAAATTAATGCAGGACGGACCTACCTGGTTGTCATGGGGTTCACCCGAACCCTCTCGGTAAAAATATTATATTGTATATGTAAGATAGAAAATCTATATTTATGTATGTACATTAATGTTGAACCACATGAAACAAGAAACTTTGATAGCCCAGTGGTGTTATTTGCTCTTCTTGGGCGCTTCCTTCAGCTTAGTGCGCAGATTCGATCCCCGCTAGTTTTTTAATTAAAAAAAAAGCTAGGTGCTGCTATAGAAATAAATAAATAAATAAATAATAATAATAATAATAATAATAATAATAATAATAATAATAATAAATACCAACCCTTTTGTAAGTAATTACACTCTCTCCCATTTTTTTTAATTACTTTACTCTCTCTCCCGATTATTATACATAACATAGCCGACATATACATAACATTCCCTGTTTATGTTGGTATTTTTGTAATATGTTTATGGAGTTGAGATTTTTTGTAATATTGAAAACATAAGTTGTGTAATTTTTAGTAATAATAATAATAATAATAATAAAAAAAAAAAAAAAACGACGTCGTTTTAACACAAAAAGCAAAACTTTGACTGTGCACAAATATGACCTTTAACTATTCAAAACTGCACAAATATGAACTTCCTCCAAGTCAACCCTTTTAACGATGTGGCACCGTGTGATTGGATGTGCTTTCCACGTAGGCGCGAGTGAAACTCACGCATGGGGGTTGAAAAATCGGATGTCATATTTGTTCATGTTTTGAATAGTTAAAGGTCTTATTTGTGTACTATCTATCAAAGTTTAAGATCAAAGTTAAAACTTGGTGTCAAGTTTAGGGTCTTATTTATGTATTATTGTGCCAGTCAAACACCTTCACATAAATTGGGATAGAGTATTTGTTACTTCCTATTTTATTTGTTTAGTTTATAAAGTTAAGACATAATATTTATTTTTCTGCATTTGTAGGCAGTGAATTGTACTTTATCTGCTGTACCACATCTTGTTCTGCAACCGCCCATTCATATATTTTAGTACAATCCGAGTCTGTTATTTTTAACCTTCTCTGTCTTGTTCCATTGTTCCAGGGCCCAGCATTTGGAACTAGAGTGAAGATTGTATTGTGTTTCAAAGATAATCCATCGGCAAAGGTTGGCGTACAATTTGATAAACCCATCCCACGTGGCATTAACTTAGGTGGTCTTTGCGAAGATGCTCAGGGATTCTTTTGCAAAAGTACTTTTGGAATGCCAGTTAACTATTTTCCTTTAGTTTATATATTAAGTTAACATCATTCTTAAGTAAGCAGTCATAGTTTTACTTCCAATGCATTTTACCATCACTTCCTCTCAGTCGATGAACTGTGCTTAGAAGGCATTAGAAAAGATGATCTGGAAAATTTACTCGTTAACACATTGTTTGAGGTGTGATTTCTTTCAACAAATAAGAATAAGTTCGTTTGAAAACTAATATGTGGGATTTCTGTTCCTTTCTTTTTGTATTTTGTTGTAAACTTTAGTCTTTACCTTTCATTCTACTTTTTCAGGTTGTAATCAGAGAAAGCAGAAATTCCCCAGTCATATTGTTCATGAAAGATGCTGAGAAGACTACAGCAGGAAATTCAGTGTCATATTCAATGTACAAAAGTTGGCTTGAGAAGATTCCAGATAATATTGTGATCATTGGGTCTCACATTCATTCAGATGATCATAAGGAGGAGGTACTATTTTCAGATCATAATGCCCAAGAATAGATGCCTGTGATTATATCTTTTCCTGTTATAATGTGTATACAGTGTATTAAGTGGCCTGTAATGGAAATTTCATATGGATTAAATTTCTTGGCTTTAGTAGTTATCGGTGCCAAAACTTTGTGTGACCGATGCTTGATCGAGAGGATGAGAGGAGACTCTTATTATAGCAAAAAGTTCAAAATATCAACTTCGCATCACAAAAGAGAGATTAGTTTAGCTATATATATCAATGCATGCACGCACATGCAGCATATAGACATAAATACACAAATCATTTTCACACACACACACATATGAACACTACATAGTGTGGCATACACCCACACTCTCAATGAAAAAAAACAACAATCACATACCCAATGTAATCCCACAAGTAGAGTATGGGAGCGTAGTATGTGCGCAGACCTTACCCCTACAAGGTAGAGAGACTGGTTCTGATAGATCCTCGGCACAAGTAAAAGCATTACAAAGCAAAACAACTTGAAAGAATGACCAACGTTCTTAAAAGCGAGCACAAAAAAGCTCTAAGGTACGTAGGGGGTGATACAATCCCACATTAGTTGGGTATTGGAGTGGTGGTTTGTTTATATGGACTTGGGTAAATACTCCCCTAATGAGCTAGCTAGCCCTTGGGGTCAAGTTATGCCCAATGCCATATTTTTACACATATATCCTTTCAATTGCTTGACAAAATAAGCCCTAAACATGCTTTTTCTATTTTACTATTTGTAGTCACAGCCTAAAGGATCTCTCTTCACCAAATTGGGCAGCACTTTATATGAGCTCGCCTTCCTGGTATAAGCTCTTCAATTTTTTTTAAGAACTTTCAGTTAGTGCTGAAAATATCTTGTAAATGAGGATGTTGAATTATAAAGAACGGGAAAAGAACCCTGCTTTACATGTAGGCCGCCTGTGTTCTTTTTCATCTTTTTTTTTTGGGTCCTATTGAGCATTTTTGGGGGATTAATTTTGGAAGAACGATATGTCTTTGATATTAAACTAAGGCATTTGGATACAAATTACTACTTGTTTGTTTGGAAACTAGGCTTATTTTGTAAAACAATCTATTAGGATCTTCAGAAATTAAACCATCAAAGTGATCTTATTTTCTAAAAGCAGCTACTTCTTTGATAAATGTCTCAACCAATATTTTATAAAACCAAACCACAAAAATATTCTAATTCTAACTAAGTTCCTCTTGCTTATGGCCGTGAATTAGGCCTTTATTGTCCTCATTTTTTTTTTAAAATAATTTTTCTAATTCTTCGTTGTCTTTCGGTTCCTTTCCTCTTCATTTTAGGTGCTTTTTCCGCTTCACCAACTTTAGTGTTGTTTACATTGTTTAAAAGAAATTTATCTTTTCCAAAAAAGTGTCATTTACATTCGAAAAACCTGGATATGAATTTGCCCTTGTGTTGTATTACCGTTGAATAAACACAGCCATATGACAACTTAATTGTCTTTTTAAAATAGTACTGAATTTTGACGTGTTCAGGATAGTTTTGGGAAGATGCAAGACAAGGGGAAACAGGTTGCAAGCACATATAAATTTCTGACGAAACTTTTCCCAAATAAAGTGGTTATCTACATGCCGCAGGTCTGTTTTTTAAATTCTATAGAATTTTAAATTCTTTAGCAAATCACTGAGTGGCTTTGAGTATTGTAGGATGAAGCACTTCTGTCTACTTGGAAACAACAACTGGATCAAGATGCTGAAACCCTAACAGTGAAAGAAAATTTTAATAGCTTAAAAACAGTAAGGCTTTCTGACCTTTAAAGTTATGAATGACCAATTTTTCACCTCACATTTGTGAATCCCCTCAGAAAGTACGATATGTTTCCAACTTAAAATGGAGACTTGACTTCCCAAATATGTTTCCAAGGCCATTTGGACCCCTGTGTAAAAACAATAAGTTGACCTTACTGTAAAGATCGTCTTACTGTAGCCTTTCCATGTTAAGTAATCTTCACTGTCTGTTGTCCCTCTGGAACACCTCCAGCTGCTGCAGAAGTTGAGTAGCTCCGTCAATTTCTTAGCTGCTTAGTATCCCCTGAAACTGAAATTCCACCCTCGTTGACTCAATATATTCATGATTTCCCCAAGAATTTTGTCAATGTATTTCTAGCATTCTAAGACTAGGTTACTGCTCTCTGATATTCTTTTTTTAAAAAAAATTGTGTGAACAAGCTGAATGATTGATTTATGAATTCAATAGATTAATGACATGACTTCTGTCTTTAACTACTTATTGCTATATGATTGTCGTTCTTATATAGGTTCTGAGCCGGATTGGGTTACATCAAAGACCATAATTTTTCTGTTAAAAGTAAGCTGCTGCTTTCACTGTTCTTCCTTTTTCTTCACATAGTTGTGGGATGTGTGGGATACTTCAGATTCTCACTATTATATACATCACTATGTCTTTTAGATCATTCAAAATCTCTATCACATCCGTGTCAATCCGACACGATTTGGGTGTGGGTGTAGGATTTATACAGTATTTGATCGAGCTAACTTATTTGCTTTGACTATACTCTAGTCTAAGATCATAGGTTGATTGGATATTATGTGTTATCATCATTGGCGGATCCAGGAATTTTGTTCAGGAGGTTCGAAAAATAAAAATATACATGTGTGAAAAAGCCAATAAAATTTACAATTTCAAGGGATGTAAAATATTTTATTGATTTATTTATATAGCAGTAGCACCTAGCTGTTTTTCTATAATAAGAGCTGTACAGTACATTTAATTTTTATAATAAGAGCTGGCAGGGAAAATAACACCACCGGGCTATCTAAGTGCCTTGTTTCATGTGGTTCAACATTAATATATGTACATAAATATAGATTTTCTACTTTCTATATACAACGTAATTTTTTGCCGAGGGTGAACCCCTGTAAACCACCTAGGTCTGCCCCTGGTTATCATAAGTTGTTGTTCTTGTCTTTCTTTTACTTGTGGTTTGCTTATTCTATCCGAATCATAACATCCTTCATTACAAAAAAAAAAAAGGAAGAAAAGACAATTATGTCAACCAGGTGTTTTTTTTTTTCTTTGCAAAAAGAGCTGAATTATTGGGTGCTTGAAGGTGCAGAGAAGGTTGTTGGATGGGCGTTGAGCCATCATTTGATGCGGAACACTCAAGCAGATGTTGACATGATGCTTGTCTTATCTCCCGTTAGGTAATAGAAATAGCAGCATCTGATATTCTCCTATCCATGATTTTCTTTGATTGTAATGATTGTTGAATTGAACAATTGCATGAATCTTTTGCAATTTAACAGCATTCAGTATGGGTTGGAACTCTTACAAGCAAAGCAAAATGATACCAACAGCTTGAAGAAGTCACTCAAGGTGATTATAATATTCCTTATCTGATGCTTTGCGAAATTTGTATAAAAAGCTCCTTGATTTGATATGGCAGATACTGACTTAGGAACTGATGAACTAATTTCTGTCCAACGCAGGATGTTGAGACAGACAATGAGTTTGAGAAGGCACTTCTGGATGATGTCATTCCCCCCAGTGATATTGGGGTGACATTTGATGATATCGGCGCACTTGAAAGTGTCAAGGATACATTAAAAGAGCTGATCATGCTTCCATTGCAAAGACCAGAACTGTTCTCCAAGAGTCAACTAACCAAGGTGTACATCTGCAATTTGTATAAAAGTTTGGAAATATTTGACCTTTTTGTTCAAGGATCAATTACTCTAGCTTTGTTTTTATCCATTTGTTTTTTCCCACTAAAATAAGAGTATTAGTATTACCTAATAATGTTGGTTTAAGTTTGACCACATTACTTCCACAATTAAACTTGAAGATAAAGATAGTTACTTATATTTCTTACTCTTTGGTTTGTTTCATCTGAGCGGTTTGACAGGAAATTTGTGCTTGATGAAAAATGTTACTGCAACTGTTGTTTCTCCTTTTGGGACTTGAATTTGCAAGCATTATCTAGAGATTTGTGATTATGTAAGAAAATATTGCTCTTCAATTTCATTGGCAGCCCTGCAAAGGAATACTTTTGTTTGGTCCTCCTGGAACTGGGAAAACAATGCTGGCAAAAGCCGTTGCCACTGAAGCGGGAGCAAATTTTATTAATATTTCAATGTCAAGTATCAGTTCAAAGGTTTGTTTTGTTGGAGCTTATTTGTGGTCTATTGAGTATAGGTGATGTTGTTCATAGTAGTTTCTTAGCATTAGAACAGCCTTAATCTTTTTCTTTTCCAATGCCGCAGTGGTCTGGCGAGGGTGAGAAATGCATAAAAGCTGTCTTCTCGCTGGCTAGTAAAAGTGCTCCCAGCATTATTTTTGTAGATGAAGTATGCTTCCTTAGACGTTAGCATGTTTCTTTCATCCTTCATGCTTTAAAATTCGATCCTTTTTCTGATCCCTTTTGTCTCCTGTTTGTTTATGTGGCTTTCTCAAGGTTGATAGTATGCTGGGAAGAAGGGAAAATCCAGAAGAACATCAGGCAATGCACAGATTGAAAAATGAATTCATGCTGAATTGGGATGGGTTACGCACAAAGGATACTGAACGAGTTCTGGTACTTGCAGCAACAAACAGGCCATTTGACCTTGATGAAGCTGTTATAAGGCGACTGCCACGCAGGTAAAAGAGGAATGAGTAATTTGCAGATATTATTGAAGAAATTCTTTTAACACTTGCTTAATGCCCTTTTCATGTCTTTTCTGTACAGGTTGATGGTCAATTTACCAGATACTCCAAACAGAGCAAAAATTTTAAAAGTGATACTCGCAAAAGAAGACTTGGCTCAGGATGTTGATCTGGAATCAGTTGCAAGTATGACTGACGGATATTCCGGAAGTGACCTTAAGGTGTCTGCTATTCTTGTTTTCTTGGATAAATGACTAGTCCTTGTTTTATCTTTCTGATGTTTGAATTTTCTGTGTCTTTCTAATTTAACTCCTTTATCATGTAGAATCTCTGTGCAACCGCTGCATATCGACCCATTAGTGATATCCTAGAAAAGGAAAAAAAGGTACTACATTTCTTTTGTTGATGTGTGTTCATTGACTGCTTAGCTGAGGCAGAAAATAACTTGTTGGCTGTTCCAATGGATTTTATTGGTAGTTCATTGACTGTTATGGATGCCTATTTCACTTTCTTTAGATAATTTTTCATGGGCTTTAGAGGATCCTTTTGAAGTATCTTAATTCAAATGTATGTTGTTTTTGGTCTTGGATTTGGTGGAGAGGAACTTTCTTCTAAAAAACCGTGGAGTTAAACTTTGACAACTTGGGTTTGTGAAAAGGAAAGATAGTCTGGTGCATGAAGCATCCACATTCTAACAGGGTCCGGAGAAGGTCGCACTCCAATGGGGCGTGATGTAGGAAGCCTACATTGGCACAAGCATCAGTGAGATTTCACAACTCGGGAGAAACATAAGTTTGAGGGCCAGCTCACTTAATCTAAACTAAAAATGTATAAAAAATATCGAACAATATAGATGTCACGACCCGAGCGTGGTAAGAAAATTTGAGGGAAGCAATACATGACGGAACTATGGTCAATCTCATAAATTTGAACAATTTTAAAAGGAAAATTCTGAATAATCTAAACATGTGATAACCGTCTGAGAAATCTCTAACATTACATTAGCCATCATACATCTGAGACAAATTTGGGACAAGGCCCCCAGCAGACCAACAAAAAAAGAAAAAGAAACAATGATATCGGAAAATCTGGCCTTCCGAAAGAAAGAAGGCTCACCAACTGCAACTTTTGACATACACGGATCTACTGCTTGGGACCATGGAACTGTGCCTCGGATCCTGTAATATAGGGAGTCAATACAGATGTACTGGTATACAGAGTAATCCAAAAACAAAATACAACTTATACAACATTGGTGAGAGCTATTATAAAACACGTTAACGCAAAGTCATTTGAAAACACATTGGCATAGTATAATGATTTTCAACAATAATGTAGCACTATGGAGCTAGATGGTACACAATACAATTTTACATTTTCACCGACTGCCAAATCTCTATTGCCGCCAAGGTTGGAGTACTAGTGAGGGAAGGACACATAAGATCACACAGCAGGGCGCCACAACCCCAATCAAGTCAATATGTTGTGGTTGGGCTCAAGATCACAAAGTAGGGCTCCTAACCATAGGCCCCGAGTTCGGATAACATAGTACTAGGTACGCAAGATCACATAGCAGGGTTCCAAGTTCCTGTGTAGGCAAATCACGATTTCCAGCATAGAGCATCTGACTTGTGCTTTCTTCGGGTAACCTGCATCTAACTCACATTAATCAAGCTTTAAATTTGATATAAGGAAAACATGCATCATGCTCACAACATTCTTTTCCTCTTTTCATTCGAGGCAATTCCTCTGCGGGGTATCGTCATACCCTGACTTGCAAGTCATCAGTACCACATCAATTCTCAAAACTTCTTATGCAAATCATAGTATGAACACCAACAAGATTCCCATACACCAACACATGCATAGTGATTCCCAACACGTAATCGTTAAGAAACTTCATCATTTATAAAGTAGTACAATAGTGGATATAAAACTCATGCTCTTGGTAGTTTAAGAATAGTATCATATGGAGTACATAAAACATCATCATAGGGATTAAAAGATTTACAACTCATGTTCAACACCTTTCAAAATTCAAATCACATGTCCACCATTTCAACAATTTAGATATATAAGCAAACAACCCCATGATCTTTCAATATTCTTCTCAAAATCATATCACAATGCATGCTTTTTGTGTTAAAAACAAAACCCCACTTATAATTGCATACTTAATTAAGTAATTATTAAAATCAAGTTTAAATTCGTATCAAAATCATGCCCATGAGATTAGGACAACCCCATGTACCTTAGATTACAAGGTTTGAAAGAAAGAACCTAGATCTTGACCCTTTTCTTTAAATTCTTGATCTTAGGGTTGAGTTCTTGATCTTTGGGGGAAGGAGTTAGGGTTTTGATTCGAGAGGAAAATTGAATTATAGAGTGTATTATGGTTTTTGGGGCGCAAATCTTATGTTATGGATGGATTTTGGGTGAGGGGAAGTGACCAAAATGCCCCTAGACCCATTAGAAACTTATTTAACAAGTGAAACAGTTCCGTAATGCGCTGGCCAACGCGTGGCGTCGACATTGCATCGGCTTACTGCCTTCCCTTGGTGGATAAGTCCGACAAAAATAGTCATAACTTTTCGCTCGGTTATTGAATTTTGGCGAAATTGGTATCGTTGGAAAGGTAATTCAATTATCTACAATTTGGTGGATCTTGAGCTTAAAAATTCTATGTGTATCGAAAGTTATACACATTCAAAATACACTTTAGTAGAATCGAATATCAAACTTTGAATGAATGAAATGATTCTTTGCTCAACTTTGCTCTAAGCCATTTCTATGAGCATTTTTCAGCTCATAATCACTTCATACACTAGGCGAAAGATCATGAAACATGAATTTAAACATAAACCATGGAATTTGATCTTATACACGTAGGAACGACGGTTTGATTTCTACCTCGAAAATGTGGGGTGTTACAATAGAAGCAAGAGGCAATATAGATTCTGTGCTGATTAACTTGGCTATTCTGTTCATCTAATTTTGAGCTATACTTGCAAGAATGACGTACAAGGCAATTTAAGAGGCCCTTGTGTGTATATATATGTTTGTGTGCACGTGCCTCTTTAATATACTTGCTAAAACAGACATCTAACGCTTACATTTGATTATAGGAACAGGCTGCAGCTAGTGCTGATGGTAGACCACCTCCAGCACTAAGCAGCAGTGCAGAATTACGGCCACTGAATATGGACGACTTCAGATATTCTCATCAGCAGGTGAGTTAAAAAAATCTGGTGGCATCTTTAAACTTTCTAAATTTAACTGCATAAGGGTGTTGATGATTGGAGAACTGTGACCGTCTGTTCTTGTAGGTTTGCGCAAGTGTTTCATCTGAATCCACAAATATGACCGAGCTTCTTCAGTGGAATGATCTGTATGGAGAAGGGGGCTCTAGAAAGAAACAGTCCTTCAGTTACATCATGTAAAGGCTACCTCAATTTTTGTACAATGAGTTTATAGGTCTCTAAGAAAATGAGTTTTGACACGTTACAACAGTTACTTTATATGCTTTGACCTTTTGCTGAGTACTTGCAGAGGGTTTTCAGTCCTATCAAAAAATTGACTAAGCTTCTAAGATTTCCCAGAATATTTTTTTAGCTTAGATGTCTACCTTACCCAAATATTTTAACTAGAGTAGATGTCTTGGTTTTATTATTTGATACCTTGTAAACCTGAAAAGTCCATTTTGTTGCAAGTGAATGATGTGTTGGAGTTGCATGCCTTCATTTAGGGGTCGTTTGAACAACCTTATGTAATGTTGGGATTAAGTAATGTTGAGATTATTTTTTTATCCATCATTTGGTTCAGTTTGGTGTATTAAGGGTAGTTCTAATTTGAGAAATAGTTATTCTCATCAGTTATAACACCTGTATTATCTGATGACAAATTTTGGGAAATTACTGGTGCGCTATTATGCCACTAAGACGATTCACTGTAAATTTTTATTGCTACTAGAAGCCTAAGCAATTTTTCTTGAGGACACATCACACTTCATCTAATTGATGTTCATAAAGACATTGAAACATTTCTTTGAAACCATGACTCACTCTTTGTCTAATTTCTAAGCTAGACAGTACACCCTACAATCTGTAATTCCATGGGCTATATAGAATCCGTCTTTTACTCAGCGGCCAAGCCCCCAATCTAAGTTTGTCGCAAGGATTGGAGTTTCTATAAGGAGGACACGCAAGATCACAGAAGGGTGCCAAAATCCTCAATCAAATCAACATGTCATGGTCGATTGAAGTTGACCAAAGTTACGACGCTCACTCAAACTCGAACGATAGGAAAGCTTTCAACTCGTCCTTGAGTTAGGGGACCTCTATGATCTCAATTCATGATCAAATAGGTTCCCACACTACATAATTGATTAACATGCCAAATTTGCATAGGATTTATGGCTTTTGAATTATCTACGCATAGAAATGACGGTTTGTCGTTCTAGCACGAAATGTGGGGTGTTACAACAATTAGAGGAGATGGGCAATTTATGCCCTAATTGATGATTTTAATTGGGATTGGATAACTTGGGTTGAGGGAAAAAGATTCAATTTCCCCTCAAACACTTAAATTCGCAACAGAATTGTGTTTTAGAGAGCCACCGCGACGTGGTGAGGGCTCCAACGCTATAGGCACCGCGATGCGGTCCTATCGCAATGAGTTGCTGGAATCAAAATCTAAAAAAGACCCATTTCTCATCCAAACAATCTGAAAGACATCCTCCTTACACCTCTGAATATGAATTGACTCAAAAATCTACATCTCGAAGTCAGGAAGACAAATTTGCAAATCTTCGAAGTTAAGAGGCTTAAAATATGACTAAGACCTCATTTGTTTGCACTTAATGGAGGTATGAATCTAAATGGTTCAGACTTCAAACCATTAAGTGCATTTGTTTTTTACTAACGTTTTAACTCTTAATAGGTCTGAATAGGTCTTGATCATTCAGATCCAGAACCAAGTCTTAATAGGTCTAAAGGAATATTCTGGTGTTGGATAATATTCACCACTCTATTCATAATCAGCAGTCACCACCACTAACCACCTCTGCCACAGTCACTATTGTCAACCACCACCCACCATCACCAACCACCTCTACCATCACAACCACCATCGACAACAAATACCGATACCAACCGCAATTGTCAACCATTACCAAATCTACTACCTCTTCTATTCTAATTATATTCACCACCACCACCGCTGTCAACAGTACCATAATCACCAACCACTACCGGCCAATTCGTACTACTAACTAACTTATCTATCACAACTCGCACCACTACTAACTACCTATCACGACCCGAACTAGGGCTTGGCTGTTATGGACATCCCGAACCATGAACGCCCAGACGTCCTACTCTATCTGATCTGGTAATCAGGCACAATATTCATATCATAAAAGAAAATGCGGAAATATAATCTGACACTGAAACATGGTCATTTACTCTGGGTTTCAAGATATAAGAAAGAAAACTGCAATTCAAAACATCTGAATAAGATCTGATTCAGTCTGTTCTGAAAATTGGGATAAGGCCCCCAGTATACCAAAATAACGGAATAACATAATTTGAAATAATAGGCCTTCTGTAACAAAGAAGGATCACCACTGCACGGATCACTTCTTTCTGGAATACTCTACTGATTAGCCAGACTCTTAGACTGAGCCTCCGAACCTGGGAGGTAGGGGTCAATACAGATGTAGTGGTACGTAGAGCAAATCCACAATAATAATTTATATTCAACATACATGAGAGCAATTTAAAACTTTTCATAAACATATCTTATATAATAAGAAATCTCATGGGCATTTCTGAAAGATTCTGAAAAAAAATCATCTGAACTCTGAGACATTCTTTGTTTCACTTCTGCGCTAGGTGGTATACCCTACAACTCTGAAATTCCACGGGCAATATAAAATCTTCCATTGACGCGGAGGGGAAGCCTCCAACCCAAGTGTGTCGCAAGGGTTGGAGTCTCTGACTCTGCTACGCTACACGATCGTCGCCAACATAAAAATAATATACCCGAATCAGGAAATCACGATTTTAGGCTAAGAGTTACTTGAGCTCAAACCTTCTTCTGGTAGCCACCTAACCCCATTTAAGCTCAGTTTTAACTCTTTAAAATATGCATTCTCTGAAATTGAACTCTGAAAACATACTCTGTTACGACATACATACTTATGGTATCGTCATACCATTGACTTGCTAGTCACATCTCTGAGCCATTATTAGCATATTACAATCTCTGTTTTCAAAAAATAAATTCGGGACCACCATATCAATAAATCATTTCCAAGAACTCTTTCTAAAATCATGTAAACACATGTATACAACTCTCTTTGTCAAACATTCAATGATGCAAGGTGGTTATGTCAAATCTCTTAATCTCATGCAAATCTTTCTCCTTTAACAAAATATATTTACATCAACAAACTCCCTGTCTTAAATCTCTAAATCATGCTCAAAATACTATGGTATTTGAGTAAACAAATTTCAAGCCATAAATCATGCATTTCAAATCCTTCACATTAAGATCATAAACTTAAAGTCATCACAAGAGAGGAATTTCATTCGTTGTGCTCTCAAACAATCTTAAATTTAAATTTTCATACATATAAATATACATGTAAATCAATTTAAGGGGGAAAGGCGTAAAGGCCAAATCAACAGTACAATTAAACATTCATAATGCATAATAAATCATGTATCTCAAAAACCCCCTTCTAAATTCATCCTTGATAATCTTTAAATCATGTTCTAGTGTTTACAAGCCCATGTAGTTTTTAGGATAAACCCCACGCACCTCAATTTAGAAATTTGATGGATGATTCTTGAAGCATACGATTTGGGGATTCCAAATCTTCAATCAATCTTGAAAACCCACGGTAATATCTTGAGTTTGTTGGGTTTTCTTGTTTGAAACCATAAGGAGTGTTCTTGATGGGTTTTGATGAAAATATCAATAATGAGGTCATTTGGATTAAACCCTGTGTTTATGTTGATAAGGTGGTGGAAAATACCCAATATACCTTTAATGAGATGGACAAAAATATAACATGGAGCCCGATTTCATGGGCCACCACGATGCGCCACAATCGCGGTGGCTCACTGAAAATTGACGAGTGGTGTTCTTAAGGTCACCGCGACGCCGAGCCATCGCGTTGTCCCACTGGTTGGGACTTGAAACTTCAGCGCGATGTGCCACAATCAGGCTATTCTACTGGAATTTGACAATTTCTAAATAGGCCCCCTCTGCGACGCGCCAAGCACCAAAATGATGGTGTTTTATGACTAGAACTTAAATTACCCATAACTTCTTGCCCGGGTATCGGATTTGGCCGAATCTTATATCGACGGAAAGCACATTCAATTTTCCACATGATAAAAAGCCAAAATTAGGGAAATTATATATGGTTTAAACTTTACTCACTTTAAAAGTTAAAAAAGTGACTAAGCTTCTTTGACACAATTCTACTCATTTATCTCTAAGAGCATACTACCAAGAGCTACCGCATGGATGATTTTTGTGGGGTGTTACACTACCACTAATACATCACAACCTCTTAATATTCTTTGGCCGCTGCCACCATTATCACTTGTAATGCTACATCTACCACCACTTCAACTAGTACCATCGCTACAATTTATCTATACTAACCACCATCACAACAAATAAATCTCCAACTAGCACCAACACATCATCAATAATCATGTATTCATGTTTAGCCAACACAATCAACACCTTAAACTACTAATATCAAGCAACATCACATCACAACAAACACCTCCACCATCAATCGCCACCATCATAACAGTCACTATAATACCAACCATCACAATTATCACTACCAATATTATTAATCACTAACATCAATCATTGTCACTGCAACTACCATTATAAGCCATCTCCACTATCACTAATAAACATAAATATTTTTTCTTAATCAAATACTTATAATTTAGTTGTATTAAATTACACACTTTTTAATATATAATTATTTTTTATTTGAATTTTATTTTTAATTTTATTATATATACAAATAAATTTTTTTTACACATTCAGATGTTTAAAAATAAATAGTCTTAATCATTCAGCTTTCAGATCTAGAGACAAAATCTTAATCATTCAGATGTGCTTTCAAATTCAGACGTCCGAATCTTACAAAAATAAATAGAGCCTAAGTCTTTCTACACTTAGAAAACTTTTCAAGCGCTAAACTTCCCATGCATGCAACTAAGAGTTAAGTCAAGTCAAGAGTTAAACGGGGTGTTACATTATTCCCCCTTGGGATCATTCATCTCTAAATGATGACTTGGGGCACAACAAGCATGATTCAAGCACTATATGGAAAGAAAAGAGTATTATAAGATTTGTACCTTTGATATCATCATCCATGGTTTCAAAGAGAGTCGGGTACCTCGTACGCACATCATCCTCGGATTCACAAGTTGCTTCCTCAGTTTTTTGATTCTTCCACAACACCTTAACCAAAACTATATTCTTACTTCTCAACTTTCGCACTTGGAGGTCTAAAATAGCAATGGTTTCTTCTTCACAAAGAGTCTTTTATGTTAATTTCTTCCATAGGAAACACAAGAGAATGATCCCCAATATATTTCTTCAGCATTGATACATGAAATATAGAATGGACAGAAGCTAAACCCGCTAGAAAATCTATCTCATAAGCAACCCCACCAATCCTCCTCGTAATCTGAGGACCTATGTAATGAAGACTAAGTTTTTCTTTATTTCAAAATCGCATGACTCCCTTCATAGAGGAGACCTTTCGAAATACCCAATCATCAACCTTAAATTCCAACTCCCTTCTTCTAACATCGGTGTAAGACTTTTGGCAATTCTGAGCTATCTTAAGTTGCTCCTTAATGACCTTCACTTTCTCTATCACTTGATGAATAAGATCGGGCCCAAATAATCAGGTTTCATCCACTTCATACCACACAATCGGGGATCTACATCTCCTTCCATAAAGAGCTTCGAAAAAAGCTATCTGAATGCTGGAATGGCAGCTATTATTGCAGGCGAATTCTATCAATGATAAGTGATCCACCCAACTACCCTTAAAGTCAATCATGGAAGCCCTTAACAAATCTTTTAAGGTCTAAATGGTGTGTTTTGCTTGACCATTTGTTTGAGGATGAAAGGCGGTGCTAAGGTTTTTTGGGTACCTAAACCTCTCTGAAAAGACCGCTAAAACTAAGAAGAGAATTGTGTACCTCGATCAAATATGATAGACACTGGAGCCCCGTGCAACTAAACTATCTCTTAGATGTACAATTTAGCAAAATCATCCCCCAAATAATTAGTCTGCATAGGGAGAAAATGGTCAGACTTATTCATCCTATCTATAATCACCCAAATAGAATCATATAGGTTTTGGGATCTCGAAGGCCCTGGAATAAAATCCATGTTGATCATCTCCCACTTCCACATAGGCAAAGCTATCTCTTGGGAAGTGCCACCCGGTCGCAAATGTTCTACCTTAACTTGTTGAGAATTTAAACACTTAGAAACAAAGTTAGCAACGTCTCTTTTTCATGTAATTCCACCATTAAATCTCCTTAAGATCATAATACATTTTAGTAGTGTAAGGGTGAACAACATACCTGAAAGTGTGAGCTTCATCAACAATTCTTTCTTGTAGCCCATCCATATTCAACATGCATAACCTACCTTGATACCTAAAAATCCCATCACCTCCAGTTTCATAAGCCATCACCTTTTGCTGACCAACATCTTCTTTTAATCTGCATCAAGGTGGGTACCTGCTTCTCCTTAACTTCTGCATATAGGGTGGATTTAGATATCTCGTGAATAAATACCCCTCCATCTTTAAAATCCAGGAGTTAAACTCCCAAATTTGCAAGTCAATGAATATCCTTCACTAGATTTCTCTTTCCTTCCTCCACATGAGAAATATTGCCCATAAACAACTTGTTAAGGGCGTCAGCCACCACGTTGGCCTTGCTCGGATAATAATGTAGGCTCATGTTAGAATCCTTCAACAATTTCGGCCACCGCCTCTGCTTGAGATTCATTTCTTTCTGCATGAAAACATACTGTAAACTTTTGTGATCTATAAATATATCAACATGCACCCCATAAATATAATAACACTAAATCTTTAATGCGAACACTATATTTGCAAACTCCAAATCATGAGTGGGATAGTTCCTTTCATGTACCTTTAAATGTCTCGATAAATAAGCCATAACCTTTCTATGCTGCATAAGTACATACCCAAGTCCCACCCAGGACACATCACAACACACAACAAAGCCATCTGTTCCCTCAGGTAGAGTCAAAACTAGTGCGGTAGTCAACTAGTCTTTCAATTTCTCAAAACTGTTCTCACAAGAGTAGGACCATAAACATTTTACCTTTTTTTAGTCAATCTAGTAAGTGGAGCAGCTATGGAGGAAAAACTCTTTACAAATCTTCTATAATACCCTGCCAAACCTAAGAAGCTTCGGATATCTGTTGGAGTCGTGGGTTTGGGACATTTTCTCAGTACCTCAACCTTTTGGGGGTCAACTTTAATTCCCTCTCTAGAAAAAATGTGCCCTAAGAAAGCAATAGCAAAGATAGAATTCACACTTGGAAAACTTTGCATACAACTCATGATCTCTAAGGGTCTGAAGGATGATTCAAAGGTGATTTGCATGATCTTCCTCATTCTTAGAGTAAATCAAGATGTCATCGATAAAACCTATGACGAACAGATCTAAAAACTAATAAAACACCCTATTCATTAGGTCCATACAAGTTGCGGGGGCATTAGTCAGTCCGAAGGACATCACTAAGAACTCATAGTGACTGTATCGGGTTCAAAAAGCTGTTTTAGGAACATCAGCCTCTCTAACCTTCAATTGATAGTACCCCGACGAAGGTCTATTTTGGAAAAACATTTGGCACCTTTGATTGGGTCAAAAAGATCATCGATGCTGGGAAGAGGGTATTTATTCTTAACTGTGACTTTGTTCAACAAATGGTAATCTATACACATACGGAGAGAGACATCCTTCTTACGCATGAAGTGTATCGAAGCACCCCAAGGACAGACGCTAGGATAGATAATGCCTTTTTTAAGGTCTTTTAGCTGTTTTTCAACTTTTTCAATTCTGCAGGAGCTATTCTATATGGAAGTGTAACACCTCGCATTTTCGAGCTAGAATGTAGACCGTCATTCCTAGCGTCAATGTTCCAAAAGCCTTTCTATTGATTGAGTCTTGATAAGCATCTAAAATTTGTTTAGATTTTTGTTCCAGAGAGCCACCATGAATTCCTCTTCATCGTGAAAGGTATCGTGATGACCTACTCAGCGTATCGTGGTAAGCCTTAAAAATAGAATTTCTTTTGCAACTTTTAAGTCTGAGGGTAGTCTCTTCTTTTCCCTACAATTCCTAATCGTGGTGATTAAAAAGCATTTTTAGGGAAGAGTACGCCTATTTTTACATAGATTTCTCAAGAATAAAAACCCTAACTTCTCTCCCAAAGATCAAGAACTCATCCCTAAGATCAAGAATTTCATGAAATGGATCAAGATCCGGGCTCCATCTATCAAGATCCGGGCTTTATCTATCAAGATCCCAGTTTCATCTTTCAAATTTTATAATCTAAGGAATGTGGGACTACTCTAAAAACCTTGGGCATAATATCCCCAATTATGATTTATAATGAAGTATTCAATATGGTTTTCAAAAAGTATGCATCATGGGATTTTTTTGGTGAAAACAATGGTTGTCTTTAATCACTTTTCATGGAAATTGAATTATAACTATATGTATGTATGATTTCATGAATTTTTTCAAGATTGATTCAGAGCATGAGTATGAATTCTCTCTCTTATTGTGAACTCAAGTTTACATTTTTCTTTGTGAATGATTTAAAGTGCATGCCTTAAGATTTGAAAGTGATTTTTTGTTAACATATGTGTGATGATAAATTATACAGTGTGGGAATATCTTTGGATAAAAATTGAGGTCACAAAAATCCCCTAACTCAAAAACGAGTTGAGAATAATTCCATAGAGTACGTTTTAGTGGATACTTCAACTTAGGTCAACTTTCATTGAGAATAACTCCTTTTATATAATTAACTTGGTGGCCTTATATATATATATATCAAATTAAAGGTCTTTGAGTCCTCTTACAAACACAATTGATTTCGTCGAAATCTAAAATCGAAGTAAAAAGTTATACCCAATTTACGTCAGCGTGTCTGTCTGTCAAACCGAGGGACTGCTGCAGCGTTTTTGATTTCCTTAGGGGTACTTTGGTATTTTTTGTCATCCCAAAATTCTTCCACATGATTTAAATCACCAAAACCACTCTATAATCCATTTCTTTTATCAGTTTTAATCTCTCAATTCCTCTCCGTTCTCAAGAGTAAAATGGAGACTAGGCTTTCATTCAAGATCAAGAATCAATCTCATAAGTCCAAGATTTCCAAAGAACAAATCAAGATTCGAGTTCTACTCTTCAAATCTTGTAATCTAAGGTACGTGGGGTTTTCTTAAATCTACATGGGCATGGTATATTCTTATTAATCATGTTAAAGGTTTAGAAATTATGAATTTATTAAAAGGGGGTTTTGGATCTATAATTAGATTCATGCTTTTAAAGTTTTTGATGATATTAATTTGGTCTTGAGGCCTTTCCCCCAAATCGGATTTATAACCATGAACTATTTGAAATCCCTCTCTTATTTACAAGTCTCTTAACTTCATAAGATATGATGTGTTTGAAATGTGATATTGAAAATATAATTCAATATAAAAGCCTTGACTTTGTTTATAACTTGATTATGATTTTTGAATTGAAGAGAGAGGGTTATATATATATATATATATATATATATATATATATATATATATATATATATGTTTGTCAAAATGATTGAAAAGAATGACCTTTGCGTAATTTGATAAATGTTTTGGAAGAATGAATCTTTTGGAATTGTTTGAAGTATGGTGGTCTAATCTTTGAATTTTGAAAGAGAAAACTGTAAAGGATATTTTATGGCTCAGAATTATGACTTGCAAGTCTTGGTATGACGATACCAAATCAGATGAAGTCATGATAAAACTCAGAACAAGATACATATTTTATTTTAGATTTCAGATTTTGAATTCAAAAATATGCATGTTTAGAATGGGTTAAAAACTGGGCACTAAGAGATTTAGGTGGTTATTCGAAGAAGGCACGAGTCATATGATTCATTGCTCAAAAACGTGTTTTACCAATATGGGTATATTATTATACGCCGTCCTAGTGCCCTGGGGCGTATCAGATTCATATACTTTAACCCTTACGGGAAACATGGGTTGGGGGCTTGGCCGTCGAGTTAATGGCGGATCCCATATTGCCCACGGGAAACTTTCAGATATGTAGGGTGAACCACTTACCTCAGAAGTAAAAAAGTAAAGAATGGTTTTACATCAACAGATTTGCATTGAATTATTATTTTAAGTTGCCCATGTGTGTTAAATTATTTCTTGCTTAACTTTTTAATGAAATACTCTCACCTATGTTGTATATAAAAATATATTATTCTGGATTTCTCCGCATACCAGTACATCTGTATTGACCTCCTCTCCATCTCAGGATTTGAGGCACAGTCTCAGGGTCCAGTTCAGCAATAGGTTTGAGTGCGTCGAAAGTTGCAATTGGTGAGCCTCCCTTACTTTTGAAGGCCTGTATTGGAATTTATTATTGTTATTTCATTTTGATCCATGGCCCGACTGGGGGCTTATCCTATATTTCAAACAAATGTCATTTTCAGTTGTTAGAGATTTCGTAGACTGATGTTAGACATTGTTTAGATGTTTATGTTTTCCATTTCAGATTGTTCGATTGAATTATGATATCGACCATGATTCCATTTTGTTTTGTATTTTCTCAGTTCCTCTTTATAAATGAATGGTGTATATGATTGCAAGTTACAAGGGCTCTCGGGCCTTCATGGTTTGGGATCCCCGTCACGGCTCGAGACCTGGTTTGGATCATGACAAACTTGGTATCAGAGCACGGTTCATGGCCCCAGGGTGTCTGTGAAATTGCGTCGGGTAGAGTCTTGTTTATGGGTGTGTAGCGCACCACACTGATAAGACGAAGGCTATAAGGCATTTAAGAATGTCTCTCTTTCGAACATTCGTGTTATGGAGTCAAAATGTTCCTCTTTCATACTCTAATTCGTGCCATGGTGTCGCCCATACGAAAGAAAAGTTATCCGAATTCTTTTCGTACTCTGGTGTTCCTAGATAATGCTCTTTGATTTACTAGCAGAAACTTTAGAAGTCACATAAAGGTCTTGAGAGGAGCTCCCTAGTGTGTCATAAGTCCCTCAATTTTAAAGTTATGTCCTCATTCTTATGAAGCGTTAAGTTAAGACAGAGTAAGATGTGTATTCTTAAGTCATTGAATATTGTGTGTTATGTTTCTATCTCTTGTAATCTTGTTATCATTGTGTTGTTGAAACTAAAATTCTAGTTAAGCCATGTGGGGCTCTTTCGATTCACTAGCATAGTTTTTTTGTTATTCATCTCATTTTCCTGTTCAAAATACAAAATCAAAGTCTAGTGAAGCTGTGTGAGGCCTATTTCGATTCACTAGCAACGTGTTGTTCTTCATGTTGTTCTTGTGTTGGTTGTAAACTAAGGGTTTAGAGGTGTTGTGACAAGAAAAGTGGCAAGGGCAATTTATTAAATATATATAGCTGAATCATTTTGCATATGATTGAGTTAGTAATGAAGTGATACATCCTTGTGTGTTAGGTTAGTAGAAGGTAGAGAAGGAGTTATTGGATAAGGTAAATTGTTTTTTTTCTTTGAAGTATGACAAGAGTTGTTGATAGTGTTTGTTGTGCTAGAAAAGTATAGGTTATTGGTGAAAGTACTTAGTGGATGAATGTTATCAATTTAGGGTTCCTTGAGGTTGCAAGAGGGAGTTTAGTTGAAACTTATAGAGCTATGAAAGAAGTTTAGGTGTATAGATAGATAAATAGTAATAATGTGTAGAAAGAGGATGCGTTAATAGATTCTAAATAGGATAGGGCATATGATTATGATCAATTATTGTTGTTATGAGATTCTAGTGGGCTAGTGTTTCTCGATGTCTTATTCTATAGCTTCCTAGTGAGAATTGTATGCAAGGTGGGTTATTATATAAGATTAAGGTTGACCATGTCTATTATATGACTTTACCCCTTTGACCCTCTTTTCTTTAGTGGTTGCAAACCAGTAATTCATGTGAAAAGGTATGAAGTAGATCTTAAGCTAATATAGTGGTGTCATGAAGGGGATTGTGATTGTAGGTAGTAGTTAAATGAAATAAGTATTTGGAGTTGATTTCTCAATTTGATGGACTGTATATTATGTTGCGTGCTTTACTTTATTTGTGTTAGATGTTTGATGCTAGATTATAGGCTTGAATTATAGATGTAGAATATGATGGTAAGAATAGTATCTTATGATTAATGATGTATGTTTTATGGGAATGAATTAGTAGGCTTGATATGATTTGTGAAAGAGCCCAGATTAATACTTGATAAAAAGTTTAAGTGGTAATTATGAGGTATATGTATATATGAGGACTAGTGTTAATATTATGATTTTTGGGTGAGCCATTAAGTGGATAAAGGAATAAGTATATATGCATAAGTTGCACCCCCCCACGGTAGTATGGCATTACTCGTTAGGTAAGATTATATGACATGAGTTATACGATTAACGGTCTAATGTTAGAAAGTTAGTAGTGGAGAGTGGATTTTTATGTGATATGGAGTGAGGTTGTATATGCTCTTGGGACTGCGAGTTGTGAGTAGATGATGATAGAGGATGGTGTAAAGCAATGCCCTCCGAGTATACTTAAAAAGGGAAAGTGTAGCGTTTATGTGTATAAGTATTTTGCGTACCTAGTTTGTATTCTTGAAAATTGTCGTATGGAGAAGTTTGGGGAGTTATGGTATAGCGTTATTTAGAGTTGAATTGAGAAAATATGAGTGGGCAATATGCGCCTTTGGTATAGTTTTACAAAGTTTGTTAATTTGTAAGTTATGTGATTGGAGGTGTAATGCTAGTATTCTAAAGAGTTGAAGAAGAGGTGTTGAGCGATTCAAAGCATAGACACCCATGCCCATAATGATGTTAGTCATGAGTTATGATTTTGGAGTTATAGGAAGTCATGATTAGTATCCCTGAGGGGGAAATGTCCCAGAGAGGATTTAGTGTCTTTATATTAAAAAAATGAATGAGAAGAGTTGTATTCATGTATATTTCGATATCCCTTGGTGATAGGGCGTGTGAATGCGTATACTCATGGGAGTAGGGGGTTGTAGAGTGATGGCTATAGCGAAAGTTAAGAGTAACATTTACCGAAAACCAAGGCCTTCTGGGTATAGATCATTAGGGAGAGTTAGAGTTTAAGTATATGGTGATGTCTCTTTTATGTTGAGAGTTGTGACTTTGATCTAAGGGGGATATGGCAAATTAAGGTAGTTTTCCAAATTTTCTTTTTGTGGCAAGTTAATGAAGAGTCATGATGAACCTACTCCTATTCAAAAATATTCCTCCTACTTCAGTTTAGGAGTTCATTCTATCAAGGTCTTATGAATTCAAGTCCTGCCGATGTCTAAGGTTTGTGTTCTCTATGTATGTCATGCGTTAACGCGACGTCCAAACAAGAAGCAATAATGTTCCTCAATGACCCAATACGTATCTAAGCCATATGTTATGTTGCTCGTGATCCAAACCTATGTCTCACAACGTGCTTGGTCATAAGGAAATATGTTCCTGTATGTCACTGAATCATTTTATGTCTGCATTAGACAAAGCGGTAAAGTTGTGCGAACTTATTACTATTTTTGATTTGAAAATGAGAAGCAATAGCTTCAAGTATTCACCTTGTCTCAATCATTGACTTTATGAATTTGAACCTTATGTTATACAAATCATGAGATTTGTGCACCCATGTTTCTCACCACAGTTTGTCCTAAGAAATCATGTTGTGTTGTGGTTGTTCCGAACGACTCTATGCTTACTATTCAGACACCTGATATCTGAAGCACCCTGTCTCTCTTCTATTGTATCTTTACTTCATGTCCCTCCTTGAGTAGTATTATAAGTATAAGCTATGAATTAATAAGTGTTACTTCCATTCTTTCTTGACATTTTAATGAAATGCTCTCACCTATGTTGTATATAAACGTACATTATTTTGGATTGGTCTGCGTACCAGTACATCTGTATTGACCCCCCTCCATCTCAGGATCTGAGGAACAGTCTCGGAGTCCAGTTCAGCAATAGGTTTGAGTGCATCGGAAGTTGCAATTGGTGAGCCACCTTTACTTCGGAAGGCCTATATTAGAACTTGTTATTGTTATTTCATTTTGATTCATGGCATGACTGGGGACTTATCCCAGATTTTAGACAAATGTTATTTTCAGTTGTTAGAGATTTCCCAGACTAATGTTAGACGTTGTTTAGAGGTTTATGTTTTCCATTCCAGATTGTTCGACTGAATTATGATATCGACCATGATTCCATTTTGTTTTGTATTTCCGCATTTCCTCTTTGTAAATGAATGGTGTATATGATTGCAAGTTAGAAGGGCTCTCGGGCCTTCATGGTTCGGATCGTGACAGTTCCTTATCTAGAGTTTGACTAGCCTTTTGTAGGATGTGAAATCATGTTATGTTTTTATATAATTGGGTCATTATGTTTACTTCTATTTGCTTAACATAACTACACAATGATTGTAGTTAATTGATGAATGGCCAACGATTGACCGTAGAGTGATTTTGAATTGTTTTTTAGACTTTTGGAAAGTCTTTTTCAAATAGAATTTTATACCCCAATTTTTAAAAACTATCAAAATCACCTATATCATTGGATGAAGCATATAACAAAACCTCATTCTTATCAACATTATTGAGATTTAAAAGTAACAAGCTTGATGCAATCTAAGTGAATAGATTAATAGGCTAGCTAGGGTTAATTCGAGAGAATAACACTAGGAAATTACTACACTTATTGGTCGAGAGATATCGCTTAACCTTTTTAGGGAGAGCTATTGACATGATTAATATACAATAAATACCCCCCCCCCCCCCCCCCCCCCGCAAAATAAAAATAAAAATAAAAATAAAAAAAAATTAGTTAGCGTTTGACCCTGTTTCATCGTGAAAATAGAAAAAAATAGTTTTTATTTTCCAAGTTAACAATGATATTTGAAAACTAAAGTTGTGCTTGGAAATGCAATAAAATTGAGGTTTTTGAATTTGTATGGATAATTTGGAGTGAAAAAGTGACAAATTATGTTTTTTTTGAAATTTTAAAAATTCTCGAAAAAGTAAAAACATTTTTTTTTTAATTTTATGATCAAACATGTTTTCTCGAGTTCAATTCTAGGAAAACGTGAAACTTATGTAGTAGGATACTCCTTACTAATACAATTTGATTGAAATATAGAAAGTCAAATTTTTCTGGGTTAATTATTTTCTACTGAAGTATAATAGCAAAGTTGAACAAAGCAAGAACAAAAAAAACTACTCTCTTCACTCTAACAAAAAAATGGTATCGCCAAAACGACCGACCAGTTCCCTACCGCCCATCGGAAAGAAGAGACTATCATCATACTATCACGACCCGAGCCTAGGCCCTAGCCGTGACGAGCATCCCGAACCATGAAGGCCCGGAACACCCATTCTCTATCTGGTTATCATGCACAACATTCGTAATCATAATAAAATGCAGAATTGAAACTGAGTACGGAATACATGGTCAAGTTCTGCAACATTTCAGAATGATACTATCTCACATCAGTCTGCGAAATCTCTACTAAGAACACAAACATCTGTCTGAAAAGAAACTGGGACAAGGCCCCCAGTAAACCAAAAACATAACAAATAAGATAATGTCTGACATAATTAGGCCTTCCGAATAATAGAAGGTTCACCACTGCGAGATCAAGTCTACAAATCCGAGAATGTCTAATGAGTAGCTGGACCCCTAGACTGTGCCTCACGACCTGGAAGGAGGGGGGGGTCAGCACAAAAGTACTGGCACGCGAAGCAATCCAAAAATAGTATAATGGAACATATATATATATATGAAAGCAATTTTTCATCAAGATATCATGTATAAAACTGTTTCCGAAAAATACATGGGCACTTTCTTAAAACATGTAACCTGCCTGTTCATTTCAAATCAAGATCTGTGTTTTACTTCTGAGTTAGGTGGTATTCCCCTTCAAGTCTGATATTCCATGGGCTGTATGGATTCCACCATTGACTCGGCGGGGAAGCCCCCAACCCAAGTGTGCCGTAAGGGTTGGAGTGTCTGAGTCTGATACGCCACAGGACATTTAAGTCAGCGCATAATAGTATACCCGGTTCGGCAAACCACGGTTTTAGGCAATGAGTCGCTTGAACTCAATAAATCTTCGGGGAACCACCTAACATCTTTGTATGCCCATTTTTAACCTTTTCTGTACATGCAACATTCTAAATGTCTAAAATCATGAAAGTCTGAAATGTCTGTTAGTCTGAGTTTGATATGACGTTAGTCTGAATTGGTATCGTCATACCAAGACATTGCAAGTCATGATTTTTCTGAGCCATAATGTATTAAGCAAGAGCTGTCATTCAAAACATAGTTTAGACCACCAAAACATGTAACTGATGTAAAGGATTTCATATTCCGAAACTTAAGGTTCAATTCATGCAGAAATTTCATAAACACCTGGTGGTCAAATGTCTTTAGAAAGTTCATGTATTCAAAATTGAAACACATTCATTCATATATGTATATAAACTGTCAAATCGCTTTGGAGATGGTCAAAAGACCAAAACAATGATGTTAAAACATCTTATACATAAATATATATACATAATTTAAAACCCCATTCTAAAACATGATTTTTTTTATGCCCATGAGAATTTAGGAAAAGCTCCGCGTACCTCTCTTTCCAAGGATAATAGATGTTTCTTGAAGCTTGCAGATTGGTGATTCCGAATATGTAATTATCTTCGAAAACCTACGGTCGAATCTTGAACTATTTGGGTTTTTATTTTGAAACCCTAACGAGAATTCTTGAGCAATTTTGGAAAAGTATGTGTATTATGGCGTTTGAGGGATTAAATCCCGTGTTGGTGGTATATATAAGAGTGGAGGATGACCAAAATACCCCTACGGAACAATTAAGGTCAAATCTGTCCCTCAGTTGACAGTTTGTTAGGCTGGAGTAAATCGATTATAACATTTTACTCATATATTCAAATTGGATGAAACCAACTTCATTTTAAAGAGGACTCAAATAGCATTCATTTTATATATTATAGCTCACACAGTTCATTATATACAGGGAGTTGTGATCGTTTGAAATTGACCCAGAAATACTGAAAACTGGGCAATAGGCTATGCATTTTGCTACTGTTTTGAAATCCAAACACAGCCTTATGCATTCCGAAAAATTTCAAAACATATCCGAGATGTACTATGAGCTTGTCCGATCGTAACGAAACTTGAAAATCTAAAAATGAATATCGAAAAGGTTGAAAGTTGTATCCCGAAGATTGCCAGCTAAAATGATACTAAGTCCTCATTACACTCACAAAAAATTTCAAGTTTTTAAGTCTAAGGGCACTCTATTAAAGGCTAATCCATGCACGACTTTTACGGGGTGTTACACATACATCATCATATTTTGTTTTGTTTTTTGTCAAGCGTTTTCTGAGTGAATTGATTTTGATTTATGTGAATTGATCTTTTAAGTATATGGTCTAAAGTGTTAAAGGTACGCTCAAATTTCCACTTTATTCATTCATTTTTTCCTTTTTTTCTTTGTTTAAGTGTTCAATTCATAAATTGATTCTTTTTTAGTGGTGTGAGTTGAATTTTTTGGGTAGATGACAATGCAACATTGGAAAAAAAATTGGTGCCGCCATTAGAGAAACCGAAGAAGTTATGCTCGATTGATCAACCAGAATTTGGCCAGAGATGTCACAATAAAAGTACCCAAACTTTAATAAAATGCCTAAATATATACATATACATATAAAAATAGTAATAGCACAATAATTTGGAGTTATTTTTTTCTCTTCTATATTTTTAAAAGATATATAACCTTCAACTTCACATATTAATATGATTTTAATCAAAGTAAGAAGTATTTTTAGCTAATAAGATATTAGTGTTTTGCTTGCAATACATTAATTTGGATCTTGTTGTTAAAACTTTATTTATTAATATCAAGTGTGAGTTGTTTAATTCAAAGTTCTAAAATATTTATGGCAAAAATTAGAAACCTTTTTCTTTCTTTTTTTAGATAATCTTTTTAAACGTATTTCAAAATTTTCATTATTATTTCAACGGAAGTTGAAATTATAAAATTACTATAAAAAATTTTGAAGCTTCAAAATCTTGGGGTCCTAATGTAATTACTTTATTAGCCTTACCCTTGAGCCACCCCTGAATTAGAGGGAACGGCTGATGATGGAAAATTTGATGATACAGCTAATGGAAAAGTTGTCACACTTGTCACAGAAGGCAAGCATCAAAAGTAGCCGTCTAAACTAGTCGGATATGAAACATATATCATGGAATTATAAGACGAACGTCCTCATGTAAACAACATGGAATAAAATTTGAATCTATTTGTGGAGATTTCGTAACTATTCTAAAACTGAAAAGTTTGACACAATTAATTAATTAATTATCTTTTTTTTTTTGGAAACTGAAAGCATGTAGTTACAAATGGGACAACTAGTTAGTTTAGTCTTTCATGGGCTACTAAAATAACCATTTGGAATAGGCTAAGTTGTTACAAATTATTAGGAAAGATTTTTAACAATCTCTGATACATACATTTGATTAATTATGAACTAATCATTTCCACATGCATAGACACTTATGAATAGGGATAAGGGGCCTATTAAGTACATTCTAACTTTCAGCACTTTGTGAACCATCTATTACAGGTATCTCGTGAAATTTCTTGAGGTGCACAAAAGTTGATCCAGACATCACGATCTTAAAAAAAAGAATAATGTATATTAACCTTGCTAAGTTGTTTGTATTCTATGGAATGTTATTTATATGAGTTTTATGTGTATAGAAAATGCATTAGATGAACACGATCAAACTAAAGTGATTTTGGCTTGATTTGAAGAAAAAGAAGGAAGAAGGATTGCCGGACTCGTCTAAGGACCTCGGACCTCATGAAGTGAGATAGACAGAAGAGCCAGAAAAAAAGAGCAACTTTAGAGCTGATCAGGCTTGTCTGCAATCCCCACAAAGCGTGAGCTTAGACGAGTCAGAAAAAATTGATCCTGTGAATTTTGAATTCCCACACATCTTAGGTCATAAAAACATGCTAGAAAACATGTTGAGGTGGTGGGAAACAAAAAATGCCAAAGATTCTTTGGGAGGCAAGAACACGGAGAGAGGTGGAAGCGAAGAGATATTCGACTTAGTGTTTCACTTTCTCCTTTCTTTTACTTGTTGTTATGGAATTCTATGCTATGCATGTTCTTAAACAATATTATGAGTAGCTTGGTTCCTTATCTAGAGTTTGACGGGATTTTTGTAGGATGTCAATTCTTCTTATGTTTTTATATAATTGAGTCATTCTGTTTATTTCTATTTGTTCAACTACACAATGATACTAGCTAGTTAATTTACTGGCCGCCGGCTAACAATGCTATCATATTTTGTTGTTCTCGAGAGCCACTCTGAGATTAGGTGTTAGTTGAACAATGTCACTTCGAAGCATTGAACTATTAGAAATGGTTTATCTATGCGATCCGTTAAAGGTTTGGCTCGTTTATGTCATTGCCATTACAAAACTGGCTCATTTTTGCCATTATTTTTTAACGATGGTATTGTAAAACAACCTTTTCTATGTGGTTCACATCACTAAATTAGACCTAGTAAAAGTACTACTCATTTTAAAAAAGACTCATTTTAAATAACATAACCATATTCCATATTATTCTATTCTATATCAATCAAATTCAATAATCGATTTTTTTTTCTTAAAAGAAAGTTTGAAAATGCAACGAAATCGTTTATAAAAAAACTTCAAATACTGCTTTGTTGGGTGTGGGTGGGTGGGTGGGGTGAGGGTTGATTTCGATGAAACTGAAAACTGCAAGTATTGTGATTGTTTTGCATATTGTTCATATCATTGGTGAATTATTGTTCAATTTATCAGAAGTGTATATTGTGTAATTGAAGGGATGTGCATGGCCTATTGGCTTCTATAGAGCCTGCATGTTGGGGTTTAGTCAACACAAGTTTATTTCTATGAACAACTTGGCTTATGCCAAGGATACATTGTTCAAGGGTTGAACTTAGTTTTTGGGGATGATTTACTTTCACTTGTTATGTTACTTATTTATCTTGCCTTCTTTTTTGTTTTGAATGGCAGAATCTTCAACCCATTAATCGCTTTGTTGTGAAAAAGAAAAAAACAACTTATTCATCAATGATAATGAACAATATGCAAAATGGTAGCAATACTTGCAGTTTTCAATTTCATCCCTCCAGTATCTGCGGGTTATTTTTATAGACGATTTTCATTGGATTTTTTTTTTAAAATTTTTTGATTATTGGATTTGATTGATATCGGATAGAGTAAAATCAAATATGGTTATGCTATTTAAATTTTTAAATGAGTAATATTTTCAATGTGTCTAGTTTGATGATGTGGACCTCTAATATGAGTCCATATAGAAAAGGTGGTTTTACAAAACCACCGTTACAAAATAATGACATAAATGTGCCTGTTTTGTAATGGCAAGGGCATAAGCAAGACCAAACTTTTAACGGCTGACATAGATGAACCATTTCTAGTAGTTCAATGACATATTTGAACTTTTTCCCTTAATACTTTAATGATTGGGATTTAAAAGTGGAGTCTAAGGATAACACAGCTTTGATGCAATCTAAGTGAATAGATTAATTGGTTTTGCTAGGGTTATAAGTTCAAATGAATAACACTAGAAAATTACTAAACTGATTGGTCCAGAGATATCTATGGTAAAAAAAGATTCATGATTGCTAGAGATTAATTTGGCTAGATTATATAACATAGTGAGAATGAATCCGGCAAATAAAGAAATCATAACTTTAGGCTTCTTAATCATGATATCAACCCATTTTCTAGTTAGTTTGATTTATTGGTTATATAGTTTAAAACAAAAATCTTAATCATGAAAATCAAATAATTGTTCCAACTTATTTTCTTTGCGATACTGAACAACGAATCTTAGTTCACTGTAGAATTTGACTCCGGTCTTAAAAACCAAATTATATTTACAACAATCACTTATCCTTTTTAGGACAAGCTTTTGGTTTGATTAATAAAAAATAAATAACCCCCCCGCCCCTCCAAAAAAAAAAAATTTAGCGTTTGACCATGTTTCATTGTGAAAATAGAAAAAAATAATTTTTATTTTCAAAGGGAACAATGATATTTGAAAATTAAAGTTGTGCTTGGCAATTAAATAAATTTGAGTTATTTTTGAATTTTTGTGGGTAATTTGGAGTGAAAAAAGTGACAGCTTTTTTATTGTTTTTGGAATTTTAAAAATTCTCGAAAAGTAAAACTATAATTTTCCAAATTTTATGACCAAACATTTCTGAAGTTCAATTCCGGAAAAAATAGAAAAAAATTTAGTTATAAAACGGGTCCTTTAATGATATTTATGTTTTTTTCTTACAATAATAAATGACTTATGTAGTAGAATACTCCGTATTAATGTAATCTCATTGAAATATAAAAAGTCAAATTTTTTTTTTTTTGGTTAATTACTCTTCTGCCCAATTGTGCTTATCTGTCTATACTCTATATCTTTCAAAAAACCAACACTACTGAAGTATCAACAACAAAGTTGAACAAAGCAGCAAGCCAAAAAATCAAGAAGTTCCTCTCTTTCACTCAACAAAAATGGTACCGCCAAAACAACCGACTGGTTCCTTACCGCCCACCTGAAACAAGAGGCCATCATCGTCTGATGATATACCTCCATTTCCAAAGCATCCAGAGGTTCATATAAACTTTCACTTCATTCATTTATTTTATTTTAGTTTTTTGTTAAGCATTCGATGAGTATTGATTCTTTTTTTTTTCTCTTCCTTGATTGTATCAAATTCAATTTTTTTTAGGTGGATGATGCACCTCCTTTTGTGAAGCGTCTAAAGGTGCACTCAAATTTCTACTTCATTCATTTTTTTTAATTTTTTTTTAAGTGTTTGGTTAGTAAATTAATATTTTTGGTAGGTGATACCTCCTTTTCTAAAACGTTCAAGGATTCACTCAAAATTCTACTTTTCTTTTTTTTTTCTTGGGGTTTTTTCTAAGCGTTTGATAAGTAAATTGATTCATTTTTGGTTCTTTTTGATTGGTGTGAATTGTTTTTTTAGGGAGATGACAATGTGGATACTTTGGAAAACAAATCGATGCTGCCATCTAAGAAGTCAAAGGAGTTACACTCAACTGATCAACTAGAACTTGAAGCTGGCAATGTAGTTGACCAAAACGTTAAGGACACAGTTGACGAAAAGGCTGATGCCGCGGCTGACGAAATAATTGAGGCTGCAGCTGACGAAAAAGTTGATACTGCGGCTGACGGAAAAGGTGACGCTGCAGTGGACGGTGAAGTTTTTACACCTTCCCCAGTAGGCAAGTATTTTTTTGTTTTTTACTTCCTTAGTCCCTCCACTTTAGTCACACCTTACAGAAGGGAAGATATACTACATATATAACGTCAACTTTTTTACATATCCAGTTTAAAAATAATTTATCTATTTATTCTTATCAGTTTAAAAATAATTTATCTTTTTAATTCCTAATTTACCCTTGTTATTATTTATAATGACTTCACAATATATTTATTAGATTTATTATATTCAAAAAGGTGATATAATAAAATTATCTTTGATGTTAAGTCAATAATGGACAAACAAAAAATGGACGTAGGAAACACTTTATTTATCTTTTCTATTTTCTTAGAAGAGTCTTTGATGTCATTCAGGTTTTGTATCGGACAAGCCTTGGCGCCGACTCATATCAGAGTATCCGGAGGTTTTAGATTAGTAGTATTTGTTTTTCTTTAACTATTTTTCTGTTGAATATTGGTTTGTAAATTTGATAGCTAATAGAATGTATATTCTGCAAAACCCAACAGTAAAGGTTGATAAGACTTTTTTGGGGTTGATGCGAATAAAGACACTCCTGCTGTTGTGATGACGTGCTTTATAAGGATTGTAAATCCCCGCAGCGCAAAGCGTGAGCTTAGACGAGTCAGAAAAAATTGATCCTGTGAATTTTGAATTCCCACACATCTTAGATCATAAAAACATGCTAGAAAACATGTTGAGGAGGTGGGCAACAAAAAACGCCAAAGATTTTTTGGGAGGCAAGAACACGGAGAGAGGTGGAAGCGAAGAGATATTCGACTTAGTGTTTCACTTTCTCCTTTCTTTTACTTGTTGTTATGGAATTCTATACTATGCATGTTCTTAAACAATATTATAAGTAGCTTGGTTCCTTATCTATAGTTTGACGGGCCTTTTGTAGGATGTCAATTCTTCTTATATTTTTATATAATTGAGTCATTCTGTTTATTTGTATTTGTTCAACTACACAATTATTGTAGTTAATTGACTGGCCGCCAGCTAACTGTTAGGAAAGACAAACACACAATAAAAGAGTCAGACAGGGTAGCAGCGGAAAATACCCAAAACTAAACTTTCCCTTTCAAATTGAACCAAGAGGAGACAAATAAACCCAAGAAAAATAGAGTAATATACAACAAACAACTCAGCTAAATGAAACAAGACAAGAATAAAGGCAATCACACGAGACACATGATTTACGTGGCGGGACCAAAACCTCCACTATAATCACCAAAGAGTTACAATATTGTCCTACAAAATGCACATCAAAAAAGTGCCAAACAACAAGAAACAATACGTAATCCACAACGCCAAACACTAGAGAAATAAAGGAGTGAAAGCACCAAAAATGCAGCTACTGTTCGGGAATAAAGAACAGGAGCTACAGGACACCAAATCAATCTTTGTCAATTCCTAACCAAATATTGAGATGATATTAACGATTAATCCAAAAATAATCTCAAGCGGAAATCGCAATTTGATGTTGGCAGCTGTGGCTGAAATTTAAGTGCGAAAATCAGCTTTGTTTTTCTCTCTTTGGCTGCTGAAAACTCTCTTTTTGTGATGGTGAATAAAACCTAAAAAGATCAATATATATGCCCCATAGTAATACGCCTATGGTAAAAAGTGGGTTGGTCCAAATTGGGCTTCATTTATCCACACAGGAAGAGAAAAAGACCCAATAACCCAACAATGCTCCCCCTCCCAACTATGTGGAGGAGACCTCCATCCCAACGATCATGCAACAATCTTCAAACTTCCCTCTTGGTAAATCTTTAGTCATCATGTCGGAACCATTATCATCCGTATGAATCTTCTCAAGTTCAAGCAACTTAGAATCCAACACATCCTGAATCCAGTGGTATCTCACATCAATGTGTTTAGACCAACCATGAAATGTAGAATTCTTGCCAAGATGTATGACACTTTGACTGTCGTAATGAAGCACATCCTCTCTTGAGAACAACCAAGTTCCCCTAAGAATCTCTTCATTCAAAGCAATTCTTTACAAGCTTCAACGGCAGCAATAAGCTCAGCTTCTGTTGTAGATAGAGCAACACATTTTTGCAACCTAGATTGCCAAGACACATCTCCCCCTGCAAAAGTAACCAAATACCCTAAAGTAGACTTGAGATCATCAACATCACCAGCCATATCTGATTTAGTATAACCACAAAAACTAGGCTTCCATGTACCAAAACACAAATTCAGACTAGATGTGCCACAAAGATATCTCATAATCCACTTCACAACATTCCAATGTTCTCTTCTTGGATTAGAAAGAAAATGACTAACAACACCAACAACATGAGAAATATTTGATCGTATGCAAACCATTGCATGAATCAAACTACCAATAGCTGAAGCATAAGGAACTTTCTTCATATCTTCTTTCTCATCATCACTAGAAGGACACTGCTTCGTGCTCAACTTGAAGTGCATAGCTAAAGGTGTATTGACAACCTTAGCCTTGTCCATGTTAAACCTTTGAAGTACTTTCTGAATGTACTTCTCTTGTGATAACCACAACTTGTTGGCCTTTCTGCCACAGACAATCTATATGCCAAGAATCTGTTTTGCTGGTGATATAATTTAATAATAATTGATCTTATTGATATTGAAGGGGTTACAGCTGTATATATAGAGAACTGAAGAATAACTAATTACAGAATAACCCAAGATGTATTTGATAATTATATAGGTAGTCTATTATCCCCCCGCAAGCTGATCAGCGGTAACGAGGGGCAGCTTGGAGCAGAGATACTGAAAAGGCTGTAACGGAAGAGGCTTGGTGAGAATATCAGCAAGCTGGTCAGTAGATGGGACATAGTGCGTGGCCATCGTTCCTGCAAGTACCTCATCGCGAACAAAGTGACAGTCGGACCCAACATGCTTCATACGATCATGAAGGACTGGATTTTTGGTAACACAAATAGTGGACTGATTGTCACAATAAATCTGTGGTTTCGTCGGGGGAATGCCAAGTGCATCCGTAAGGTATGGTAACCACATGGCTTCAGCAACACCCGCAGCCATGGCACGATATTCTGCTTCTGCGGAGGAACGGGACACTCGCGTTTGCTTCTTAGTGCACCAGGAAATCAGATTCGGTCCCATCATAACAATATATCCAGTAGTGGACTTCCGATCATCTTTGTCGGTAGCCCAATCCGAATCAGAAAAAACAAATATATCAAACGAGCCCTTTTGAAATAAAATTCCACAGTGAAGAGTACCTTGAAGATAGCGCAGAATGCGTTTCAAGGCCTGAAAGTGTTGTTCTGTGGGAGCATGCATTGATTGGGAGACTCGATTGACTGCATATTGGATGTCTGGACGAGTAACAGCAAGATAATGAAGTCCACCGACGAGGCTCCAATATAGTGTAGGATCGGCAAAGGGAGTATTCGGCCCTGGGGATTGGCGGACTGCCATGGGAGTGACCGCGGGTTTGCAGTTTGTCATTGCAGCTCGATTTAGAAGTTCAAGGGTATATTTTGTCTGATGCATCAATATGGTTCCCGATTTGCGGATGAGTTCGAGGCCAAGAAAGAACTCCAGAGGACCGAGGTCCTTAAGTTTGAAGTCACGATGCATAGCCTCAGTAATTTCAGTGATGAGTGATGACAAGCTGCCTGTAATAACAATATCATCCACATAGATAAGAATGATGACAGTCCCTCGGGAACAGTGAAGGGTGAAGAGGCTGTTGTCATGATGGTAGGTGCGAAAACCAAGACCCTACAGAAAAGTAGAGAGGCGTGTGTACCAGGCACGTGGGGCCTGTTTCAGGCCATACAGTGATTTGCGAAGCTTGCAAACATAGTGAGGACGGTTGGTATTAACATATCCCGGTGGCTGAACCATATAGATTTCTTTCTCCAGATGACCATGAAGAAAGGCATTGCTGACGTCTAACTGATGAAGCGGCCAATCATAGTGAAGAGCAAGAGACAAGACCAGACGAATAGTCTGTTGCTTAACAACAGGACTGAAGGTCTCCTTATAATCCACACCATACTCCTGATGATACCCTTTTGCAACCAGACGTGCTTTATAGCGAGAAAGAGATCCATCTGAATTTCGTTTGATGCGAAACACCCATTTGCACCCAATAGACTTTCGGTTACTAGGCAGAGGTACCAAATACCATGTACGTTGTGCAGTCAGAGCCTGAAATTCCTCATCCATAGCTTTGCACCAGAAACTATTTTTGGAGGCTTGGGTGTAGGTAGTAGGCTCAGTTATGGGATGTGCATCAAAGGGTATTTGAGTGTGGTAGGCTTTGGGTTTGAAGGTACCGGCCTTGGCTCGGGTTGTCATAGGGTGAGTGTTGATTGGAGGGTGATTAGGAAGGGGTGGTGGAGTTGTATGATGTGTGGACGGGAGTTGGGTGGGGCTGCCGTGGGTGCTGGGATATGCAGCGGTGGATGGGGTGGCTGTATGGGTGTTCGGGTGGGAGGTTTGGGGGTTCGGGTTAGTGGGTGGTTGGTTCGAGTGGCTAGGTGGTTGGTACGGGTGGGTAGTGGTGTAGTGGGGTGCCGGGTTAGGTGTCGAGTGAGCCGGAGCATGAGCGGGTGAAAAGGACGGAAATAAGGGCACAATGCCAAGTGGATTGGGGGAGTATGGAGTAGAGGAAAGACTTGTGTAAGGAAATTGTTCCTCCACAAAACAAACATGACGGGAAATATATGTTTTCTGAGATACAGGATCGAAACATTTGTAACCTTTGATAGTGGGATGATAGCCTAGAAAGACACAAGGGGTGGACCGAGGTTGAAGTTTATCTTGAGTGTGTGGACGCAACCAGGGATAAACTAGACACCCAAACGGGCGGAGATGGATGTAGTCGGGTGGATGATTGTAGAGACGGGCATATGGAGTGGAGTTGGAGAGAGCGTGAGTGGGCATGCGATTTATGAGGTAGTTGGCAGTAGCAAGGGCATCAACCCAGAAGGAAACAGGTAAGGTGGAATCATGGAGGAGCGCAACAACTATTTCTATTAGGTGACGGTGTTTGCGCTCAGCAACGCCATTTTGTTCAGGGGTATATGGACATGAAGTGTGATGAAGAGCCCCTAGATTTTGAAGAAAAACACCAAATGCATTGTTGACAAATTCTTTGCCATTGTCACTTCGAAAAATTTTGATTTTGGCATTAAATTGATTTTGAACAATTCGGTCAAAGTTGACAAAAACAGTATAAGCTTCGGATTTAAATTTCAGAGGATAAAGCCAAGTGAATTTACTGTAATCATCAACAAAACAGATATAATAACGAAAACCTTGAACAGAAGGAACTGAGGTTGGACCCCAAACATCAGAATGAATTAATTGAAATGGCGCAGTGGCCTTGTGTTCAGACAATGAAAAAGGTAAACGACAAGATTTAGACACTGAACAGGACTCGCAATGTAATTTTTCTGAAAAATTAAAACCTAAGGAAGATAAAATGGATTTGGTGATGGCGGATGATGGGTGCACAAGCCGGCGATGCCAGGTGGACGAGAGAATGGCTTGACTCACAACAGACGGAGACCTGGATGGAAGAGTGTATAGCTCATGCTCACAGCGGCCCGTGTACCGCACCCGGTTCGTGGTATTGTCCACTATCTGGAAATTGGTGTCATTAAAAATGAGGGTGCAATTATTTTCTTTAGTAAAACGATAAACAGATAAAAGATTTGATGTGAGGGAAGGGACATGGTGAAGGGTTGAGAGATGAAATTTACCATTTGGGGTATAGACATACCCAGAGCCGGTGTTTGTGATGGGAAGGGATTGACCATTGCCTACTGTAATAGTTTCTGAGCCATGATACGGATGAGGAGCTTGAAGTTGTGAATAATCCGACGTCACATGGGTGTTAGCACCTGTGTCTAGATACCAATCGCCAGATTGAGCATTTGTGGACGCATGCATCGCCCTTGATCCTCCGGACTGGCTATTTACATTCTACGAGTCATCATAACGATACCAGCAATTAGCCTCAGAATGGCCCCGCTTAGCACAAATTTGGCACGTCGGAAGATCTCGTGTGGGTCCCCGCTGGTTTCCTCGTCCCTGTCCGCGGCCTGACTGGAAGCCGGCCCTCGATGGAGGCCCGCCTCTGCCTTGCTGCCCGGCGTTCCGACGGTCACCGCCACCGCTGCCTTGCCCTTGGTTACGGCGATCGTCACCGCGACCCCTGGCCGAGCCCCCGCTGCCAGCCGAGTAAAGAGCCGTGACGCCAGGGGTGGAACTGGCTTCTCCGAGCAGTAATTTGTGTTCCATGTCTAGATTCAATTCTTCTGCATTAAGCCATCCAGACAGTTGATTCAGAGTGATTTCGATAGGTGAGAGGCGAATATGTTGTTTGAGAGAGGAATAGCCAGCCGGAAGACCACGTATCACGGAATTCACCACGTCTCGTTCAGGAATAATCTCGTTCACAACATCTAGGTCAGACAGAATAGAGGCCACATCATCAAGGTATTGAGTCATCGTCTTCCTTCCCTTCCGAAGAGTATGCAATCTGTCACGCAACTGAAAAATATGAGTCGTGGACACAGAGTTGTACCTTGTGGCTAGTGCGTCCCAAAGTGAAGCCGATGTGAGAAAACCCCAGGCGTGTTTGTGCATAGAGGGGCTAATAACTGCGAGAAGGCAGGCTCGGATCTGAGTGTCTACGATCATCCACGGAAGGTAGTCGGGATTTGGGAGCATGACGCCGTCCTCCTCGGCTGTATCGGGCGGCGGCTTCTCCGCACCGTCAATCCATCCGAGCAGCAAGTTGGCTGCGAGGGCGGTGCGGACGTTAAGTGCCCAGGCCGGGTAGTTGTTGTCAGATAATTTTTCGGGGATGAGGTTGTGGAGATTCCTGAGCAGTAATTTTACTCCAGACGGTAAATTTGACAGAGGATCAACAACCTTGTCCATGGCGCCGACCTACGACGGAGGAGGGAGGCCGTGCGGCGTAGTGTAGACGGTGGCGGCGGCGCACACACGTCGGAAAAGAGGAGAGATTAGGGTTTGGGCGGAAGAAGAAACCCTAGCTTTGATACCATGATATAATTTAATAATAATTGATCTTATTGATATTGAAGGGGTTACAGCTGTATATATAGTGAACTGAAGAATAACTAATTACAGAATAACCCAAGATGTATTTGATAATTATATAGGTAGTCTATTAGCTGGTCCCAAGTCTTTCATAAAAAAAGACTTACTCAACTCTTGCTTCAACTTTTGAATCCTGCAAGTACTATGACCAACAACAAAATGTCATCAACATAAAGCAACATAATAATAAAGTCACCCTCACCGAATTTTTGCACCAAAACACAATGGTCTGAAGTAGTCTTCTTGAAGCCCTGTTGACTTATAAAGGAACCAAACTTCCTGTACCACTACCTAGGAGCTTATTTCAAACTGTACAAGCTCTTCTTTAATTTGCAAACATAATTCTATTTTCCCTTGACTTCAAAACCTTTGGGTTGCTCCATATAAATTTCTTCACCTAAGTCACCATGGAGAAAAGCAATTATAACATCCACTAGCTCAACCTCTAAATCTAGACTTGCAGCTAAGCCTAGAACCACACGAATGGATGACATCTTCACAATCGGAGAAAATATCTCATCAAAATCAAATTCCTTTTTCTGGTTAAATCCCTTCACAACAAATTACCATCTTCATGCTTCACCCAAAAAACCCACCAATTTTTCAAAGCTTTTCTGTCTTTAGGCAGCTTAACCGAATTAAAAGGTATGATAACGTTGAAAAGTTTTATGTCACGACCCGAGCCTAGGCCCTAGCCGTGACGAGTATCCTGAACCATGAAGGCCCGAAACACCCATTATCTATCTGGTTATCATGCGCAACATTCATAATCATAATAAAATGCGGAATTGAAACTTAGTACGGAATACATGGTCAAGTTCTACAACATTTCTGAATAATACTATCTGACATCAGTCTGCGAAATCTCTACTAAGAACACAGAAATCTGTCTGAAAAAAAATTGGGACAAGGCCCCCAGTAAACCAAAAACATAATAAATAAGATAATGTCTGACATAATTAGGACTTCCGAATAATAGAAGGATCACCACTGCGAGATCAAGTCTACAAATCCGAGAATGTCTACTGAGTAGCTGGACCCCTAGACTGTGCCTCAGGACCTGGAAGGAGGGGGGGGTCAACACAAAAGTACTGGCACGCGAAGCAATCCAAAAATAGTATAATGGAACATATATATATATATATATATATATATATTAAGTGAAAGCAATTTTTCATCAAGACATCATGTATAAAACTATTTCCGAAAAATACATGGGCACTTTCTGAAAACATGTAACCTGCCTATTCATTTCAAATCAAGATCTGTGTTTTACTTTTGAGTTAGGTGGTAATCCCCTACAAGTCTGATATTCCACGGGCTGTATGGAATCCGCCATTGATTCGGCGGGGAAGCCCCCAACCCAAGTGTGCCGTAAGGGTTGGAGTGTCTGAGTCTGATATGCCACAGGACATTTAAGTCAGAGCATAATAGTATACCTGGGTCGACAAACCACGGTTTTAGGCAATGAGTCGCTTGAACTCAATCCCTCTTCGGGGAACCACCTAACATCTCTGTATGCCCATTTTTAACCATTTCTGTACATGCAACATTCTGAATGTCTAAAATTATGAAAGTCTGAAATGTCTGTTAGTCTGAGTCTGATATGGCGTTAGTCTGAATTGGTATCGTCATACCAAGACATTGCAAGTCATGATTTTTCTGAGCCATAATGTATTAAGCAAGAGCTTTCATTCAAAACATAGTTTAGACCACCAAAACATGTAACTGATGTAAAGGATTTCATATTCCGAAACTTAAAGTTCAATTCATGCAGAAATTTCATCAAACACCTAGTGGTCAAATGTCTTTAACAAGTTCATGTATTCAAAATTGAAACACATTCATTCATATATTTAGATAAACTGTCAAATCGCTTTGGAGATGGTCAAAAGACCAAAACAATGATGTTAAAACATCTTATACATAAATATATATACATAATTTAAAACCCCATTCTAAAACATGATTTTTTTATGCCCATGAGAATTTAGGAAAAACCCCGCGTACCTCTATTTCCAAGGATAATAGATGTTTCTTGAAGCTTGCGGATAGGTGATTCCGAATATGTAATTATCTTCGAAAACCTACGGTCGAATCTTGAACTATTTGGGTTTTTATTTTGAAACCCTAACGAGAATTCTTGAGCAATTTTGGAAAAGTATGTGTATTATGGTGTTTGAGGGATTAAATCCCGTGTTGGTGGTATATATAAGAGTGGAGGATGACCAAAATACCCCTAAGGAATAATTAAGGTCAAATCTGTCCCTCAGTTGACAGTTTGATAGGCTGGAGTAAATCGATTATAACATTTTACTCATATATTCAAATTGGATGAAACCAACTTCATTTTAAACAGGACTCAAATAGCTTTCGTTTTATATATTATAGCTCACACAGTTCATTATATACAGGGAGTTGTGATCGTATGAAATTGACCCAGAAATATTGAAAACTGGGCAATAGGCTATGCGTTTTGCTACTGTTTTGAAATCCAAACGGAGCCTTATGCATTCCGGAAAAATTTCAAAACTTATCCGAGATGTACTATGAGCTTGCCCGATCATAACGCAACTTGAAAATTTAAAAATGAATATCGGAAAGGTTGAAGAGTTGTATCCCAAAGATTGCCAGCTAAAATGACACTTAAGTCCTTATTACAGTCACAAAAAATTTCAAGTTTTTAAGTCTAAGGGCACTCTATTAAAGGCTAATCCATGCACGACTTTTACGGGGTGTTACATTATCTCCCCCTTGGGATCATTCGTCCTCGAATGATGGATAGGAACTTGTTGAAGCCTTAAAGATATAGAATAACGCGGACACGACATGTCCTTTAATAAAGAATACATTGATTTGAAACATGACCATATGGCTGGAACTACTGATATTTTAAATTCTTATATCGGACACGCATATCTGATGAATGGAATACACGATTGAAGCTATTCATAAGCTGAATTCTCATAATGAACATGCATATCTGATGCATGGATCTGTCCTTGAGTTGTTCTCATGAACGCAGGACTAAATACACTGATAAGCTGAACTTTTTCTATTGAACATGCATTTTTAATGCACGCATATATGACTGGACTAACGTATGAATGTATGACTGATTACGGAATGATAACTGGTGCAAGGCTTGTAATAAGAATCTATACATGCAACTGAATGAGGTATCTCTCCCTTGGGACACTTTGTCCCTCTATAAATGCTCAATTCATTAAGATACTCGGAAAAAAATTGAGGCGATGCACTAGGCACCTACAAATTGAATCATAACTGAACATCTAGAATCTGAATCTAATGCATGACACATGAACTGAGCTATACTCGCAACTACTGGTATACTATATCTTGGAATAGTAGCATGTCTAAGAGTTTGGGTAGCATGAATAAATGAAAAGACAAGAAAACAAGTCATGCGAATCTGCCTGTTTGTAATGCCCCGTAAAAGTCATGCATGTATTTGATTGTAATTTCTGAGTTTTAGACTTAAGCGTTAGTAGACATTGTAATTTGTGTCAGCTTCCATCGACCATAACTCTCTGTATCTGTCTAATTAGAGAACCTACTATATGTCAAATAATAGGTCTTCGAGTTAGCTTTCCAACGATATCAATTTTGCTAAAATCCGACACTCGAGCAAGAAGTTATGGCTTTTCAAAGTAGAGTGCGTCGCCTAACCAATCGCACATAGCCACTGGACTGGATGTGCGATGCACAATGCGGCGCCTAGCTGGGCCTATGCGATGCACAAGGCGGTGCACACCTTAATGTATGCAATGCAAAGGGCGGCGCCTATCCTAGTCTATGCGATGCAAAGGGCAGCGCATACTTATGGTTTCAGGTGACGAAAACACTCCGTTTTGAGTTACTTTAAGAGAAAGTTAGTCCTTACAAAACCCAGAATCGTCCTTACCCACTCCTAAACGGATTTGGGCCTATTAATAACATGGAAGCCTCCTATAAAATTCCAAAATCTAATCCTTCAAGAACTTGAGAGGAGAAGCAACTAAGGTTTGAGAAAATAAGCTTGAAGGTCCGATCATTCCGAAACTTCTTCGTGAAACAAATTACAGATTTGGAATCCACTCGACGTAGGCTTCGATAGACACCCAAAGTTCATGGAGAAAAAAGTACGCGGGGTTTTTCTAAAATCTCATGGGCATAGAAATCATGTTTTAAGAATCGGGTTTTCAAATTCATGTACATACCCATGTTTTAGAAGCTTTAATGATATTGTTTTGGCCTTTTGGCTTTCCCCCAAAGTGATTGAAAATTTTATGTATATGTATATATGTGTTTGTCCTGAAATATGAATTGAGAGCATGACTTTTATGAAACCCCTCTCTTAATGTAAAGTTTTTCATGATTTGCGTAATATAAATTGTTTTGAAATACATCTCAAAAAGAAAAGGAAATCATGATATGAAGTGCTTTGACTCTTGCTATGTTTGGAATATGATTTTGAACACGAAAGAGAGGGTTGTGAATGTTGAATATGCATGTAATGAAAGAACGCATGGTTTTGCCAAAATGCACATGACCACCATATGTTTGATAAAAGTTTTGCATGGATTAGACTTGAGTTTCGGAACATGACATCTTTAATACAAACTACATGCTTCGGTGGTCTGAAACTATATTTTTATGAAAGATCATGCAAAATGCATTATGGCTCAGAAATAAGACTTGCAATGTCTTGGTATGACGATACCAATTCAGACTAATGCCATATTAAACTCAGACTAACAGACATTTCAGACTTTCATGATTTTAGACATTCAGAATGTGCATGTACAGAAAAGGTTAAAAATAGGCATACAGAGATGTTAGGTGGTTCCCCGAAGAGGGCTTGAGTTCAAGCGACTCATTGCCTAAAACCGTGGTTTGCCCACCCGGGTATATTATTATACGCTGACTTAAATGTCCTATGGCGTATCAGACTCAGACACTCCAACCCTTGCGGCACACTCGGGTTGGGGGCTTCCCCGCCGAGTCAATGACGAATTCCATACAGCCCATGGAATATCAGACTTGTAGGGGAATCCCACCTAACTCAGAAGTAAAACACAGATCATGATTTGAAATGAACAGACAGGTTGCATGTTTCCAGAAAGTGCCCATGTATTTTTCGGAAACAGTTTTATACATGATGTCTTGATGAAAAAAATTGCTTTCACTTAATATATATTTATATATATATATATATATATATATATATATATGTATGTATGTATGTTCCATTACTCTCTCTCTATATATATATATATGTATGTTCCATTACTCTATTTTGGATTGCTTCGTGTGCCAGTACTTTTGTGCTGACCCCCCCTCCTTCTAGGTTTTGAGGCACAGTCTAGGGGTCCAGCTACTCAGTAGATATTTTTGGATTTGCAGACTCGATTTACAGTGGTGAGCCTTCTATCATTCCGAAGGCCTAATTATGTCAGACATTATCTTGTTTGTTATGTTTTTCTTTTGGTTTACTGGGGGCCTTGTCCCAGTTTCTTTTCATACAGATGTTTGTGTTCTTAGTAGTGATTTCGCAGACTATGTCAGATAGTATTGTTCAGAAATGTTGCAGAACTTGACCATGTTTTCCGTACTCAGTTTAAATTCCACATTCTATTACGATTACGAAAGTTGTGCATGATAACCAGATAGAGAATGGGTGTTCCGGGCCTTCATGGTTCGGGATGCTCATCACGGCTTGGGCCTAGGCTCGGGTCATGACAAACTTGGTATCAAAGCACTGTTCATGGTCCCAGGGTGTCTGGGAAATTGCATCGAGTAGAGTTCTGTTTATGGGTGTGTAGCGCGCCACACTTATAAACAGGAGGCTACTAGGTGTTTAGGAATGTTTCCCTTCTTTGTGATTTAGTTCGTGCTTCAGAGTCTAAACTGTCCCCTAATCGATGATCCCTTGTGTTACAGTGAAACACGACTATGCCTCCCCGTCATAACATCGATCAGAGTGCTCAGGCATATGTGGTCCGTCCCACCCATGGGATGCGGACCCATAATAGAGCTTCCACGCCAGAACCTGTTCCTACTCCGGGAGTCCCTCCAGTTCCAGCCAGTTCACCTCGGGCTCCGCGGACTAATGTCAACCGTCCACCAACTGCTCAGAGAGATATCTCAAATGCAGAGTTCAGACGGTCTATCCATATGCTGACACAGCTGGTAGCTAACCAGGCTCAACGATCGGAAGATGTTGGGTCTGCATCCGTTATGTCTAAGGCTACTAGAGTAGGGCATTTCATGAAGATGAATCCACCTAAGTTCACTGGTACAAAGGTGGAGGAAGATCCACAGGAGTTCCTGGATGAGATGGAGAAGATCTTTAAGGTAATGCATGTAGATGAGATTAAAGGAGTGGAATTGGCAACTTATCAGCTTAAGGATGTTGCAAATCAGTTGTATGCAGACTGGGAAGATGCAAAAGGTGAGAGTGCTGAGCCTACAGTTTGGGGTGAGTTTGTAGATGCTTTCCTTGACAGATTCTTTCCTCTGGAGTTGAGGGAGGCCAAAGCAGAAGAGTTCATGAATTTGAAGCAGGGTAGTATGAGTGTACAGGAGTACACTTTGAAGTTTAATCAACTAGCCCGCTATGCACCAGAATTGACTAGCAATATGAGAGCCCGGATGAGGAAATTTGCATCCGGCCTTGCTGATAACCTGGTACTTGAGTGCCAGGGGGAAATGTTTAATAGGGAGTTACACTTTGCTAAACTGACAGTCCACATGCAGCAGGTGGAAGAGAAGAAGAGAAAGATCGCTGAATCTAGAGAGAAGGACAGACAGGCCAAGAGAGTCAAATCTGCAGATCGACACCAGAGTCAGCCACAGAGTGGTAACTGGGAAATAGGTGGTCGAAGAAGACGAGGTTTTGGAATAATACACAGTCAGCAGCCAGCGCCCCAATGACCAAAACCCCTGCAGACAGACAGACTCAGATCTTTCAGACTCCTTATAGATCTAGAGCACCAGATACTCAGTCGCAGGGTAGTGTGGTTCAGCAGCATCGCACTTACTCGCGATGTGAAAATTGTGGTAAGAACCATCCGGAGAAATGTCAGTTGGGTACACTTGTATGTTATTCATGTGGTCAGTCAGGCCACTTTCAGAGGGACTGTCCATCTTCTAGGAGGAGTGCTGGTGGTGCAAAGTTTCAGGGCAATTCCACAGCACCACCCCCATCTCAGAAGAGCGCCATATCAGCTGTCGAGAACAGTCGCAACCGGTTATATGCCTTGACCAACTGCCAGGAGGGGGAAGCTTCACCAGATGTTATTACCGGTACGTTACAAATCTTTTCCCGTGATGTCTGTGTGTTACTTGATCCCGGATCTACCTTATCCTATGTGACCCCTTATGTGGATGTTTGTTTCGGGTTTGAGCCCAGTGTGATTCCTGAACCTTTTTTTGTTTCTACCCCAGTGGGGGATTCTGTTGTTAGAAGGGTATATAGGGGTTGTGTGGTGACTGTTGGTAGTCGGGATATGGTGGCAGACCATATAGAGTTGGACATGGTTGCAATTGATGCTATCTTAGGGATGGATTGGCTCCATTTATGCTATGCCATATTGGATTGTAGGACCCGTAGAGTTACCTTTTCTTTCCCGAATGAACCAATGATAGAATGGGAGGGACATTCTTTAGCACCCAGAGGGCAGTTTATATCTTATCTCAGAGCCTGAAAACTCATTTCTAAGGGTTGCTTGTATCACCTTATTCGAGTCAAGGACTCTAAAGTTAAAAATCCTCCTCTTCAGTATGTCCCTGGTGAATGAATTTCAAGAAGTCTTTCTCGAAGATCTCCCAGGGATACCCTCTGATAGGGAGATAGAGTTTGGTATTGATGTGTTGCCAGATACCCGTCCCATTTCTATTCTGCCATATAGAATGGCTCCCGCAGAGCTAAAAGAGTTAAAAGAGTAGCTAGCAGACCTCCTAGATAAGGGATTTATACGCCCCAGTGTATCTCCTTGGGGTGCACCCGTACTTTTTGTGCATAAGAAAGACGGTTCCCTTCATATGTACATAGATTACCGTCAGTTGAATAAGGTCACAATTAAAAACAAATATCATCTTCCTAGGATTAATGATCTTTTTGACCAGCTTCAGGGTGCTAGATGTTTTTCAAAAAATAGACCTTCGTTTGGGCTATCATCAGTTGAAAGTTAGGGAGTCATAAATTCCCAAAACAGCTTTCCGAACCCGATATGGTCACTATGAGTTTCTTGTCATGTCCTTCGGGTTAACTAATGCCCCTGCAGCCTTCGTGGATCTTATGAACAGAGTTTTCCATCAGTTTCTTGACTTGTTTGTCATTATATTTATTGATGATATTCTGATTTATTCTAAGAGTAAGAAGGATCATGCCGATCACCTTCGAATCATTCTTCAGACCCTTAAGGATCATCGGTTGTATGCCAAATTTTCAAAGTGTGAGTTTTGGCTAGATGCTATTTCCTTCTTAGGGCATATTGTGTCTCGTGACGGGATTAGAGTGGACCCCCAGAAAGTTGAGGCAGTGAGGAAATGGCCCAGACCCACGACTCCAACCGATATTCAGAGCTTCTTAGGTTTGGCAGGTTATTACAGAAGGTTCGTAGAGGGTTTTTCAGCCATAGCGGCCCCACTCACTAAACTGACTCAGAAAAAGGTAAAGTTTGTGTGGTCTGATTTATGTGAAAATAGTTTTGAGAATTTGAAAGACAGACTGACCACTGAACCTATTTGACTCTTCCCGAGGGTGTTGATGGTTTTGTGGTTTACTGTGATGCGTCCCGTGTAAGACTTGGCTGCGTTTTGATGCAACATAGTTAGGTGGTAACTTATGCATCTAGGCAGTTGAAGGTGCACGAGCAGAACTACCCTACTCATGATTTGGAGTTAGCGGCTGTGGTGTTTGCCCTTAAGATTTGGCGACACTACTTGTACGGTGTTCATGTTGATATCTTCACTGATCATAAGAGTCTGCAGTATGTTTTCTCGTAGAAAGAATTGAATCTCAGGCAGAGGCGGTGGTTGGAACTTCTGAAAGACTATGATATGAGCCTGCATTACCATCCGGGCAAGGGAAATGTTGTAGCCGATGCCCTCAGCAGGTTGTCTATGGGCAGCCTTTCTCATGAAAAAGAAGAAAAGAAAGAGATGCTGAAGGATATTCACCGCCTTGCGAATATGGGAGTGCGATTGTTAGATTCCGAAGATGGAGGGGTGGTTGTTCATGAGTTAGCTAAGTCATCCCTTTGTGCTGAAGTGAAGAAGAAGCAGGTTGAAGATTCCATCTTGATGCAAATCAAGAAAGATGTGGGCCAACAGAAGGTGATGTCTTTTGAAATTGGTGGTGATGGCGTTCTGAGGTTTCACGGTAGACTATGTGTTCCGAATGTCGACGGGCTTCGAGAAAGAATTCTTGATGAAGCTCACACCTCGAGGTATGTTGTTCATCCTGGTTCTTCTAAGATGTACCATGATTTGAAATCTATGTTTTGGTGGAATAATATGAAGCGAGATGTGGCTAACTTTGTTTCTAAGTGCTTGAATTGCCAACAAGTGAAAGTAGAACATTTGAGGCAAGGAGGTTCTTCCCAAAAAATAGCGTTGCCCTTGTGGAAGTGGGAAATGATCAATATGGACTTTATTACAGGAATTCCAAAGTCTCGAAATCAGTATGACTCTATATGGGTGATTGTAGGTAGGCTGACCAAGTCAGCTCACTTTCTGCCTGTCAGGACTAACTATTCGGGGGAAGATTATGCTAAGTTGTTCATTGCAGAAATTGTCCGATTGCATGGAGCGCCTGTCTCCATTATATCCGACCGAGGTACGCAGTTTTCTTCTCAGTTTTGGAGATCGTTTCAGAAAGGTTTAGGTACCCAGGTGAACTTAAGTACAACATTCCACCCTCAGACTGATGGGCAAGCTGAACCCACCATCCAGACCCTGGAGGATATGTTGAGGGCATGTGTGATTGACTTTAAAGTTTGTTGGGTTGATCACTTGCCACTAATAGAGTTTGCCTATAACAATAGTTTCCACTCTAGTATTAAGATGGCACCTTTTGAGGAATTGTATGGTAGGAGATATAGGTCTCCAATAGGCTGGTATGAAGTAGGTGAGATGCAGATGTATGGGCCTGATCTTGTTCATTAGGCAATAGAGGATGTGAAACTCATTAGGGAACGACTTAAGACAGCTCAGAGTCGTCAGAAATCCTATGCCGACGTCAGAATAAGAGAGCTAGAGTTTGAGATTGGAGATTGGGTTTTCCTCAAAGTTTCTCCCATGAAGGGAGTTATGCGTTTCGGGAAGAGGGGTAAGCTAAGCCCTCGCTATATAGGCCCGTATCAGATTATAAGAAGAATAGGTGGAGTTGCGTATGAATTAGAATTGCCTGCAAGTTTGGGTACTGTTCATCTAGTACTCAACATATCCATGTTGAAGAAGTGCATCGGAGATCACTCTTTGGTGGTGCCCATTGATGAAATCAAGGTGAGCGATTCCTTGTCTTACGAGGAAGAGCCCGTGGAAATCCTAGATCGACAAGTGAGAAAATTGAGGAGTAAAGAGGTAGTCTCAATTAAAGTGTTATAACCAGATAGAGAATGGGTGTTCCGGGCCTTCATGGTTCGGGATGCTCATCACGGCTTGGGCCTAGGCTCGGGGCATGACACTGTTAAACTGACTTACTGACTATACAGATTGAATTATGCAGGACTTTCATACTTAACTGGAGTATCTCTTTAACACTCTCTCTAAAGAAGTTCTAACAGTAATAGGGAGCCACGAATCTTGGGTATGGATTACACAAGACATCCAACTGAGAAAATCACAACATTAACTCTACTCTGCAGTCTGAAATATAGACATATAACTCCTAAATTAGGATAGAATTTTCAGACCTTTGGCAATACAACTTCTTACTTTCAGGCTTAGCGCACTTCCCGAATATCCCTTAACTATACTATTCCCTATAAATATGATATTCATTCAATTCAGCTTAAATTTCTCTTATGAGCATTGACAATTTTTTCTACTAATGTCTAAAATAGCTTAATCCTTACCTCGCGATCAAGCCTAACTCTAAGTCACAAAAATACAACATGCTACACCACGCTATTATTCTAAACCATAAGATGCCACCTTCTATACCTCTTTTAAAGATCACATTCTAAGCATAACATGCCTTACCACTTTAATGACTACTCTGAACTCTTAATATGAAGTCGCTAATGCATATTGCAACCTTCCACTACAATCCCAAAACATCATTCAAGCCTAATTTATAACCACATGTTAACTTCAAGGCAAACACCCATAAATACATACTTCACATAGTTTCTAAACTATTATTAATATAACTCCCACGCACTATCCTAAAAACATACACACACAAACTTTTCCACTAAATATCACATGTATCAAAGATTAGCCCCAAATTTCACTTCATACTTATGGCCTTATCGAAAAAAACGTACTATGATCTTCCATCAACAAGAACATTTACTTCATCACCACTATCATTGCATAGGGAGGACACTAAAAGGTTAAAACATAAGACCCTGAAGCATGAGAAGATTTTTATATGGGACTGAACACATTATAAAGAGTGAGTACATGAGTCATGAGTTGCATGACCTCAACTAGAGTTCCTAACATAAGGAATGTAATTCTGACTACTTGAATGAACTAGAACTCATTATCTTGGAACTGGAAGAGTACCTGACTCTCTATCATATACAGGAATCACGAACTATGATCACAGAACTGAAACGTAAAGCTTGAGTAGGCATTGGGATCACTGAAAAATACTAAGATAAGAATGGGTTGAGTCTCACCCTCACTTTCTAACGTTCTAAATCATACTGCATCACTACTAGAATCTGAGAGCCTTACTTGGTCATTCGTTCTGTCATCTCCCCCTTAGCTTCAAGTCATCATCTAGAGTTTGGGAGATCCTTTACCATATTCTAACTGAACTACACTTACTACACTCTAGGGTCTGAAAAAAAAATAACAATACATGCATATCATAGAACTTAGCCCGAATGACTACCTTCCGGGATACACTCTATTTTTATCTAGCCACCAATAGTCATAGTATAATGCTTGCAAACTTATTCTATCGGTTTAACCTTCGAAAGTCAAGCTTAGATGCTAGCACTTAACATGGATATCACCAAGCCTTTGATGAACCAAATCTCTTTCAATAGAGCATACCACTATTGTGACTTCAAATTTATATCCCTCTACTATGAGAATCAAGATCACTGGAAAAGGCCCAACACTATCAATCAAAACACCTTAACATGGCTATTTAGATCACCATGTACCATCTAACTAGTCTTTCTCCACTTAATAATTCAATGGTACCACTAGCCACGCACATTAAGTAATAGCCTTAGAAAAATTCCACAACCTCATGTCACCTTAGGCATACTTCTACATCATAAATGCAATATCATACACCACTACGAATCAAATAAACTTACTCTATTGCATGCACCGTTTAAGTGTATTAGATCACTTCTATACAACTAGTATTCATTAACCAAGAAATCTTCACATCCACCTTCATGGACATCAACCGTTCAAACTTAATATCTAGTGCTATGCATGATTTACAACCCAACCTTACACGAAATTTTCACTTGGAAACTATGAAATAAACATCACGAAACACTAGTGCACTAGAACTTTATAACCACAATAATCGATCATGACCTAACGGTTTTCCTTATCATAATCCATTAGCATGTACGATTTTAGCACATCAAGCCTACTAATTTAATCCCACAAAACATGCATCATCAAACTCGTGCCACTATTTACCACCAGACCATTTAAATTCAAGCCTATAGTTTAGTATCAATCATTTACCACCAATGAAGAATGCAACAACAACAACAACAACAACAAACCCAGTGTATTCCCACCTGGTGGGGTCTGGGGGGTAAGATGTACGCAGTCCATACCTCTACCTCTAAAGAAGTAGAAAGGCTATTTCCGATAGACCCACGGCTCAAGACACAAGATACTGCACAAATACAAAGTAAAACACCGAACAAGGTTACAAGATTACATAACATAAATACGGCAACCATAAGTAAAAGAAAACAGAGGAAAACACCCAGATTCGTACTAAAACAAGGAACACGGAATCATAACCAGGATACTTACCCCGGCAAGTAATTCCCTACACTAGCGACCCAAACTGGCCTTAGTCCTCTGCCCTAATTCGCGTCCTCCAGACCTTCCTATCTAGGGTCATGTCCTCGGTGAGCTGTAACTGCTCCATGTCCCGCCTAATCACCTCACCCCAGTACTTCTTCGGCCTACCCCTACCCCGCCTAAAACCATCCAACGCTAGCCTCTCACACCTACGAACCGGGGAATCCATGCCCCTCCTCTTCACGTGTTTGAACCAGCTCAATCGGACTTTACCGCATCTTGCACTCCACTGGAGTCACACCAACCTTCTCCCTGATAGTCTCGTTCCGAACTCTATACCCTCTAGTTAGCCCACACATCCAGCACAACATCCGTATCCATCAAATTGGGATATTCTACCCAAATATCTCAAAAATCTACTACATACCTTCTCACAAGTAGCACTAGTTTACAACTAACAATGAAAAGAGGGTCAAGGGGGTTAAAGCCGCATAATAGACATGGTCAACTTTATCCTTATATTATAACCCCGTGCAATCGTATCTACTTATACTTCTTTCTCACATCACAATTACTTACCCAAGCGTAAATTTACACTACCTTCAAAATCCACAACAACCATGAGTCTATACTTATAACCTACTGGCTAATCTGGCCATTTTCATACTTCAAGCAAGGACAATTCACCTCGCCTAATAACTCCTTCTCTGTCTTCTACTAATAAACTAACACACAAGGACGAATCGATCCATTACCAACCCTATATAATGCAAAAAGATTCAGCTATACATATATTCAACCAACACAAGAACCCCACGTTGAATGACAAATTGCTAGTGAATCGAAATAGTCCTCACACGGCTTCACTAGACTTTGATTTTTTTGTAGTTTGAACAAGAAAATAAGAAGAGTGACAAGGCAACTATGCTAGTGAATCGAAAGAGCCCCACACGGCTTCACTAGACTTTTTAGTTTCACCAACACGATGATAAAATATTTTCAAGAGATAGAAACTTGTCACACAACATTCCATAATCTGAGAATACACATCTTACTTTGTATAGATAAAAAAAAAATCTGAGTCAAATATTTCCCCACAGATTATCATACAATCCACACACGCTACTTGCTACCAATAGGTCATGACACCGACACTTTAAATTATTCTACTATTTGGGTGGAAATACAATTCCAACACTTCTACTACATATATTTTCCCTTAAGCATGACATCTACAACATAAATTTCTGAAAAGGGCCGAATATACTCAATACAGAAGGCTGAAAAGCACGATTTCTTCAAGATCAAGGTTCACATTGGAACCCATACACTCTGAAGCAATAACGGACTCTTCTCAAGTCCTTGCACAATTTTAAGATCTTATATGACGTGATCCGAAGGGACAATACCATTTAGACTCTAAACTTCTGCACTTGATTCACCCTAGAAATGTGATGGGTCTGAGAACATCAGAGTAAGAAAAGAATTTGGGATGATTTTACTTTCGTATGGACGTCACCATAGCACGAATTAGAGTATGAAGGAGGAACATTCTGACTCTGTTTCACGAACTAGAACATGAAGAAAGAGAGACATTCCTAAACGTCTTGTAGACTCTTGCTTATAAGTGTGGCGCGCTACACACCCATAAATAAGACTCTACCCGACGCGATTTCGCAGACACCCTGGGACCATGAATTGTGCTCTGATACCAAGTTTGTCACGACCCGAGCCTATGCCTTAGCCGTGATGAGCATCCCGAACCATGAAGGCCCGAAACACCCATTCTCTATCTGGTTATCATGCACAACATTTGTAATCATAATAAAATGCGGAATTGAAACTGAGTACGGAATACATGGTCAAGTTCTGCAACATTTTTAAATAATACAATCTGACATCAGTCTGCGAAATCTCTACTAAGAATACAAACATCTGTCTGAAAAGAAACTGGGACAAGGCCCCCAGTAAACCAAAAACATAATAAATAAGATAATGTCTGACATAATTAGGCCTTCCGAATAATAAAAGTCTAACCACTGCGAGATCAAGTCTACAAATCCGAGAATGTCTACTGAGTAGCTGGACCCCTAGACTGTGCCTCAGGACCTGGAAGGAGGGGGGGTCAGCACAAAAGTACTGGCACGCGAAGCAATCCAAAAATAGTATAATGGAACATACGTATATATATATATATATATATATATTAAGTGAAAGCAATTTTTCATCAAGACATCATGTATAAAACTGTTTCCGAAAAATACATGGGCACTTTCTGAAAACATGTAACCTACAAGTCTGATATTCCACGGGCTCTATGGAATCCGTCATTGAATAGGCGGGGAAGCCCCCAACCCAAGTGTGCCGCAAGGGTTGGAGTGTCTGAATTTGATACGCCACAGGACATTTAAGTCAGTGCATAATAGTATACCCGGGTCGGTAAACCACGGTTTTAGGCAATGAGTCGCTTGAACTCAAGCCCTCTTCGGGGAACCACCTAACATCTCTGTTAACCTTTTCTGTACATGCAACATTCTGAATGTCTTAAATCATGAAAGTCTGAATTGTCTGTTAGTCTGAGTCTGATATGGCATTAGTCTTAATTGGTATCGTCATACCAAGACATTGCAAGTCATGATTTTTCTGAGCCATAATGTATTAAGCAAGAGCTTTCATTCAAAACATAGTTTAGACCACCAAAACATGTAACTGATGTAAAGGATTTCATATTCCGAAACTTAAAGTTCAATTCATGCAGAAATTTCATCAAACACCTGGTGGTCAAATGTCTTTAACAAGTTCATGTATTCAAAATTGAAAAACATTCATTCATATATGTATATAAACTGTCAAATCGCTTTGGAGATGGTAAAAAGACCAAAACAATGATGTTAAAACATCTTATACATAAATATATATACATAATTTAAAACCCCATTCTAAAACATGATTTTTTTGTATGCCCATGAGAATTTAGGAAAAACCCCGCGTACCTCTATTTCCAAGGATAATAGATGTTTCTTGAAGCTTGCGGATTGGTGATTCCGAATATGTAATTATCTTCAAAAACCTACGATCGAATCTTGAACTATTTGGGTTTTTATTTTGAAACACTAAGGAGAATTCTTGAGCAATTTTGGAAAAGTATGTGTATTATAGTGTTTGAGGGATTAAATCCCGTGTTGGTGGTATATATAGGGGTGGAGGATGACCAAAATACCCCTAAGGAACAATTAAGGTCAAATCTATCCCTCAGTTGACAGTTTGATAGGCTGGAGTAAATCGATTATAACTTTTTAGTCATATATTCAAATTGGATGAAACCAACTTCATTTTAAAGAGGACTCAAATAGCTTTCGCTTGATATATTATACCTCACACAGTTCATTATATATAGGGAGTTATGATCGTTTGAAATTGACCCAGAAATACTGAAAACTGGGCAATAGGCAATGCGTCTTGCTACTGTTTTGAAATCCAAACGCAGCCTTATATATTCTGAAAAATTTCAAAACTTATCCGAGGTGTACTATGAGATTTCCCGATCGTAACGCAACTTGAAAATCTAAAAAGGAATATTGGAAAGGTTGAAAAGTTGTATCCCGAAGATGGCCAGCTAAAATGACACTAAGTCCTCATTACACTCACAAAAAATTTCAAGTCTTTAAGTCTAAGGGCACTCTATTAAAGGCTAATCCATGCACAACTTTTACGGGGTGTTACATTTTAATTTCATCTTCCGTAGCATCAAACCACTTTTCTTTTTCTTCACTTTCCATGGCCTCATCAAGACTCTCAGGTTCTCCCCCATCAGTCAAGAGTACATACTTATTGGGAGAATAATGAGATGAAGGTATTCTCTCTCTTGTAGATTGTCTGAAAGAACTCACTGGAATATCAACAACTGGTTGCTGATCAACCATATCAACTTGCACCGGAGCATCAACAACTTCATGCTGGTCATTCTGAACATGATCATCATCTTCATTATCAACTTGATTTTCATCATCATGAAGATTTTCTTCAGGAGCAGTAGTCAAAGGAACTGGATCAACATCAACTAGGCTCTCACTAATCTGAGAATCAACTTTCTCAGCTTTGTCAAAATCTTCAATTGTTTGGTCTTCAAAGAACACAACAGCGCAGCTTCTAACAAGTTTCTTCTCAACTGGATCATAGAAACGATTGCCAAATTTATCTTAACCATAACCACTGAAGATACACTATCTATTTTTAACATCCAACTTTGACCTTTCATCCTTAGGAACATGAACAAAAGATTTACACCCAAAGACTCTAAGATGATCATAAGAAACATTCTTACCAGACCAAACTTTGTTAGAGACATCACCATTCAAAGCAACAGAAGGAGATAATTGATAACATAAATACCCATATTAAGTGCTTTTGCCCAAAAGAAATCTGGCAGCTTAGCATGTGAAAGCATACATCTAACCTTCTCAACTAGTGTTCAGTTTTCCTCTCTACTAAGACATTCAACTGAGGAGTCTTTAGAGGAGTTTTCTAATGCCGAATACCCTGCTCTCTGCAATATTTATCAAAAGGACCAATATACTCACCACTATTATCTGAATGGATGCATTTCATTTTTTTCCCTGTCTTTCAACCAAGGACTGAAATTTTTTGAATACATCAAGTAGTTGATCGTTGGACTTCAAAGGAAATACCCAGAGTTTACGAGAATGATCATCAAAAAAAGTCACAAAGTAAAGTGCACCACCATGAGACCTTACTTTAAAAAGACCGCACAAATAAGAATGCACCAACTCCAGTAAATCGAGCTTTCTTGAAGGCGGATGACTCTGAAAAGAAACTCTTTTCTGTTTACCAGCTAAGCAATGACCACACTTCTTCAACTTTGCTTGTTTTACTCCAGAAAGCAAATTTTTTTTTTTTGGTTTCCCATCCGGTGTTCGGCACCGCATTGGAGTCCAACTAATCCAGATTAGCGCTGGGTAGGGCATCATTCGGGGGGTAGCGCTCCCAACAGAGTTTTCTCCATGCCCAGGGTCGAACCCTCGACCTCTGATTAAGGGTGGAGCAGCCCCATCTGCTGCACCACAACCCATGTTCGTAAAAGTGGAGGTTAAGGATAACAAAGCTTTGATGCAATCTAAGTGAATAGATTAATTGGTTTTGCAAGGGTTATAAGTTCAAATGAATAACACTAGAAAATTACTAAACTTATTGGTCCAGAGATATCTATGGTAAAAAAAGATTCATGATTGCTAGAGATTAATTTGGCTAGATTATATAACATAGTGAGAATGAATCCGGCAAATAAAGAAATCATAACTTTAGGCTTCTTAATCATGATATCAACCCATTTCTAGTTAGTTTGATTTATTGGTTATATAGTTTAAAACAAAACTCTTAATCATGAAAATCAAATAATTGTTCCAACTTATTTTCTTTGCGATACTGAACAACGAATTTTAGTTCACTGTAGAATTTGACTCCGGTCTTAAAAACCAAATTATATTTACAACAATCACTTAACCTTTTTAGGACAAGCTTTTGGCTTGATTAATAAAAAATAAATAACCCCCCCCCCCCCCGCCCCTCCAAAAAATAAAAGTTAGCGTTTGACAATGTTTCATTGTGAAAATAGAAAAAAATAATTTTTATTTTCAAAGTGAACAATGATATTTGAAAATTAAAGTTGTGCTTGGCAACTAAATAAATTTGAGTTATTTTTGAATTTTTGTGGGTAATTTGGTGTGAAAAAAGTGACAGCTTTTTTATTGTTTTTGGAATTTTAAAAATTCTCGAAAAGTAAAATTATAATTTTCCAAATTTTATGACCAAATATTTCTGAAGTTCAATTCCGGAAAAAAAAGAGAAAAAGTTTTCGTAATCAAACGGGTCCTTTAATGATATTTATGTTTTTTCTTACAATAATAAATGACTTATGCAGTAGAATACTCCGTATTAATGTAATCTCATTGAAATATAAAAAATCAAATATTTGGTTTAACTGTGCTTACCCGTCTAAACTCTATATCTTTCAAAAAATCAAAACTACTGAAGTATCAACAGCAAAGTTGAACAAAGCAACAAGCCAAAAAATCAAGAAGTTCCTCTCTTTCACTCAACAAAAATGGTATTGCCAAAACAACCGACTGGTTCCATACCACCCATCGGAAACAAGGGGCCATCATAGTCGTCTGATGATGTACCTCCATTTTCGAAGCATCCAGAGGTTCATATAAATTTTCACTTCATTCTTTATTTTATTTTAGTTTTTTGTTAAGCATTCGATGAGTATTGATTCTTTTTTTTTCTCTTCCTTGATTGTATCAAATTCAATTTTTTTTAGGTGGATAATGATCCTCCTTCTGTGAAGCGTCAAAAGGTGCACCCAAATTTCTATTCCATTCATTTTTTCTTTTGTTAAGTGTTTGGTTAGTAAATTAATATTTTTGGTAGGTGATATACCTCCTTTTCTAAAAAGTCCAAGGATTCACTCAAAATTCTACTTATCTTTTTTTTTTCTTGGAGTTTTTTGTTAAGCGTTTGATGAGTAAATTGATTCATTTTTGGGTCTTTTTGACTGGTGTGAATTGATTTTTAAGGGAGATGACAATGTGGATACTTTGGAAAAAAAATCGATGTTGTCATCTGAGAATTCAAAGGAGTTACACTCAACTGATCAACCAGAATTTGAAGATGGCAATGTAGCTGACCAAAAAGTTAACGACACAGCTAACGAAAAGGCTGAGGCCGCGGCTAACGGAAAAATTGAGGCTGCAGCTGACGAAAAAGTTGATGCTGTGGCTGACGGAAAAGGTGATGCTGCAGTGGACAGTGGAGTTTTCACACCTGCCCCAGTAGGCAAGTATTTTTTTGTTTTTTAATTCCTTAGTCCCTCCACTTTAGTCACACCTTACAGAAGGCAAGGTATACTAAAAATATAACGTCAACTTTTCTACATATCCAGCTTAAAAATAATTTATCTATTTATTCCTAATTTATTCTTATTATTTTAAAAATAATTTATCTTTTTAATTCCTAATTTACCCTTGTTATTATTTATAATCACTTCACAATATATTTATTAGATTTATTATATTCAAAAAGGTGATATAATAAAATTGTCTTTGATCAATAATGGACAAACAAAAAATGGAAGTAGGAAACACTTTATTTATCTTCTCTATTTTCTTAGGATAGTCTTTGATATCATTCAGGTTTTGTATCGGACAAGCCTTGGTGCCGACTCATATTAGAGTATCCCGAGGTTTTTAGATTAGTAGCATTTGTTTTTCTTAAACTATTTTTCTGTTGAATATTGGTTTGTAGGTTTGATATCTAATAGAATGTATATTCTGCAGAACCCAACAGTAGAGGTTAATAAGACTATTTTGGCGGTTGGTGCGAACAAAGACACTCCTCCTGCTGCGATGACGTGCTTTATAAAGTTTGTAAATGTAGTGCTCTAAATTTGGACTGCCTTGACTTTCATGTTTGTTCAACAGTTTAAGTCTGTTTGCCATAATTGGAAACACGCTGTCTACTAGTGAAAATTTTAGTATGAAGATGCTTTTCGAAACAAATTAAAAGAAATGATTTTTTCTTTTCAATGCTGATGCACAGATCTTTTCTGGATCAGAATTATCTGTAGTATCTTCAAAAATTCACTTTGGGCGCTGTTATATTTATTGGAATCTCATTTGGAGGGGGTGCGGATAACTGAGCTGGTAAATAGATTTATAAATAGATTTATCATAGCTGATGAATCTATTCTTTTTTGTGCGTGGTTATTTTTTAGATTTTGTTTTAATAAGTTATTCTTTTTGTTAGATGTATTCATTAGTTTTTAGTTTATCCTGTAGTAACTGCTGAGTTACAAATTTCTGTGTAATAACTTATTCTTTCTGAACTGTAGTGTATATCTAATTCTAGATTTTCTATGTCATTTATTATTTTGTGTTGTTCTTCTCGTAGTGAGTTTTTTATGTTATATAAACTGTTACATGTACTTTTTTCTAAATTTTCTAAGGTATTTTCTATCCATATTAACTTTTCTTTTAGATCTTCCATTATTTTTCTAATATGGTTTCTATAATTAACTTCGTTATTTAGATTATCTTGGTTTTCTCTAGTTTTTCTAATATATTCTAACATCCACAATCTTGGTCTGAATAATATCCTTCTGGGTAAATGTCTTCGTATATTTGTGCTGTGGCATTTATCATTTCTATTTCATAGTTTATTTCATAGTTTATTACTTCTTCTAATATCATTTTCTTAATATCTATTATTTCTATATCCTTAAGTATATATAAGACTAAAATTCTAAGGTAGTCTAAATGGGCTATTTTTTAAAATTGATATTTTATAGCTATTTGTTTTAGACTTAGTAGTTTTTGCATATTTTTATTAAGAGATTTTATATATTTTTTATTTTCCATGTATTTGTCTATATTTATTTTTATCTGTTTTTCTAGTAACTGTAATTTTTGCGTATCTTTAAAAGTCCTACGTAATTTTAACATAATAAATATTTATAAGAGTAGTTGGGTATGTGTGGTATATAATTTATTCTATCCGTATAATTTTTTCCATATGCTTTTTCTAATATAACTTTTCTTATATCTGCAACATCTATATCTCTAAGTGCATACAAAACAAGTATCTTAAATTTATCTACCATGACATCAGATATATTATCATTCATTATCATAAAATTGCTTTTTCAAAATATTCCCTGCAACCATATACATAATAAAATATAGTCATCTCAGATTACTATATACTAGATTATTCTTAAATAACATGTTCTTCGGTCACTACTAGCATGGTAATTCGGATATTCTCCCTTAAACAGCGCCTCGACTTTGGTTACTCCCCGCCACGGCTTCTTGCCTCATTGGTTTCACCTTTAGGATGGCATAGTTCCTTGGGATTTTTCTCCGTTTCCACTTTACTAGTAAACTTCTTAACATATTATTTTTCGAATAATTCTACTATAAAGTAACTAATATGAATTTATTTTATCATATCATGATTGTCGGGAATTATGAATTTAGCTATTCATAATAGTAAATAGATATACCTGTTCCGGTAGCTTTGATATTTCTGAGGTTTGTTGTTCCATAGCTTTTTCCATTGCGGTGTATATATTTAGTTAACTAGGCTAAATATTTTTGAATTGGAAGGGAAAGAGTATTTTTGCTGAATGTAGGAAAGCTTGCCTTTGCAATGCTTCCTAAGTCTTTATTTATAGAATGAGAACTTTACATCCGTGTTTAATCAAAGACTAAAAAAAAAAACTAAACTTTAAAAGTCTTTACCTACTCCCTAATCTTCACCTACCTATCCCTTTACATTTATTTCATTTCAACTACTAAAGACTAAAATTTGTAAAAAGTCTTTACATCATATTAACTTTTACGTAAGCTTAAAATAAATCTTCTGCCATATCTGCAAATAAGTCTTCCGTCTATTTTGTCATATCTGTTATATCTCCATTATTGCTCTGTCCTTATTTTTCCAGCTGTCGTCTTTATCTTCTTTTATTCTAACTGTACTGCTGGGACGTCATTATCTCCTCCGTTACATTTTGAACATCTGTGATCTGGGTATTTGTGTCCAATAGTTTTGCAATATCTGGTCAATAATTCTTCTGAAATAAATTTTTCTTTAATAGCTCTGGCGATAGGTTCTGTCTCTGGTTTAAGCAACGTCATAATCCATTGCCTAATTGTTTCCATATCTGTTTCTCGTAGTTCCTTTGAATTTGAATATATCAATACATGGTTTCTTGAATAATAACTCCATATAGGATTTTGATTACAATATGTATTTGCTAGTTCTTGTAAAATCGTAGATAGTCCGATAACTCTTTTATTCGCATAAAATTTTGGTATCTCGATTCTTGGTATCTCTGGCTGTGTACCAATATCTTGTGGTATAATCATATCTCTTGTCATTCCTATTTTTACAACTTGTATAGGTTTCTTAACTTCGTCAAATAATATCTCTGCTGGAGCCGTGTAGATCTTTATAAAAAATAAAGTACCTTTGGTTATTCTTTTAAATATGGTAAATGCATCATATATCTCGGGTATAGTAGATATTTCAGTTCCGTCTGTGGTATATACGGTACTAAGTAATCCATATTCGTAGCAAGTTTTTACTAAGCTGGGTCTAGTTTTGGGTAAGGCGATTAGCTTGTTGTATCCGGTTAATTTCTGGGTTATGTAGTTCGTATCTGGTTCTTGGATATTTGTAGCTTTTGGGTTGCTATTTAAGAAAGTTTGTACGTTGTAGATATTTTCTATATATGTACGGGCTGTGTAGTTATATGTCTTTTTGTCTTGATTTAGGCTTTCTCGATATGTGGTAACTTGTGGGGGTGTAAACATAGGGTCTTTTGATATATTTGGTGTATATGGCTTGTCAAATAGCTTATTTAAATTCATATTTTTTCTAACTCCTTTGCTTGTACCTGCAGAAGTAGATTGATAAGCGTTATGGGTTTTATGGAGTATCCCAACATCTCCTTCTAGCTCTGGAATTTTATTGTCTTCCGATCGACATAGCTCTGCACATTGCTGAGTTAGCTGATTCATAGCTATAGACTTCAGATTATCTTCACTAGTCTTTAGCTTTAGCTTTTCTATCTCAGTACCCATACTGTCTACTTTCAATGAAAGCATAGTCAGGGCGTTGAGTATCTTTTCATGTATATTTTCTTCTATCATTTCAGTTTGCGTAGCTTTGTCTTGATATGTAATCTGCAATAACATTTTTGTTAGTACTGATTACTTCTATTATAAATGTAAAATTTAATATATTTAGAACTAGTCTCCGAATCTCTTTCGTTGTAACTGAATTTTGTATTTTCTTTGTTAGCCACCAGCGTACCTGTGTATTATCTGTCCGCACAATAAATTTGTTATATACAATATATGGCTCAAATGCTAATAAACATTTATATAATGAACATAATTCTTTCCTATTTATTTCCCATTTTATTTCTGTCTCGTTAAACGTACCTGAGTAATATCTACAATGGTGTTCTATTTTTTCTGCTTCATATCTATATTTAAGTACTCCGCCGTAACTGTATTCACTGGCATCTGCTTCTACTATATATGTAAATTTTCTATTTTCATCCGGAAATTGTAATTTTGGTAAATCCTTGCAAAGTAATTTTATTTTTTGAACTTGTTTTTTATCTTCTTCATTATAATTATATTCTATATCCTTTTTTAATTTTTTCTGTAGGGGTTTTAGGTTTTCTGCTAATTTTGGAATATATTTTCTTACTTGGTTTACTAATCCTAAAAATGATTGTAATTTCTTTTTTGTATCTAATTCTTCTTTCGAATTTATTATTTTTTGTACTATATGTTGTTGCATTTTTACTCCACTTTTATCTATTTGTATTCCTAAAAATTCTATCTGATTTTTCATAATTTCGGCTTTCTTTTCACTTAGACTTATTCCTGAATTTTCTATTATATCTGTAAATTGTTCTAATAATTTTATATGTTCTTCCTTAGTTTTTGTATACAATAATATATCATCTATGTATACTATGCAGTTAGGTAATTGTTTAAAATAATTATCCATAAAATGTTGATATCTACCTGGTGCATTTTTATATCCAAAGGGTAATACATTCTATTCGTAAAATCCTCGTGGTACCGTAAATGCGGTTAATTCCTTAGATTCTTCTTCTAACTTTAGATGGTAAAATCCTGATTTACAATTGAATTTACTAAAATAATTATATCCTTGGATTTGTCTTATTTTTAATATCTTATTTGGTATTGGGTAATTATATGTTATAGTTTTTGCATTTAAATTTCTATAATCAATAACCATTCTACTTTTTCCTCTTTTTTGTTCACTATGTTTATTTACTATAAATGCTGGACTATTATGTTTACTATTACTTTTTTGTATATATTGTTTTTCTAATAATTCATCTATATGCATTTTAAATTCTTTTAAATCATCAAAATTATATGTTAATGGTTTTTGGGTTATTATACTGTTTTTATCTATTAATTCAATTTTTATGGTAGTTTTATGTTTTTCCCATCCTTTTAATGGATCTTCGCTATATAATTGTTCTAATTTTTTCTTAACTATTTCTATCTTATTTATTGAAAATATAGTTATTTCTGTTTTATTTATTGAAAATACTACTAATTCTATTGTATCTTCAGTAGTTTTTATATTTTCTAACTTTTGTGTAATTTTTTTACTTCCTTTTATCCAGTCAGTTTTCTTTCTGATTTTATTACTAACTCTTTTTGCTCTTACTTTTTGTTTACATGGTGTTGTGAACCACCAATCGTTTCTAGTTATTATATGTGGGTATAATTTCTCTAAAAATGGCATTCCTAAAAGTATATCTTTTGATGTTAGTTCATAATTATAAATTTCTTCTATTGTCAATATCTTATCCCATATTTGTGCTTTTACATTCCTAGCTTTGTAAGTAATTAAGCTTCCTTCATTATTAAATCCTTTAACTATTATTGGTATTTTTAATTTATCCCATTTACTTTCTGGTAAACAATTATATCTACATAAATTAGCTTCTGCTCCTGTATCTATCATAGGCGTATAATATCTACTATAATATCCTTCCACTACTATCTTCATTAATACATATATTTTCATTTTATGTTAAGGCTCTTCTTAAGAATAATCTTTCCCTATTATATGTTATAGCTAATTGTGTATGTTCTATGTTATATGGTTTTACTTGTTCTAACCATTTTATTCCTAATATTATATCTGCTTTTTGCATTTCTTCTTTTACCTCAAATTCTATTTTTATTTTTCTAATTCCTCCTATTATTATTTCTTTTTCTGCTATATCCTTATTATTTATTAAACTTCTCGGTAGATCTGGGCATATATCATTATCAGTTTTTATTTCTTCATTTTTTACTAGATATTTTGCTATATAATTTTCTTCTTGTCCTGTGTTTAATAGTATTAAATGTTCTTTTTCATTTATTTTTCCTGTTATGTAATATTGATTTAAATTACTTATTGAATTTGTTTCATAACTCATTCTTTTTGATGAGCTCGATGACTCTGGTTTTTCATTAGCTATTCTTTTCGTTGTACTTATTCTATCATTTACTATTTCTAAATTTTCTTCTATATCTATGTCTCTATAGCTATAATCATTATAATCTATTGTTTTTACAATTTGCTCAAATGGGCTATCTATTTGTATTTTATTAATCTTATTTTTCCCTGTTATCTTATGTTTTGTTGTTAATACATATAAATTTTTACATCTCGCTGTAAATATTTTACTTCCTGGGGTTAATTCTATTCCTGATATCTTCCAATATAATACTAATGATTTATCTATATTTCTATCTGTTACTGCTACTGAATAATTTGCACTTATTATAAATTTAAATTTTTGGTATATTAAATTTCCTTTTACTTCATCAAATATATTACTGTCAAATATTATCTTTTGTTCTGTTCCTTCGTCATTTAAATATTCTTCCTTTGTTATTATTTTTATATCTTCTTCAGTCATTTGATTCATCTATCTCACTATCTATTTCAATATCTGTTTCGTTTTCTGAAATTTCATATATACTATCTTCACTTTCTAATTCATAATCTATATAATCTATTTGCATATATTCTGTATTTTCTATTTTTATTTCGGATATTTGTTTATTTTTTGGATTTTTAGGTAATTTACAATCTCTAGCTAAATGTCCTAACTTTCCACAATTATAACATGTACATTCTTTTATAGATTTTTTCTTTCTATATGGTATTTTATTTTTATAATTTTTAACATAATATCTTTTTCTTGGTTTCTTATATTTATATTTTGATTTTTTATATTTCTTATATTTCTTATGTCTTTTTCTTTTCTTATAATATCGTTCTTCGCATCCAAATTGAGGTGCTATTTTATTTTTGCAACATGCTAAATTTCTTATTAATGTTTTTTCCATTTTTAATTCTTCTCTATATTTTTCACATAGCTTTCTATACCATTGTTGTAAAAATTTTATTCTAGCTCCTAATGTATCTACTATTTTTGCTTCTTCCCAACTTTTTATTATCTTTGAACTAAATGGTTCGGGTAATTTGTTAAAATACAATTTTCTTATTTCTTTACTTTCTTCTATATTATATGCTCCTTTATAATAATATTCTTTAAATGCGCAAGTATATTCATCTATATAACACATATTACATATTGTTAATTTTATCATTAAATTCCTATTTGTATCTTTTTCTTCATCTTGTTCTTCTTCTAATGTTGTCATACTACCAAATTCATCTTTTATAGCTGTTTCATATTTTTTCAATAATTCTATAGGTGTTAATTTAGTTGTTGTTGATGCTGCTCCTTCCATAGGTTTATTAGCTCTTAATACTTTCTTACTATTTTCAGTTAAATTTGTAAACCATAATTTTACTGATCCTATTAGTGTTTTTTCTATGTATTCTGGTGCATCTGTTATGTTTATATTATTGTCTAATAATTGTTTTGTCATATATCCTACCCATAATTGTATTGTTTTTTCTGTATCTATTACACAGTCTAGATCTAAAAAGTTATAATTTTTATTAACTATTTGTTTTGGTGTCCATTTATCATATTCATTATATCTTTTAAATTTATTTTTGTAATATATAGGTTTTCTTATTTCTGTTGTTTTGGGCATTAAATTTTCATCTTCTTTTTTGTCAAGAGTATTTATTTCTGTACTATTATTTTCTAAGTTTTCTTGATTAATTTTTTCTTGTTTTTCGTTAATTTCTAAATCTTTTATATTTGTTAATATTTCCGTATATGTTTCACTATCTTCTGAATCATAATTATCCGTTTCTTCTACCTCTATATTATTTATTTCTAATTTTTCCTTAAATTGGTTTATTTCGTTTATTAATTTTTGTTCTTTATCTATTTCTTCTTTTTCTTTCTGTCTTTGTTCATATAACTCTTTTAACATTTGTAATTCTTTTTCTAATTCAGCAATTCTACTATTTTTAGTTTCTTCTATTTTTCGTATTTCTTCCGTAGATTGTTGTTTAATTTTTTCTATTTCCTTTTTTCTATCTATCTCTTCATTTTCTTTTTCTATTCTTACCATTGCTGTTAATTTATCTTCTAATTTTAATTCTTCTTTTTCTAACATTAAATATAAATGTTCTCCTATTTTCTTATACCTTCTTCCTAGATTAGAAAATACTATTTTTATTTTTGTACCTTCGTGATTTTCGTATATTTTTTCATCTATTATAAATTCTTCTTTATTCATTTTATTGTGAATAGTTCGTGTTGACATATATATTCTAAACTATCTATTTGAGATTCTAATTTTGATATTTCATCTTTTTGTATATTTATTGAATTTTTACTAACTCCGGCAAATATATTATAATGTAATCTTTCTTTTCTTATTTTTAATTCTTTACGTTTTTCAGAGATAAATTGTTTTAATTCTTTGTATTTTTGCTCTTTATTCATTTGAATTGTGTTTGTAATATTTTGGTGGATATCTAAATCTAATTTTATCATAATTAGGTGGTATATGTCTCATTCTTCTAGATTTTAAATGGATTATTAATTTTGCTTCAATACTAGATATTAATGTAATTAAATAGGATAATCTTTGTGGATTTTCTTTTGTTTTATTTAAACTTATATATTCTGAATAATTACTAACTAACGATTCTTTTATTTTTCTAAAAGCTTCTTTATTTTTAAATGGTCTTCTCATAATTAATTTAATAAATAATACCATTTGGAGGGGGTGCGGATAACTGAGCTGGTAAATAGATTTATAAATAGATTTATTATAGCTGATGAGTCTATTCTTTTTTGTGCGTGGTTATTTTTTAGATTTTGTTTTAATAAGTTATTCTTTTTGGTAGATGTATTCATTAGTTTTTAGTTTATCCTGTAGTAACTGCTGAGTTACAAATTTCTGTGTAATAACTTATTCTTTCTGAACTGTAGTGTATATCTAATTCTAGATTTTCTATGTCATTTATTATTTTGTGTTGTTCTTCTCGTAATGAGTATTTTATGTTATATAAACTGTTACATGTACTTTTTTCTAAATTTTCTAAGGTTTTTTCTATCCATATTAACTTTTCTTTTAGATCTTCCATTATTTTTCTAATATGGTTTCTATAATTAACTTCGTTATTTAGATTATCTTGGTTTTCTCTAGTTTTTCTAATATATTCTAACATCCACAATCTTGGTCTGAATAATATCCTTCTGGGTAAATGTCTTCGTATATTTGTGCTGTGGCATTTATCATTTCTATTTCATAGTTTATTTCATAGTTTATTACTTCTTCTAATGTCATTTTCTTAATATCTATTATTTCTATATCCTTAAGTATATATAAGACTAAAATTCTAAGGTAGTCTAAATGGGCTATTTTTTAAAATTGATATTTTATAGCTATTTGTTTTAGACTTAGTAGTTTTTGCATATTTTTATTAAGAGATTTTATATATTTTTTATTTTCCATGTATTTGTCTATATTTATTTTTATCTGTTTTTCTAGTAACTGTAATTTTTGCGTATCTTTAAAAGTCCTACGTAATTTTAACATAATAAATATTTATAAGAGTAGTTGGGTATGTGTGGTATATAATTTATTCTATCCGTATAATTTTTTCCATATGCTTTTTCTAATATAACTTTTCTTATATCTGCAACATCTATATCTCTAAGTGCATACAAAACAAGTATCTTAAATTTATCTACCATGACATCAGATATATTATCATTCATTATCATAAAATTGCTTTTTCAAAATATTCCCTGCAACCATATACATAATAAAATATAGTCATCTCAGATTACTATATACTAGATTATTCTTAAATAACATGTTCTTCGGTCACTACTAGCATGGTAATTCGGATATTCTCCCTTAAACAGCGCCTCGACTTTGGTTACTCCCCGCCACGGCTTCTTGCCTCATTGGTTTCACCTTTAGGATGGCATAGTTCCTTGGGGTTTTTCTCCGTTTCCACTTTGCTAGTAAACTTCTTAACATATTATTTTTCGAATAATTCTACTATAAAGTAACTAATATGAATTTATTTTATCATATCATGATTGTCGGGAATTATGAATTTAGCTATTCATAATAGTAAATAGATATACCTGTTCCGGTAGCTTTGATATTTCTGAGGTTTGTTGTTCCATAGCTTTTTCCATTGCGGTGTATATATTTAATTAACTGGGCTAAATATTTTTGAACTGGAATGGAGAGAGTATTTTTTCTGAATGTAGGAAAGCTTGCCTTTGCAATGCTTCCTGAGTCTTTATTTATAGAATGAGAAAAGTTCTTACATCCGTAAAAATCTTAAAAAAGAACTAAAAACTAAAAAACTAAAAAGTCTTTGAAAAGTCTTTCTAAAGACTTTAAATTTCTACTTTACAATAAATGCTTTGAAATTTCTATTCTACATTAAATGCTACAAAACTAACATTATCTTTTACGTAACAATTAGTCTTCCGTCTATCTGCCATATCTGTAGATAAGTCTTCCGTCTATTTTGTCATATCTGTTATATCTCCATTATTGCTCTGTTCTTATCTTTCCAGCTGTCGTCCTTATCTTCTTTTATTCTAACTGTACTGCTGGGACGTCATTATCTCCTCCGTTACATTTTGAACATCTGTGATCTGGGTATTTGTGTCCAATAGTTTTGCAATATCTGGTCAATAATTCTTCTGAAATAAATTTTTCTTTAATAGCTCTGGCGATAGGTTCTGTCTCTGGTTTAAGCAACGTCATAATCCATTGCCTAATTGTTTCCATATCTGTTTCTCGTAGTTCCTTTGAATTTGAATATATCAATACATGGTTTCTTGAATAATAACTCCATATAGGATTTTGATTACAATATGTGTTTGCTAATTCTTGTAAAATCGTAGATAGTCCGATAACTCTTTTATTCGCATAAAATTTTGGTATCTCGATTCTGGGTATCTCTGGTTGTGTACCAATATCTTGCGGTATGATCATATCTCTTGTCATTCCTATTTTTACAACTTGTATAGGTTTCTTAACTTCGTCAAATAATATCTCTGCTGGAGCCGTGTAGATTTTTATAAAAAATAAAGTACCTTTGGTTATTCTTTTAAATATGGTAAATGCATCATATATCTCGGGTATAGTAGATATTTCAGTTCCGTCTGTGGTATATACGGTACTAAGTAATCCATATTCGTAGCAAGTTTTTACTAAGCTGGGTCTAGTTTTGGGTAAGGCAATTAGCTTGTTGTATCCTGTTAATTTCTGGGTTATGTAGTTCGTATCTGGTTCTTGGATATTTGTAGCTTTTGGGTTGCTATTCAAGAAAGTTTGTACGTTGTAGATATTTTCTATATATGTGCGGGCTGTGTAGTTGTATGTCTTTTTATCTTGGTTTAGGCTTTCTCGATATGTGGTAACTTGTGGGGGTGTAAACATAGGGTCTTTTGGTATATTTGGTGTATATGGCTTGTCAAATAGCTTATTTAAATTCATATTTTTTCTAACTCCTTTGCTTGTACCTGCAGAAGTAGATTGATAAGCGTTATGGGTTTTATGGAGTATCCCAACATCTCCTTCTAGCTCTGGAATTTTATTGTCTTCCGATCGACATAGCTCTGCACATTGCTGAGTTAGCTGATTCATAGCTATAGACTTCAGATTATCTTCACTAGTCTTTAGCTTTAGCTTTTCTATCTCAGTACCCATACTGTCTACTTTCAATGAAAGCATAGTCAGGGCGTTGAGTATCTTTTCATGTATATTTTCTTCTATCATTTCAGTTTGCGTAGCTTTGTCTTGATATGTAATCTGCAATAACATTTTTGTTAGTACTGATTACTTCTATTATAAATGTAAAATTTAATATATTTAGAACTAGTCTCCGAATCTCTTTCGTTGTAACTGAATTTTGTATTTTCTTTGTTAGCCACCAGCGTACCTGTGTATTATCTGTCCGCACAATAAATTTGTTATATACAATATATGGCTCAAATGCTAATAAACATTTATATAATGAACATAATTCTTTCCTATTTATTTCCCATTTTATTTCTGTCTCGTTGAACGTACCTGAGTAATATCTACAATGGTGTTCTATTTTTTCTGCTTCATATCTATATTTAAGTACTCCGCCGTAACTATACTCACTGGCATCTGCTTCTACTATATATGTAAATTTTTTATTTTCATCCGGAAATTGTAATTTTGGTAAATCCTTGCAAAGTAATTTTATTTTTTGAACTTGTTTTTTATCTTCTTCATTATAATTATATTCTATATCCTTTTTTAATTTTTTCTGTAGGGGTTTTAGGTTTTCTGCTAATTTTGGAATATATTCTCTTACTTGGTTTACTAATCCTAAAAATGATTGTAATTTCTTTTTTGTATCTAATTCTTCTTTCGAATTTATTATTTTTTGTACTATATGTTGTTGCATTTTTACTCCACTTTTATCTATTTGTATTCCTAAAAATTCTATCTGGTTTTTCATAATTTCGGCTTTCTTTTCACTTAGACTTATTCCTGAATTTTCTATTATATCTGTAAATTGTTCTAATAATTTTATATGTTCTTCCTTAGTTTTTGTATATAATAATATATCATCTATGTATACTATGCAATTAGGTAATTGTTTAAAATAATTATCCATAAAATGTTGATATCTACCTGGTGCATTTTTATATCCAAAGGGTAACACATTCCATTCGTAAAATCCTTGTGGTACCGTAAATGCGGTTAATTCTTTAGATTCTTCTTCTAACTTTAGATGGTAAAATCCTGATTTACAATCGAATTTACTAAAATAATTATATCCTTGGATTTGTCTTATTTTTAATATCTTATTTGGTATTGGGTAATTATATGCTATAGTTTTTGCATTTAAATTTCTATAATCAATAACCATTCTACTTTTTCCTCTTTTTTGTTCACTATGTTTATTTACTATAAATGCTGGACTATTATGTTTACTATTACTTTTTTGTATATATTGTTTTTCTAATAATTCATCTATATGCATTTTAAATTCTTTTAAATCGTCAAAATTATATGTTAATGGTTTTTGGGTTATTATACTATTTTTATCTATTAATTCAATTTTTATGGTAGTTTTATGTTTTTCCCATCCTTTCAACGGATCTTCGCTATATAATTGTTCTAATTTTTTCTTAACTATTTCTATCTTATTTATTGAAAATATAGTTATTTCTGTTTTATTTATTGAAAATACTACTAATTCTATTGTATCTTCAGCGTTTTTTATATTTTCTAACTTTTGTGTAATTTTTTCACTTCCTTTTATCCAATCAGTTTTCTTTCTTATTTTATTATTAACTCTTTTTGCTCTTACTTTTTGTTTACATGGTGTTGTGAACCACCAATCGTTTCTAGTTATTATATGTGGGTATAATTTCTCTAAAAATGGCATTCCTAAAAGTATATCTTTTGATGTTAGTTCATAATTATAAATTTCTTCTATTGTCAATATCTTATCCCATATTTGTGCTTTTACATTCCTAGCTTTGTAAGTAATTAAGCTTCCTTCATTATTAAATCCTTTAACTATTATTGGTATTTTTAATTTATCCCATTTACTTTCTGGTAAGCAATTATATCTACATAAATTAGCTTCTGCTCCTGTATCTATCATAGGCGTATAATATCTACTATAATATCCTTCCACTACTATCTTCATTAATACATATATTTTCATTTTATGTTAAGGCTCTTCTTAAGAATAATCTTTCCCTATTATGTGTTATGGCTAACTGTGTATGTTCTATATTATATGGTTTTACTTGTTCTAACCATTTTATTCCTAATATTATATCTGCTTTTTGCATTTCTTCTTTTACCTCAAATTCTATTTTTATTTTTCTAATTCCTCCTATTATTATTTCTTTTTCTGCTATATCCTTATTATTTATTAAACTTCTCGGTAGATCTGGGCATATATCATTATCAGTTTTTATTTCTTCATTTTTTACTAGATATTTTGCTATATAATTTTCTTCTTGTCCTGTGTTTAATAGTATTAAATGTTCTTTTTCATTTATTTTTCCTGTTATGTAATATTGATTTAAATTACTTATTGAATTTGTTTCATAACTCATTCTTTTTGATGAGCTCGATGACTCTGGTTTTTCATTAGCTATTCTTTTCGTTGTACTTATTTTATCATTTACTATTTCTAAATTTTCTTCTATATCTATGTCTCTATAGCTATAGTCATTATAATCTATTGTTTTTACAATTTGCTCAAATGGGCTATCTATTTGTATTTTATTAATCTTATTTTTCCCTGTTATTTTATGTTTTGTTGTTAATACATATAAATTTTTACATCTCGCTGTAAATATTTTACTTCCTGGGGTTAATTCTATTCCTGATATCTTCCAATATAATACTAATGATTTATCTATATTTCTATCTGTTACTGCTACCGAATAATTTGCACTTATTATAAATTTAAATTTTTGGTATATTAATTTTCCTTTTACGGCAGTTATTATACTTTTTTCTATAGGTTTTATAATTCTATCATCTGCTAAATATAATTCTATCGGTGTATCTATTCCTTCTCTAAAACATGCTTTTATTAATATCTCTGTACCTCCGAGGTGTACGTATTTTATTGGATCTCCTTTACTTTTTATATCATTTATTTCTTTATTAACTATCCTTTTTGTTACTAGTGGTATACTAGCTTTTCCTTTTGCATATCTACAATCTATTACATGTTCTTTTTGACATACTACATAATATTCATCTTTTTTCCTACTAAATATATTTTTTATTGTTGGTATTTTAAATATTTTTTCTACACTTAAATCTAACTCTTTTCCTTTTATTTCGTCAAATATATTACTGTCAAATATTATCTTTTGTTCTGTTCCTTCGTCATTTAAATATTCTTCCTTTGTTATTATTTTTATATCTTCTTCAGTCATTTGATTCATCTATCTCACTATCTATTTCAATATCTGTTTCGTTTTCTGAAATTTCATATATACTATCTTCACTTTCTAATTCATAATCTATATAATCTATTTGCATATATTCTGTATTTTCTATTTTTATTTCGGATATTTGTTTATTTTTTGGATTTTTAGGTAATTTACAATCTCTAGCTAAATGTCCTAACTTTCCACAATTATAACATGTACATTCTTTTATAGATTTTTTCTTTCTATATGGTCTTTTATTTTTATAATTTTTAACATAATATCTTTTTCTTGGTTTCTTATATTTATATTTTGATTTTTTATATTTCTTATATTTCTTATGTCTTTTTCTTTTCTTATAATATCTTTCTTCGCATCCAAATTGAGGTGCTATTTTATTTTTGCAACATGCTAAATTTCTTATTAATGTTTTTTCCATTTTTAATTCTTCTCTATATTTTTCACATAGCTTTCTATACCATTGTTGTAAAAATTTTATTCTAGCTCCTAATGTATCTACTATTTTTGCTTCTTCCCAACTTTTTATTATTTTTGAACTAAATGGTTCGGGTAATTTATTAAAATACAATTTTCTTATTTCTTTACTTTCTTCTATATTATATGCTCCTTTATAATAATATTCTTTAAATGCGCAAGTATATTCATCTATATAACACATATTACATATTGTTAATTTTATCATTAAATTCCTATTTATATCTTTTTCTTCATCTTGTTCTTCTTCTAATGTTGTCATACTACCAAATTCATCTTTTATAGCTGTTTCATATTTTTTTAATAATTCTATAGGTGTTAATTTAGTTGTTGTTGATGCTGCTCCTTCCATAGGTTTATTAGCTCTTAATACTTTCTTACTATTTTCGGTTAAATTTGTAAACCATAATTTTACTGATCCTATTAGTGTTTTTTCTATGTATTCTGGTGCATCTGTTATGTTTATATTATTGTCTAATAATTGTTTTGTCATATATCCTACCCATAATTGTATTGTTTTTTCTGTATCTATTACACAGTCTAGATCTAAAAAGTTATAATTTTTATTAACTATTTGTTTTGGTGTCCATTTATCATATTCATTATATCTTTTAAATTTATTTTTGTAATATATAGGTTTTCTTATTTCTGTTGTTTTGGGCATTAAATTTTCATCTTCTTTTTTGTCAAGAGTATTTATTTCTGTACTATTATTTTCTAAGTTTTCTTGATTAATTTTTTCTTGTTTTTCGTTAATTTCTAAATCTTTTATATTTGTTAATATTTCCGTATATGTTTCACTATCTTCTGAATCATAATTATCCGTTTCTTCTACCTCTATATTATTTATTTCTAATTTTTCCTTAAATTGATTTATCTCGTTTATTAATTTTTGTTCTTTATCTATTTCTTCTTTTTCTTTTTGTCTTTGTTCGTATAAATCTTTTAACATTTGTAATTCTTTTTCTAATTCAGCAATTCTACTATTTTTAGTTTCTTCTATTTTTCGTATTTCTTCCGTAGATTGTTGTTTAATTTTTTCTATTTCCTTTTTTCTATCTATCTCTTCATTTTCTTTTTCTATTCTTACCATTGCTGTTAATTTATCTTCTAATTTTAATTCTTCTTTTTCTAACATTAAATATAAATGTTCTCCTATTTTCTTATACCTTCTTCCTAGATTAGAAAATACTATTTTTATTTTTGTACCTTCGTGATTTTCGTATATTTTTTCATCTATTATAAATTCTTCTTTATTCATTTTATTGTGAATAGTTCATGTTGACATATATATTCTAAACTATCTATTTGAGATTCTAATTTTGATATTTCATCTTTTTGTATATTTATTGAATTTTTACTAACTCCGGCAAATATATTATAATGTAATCTTTCTTTTCTTATTTTTAATTCTTTACGTTTTTCAGAGATAAATTGTTTTAATTCTTTGTATTTTTGCTCTTTATTCATCTGAATTATATTTATAATATTTTGGTGGATATCTAAATCTAATTTTATCATAATTAGGTGGTATATGTCTCATTCTTCTAGATTTTAAATGGATTATTAATTTTGCTTCAATACTAGATATTAATGTAATTAAATAGGCTAATCTTTGTGGATTTTCTTTCGTTTTATTTAAACTTATATATTCTGAATAATTACTAACTAACGATTCTTTAATTTTTCTAAAAGCTTCTTTATTTTTAAATGGTCTTCTCATAATTAATTTAATAAATAACTAGATTTAACTAATTTAAATCTAACTAAATCTAACTCTAGCTTAACTAATTCCAACATATATATCACTTCCGTATCTTTTAAACTACTGAGCTCTGATACCAAATTGAGGGGGGTGCGGATAACTGAGCTGGTAAATAGATTTATAGATAGATTCATTATACACTTTTCTTCTTGAGAGATTACCATATATAGAAATTTAAATATGAACATGTCGCATACTGAGGCGAAGTCAGGATTTCGACGAAAAGGATTCAAAATTTGAAGAAAAACTAATCGAAGAGGTTGACATCTATTATATATACATAAAATATAATTTTAATAATATATAAATAATATAATTTTTTACCGCCCGTTCCAATGACTGCCCGGTTGCATATCGAAGGACTGCATTAGTTGGCATTTGTTTGACTATTTTCTAAGGTTGTGAACTTCATAATGTATATAGATTACTCATTGTTTGTGGGCATGATCAGCATCAAGTCAATGGAAAGACCATCAGCAAATATTCTTTTTGCTTTTTCAATTCAGGCGATGAAGTTGTGTTAAGTCAAGCAGAAAATAATGCTTACGTATCCTCTACATGTTGCTGTAGGAGCTATTGTGATTCCATTTGTATTTGCTCAATCCTTACGGTTTTTGTGATTCTTTACTATTTCTCATCTATATGATTGAATATCCTTGACATTGTTCTATATAGATTGTTCAGCTACTATTGGAGTCACCTTCAGATGTTGGGACCAGTGCTGGAAAAGGAAAACTGTTGACTATAGAAAACCAGGTAGAAGATGCTTTAGCTATTGCTCGTGCTTTTGATTTGTCAGTATTTTCAAACCCATGTCGAGATCTATTTTCTTTGAAACCAACATCTCAGGTTAGTGGTAAAAAACACCCAAGAAATGAGCTGCATGCCTCCTTCCCTTGTTATTCATGATATTCTGATTTTGAATTACCCATTGGTACAAGCTTGATGGCCTTGAATTAGATTCAGCTAGAAATATCGGCAGCAATAATGCTGCTGATTTTGAATTATCCATTGGTACAGGCAATGCTAACTCATTCGCTGAACCATTTCTTTTGGCCTTCTTGCTATGAGCTCGCAAACTGATCCATACATAACTAAAAAACTTATTTATTAACAGATGTTGGAGGAAAGATGGTGGATTACAGGATTAATGTCTGCTTCAACTTCAGAGATGTCTTCAAAATCTGCTGCAGTTATGGAAAAACTTTATGCTGCAATCATTGATGGAAAAAATATAGAAGTATCATTCGATGACTTTCCATATTACTTAAGGTAGTCAAGTAGGCAACTAGATCACATAACATAATCCAATTACCATTGTATATCTAGAAATCTATTTAGTTTCCTTTATTTTTTTCTCTTCAGCTCTTTGGTCTTTCGGGCATTTCCTGATACTTCTTATACTTTCTTATATTCTAGTTAAGAAATAAAAATATTTTCTTTTCATTATAAAAATATTTTCACTATATGTTAGACAGGTTTTAATTTTTGTTCATGTTAACTTATTAGTTAATTAATTAATTTTGCAAAAAGAAAAAGAAGTTGGTATGTAATATTTGTGTTAGACAAAAAAATTTGAGACCTTTGAGCTAATGCAGATCAATTTAAATAGTGACTTCATAAAAAGGAAAAGAATATAGTAATTTTGTTGGTCCCAACTCCCAACTATTACCTAAAATGCATGACAAACTTTAATAAAATAGTAAGATATATATATATATATATAAGAACATTCACAAATTCTATATAGTATTATGAAAGCGTTCACCGGTGCTTTAGTCTAAGAATTTGTTGAAGTGCTAGGAAATATAAATTATCATTAAATAGTGAAAGTACTTGGTTTATTGAATTAACTATTCTTTTTCTTTCCAAAATTGAAAATGGGGTCTATAGTAAGTGTTATCCCTTAGACAAAGCATGACCATGATGTAAGCAAAGGATAAAGTAGTCAAATAGGTTCGAATTTTTCAAGTGAGTTGCAATAATTTTTCAAGTGGTTAAATATAAATGTTAAGTTCCACAACTGTGGGATGAAGAAAAAGTGTTCTCGCAGATCCATTTCTATATAACAAAAAAAATCACTTGTGAATGTGGAAAGGTCTCTAATCCTGTTCCAACTGTCTACTTCTATGTTTTTATCTAAGACAATCTTGTTTCTGTATGATATGTGTAATTTTGGTTTTAGGGTATTACTTTCTTTCTATACTTAGGTCACATATTTGAACCTCGTGCCATGCAAAGTAAGCCTTGTATTGGTATTTTCATAGAGAAGGGTAGAGGCACAGTCCCATTATTCTCAAATTTCGAAGCTACGGTTGGTTAAGGGTTGGCCTTAGATGAATTTCTCGGTCATAAAAAAATTAATTAATCTATGAATGAAAAGTGTGTTCATTTTAACAATTTAAATTTTTAGATGAGATAGATTACACATTTCAACTTAGTATTGGAGCCATACTCATTCTCGTTTTTGATTTAAACAATGCAAGGACCCTTGTTATATTGTCGACGCACTAGATATCCAATTTTAGACGTGCAATTGGGTATTGAATGGATCACATTGGTTCATACAATGGACATTACTCTTTTATTAGATGTTGCCGTTTAACCAGGGTTAGCCATGCCTCATCTTGTTTTGATGGTTATTGGAGAATAATGCAGTAACTTACACTAAGAGTAAATCAGTGTAAGCAGAGAGAAATGAAGGAAGAGATAGGAGAAGATCAACTATCTTAGAATTAGCGAAGAAAAGAGAAGAAGAAGAGTAAATCATTGTGTTGTATTGATGTATTCAGAATTTTGTTTTTTTTAATCGTACAAGTCGACTATATATAGAGTAGATGATAGCTTAATAGTGTGGTGTCAACTAACTAACTGACTTCAACAATGTAACTAACTTATTGACACTTTTAACTTACTTTCCATTCTTTTTCTTTCTTTACTCTCATTCCTCAGCACTCCTCCTCAAACTTGGCACTTCAAAGAGATTGACAAGGTCAAGTTTGGACATTAAGTATTTATGTTGAACCTTGGTTAAGCCTTTAGTGAAAGCATTTGCGGGGTGGGCATGAGTGAATATGTATTCAGTCTTGATCTGCCCTTGTTGGATCTTTTTCATCACAAAGTAGCAGTCTATTTCTATATGTTTAGTTTCCTCATGGTAGTTACAGGATTTGTATCTATTTGCAAAGCTGCTTTGCTGTCACTGAAGATGGTCAGAGGTAGTTGTAGTTAAACACCTAGATCCTTGATCAAACCAACTAGCTATGTAAGTTCTGCAACTGTTGAAGCAAGGATTCTATACTCTGATTAAGCTGATGTCATACCCTAAATCCCATTGGAGCGGACTGGCACCCGTAGTCGAGGAGGCCCGGGAGAACCCGTTGATAACCTATACTTTCACATTTACATTACTTATGAAAATTAGAAATTTGGGCAGCACTTCGTTGTAAATAGAAGAAAACAGTACCTGTATCAGCCCAGTAGACACGCATAAATATATATATAAACAGTAATTGGCCGTCAGAGCCATCACGTCTATCAACCAAACACTCGTATGGCTGTACAATATGTCTACAAAAGCCTCTACATAGATACACAACTGAGTTAGGGTCGGGACAAACTCCCGCCCATAAAAGACTTTTATACAAATACCAAAAATACATATAGACACGACTTGGGATGCCCCGAAACAACTGGAGCTCACCACTAACAACAGAATGTCCTGGCTCTTACTGCGGAGGTGTACGACCTGAAGTACCTGTTCCTGCAGGCATGAATACGGGTCCCTCGTGAGGGACGTCAGTACGAAAATATGTACTGAGTATGTAAGGTAATGAGTATCAAGATGAGATACAAAAGATCAACAGAACCCAGATACCAGTGAATAAACAGTATGAGTAGACAACACTTAAAAGAGCTGATGGGATACCTGCACATTACTTTCATATCATTACTTCCCGTAATCCTTATCAATACATTAACATATGTCATACAATGGCCAACTGATCAGTGGTACTAATACAATACATCAGGGACCACCCCTGGAATAGCATATATGCATAAACTTTATAATACAATGGCCAACTGATCAGTGGTACTAATACAATACATCATATCATCAAATTAAAATACAGACATTCCATTTCTTAATTCAATTAATCTTTGAGATTGGTTACTTTGTGGTCACACCTTATGGAACTTGAAACCATGATACCTCAATAGGAAAAACATGTAAATAGGTAATCAATATCATGAAAATGAAGTAGAGAATCATGGATACCTCATTAAACCATTTCGGAGTCAACAATAGTATATGGACATTTTTTTGACTAGCCGGACATCTCAAAAGTGAAAACAAGTTCAATTGGTAGTGTCGAAGATCATATGATGTTATTATGTGTCATGTGTCATAGGAAAATGTTGGAAGCTTACTTGAGAGTGCCATGGGTCATTATTCATGCCAAAGATTAGATAGAGTATGTCTTACATTCCTTGATATAACCACTTCAATACAAGTCCAACTTGACTTCCCGTACTCTTCGAACACTTATCTACAATAAGTCATTTGTGGCAAACTAGTATTAGCAACCAAACCTTACCATTTAGGTATTAACTTCACCAAATAATGTCTAGGAAGTAATCCTTTAACTCATCAATAAGAGTGCTACATACATCCTCTTATACTCTTATTACATTCACATATCATGCATTTTCATGAAATATCCCTCAACATCACTCTTAGCCTTTATTTCCCTTCTTAATCACCATCCAATACCAACATGATCACTAGGCGTACATAACCACTAATATAATGATATATCACCACAATTCATCCTCCATAATCCAATACAACAACTTCCATAATTTACTACTAACAATTTATACAAAATAATTCATTACTATGTTTCTGGTTATCTTCCAACATCAAGACAATACTCATAATCCTTTATCAATACTTATTCATGGATAAGAATCAAGAATAAAAAATATTCATACCTTAACAATGAACTCTTGCATTTAGAATCCTCCTTACATAACCATGGGGTGCTTCTCGAAGCTTTTGAGATGGTGAACACAACTACGGAACCAATTCGAATTTTCTACGGTTCAATCACAAAATATTTGAAGTTGAAATTAGGCTAGGGTTTCACCTTATCTTAATAATTGGATGATATATGATATATAGGAGGATAAGTGTAGGTTTATAAAGACCCATTTTCGTCCAAGAGGTAATAGAAAATGACCATTTTGCCCTAGTGGACAGTTTTGACAGGCTGAAGTAAATCGATCATAACTCTTTGCTCCGGTATCGGATTTGGGTGAAACCAATTGCATTGGAAAGATAATTCAAAGGGATTGCATTGTCATATAAAGTATACCACCCAGTTCTTCCTGTACAAGGAGTTATGGTCGTTTAAATTTGACCCAAAAATCTGTCCCACAATTCTGTTTTTTTTTTGATAGGCTGTATTAAAACGGGTATATCTCCTTACTCAGACATTGGATTTGGATGAAACCAATTTCATCGGAAAGAAGACTCTCGGAGATTTTCGTCGATATATAGCAGCTCACACAGTTCTTTTTGTACAAGGAGTTATGATCATCTAAAATTGATCCAAAAAAATAATTGCCTACCTGCAGTAATTTTCCTACAGATTTACTGTTTACAGGCTTCCCGGCCACCGTTTTGAAATTTCGAATGTGCTCACTTATATGAAATACTCCTCTGTTTTGGGCAAATTTTATATCTTTGGAAAGATTATTCCAATACCTACACATACAACTATTGACGTGATACTTCCGAACACCATAAACTTAATTTAACCCATACGCAAGCCTTTAGGACTCCATATAATCGCGATAAGTGTACGAAAAAATTTACGGGGTGTTACATTCTCCCCCCATTAAGAGCATTCGTCCTCGAATGTTAGCATAGTTACTCAATTAAGACATGTCCAAGCTTACAATTAACATATTCATCATCATAACATACTTGCATAAAAATAAACACTTACTTGTTATTGTTCTTCTTCCGTCTCATGAACTTCCTCCTCATCGTTGAATAGGTAAGGGTACTTAATCTTCATTGCTTCCTTGTCTTCCCATGTGGTCTCCTCAACTTGTTGATTCCTCCAAAGTACTTTTACCGATGCTATCTCTTTATTTCTTATCTTTTTAATTTGGCGATCAAGAATAGCAATAGGCATTTCTTCAAAAGTGAGATCTTCTGTAACTTGTACATCTTCCATAGTAGTGATGTGCGATGGATCTCCGATGTACTTGCGAAGCATCGAAACATGAAATACGAGATGAACTGCTGAGAGCTCTTGAGGTAGCTCTAACTCATAAGCAACTTGTCCAAATCTTTGAATGATCTTGTACGGAACTATGTATCGTGGACTTAACTTTCCTTTCTTGCCAAACCTCATAACTCCTTTCATTGGTGATACCTTCAAGAATACCCAATCGTCGATAGAAAACTCAAGTCCTCTTCTTCTAACATCCACATAATATTTGTGTCGACTTTGAGCTGTTTCAAGCCGTTGTTGGATCACTTTAACCTTCTCCATTGCTTGATAAACAAGATCCGGTCCAAACCAGACCGCATCACCTGCTTCAAACCATCCTATTGGCGATTTACACTTTCTTCCATACAATGCTTCATATAGTGCCATTTTGGTACTTGAATGATAGCTATTATTGTAGGCAAACTCGATAAGAGGTAGGTGATCATCCCAGTTGCCTTTGAAATCAAATACATATGCTCGTAGCATATCTTCAAGTGTCTGGATGGTACGTTCCGCTTGTCCGTCCGTTTGAGGATGAAAAGCCGTACTTAGATTTACCTGTGTCCCCAAACTCCTTTGAAAAGACTTTCAGAAATTCGCGGTCAATTGGGCTCCTCGATCGGATATAATGGAAATTGGAACTCCATGTAACCGAACGATCTCCTTAATATACAACTTCGCATACTCTTCCTCCGTATAAGTTGTCTTAACTGGTAAGAAGTGCGCAGATTTGGTAAGCCTATCAATGATCACCCATATGGAATCAAACTTTCGATATGTACGAGGCAAACCCATTATGAAATCCATATTGATCTTGTCCCACTTCCAGACTGGACAAACCAAACTTTCGATATGTACGAGGCAAACCCCGGGTTTCTGGTGTTCTACTTTGACTCTTTGACAATTCGAACATTCAGCTACAAATTCGACAATATTATTCTTCATGTCATTCCACCAATATATTGTTTTCAAATCTTGATACATCTTAGTCGACCCTGGATGGATGGAATACCTTGAACAGTGTGCTTCTGTCATAATTCTCTTTCTTAGCTCAACTACATCAGGTACACATAAACGATTCTGACACTGAAGAACTCCTTCTCGCGTAATCTCAAATGCCTTTGTCGTGCCACTCTGCACATCCTCCTTAAGCTGTAATAAAATTGGATCTGCATACTGCTTCTCTTTCACTTCAGCTATCAATGAAGATTCCGCTGCATTACGTACAATAACCTCTTCATCTGGAGTTTCGAGAAGTCGAACTCCCAAATTAGCTAGTTGGTGAAGATCCTTAATAATCCCCTGTTTTTCTATAGATCCCATTTTAGACTTACAACTCAGTGCATCCGCTACCATATTCGCTTTCCCTGGTTGATACAAGATATCAACATCGTAATCTTTCAACAATTCAAGCCATCTCCGCTGCCTCATGTTTAGATATTTCTGACTGAAGATATATTGCAGGCTCTTATGATCGGTATATATGTCAACATGAACCCCATATAAGTAGTGGCGCCATATCTTCAAAGCAAATACAACTGCAGCTAGCTCAAGATCATGTGTGGGATAATTCCTCTCATATGGTCGCAACTGTCTAGAGCCATAGGCTATTACTCTACCATGTTGCATTAATACGCATCCTAAGCCACTTCTTGAAGCATCACAGTACACTGCATACCCTTCTGTGCCTTCAGGAAGTACCAATACCGGTGTAGAAGTCAACTTGCTCTTCAGATCTTGGAAACTCTTTTCACAGGCATCATTCCATTGAAACTTGGAGGCTTTATGCGTCAACTTAGTCAAGGGTGCAGAAATAGAAGAAAAACCTTCAACAAACCTTCTATAATAACCTGCCAACCCGAGGAAACTATGAATCTCCATAGGCGTCGTGGGTCTTGGCCAATTCTTAACAGCCTCAATCTTCTGAGTGTCAATTTTATGCCTTCTCTGGATACAATATGGCCCAAAAATGCCACTGACTTGAGCCAAAACTCACATTTAGAAAACTTCGCATACAACTTACGATCACGAATAATCTGCAACGCCTGCCTCAAGTGATTAACATAGTCCTCTTCTGATCTAGAGTAGACCAGAATATCATCTATGAAAACTATCACGAACACATCTAGAAACGGCTTAAACAACCTATTCATCAGATCCATAAAAACTGCGGGTGCATTTGTCAGCCCGAATGACATAACCAGGAATTCATAATGACCATACCGTGTTTGGAAAGCTGTCTTGGGTATATCTTTATCCTTGACTCTCACTTGATGATAGCCTGATCTCAAGTCAATCTTGGAAAAACATTGGGCACCCTGCAACTGGTCAAATAAATAATAAATTCGGGGAAAAGGGTATTTATTCTTGATAGTCACCTTATTCAATTACCGATAGTCAATACACATCCTCAGCGAACCATCTTTCTTACGCACAAACAATACTGGTGCTCCCCAAGGGGACATACTAGGCCTGATGAATCCCTTCTCTAGCAAGTCTTTCAGTTGCTCTTTCAATTCTCGCAACTCTGCTGGTGCCATTCTATAAGGAGGAATTGAGATTGGCTGTGTGTCTGGCAACAAATCAATACCAAACTCCACTTCTCGTTCAGGAGGTAAACCTGGTAGTTCTTCAGGAAATACATCAGGAAATTCATTCACAACCAGAACGGTCTGAAAAGTCGGCGGCTCTGCCTATGTGTCCCTTACTCTAACCAAATGGTATATGTACCCCTTGGAAATCATTTTTCTTGCCTTAAAGTAAGAAATAAATCTACCTCTCGGCGCGCCAACATTACCCTTCCATTCAAGGACTGCCTCATTTGGGAAATGGAAACACACCTTCTTAGAATGGCAATCTACTGTATCATAACAAGACGCTAACCAATCCATGCCCATAATAACATCAAAATCTACCATTTCTAACTCAACAAGATCGGCCATCGTATCACGACCACAAATATTCAGAACACAATATCGATAAACATTCCTAGCTATAAGAGATTCCCCCACTGGCATTGATACTTCAAATGGCTTGGCTAATAATTCGGGTGTTCTCCCAAACCTTCCCGCAATCCAAGGAGTAGCATACGATAATGTAGAATCAGGATCAATTAAGGCATACACATCAAATCCAAAGATGGACAACATACCTGTAACCACGTCTGGAGAAGCCTCTAAATTCTGCCGATCTGCTAGGGCATACACACGGTTCTAAGCTCCGCTAGAACTAGCTGCTCCTCTATCACCACTACTATGACCCATAGGTTGTGCACCCCTACTCAAAGAAGGCACCGATGATGACGCAACAGCTAATCCAGTAGGTCGTGTCATACCACCTGTGGTCCAGCGTGGGCAATCTCTAGCCATATGCCCTGGCCTATCGCACTAAAAGCAATTGTTCGTTCCAAGCCGACATTCGCCAAAGTGAAATATTCTACATATGGGGCACAGGTGTCGTGGAGGTCTCAATTGACTCATACTTCCTTGCCCTTGATACTCCACTGTTCGCGAACTCTGATTTTCACTGCTTTACCCGAACTGATTACCTCTGAACCTTTGAAATTGCGGTGGAGCACTAATTTCCGGATAAGAAGATAACGGGCTAGGCAATCTATGAGAGAATGAAGGCCTAAAACCTCCCTGAGATGCCATAAACTGCCCTATAGCTCTGGCCCGCTTAGAATATCCTTTTTCTGATTCCTGGGTTCTTCTTCTTTGCCTCTGATCTTCCATCTTCTGGACGAAAGCTTGTATCCTCGCTATATCCATGTCCTTGTTCAAAGCAGCAATGGTAAAATCTCTGACCAAGTATGGTTCCAATCTATCCACATAGTGATGAACTCTATCATCCATAGTAGCTACCACATTAGAAGCATATTGAGACAAGGAGTTAAATCGAACACTATACTCCCTTACACTCATATTACCCTGACAAAGATTTAAGAATTGATCTGCACGGGCCTGACGAGTCTCAAATGGAAGATAATGATCAATAAATGCATCTTTGAACTCTCCCCGTGTAGTTGGAGGTGCATCAATACCCCTAGATCGTTTCCAATCCTCGTACCACAATATAGCCTCCCCTTTCAGTCTATATGTTGCTAGCTCAACCATCTCTTTACCGGATATGTGCATAACATCTAGAGCCCTTTGGGTTTGATCGACAAAGTCCTGCGGGTCTTCGTTAATATCTGATCCGGTAAAAGTAGGAGGATCCCGTTTTAGAAAATCCTATGTCCGAAGGCTAGATGCTCTATTCGTATCACTAGAACCCGTGGTAGGAATAGCTTGCCCTTGAACTTGACCGGCAACTATACGCGTTAGAAGTTGTACTGCATCCCTCTAATCTCGATCAACAGGTTTAATAGATGGACCTTCCAGAGGAGAAGAAGCTCCTGATATATGCTCATCTTGAGACTCACTTTGTTCAGCTTGTGCCGGTGGTGACTTACTAGTACCTTCTCCGGCCACTACATCCACTCGCTTCCACTTATTCTTTCTCCTTGTAACCGGCATCGTTACTACAGTAAAAAAAACAATTGGATTAAGCGATCGATTATGACTTTATCTCTAATATGGGCTCTATTGCACGATCTAAGAAATGGAGAGTAGAAACAATCCCTAAATGTCCAATAGCCTCCTGTTTATAGATGTGGTGCACAACACACCGATAAATGAGATTCTACGTAGACACGGCTTTGTAGACTCACTAGGACGAACTTCTCTGATACCACTTCTGTCATACCCTAAATCCCATTGGAGCGGACTGGCACCCGTAGCCGAGGAGGCCCGGGAGAACCCGTTCATAACCCATACTTTCATATTTACATTACTTATGAAAATTAGAAATTTGGGCAGCACTTCGTTGTAAATAGAAGAAAACAGTACCTGTATCAGCCCAGCAGACACGCATAAATATATATATAAACAGTAATTGGCCGTCAGAGCCATCACGTCTATCAACCAAACACTCGTATGGCTGTACAATATGTCTACAAAAGCCTCTACATAGATACACAACTGAGTTAGGGTCGGGACAAACTCCCGCCCACAAAAGACTTTTATACAAATACCAAAAATACATATAGACACGACTTGGGATGCCCCAAAATAACTGGAGGTCACCAGTAACAATAGAATGTCCTGGCTCTTACTGCGGAGGTGTACGACCTGAAGTACCTGTTCCTGCAGGCATGAATACGGGTCCCCCGTGAGGGACGTCAGTACGAAAATATGTACTGAGTATGTAAAGCAGTGAGTATCAAGATGAGATACAAAAGATCAACAGAACTCAGATACCAGTGAATAAACAGTATGAGTAGACCACACTTAAAAGAGCTGATGGGATACCTGCACATTACTTTCATATCATTAGTTCCCGTAATCCTTATCAATATATAACATATGTCATACAATGGCCAACTGATCAATGGTACTAATACAATACATCAGGGACCACCCCTGGAATAGCATATATACATAAACGTAATAATACAATGGCCAACTGATCAGTGGTACCAATTTAAAATACAGACATTCCATTTCTTAATACAATTAATCTTTGAGATTGGTTACTTTGTGGTCACACCTTATGGAACTTGAAACCATGATACCTCAATAGGAAAAACTTGTAAATAGGTAATCAATATCATGAAAATGAAGTCGAGAATCATGGATACCTCATTAAACTATTTTGGAGTCAACAATAGTATATGGACATTTTTTTTGACTAGTCGGACATCTTAAAAGTGAAAACAAGTTCAATTGGTAGTGTCGAAGATCATATGATGTTATTATGTGTCATGTGTCGTAGGACAATGTTGGAAGCTTACTTGAGAGTGACATGGGTTATTATTCATGACAAAGATTAGATAGAGTATGTCTTACATACCTTGATATAACCACTTCAATACAAGTCCAACTTGACTTCCCGTACTCTTCGAACACTTATCTACAATAAGTCATTTGTGGCAAACTAGTATTAGCAACCAAACCTTAACATTTAGGTATTAACTTCACCAAATAATGTCTAGGAAGTAATCCTTTAACTCATCAATAAGAGTGCTACATACATCCTCTTATACTCTTATTACATTCACATATCATGCATTTTCATGAAATATCCCTCAACATCACTCTTAGCCTTTATTTCCCTTCTTAATCACCATCCAATACCAACATGATCACTAGGCATACATAACCACTAATATAATAATATATCACCACAATTCATCCTCAATAATCCAATACAACAACTTCCATAATTTACTACTAACAATTTATACAAAACAATTAATAACTATGTTTCTGGTTGTCTTCCAACATCAAGACAATACTCATAATCCTTTATCAATACTTATTCATGGATAAGAATCAAGAATAAACAATATTCATACCTTAACAATGAACTCTTGCATGTAGAATCCTCCTTACATAACCATGGGGTGCTTCTCGAAGCTTTCGAGATGGTGAACCCAACTACGGAATCAATTCGAATTTTCTACGGTTGAATCACAAAATATTTGAAGTTGAAATTAGGCTAGGGTTTCACCTTATCTTAATAATTGGATGATATATGATATATATGAGGCTAAGTGTAGGTTTATAAAGACCCATTTTCGTCCAAGAGGTAATAGATAATGACCATTTTGCCCTAGTGGACAGTTTTGACAGGCTGAAGTAAATCGATCATAACTCTTTGCTCCGGTATCGGATTTGGGTGAAACCAATTGTATTGGAAAGATAATTCAAAGGGATTTCATTTTCATATATAGTATACCACCCAGTTCTTCCTGTACAAGGAGTTATGGTCGTTTTAAGTTGACCCAAAAATCTGTCCAACAATTCTGTTTTTTTTTTGATAGGCTGTAGTAAAACGGGTATAGCTCCTTACTCAGACATTGGATTTGGATGAAAATAATTTCATCGGAAAGAAGACTCTCGGAGATTTTCGTCTATATATAGCATCTCACACAGTTATTTTTGTACAAGGAGTTATGATCGTCTAAAGTTGATCCAAAAAAATAATTGCCTAGCTGCAGTAATTTTCCTGCAGATTTACTGTTCACAGGCTTTCCCGCCGCCGTTTTGAAATTTCGAATGTGCTCGCTTATATGAAATACTCCTCTGTTTTGGGCAAACTTTATATCATTGGAAATCTTATTCCAATACCTACACATACAACTATTGACGGGATACTTCCGAACACCATAAACTTAATTTAACCCATACGCAAGCATTTAGGACTCCATATAATGGCGATAAGTGTACGAAAAAATTTACGTGGTGTTACAGCTGAACTCCTAGAAACAGTTGATTGTTTCTTTGACTTCCAAGAAATTAGATATTCACCTAGTTTAATAGTAAAGCCTATAATAGACTTCCTAGAGAAAGCACATCCAGCCCAATCTGCATCACAATGAGGTATAAAAACATCTTCTTTTGAGCTAAACATGAGAAGACCTTATTCTGATTTTCCTTTTATATATTTGATGATTCTAAGTGCTGCATTCATGTGAGATTGTTTTGGGAACTTCAAGAACTTACTCAAGGTATGCACACTATATTCTATGTTTGGTCTTGTTACTGTTAGGTATAACAACTTACCTGTTATCCTTTGGTACATCCTTGATCAGCTAATACTTCATCTTTTGACCTTGCATCATCTGAAGTATATTGATCATATTCTATAGTTGTTAATTTCTCTATAGTATCAAGTGGAGTAGGTGCTGGTTTAGTAGCACTAAGACCTGTTTCTGAGATTAAGTTCACTACATACTTCCTCTGATGCATCATAATTCCTTGTTTAGACCTTGGAAATTCAATGCCTAGGAAGTACTTTTGTTCTTCAAGATCCTTTATCTTAAAAGCTTTGTGAAGAGACTCTTTGGTTTCACTTACTTGATCAAGTTTTGCTACCAGTCACTAGTATGTCATCTACATAAACTAGTACAATAACTATTCCTTCACTTGTCTCTTTGATGTAAAGAGAATGATTATATTGACTCTTTCTGAAGTTATATCTAATCAAGGTTTGATGCAGTTTTGCATTCCATTGTCTTGGTGCTTGCTTCAATCCATACAAGGATTTTAAAAGTCTGCACACCTGTCTCTCCCCTGACTTTTAAAACCTTGTAGCAAAGACAGTCCTCAGAGTAACCATTTTTACCATTGGGCTAAAAGTTTCTTGATAGTCTATCCCTTCCTTTTGACTGAACCCTTTTGATTGCAACCTTGCCTTTAATCGTTCTATTTCTCTTGAATCTTTGCACTTGATTTTGTCAATCTATTTGCACCCTATAGGATACTTTCCTTCTGGAAGAGTGACCACATGCCAAGTATTGTTGTTTCAAGAGCAGCAATCTCAAATTGCATAGCATCTACCCACCTAGCATCTTTAACTGCCTCTGCATAATTGGTTGGTTCAATTAGGTTTGAGAAGTTAGATAAGTAGCGTTGATACTTGTTAGAAAGATTAAAGAAACATAGTTTGAGAGAGGATATAAGATGTTTTCATTTATAGTTAATGACAGAAAGTCTTTCATCCATCTAGGTGGATGTGTGCCCCTGGTGGACTTTCTTTGATCAGAGTGTGTAGTAGCTTGTTGAGGCAATTCAGCAACATTTTGTCTTGTTATTCTTCCTCTGTAGTATCTTGTTATAGCAGGAATTTATGCAACAAGAACTGTAGTTGACTGGACTAAAGTAGTATTAGTTGTATTTTATAGTTGTTCAGTATGAGATTGTGATTATGAGTCATTCTCAATAGTTGGTTATGGTTGTGAGTTGTTACCAGTAGGTGCTTGTGACTGTGAACCGGGCTCAACTCCTATCATATCAATAGCTAACTCATCACTACTTCCTGTTGTCAAGTCACATATAGGAAATAACGATTGTGAAGCTTAAGTCATAGTATCCTTGAATGGAAATATATCTTCCAGAAAATGACATCCTTGTTAACAAAGAATATCTTGTCACTAGTATCACAAAGGATATAACCTTTATTTGTTTCTGAATAACCCATGTGAATAGCCTTTCTTGATCTAGGCTTAAGTTTATCCAATTCATGTACTACCTTAGCACGGCCTAAGACCTTTAGATGATCTAGTGCAGGTTTCTTATTGTATATTTTTTCATAAGGTGTGATATATCCTAATATAGAATAAGGAAGCCTGTTTATTAGATATGTAGCAGGTTTCACACAGTGTCCCCAAATCTTTAAAGGCATAGTAGCATGAAACCTAATAGCTCTTGTTATTTTTAGAAAATGCCTATGTTTCCTCTCAGCTACACCATTTTGCTGAGGTGTATATGAGCAAGAAGTTTCATGAGTTATGCCTAGATTTGCAAAGAGTTTAGAACATATGTGATTGACAAATTCAGTACCATTATCAGTTCAAATCACTTTTACACAAGTATTAAACTAGGTTTGAATGTAAAACAAAAAATACTTAAGAACAATAATGGCATCAGCTTGTGTAAAAACACCATGTCATTCTAGTAAAATCATCCACAACAGTTAAGAAGTACTTGTGTCCATCACAAGTAGAAACCATATAAGGAGCCCAGAGATCCATATGTACTAAGTCAAAAGCTTTAACACTAGATGTACTGCTAGAAGGAAAGGCTAGCCTAGTTTGTTTATCAAATGGACAGACTTCACACTTATTTATATTTTCATTTACATGATTTTTTGAAATAGAAAACATGTGAGATAGTATCCTAAAAGGAACATGTCCAAGCCTACTACGCCATAGCCTTATATTAGATTTATTTGTATTCTGAGTATTGAACACACAACCTGCTAGTTTGCCATGTCCCGGAAGCTTTTGTCTCAATAAGAAGTATAGTCCATTTTTCTCTCTATCAATTCCTTTACCTTCCCGCTCCAAATTAAAGATCCTGAAACACACAAAAGTTAGGGAAGAATGTAGATGAATAGTTAAGTTGCTTAGTAACCTTTGAGACTGATAATAGATTGTATTTAAACTGAGGTAGATGAAAACATTCTGGACAGTACTATTTTCAGATATATCACTACATCCCATGTGTGTCACTAGTGACACGTCACCATTGGGTAGTATTACTCTTTTTGGATTGGGATATTGAATTTTTTTTAGAAGATCAATATCTGCAGTCATATGGTTTGTAGCACCTGTGCCAATAACCTACTCAGGTGGATTACTATAAACCATTAAGTCACTACCAATACCTGACATATTTGCTGCACTAGCAGATGGCATGGAAGATGTCACTTGATTGTGTTGTTTCAGCATTTTGCAAATCTAAGTATATTGCTCAGGTGTGAACCTTGGGGGCAAAGATAGTAGTACAGGATTTTGGTTTTGATAATGCTGACCCAATCCTCAGCCACAACATTGTGAGCACTAGAAGCAACTTTTCTCTGCTTGTACTATGATCATAGCCAGTTCTAGCTTTATTTTGAATCTTGTGCGCTCCATGTTTAGGATGTCCAGGAGGGTAACCAAAAAGTTTGTAGCAATCTATCTTGTAATGACTTTTTATTTTACAGTGATCATACACAACACTAGGATTATATGTTGACACATAGTTTCTCTTCCCATTTTGACAGTTACCTTGATAGCTAGTCTTAGAGTACATGGCAACTGCATTAGCTGCATTAGGATCAGGACCAACAATACTCGTCTCATGCACAAACTGAGCCATAATTTTTTGATTCTCATCACTTATGATCTTAGAGTAGGCCATTTTGAAAGTTGGTAGTAGTGTCATCATCAAAATTTGGCTTCTTACTTGGGAGTATATGTCATTTAGGACCATTAGAAACTGATATAACTTTTGTCTTTGAAGATAAGCTAAGAAACTTTCTTGATTTTTCATAGGCTCTGAATATTCAAACTCATCCCATAAATCTTTCAGCTTAGTTAAATATACAAACACAGATTGAACTCCCTGAGTCATGGTTGCAATTTCTTGGTGCAAATTCTAAGTTCTTGAACCATCTATTATATCAAATCTTTCCTTAAGATCTAACCGTACAAAATATGCAGTCGAGGCATGGAACAATACCCTTCTAAGCAGTTCAGAAGAAACTGCATTCATAAGCTAAGAAAGTACTATAGCATTGACTCTTTCCCATTTGTTTCCTAGGTCAGTAGAGAAATTTTCTCTTACAAGAGCCATCAACTATATCAAATTTGTTGTACCCTAGTAGTGCAATTCAAACAACCTTACTCCATACAACATAGTTTTCACTCCCCTTTAATTGGAATAACATAAGAGAAGTACCTAAAATATCTGTCGTAGATAAGAACCGAGGATGATTATAATCTAATAGAGGCAGCAGTGGCCATGGGATTGATCCACTATTGTTGGAAACTAATCCAATTCTTTGCGCATCAAAAGTCATCTTCAATAGAGTAGAGTTACTTTCAGAGCAACTCACTTAGTCAAGCAGTTACTTTCAGAGTAACTAAGAAATTACTTGAATTCAGAAATTCTTGAATGTGTAGATGAACACCAAAAATTCAAAACAAAAATTTTTGGATCGACAAGAGCACTGATTCAATTTAGTAAGCTCTAGTACTACGAAGAATAATGCAGTAACTCACACTAAGAGTAAATCATTGTACCAGAGAAATAAAGGAAGAGATTGGAGAAGATCAAACATCTTAGAATCGGAGAAGAAAAGAGAAGAAAGAAGAGTAAATCATTGTGTTGTATTGATTTATTTAGAATTTTGTTCTTGTTAGTAGTACATAGTCGACTATATATAAAGATGTTAGAGTTGTGACCCAAATTTTGTTGATCCGGCCTTGAAAGTTTTGCGGTGCGACTCATGTTTGTGATTTTCAAAATACCAAGCCTGTAAGTACTCCATTAGAAGCTCATGACTTCAAACTCTAGGCCATGTTATCTCCAAAGACAGATGATGAGCGTGACTATATGTCTCGAGTTTCATACTCTAGTGCCATCGGGTCTTTTATTTATGCGATGGTGTGTTTTCGACCAGATTTATCTTATGCTGTTAGTGCAGCTAGCGCAGATACATGACAAATCTTGGAAAAGAACATTGGAAAGCAGTTCAGTGGATTTTTAGATACTTGCATCGATCTGTTGATATTTGTTTGCAGTTTGGGAAAAATAGAGATGGAGTAACCGAGTATGTTGATTCTAATTTTGCAGGAGACCATGATAAAAGGAGATCCTTTACAAGCTATGTTTTCACCATTGGTGGTTATGCTATCAGTTGAAAGGCCACCTTACAGACTACGGTTGCTTTGTTAACTACTGAGGAAGAGTACATAGCTATTATAGAGGCTTTCAAGGAAGCTATTTGGTTGAAGGGTCTATTTGGTGAACGTGGAAAAGACTTACAGATTACTACGGTTTTTTGTGACAGTCAGAGTGCTATCTTCCTTATGAAAGATCAGAAGTTTCATGAGAGAACAAAGCACATTGATATTCGGTATCATTTTGTGCGTGAAATTATTGGTTGTGGTGATATTGTATTGAGCAAGATTAGTACCCATGATAACCCTACTAATATGATGACCAAGACACTACCAAGTGCCAAGTTTGAGCACTGCTTAGACTTGGTTGGTGTTAGCTGTTAAGATGTGCCATTAGGGGCTTTTATGGATGAGGTAGAGAGTTTGTCTTGAATTGGATTTGAGTTGTGAATTAGAATTCATGTCTGTTAGCCCATATGTTATTGGGCCTTTAGTTTATGGACCTTTAGGTTATTGGCTATGTATATATATCCTACTTTTGTTTTAGTCAGTTTTTATGCTTTTCAGATTACATTGTAAACCTTAGCCTTTCTTTCTTTCAATAAAGTTCTATTAATATGGTATCAGAGCTAGTTCGATCCATGTCCTTTGATTTGTTGGTTGAAGATTTTGTAGCAGGCACCTACTGCGCGGATCGAACTAGCTGTATTCGTTTGCTGTCTTCGTTTGCTGTCTGGTATTGTTCGTCTTTCGTTCTTTTGCTTGCTGCCATTGTTGTTCGTTCGGAATTGTTCAACCTAGGGTTTTGCATCTTTTTATTTTTTGAATTATTTGTGTGTTGCTGTGTTTACAATGACTGGAAAGGATGATTCTCTCCAGTCCATTAGTACTCAATTAGATGGTAAGAACTATGCCTATTGGAGTTATGTCATGAAGAATTTTCTTCGTGGGAAGAATATGTGGGGTTATATCACTGGAGTAAAACCAAGACCTATCGATGATACAACTGAAAATTTTGATTTGTTGGTGGACTTATGGGAAACTAATAACTCCAAGATTATCACTTGGATCAACAATTCTGTAACTCAGTCAATTGGTATGCAATTGGCTAAGTATGACACAGCAAAGGAGGTCTGGGATCATTTGGAAAGACTGTACACTCAGTCTAATTTTGCTAAACAGTACCAGTTGGAGTATGATATCCGTGCTCTTCAACAGCATGACCTCAGTATTCAAGATTTTTATGCTGCCATGTCGGATTTGTGGGATCAATTGGCACTTACTGAATCTGCAGAGTTAAAAGGTTTTGGGCCGTACATTGCTAGACGGGAAGAGCAACGCTTGGTTCAGTTTTTGATGGCACTACGTTCTGACTTTGAGGGCCTACGTGGAACAATCCTTCATCGATCTCCCCTCCCTACTGTTGATTCTGTGGTTCATGAACTGATTGCAGAGGAGACTCGTATCAAGTCTCAAGTGGTTCAAGGGTCTAAAGTAACTACTACTCCTGTCGTGTTTGCTGCTTCAACTGATCAGTCTAGGCCACCACGTACTCAGACTCGACAATCTCCTAAAGTTGCATTTGATGAGTGTGCATTCTGCAAACAGAAAAATCATTGGAAGGCTCAGTGTCCGTTGTTACTTAACAAGGTCAAACAGCCTCAATCTGGGCAGCAACAGAAATATGGGCAGCAAAAGTCTCCGTCACGCTCCTCTGGTGCTCCTCCATGGTCATCTCGTCCTCCACAGTTCGCTGCTGCTGCACCATCTGTAGATGTTGAGTCTGTTAGCACTATGCCACCTTCTGCGTTGGATCCCCAGGTTTTCGAACAGTTCAGACAGTTCTTCGTTTCTAATCCTACGGCCATGTCAGCATCTATGTCTCATTCGGGTTCAGTTTCTTCTAGTACCTCAGGTATTCCTTCCTCCTTGTGGATATTGGATTCTGGTGCGTCTCATCACATGTCCCCTCATTTGTCATCGTTTGGTTCTTTGTCACCCATTTCACCAATTTCTGTTATGTCCGCGAGTGCTGTACCTATGTCAGTCGAGGGTGTTGGTTCTGTTACTACCCCTCACATTGTCCTCTCTGATGTTTATTACATTCCCAAACTTGCTTTAAATCTTATTTCGGTCAGTCAGTTGTGTAAGGCTGGTAATTGGGTGTTTTTTTCTGAATCTGTTTGTGTTATACAGGACCAACACACTCAGAGGGTGATTGGGACCGGCCGTAGGTTGGGGGAACTCTATGTCTTGGAGAATCTCAAAGTGTCTGCAGTTGCTGCCTCTAGCATAGATTTATCTTCTTTTCGTTTGAGTCCTTTGTCTTCTCCGTTTTATCTTTGGCATTCCAGATTAGGACATGTGTCAGTTTCACGTTTACGTTTTTTGGTCTCTAGTGGTGCTTTGGGTCATGTGAACACTAGTGATATTTCAGATTGTAGTGGTTGTAAACTGGCAAAATTTTCTGCCTTACCGTTTAATAAAAGTGTGTCTTATTCTGTTGCTCCTTTTGATATTATTCATTCTGATGTATGGGGACCAGCGCCAGTTTCCACTAAGGGTGGATCGACCTATTATGTTTCGTTTATAGATGACTATACTCGTTATACCTGGGTGTATCTTATGAAACGCAGATCTGATTTCTTTGGCATTTACAACAACTTTCGAGCCCTTGTTAAAACACAACATTCGGCTGTGATAAAGTGTTTCAGGTGTGACTTAGGGGGTGAATATACCTCTAATGACTTCACTCAGTTACTTGCCTCTGATGGTACCATACACCAGTCATCTTGTACCGACACTCCTGAGCAGAACGGTATGGCAGAAAGAAAACATCGTCATATTGTTGAGACAGCACGCTCTTTACTTTTGTCTGCAGAGGTTCCTAGTATTTTTTGGGGAGAAGCAGTCCTAACTGCTGTATATGTGATTAATCGTATTCCTACTGCATTGACTTCAGGGATGTCTCCGTTTGAGAAACTATATGGTCACCCGCCGAATTATTCTGCATTACGAGTTTTTGGATGTACTTGCTTTGTTCTTCGTCCTCATGTTGAACGAAATAAGTTAGGGTCAAAATCAGCTATATGTGTGTTTTTGGGGTATGGTATTGGACAAAAAGGATATCGTTGCTATGATCCTGTAAGTCAGAAATTATATGTTTCACGACATGTCACTTTTTTGGAACATATTCCTTTTTATTCCATTCCAGCTAAAACCCATGATGTGACAAAGTCAGATATTCGGCTTATTGATCCCTTTGGGATTGACATAGAGGTTCCAGTTCCGGATTCATCCATGCCATCTGGTGTGCCACATGATAGTGCTTCAGCCTCGCCTGTGCCTGAGTCTGCTCCTTCGACTGTTGAGACTGGAGACCCACCACCTCTGAGGAGGTCTACTCGACCTTGTAAGTCCACCAAACTGCCAGATTTTTCCTATTCTACATATTCAGCCTCATTTGCTTCCTTTATTGCAAACATACATCATTTGTCTGAACCTGAGTCGTATAGAGAGGCTGTGTCTGATCCTCTTTGGCAGAATGCTATGGCTGAGGAACTTGCTGCTCTTCATCATACACATACATGGGATTTGGTTACTCTCCCACCTGGTAAGCATGCGGTTGGTTGTCGATGGGTGTATAAGATAAAAACAAAATCTGATGGGTCTGTTGAGCGATACAAGGCGAGACTTGTGGCAAAAGGGTACTCACAACAATATGGTATGGATTATGAGGAGACTTTTTCCCCCGTAGCAAAGATGACGACTGTTCGCACTATGATTGCTGTTGCATCCGTTCGACAGTGGAAGATATTTCAGATGGATGTCAAGAATGCTTTTCTGAACGGTGATCTCCACGAGGAAGTTTATATGACTCCTCCCCCAGGTATTGACCACCAGCCAGGTGAAGTTTGTCGGCTTCGAAAAGCTTTATATGGTCTCAAACAAGCCCCTCGTGCTTGGTTTGAGAAATTCTCCACTGTTATTACTTCCCTTGGATTTGTCCCGAGTAACCATGATTCAGCATTGTTTGTTAGATATACAAGTGCAGGGCGAATTCTATTGTCCTTATATGTAGATGATATGATTATTACTGGTGATGATCATAGTGGTATTGAGTTATTGAAGCATGATTTGGCTCATCGATTTGCAATGAAGGACTTGGGCTTGCTGCGTTATTTTCTGGGTATTGAGGTGGCTCAGTCTAAGAAAGGGTATCTTCTTTCTCAGACTAAGTATATATCTGACTTGTTTACACGGGCGCGTCTTTCTGACAACAGGACTGTAGATACTCCCCTTGAAACCAATGCACGTTACTCTCCTAGTGATGGTGTTCCATTATCAGATCCGAGTCTTTATCGGACTATTGTGGGCAGTTTGGTTTATCTTACGGTTACTCGTCCAGATATAGCACATGCAGTTCATGTTGTTAGCCAGTTTGTTACTGCTCCTACTTCTGTGCACTGGGGAGCTGTACTTCGTATTCTAAGGTATCTTCGTGGCACTCAGTTTCAGAATCTCTTGTTTCCCTCGACGTCATCTCTCGAGTTGCGAGCTTATAGTGATGCTGATTGGGATGGAGATCGCAATGATCGTAAATCCACCACTGCTTTTTGTGTGTTTCTTGGAGACTCTTTAATCTCGTGGAAGAGCAAGAAACAAGATGTTGTCTCTAGATCTTCCACTGAGGCTGAGTATCGTGCCATGGCTGTGACTACATGTGAGATTATTTGGTTACGTTGGCTTCTTGCAGATATGGGGGTTCACATTTCTATGCCTACTCCCCTGCATTGTGATAACAAAAGTGCGGTACAAATTGCAAAGAATTCTGTCTTCCATGAGCGTACGAAGCACATTGAGATTGATTGCCACTTCACCCGTCATCATTTGCAGCTCGGGACCATATCGCTTCCTTTTGTTCCATCGTCTTTGCAGATTGCTGACCTTTTTACGAAGGCTCAGTCGGCGTCTCGATTTCGTTTTTTGTGTGACAAACTCTCAATGCTTATTGCTGTTGCATTGTGAGTTTGAGGGGGGATGTTAGCCCATATGTTATTGGGCCTTTAGTTTATGGACCTTTAGGTTATTGGCTATGTATATATATCCTACTTTTGGTTTAGTCAGTTTTTATGCTTTTCAGATTACATTGTAAACCTTAGCCTTTCTTTCTTTCAATAAAGTTCTATTAATAATGTCAAGGTGGAGATTATTAGAGTTGTGACCAGAATTTTATTGATTCGGCCCTGAAAGTTTCGCGGTGTGACTCACGTTTGTAATTTTTAATGGGATCTGTAGTGGTAGTGTAGGATAGGCCTTATCCCGGAGCCAGTATGCACCTTTATGTTTTTGGGCCTAGGGCTTATCTGTATGCACGTATTATATAAGTCCATTTAGTGGGTTGTTTTGAGTATTCAGAAAATACGCACATTCTCCACATTGCACTCCTCTCCTTTTATAGTGAAATTTCTCTGCCTCTGCCCGTGGTTTCTCCCGCAAGGGTTTCCACATAAATCTGTTGTGTTGTTCTTGTTTTTATTTTACTTGTGCTTTGCTTTATTCTGTCCGAATCTAACAAGAGTAGATGATAGCTTAACAGTGTGGTGTCAACTAACTAACTGGCTTCAACAATGTAACTAACTTCTTGACAGTTTTACTAACTTTCCTTCCTTTTTCTTTCTCTACTCTCATTCCTCAACAGTTAAATAGCTATCTCATATTGTATGTAGCTTTGTGCTTTAAACAAACCTTGGTTTGGTGAAGATGTCTGTATCTGTGAATTTGTAGTGAGAACACAAAACATGCGTTGATTGCCACTTCATATTTAAACCTAAAGCACAACGAGCAAGTTAAATATATCAATGAGCTTCCTGCGGTCAACCCAAGAATTTTGCTTTCTGGTCCTGCAGGTTTGTTATTTTCTCAGCAATTATTTAACTTATTTTGTATTGTTATTATTTCATTTTTCTCATTGGAGCGCTTGATCGATATTAATCTACGGGTACGGACTAGTTCTGCTTTTGTTTTCCAGGATCAGAAATCTATCAGGAGATTCTGGTGAAGGCACTTGCAAATTTTTATGGAGCCAAATTGCTCATTTTTGATAGCGAAGCTTTTGTAAGATGAAATTACTTATTATGCTTTTGAGGAACATTGCATAATTAACCTTAATTGTTTTTCCATTTTTGTTGTTCTTGACCCCCCTTGAAGTAGTACTAGTGGCCACCTAGCATTTAAGACGTACTTCGAGTTCTGTCTTATAGACCTATAAAGGGGCTATAGACATATTGAGGAGATGCAAAGACAGTAGATGAAATTTATGAAATTTCTTCTTTCGTGGGGTTGATTTTGCATGTCATCGATCTTATTTCTACGAGTTAGAGTTCTTTTCAGTTAAATCTAGAGTCAGTGGCCTATTATAATCTTTCATGTCATTTTCTACACTTTGTTATTCCCTTTGTCGCTCTTGCATTTTTATTGATGTGGTCAGATGAAAATCATGGATACATTTTCATATCATTCAGAGACTATCTGTGAAGGATGCTGAGCCAATGGAAGGCACTGAAGCATCATCTAGCCCAACTGCTAATGACAGTATATCTTCTTTAGCCGGGCCATCGAAAAACACCGTCTTTATGACAGGTATTGACTGCCCTTTGGTTAGTCCCTTGTTTTTGAATATTCAGGAGTTGCATTTTTTCTTTCTTCAGATTTTATTTTTACTAAGAAGAAAAAATAAAGAAAAAAAAGTTGGGGTCTATTGGAAACAACCACTATACTTTATCTATTTATTTCTAATTTGTTCTTATCAGTATAAAAATATTTTATCTTTTTAATTCCTAATTTACCCTTGTTATTATTTATAATCACTTCACAATATATTTATTAGATTTATTATATTAAAAAAGGCGATATAATAAAATTGTCTTTGATGTCAAGTCAATAATGGACAAACAAAAAATGGATATAGGAAACACTTTATTTATCTTTTCTATTTTCTTAGTAGAGTTTTTGATGTCATTCAGGTTTTGTATCGGACAAGCCTTGGTGCCGACTCATATCAGAGTATCCGGAGGTTTTATATTAGTAGTATTTGTTTTTCTTTAACTATTTTTCTGTTGAATATTGGTTTATAGATTTGATATCTAATAGAATGTATATTCCGTAGAACCCAACAGTAGAGGTTAGTAAGACTTTTTTGGCGGTTGGTGCGAACAAAGACACTCCTGCTGCTGTGATGACGTGCTTTATAAGGCTTGTAAATCCTCGCAGCGCAAAGCGTGAGCTTAGACGAGTCAGAAAAATTGATCCTGCGAATTTTGAATTCCCACACATCTTAGGTAATAAAAACACGCTAGGAAACATGTTGAGGAGGTGGGCAACAAAAATCGCCAAAGATTCTTTGGGAGGCAAGAACAAGGAGAGAGGTGGAAGCGAAGAGATATTCGACTTAGTGTTTCACTTTCTTCTTTCTTTTATTTGTTGTTATGGAATTCTACACTATGCATGTTCTTAAACAATATTATGTGTAGCTTGGTTCCTTATCTAGAGTTTGACGGGCCTTTGTAGGATGTCAATTCTTCTTATGTTTTTATATAATTGACTCATTCTATTTATTTCTATTTGTTCAGCTTAAGGGTGTCAAGTGGGCCGGACTGACCCGGCCCTCGTATCTAACCCGGTCCGATTTGACCCGGCCCGATAAAATCTAGGGCTTTAGGGTTCCGGGTCTCGGGCCAGGTATTTTTTTAAAATGGGCCCGGCTAATCCGTCCCGGACGAAGCCCGGTCCAGGCCCGCCAGTTAACCAGCCCGGCCCGGATACCTTTTTTTAAAAAAAAAATAAAAAAATAAAAAAATTGGGATTTTTGGCCTAACTAGCCGTTGGCCCAACGGCTATATAGCCGTTTTTGCACCCATTTATTAAAAAAAAACACATTTAACTTTAAAAAATATTTTTTAATCCCAAATTTTTTTTATACATACCCTACAACTTCAAATCATTTTTCACACAATTTTTCACTCTCTCAAATCTCATTCTCTCTCAAATCTCAATTCTCAATTCTCAAATATTCAATATATTTAATTTTTTAAAGTATTCACTTTAATTTTTTAATTTTTCGTTTACAAAGTACGAGCGGAAGTTTCTAAAGTCGCAAACTTCGGATACTTCCAAAATTTGGTATTGTCGTTCCATCTCTTACGTTTAATTTTTATTTACTGTATTAATTGTTTAATATTAAATTTTATTATATTTGTGTATTTTAAATATTTTTAGTTTAATTTAATTTATATTATGGATAAATTAAGAAACCTCGCTACTAAAGGTGTTAAATTTTTTTGTCCCGGAAGTGGTAGTGGTAGTAAAAAGCGAATTACTAGCGGTAGAGGTAGTTCAAGTAGTAGATATACCCGTGTGCCTTCGCCTCCGGTACCGCTTGGTACACCTTTTGAGGAAGAAATAGGTTTAGGTGCTCACGATATGGATTATGTAGAAGCTTAGCAAAATTACGTTATAGAAGAAGAAACTGAAGTAGATGCGGTTAATTTAGACTAAGATAATGGAAATATTGCTGAGACACCCGCAATAGGTGATGCTAACGTTAGATCTGAATCGGTTAATATCCCTCCCCGTCCTCCCAGTGCCCCAAGACCTCGTAAAAGAACTAGTGTTGCATGACAATTTTTTGAACGTATATCAGATATTGAGGTGCAATGTAATATTTATCAACAAATATATAAGCATAGAAGTGGAGGCAAGCAAGGGGGTACGAGTACGTTAATGAGACATATAGCTGAAGATCGCAAAAGAGAGCTAAATATTGCACAAGGTTGTGGGGATGTTGGTGGGCCAACGCAAACTAGAATGGACCCAGCAACCGGTCACATAGGGAAGAAGTATAATAAATTGAGGGACTAGGAAGAAATAGCTAAATAGTAGCTGTGGATTGTTTGCCTTTTAGCTTTTCTTCTTCTGATGCCTTTATTCGTTATATACAAGAAATTTATAATCCTATGTTTAACGCTATTCCTAGAACTACCTGTCGGTCTGATATTTTTAGACTTCATTCACAATATTATTTTTATTTATCAACATTGTTAAAAAATATTCAATGTAGATTGTCCCTAACTTCTGATCTTGGTTGTGCTGTAAATAAAAATGATTATTTAACCGTTACTTGTCATTGGATG